>JAESUZ010001011.1:0-1290249 GCA_017311185.1 Proteles cristata cristata | reverse complement strand
TTTATTAATGGTTCCATATAAATTTTAGTGTTCTATTTTTGTGAAAAAATATCATTGGGATTTTGATAGGGATGGCTTGAATCTGTGCCTTGCTTTGGACAATAAGGGGATTTTAATAGTTTTAATTCCTCCAATCCATGAACTAAAAAATTTTTTTCATTTATTTTTTCAATTTTCTTCACCAAAATCTTATAGCTTTTAGTTTACAGGTCTTTCACCTACTTGGTCATATTTATTCCTAGATGTTTTATTCTTTTTGATGCAATTATATATGGGAGTGTTTTCTTAATTCTTCTATTAGTTTGATTTATAAAGATGGAATAGATATTTGTATATTGATTTTATATCTTCAATTTTACCAAATTCATGTATCTTAACAGTTTTTGGTGCAGTCTCTAGGGTTTTTTAATATATTAAATCATGTTGTTAGTAAATAGTGACATTTTTTATTTTTCCTTCCAACTTGGATGATTTAATTTTTTTCCCTAAATGCTCTGGCTAGTACTACTAAAACTATGTTGAATAAAAGAGGGAAGAGTGGGGATCCTTGTCTTATTCTTGATCATAGAGGAAAAGCTTTTAGTTTTTCAATATAAAGTATGATGTTAGCTATGGGTTTGTCATAAACAGCCTTTATTATGTTGAGGTACATTCCCTTTATGCCCACTTTATTGAGGGTTTTCATCATAAGTGAATGTTGAATTTTGTCAAATGTTTTTTCCTGCATCTATTGAGATGTTCGTATGATTTTTATCCTTAATTTTGTTTATGTGGCATATTGCATTGATAAATTTGTGGATGTTGCACCATCCTTGCATGTCTGGAATAAATCCCTTTTGATCATGTAGTCGTGGTCAATGTATTGTTGAATTTGACTAATATTTTTTGCATTCATATTAATCAGAATATTACTTGTAACTGTCATTTTTGTGGTGTTCTTGTTTGGTTTTGGTAGCCATCTTCTATCCATCTCAATTTGGCCTTTCTCCCTTTGTTGTGAGGAAGCTGCTCAGTTTGTTTCAGGTTTTTTGAGGGAATTGTTCCATATGTGGCTGGAGATTTGGTGTCTGTGGAAGGAGGTGAGTCTAGGATCTTCCTGTGCTGCCACCTTGAACCACATTTAGTCTATTTTTACTAAGTATTTAATTTTATTCTGTTTTCAAAATAGTTTTGGCTCTTCTAGGTTTTTTGTATTGCTATGTCAATTTTAAAATTTGTTGTTAATTTCTACGGAACCCTGTAGGGATTTTGATATGGATTGCATTGAAACTACAGACCAATTTAGGAAAAAGGTGACTTTTAACAATATTGAATTTTCTAGTTCATGAGCATGGTACATTTCTTCAATTATTTATGACTTCTTTAATTTCAGCAATGTTTTGTAGGTTTCTGCATACAAGACTTGCACATTCTGATAACTTTAATATTTTAATGAAGAATATTGTTTATACTATACTGAAGAAAATTTGGGCTAAAATTGTATCACACATCTTTGCATCTTCCATATCCCCCAAACACACGCTTGTTAGTCTGTTATTTACTACATGATTTCAGGGTGAAGAATTGCGAAAAAAGAATTCTAACCCAAGTATTTACATAAAAGTAGTTTGGAATTATGGGAAAAAGGGTGTCAGTAGAAGCAGTGGCACTATAAAATAAAAGATCATCTCCTGGAGAAATTTTATAGAACACTGGGAATTGGGAATGGTCGAATTTTCAAGAAAGAAGTGTGTTTGTTTTTATTTAAAATACATTATTTTAATTATGTCTGTCATTTTACCATAATCAGAATCTAAAGGGAATGCTGCAAAATTCTTTTGATCCATATTCGTGGCTTTACTAAAAATGGTCATTAGTTTTTTAGTAAATTTCAACCTTACCTAAACAAAAATAGAATGTGTCTCATATCTGAAACTGATAGGATGCCTTGGGGTTCTGACCAACCACTGATACAGAAGAACAAGTCAGAGGAATAAGACCAGTTCTCCATGGTGAGGATTTGATAGGATACTATATTTTCCTGTAATAAAAATTTTGAACGATTGGTATTTAAAATAGATTTTATTATGTTTTCTCGTAAGATTAGAAAAGAAACCATTTTGTGGTTCATTAAATTTGATCTTTTATTTAATAGTCCCACTGCTTCTACTGCCACTTTTTCCCCATAATTCCAAATGACTTTTGTGGACACACTTGGGTTAAAATTGTTTTTAAGAAAACCAAGATTATTTTGCTTCTTCTTTTGCAATATGATGCCTTTTGTTTCTTTCATAACTCTAGCTAGAACTTCCAGTAGAATGGTGAATAACAATAGTGAAAGCAAACATCATTGTTTTGTTCCTGATTTAAAGTCTTAAGTCTTACACCATTGAATATGGTAATGGTTGTGTGTTATTCATAAATGCCCTTTTGTGTGCCCTTTTCTTTCATAGCTCATTGTCAGGTTGGTTTCCATATAACACCCATTGCTCATCCCAACAAGTGCCCTCCTCCATGCCCATCACCGTCCTTCCCCTCTCCCCCACACCCATCAGCCTTGAGTTTGTTCTCAGTATTCAAGAGTCTCTCATGGTTTGCCTCCCTCCCTCTGCCCAACTATTTTTTCCCCTTCTCCTCCCCCATGGTCCTCTGTTAACTGTCTCCTGATCCACTTATAAGTGAAAACATATGGTATCTGTCCCTTCTCTGCCTGACTTATTTCGTTCAGCATAACACCCTCAAGGTCCATCCATGTTGCTACAAATGGCCAGATTTCATTCTTTTTCATTGCCATGTAGTATTTCATTGTGTATATAAAGCACATCTTTTTTGTTTGTTTGTTTTGTTTTGTTTTGTTTTGTTTTTACTTTTACAAATAGTTTATTGTCAAATTAGTTTCCACATAACACCCAGTGCTCATCCCCACAAGGGTCCTCCTCCATGCCCACCCCTCCTCCCCCCCACATCCACCAGTCCTCAGTTTTTGTCAGCATTCAAGAGTCTCTCATGGTTTGCCTCTCTCCCTTTCCCCCACCATTTCCGCCCTTCTTCTCCCCTTGGTCCTCTGTTAAGTTCCTCCTAATCCTCCTATACGTGCACACATATGATATTTGTCTTTCTCTGCCTGACTTATTTCGCTCAGCATAACACCCTCAAGGTCCATCCATGTTGCTACACATGGCCAGATTTCATTCTTTCTCATTGCCATGTAGTATTCCATGGTATAGATAAACCACATCTTCTTGATCCATTCATCTGTTGATGGACACTTAGGCTCTTTCCATGTTTTAGCTATTGTGGAGAGTGCTGCTATGAACATTGGAGTCCATGTGCTCCTATGCCTCAGCATTTCTGTATCCCTTGGGTCAATTCCTAGCAGTGCTATTGCTGGGTCATAGGGGAGTTCTATTGTTAGTTTCCTGAGGAACCTCCACACTGTTTTCCAGAGGGGCTGTACCAGTTTACATTCCCACCAACAGTGTAGGAGGGTGCCCGTTTCTCCACATCCTCGCCAGCATCTAGAGTTCTCTGATTGGCTCATTTTAGCTACTCTGACTGGCGAAAGCACATCTTTTTGATCCATTTGTCAGCTGATGGACATTTTGACTCTTTCCATGATTTGGCTATTGTTGAGAGTGCTGCTATGAACATTGGGATACATGTGCCCCTATGCATCAGCACTCCTTGGGTAAGTTCCTAGCAAAGCTATTTCTGGGTCATAGGAGAGTTCTACTCTTAATTTTTTGAGGAGCCTCCACACTGTTTTCCAGAGGCTCTGCACCAGTTTACATTCCCACCAACAGTGTAGGGGGATACCTGTTTCTCAACATCCTCACCAGCATCTATAGTCTCCTGATTTGTTCATTTTAGCCACCCTGACTGGCGCAGGTGGTATCTCAGTGTGGTGTTGATTTGTATTTCCCTGATGAGGAGTGACACTAAGATCGTTTCATGTGTCTGTTGGCCATCTGGATGTCCTGCTTGGAGAAGTGTCTGTTCATGTCTTCTGCCCATTTCTTCACTGGATTATTTGTTTTTCGGGTGTGGAGTTTGGTGAGTTCCTTATAGATTTTGGATACTAGCCCTTTATCTGATATGTCATTTGCAAGTATCTTTTCCCATTCCGTCAGTTGCCTATTAGATTTATTGATTGTTTCTTTTGCCGTGCAGAAGCTTTTTATCTTGATGAGGTCCCAATAGTTCATTTTTGTTCTTGATCCTCTTACCTTTGGAGATGTGTGAAGTAAGAAATTGCTGCGGTTGAGGTCAAGAAAGGTTTTTTTTTTAATTTTTTTTTTTAATTTTATTTCTAGGAGAAAGAGAGAGAGAGACAGCGTGAGCAGGGGAGGGTCAGAGAGAGAGGGAGACACAGACTCTGAAACAGGCTCCAGGCTCTGAGCTGGCAGTCAGCACAGAGCCCGACGCGGGGCTCGAACCCACGAACCGCGAGATCATGACCTAAGCGAATGTCGGACGCTTAACCGACTAAGCCACCCAGGCACCCCGAAGGTCAAGAAAGTTACTTCCCGCTTTCTCCTCTAGGGTTTTGATGTTTTCCTGACTCACATTCAGGTCCTATATCCATTTGGAGTTTATTTTTGTGTATGGTGTGAGAAAATGATCTAGTTTCATTCTTCTGCATGTTGCTGTCCAGTTCTCCCAGCACCATCTGTTAAAGAGGCTGTCTTTTTTCCACTGGATACTCTTTCCCGCTTTGTCAAAAATGAGTTGGCCATACATTTGTGGGTCCAATTCTGAGTTCTCTATTCCATTTCATTGGTCTATGTGTCTGTGTTTGTGCCAATACCATACTGTCTTGATGATGACAGCTTTGTAGTAGAGGCTAATGTCTGGGATTGTGATGCCTCCCATTTTGGTTTTCTTCTTCAAAGGTAAAAACCATATGATCCTGTCAATAGATGCAGAAAAAGCATTTGACAAAATACAACATCCCTTCTTAATAAAGACCCTTGAGAAAGTTGGGATAGAAGGAACTTACTTAAACATCATAAAAGCCATCTATGAGAAGCTCTCAGCTAACATCATCTTCAACAGGGAAAAACTGAGAGCTTTCCCCCTGAGATCAGGAACACGACATGGATTCCACTCTCACCACTGTTGGTTAACATAGTGGTGGAAGTCCTAGCATCAGCCATCAGATAACAAAAGGAAATAAAAGGCATCAGAATTGGCAAAGATGAAGTCAAACTTTCACTTTTCTCAGACATGATACTCTACATAGAAAATCCGACAGACTCTACCAGAAGCCTACTAGAACTGATCCATGAATTCAGCAAAGTAGTAGGGTACAAAAATCAACGTAGAGAAATTGGTTGCATTTTTATACACCAATAATGAAGCAAAAGAAAGAGAAATCAAGAAACCGATCCCATTCGCAATTGCACAAAAAGCATAAAATACCTAGGAATAAACCTAACCAAAGAGGTAAAAGATCTGAATTATGAAAACTATATGAAACTTATGAAGGAAATTTAAAAAGATACAAAGAAATGGAAAAACATTCTATGCTCATGGATCAGAAGAATAAATATTGTTAAAATGTCATTACTACCCAAAGCAATCTACATATTCAATGCAATCCCAACTAAAATTGCACTGGCATTCTTCTCAAAGCTAGAACAAACTATCCTAAAATTTGTATGGAACCACAAAAGACCCTGAATAGCCAAAATAAATGCCCCTTTTCATATTAAGGAAGGTACTTCCTATTCCTACTTTTCTGAGTGTTTTCTTTAAAGGGTACTGAATTTGTCAAATACCTTTTTTACAGCAATTAAGATTTTCATGTAGATTTTTGTCTTCATTCTACTTATGTGATGCATTACATCATATCAATTGTATTTTATACATTGCTAATGAATAATTTGAAAAGGAAACTAAGAAAAAAATCCACTTATAGTAGTATCAAGCACAATAAAATACTTAGGAATAAATTTAACCAAGAGGTGAAGGACTTGCCTACTGAAAACTATAAAACACCGCTGAAAGTAATTAAAGATCTATAAAAATGGAGATACAACTAATGTTCATGACTGGAAGACTTAATGTTGTTAAAACATCAATACTTGAAAGTGATCTACAGATCTAATTCAATCCCTATCCTCAAATTCATATGTGAAGGGTCTTTAATCAAAATAATTTTGAAAAAGAGAAATCTGGAGGACTCACATTTCCTGATTTCAAAGCACTAAAACTACAATAATCAAAACTGTGATATTAGCATGCTAAACACACAAGCTAATGGAATATAATTACAAATCCAGAAATAAACTCTCACATATGTGGTCATTAATTTTTTTTAAATTTACATCCAAGTTAGTTAGCATGTAGTGCAATAATGATTTCAGGAGTAGAATCCGGTGATTCATCCCCTACGTGTGACACCCAGTACTCATCCTAAGTGTCTTTCTCAGTGGCCCTTGCTCATTTAGCCATCCCCCCACCCAAAACACCTCCAGCAACCCTGTTCCCTATACTTAAGAGTCTCTTATGCTTGTCCCCCCTCCCTCTTTTTATATTATTTTTGCTTTCCTCCCCCTATGTTCATCTGTTTTGTATCTTAAATTCCACATAAGAGTGAAGTCATATGATGTCTTTCTCTGACTAATTTTGCTTAGCATAATACCCTCTAGTTCCATTCATGTTGTTGCAAATGGCAAGAGATCATTCTTTTTGATTGCCAAATATTACTCCATTGTATATATATACATCAAACCTTTATCCATTCATTCATCCATGGCATTTGGGCTCTGTCCATACTCTGGCTCTTGTTGATAGTGCTATAAACATTGTGTTTATACCATGTGTCCCTTCAAAACAGAACACTGTATCCCTTGGGTAAATACCTAGTAGCGCAATTTGCGGGTTGTAGGGTAGTTCTATTTTTGATTTTTTAAGGAACCTCCATACTGTTTTCCAGAGTGGCTACACCAGTTTGCATTCCCACCAGCAGTGCAAAAGAGTTCCTATTTGTCCACATCCTTGCTAATATCTGTTGCTATCTGAGTTGTTAATTTTAGTTATTCTCACTGGTGTGAGGTGGTATCTCATTGTGGTTTTGATTTGCATGTCCTTGATGAGGAGTAATATTGAATATTTTTTCATGTGTCTGTTAATCATCTGGATATCTTCTTTTGAAAAGTCTATTCATGAATTTTGCCCATTTCTTCACTGGGTTATTTGTTTTTTGGGTGTTTAGTTTGATAAATTCTTTATAGATTTTGGATACTAACCCTTTATCTGATTAGTCATTTGCAAATATCTTCTCCCATTCCATTGGTTGTCTTTTAGTTTTGCTGATTGTTTCCTTTGCTGTGTAGAAGCTTTTTATCTTGATAATATATGTGATACATGGATTCCAATAGTTCATTTTTGCTTTTGTTTCCCTTGGTTCTGGAGATGTGTTGAGTAGGAAGTTGCTATGGCTGAGGTCAAAGAGGTTTTTCCTACTTTCTCCTCTAGGATTTTAGTGTCTTCCAACTTCACATTTAGGTGTTTTATCCATTTTGAGTTTATTTTTATGTATGGTGTAAGCAAGTGGTCCAGGTTCATTTTTCTCCATGTCGCTGTCCAGGTTTCTCAACACAATTTGCTGAAATTGTGGTCTTTAGTCCACTGGGTATTCTTTCCTGGTTTGTCAAAGTTTAGTTGGCCATACATTTGTGGGTCTATTTCTGGGTTCTCTATTCTGTTACATTGGTCTAAATGTCTATTTTTGTGCCAGTACCATACTGTCTGATCATTACAGCTTTGTAATACATCCTGAAGTGCGGGATTGTGATGCCTCCAGCTTTAGTTTTCATTTTCAGGATTGCTTTGTCTATTTGGGGTCTTTTCTGGTTCCATACAAATTTCAGGATTGTTTGTTCCACCCCTGTGAAGATTGTGGTGTCATTTTGATAGGGATTGCATTAAATATGTGGATTACTTTGGGTGGTATCAACATTTTAACAATAATTGTTCTTCGAATCCGTGAGAATGAAATATATTTCCATTCTTTTGTGTGTCTTCTTCAATTTGTTTAATAATCTTTCTATAGTTTTAAGTGCATAGATTTTCACCTCTTTGTTAGGTTTATTCTAGATATTTTATGTTTTTGGTGTAATTGTAAATGGGATTGATTCCTTGATTTCTCTTCCTGCTGCTTCATTATTGATGTATACAAATGCACCTGATTTCTGTGCATTGATTTTATACCTGGTGACTTTGTTGAATTCATGGATCAATTCTAACAGATTTTTGATGGAATATTTTGGGTTTTCCGTATAGAGTATCATGTGTTCTGCAAAGAGTGAAAGTTTGACTTCCTCCTTGCTGATTTGGATGACTTTTATTCCTTCGTGTTGTCTGATCGCTGAGGCTAGGACTTCCAATACTATGTTGAATGACCGTGGAAGAGTGGACATCCCTGTCATATTGCTGACCTTAGGGAGAAAGCTCGGTTTTTGCCCATTGAGGATGGTATTGGCTGTGGGACTCTCATACATGACGTTTATGATCTTGAGGTATGATCCTTCTATCCCTACTTTCTTGAGGGCTTTTATCAATAAAAGATGCTGTATTTTGTCAAATGCTTTTTCTGCATCTATTGAGAGGATCATATGGTTCTTGTCCTTCCTTTTATTGATGTGATGTATCACACTGATTGATTTGTAGATATTGAACCAGCCCTGCATCCCAGGTATAAATCCAACTTGATCATGGTGAATAATTATTTTAATGCATTGCTGGATCCAGTTGGCTAGTGTTGAGAATTTTTGCATCCGTGTTCATCGGGGAAATTGGTCTGTAGTTTTCCTTTTTAGTGGGGTCTTTGTCTGGTTTTGGAATCAAGCTAATGCTGGCCTCATAGAATGAGTTTGGAAGTTCCCCTTTCATTTCTTTTCTTTTTTTTTTTTTTGAACAGTTTCAAAAGAATAGGTGTTTACTCTTCTTAAATATTTGGTAGAATTCCCCTGGAAAGCCATCTGGCCCTGCACTGTAGTTGTTGAGAGAGTTTGATTACTAATTCAATTTCTTTACTGGTATGGATCTATTCAAATTTTCTATTACTTCCTGTTTTAGTTTTGGTAGTTCATATGTTTCTAGGAATTTGTCCATTTTTTCCAGATTGTTCAATTTATTGACATATAATTGCTTATATTCTTTTATTATTTTTTGTATTTCTGCAGTGTTGGTTGTGAATCTCTCCTTTTTCATTCTTGATTTTATTTATTTGGATCCTTTTCTTTTTGACCAAACTGACTAGGAATTTATTAATTTTGTCCATTCTTTCAGAGAACCAGCTTTTTGTTTCATTGATCTGTTCTATTGTTGTTGTTGTTGTTTAATTTTGATAGTATTGATTTCCTCTCTAAGGTTCATTGTGTCATTCAAAGCCATTGTTTCCTGTTGATTTTCTGCTTAGATGATCTGTCCATTGATGTAAATGAGGTGTTCAAGTCCCATACTATTATGGTATTATTGTCGATATCAGTTTCTTTATGTTTGTGATTAATCGATTTATATATTTGGGTTTCACCAAGTTGGGGGCATAGATTTTTACAATTGTTATATCTTCTTAGTGGATCAACTTCTTAATTTTGATGTAATGCCCTTGTTCGTCTCTTGTTACAGTCATTATTTTAAAATCTAGATTGTCTGATATAAGTATGGGTACTCCAGCTTTCCTTCAGCAACCATTAACATAACAGATGGTACTTCATCCTCTATTTTTCAATCTGAAGATGACTTTAGGTCTAATATGGGTCCCCTGTAATAGCATATAGATGGATCTTGTTTCCTTATTCATTCTGTTACCCTGTGTCTTTTGATTGGAGCATTTAGTTCATTGGCATTTAGAGTGAATACTAAAAGATATGAACTTATGGTCATTATGTTACCTGTGGAGTTGGAATTTCTGGTGGTGTTTTCTTGTCCTTTCTAGTATTTGTTGTTTTTGGTCATTTTATTTTGTCTTTTTCTCTCCTCAGAGTGCTTCTTAAAATTTCGTATAGGTCTGGTTTAATGGTCACAAACTCCTTTAGTTTTTGTTTGCAAAACTCTTTATCTCTCCTTCTATTTTGAATGACAACTTTGCCAGATAAAGAATTCTTGGTTGCATATTTTTTCTGACTCAGCATGTTGAATATATCTTGCTACTCGTTTTTGGACTACCAAATTTCTGTGGATAGGTCTGTTGTGAACCTGATCTGTCTTCCCTTACAGGTTAAGGTCTTTCTTTTCCCTTGCTGATTTCATAATTCTTCCCTTGTTTGTATATTTTTTGAATTTGGCTATGATATGCCTTGTTGATGGTAGGTTTTGTTGAATTCTGTGTACTTCCTGGATTTTGATGACTGTGTCTTTCCCCATGTTAGGAAAGTTTTCCACTATGATTTGCTTACATAAACTTTCTACCCCTTTTTCTATCTTCTGCGACCCCTATGATTTGGATGTTGTTCCTTTTTATTTTTTTTATTTATTTTTTAAATGTTTCATTTATTTCTAGGAGAGAGAGACAGCATGAGCAGGGGAGGGTCAGAGAGAGAGGGAGTCACAAACTGAAACAGGCTCCAAGCTCTGAGCTGGCAGTCAGCACAGAGCCCGACGCGGGGCTCAAACCCAAGAACCGCGAGATCACGACCCAAGCGAAAGTCGGATGCTTAACCGACTAAGCCACCCAAGCGCCCCTGGATGTTATTCCTTTTTAATGAGTCCCTGAGTTCTCTAATTTTTTTTTAATTTTTAAAAATGTTTTTATTTCTGAGAGAGAGAGACAGACAGACAGACAGCGTGAGCAGGGAAGGGTCAGACAGAGAGAGAGACACAGAATCTGAAATAGGCTCCAGGCTTTGAGCTGGCTGTCAGCACAGAGCCCCATGCAGGGCTTGAACCCACGAACCGTGAGATCATGACCTGAGTTGAAGTCGGATGCTTAACTGACTGAGCCACCCAGGCGCCCCCTGAGTTCTGTAATTCTTATATTGTGCTCTTTTGCCTCAATTTACCTCTTTTTTTTATGCTTCATTATTTTCCTTAAGTCTGTCTTCTATATCGCTGATTTGCTGCTCTGCTTCATCCTTGCTGCCATGCCATCCTTTTGAGATTGCATCTCAGTTACAGCATTTTTTATTTTGTCCTGACTAGATTTTACTTCCTTTATCTCTGCAGAAAGGGATTATATGGTTTTTTCAACCCCATCTAGTATTCTTATTATCGTGACTCTAAATTCTTGTTCAGACATCTTGCTTATAACTGTGTTAAGTCCCTGGCTGTCCTTTCTTCCTGTTCTTTCCTTTGGGTGAATTCCTTCACTTCATCATTTTAGAGAAAGAAAAAGAATTAATAAAATAAAAAATTAAATTAAAAAAATTAAAAACAACATACACAAAATAACCAAATAAAGGATGCTAGTTCCTAGGTGTGTTTTGGTCTGGTTGATAGAAAAAGTTTTATAGAATAGAGAAAAAAGGGAAAGGAAAGGAAAAAAGTAAGAAAATGTAAGAAAATATTTTAATGGTACAATAAAATAGAATAAAATGAAATGAAGAAAGTAAAATAGACCAAAATATACCAATAAAATAATAAAAATATAGTAGAAAAAATTAAACTTTTTTATAAAAATGGGAAATAAAAATGAATTTTTTGTCTTTCTGTATCCAAGAATAAGAAAAATAAATAAATAAATGGGCCAGTGAACAGAATGAAATACGATTGAAGTTATATACAGATTCCCCTAGAAGTCAAACTATGAAGCACTTTATAGTACAAAAACTAAGTAAGCAGAAAGACTTGTGGTGGTCCTCTAGGGCTTGGTTGGCACATTGGACACAGCTTGGTGTAACAGCTTCATTCTCCACTAGATGGTGATGCTTAGCTTACTTGGGTGAATCGATGCAGCCTGCGAACACCTGTATGTGTGTGGGGGAGAGTTAAAAATGGCATCACCCAGCTTCCCAGTCTCCAGCATCAGAACTCTGTGCTTTTGCCAACCAGCAATCAAGCACCTCTCCTTTGTCTCTGGCTTCCGTCCACTCCCTGCTTCTACATTGTCTGTGCCAAGCAGTACCTCTCTCCCAAATTTTATCTCAGATGGGGCTGGGTTTCCAAACCCCTCACTTCTGAGGGCCCTGAAGCTTGTACCCACTCCAACCTTCGGGGGGAGTGTCAAGGGGAGCAATAGCTGGGTGCCAGCCTGCCCCCTAGGAAAGCTCATGTGACTGCACCACTGCAGAGCCCCAGAGACTATGGCTGGGTGCCATCCTGTCCCAGAAACGTGATTGTGCTGCAAAGATTTACTATGATAAATCACAACACACCTCTGGTGCCAGGCTTCAGTGTGCTCCAGTGTCCTTGTTCCAGCACCCACAAACATGGCTATAATCTGGGGTCCACTGGGACCTTTACCAATGGGGAAGCTGCTTGGTCTCTACTAAATGTCCTCCCAGCAGGGGAACCACCTCTTCCCATGTTGTCCACGGATGTCTTGGACCTTGCTGTCTGCTCCTGGGAATTCACCTTTCCCACCAGAACACCACAAGGTATTGACCTGTGGAGTTTCTGATTCTGTTCTCCCCTATGTATAGAGTCCTAACAGTATTGAAACCCTCTCCTTTCTTCCTTTCTTGTTCAGTTCATTGTGGGTGTATCCACTCTTTCTCTCCAGCTGCTTTTGGTTGGAGTGCTTTTCCTTTATTCTCCCCCATGTCTCCTTCCTCTCTCTGCTAACAAAAACAGCTCCCTCCCCTCTCTGTGGCTTCTCTCTCCCCCAGTTCACCTCTCTCTGCAATATATCTGCTCAGTTCTGTGGTTCAAGTTATGTAGACTGTTGTGTTAGTCCTCAGATCAATTTTGTAGGTGTGCAAAATGTTTTGTAGCAAAAAAATTTTGCTGCTGATCTAGCTGCTTTTCAGGGATGAGAGGAGCAGAGAACTTCCATGCAGCTCTGCCATCTTTCCCCCCATCTCGGTATGGTCATTTAAATTTTGACAAAAGTGGTAAGTCCTTTCAATTGGTCAAGAATAGTGTATTCAATAGATCGTGCTGAGAAAACTGGATTTCCACATGTGAAAGAATAATGTTGGACCCCAACCACAGACAATAACAAAACCGACTTAAAATGAATCAGTAACCTAAATCTAAGAGCTAAAATTATAAAAGTGTTAGAAGAAAACTTAGGGGTAAATTTTCATTATCTTGAATTTGGCAATGGATTCTTAAATTTGACATAAAAAACATTTGCAACACCAAAACAATAGATAAATTGCATTTATCAAAATTTAAAACTTTTGTGCATTAGAGGACATTAAGAAAATGAAAACAAACTAAATGAGAGACAATATCAAAAATATCACAAATCATATATTTGATAAGGTTTAATACCTAGAATATATTTAAAAACTCAACAATAACTAACTCAACAAAAAAAAACCCCAAACACCCCAATTTCAAAGTAGGCCAAGGACTTGAACAGATATTTGTATAAAGATGATATACAAATAGTCAATATACACATCAAAATCATTAGTTGAGAAATTCATATAAGAAGCACAATGAAATATCTCTTCAAACCTACTAGAATGGTTGTGATTTCTAAAGGAAAAAATGAATGTTGCCAATTATGTTGAGAAAAAGGAATCTTTCCCCATTGCTGTTGGGCATGTAAAATGGTGCAACCATTGTGTAAAAAAAAAAGAAAAAAAGTGCTTCTTCAAAAAGCCAAACATGGAATTACCATGTAATCATATATCAAAAATTCTACTCATAGGTGTTTCTTTCAAAGAATTAAATCTTTTATTTAATAGTCTTTTATTTATTATTTATATTTATTTTTATTAAATTAAAAATAGGGACTCTAAGAGATACTTGTATGTCCTATGTTCATTTGGAGTACTATTCAGAATAGCCCAAAAGTGGAAACTATCCCAGTGTTCATCAACAGATTAATGGATAAGCAATATGTGCAGTGCATATAAGAAGGAATGAAATTCGAATGTGCTATGACATAGTTGAATTTTAAAAACACTACTCTCAATGACATAAACAAGACATAAAAACAAATATTGTATGATTTGGCTTACATGATGTATTTAGAATAGGCAGAGACAAAGACTATATTTTAGAGGTTACCAAAGGATGGAAGGAGTGGAGAATGAGGGATCATTGCAAAGTGGTTATTCTTTTGGGGGCAACAAAAATATTTGGAAATAGTGGTAATGGTTGTATAACATGGAATTAATGCCATTGAGCAACATTTTTAAATGTTTTATTAAATGTACTTTATCACAATAAAAAAATAATTTCCCTGATAACCTATCTTTTTTAATCAATTAGATTTAAAGTTTTCTTTGTGAGATAACTCTTAATGCTAAGCTGATTTATTTACATGGATCATCCTTTGTGAAATTAGGCTTTACCTGGAATTGTATATGAATCTAATTCTTTTCTATTAAGTACTATGTAAAGAAGATCGTTATTAATGACTCTTATTAAAGGGTGATATTAACTAAAGACAGAACTTTGTGATTATTTAAAAGTATCATTGTTTTAAAAGTATAAAAGTGTTAGTTTATATAAATGAGAGATTGAGAGCTACTGCTAAGGCAGAATGTGAACATTCACAATGTGACAGAAATATAAATGGGATATCTTTTACAAAAAGAAATAACCTATTAGTAACTGTATGTGAATAATATTTAGAGAAAAGTAATTAATTCATTTTACTGGTGCTGTACTAACACCATAGGTATGCAGTGAATTCTTTCTACTTCACGTTTTGAAGTTCACATAATCTTTTGCATTGGTTGCCTGAATAGCTTGACCTTGAGAAGATACATCCAAATTCAAATTCAATTATTTATTCCTGTTTGTGATTAATTTTAGTTTTATCCATGGAAATAGCATACAGGATCCACTCAGTCTTTAAATTTTTCAAGGTCTTGTCACCTTTCATGCAAATAAACTCCATTAGGTTTTAAATGCTACACTATAAAATGGTGTATTTTTGTATACACAAAATAAAATAGGGAGAACTTACTTACTTAAGAATTTTAAGTTTATTTATTTATTTTGAGAGTGTGTGTGATAGAGGATGGTCAGAGAGAGGATCCCAAGCTCCATGCTGTCACCCTAATGTAGGACTTGATGTCATGACCTGAGCTGAAATCAAAAGTCCCATGCTTCCCTGACTGAGCTACTCAGACACCCCATAAATAGGAAGAATATTTTAAGATTGGATTTAAAGAAAGGAAGCACAAATTTTAAAAATCACAAGTAATATATGAATCTACATTGAAAATAACAAAACATCATGCCCTTCTACTTTATTTTTTAAGTTTATTTACTTATATTTTAGTAATCTCTACACCCAATGTGGAGCTTGAACTCACAACCTCAAGATCAAGCTGTGTGCCCTTCCCACTGAGCCAGCCAGGTGCGCCAACACCTTGCCCTTTTAGAAATACAAATGTAACAATGCAACTTGCTGATAGGGGACCTCTGTCTGAATCTTGGTTCTGGCTCATTACCCTGGGAAAGTCATTTAACCTCATATTTTTGTCAAGTGCACCATAGATATAACAAAAAACATTCTTCCCAGCTTACTGGATTGCAAAGTGATGTGCTATTTGTAAACATGTTTTCTGAGGGACAAGCCTGAACTCTTACAGTATGTTTGAGACATTCCAATATCCATACTCATGTTGCCTTTTAGTATCTATGTTAAGTAATGGAAAACATCACACTCAGATACATTAGGAAATACTCTATTCATTAGTGGTATACCAGCTACACTTAGGTAAGAACAACTATAAATTCTTTCCTTATAAATGTAATTATTTAAAGACAGTAATCATCTACCCTTTTGAACACTTCATAGGTGAGCAAATGGAGGCTAAATCAAGTTTTTCCCAGTGTAAATAGGTGATAGCAAAACTAGCTCTAAACTCAAGTTGTTCAAAAACAAAAACAAATCACTCAGGTTGTTGGCCATCTCCTAGTTTTAAACTTTGAGAATTAACAATGTCTAACCATAGTTGAAAGGGCGAATTACAGGGGAGAACATTTGTATGCTAATATATTGTCTTTTCCCAGAAGAATCACTGATTGCAGATAAGAAATGGTCTCATTTTTAAGAATCTGAGAATAATCTTAGAATTAAATGCTTAAAACTTTCAACAGCAAAGTCTTCAGAGAAATACTCTTCATTATATTGTTAACAAGAAAGTAAGCTAAAGGCAAAAAGTTTATATAGAAGTGTCCATCAAAATATGAAACAAAGATGGAATGATGCCAAAATTAAATATCTAATAAGAGAGATTTCATATGCAAAACTGAAACTCTAACTGATTAGTCTGTATATATGTAAGGTTTTTTGTGTGTATACATATGTATACACACAGATACTTCATTTAAATAAATATATTAGAACCGTCTTATCAAATTTACAGAAGTTCAGCCAAAATATCAGTTCTATAGATAATTATAATTGCTGAGAGCTTTATAATGAGGCTTTCATACTAACTCACTCACTAGAAATACCAGAACCAGCACTATCATGATTACTCCTTCTAACAATAAAAGAATTGAATATTTTTCCAGTAAAGACATGTAAATGACCAACAGACAAATGAAAAGACACACTGCATCGCTGAACCTCAGGGAAATGCAAATCAAAAGCATAGTGAGATATCATGTCATATGTCTTAGAATGGCTATCCTCAAAAAGACAATAGATAACAAGTGTTGGTGAGAATGCGGAGGAAAGGTACCCTGTTCACTGTGGATGAGAATGTAAATAATACAACCACTAGGGAAAATAGTGTTGGAAGTTCCTCAAAAAAAATTAGCATATGGTCCAGCAATCCCACCTCTGGGCAAATATCCAAAGGAAATGAAACCAGGATCTCAAAGAGATATCTATACTCTCATGTTTATTGCAGCATTATTTACAATGTCAAGATACAGAAATAACCTGTGTATCTATAGGTAGATAAATGGATAAAAATGATGTACACACACACACACACACACAGAATGGAATATTATCTAGCCATAAGAAAGAAGGACATCGTGCCATTTGCAATAATATGGATGGGCTATGAGGGTATTATGTGGAGATAAGCCAAAGAAAAGAAAATGTAAGTCAAATTCATAAAATAGAGAGTAGGGAAGTAGTTGCCAGGGGTTGGTGGTGGGGGAAATAGACACTGATAAAAGGGTACAAACTTCAGCCTTAAGTTTAAGGATCTAATATGCTATATGGTAACTATATTATAAATTGACATTTGCAACAGTGGAACTTAAATGTTCTCCCCCAAAATAAATAAATGTTGTGATAGATGTGTTAATCTACTGGATTGGAGAAATCCTTTCACAATATACACAGATATCAAAACGTCACTATGTACAGTTTAAATATTTTAAAGATTTGTCAGTTATACCATAATAAAGCTGAAAAACACTAAACAATATGCTGAAAAGAAACTATGACTGATATTTACTTAAATACAGTGTCTTTCTAAGTAAAGAAACTAAAAAAATATACTAACCTCTATCTAGGAAGCAGTTGTGTTAATTTTCTTAAGGAGCAAAATCATTCTTTCAAAGCATTAAAGTATGGAAGCAAGTCATCTTAGACCTAAAAATTTGGGCTGTTTGCAATAAAACTTGTGCAGCAGATTTCTAAAAATATTTTATTCATTTTCCTTTTAATGATTACATATGTTTTGAGGGAATAGTGTATGCACTGTTAGAAATGTTAGACTTCTTCCTACAGCCTTGAGTTGGTGCTGACTGATACATAACATATTTATTCTTATTCCTAATCAGTTTCTACAATCCTATATAAAAACTATAAATATAAAAACTACAAATAATTGGTAATTTTGGTGTGTTGTTGACAGAGTATGTATTTACATATACCACAGCTTCACATTTAAAATAGCTCACTCAAAAAAAAAATTAAAAAAAAAATAGCTCACTCATTTAAAATAAATATTTGGCGCTTTTTTTTCCCCAGGAAAAAGCCAAACCAGTTGTCTGCATTATATATTAATGTACCTAGGAAATATCAGTTGTACTGATTTTACAAATAGGCACTCCTAAAAAAATTCTCTTATCATTCCAATTTTACAGAAAAGGAAATAATTTTTATGTTGGCAACTTCCCTCGGGGTTTTTTGGGGGAGATGAAAGCCTAAAGATCAAAAATGTTCACTAATGCCGTTACTCTATAAACAACGCTCCAAGTCACCCTCCTGCCATGTCTCTTTGCCAGAAGAAACAAACGCTGGTTGCTTTCCTGCAGCCAACAGTGGATTTTGACAAGGAGGCAAAATGATACAAAGCCAACAAATACCAGAAGAATAACGCAAGGAATCTCACCTCAAACTGAGAGTGCACAGTCTAGCAGTGGTGACTGGGAAACTGACCCTACTCTTGAATTTGATAATCTACTTCAAGTTTCAAAGTAGAACTAAACAAATATTCTTTCTTTCCCACAAACTAACATTTTGAACAAGTTACACGGATGACTATCAAGCATAATACATACTTGGAGTTTCTACACTTCGTTTTTCTTTATTCAGATAGCTTTCATGGTGTCCTAATCTGTGGAATTCTGCTTTTGTGTATGGAGACTATTGGCAAACCACTTCTCCATTACTGCACTAAGTTAAACAGCCATGGTATTAATTAGAAATATAAAAATAGAACAACGGAATCTTTTATGGCACTTGCTAAATTTCAGGTATTGTGCTAAGTGCTTCACATTTAATATCCCTTCTGATTTCCCTAATAACCCAAAGAAGTATTGTAATGATGAGGAGATTAAGAGTGACCAGAGGAAAATAATTTGGCTCATAACATATAACCAATAAATGGAATTGTTTTTCGCCAAACCCAGGCACACCTGAGGCTGGAGGCAATTCTTTATCATTATGCTCCACTGTCTCACAATAGAAACTAGTGACATTTTGTTACTTGAGGGCTCTGAGAAAGGTGTATTTTAGCACTAAATGTTAGAGGACAAAAAAATTCTGTTTTACTTAAATATCGTAGTGCTCTTATTCATAAAATCTGTGAACTCTCTTGTATGGCTTTAGATGGCCTAATTTGTGGCAACATGGATTACTTTTTGGGGGGCAGGTGAAGTGTGGTATCTCCATGATGCTAAACAAATCCACTCTACAGGGAAATAATCGGTGAGTAAGCTTAAGCCATGGAACACTCACTATCTGCTTATGAATTTCAGATATGAAGATATTAGCCCTTTTGAGCATCAAATTAAAGATTCTGCAGTCTCTTCAGATGGAAGAAAATGGACATGATCAAAGGTTGAAGAACAGTCTATGAGAGAATGTTAAAAATGTAGGGATATACAAACTTAAAGACAAATTTGTTAATACAAAGGCCTTTGCTTACAAATAATTATCTCAAGGTGAATAGAACATTATATATATAATGATATTACAATAAGAATGTAGATATTACACAAAAGCAAAACCTCCTCAGTTGTAAAGGGCATTGGGCTTTGAAAGAAGTTTAAATTTCCAATATGGAGATTTTAAAAAATTAAAAAGTTAGAGAATCCTCTCTGCTGAATGGTTTAATTGCTTTTGGCAATGAACTAGGCCATATCACTTGAGGTTGCTGAGTTTATGTTTCGAGATCTGATTATTCATAATTATAGCACAGCCATGCTAGTGGTACATTATTGATGTACTAAAATCAGCATCGTTTTCATAAAGCATTTAACTCCTGATTATAATAAATTTAGACATACTTTCCTGAGTGCCACTTACTAAGGTAGAATATTTTTTAATTTTCTTAATAAATATTACCCTATTGAGGAAAGTGCTTTTAAAAATAGTTTCCAGCCAGGTAAAACTAATGACAGCATTCCCTTTTCCATTTTTCAAAGGTGCTTAAAATTTGGGGGATGTGTTCAGAATTTAGAGTATTCCAACCCACATTCCAGGAAATTCTTTGGCAGTGTTAATCCTTGGCCTCGGTCACCAAATCCCTCAGTAGAAATGCTGTGGGTGCTATTTGCCTTGCGGACACGTGAAAGTTTCTGGGCTGCGTTTGTTTTGTTAGATCCCAAATACTTTGAAATGGTCAGAAGCAATATTTAACCAAAGGCAAGTATGTCGAAAGCCATTATTTTTTAAGGAAGATTGGAAGGCTAGATTATATACATAGAAGGTATTGGTAGAACGAAAGAAAAAGTATAGGTATTGTGTGTGTCTAAATAGATTTTAATCATAATTCTGGCAGATGCCTATATAAAAAGTGTAATTTCTCTTTCTTTTGTCAAGACATCTGAAGTCAAGAGTAATTAGAGATAGTTTTGTAAATGACCTTACATTCTTGCTAATAACTTTTTACATTTATAACAATATGGAGATTGGAGAGTCATCAGAATTTTTAATCAGGAAGTTTAACAGAATTAGAAATGTTAAATACTACTAATATTATTTGAGGGTTGGAGAATTTGACATTTCTCTACATCCCCCACAAAAAAACAGACAAACAAGAAACCTAACGTACTATGGAGAGTTGAGAATATCAGAAGTCCATTTTCTGCTATCAATCACTTTTGTGTCACTGAGAAAGTAATTCAATTACTTAGGACTCTTTATCTGTTTGTCGAGGAGAAATGGACATTTCTAGATCCTAAGGCCCTTCACCACTGAAATCTGTATCATTCCTTGGCTCTATTTCTTTTCTGGGCTTTCATCTTTCTTCATAAAGAGGGAACGATATCCCTGAGAGGTGGATTATTCCAGTTGCACGAGATTCCTTAATGGCAGGTCATGGTCAGGAAGATTTAGAAATGCTTTAGGCACATGTGATAGTGATCATTTGACAGAACTTTCACATTCTACAAATTGCTGTAAGAGCGCTTATGTCACAAAAACATCCCATGTGCCCTGTAGTTAAGGGGAGGCTTAAGCAAAATGACTAAAGAGGTTGGTGTTTGGTTCTTCCTAGATGACTTTCATTATCTTCAGGAAGTGAGGAGATGTCATGTACTGTGTATTGGAAGAGTGACAGTTGTATGCCTGTTTTGGACTTTCAGAAGAGGCTTTATAATTTAATTTTCTAGTGAATACCAGTGATCAAAATACCAGTAACTATCCATAGCCTTTACTTTAAAGATGTCATAACAGAATACTTGGCTTAAGGTAAACAGTTTTTGTGATTTTTACCTTGTGTGAAAGGAAGAAAGAGTGATTATTTGGTTTTGGATAGTCAAGATTTGAAGATCCAGAGCTGTTATCTTACTCTGGAATGGGAATTGGCTAGGTAAGAACTAGCCAACATATCATGGCAGAAAATTCTTAAAATCTAGCAATATGATTTAATGAGATGGAAAATTTGAACCAGGGCTGATATTCTGTCATCTGCATTTTTATTCAACTTCTTCTCTCTTCCTTGACAGCATAAATTGTTTGAATGTGTACTTATCTATAATGGCATAAGAGAAAAGTGAAATGGCAAGGAGAAAGAAAAGCAATTGACATGCATTTAGGAGACAAATGGAGAGGGGCAGAAGGGTTCTATTTTGGCATGACCACATAGTAGTCATCAATGCAAACAACCAAACCTAGACATTTTTGTGGGATCCAGCAATTAGGTCAAAACAACTGTAAAATGGAAACTCAGTAAACAGACTCCTTTGAAGTTTGTTATATATCAGTATCTATTATCCCTCATTCCTTACCTGATTTTGGTTACACTTTTCAATGCCTTATATCTTTAAATTAATTTTCCAGACATTCCAGCTTCTTTTTCCTGCTCTATTGCAAATTTTTAAATGTCATGTGTACCATTTCTTGCTCTGTTTAAAAAAAATGTTTCGAGACTAGTTTATCTGATTAACTAACTATCATGAGTTAATATGGTAATGGGGTAAAGAAAAATGTCTGACTCATGTAACTGTTAAATAATTTTGAATGAATTACTATATAGACAGTCTGCTAATTTAACATACAAACATTTCATGTTCATTCCTTTTCCCTTGGATGCAGTAGCTTAACCTGAGATTTTTAAGTGGGTAAGAGGAAGATTTTCTGGACATTTGGGACTTTGGATATGTGAAATCAACATGAGGTCGGTCAGCTTCCCACTTACTTATATGTCAAAGACATCTATATATCCTCATTTACCCAAGGAATTGGGAAGTAAGATACGAAAGTGGTTTTTGTATCACCAAGAGAAAAAAATGCAAGTCTGATACTAATAAGTCTTGCTAAGTATTCAGATTGTTAAGGAAAGAGGAATCCTTTCTAAAGACCTGTCTAATTTATTTGTTTGTTTTTATGCAATTTTTCTTGAAGACAAAGCACAGAAAAGGTGCAGGATCTAAAATATTACATATCTTAGTGCAGTTCATTTAGAAGTATTAATAGATACAAATCATAAAACTACTTTTAGAGTTTTCTTGTGACAGTGTGAGTTTATAATTAATGTGGGTTTAACTTTTGAATGTTTGTCTTTCGGATTCTTTAATGTACTGAATATAAATTCAAAAGTTTTCAATGCCTTGAAGAAGAAAAATTGCCAGACCCTAATCTGAAAGTGAGGTCTTACTTTGTAAAGGTTAAAAATTATAGCAAGGAAATTGTTCTTCATATCTAGCCTGAAATTTAAAGATTACATTAAAAACAGATATGAAAATCCCACAAACAAATGAGATAATATTCCTGTCTGAATGCCTTGAAATTTTATATCCTGAGAAGTCAATTTGCTTGAATTACAGTGAAGGTATCATCACATAAGGCAAAGTGAATAATTTTCCCCTTTTGAATACTCTAAAATCCTCAATATGGAGAATATATAATTTTCCAGCAAGGGGACAAAAACACATAAATGATTCACTAGCTGTTTCAAACTTGGAAAGCAAAAAGGCATTGCATGCTATCTGCCTGCATCAATTTAGTATAAATTATGAAAAGAGCAGAGAGAGTGCCTGCCTTGATGACTGACTGTGGCGTCCTGCAAACTACTGAGTGGCTTTCCTAGTGCTGTGCTCAACAAAGGGCTGGAAACAAACACCCAGTGACTAGTCTGATTTTGGAATTCGATTGGGCCACATACTATGCTTAGGTCTTAGATATCCAGTTTTCCACTGCGGAGACCGTGCTTCTCCTCAGCACTGTGGCACCTTGTTCTCTTTGGAGCGTGCCCGTTCTAGCATCAATAAAGCAACAGGGCTCACTGGTGCTGTGTGGTATGCTGGCGCTTGGGGATAGACTTAGGGAGAAAGGAGAGGGAAAGAATGAATACTCAGTATGTGTTTCATAATCTAGACTTTCTCTAATCTGTCATATTTAAACCCAGGCACTTAATAGGTGATTGACAATTTTTTGGTTCTCTGTTGGTTGAAACTTTAAAAACATTTTTGTGTCATCGAAAATAGAGCTTGTTTTTATTTTCACCTTCCTTTCAGAGATGGAAGGTTTGAGTTCGACAGTATAAATAGCTCCTATGAAGTTATACAATTAGTGAGTGGCAGAACATGATCCAAGGTCAGATTTGCCTGATTCCCAAAACGATCTTCTTTCTGTACCTTCTAAGAAAGGCAAACCATTTCTATGAGAAACACGAGTGAAAGGCAGCAGTTGAAAAGATGCATCATCATGCAGTTATTGAACTGGCAGGCTCCTTAACGGTTATGTAATCGAATTTCCTTGTTTTGAAGACAAGGAAATAAAGCAAGAAACAGGTGAATGGGAATTAAGTCAAAAGTATAAGAGAACATGTTCATATATTAAGTTCCATAAATTCTGCGGAAAGTTGCAATACTTTGTTGAGTCCTATATTTATGTTTCAGAAAACAGGTTTTACATTTAATGGGTAAATTGATATTTGTCATTATCACTTTGATATTTTGGTCCTCTAAGTAGAAACTAAGAGAGAAAGCTTTGGAAAAGTGCTCTCTCATCATTATAAAAAAAAAAAAATGCAGTCTTTAGGATACCGTTCTTTGAAAGGTCTTTGTTTTCATCGACACGTGGTCAATTTTTGGTAAGGTTTCCTGTATACCTCAAGAAAAGTGAACATAGTATACTTGTTGATTTCAGCTTTCCATATCTATATTTGATCATTCGTTGTTGTTTTACTTCACATCCTACCCTTGTTGATTTTTTTCCTACTGTACTATTATCTGAGATATAAATATTGTTCTTTCCCTATTTTTCCTTTGTAGTCCTCCTGAGTTTTAAAAATATTCATTTATGATTTTAGGTATGCATGTTCAAAATTGCTATGTGCTCTCAGTGTCTTCTTCCTTTACCTTGTTATGTAATGGCCCTTTTTTCCTTTCTAGGATTTTATATTTAATATCAAAATACAATTTTTTTTTTACTAGTCACCACTAGATCTGCACTTTCAACATAAAACCTCACATCCTTCTTTACATCTGGAAAGTCCTCATTCTTACTTCATATTTTATTTTTTTCCTATAGTTCCACTTTTTTCTTCCCTATTAAAAGTATTATAGTGGTTCTGTTTCCTGTGTTTAATTTTTTTCATTAAAAATGACACTAAAAATTATAAAACTTTGCTCTATCTTAACAGAATTCCTCATTTATTTTTTCATAAATTACCGTTTTCCCTTAGATTTAAGGAAATTTTAATTGTATGTAATTTTAAGGTTTTTTTTTTAATTTCCTGTTTTCTGAGATTTTTTTTGGCCACTCCCTCTTGGTTTGTATGTGTCTGCTTTTCTTTCATAATTTATCATTCTTTTTATATATTATAGTCTTGGAGGATTAACTTTCTTAAAGACCATTTCTGATTATTTTCTTCCATGTTGGCAGTGAATTCATTTTTCAGCTGGTGATTTTGTTGGTTGTTTGCCTTTTAGTCTGTCTTCTACCAGTGGGAATGTTCCTTTTGGAAACTTATCTCCCCTCTGCTTCAAGTCTGATGATAGGTTTTACCTTGTTCACTGGGGCTCCTTCCCTTGGACGAAGTTAGTAGAAGAAAGATTAATTTGGACCAAGTTCGGTGCAGGTGGCATTTTATATTTTCTTCAGGCATATGTACCTGTGTATTAGCTGGAGCTCCAGTCTACAGGGCAGTTGTCTTCAGGCTCCTTCCAGGGAACAGCGAGATCCTTCGGCTGCTCCCCCACCCCCATGCCCTTGTCTGGCAGGGATCCTTCACCATGAGTGTGGTCCTTGTTTCCCTCATTACCCCACAAGTAACTCTTACTGCCTTTGGATACAGATAGTACTGGCTTGGAGGCAAATGCCACAGTTCTCACCACTGTGGGTTTTTCTTCCATTTCTGTTCCATAGAATATTACTTTGTTTTTTGAGTGTGGCTACATCTGGTATTTATTACCTATTTATCTTATTTTGTAATTTTTGTGCCATGCTTATGGCAGGTGTAGAAGTTCAAAGCATGCATTCAAAGCACTGTTTTACCAGAAGACTTTACCAAAAGTTTCTTGGACATTCTCTATACAGCTGTCAGTATTTGATTTCAAACAATCAGATTCAATTTTATTTCTGCTCTGTTTAAATACTTCCACTGTCTTTCTCATCTCAAGATGTGTCAGTTTTTAAGGTTTCTGACATTCCCAATCAAGACCTAATCTATTTGTCCAATCATCTACTATTGTATCTCTGAGAATTTAGCCTCAATTAACCATATTATCCAACCATATCGATTGATCAAAATCATATACATCTTTTCACTTTCATTCTAAAATATCTCATCTGAATAATAACAACCATGCAAGGCCACTGACTGTATTAAGCACATTCTATGTCTTGCATTTTATTAAAATTTTATTAAAATAATATTTACATTTCTTTTCATCATGACATAATTTTCATCATGGCAAATATCATGGCTTATTTGTATAAACATTTTGTATAATCATTATATGTCAATTGGCCAAATTAATTGGCATTTGGAATTAACTCTACCGATTTCCAATCCATACAGTATTACATGTATCATCGGGAAGCATTTACTACCCATATTTTAAGGAGGGTTGATTTTTGAGTAATTAAGACCTAGCAAGAACGTATAATAGTAGCAATAGGAGCGCACACTTCCATAGAACCCCGCATATGCCAGATTCTATACAACTGTCAACATGATAAATCATTTAATTCATACAACACTGGTAAGGTAGGTATTATTAGTATACTTTTTAATTTTTTTAATGTTTTATATATTTTTGAGAGGGGCAGAGAGAGAGAGAGAGAGAGGCAGAATCCAAAGCAGTTCCAGGCTCTCAGCTGTCAGCACAGAGCCTCACACTGGGCTCAAACTCATGAACTAGGAGATCATGACCTGAGCCGAAGTCTGACATTTAACCAACTCAGCCACCCAGGTGGCTCAGTATCCTTATTTTGTAGATGAAGAAACTGAGGCATGGAGAAGAGCAGTTCACAGAGAAGTATTATCTGAGGTTACATAGTAAATTGCAGGCTGGGACTTGCACAGAGGCAGTTGGTGTCCTGGGTCCGTGCCTGTAACCACCACATTTTACCACCTCTCAATACACATATGCCACCTCTTAATGGAATAAACAAATAAATGATGGAAAGATGATCTCATATGGCTTTCAACAAACAAACCAAACTGCTACATGATAGATTAATTATATATTCCATGGAGAACTGCAGTTAATGGTTTTACCCTGCCATGATTTCAACTCCATAGATGGAATATGAACTCATTTCTTTCTTTTATAAATGTTTGTGGTTTCCTGGCTATAGAAGATGAGTTTTCTCAGCTACCTTCTCTTACAGAAATGAAATGCTTCAAACAGAAGAGTAATCTTAACAATTTAGGGAAAGCAATATGGAAAACGAGTTAATGGTTCCCATTGCTCCATACCCCATTGTATAACTATAGACAAATAATGAAAAACATTTTATTTTGTGGATACGTGCTTCACACGTTTTCAGATTGAGAAAGGGGAGCATCAGGCATCACCTATCTAAATAAGGTCTAAAATAATTTGTTACATATTTAATATTTAGATAATAATTTTGGGGGGCTTGTTGCCTGCAAGAACATATGCTCCTAGAGAGTGAGCAACTCTTACAACACTGAAAATTATCTGATACATCTTGAGAGTATAGGGCGAGTTTTTCATGTTTTAGTTTGGCTTGTAAAAAGCATCATTGTCTTTTGATGCATTGCTGAAGAAAAATAAAAAGAATCCATAGCTTCCTTTTAAATTGAGTGGCTAGGAGAATAACAATGGCTTGGCATTTGCTAAATGTTTTCAAAGTAAACTATACAAGAATATGGCATTTACCCTTGTCTTAATATTGATGGAAAGATTACAAAAGGAATATCACAGATGAAGTGACCTTTTAGATAGACTGGTACTATCAACCCATTCATTAATACTGGGGGGAAAATGAGCCGTTTGAATGCAGTGTGAGTTTAGTAATTAGTCATACTCTCTTTTGCAATGTTTATCATGGCTACATTTACCTCTCTAGTGGCAGAATAACTTTCTTCATAAACTTTAGCCAAATTACTAATCATTAGGAATCTGGGATCAGGACATACCCATTAATTATAATTATAGCAGTGCTGATTTATTTATTCAAATTATAATACTAGTTCCATCTCTAAGTGTAAACCAACCTATTTATTTGATTTTGAGTACACTCACTGTTATTAAACTGGCCAAATATTTGAAACCAAATTGTCAATAATTCTTCACTGTTGAAATAGCTGATGTTTTCCATGAAACACTTCTGTTCATTACTTTACTGTAACAGGAGTTTAATTACAGTTTTGTCCTAAATTCTTTGTTCATTTAAAAATAGTACTGTGCCATTTAGGGATAGTACACTAAACATGATTTTGAAGATCAGATTTTAACTACTAAAGGGAATGATCTTTTCCCCTTACAATTACAGAAAAGTAAAATATGTTCCTAGTACATTTTCTTCTTAAAATTAAATTTTTCCCGATACATTTTTTTCTAAGCTGACTCCTGAGTTTACTCTTCTCTCTTTGAAGAGTTCAAAGGCTTAGCCTCTTTTCCCTTTATTTTCCTTTAAGATGTCATATTACCATCTTTAACCTCTACAGGAAAATAGATGTTGGGGGCAAACCCCTAAATTGGGAAGCCTAAATTTTGAAAAAATATATTACTAAGTCTTGA
Source organism: Proteles cristata cristata (assembly GCA_017311185.1). NCBI lineage: Eukaryota > Metazoa > Chordata > Mammalia > Carnivora > Hyaenidae > Proteles > Proteles cristata. Next base: position 1,262,112 of record JAESUZ010001011.1, on the reverse strand, counting down.
TGGATTTTGGCCCTATATTTGGGAAGAAGATGGTCATTAAAATCACCTGGCCCCTCAGTTTTGGTACCTAGCCCCATAGAAGTTTAGATCTTAGAGCTTGAACAGTCAAATCTAGGCTATTTAAAAGTCTTTTTATTTAAAATGAAGAGTTCCTGAATAGGAGATTTCCAGACTAGTGGATCACATATCACTGTGACAATTCCCAGATGAGCATAGGGAAGCTTGCCCATAGGATATTCCCCCCCAACATCAACAAATGTTTAATCAAATCAATATATGTGACCTCCTATAGGCAATAAAAGTTCTGAGCAGTCTAGTGTGGGAGACACATAATACTTATCATCCGTTGATAATGGTATCCACCAGATCCACAGAGAAGTATAAGAGGAGAGAGGTTGAGTGGAAATCTGCCTGGAACAGATAATAACTGAAGCATGCTTTGCGGTTTACCCATTGGCAAATGGGAGAAATTATTAGGGAGATATAAAATAGCATGTGCTCTTTGAACTTATAATAATTGAACAATAGAGATATTTGATAGCTTATATTTAAAATGGCAATATCAGAAATAACACTAGTAAGGTAGTAAAATATTGAGGTTCAGTGATAATTTGGTTTTGTAGAAGTATTTGGATTGTACTGGGTTAAACTCTCTAGGCAAATAACTTGACTAATCATATTTTGTATTCCTTACTAGAAAATGAAACTATAACCCACACTAAGATCACAAGCTATGAATCATAGAGAAGAGAATCTATATTCAAAAGTAAGCCAGCATTTCAGACATGTCTAATATAAAGTATCTGAAATCAGTGGTGCCTTTAATATCTTAGATTTTAAGTGTAATAATGGGAAACATACTAGTCTTTAGTCATAGACAACAGAGTTAATAGGATCCCGACTATCTTCAAGAAAAGTGAAAGGAAAGAATCCGTTTATTATTTAGTATTTCGCTGTGATAAATATGTGTGGCTGCCTTAAGGTCTTTGATTAGGATGCTCTCTCAACTCACAATGATATTCCCTTCCCTTGTCAAAAGGTTTCCTTTCTTCCTTTCATGTTCTTCAGGACTCACTCCATTGAAACCTCATCTACTCAAAGAGGTTGTTGCCCAATGCTATGTCCTTATCCTTATTCTCATCACATCCCTATACTTTACAGAATTTGCCATCATCTTTGCTTAAATTTATCCTTACTTTGGAGTAAAATCCCCACAGATGAATGGGCTATTCTCTTTTGTACATTATATACCAAACTGTATGATACAAGGCAATAATTCAATGAGGACTTGTAGAAAGCAAAAGAGATGAAAGATTTCTTCAGAATCATAGTAGGGAAATGAATGGCAATTATATATTTGTGATTTGCTTCCTTCCTCCCTCACTCCCTTATTTATTTATAGGTCAACGGATCAGAATGCCTTTCATACTATATTAAGTACATAATATTATTACCCCTGAAAATTGTGTGAAAATTAATTTTTGTATGCATTATTTGTAATTATTTTGGCAATTAACTTGCTCTGTAGCTTTACAGATGCTCAGTTTCCAGTTGATCCGTGGCTGGCAGCAGCTGCTAATGCTGTATAGCTTTACTATCTTTACCTATCAGTCAGTCACAGTTAACAATCTGTTTGTAAATATTTTTAAATCCCCAGGGGAATTTGCCATTTAAACAAACATTAGCATAAAGTTTTTAATAATGCAAGCTTTGGCTTATTTATTTTACAGATTCTCATTCCTATTCATTGATAATATTCAACATGGTCTCTGAGACATAGGAAGAAAAATGTACTTCTCAATGTTAGTTTTACAAATGGCTCTACCACTCTGTTAGTTTCCTATTTATATATATTATAAACAATTATTTAGCAATGGCTGTCCTATACCATCTAGAGTTCTACTAAACTAACCTGTACATAGAAATAAGTAAAATTTATACTCTTCTGAGTGCCTATCATAATGTACATAGAAAATTCAGATTTATGAATCAGTTTGGTACCACAAAACATTCACATTTAAATTTCTCCATGATGACAGTGTTTAGAAAAAGGTCAGATATCCGGAAAACAATTTTAAAATTTATCATACTGTCATTGATACTGTATGATTCTAAATGTAAAAAGGGAAATGATACACAAAATAAAATTATTTTGCACTGTGGGAATTTTAGAAATGGAAAGGAGATATATATATGTATTACATATAAATTATACATATAATGACATATATTTGACAAATATATAATTATATATAAGGACATATATATTACATGTATTACATATATGCATATGTATTATATATGAAATATATATGTATTCCTACATTCACAGTATATATTGTATTGACTATATATTCTGAAGATACTATAACATGTAATAAAATAACACTATTTGATAGTATAGCAGGTAATGAGTCAATTTCCAAAAATTCTCATTGGTTTATAGAATTTTGCTTAGTCAAAGAAAATTATCTCCTGAATTATTGAACTAAGACAATAAAGTTTCTATAAGGGGTACTTAGTTTTCTTCAACATAGCTGTTTAGTTAAGGAAACTTTTATCTGTATTGTCAGAATCTTTTATTAATGTGACCGAGGTTGGAAGATGGCAGTGGACTAGGAGGACCCTAGACTTATTGCATGAACACAACTAGACAATTATCAAGTCATCCTAAATACCCCAGAAATTGACCTGAAGGTTAACACCACACTCTACAATTAAAGGGTGAGAAGATGCAACATTGAAGAGAGAAAAAGTGCAGAGAGGTAGTTCAGGAGAGAAATATTTTGGCCTCTGTGGTAGGGAAGGAGCCACAGTCATGGAGAAGACTAAGAAACCAGGGGAGCTGACAAAGAAAAATGAATCCCCAGAGCACATTGGCTTGGAAAGAGAGAGGGGTCATATATCATTTTGGGGCTTAAAGACTGTAGTCTTAAGGGTCAGTGGGCTAGACTAGGCTAGAGCCCAGAAAGTATTGTGGTGCTCTTGGAGAAGAAGGTAGGCAAATAGCCTGAGGACACACAGCACGGAAACAGTCATGTTCAGAGCACTGGAACATCCATTGGGTAGGTGTTTCACTCATCCTGAAGCATGTTCCAGAGAAATAGTATTCATGGAGAGGCCGCTTCAGGAATAAAGGAGTTGGAAGTCACCATTTCTCTCCCTTGCTCCTCAGTCTAAGCACAGGGCCACCTGCCAGAGCCAGCGCAGTGCTAACACTCTCTACCTAACTTGCTTACACCAAGCCCCACCCCCCATGCTGTAGTGAACCACCCCTACCAGTCACATTTGACTCAGTCCCAGCACAGAGGGACACTGCCCCAAAAGACTGGTCCAAATTCTTTCCAACACTGCGTACTCTCACTCAGGAGTTTTGTGGAGCCTTTTTTCCATTGGTGGTAGCGACAGGTCTCATTTCACAAATAGACCAGACCACACCTAATTAAAATGCACCATATTGAGGTCAGGGACCAACACTGCCCACAAAAGGCAAAGAGAACCTTTGCAGACAACTGGCCTGAAGGATAAAGAGGGTGGGGGGAGGGTTTGCAGGGGAACCAGCAGAGCACACACAGCACATGTTGAAGCATCAGACCCTGGGGAGCAGGAAACACCATCTGGCAGAGCACTATAGAACATCTTTTTCATAAGGCCATACCCCTCAAGAACAGGAGATGTAGCTAACTTTCCTAATACACAGGAATAGACACAGAGTCTTAGACAAAATGAGAAGACAGAGAAATTTGTTTTCTCAAATTAAAATTTGTCTTCTCAAATGAAAGAATAAGACAAGGCCACAGCCAGAGATAGTGACACATCCAATAGAGAATTCAAGGTAATAAACATAAGGATACTCACTGGACTTGAGAAAAGAGTGGAAGACATGAGTGGGACCCTTAACACAGAGCTATGGAATAACATAACAGAGATTCAAGGCTCAATAAATGATATGAGAAACATACTTGATGCAATAACAGCAGGCTGGAAGAAGAGGAATGAATTAATTAATGACCTAGAAGACAGAGTAATGGAAGGTAACCAAGCTGAACTAAAGAGAAAAAAGAATTATGCAAAATGAGAATAGACTCAAGGAAAGCAGTAAGTCCATCAAATGTAATAATATTCATATCATAGGAGTCCCTGAAGAAGAGAGATAAAAAGGGGCAGAGAACTTATTAGAAGAAATGATAGCTGAAAACTTCCTAATCTGAGAAAGGAAACAGATGTTCAGATCTAGGAAGCACAGAGAACTCCCATCAAAATCAACAAAATCAGATACACTCCAAGACATATTGTAATTAAATAGCAAAAATATAAAGAAAAACGTTAAAAATAGCAAAAGAAGACACTACCTTACGAGGGAAAACCCATAAGGCTACCAGGGGATTTTTTAGTAGAAACTTTAGAGCCAGGAGGAAGTGGCATGATATATTCAATGTGCTGAATGGGAAAACTATGCAGCCCAGATTACTTTTATCTAGCAAGGCTCTCATTTAGAATAGAGAGAAGGGCGCCTGGGTGGCTTAGTCGGTTAAGCGTCCGACTTTCGCTTAGGTCATGATCTCGCGGTTGGTGGGTTTGAGCCCCGCGTCGGGCTCTGTGCTGACTGCCAGCTCAGAGCCTGGAGCCTGTTTCGGAGTCTGTGTCTCCCTCTCTCTCTGACCCTCCCCTGCTCATGCTGTCTCTCTCTCTCTTTCCTAGAAATAAATAAAAAATTTAAAAAAAATTTTAGAATAGGAGAGAGAAAGAATTTCCCAAATCAAAATTAAAGGAGTTCATGACCACTAAACCAGCCCTATAAGAAGTAATAAAGGGGACGCTTTCAGTGTAAAAGAAAGACCCAAAGTGCCAGTCTAAAGGTAGGAAACACGAAAGTAGTAAAAATGAATATTTCTGTAAAAGAAAACAAAGAACCCACAAATTAAAAGGATGCAAAATAACATACACCTAAGACAGTGGGAGAGGAGAGTAAACAATGGGTTCAAACTCGACAACCATCAACTTAATATAGACTGCTATATGCAAAAGAGGTTATGTACAAACTTAATGGTAACCTTAGATGAAAAACACTAATATACAAAGAAAGAATAAAGAGAAATATATCCAAACAGATCACTAAAGAAAAGCAGCAAATCATGAGAGAAAGAACAATAAGCATCAGAGAAAATCTACAGAAACAAGCAGAAAATAATGACACTAAATGCATATCTGTCTATAAAGTCAAGAACAAGACAAGGATGTCTACTCTCACTACTTTTATTCAACATAGTACTGGAAGTCCCAGCCATAACAGTCATACAAGAGAGAAAAAATAAAAGGGATCCAAGCTGATAGGAAGAAGTAAAACTCTACTTGCAGATGACATGATACTATATAAAAATCCTGAGAGACTGCAACAAAAAACTGCTCGAATTGATAAATCAGTAATGTCACAAGATTCAAAATCAATGTACAGAAATGTGTTGCATTTCTATACACTGATCATAAAGCAGAAGAAAGAGAAAGTAAGGCATCAATCCCATTTACAATTGCACAAAACCAATAAGATACCTGGGAATAAACCTAACCAAAGAGGTGAAAGACCTGTATTCTGAAAACTATAAAACTTGATGAAAGAAATTGAAGATGACACAAAGAAATGGAAGGACATTCCATGCTCATGGATTGGAAGAAGGAATATTGTTTAAGTGTTTGGACCACCCAAAACAATCTCAGATACCAATAGAATTTTTCACAGAACTAGAACAAACGTAAAATTAGTTCTGGAACCACAAAAGACCCCTAATGGCCAAAGCAATCTTGAAAAAGAAAGCAAAACTGGAGACATCACAATTCCAGACCTCAAGTCATATCACAAAGCTGTAGTGATCAATACAGTATACAGACAATAGGTAAATAGAACAGAAACCCCAGAAATAAACCCACACTTATATGGTCAGTTAATCTTTGACAAAAGAGGCAAGAATATGCAATGGGAAAAGATGGTCTTTTCAACAAAATGTGTTGGTAAAACTGAACAGCAACATGGTAAAGAATAAAATGAGACCATTTTTTACATTATACACAAAAATAAATTCAAATGGATTAAAGACCTAAATGTGAGACAGGAAAGCATAAAATTTCTAGAAGAGAACATAGGCAGTATCTTGCTTGACATGGTGAAGGAAACACCAAACTAAACGGTAGCCTTAAGAATGGGAGAAGATATTTGGGAATGATATATCTGGTAAAGTGTTAGTATCCAAAATATATAAAGAACTTATGCAACTTAACACTCAAAACCCAAATAATTCAATTAAAAATGGGCAGAAGACATGAGAAGACCTTTCTCTAAAGAAGACATTCAGATGCCCGAAGGACATACGAAAAACGTTCATGCTCACTTACCATTTGGGAAATCTAAATCAAAACCGCATTTAGATATCACCTCACACCTGCCAGAACTGCTAAAATCAACAAAATGAGAAACAGCAGGCATTGGGGAGGGTGTGGAAAAAAAGGAACCCTCTTGCATTGTTGTTGAAAATGCAAACTGGTGTACCCATTGTGGAAAACAGTATGGTGATTCCTCAAAAAGTTAAAAATAGAACTATGTTACAATTCAGCAATTGCACTATTGGATATTTATCCAAAGAATAAAAAAAAAAACCACTAATTCAAAGGGAAACATACACTCCTATGTTTATAGCAGTGTTATTTGCAATAGGCAAGATATGGAAGCAGCCCAAAGGCCCATCAATTGATGAATGGAGATGTGTGCGTATATATGTATACATGTGTATAGAGTGTGTATGTGTACATATGCATATATGTACATACATATACACACATGTATACACACAAACACACACACTGGGATACTATTCAGTCACAAAAAAAGAATGAAATCTTGCCACTTACAACAGCATGGATGGAGCTAGAGAGTACAATGGTAAGTACAATAAGTTAGAGACAGACAAATACCATATAATTTCACTTATGTAATTTAAGAAACAAAACAAACTAGCAAAAGGGAGAGAGAGAAACAAACCAAGAAACAGACTCTTAACTATAGAGAACAAACTGATGATTATCAGAGGGGAGGGGCCTGAAGGGATGGGTTCAATAAGTGATAGGGTTTTAACAGTATACTTGTAATCAGGACTTGATAATGTGTGGAATTATTGAATTACTATCTTATATCCCTGAAACTAATATACTAGATGTTATCTAATTGGACTTAAAATTAAGCTTAAAAAGCCCCCCAAAAATAGAAGAGTGTGAATGTCCATTTATTTTATTATTAAAAAAAATTTTTTTTTAATATTTTTATTTATTTCTGAGAGAGAGAGACAGAGTGAGCAGGGGAGGGTCAGAGACAGAGGGAGACCGAATCCAAAACAGGCTCCAGGCTCTGAGCTAGCTGTCAGCACAGGGCCCAATACGGGGCTGGAAACCATGAGCCATGAGATCATGACCTGCACCGAAATCGGTCACTTAACCGACTGAGCCACCCAGGCGCCCTGAATGTACATTTCTTTAAAATAGCCATAGGTTCTCTAACATCAAGTGTCAATTTCCTCTATTTATGTCGTTTTCTAGAATAATGGAAATGTTGATTCATATAATGTGAATACACAGGTAAAATAAGTTAGAGATTGAACAGAACCATAATTTTGTTTAAAACAAAGTTTTAAAATTTCCGGGGCGCCTGGGTGGCTTAGTCGGTTAAGCGTCTGACTTTCGCTTAGGTCATGATCTCGCCGTTCGTGGGTTCGGGCCCCGCGTCGGGCTCTGTGCTGACTGCCAGCTCAGAGCCTGGAGCCTGTTTCAGTCTGTGACTCCCTCTCTCTCTGACCCTCGCCTGCTCACGCTGTCTCTCTCTCTCTCCTAGAAATAAATAAAACATTAAAAAAATTTTTTTTAAAGTTAAAAAAAATAAAATAAAATTTCCTTTAAAAAAGGAATCACTATGGATGAAACAATTTCTTTTTGATTAAATATCTGGCATTCTTAGACTGAACGTATTGTTCATAGCATATTCTGCTTATTAGCATATTCCTGGTGATGTGTTTTTATTTAAATCGTTATCAATATTCTAAGTGCTCTACCTGAAGGGGGTGTGGATATTCCAGGATGCTGTAATCTGAGCTTTAGACTAGGGTCTGAACTCAAAATTAACATGGTGATATTTTTTCAGAAAATATTACCACCTTACCTTGAAGCTAATGAGCATTATCACTGACACTGAGTTTATACATGATGTGTATATAAAATCTAAGAAATAAACTAGAAATGATTGCTTGGTCAGATCATTTTGATGATATTAGGTACTAGAATGCAATGGCATTAAATGGAATATGTTAAAGTACAATCTAAGACATTGGAGCAATGACTAATATATGCTTTCCTGATAAAAGTTTTGAATCATAAGGGATTTTGGAAAGATTTAAGGAATAATATTTAGTAACTGTGTTTCTAAAGAAAATAAAGTTAAAGGAAATTATACTATAAACAAACTGGAATGTAAAACTCAGTCACCACACTACTATGTTAATTAATCTATCATTTTTTTAAAATTCCCTTCCTTTTTATTGCAGAAATAATTCCATTGAATGTATATAACACATTTCTTTATCCATTCATGTATTGATAGACATTTGGGATGTTTTTATACTTGGCATTTGTGAATAATGCTGCAATGAATGTGGGATTGCAAATATCTCTTTGAGATCCTGATTTCAATTCTTTTGAATAAATGTCTTTTTTTTAAACAAATAGTTTATTGTCAAGTTGGTTTCCATATAACACCCATTGCTCATCCGCACAAGTACCCTCCTCCATTCCCATCTCCCCTCCCCCCCACCCATCAGTCCTCAGTTTGTTCTCAGCATTCAAGAGTCTCTCATGGTTTGCCCCTCTCCCTCTCCCCCACTATTTCCTCCCTTCTTCTCCCCCACGGTCCTAGGAATTTACCCAAGTGATATAGGAATGCTGATGCATAGGAGCACATGGACCCCAATGTTCATAGCAGCACTCTTCACAATAGCCAAAACATGGAAAGAGCCTAAGTGTCCATCAACAGACGAATGGATCAAGAAGATATGGTTTATCTATACGATGGAATACTACATGGCAATGAGAAAGGATTAATCTATCTTTAATAGAAAAACTTTGTACCTTGGGAATATAAAAAGATTGCTTAACTTTGTTCACTGAATTAACTCTTAACTGCCAACTTTTGGGTTTTAAAAATTAGTGACCTTTGGGAATATTCTGAAACACTTGGTATTAATATTTTTTAATGTTTATTTTTGAGAGAGAGAGAGGAGAGCAAGTAGGAGAGGGGCAGAGAGAGAGGGAGACACAGAATCTGAAGCAGGCTCCAGGCTCTCAGCTTGTCAACACAGAGCCTGACGCAGCGCTCAAACCCATGGATTGCGAAATAATGACCTGAGCCCAAGTCGGAAGTCTAACCAACTGAGTCCCCCAGGTCCCCGGTATTAATATTTTTAAATATAATGACCAAATTAGCTACCCAGTTTATGAATTTGTCATTACAAATTTGGTCTGTCTCATCTTTTGGAGAGCAATTATTTCTGGATGAATTAATAAACTAATGTTTTGAACTTGTATACTTTATATAATGCTTTAGATATATGGTGACTTCACAAGGCTTCAGAAAGGAATACCTAACCATATACGGTGGGATTAAAAATAAATTAACGAGTAAAGCCTGTAGTTATTGCTATTCCAAGAGGGAAGCTTGATTGCTAACATAATCTGGGGAAAAGGAGTCATCATTTTATTTTTCCAGAGATGGTACTCCTGTTGTTTTTTCCAAGTAAATTATCAGACTTGTCCATTTTACCCCTCCCAGCTGTGAGGCACAGTTGAGACACAGGGAGTGAGGGAGAAGGTGATACACACACACACACACAACAAGCATTATGAGGAAAAAGACGGAGAAGAGAATTACACTTTATGTTCTAGTATTTAATAGCTGCGAACGAAGGCAAATACGTAACAAGGCTTAAAGTGCTTTTTAAATTATTGATCAAATTTTATACTGCCATTTTGAATGAGTTCAGATAAAGTAATAGCTACACTTAGTCTGAAAACAGAAGTTTAATGTTCTTACTTTGTTTAAACTGACCTATGTGGGATGGTATACAGAGAATGGTTAAGAGTAAATTAATAGTACATAAGAAGTAGAAGATGTGAATGAGACCAGAATGGACATGGTTTCTTCCCTAGAACTTTGATACTGAGTTTTATGAACTACTTATAGGCCAAACCTCAAAAATGAACTAGAAATGATCACTGGATGAGACCATTTTAATGAGATTTAATATTGGAACTAATATCAGGACAATATGTTTTTGGAGTTAATGTCACCTGAAGTACATATTACCTGTTTCATATATAATATGTTATTCAATCCAGTCTGTATGTCAGTGAATTTAATATTTACTCTTCATAGAGACCTGCATTGAAATAGTTTTAAGCACTGGTATTCTGAATCTGATTGTCAATAACAGGGAATAAATTGTGAACAGGCCAAGTCAACGGCACTTCTTAGAAAAAAAAGTACCTTTAAAAAACTGATTTCTGTCTAGCATTCCACACATTATAAACCACACCATGAGATACAACCTAAAATAGGCAAGAAGTCAAAACATTCTTTATAAAATATGTGTAATATATAAATAACATAAAGTTGTCAGTAAAAATCATCACATTATTTAAAAAATCAGGCAGGTTGTTCCAGAGATTTTTGGGGTTTGTCTTTGTACACATTCAGTTATGAAATATGACCAGGAAGTCTGTACTTTCAGAGTTGTGTTATGACCCTCAGGCATTGGTTCATTCCCATGAAAATAATTTAAACATCCTAATAGTTCAGTAAATTTGCTACCTTCTGTAGCCTCAAGGATACATTAGGAGACATATTTTTGGGTTTACCATTTCCAAAGAAACAGTGTTTGTTTAATTTAGTTACTCAAACTTTAAATTTCTATTCAGCGGCTGTGCTAAGGACTATGATAAGTGCTGGATGTACAGAAAATCAAAGAACATAGTCTCTGTCCTGGAGGCATAAGGAAGTAGGTGGCAGAGGTAGCACATAAATAATTTGGTAAAACTTTAGAAAAGGTGATTCTGAGCTCTGGAGAGACAAAGGAAGCTGAAAAGTGACACTCCCCAGAATGTCAGGGAGGAGCTGGCAGAAGAATGACATTTGACTAAGGCAAGGCAGTTACAAATTACAAGGTTGGGGTAAAACTTTCCCAATTTTTATTCAAGGGACAGAGGCTTATACAAAAGGAGTCTAGTAAGGGAGGAGTGAGTGTCCTACTGTGACTCAAGTCTATTATATACAGGGGAGTGTGGCAGGACTTGAGTCAAGAAGACAGTGTGTCAACAATCAGGTTGGCTGGGATCTATATTATCAGGATAAAGACTTTAAATTTCATCTGACAAATTGATAGAGGTTTTACAGTTAAAAAATTTCCCCCATAACTAGAAAACTACTATATAGTAGTATGGTAAATTGTGGAAAATACAGAATGGTATTTATATAGAAAATATAGAATGGAAAAAGTTGTTTAACTGTTACCAAGTATCTGCCCGTTTAGTTAGAAAATAAGGCAGATACAATGCCCCCACCACCAAAGAGGTCTCTGTCCTAATCTCCAGAACATGTAAAATGTTACTTTACATGGTACTTTACAAGCTGGAAAAGGCAAAGGAATGGATTGTTCCCCTAGAGCTACCAGGAGGGAAGTGCTTCCAACACCTTGAGTTCAAGATTTCTGATCTCTAGAACTATAAGATAATGATACATGTGTTGTATTAAGCCACAAAGTTTTGACAATTTGTTACAGCAGCAATGGGCCACTAATGTACCATGTAAGCTCTAAGAGAGCAGAGACTGCATCTCTCTAATATAGTGTAGGTTCCTAAAAGTCATTTTGTGATGAATGCATAGTTCATCAAGAACACTAAAACTTACAGATGGTAAACAACAGCCTGTGTGATTTATTAGGAAATGATTTAAGACTGATGTCAGGGAACGTTTTTAAAGCAGGAACATTATACGATTAGATCTGTGCTTTCAAAGTGGAACTCTTTGTGGGTGTGAGCTAAGTAGATGAGGGTGTCAGGAAGAGAACCTAGCTAAGGTGCGACTGAAAAAGTTTAGTCAAGAAGTACTAAGGTCTGGGCAGAGACACAGGGAAAGGAGAGGAAGGAAGTGTGCACAGGAAGCTCTGAGTGAAGGTACTGAAATAGGCAGATGACTTGGTGCTTCTCAATTAGTGGAACAATGGAATCCAGCCCGAATCTGGTTACCGGCCTCTGGTGTGACTTCTAAGAGCACATTAAATTCTCAGTATTCTATTACAAGTTACGTATGTGTGTGTATGTGTGTGCATATAAAAAAAGACAAGGATCTGTTGAGAAAAGATACTATAATTGACTCACAATTGGCTTATTTGAAGCAAAAACTAAACTACAGCCAGTTGTGCTACGATGACTTTCCTCAGATGACAACAAGGACTTATTTATTGGTCGCTGTGTTAATACTTAAGCTGCTTTTGCCATTTACCTCTTTGTTATTTGAGGAAAGTTATGTTTTATGCTTTTTGTTCTCTTATGTAAAATGCCATTATTTCCTGAAATGGCTCAGTTGCACTTAATAGTGAAGCTTATTAAAGAGCTCTGTTTTCTTTGTTTCAAATTGTCTTATAAAAAACACAATAGCTTCAGGACAAGACCACAAATGAATGATATTAGTCTGTGCATAACCTTCAAATACTGTAACTCATTAAAAACTCTGATGGGTAAATGGCCTGTTATCTCATTTTGAATACCAAAAAAAAAAAGACAGAGGGAGTATGTGTCTGGTGTCCTTCCCTCCTAGAGAAAATTGCAACTTCATATTAATAATTTTACATTTAAAAAGTTTATTTTCCTCTATTTATCAATGTTGAGTAAGAGGCAACTTTATTTTTAAAAAATTAGTGTATTTCAATATCCCACATCAATAAAAATTCTCCCTAAAGATGTGATATTCTTCATATCAAATTAGATTTTAAAAATCTTTTACCTTAGGAGGAAGAAAAATACTCAGATGGTTAACTGACTCTTTGAACCTTGCATTATGTCTCATTTCTTATTCCCAAACCAGCAAACACTGAGTTTGTACCTAAATTGGGCTAAATTCAGGATTAAAATGAATGATTACAGGAAGCTACTATCCTAAATTGTACATTGTCGAGTGATGGACTTAGATACATAATGAATTTGTTAGGATAGAGTTAGGGAACCTAGTCTAATTCTTTTTTTTAAATATTTTTATTTATTTCTAGGAGAGAGAGAGAGAGACAGCGTGAGCAGGGGAGGATCAGAGAGAGAGGAAGTCACAGGCTGAAACAGGCTCCAGGCTCTGAGCTGGCAGTCAGCACAGAGCCCGACGTGGGGCTAGAACCCACAAACTGCGAGATCATGACCTAAGCGAAAGTCAGACGCTTAACCGACTAAGCCACCCAGGTGCCCCGGGAACCTAGTCTAATTCTGATTGGGGAGGGATTCAGAGGGGAGTAGGCAGAGAAGGTTTCAGAGCCTCTGAGCTCTAGAAGGGTAGGATCAATGTATTATTCAACAATGGATTATTCACACCTAAGCAGTGTCAGAAATCTGGCAAATTTTCCATTATTTTCCCATAATACAGAGAGTGATATGTAAGTCAGCCTTGAAAAATATACAGAACCTTACCAGTTAGGTAAGAGGGAAAAGTGTTTCAGGTAAAGGTATGAGATATGTGCCAGGTGTGGATTTTTAAGGACCTATAAGGCTGTAACTGTGAGGGCAAGATGCCGTGGCTGGAAAAACTTGAACAAGACTAACCTGTGAAAGACTTTGCTTGACATATGAAAGATGTGGAATTTTTCTTCTTTGGTTATTGAAAAGCCATTGGAGTACCTGCAGCAGGTAGAATTTGATATCAAAGAATACTGTGGTAAAGAGAGAAGAGATGGGTTGGTAGGCCACTCAACAGTCTGGGAGCAAGAAAAGTAGTAGGTCACCGCAGTTTTCTCAAGAGCCCTGGAAATCCTGATAAGATATAAATGTCTTTGACTACGTATGGAACTCTGAGGTTTATACTTTACAAAATAATGTGAGTTTACTTAAATCATTTGATAAATTTTATTCTAATAATCAAAGATACATGGAAGTCACTGGACATATCAGAAAATCTTAGTAGAGAAAACCCTCTTTGTGGATGTCCATTTATCTTTTAGAATTCTTCATTAAGAGAGTGAACTCTAATTTTAGAAATAGATTGTCATGTCAAGAAGATTGTCATGTCCTATGATTAAAACACATAAGCTGATAATAAGTATTGAAAAGAATGTATATTTCATTCAGAAGTAATGTATTAGTCTAAATTCTTGAAACATTTTTCCTATCTTCTATAGTATCAGAAAAGGATATAATAATAGGGAATCTCTATTTCTAGCAACTTACTTAAAAGAAGATAGAAATTTCAATGACTTGAATATAGAATTACCAAGTTTTGAATGCACATGTTTTTATCAGAATTTATTCTTACTTTTTTTTCTTATAGTTTGGCATTAATTTAAATACATTTCTTTGTGAAGAAGAAAATACACAAAGTAAATGGTGAAGCATAGCTCTCAGACCAGGTGCTAACATGGCGGAGAAGGAAGGGGATCCTTAGTTCCCACTCTCTCAAACAAAGAAGGGCTGAAGCCAAAGGACTTTGAACCCCAAGAGTCTGGGCGGAAACTCCCGAGTCTACCTGGGAGAAACTGAGACAACCCATAGGTGGTGACTGGGAACTGGGGGAGATAAAATGGGACCTGTAGGCATGGAGGGCAGGTACCCCCTTCTGCGGAGAGACAAAGGGAAGAGGAAGAGCAGCTGGGGAAGTATAGGACTGTATCTGGACAGGAGAAAACCTCGGACTGGGAGGGAGAGGGATCTCATCTCTAACTGCAGGCCTTTCTTCAGATTGGGACCAGCTGCACCTGCAGAGGAGGGAAGCCCCCCTCTGGGTTCGGTGTTAGAGCAGGGGTGCAGTGTGCAGCCGGAGAAACCATCCACCCCCACCCCCACCCCCGCCTTGAAGTCCTGCAGCACAGGAAAAAAAACCAGCGGGGGGACCACATATCGGGTGGCATTGAGAGGCACTTCCCCGTTAATGCTCACAGAGCAGGAGTTTAAATCCCAGATAAGTGTGGGATACAGGAGTCAGAGGAGCAAGACAGACCTCGTCTGTGCCTGAGACACAGTGAGGACAGATCCAAAGGAGTAATCTGGGACACCTGGCCCATGAAGAAGGGACTGAGGCAGTCACTATTTTTCTCCCCACCACCACCAAGGTGAGGCCTCAGGGATTGGTCCTTGGGGACTACAGTGGAAGTGGGACCTGCCCATACCAAACCATGCCCCTTGGTGCCAGATAGCTGCTTACCTACTGGAACAGACAGATGCTGTTGACCTAGATGGCACCTCCTCCAGACCAGCACTGTGACATTGCCTGGATTAATTCTAGGACAATTCTTGTTATTTGAGTATATTCTTCCTTTTCTCCTCCTTATCTCTTTCCCCCTCTAGGCTGGTTACTCTGGCAATTGATTTGCTTAAACAGACATATTTAATCTATTCCCTTGATGCATGTTCTACATCTCCTTCTTTCCTTTCTTTTCTCTCTCTAGAATAATCAGGCGATATAGTTCCTCTGGGTAACTTTATCTTCATTTCTTTTTCCTCACCTCCTTCCTTATTTTCCTATCTGTCTCTCTTGATTAAGCCTTTTTGTCTCTGACTGGTCAATGTTCATTTTTTCTTTTTCCCTACCCCTGTCATTTCTCTCTTTGTATAAGCTCTTCCATCAGCACTGCTTCCACCCTATTCTCTACCTGTAGGTGATGTTTCTGGATTTTGCTTTTAGATTGTTTTTTGATTTGTTGTTGTGGTGTGTTTGTTTTCCTTTCCAGGGCTACTTCAAGGAACAAATCAGAGCACTCCTGGTGGGGGTGCAAAACATCACTACGAGTAGGGACATACAATAATCAAAGTCACAACAACAGAGAGCAAGTAACAGTCTCCAAAAAACACATCATGAATGGCCAGGCCCTGGACAGTGTATGACCCACCTTTAATATAACGGTGCTTATAGATGCAGAGCACAGAACAATCTTTTAAAGATTAACAAGTGAAAGAAAATCAGCCAAAATGATGAAATGTAAGAATTCTCCTCAAAAGAAATTCCAGGAAAATATGACAGCTAAGAATTGATCAAAATAGATATAAGCAATATAACTGAACAAGAATTTGGAATAATAGCCATAAAATTAATTGCTGGGCTTGAAAAAAGCATAGAAGACAGCAGAGACTCCATTGCAGCAGAGATCAGGGATCTTAAAAATTGTCATGATAACTTTAAAAATGCTACAAATGAGGTGCAAAATAAAATGGAGGTGGCCACAGTGAGAATTGAAGAGGCAGAGGGGAGAATAGGTGAATTAGAAGATAATATTATGGAAAAAGAGGAAGCTGAGAAAAAGAAAGACAAAATGATCCTGGATCATGAAGGGAGAATTAAAATCCTAAGTGACGCAATCAAACAGAACAATATCCATACCATAGGAATTCTATAAGAAGAAGAGAAGAGAGGAAGAGGCTGAAGGGGTACTGGGACAAATCATAGCTGAGAACTTCCCCAACCTTGGGGAAGGAAACAGACATTGAAATCCAAGAAGCACAGAGAACTCCCCTCAGAAGTAATTTGAATCAATTTTCTGCATGACTTACAGTGAAACTGGAAAAATACAAGGATAAAGAGAGAATTCTGAAAGCAGCTAGGGATAAACAGGTCTTAACATACAAAGGTAGACACACAAGGCTAGTGGCAGACCTATCTACTGAAACTTGGCAGGCCAGAAAGGAATGGCAGGAAATCTCCAATGTGATGAACAGAAAAAATATGCAGCCAAGAATCCTTTACCTAGCAAGCCTGTCATTCAGAATAGAAGGAGAGATAAAGGTTTTCCCAAACAAACAAAAACAAGGAATTCATCACCCTAAACCAGCCCTACCAGAGATTCTAGGAGGGACTCTGTGAGTGAAATGTTGCAAAGACCACAAAGTACCAGAGACATCACTACAAGCATGAAACGTACAGATAATACAATGACTCTAAACCCCTATTTGTCAATAATAATGCTGAATGTAAATGGGCTAAATGCTCCAATCAAAAGACACAGGGTATCAGAATGGAAGAAAAAAAGACCCACTTATTTCCTGTCTACCAGAGACTCATTTTAGACCTGAGGACACCTTCAGATTGAAAGTGAGGGGATGGATAACTATCTATCAATCATACTACTGGAAGTCAAAAGAAAGCTGAAGTAGCCATACTTATATCAGACAAACTAGACTTTAAATTTAAAGGCTGTAACAAGAGATGAAGAAGGGCATTATATAATAATTACAGGGTCTATTCAGGAGAAGCTAATTATAAATGTCTATGCACTGAATTTGGAAGCACCCAAATATATAAAGCAGTTAATTGCAAACATAAGCAATCTTATTGATAAGAATGTGTTAATTCAGGGGACTTTAATACTCCACTTACTGCAATGAATAGATCATTTAGACAGAAAATCACTAAAGAAGCAAAGGACCTGAATGACACATTGGACCAGATGGACTCGACAGATATATTCAGAACTCTACATTCCAAAACAGTAGAATATAATTTCCTCTCAAGTGCACATGGTACATTCTCCAAGATAGATCACATACTGGGTCACAAAGCAGCACTCAGTAAACATAAAAGAATCGACATCATTCCATGCACACTTTCAGATCACAATGCTCTGAAACTTGAAATCAACCACAGTAAAGGGTTTGGAAAACCTCCAA
The DNA here is from genome assembly GCA_017311185.1 of Proteles cristata cristata. Lineage (NCBI taxonomy): Eukaryota > Metazoa > Chordata > Mammalia > Carnivora > Hyaenidae > Proteles > Proteles cristata. The sequence goes on along the minus strand of JAESUZ010001011.1, from coordinate 1,244,178 downwards.
AAGCATGGAGGTTAAAGAGCATCCTACTAAAGAATGAATAGATCAACCAGACAATTAGAGAAAAATTTAAAAATAATATGGAAACAAGTGAAAATGGAAATATAACACTCCAAACCCTTTGGAATGCAGCAAAGGCAGTCCTATAGAGGAAAATGCATTGCAATCCAGGCCTAACTCAAGAAACTAGAAAAAGCACAAATACAAAATCTAACAGCACACCGAAAGGAACTAGAAGCAGAGCAGCAAGAACACCTCAATCCCAACAGAAGTAAAGAAATAAACAATATAGAATTCACCCCCCAAAAAAGTAGAACAGATCAATGAAATCAAGAATTGTTTTTTGAAAAAGTAAACATAATTGATAAACCTCTAGCCTGGTTTCTCAGATAAAAGTATGAATGAAAATGGATTTATTACAGCCAATCCCTCAAAAATACAAGCATTTATCAACAAATTCCATAAAAAATTAAATGCCAAAAAACTGGACAACTTGGAAGAAATGGACAAATTCCTAAACACCCACACATTACCAAAACTCAAATGGGAAGAAATAGAAAATTTGAACAGACCCATAACTAGTGAAGAAATTGAATCAGTTACCAAAAATCTCCTAACAAATAAGAGTCCTGGACTAGATGGCTTACCTGGGGAATTCTAACAGACATTTAAAGCAGAGTTAATACCTATCCTTCTCAAGCTGTTCAAAAAATCTAAATGGAAGGAAAACTTTCTGGACTCATTCTATGAAGCCAGCATCACTTTGATTCCCACACCAGACAGAGACCTAACAAAAAAAGAGAACTATAGGCCAATATCCCTGATGCATATGGATGTAAAAATTCTTAACAAGGTATTAGCAAATCAAATTCAGCAGCATACAAAAAGAATTATTCACCATGATCAAGTGGGATTCATTCTTGGGTTGCAGGGCTGGTTCAATATTCACAAATCAATCAATGTGATATATCACATTAACAAAAGTAAAGAATCATATGTTCCTGTCAATAGATGCAGAAAAAGCATTGGACAAAGTACAGCATCCTTTTTAAATAAAAACTCATAAGAGCCATTTATGAAAAACCCACAGCTAATATCAACCTCAATGGAGAAAAATTGAGAGCTTTCCCCCAGAGATCAGGAACACTACAGGGATGTCCACTCTCACCACTGTTGTTTAACATAGTGCTGGAAGTCCTAGCATCAGCCATTAGATACCAAAATGAAATAAAAGGCAACAGGATTGGCAAAGATAAACTCAAACTTTCACTTTTCTCAGATGATAGGATACTGTACATAGAAAACCCAAAAGACTCCACCAAAATTCTGCTGAAACTGATACATGAATTCAGCAAAGTCAGAGTACAAAATCAATGTATACAAATTGGTTGCACTTCTACACACCAATAATGAAGCAACAACATAAAGAGAACTAAAGGAAATTATCCCATTCACAACTGCACCAAGAACCATAAAATACCTAGAAATAAACCTCACCAAAGATGCAAAAGATGTGTAGGCTGAAAATTATGGAAAATTTATGAAAGAAATTGAAGAAAACACAAAGAAATGGAGAAAACATCCCATGCTCATGGATTGGAAGAATAAATATTGTTAAAATGTCAATACTATCCAAGGCAATCTACACATTCAATCTAATCTCAATCGAAATTGCACCAGCATTTTTCTCAAAGCTAGAACAAATTATCCTAAAATTTGTATGGAACTGTGGGGAGCCGCATTGGCCTCACGGGATGAAAGTCACAGCAAGGAAAGGGCAGCATTTGCACAGCTTCTGCCATGAGAAACGAAAACTGGGATCTCCTTCTGCTACTACTGGCTCATGTTGGAAATGAGGCTGCTGGTATTGACCAGGCCTCACAATATTCCAGATCAGACCGATATTCCCCACACAAATTGCTCAGAAGCAAAAGAATATTCCTGCCTTTTCAAAAGAGACTTCAGATGAAAGCACTGTGGATGATTGTCAAAAGGCTCTTCCTATGGGCCTTGCAGATCCAAGGCTTACATAATAAAGGGGGCTAAGAACACAAGAGTTACAATTGAGTCTGGCCCTGAGACAAAGAGCCTAGTTTAGAGTTAAGGACAGATATTCACCCCCCACCCAATTGTTTCTGCTTGGAGCACTAGCCCCCCAAGGTATTTGTGAGTGACTTATTCTGGCCTTGAATATGCTGATTGCTCCCTGTGAAGGGACCTATTGAGGAACTTCTTTTGTGATTCCTGAAAGACCTGTTTTTCTTGATACTTTCATCTTAAACAAGCTATTGACCCCTGCCCACAAAGAAGTAACTTCACCCTTTTATGCTAAAAACATTGTCTTATATGCTTAAGATACATTCCTTCCCCATAGGATAAGCATCTAAATCCCCTACCTCAATTACTATTGATAAAGGCTATGCAGGAGTCTTCTACAAATCTATATTCTGGGAAATTCTTACATACCAAAGAAGTTTGTCATCAGAAACCATTGTCTAAGGCAAATGCCACTTCTGTGCCATCTCCCAAACACTTAATTATAAAATAAAGTTGAGCCCCAGTCAGAGCAGAGGTGCCTGCCTGGTGACCAGAAAGATTCTCATGGATCTTTCATCCCTCTCGCCGACACCATCCATCCTTCAGAGACCCCTGGATCCAGCCGGAGCTGGCCTCGAACATGAAACCACAAAAGACCCCCAAGTAGCCAAAGTAATATTGAGGAAGAAAATCAAAAAGGGAGGCATCACAATCCCAAATGTTAGCCTCTATTTCAAAGCTGTAATCATCAAGACAGTATGGTATTGGCACAAAAACAGATACATAGACCAGTGGAATGGAATGCAGAACCCAGAATTGGAGCCACAAATGTATGGCCAACTAATCTTTGACAAAGCAGGAAAGATTATCCAATGGAAAAAAGACAGTCTCTTTAACAAATGGTGCTGGGAGAACCGGACAGCAACATGCGGAGAATGAAACTAGACCACTTTCTTAAACTATTCACAAAAATAAACTCAAAACGGATGAAGGACCTGAATGTGAGACAGGAAACCACCCTAGAGGAGAAAGCAGGAAACATCCTCTTTGACCTCAGCTGCAGGAATTTCTTGCTCAATATATCTCCAAAGGCAAGAGAATTAAAAGCAAAAATGAACTATTGATACCTCATCAAGATAAAAAACTTCTGCACTGCAAAGTAAACAATAAAACTAAAAAGCAACCAACAGAATGGGAAAAGATATTTGCAAATGACATACTGGATAAAGGGCTAGTATCCAAAATCTACAAGGAACTCACCAAACTCCACACCCGAAAAACAAATAATCCAGTGAAGCAACGGGCAGAAGACATGAACAGACACCTCTCCAAAGAGGACATCCAGATGGCCAACAGACACATGAAATGATGCTCAAGGTCACTCATCATCCATCAGCTGAGAAGGAGTTGGAATTATATCTTCTGTCAAAACCACACTGAGATACCACCTCATGCTACTCAGAGTAGCTGAAATGAACAAATCATAAAACTATAGATGCTGGTGAGGATGTGGAGAAACGGGCACCCTTTGCACTGTTGGTGGAATGCAAATTGGTTCAGCCACTCAGGAAAACAGTGTGGAGGTTCTTCAAAAAATTAAAAATGTAACTCCCCTATGACCCAGCAATAGTACTACTAGGAATTTACCCAAGGAATAAAGGAGTGCTGATGCATAGGGGCATGTGTACCCCCAACGTTTATAGCAGCACTTTCGACAATAGCCAAATCATGGAAAGAGCCTAAATGTCCATCAACTGACGAATGGGTAAAGAAGATGTAGTTTGTATATATAATAGAATATTACCTGGCAGTGAGAAAGAATTAAATCTGACCATGTGTAGCAACATGGATGGAACTGGAGGGTACTATGCTAAGTGAAATAAATCAGTCAGAGAAAGGCAGATACCATGTTTTCACTCACACGTGGATCTGGAGAAACTTAACAGAAGACCATGGGAGAGAGAGGGAGAGAGGCAAACTCTAAGAAACTCTTAAATACTGAGAACTAACTGAGGGTTGATAAGGGGTGGGGGAGAGTGGGTGATAGGCATTGAGGAGAGCACTTGTTGGGATTAGCACATCCCATAGCACTAGATGTTGTATGTAAACCAATTTAACCATAAATTATATTTTTAAAAAAGAGGAAGCATAACATTTCAAATACATGTGGGGCGACTGGGTGGCTCCATCAGTTAATAGAATGACTCTTGATTTCAGCTCAGGTCATGATCTCATGGTCGTGAGATCGAGGCTTATTTCAGGGTCTATGCTGTCAGCAAGGGGCCTGCTTGGGATTCTCTCCCTCTTTCTCTGCCCCTCCCCTGTTCATGCTGTTTCTCTCCTTCTCAAAAATAAATAAATAACATTAAATAAAAATATGTATTTGTAACATTTTAAAAATGTTTACCTATATATGAGAGTTTATAATGTGGGATACATTAACGACAAAAAATTCTTAACCGTGATAAGAAATATTTTGGATTAAATTAATCATAAAATATTTTTTGAGTACCCACAATGTTTCCTAACTTTTCTAGGCAAAAGTAAAATAAAAGAAAGCCCCATTTGAATGGAGATTACTTTCCATGGAGAAAATGAGAAGTCAATGAATGACCAAAATGCATGTCAGGTAATGATGAGAGCTATGAAAAAATAAATAAAACACGGTAATGAGATAGGGTAGGTGATCAGAGAAGTCCTTTATGATAAAGTGACATTTGAGCAGAGACATAAACTAAAAATATATGGGTATCCGGGAAAGGAGCTTTCTATATGTATGAAGCAACACATGCAACAGGTGTGGTTAGAGTGCCTGGTCTGGTCATTGATCTGCAGGGAAGCCAGTATGGAGGAACTGTGAGTATAATAGATGGTGACAGAAGTTGAGACAGGATTTTGTATATTACTGTCAGTAAAATGAGATGATGCTGAAAATTTCTGACTAGGGAATTACCATGATTTGGCTTCTATCTTAAGAAAATCAGTCTTTGGGACTCTTGGGGAAGATGGCCTAGTAAGAGGACCTTAGGCTCAATTCTACAGTTACAACTAGAGAACACCCCCCAGTGTAAATAACTCAGGAAATGATCTGAAAAGTGGCAAAAAAGTCTCTCTCTAGCTAAATGTGGACAACAGGCCATATCAAAGAAAGAGTCAAATGGACCTGAGGTACTGTCCTAGAGGAGAAGAGAAGACCCCCCACATCAGATATGGAGGACCCACACATGAAAGATAAATTCACATAGCATTTGGATTTGGAAACAAGAGGTCCTAGCAATAGTGGGGCTTAACACCTGGAACATTAAAAATCAGGAAGCTTGGTTCTGGGAGACCCGGGAGGTTAGAGTCCCTGCCCTAAAAGAGACCACAACAAATGGCCCTACTGAGACACATAATAGAAACAGCAGTTTGAGAAACACCTGGGGTTTACAAGAAGACTTACTCATGGTCTTAGAGTGTGTGCTAGAGGGGGTAGGGATCTTTGGGAGACTTCTCCAAGAGCAAAAGAGCCAGTAGTCTCCATCTCCCTTTTCCACCCGCCCGTCTAGAATCATGGACCCTTCTGGGAACCAGCTCAGTGTCAACACTCCACCTAGCTTACTAACAGTGTACCCATCCACATGTGCTTCTGTGAATCCACCCTCTCCAACCTGGCTGCTGTGGCAGGAGTTTTTCCAGATAGCTGCAGGACCCCTACTGCAGAAGGCCTGTCTGGATCTTGCTGGCAGCATGCACCCTGCTCCCACATTCTCCTGTAAACACCCCTTCCAATACACCTTTGTCTAGAGCCCATCCAGGGTGATGTTGCAAGCCAGGCATTGCACAAGAAGCCCTGACATTGGCCAGCACCACTCCAAAGTAACTCCTGCACCAGAAAGAGGATAAGATAGCAACACACATCTGCCCAAATGCAGCCACAACAGAGAGCCCGGGGCAAATGTCTAGTTTGACTTTAGGCCTAGTCTACCAGCTTAATCTTTGCAGGAGCAACACAGGGAGAGTGCTGTGTAGTTTAGTGCTACTGTATTTCTGGCAAATACCTAATCTGACTCAACTGAAAGCTTAGGTGGCTCCAGATTGCTTCATTAAGTAGTCAAAGACCAAATCTTGCCCCCAACAGGCATAGAGAGCCATTGCAGATGCCTGGACTGAAGGCAAATGCAACTCAGCCACAGCAGTACAGTGCATATAACTCACAAAGGAGATATCCCTGAAGCTTCAGGTTCTGGTGAACAGGGGACATTGCAGTGCAGGACACTATGGAATTTCTTCTTTATAGAGCCATTACTATCAAGAGCAGGAGAAGAGCTGACTTTTCTAAAACATAAAAAATAGAGAGTTAAACAAAATGAGGAGACCGAGGGAATATATCCCAAATGAATAGAACAGAACAAAACCACAGCAAGAGAGCTAAATGAAATGGAAATTAGTAATATGCTTGATGGAGAATTTAAAGTAATAGTCATAGAAATACTCACAGAACTTAAGAAAAGAGTGTAGGACCTCAGTGAGAACCTCAAACAGGGATAGAAAACTAAAAAGAAGCCACCAGGGATGAAGAAATCAATAACCAAAATAAAAAATACACTAGAGGGAGTAAATAGTAGAATAAAGGAAGAAAAAGAATGGATCAGCAACCAGCAGGACAGAGTAATGGAAAGCAAACAAGCTAATCAGGAGGGAGAAAAAAAATACAAAATGAAAATAACTAGGAAACTCTGTGACACCATCTAATGTAATAACATTTTTATTACAGGAATCCTAGAAGGAATAGAGAATGCAGAACCCCCTCCCTACAAATCAACCAAAGGAGGTTTGCAGCAAGACAAAAGGAAACAGTTACATAGAAAGGAAACCACATGAGATAATCAGCAGATTTTTCAGCAGACACTTTGCAGACCAGAAGGGAGTGACATGATATATTAAAGGCCCTGAAGGAAAAAAATTGCAACCAAGAATACTCTATCCAGAAAGATTAATATTTAGAATAACAGGAATGATAAAGAATTTCCCAGACCAGCAAAAGTCAAAGGACTTCATGACCACTAAATCTGTCTTACAAGAAATGTTAAAGAAGATATTTTTTAGTGGGAAGGCAAGACCAGAAGTAATAATAAGAAAAGGAGGAAGTACAAAAGCAGTAAAATTAAGTATATCTATAAAAACAGTCAAGAGGTTCACAAAATAAAAGGATTTAGATTATGACACCATACACACACAAAAAATAGTGGGGAGGAAAGAGAAAACTTGGTATTAAACTTAAGCATATATTAACTTAATATAAACTATTATATCCATAAGAAGTTAGATATGTACCTACTGGTAACCATAAATCAAAAACGAGTAATAGATTTGCAAAAAATAAGGAGGAATGAATTCAAACGTATGACTAAAGAAAGCCAGCAAACCATGAGAGAAGGGAAAAAGAACACAGGAATCAAACAAGAACAAAATGGCAATAAGGAGGTACCTGTCAACAATTACTTTGAATGCAAATGACCTAAATGGTCCAATCAAAAGACATAGGGTAATAGAATGGATTAAAATAAAAAACATTCAAGTCCAAGGACATAGCCTTGAGAGAGTAAAGGTTGTGGATAGCCTCTACAGAATATACAGAAATGAATCTTAAAGCCTCTATATAAACCATTAAGACTCTGGCAGGCAGGTTCCGAGATCCAGTCACTCATGGCCACATGTAATTGCCCTTGTTTATGAACCCTGCCACCCACCCATTTGGAGTGGTCTGCCTTTTTCTTCAGCTCTCTGTGCCCTCGGTGTATTGAGGCCAGTTTGCAAACTAAGACTTTCCAGGATTTTGAGGGCTAGCTCAAGAAACAAACCAAAGTACACATAGTGAAGAGTCCCAAACACCACTACGAGTAGGAAAATGAAATAACCAAAGTCTCCACAAGAGAGACCAAGAGACACCATTCAAAGAACACTTCCTGAACGGACAGGCCCTGGACAAAGAACCTTCTTTAATACAGCAGTACTCGCAGGTACAGAGTGCATAACAAGCTTTTAAAACTAACAAGAGACAGGAGCTCCTGGGTGGCTTAGTCAGTTGAGCGTCTGACTTTGGCTCAGGTCATGATCTCACGGTTCGTGGGTTCGAGCCCCATGTTGAGCTCTGTGCTGAGCGCTAGCTCAGAGCCTGGAGCCTGTTTCAGATTCTGTGCCTCCGTCTCTCTCTGACCCTCCACTGCTCATGCTGTCTCTCTCTCACTCAGAAATAAATAAAACATTTAAAAAAAAAAACCTAACAAGAGACAGAAAGCTAGCCAAAATGAAAAAATGGAAGAACTGTCCTCTAAAGAAATTCCAGGAAGAAATGACAGCTACAGAACTGCTCAAAACAGATATAAACAACATAACTGAACAAGAATTTAGAACAATAGTCATAAAATTAATCACTGGGCTTGAAAAAGGCATGGAAGTAATCAGAGAAACTATTGCTACAAAGACTATGGAGCTTAAAAATAATTGTAATTAATTTAAAAAATGCTATAAATGAGGTGCACAATAAAATGGAGATGTCCAATGCACAGTTAAAGAGGCAGAGGAGAGTAGGTGAGTTAGAATACACAATCACAGAAAAAGAGGAAGCCGAGAAAAAGAGAGATAAACTGATCCAGGAACATGAAAGGAGAGTTTGAGAGAGGAGTGATACAATCAAAGGGAATAATATCTGTATCATAGAAATTCCAGAGGAGGAAGAGAGAGGTAAAGGCACTGAAGGAGTCCTTGAACAAATTACAACAGAGAACTTCCCCAATCTGGGAAAGGAGACAGACAATGAAATCCAAGAGGCACAGATAAACTCCCCTCAGACATAACGTGAATCGATCTTCTGCACAACATATCATAGTGAAACTGGCAAAATACAAGGACAAAGAGAGAATTCTGAAAGCAGCTAGGGATAAAAGGACCCTTACATACAAAGGGAGACCTATCAGAGTGGTGACAGACCTATCTACTGAAACTTGGCAGGCCAGAAAGGAATGGCAGGAGATCTTCAATGTGATGAACAGAAAAAACATGCAGCCACGAATCCTCTATCCAGCAAGCCTGTCATTCAGAATAGAAGGAGAGATAAAACTCTTTCCAAATAAACAGAAATTGAAAGACTTCATCACCACTAAACCAGCCCTACAAGAGATCCTGACGGGGACCCTATGAGGGAAATGTTGCAAGGAACGCAAGGTACCGTAGACACCACCACAAGCATAAATCCTACCAAATCCACCACCACGATCCTACGCAATGACTCTAAACCTATATTTTTCATTAATAACACTGAATGTAAATGGACTAAATGTGTCAATCAAAAGACATAGGTAGCAGAATGGATAAAAAAAATAAAATCCATCTATTTGCAGTCTACAAGAAATTCATTTTAGACCTGAGGACACCTTCAGATTGAAAGCAAAGGGATGGAGAAATCTATATCATGTTACTGGAAGTCAAAAGAAAGCTGGAGTAGCTAGACAAACTGGACTTTAAACTAAAGGCACTAACAAAGGATGAAGAAGGACATTATATAATAATTACAGAGTCTATCCATCTGGAAGAGCTAACGATTATTAATGTCTATGCACTGAATATGGAAGCACCCAAATACATAAAACAATCACAACCAGAAACAATCTTATGGATAAGAATGTGCTAATAGCAGGGGACTTTAATACTCTATTTACAGCAATGGATAGATCAACTAGACCAAAAATCGCTAAAGAAACAATGGACTTGAATGACACATTTGGCCAGAAGGATTTGACAGATATATTTAGAAGTCTACATCCTGAGGCCATGGAATTTACTTTCTTCTCAAGTGTGCATGGCACGTTCTCCAAGATAGACCACATACTGGGACATAAAGCAGCCCAAAATAAATATAAAAGAATTGAGATAATACCATGCATACCTTCAGATCACAATGCTATGAAACTTGAAATCAAACACAGCAAAAAGTGTGGAAAACCTGCAAAAACATGGAGGTTAAAGAACACCCTACTAAGGAATGAATGGGCCAATCATGCAATTAAAAATTTAAAGGTATACGGAAACAAATGAAAATGAAAATACAACAATCCAAACTCTATGTAATGCGGCAAAGGCAGTCCTAAGAGGAAAGTACATTGCACTCCAGGCCTATTTCAAGAAATTAGAAAAAGCACAATTACAAAACCTAACAGCACACCTAAAGAAACTAGAAGGAGAGCCACAGGAGCACCCAAAACCCAGTAGGAGAAGAGAAATAATAAAAATCAGGGCAGAAATAAACAATATAGAATAAAAAAAAAAGTTGAACAGATCAATGAAACCAAGAGTAGGTTTTTTTTAAAAAATAAACAAAATTGACAAACATCTAGCCAGACTTTTCAAAAAGAAAACAGCACCCAAACAGACCAAATCATGAATGAAAATGCACTTATTACTACAAACCCCTCAGAAATACAAGCACTTATCAGCGAATACTGTGAAAAATTATATGCCAACAAACGGCAACTTGGACAAATTCCTAAACACACTCACTACCAAAATTCACACAGGAAGAGACAGAAAATCTGAACAGACCAATAACTAGTGAATAAATTGAATCAGTTATCAAAAATCTCCCAACAAATAAGAGCCCTGGGCCAGATGGCTTCTCTGGGGAATTCTACCAGACATTTAAAACAGAATTAATACCCATTCTACTGAAGCTATTCCAAAAAACAGAAATCTAAAGAAAACTTCTGGACTCATTCTATGAAGCCAGCATCACTTTGATTCCCAAGCCAGACCCAGCAAAAAAAGAGAGCTACAGTCCAATATCCTTGATGAATACAGATGCAAAAATCATCAACAAGATACTTGTGAATCAAATGCAACAGCACAGAAAACGAATTATCCAACATGATCAAATGGGATTCATTTCTGGCTTACAGGGCTGGTTCAGTATTTGCAAATCAATCAATGTGATCCAACACATTAATGAAAGAAAAGATAAAAACCATATGATCCTGTCGATAGATGCAGAAAAAATATTTGACAAAATACCACATCTCTTCTTAATAAAGACCCTCGAGAAAGTCGGGATAGAAGGAACTTACTTAAACATCATAAAAGCCATCTATGAGACGTCCTCAGCTAACATCATTCTCAATGGGGAAAAACTGAGAGCTTTCCCCCTGAGATCAGGAACACGACAGGGATGTCCCCTCTCACCATTCTTGTTTAACATAGTGCTGGAAGTCCTAGCATCAGCAATGAGACAACAAAAGGAAATAAAAGGCATCAAAATTGGCAGCAAAGAGGTCAAAGTTCCACTGTTCACAGAGGACATGACACTCTACATAGAAAACCCGACAGACTCCACCAGAAGCCTACTAGAACTGATTCATAAATTCCGCAAAGTTTCAGGGTACAAAATCAACGTACAGAAGTCGGTTGCATTTTTATACGCCAATAATGAAGTAAGAGAAAGAGAAATAAAAAAACTGAACCCATTCACAATTGCACAAAAAAACATGAAATACCTAGGTATCAACCTAACCAAAGATATCAGGGATCTGTCTAATGAAAACTATAGAAAACTTGTGAAGCAAACGGAAGAAGACACAAAGAAATGGAAAAACATCCCATGCTTATAGATTGGAAGAATAAATATCGTTAACATGTCATTACTACCCAAAGCAATCTACATGTTCAATGCAATTCCAATCACAATTGCACCAGCATTCTTCTCAAAGCTAGAACAATCTATACTAAAATTTCTATGGAACCACAAATGACCCCAAATAGCCAAAGTAATATTGAAGAAGTAAACCAAAATGGGAGGCATCACAATCCCAGACTTTAGCCTCTACTACAAAGCTGTAATCATCGAGACAGTATGGTATTGTCACAAAAACAGACACATAGACCAACGGAATGGAATAGAGAACTCAGAATTGGGCCCACAAATGTATGGCCAACTAATCTTTGACAAAGCAGGAAAGAATATCCAATGGAAAAAAGACAGCCTCTTTGACAGATGGTGCTGAGAGAGCTGGACGGCAACCTGCAAAAGAATGAAACTAGATCACTTTCTCACACCATACACAAAAATAAACTCCAAATGGATAAAGGACCTGAATGTGAGACAGGAAACCATCAAAACGCTAAAGAAGAAAGCAGGAAACAACTTCCTTGACCTCCACCGCAGCAATTTCTTATTTGACACATCTCCAAAGGCAAAGGAATCAACAACAAAAATGAACTACTGGGACCTCAACAAGATTAAAAGCTTCTGCACGGCAAAAGAAACAATCCATAAAAGTAATAGGCAACCGACAGGATGGGAAGAGGTAGTTGCAAATGTCATATCACATAAAGGGCTAGTATCCAAAATCTATAAGGAACTTCCCAAACTCCACACCCATAAAACAAACAATCCAGCAAAGAAATGGGCAGAAGATATGAAAAGACACTTCTCCAAAGAGGACATACAGATGGCCAAAAGACACATGAAACGATGCTCAGCATCCTTCCTCATCAGGGAAATTCAAATCAAAATCACACTGAGATACCACCTCACGCCAGTCAAAGTGGCTAAGATGAACAAATCAGGAGACTCTAGATGCTGCCGAGGTTGTGGAGCAACGGGCACTCTCTTACACTGTTGGTGGGAATATAAACTGGTGCAGCCCCTCTGGTAAACAGTGTGAAGGTTCCTCAAAAAATTAACAACAGAACTCCCCTATGAGCCAGCAATAGCCCTGCTAGGAATTTACCCAAGGGATACAGGAGTGCTGATGCATAGGGGCACTAATGTTCATAGCAGCACTCTCAACAATAGCCAAATCATGGAAAGAGCCTAAGTGTCCAACAACGGATGAATGGATAAGAAAATCTGGTTTATCTATACGATGGAATACTACATGGCTTAAGAAAGAATGAAATCTGGCCATGTGTAGCAACATGGATGGACCTTGAGGGTGTTATGCTGAGCGAAATAAGTCAGGCAGAGAAGGACAGATACCATATATTTTCATGTATAGGTGAATTAAGAGGTACTTAATGGAGGACCATGGGGGAGAAGAAGGGGAAAAATAGTTGGGGAGAGGCAGGGAGGTAAACCATGAGAGATTCTTGAATGCTGAGAACAAACTGAGGGCTGATAAGGGTAGGGGTGTGGGGAAGGGGGGTGATGGGTATGGGCACTTGTTGGATGAGCACTGGGTGTTATATGAAAACCAAGCTGACAATAAACTATTTAAGAAAATAAACCCAACATTCATCTATATGCTGTCTTCAAGAGACTTATGTCAAATGTAAGGACACATGTAGACGAAAGAGAAGGGATGGAAAATCTCATTTATCATGCCAATGGAAGTGAAAAGAAAGGTACCACTATGTACCACTATGGGGTACCACTATGTATATGAGGAAAAATAAACTTTAAAACAAAGACTATAATAAGAGACAAAAAACAGACACTATATAATCAATAAAGGGAAAATTCAGCATTAAGATATAATAATTGTATGGAAATAGTGACTTTGACATATTGGACCAGATGGATCTAACACATATATTCAGAATATTCCATCCTAAAACAGCAGAATACACATTCTTTTCAAATGTACATGGAATGTCCTCCAAATTAGATCACATATTAAGCCATAAAATAAGCCTCAACAAGTTAAAATAGATTGAAGTCATACCATGGATGTTTTCTGACCACAAGGCTATGAAACTACAATTCAACCACAGTGAAAAACTGGAAAGAGCACAAATACATGGAGGTTAAATGACGTGGTCCTAAACAATGAGTGACTCAGCCAAAGAATCAAAAAGGAAATAAAAACTACCTGGAAACAAAGGAAAATGAACACACAAGTATCCAAAATCATTGGGATGCAGCAAAAGCTGTTTTAAGAGGGAAGGCATAGCAATACAGGGCTACCTCAAGGAGCAAGAAAAACTTCCAACAACCTAATATTACACCTAAAGAAGATAGAAAAAGAACAAACAAAACCCAAGCCTGTAGAAGGAAGGAAATAATATAGATTACAGGAGAAGTAAATGAAACGAAAACTAAAAACAAAACAATAGAACAGATCAATGAAACCAGAATCTGGTTCTTTTAAAGGATAAACAAAATTGATAAACATTTAGCCAGACTTCTAAAGGGGGTGGGGAGTCAAATAAAATTAGAAAGGAAAAAGCGTAAATAACTGACACCATAGGAATACATAGATCATAAGACATGATGTTATATGGCAATGAATTGGACAACCTAGAAAAGATGGATAATTCCTAGAAACACATAACCTCCAAAAACTGAATCTGAAAGAGGTAGGAAATTTCAACAGACCAATTACCAACAATGAAATTAATCATTTTTCAAAAAATTCCCAACAAACAAAAGTCCCAGACCAGATGGCTTAGCAAGTGAATTCTACCAAACACTTAAAAGAGTTAATACCTATTCTCAAATTACTCCAATAATTAGAAGAGGAGAGATTGCTTCCAAATCCATCCTATGAGGCTAACTTTGCCCTGAAACCAAAATTAGATAAAGATACTAACAAAAGGATAAACTACTGGCCTATATCTTTGATGAATATAAGGGCAAACATCCTCAACAAAATATGAGCAAACCAAATCCAACTATACATGAGAAAAATCATCTACCATGATCAAATCGGATTTATTTCAGGGATGCAAGAGTGGTTCAATATTTGCAGATCAATCAGTGGGATACATCACATCAACAGAAGAAAGAATAAAAATCATATGATTATTTCAATAGATTCAGAAGAAACATTTGACAAAGTACAAATTCCATTCATGATTTTTTAAAAAAAGCCTCAGAAAAGTAAATTTAGAGGGAGCATACCTCAACTTAACACAAGCCATATATGAAAAATCCACAGCTAACATCATATTAAATGGTAAAACAAGTAACTTTTCCACTCAGATCAGGAACAAGACAAGGCTATCCACTCTTACTACTTTTATTCAACATAGTACTAGAAAACCGATATGGTACCACATAGTACCACAACAGAAAATAAAAATAAATAACAGGCATTCAAACTGGTAGGGAAGAAGTAAAATTTTCATTTTTTGTAGCTGACATAATACTATATGTATAGAAAACTCTAAATATTCCACAAAAAATACTAGAACTAATAAATGTATTCAGTAAAATGGCAGGATAAAAAATCAATGTACAGAAATCTATTGCATTTCCATTCACTAATAACGACATAGCTGAAAGTAAAATTAAGAAAACAATCTCATTTACATTTACACCAAAAATAATAAAATTCTTAGTAATATTCTTAACCAAGGAGGTGGAAGACTTGTACTCTGAAAATTGTAAAACATGGATGAAAGAAATTAAAGATAATATAAACAAATTGAAAGATATCCCATGATCATGGATTTGGATAACAAATATTTTTAAAATGGCTTTTTGGCCCAAAGCAATCTACAGATTTAATGCAACCCCTATTAAAATATCTATAGCATATTTCACAGAATCAGAACAAATAATCTTAAAATTTGTTATTGAACCACAAAGAACCCTGAGTAGCCAAAGCTTATTTGAATGAGAACAAAACTGGAGGCATCACAATCCCAAATATCAAAAGATACTACAAAGCTGTAGTAATCATAACAGTATGGTAACTAGAACAAAAATAGACACAAAGACCAATAGAACGAAGAGCCCAGAAATAAATCCACGGTTATATGGTCAATTCATCTTTTAGAAGGCAAGAAAATGCAATGGTACTGGAAACACTAAATAGATACTTGGAAAAGAAAGAAATTGGACCACTTTCTCAAAGCATACATAAAAATAAAGTCAAAATGGATTAAATACCTAAATGTGAGACACAAAAACATAAAAGTCCTTAGAAGAGAGCACAGACAGTAATTTCTCTGACATTGGCCATAGAAACATTTTTCTAGATACGTCTCTTGAGGCAAGAGAAATGAAAGCAAAAATAAACTATTGGGACCACATCAAAATAAAAGCTTCTGCACAGTGAAAGAAATAATCAACAGATCTGAAGCAATCAACCTGAAAGGGAGAAGATAGTTGCAAATGACATCTCTGACAAAGGGTTATTATCCAAAATATATAAATAATTTATATAACTCAACATCATATAGAACAAATAATCCAGTTAAGAAATGGGCAAGAAGACATGAACAGACATTTCTCCAAAGAAGACATAAAGATGGCCAACAGAGACATGAAAAGATGCTCAACATTAATCATCAGGGAATTATGAATCAATAGCACAATGAGATGTCACCTCACACCTGCCAAAATAGCTTAAATCAAACACAAAAGACAGGTCATGATCTCAGGATTTGTGAAATTGAGCCCCGCATTGGGCTCCATGCTGATGGCATGAAACCTGCTTGGGATTCTCACTTTCCCTCTCTCTCTGCCCCTCTCCCATTCATGTACATGCTATCTCTCTCTCTCCCTCTCTCAAAATAAATAAATAAATTAAAAATTCAAAACTAAAGGAACAACAGGTATTGGTGAGGATGTGTAGAAAAAGAACCATTTGTATTTTTGGTGGGAATGCAAACTGGTGCAGCCACTGTAGAAAACAGTATGAAGGTTCCTCAAAAAATTAAAAATAGAATTACAATATGATCTAGTAATTTCAGTACTAAGTAACTACCCAAAGAATATAAAAATACTAAAAATACTAATTTGAAAAGATATATGCATCCCTATATTTATTGCAGCATTATTTACAGTAGCTAAATTATGGAAGTAGCCCAAGTGTCCATTGATAGATGAATGGATAGAGCTGTAGGTTGTGTGTATGTATGTATATGTGTATATTATATGTGTGTATATATACACACCTATATATACACATATACATGTATACACACATATATGTATACATATATCCACACATATGTAAACATATATATTTTGTGTGTGTTTGTATATACACATACATACATACATACAATGGAATAATAGTCATAAAAAAGAATGAAATCTTGTCATTTGCAAAAAAATGGATCTAGAGGGTCCATGAAATAAGTCAAAGAAAGATAAATGCCATATGATTTCATTCAAATGTGGAATGTAAGAAACAAAACAAAGAATATAGAGAAAACCTAAAACAGACTTTTAACTATGGGGAATAAACTGATGGTTACCAGAGGTGAGGTGGGGGGGATGGGTAAAATAGGTGAATAGGATTAAGAATACATTTATCATGACAAGCACTGAGTAATTTACAGAATTGTTGAATTACTCTATTGTACACCCAAAATTAATATTAGTTTGTATAATTATCCTGGAATTAATATTCTAAAAAAATTACCAAAAAAAATCACTCTAGCACTTGTGGGACTGTACTTAAGTAGTATCAAAGAAGGTTGCAAACACAGAATGGGAGGCTATTGCAGTGGTCCAGGTGATGAATGATGGACTCAATGTACGATGGAGGTTTTAAAAAACATCTAGAAATGTATGTATCTTGAAAATTGAACTCATAGGATTTTCTGAGGGATTAATTCAGGGTGTTAGGGGAAAAAAGGGATTTATTGTTTGAGCATGAGCATCTGGAAGCATAAAGTTACTATTGTTTGAATTAGGAAATCAGGATGGGAGCAGATTTGGTGTCAACAGTAGAGAGGGGAGGAATCAAAATGATTTGCCTATTAATATCAAAATAGAGATGTCATGGAGGCAAACATACATAAGTTTGAATTTCAAAAGAGAGACTGAAGGTGGAAATACTTAGAAGCAGTACAAAATATAGGAGGTGCTTATAGACATGGGATATGATGAAATCTACAGAAAGAAAGAGTGGAAAGGTAAAGGCAGTTGACTAAGCACAGAAAAACTACCATCTAGAGGTATCTCTGTGAATAATTAACTTTTGAGAGCAACTGGATGTGAAAACCAAAAAAGGTTTTTCAGAAATAAATTAGGATATGAAAGTAGATTTTATTTTCTGAGATGGGCAACATGGGGAATGCCACAAAGCCAACTGCTAAGTCTAAAGTCCACCCCTGCCAAGCTGGAAGGAAGCACCTCAAATTTCCACCAGGTAAGGTCAAACGAGGCTGAATACAGAGACAGGCTTTTATCCCTGCCAGACTGTAATGAAGCCCTACTCTGTTGTGTCAGTGGAGCCCATAGGAAGATCCTGGACTTCCCCAGTCCCCCAGCAGTAATGAGCCACCCCTTCATCCCCCCAACTAGGGCTGGGCTGGGCCAATAGAGACCTGTGGTGAGTGAGGACTAGTACCACTACCGCTATGGTACTGGGGACACCCCTCCTTTCCTGAAGTCAGTGGAGGCCTAGGAGGGACTAGAACTCCAAACCCTACCAAACATAATGAGGAGTACCTTCCCCATGAGTGTCAACAAGTACGCAGCCTGGGCTTTTACCCACACTTAGTGATTAGATGGTACCTCTGCCCTGAAAGGATGGTAGTAGTGAAAACAGAAGGTTGAAGTAAGATCTAGTCTTTTTTTTTTTTTTTTAATTTTTAATGTTTTATTTATTTCTAGGAGAGAGAGAGAGAGCGAGCGAGCAGAGGAGGGTCAGAGAGAGAGGGAGTCACAGACTGAAACAGGCTCCAGGCTCCAAGCTGGCAGTCAGCACAGAGCCCGACGCAGGGCTCAAACCCACGAACCGCGAGATCATGACCCAAGCGAAAGTCGGAAGCTTAACCGACTAAGCCACCCAGGCGCCCCAAGATATAGAGTCTCCTAACACATAATACATAAGGTGGCTGGGTTCAGTTGCAAAGTACTGATGAAATCAAGAACCAGGAAATGTGGGGTGCCTGGGTGGCTCAGTTGGATAAACAGCTGACTTCAGCTCAGGTCATGATCTCATGGTTCATGGGTTCTATCTCACGGTTTGTTGGGCTCTGTGCTGACAGCTTGGAGCCTGGAGCCTGCTTCCGATACTGTCTCCCTCTCTCCCTGCCCTTCCCCCACTTATATTCTCTCTGTGTGTGCGTGTCTCTTTCTCAACAATAAACATTTAAAAAATTAAAGAGAACCAGAAATGTGTCAAACCTAATATTAAGGATAATAAAGACAATCAATAGATGCCATAACCAAGATAAAAAAAAGACGCTGCAATTATCTTGGAAAGGTTTTAGGACCTCCATCATAAAAATGTCTCCAGCAGCATTTAAGAACCTGCTTGAGGTAGATGAAAAAATTAGTCTCCACACAAAAAAAGAAGATATATAGAAATCAGCTAAAAAATGTAAGGTGGGGTAATACAGTCTGCAGACAAGTTATTTTAAATGAAAACGATAGCATGAACAAAGTCACAGATAGGAGACTGTTTAAGATGGAGAGGTTTGGGGGATAAGAAGAATGAACTAGCAGGGAAATCAAGTCTGAGTGCAAGAAAAGGCAAAAACAGTGAATAGCAACAGAAGCTATTGTTTTTAACTGAGTAGCTAATTGATGAGAACTTTTAATGATTATCAATATGTACAAGGCTTGCACTACGGACTGAAAGCACAAAGGATTTTAAGCTATGCTTCTGCCTTTAAGAAAATTAAAATCTAGTTAATGAGACATGACACGCAGACAAATGCATTTTAAAGAAAATAAAGTCTACCTGATTATTTGAGTGTGAATAGATAGATAGCAGAGCATAGTTTAATTCAATGTATTCAAATTCAGGCCCTCTGAAATATTTTTTGATGTATTACATTTGGGGTTTTCATTTAAATAATAGTCCATAAAATAATGAAAGCATATTCTATGCCATCTGGATGCCAGCCTCCTATCTACAGAATACAAGATTATTCTATTTGTGTGTTTATCATTCATTGTATGGTAATCAGGTAATATTGCTTTAATTTTAGTGAACTAATGAGAATAGAATCCAGGTGGACCTAAGGAGTAAATGATGCATTTGAAACCAGTGAAGGTAAATGACATTGCAGTGCATGAAGGCATGAATGTTTTAGAATATTTTTTTAAAATTTTTAATGTTTTATTTATTTCTAGGAGAGAGAGAGAGGCAGCATGAGCAGGGGAGGGTCAGAGAGAGAGGGAGCCGCAGACTGAAACAGGCTCCAGGCTCTGAGCTGGCAGTCAGCACAGGGCCCGACGTGGGGCTCGAACCCACGAACCGCGAGATCATGACCTAAGCGAAAGTCGGACGCTTAACCAACTAAGCCACTCAGGCGCCCCTAGAATATTTTGAATGAAGAAAAATGTTGGGAGGATTACATCATCTCACATTACAGGTGTTATTTATAGTCCCGCCATAATACTGGGTTCCACGAGATGATGCAATCTTCCAACACTCATCTTAGGTTTGTCAATTACAAAACATAGCAATTAATACAAGGCTCACTTGATGGGTGAGGATTTATTTTCATTTATTAGAATTATTTGAATTATGTTTCATAATTTTGTTAGTTGACTTATTTGGTGTTATATTTATATAAAATCTGTAAGAAGGATTTTATACATAGGCATATGTTTGTACTTATTTATATTATAATATAATGAAAATTATTTAATTCAACACTGTGATTGAGAGGATATTTTTTTTCCCTTGAAGTGGATCCACATAATCTTGAAGTTGGAGAAATACTGATTTAAGTTGTTCAGCGGAGGACTTGCCTAATTCCATCAGAGGTTTAGGGAGCATTCAGTAGATGGATTGTGGCTGGGAGAGGGTGGACCAGGCAGGTGTGTTAGGTCATCAGTGCAATCAGGACTCCAGTGATGAGAATGTGAATTATGAGTGGCAGTGAGAAGACCTGGAAAGAGAGTTGAAGGACTCCCAGTGGCCAGCTTGGAGAACTGGTAAATAACAGAAATAAAGGAGAGCTGGATGAAATTGATTACGGGGGAATTTTTGAAGAAGAAGATAAATCAAGCAAGGGAAGCAATAATGTGCATAGAAAATGGTTCAAAAATGGAAGAAGTGAGTTAAATAAGAACAAGAAAAAATTGCAAAGGAGCACCGTATATACAAGAGGGCAGAAATGACATGAATGAAATCCAAATAATATATAACAGCCACCAGAGAAAAGTGAATTAATGATCCTTGAAAAATTAGGCTCATAAAGTGTGAAGTAGATGAAAATTATAAATTTTCTTAAAGTAAAGCCATTCATCATTATGGACTCCTGGATAGGTTTTAAAATCTACAGGGTATTGATAATCATGAAAACATGAAAAAACCTACAATTCATTTTTTAATTTGTATTGTAGATGAAGAGTTATATCTATACTTTTAACTCTATATATGAGAAAATTGCAATCATGTTACATAACAAGAGAAATAGCATTTTATTATTTATATTTAGTTAATATATTTTATTTACATTCATTCATCCAGACTGTAGGTTTTCACATGTTCTCTAGGGAGACGAATGACCTGCATTTATAAATTGTGGACCCCAAATTGTGGCTGTTTCTATATATATACTTAAGAACATACTTAGGCAGAGGCATAATTTTGAACAAAAAGACACAAAGAGAAGACTAAATAACAAATGTTTGCATAAAATTTTAAGAAGCAGACAAATCTAGTCTACAGTCATGTAAGTGAGAAGGATGTTTACCTCTGAGTGGGTGCTGACTGGTTGGGGTGTGGAAAATGTTCCCTCTTGTGAAGAGAGGGTGGTAACAATTCATTGAGATGTACACCTAAGATTAGTGCACTTTATATATTCTACCATGTGTGTATTTTACTTCATTAGAAAATTAAAAAGAAAGAATAAGGAGTAAATTCATATGTCCATGTAGCAAATAGAGACTGGAAGAATTCAGTGCTTCTTCCCTTTATGTACAAAAAGACTGGTGATTCAAATGTGACTTGAAGTTATCATTATATCTACAATATCTAATGCAAATTCCAAAAGAAATTGTAAGGAAGGAACTAATTTTCCATTCAATCAGAAGGGAAGATTTTTCTGGTTTTATATTGTGAACAGAAAACCACTGTGTCATCATTCCCCATCTTTCCCACACAGCCAATTCTCTGCCTTATGCCAAGCACTTTGACTTAGTTCTTGATCAGATGATTAAGTGATCAATACCCACAGTAGATATGCTCAGACTAGAGTGGGGGTAGTGAATTACATTATTCACACCCTTTTGGGGAGAGTAATGGGCTCTTCTTCCATGTAACAGACAGCATAGCAACTGCAGTGGTTCTGAGTCCAGGGAATTGGAGAGAATGGAGCCCAAATGATGTTTAAAAGTGAATAATCATATCCTCATCAATGCCCTAATGAATGTATAAGAAAATTAAACTAGTAAATTGAATTAATTGCAGGAGGCAACCTTCTGGCAAAAGCAAGTGAAATGATTCAACTAATTTATGCCCTCTCTCTGTTTTTACATAAGATAGAAATTTTGATTTAAAAAGATATTTGTATCTAGTATTCCCACCTGAATGGATAAAAGAATCTGAATAATATGTCTTATTCACAATCTGATAGCAGGTAATTGCTTGGGATATTAAGTTCCTGCTTATATCTTACTTAGGAGAATACAGAACTTTGATATATGTTATTTTGGCTAATCTCTGAAACACTGTTTACTTTTAATATTCCCCCCCCCCAAACAGACAATAAAGAGCTCATGAAGAATATTGCTGATGGATACTACAGCATAGTTCAAGTCTGTATAGAAGATCATTGTTAGTATTTAGCTTCACTCTGGAGGAAATCAGTTGAGGAATATAAGGACTCATTTTGGACTTTATATCTCATCTAATCACTTATTGTTTAATTTTCATGAAAGATCTACATGCAATGGTGATGCGGGTAGATGGGATTAGGTTGAAGAAGGAGCCAGGATTTGTAATTTGGGTCTTAATTTTACCTGAAGAGGAGAAAAAAGGAAAGGTAATGAAGGAAATCCAGCATTGATGCAGGTGGCCTTAGGAAAAAGAGATGGAAAGGACTTTAGAAGTTCTAGATAATCAGGGGCAGAAACTGATGTGCAGGACAAATCCAGTCTGCCACCTCATTTGGAAGGCCCGTGAGGTAAGAATGACTTTTAGAGAGGAATATATGTAACTAGTTTGATGAAGAGGAACATTAACTATGAACCCCAGTGCATCAAAATAGTATCCTTCCTAAGAAGATTCCACGTTTTATAACAACAAATGTTCTTATGATTATCTTATGTCAAGAAAAATTTTCTCTTTTTATATAAATGTCTATATAATAATCTTGATTTTGCTTCTTGTTCCATACAGCCTAAGATACAGTAATTCCCCCATTATCCATGGTCAGCTGAGGTCCAAAAAGCCAATAGCCTAATGCTGTGTCACGATGCCTTGGTCGTTTACTTCATCACATAAACATTTTATCATCTCACATCATCATCAGAAGAAGGGTAAGTAAAACAAGGTATTTCAAGAGAGTGAGACCACACTCACATAACTTATTACACTAGATTGTTGTAACTGTTCTGTTTTATTAGTTATTAATTTTTAGTGTGCCTGATTTATAAAGTAAATTTGTCATAGTATGTACCTATAGGAAAAAAACATATATAGGATTTGGTACTATCCATGGTTTCAGGGACCCACCGGCAGTCTTAGATTATATCCCCCATGGATAAGGGGAAGAGACTACTATATTACTTTCTGGCCCTATAAAGAAAATATTTGATGATCCCCGAAGTACAGTGGTGGTTCTGAAACTTTATCATGAATCAGAATCACCTGAAGAACTTATTAAATCACAAATATCTTGGTCACATTCCCAGAGTGATCCAGTATGTTTGGTATGGAGCTGGAGAATTTGCATTTGTAAGTTTCCAAGTGGTGCTAATGCTGCTGGCTCCTGGATCACTTACTGAGAACTGCTGGACTAGATCAATCTCTATATTGCAGGAAACTGAGGTCCAAGGGATTATGTCACCTTAACCAGGTCATGATCATAAAGTGGTTGAACCCTAGTTTAAATACAGCTTTTGGCTTCAGGCTTAGAATTCTTTTCAGCAGAACAAAAATTTTACTGGCCTAACGAATTACATGCAGACTTGTAATGAGTTAAGAGAGGAAATTCAAACTAAAATCCATTTGTCTGTAGAATGATGTCTCAAGGGTGCAAGCCCTCTCATTTCGTAGGCCTAATGACTTCTGAAAGCTGTTATCCAGGCTACATTAAGCAATCATTAGATCTGTTCTTAAATTCATCAGCCTGTATGCAACATGTGTGGCCCAGAATCAATAAGATCATGGCAAAATTACCTGTACAGTGAGTCCTACATGGCAAGTTATTAATCTAATGAGATGGCTCCACACTGATATCAACAAAATCACCAACTTGCATATTGCTTCTCTTTCTCATAGTGTCCTTTTTCATCTTTCAAATAAACTCTCTGAAAAATCTAAAACTTAAAAAAAATCTTTGAAATATTTAAGTAAGGAGCTCATTAATTTTTTCAGGATGACAGAGCTGTTTTTACAATTAAATTCCACAAAATGTGTGGCCTTGGTCTTGACGTACCAAATTCAAATTTCCTATTACTTTTGCTTGGAGATGGAAGAGTGAATTACTTCATCCATTGTACTAATATAAATTCAAATTGGTAATCCTTTCCACATAAAATTAATTAATTTATTCCTATTGTAATTTCTGGCTTATTAATCCTTACAGGTAAAGGGGAAATCACTACTTAATATTATTCAAAAGAGAAAATAAATGGTATCCATATGAGTTTAATGACCCTGAACATAAATATAAACACAGATGATGTCAACTCATCTCATGAGCAAGTGGTTATTAACTGTCAAAGAATGCCCATCCTATGTTTAGAGCAATTGCCATTCATAATGTTATGCCCATGATAATAATTCTGTATTTTTCCCTCATATTACTATCTGCATGACAATGTTCTGAGCACTTAAATTTTTTAATCATTCCAACAACTCCATGAAATAAGTATAATTACTATTTGCATTGTCTCCATAAGGAAGGGGAAAAAATTGGGCTAATCCTACCTGAGAGTGGTCGTTCTCAATGGGTAGGGACTAACATTTTGTCTCAGGATATAACCGTTAATGTCTATAGATATTTTCTATTGTCACAACTATGAGAGGGAGAGTACAAGGGGAATCTGATGGGTAGAGGCCAGGGAGACTGATAAACATCCTACAATACAAAAAACAGACCCATCACAATAATTACTTTCCCCAAGATACCAATACTTAGATTGAGAAGTTCTATTCTGCAGGCTTTCCTTTTCACTTCGACTATGGACATTAGAAGAACCAAGACTCTTCTCAATGCTGAAAGTTATTTTATATACAAACAGGCAGCTGTTAATTACCCTCTTAGTGTATCTTTTTAGCTATAGAGTTTTTCCTATGTTTGTTAGACCTCACCTCTCTGAGTTTTCCTATCTATAAATTAAAGTTCACTTCTAATTGCAAATTCTGTAACTGGAGAAATTAAGAACAAAATAATAACACTTTATGATTTTCCAAGGTAAACTTGTAGTGTTCGTTTGAGTTTCATTTTCTTTTCAAGTTTTATTTAGAGTCTAGTTAACATACAGTATAATATTGGTTTCAGGAGTATTTACTAATTCATCACTTACATAAAACACCAAGTACTAATCCTAACAAGTACCTTCCTTAATACCCATCATCCACTTAGTCTCTCCCCAACCAACTTCCCTCCATCAACCATTTATTCTCTAAAGTCAAGAGTCTCTCTCAGTTTGCTTCTCTCCCTCTCTCTCTCTCTTTTCCTTTCTGTATATTCATCTGTTTTGTTTCCTAAATTCCATATACGAGTGAAACTATATAGTATTTGTCTTTCGATGACTTATTTGCTTAGCATAATGCACTCAAGCTCCATCCACACCAATGTAAATGGCAAGATTTTATTCTTTTTGATGGCTGAATAATAGTCCAGTGTGTGTGTGTTGTCCCCTACTAATACTATATTAGTATCAATGAGTTTCTTTGTTATTGATTTATATTTTTGTATGTTTTCATGTTTGAAATATTTATAATTGTTAGACTATATGTTGTTATATATTATAATTGTTATATTATATTAGATTTATGGGGCATAAATATTTATAATTGTTAGATATTCTTGATGGATAGAACCCTTCATTGTGATATAATGCCCTTTTACAGTCTTATTTCAGTCTTTTATTTAAAATCTAGTTTGTCTGATATATAGGAGTATGACTATTCTGGCTTTCTTTAGGTGTCCATGAGTACAATAGATGGTTCTTCATCCCCTCACACTCAATCTGCTTGTATCTCGAAATCTAAAATGAGTTTCTTGTAGGCAGCATTTATTTTTTTTTAAGTCTTTTTTTTTTCTTTAAATATTTTTTATTTATTTCTAGGAGAGAGAGAGAGAGACAGCACGAGCAGGGGAGGGTCAGAGAGAGGGAGTCATAGACTGAAACAGGCTCCAGGCTCTGAGCTGGCAGTCAGCACAGAGCCCGACGCGGGGCTCGAACCCACGAACCGCGAGATCATGACCTAAGCGAAAGCCGGACGCTTAACCGACTAAGCCACCCAGGCGCCCCTATTTTTTTTTAAGTCTTTTTAATGTTTTATTTATTTCTGAGAGAGAGAGAGAGACAGCGTAAACAGGGGAGGGTCAGAGAGAGAGAGGGAGACAAAGAATCTGAAGACAGGCTCTACGCTCTGAGCTAGGAGTCAGCACAGAGCCCGACACGGGGCTCGAACCCACAAACTGTGAGATCATGACCTGAGCTGAAGTCGGACGCTTAACCGACTGAGCCACCCAGGTGTCCCCCCCCCCCTTTTTAAATCTTTTTAATGTCTTACCTGACTTGTGGGCAGCATTTAGATGGGTCCTGTTTTTTATCCATCCTATACCCTATGTCTTTTGGTTAGATAATTTAGTCCATTCACACTGAGAGTGATTATTGAGATGTATAAATTTAGTGCCGTTGTGTAACCTATAAAGTTGGTGTTTCTGCTGATGTTCTCTGTTCATTTCTAGCCTTTGTTGCTTTTTGTCATCTTTTATCCACTGAAAGAATCCCCTGTAGTATTTCTTGAAGGGCTTTAGGGGTCAGGAGCTCCATTAGTTTTTGTTTGGGAAACTCTTTATCTCTCCTCCTATTCTGAATGACAGCTTTGCTAGATAAAATAATATGGATGCATAGTTTTCCCATTCAGCACACTGAATATATCCCACCACTCCCTTCTGGTTTGCCTAGTTTCTGTGAGCACATTTGCTGTCATCTTGATTTGTCTTCTGGTGTAGGTTAAGGGATTTTTTTTCCCCTTGCTGCTTTCAGGATTCTTTCTCTGTACTTTGTGTGTCAGTGTATTTTGTGAATTTGGCTATGATATGTGTTGATGATGGCTGATTTTTATTGGATTTAATGGGGGTTCTCAATGTTTCTTGGATTTCAATGTCAATTTCCTTCCCCAATTTAGGGAAGTTTTCAGCTATAATTTGTTCAAATAAATCTGCTCCTTTCTTATTCCCTTTATCTTCTGAGACTCCTATGATACAAATGTTATTCCCTCTAAGGAGTCACTGAGTTATCTAAATACACATTTGTAGATCCAATGTCTTTCTTTCCTTATTTTTCAGCTTCATTATTTTCCATAATTTAACTTCAATATCACTGGTTCCTCTGATTGTCCATCCTCATGGTCATTACATCAGTTCAGTTTTGCATCTCAGTTATAACATTTTTTACTTCAGTCTGACTAGTTTTTAGTTCTTTTATCTCTGTAGTAAGGGATTCTCTAGTCTCTTATATGCTTTTCTCAACCCCAGGTAGAATTCTTATGAATATATTTTAGATTTTGATTCAGACATCTTAGTTATATCTGTATTGAATAAATCCCTACCCGTGATTTTTTCATGTTCTTTATTTTGGGATGATTTTTTCTGTCTTGTCATTTTGTCTGAGTCATTGTTTTGTGTATGTGACTGTCAGGAAAACCTGTTTTATTCTTGCTCCTGAGAGTATGGCTATATTAGCAAGCAGTCAAAAAAAAAAAAAAGGCTAGATCTTATCCTATTTCCCCTAGAGCTGAAGCTTTAGAGAACTTTATGTTCACTAGACTTGGTGCATGTGACTTCTGCTGCCTTCTGGGGGTGGAGCCTGCTGCACTATTTTTCAGGATGACTTACATTAGTAGAGGTGCATCTGCTGGGAGCAGGGGGAACGGGCTTGGCCTTAGCAGTTGTGGCCTCTACTGGATGGCATTGGTTTGCTCACTGAAGTCAGTCAGTGCTGATAGATGGCAGAGGCTTAGGGGAGAATGGCGTGGTTCCATTCTCTCCTCCCTGGAACAGGGAGATGGTGTCCACAACCCTTCAGCAAGCACTCACAGAAGAGCAAACAATCACCTCATGTGTTCCCAGCTTCTGCCAGATCCCGCCCTTCACCTTACCTGTGTCTGAGCTGCCCACCTGCCAGGTGGCACAGTACTCCTGTGTTTTATCTCAAGCACACCACTAGGGTTCAAAATTCCAACTTTTAGCGACCTGTGTGGCATGGACCCACACTTTCCTTTAGGGGAAGGTCATGCTGTCCTGTGGCCAGTGCTGCTTTGTCCCAGAAATCAGTTGCACGACATCACAGTGAATTGCAGTTTGTGGTAAAGTGTAGCTAAAAGCTGGGACCAAGGCTTCTGGGCCTCAGCCTGTATCTTTGTTTCTATGCTAGGAAATAGGGCAGCACATTGGCACTGCCAGTGCTTTTTGTCCCTGGAGTGCCATGCTGCCACCCCCAAATGCATGCCAAACAGTGTAATTGTATCTCCCTCTGAGATCCATGGGATCCTCAGACCACACTGCCCATTCCCAGGTTTCTACCCTCCTTCCCCGTTGGAGCACTGCCAAACCCACCAGGCACAGTCCTGGAGAGGGTGAGGACCTCCAAAACTTAAGACTTTGTGCTCTGCTGCTTATGAAAACTTGTGGGAGCGAGTGCCTCTTATTTTCCTAGTCAGTAGTTCGGGGGAAGCTGTTCTTGTGCTGTCCCCCGTGCACGCTTTCACATACACTGTCTCTCACACTTCTGTCTGCGATCAGGGCTCGCTCCCTTCAGAGCACGTGCAGTTCTTTTCTTCTCCAAACCAACGCTCTGCAGCTCCTGTCTTCCATGATGTAGCCAGTTTTCTACCTCTAGTTGTGCAGTTTTGCTCTCTTGGTCCTCAGATCGATTTCTCGGGTGTTCAAAATGAATTCGATATTTTTCTAGCTGTGTTCAAGGGATGAGTCAAGCTTAGGGTCTTCATAATCCCCTACTATCTCAACTTCTCCCTGTTTCATTTTGTTTTAAAAAATGAGGTTGTGGATGACCAAAGATTTTCCCCCAAATTGTTTTTATATGGGTACCTTTTCAAATATCTCCATACACTGACACATTTATGAAACAGTTTGTTCTCTCTAGATTAGTCTCTGAAAAGTGTTCGCTCCTAGTAAGAAGAAAATGTTCATATCTCGGTGTGCTCCTTAATAAAGGATGAATTGTATTATGGTTTAGCAAAAGTTTTAGATGTATAATTTTTCATAAACAGTACACTTCGTGCCTCATTATACCTTAGAGGAACTGTTTCCTATAGTACAAACATGTCTATTTTAAGCAAGCTGTGAAAAGAAAAATCCTAGAACAATGTAAATGATAAGTATTTTCCTCATTCTTTTTTGTTTCTATAGAAATGCTTTTAGTGTGGGAGTGTTGTGGACATAGCATTGTTGAAGGTCAGAAACCTACATATTATCCTTGACTATAAACAGAGAGATGATGGCAGATCTCTGAGAGGGAAAGTGCAACAACATGAACACTTCATACAGACCTACAGCCTACATTGTTTCAAAGTTTGTGCTTAGCTCAGAATAAGCTGAATTCAAGAATTAGCCCTCTTTGGGACTAAGGGTCAAATTCTGAGCCTGAGTGATTACCATAAGTATAGAAAATCATTTTAATACCACAAGTGGAACACTGATTCAGTAGTTGAGAGTTCTAAACAAATACAGACAACAGTGAATTAAGACCACTGTCTTTCATGGATGCTAGAAACTGGTAATTGTTCAATTGTACATGGTCTGCAAGTATTTATTTCCTATTGCATTCCTTGAAAGTTAATGTCCTCTCATTTTCTACTCTCCCTGCCCTGCTTTTCATTTCATTTTTACCCTCTTCTGGCATTACCCTACCCTCCCGCCCCCACACACACTGTTCCAAAGAGATTTAACCCAAGAAAGAAAATTGAAAATAATAGAATTTACTAATATACAATCAGCTTGACAAAAACCTATTCAGAAAGATAAAAGAAAATGCATTTGTCTATAGAGGATTATCATAGGTCGGGGAACTAGTCCATTTTCATATAGTCTAGAAAATTATTGTGAGAAAGCTTTTTTTCCTTAGAATTTTAGGAATTAGCATTAATATGTCTCTTCCTTTTAGTACTACTTGCCTTGTGCAGGAAACAATTAAAACTTTCTAAATGTTACTTGGAAATTAAAGAAATCATTATAAAGGTGCTCATTCAAATGCCCCATTAAGATTATTCTGGCTCAGCCTACCTTTTGTGTTTGTGGATAAAACTGAAAAAAAAAAATTCAGCTCAGCTTTAATACTTGTGGCAATTATAAACTGCATAGCTCAGTGAGCTACACTCTGGCTGGGAAAGAAATAATCTGGCTCAGACACTTCTACTATAAAACTCCCATTGATTTTGGGCACAGAGAATCTGGCCCTCTATTTTTTTCTCCCCAATACTCTTTCACTCATTATATAGCCAGAAAAGTAAGCTGAATTTCTGGAATATGTTTCTTTCTTTTTTGAAGTGTACAAACTAGTGGTTCTTTGAGTGGTAGATGTCATTCAGCATAATTACATATTGCTATACTCTACCCATGCACATCCTGCATTTCATCAAACTAAAATTATAGCAAATGTTAACTGAAAGATTCTATTGGAAACCAAGTAAAACAGTCATCAGAAGCTTATTGTGTGTGTATATACTTTAAAAGCATTAAAAATTTCATGAGAATCAACCAATAACTTTATGCCTGGAGTACTGCACTTCATAGTCACATTTAGGTGAAGTCTTCACTTAATTCCATCAAAACCAAACAGAATACTGCCAGTAAACTACTGATTTTATATACATTATGAAATATGAAATAGCATGCATTGTTTTCTCAAAAAATGGAAGTGTCTTACATACAACAGCATTTAGGTAGGTATTAATATGATGTGGTTTACAAAACTTCCACCTAGTTGGGAGAACTGGACAGGAACATGCAGAAGAATGAAACTAGATCATTCTCACACCATGCACAAAAATAAACTCAAAATGGATAAAGGACCTGAACATGAGACAGGAAACTATCAACACCCTAGAGGAGAAAGCAGGAAACAACCTCCTTGACCTCCACCGCAGCAACTTCTTACTTGACACATCCCCAAAAGCAAGGGAATCAAGAGCAAAAATAAACTGTTGGGACCTCCTCAAGATTAAAAGCTTCTGCACAGCCAAGGAAACAACCCAGAAAATTAATAGGCAACCAACGGAATGGGAAAAGATAGTTGCAAATGACATATCAGATAAAGGGTTGATATCCAGAATCTACAAGGAACTCACCAAACTACACGCCCGAAAAACAAACAACCCAGTGAAGAAATGGGCAGAAGGTATGAACAGACACTTCTCCAAAGAGGACATCCAGATGGCCAACAGACACATGAAACGATGCTCAGCATCGCTCCTCATCAGGGAAATACAAATCAAAACCACACTGAGATACCACCTCACGCCAGTCAGAGTGGCTAAAATGAGCAAATCAGAGAACTCTAGATGCTGGCGAGGATGTGGAGAAACGGGCACCCTCCTACACTGTTGGTGGGAATGTAAACGGGTACAGCCCCTCTGGAAAACAGTGTGGAGGTTCCTAAGGAAACTAACAATAGAACTCCCCTATGACCCAGCAATAGCACTGCTAGGAATTTACCCAAGGGATACAGAAATGCTGAGGCGTAGGAGCACATGTACCCCAATGTTCATAGCAGCACTCTCCACAATAGCTAAAACCTGGAAAGAGCCTAAGTGTCCATCCACGGACGAATGGATCAAGAAGATGTGGTTTATCTATACCATGGAATACTACATGGCAATGAGAAACAATGAAATCTGGCCATGTGTGGCAACATGGATGGACCTTGAGGGCGTTATGCTGAGCGAAATAAGTCAGGCAGAGAAAGACAAATATCATATGTGTGCACGTATAGGAGGATTAGGAGGAGCTTAGCAGAGGACCAATGGAGAGAAGAAGGGCGGAAATGGTGGGGAAAGGGGGAGAGGCAAACCATGAGAGACTCTTGAATGCTGACAAAAACTGAGGACTGGTGGATGTGGGGGGAGGAGGGGTGGGCATGGAGGAGGACACTTGTGGGGATGAGCACTGGGTGTTATGTGGAAACTAATTTGACAATAAACTTTGTAAAAAAAAAAAAACACAAAACAAAAAAACTTCCACCTAGATGAGCAGTATCTAGCAATGATGTAAGATATTATATTATACATGATATTCAAAGAATGGCCCAAAGGTTCATTACTTACTATCTAAAATATATCTTTTAGAGCAGCAAGCAAACCCTCCCTCTTGTTTAGATTTTATTATTTTGCTGCAAAGAAGCCGTGATGTTGTTTGGGGTTTCATGGTGATACTTAATAATCCAATGGACACACTGAAATCTCTCTTTTTTTTTTAAATTTATTTCTAGGAGAGAGAGAGAGAGAGACAGCATGAGCAGGGGAGGGTCAGAGAGAGAGGGAGTCACAGACTCTGAAACAGGCTCCAGGCTCTGAGCTGGCAGTCAGCACAGAGCCCGACGCGGGGCCCGAACCCACGAACCGCGAGATCATGACCTAAGCGAAAGTCGGACGCTTAACCGACTAAGCCACCCAGGCGCCCCTGAAATCTCTTAATGTATAAGACCAGTTCCAGAGTGTGTCAGTGGTACCCTTCCTGGGCAGGGACCTTCAACATGTATCTGAAACGGTGTCTACAATCAATGGTGCCAGAGGCCTTAAACACTGATTGTTTCTTTGTTTGTTTTTAATTCTATGTTAATAAAGAACTGGGGTTTTAAAGTAAAGTCAGAAAGTGATAACTCTCCTGTCAAAGTAATATTCAGAATTTCATTAGACCCAGAGAGGTGAAATAGAGAGTCCTGTAATGTTCATTCATTCATCCATTCACTAAGCCATCCAGCAAACATTTAAATGCCTACTCGAAAGAGTAGAAAAAGATGTACAAGGTGCTTAAAATAGTATCACATTTGTAAATTAATGGTCTGGGAAAAGGGTATTTCTGTTAAAAAAAAAAAAAGACAGAAATGCCCTCTTTAAATCAGAATGTGCTCCAAAATCAGCTCTTTATGATTTAGATGAAAATATTTGACTATTTTTTAATGTTTTCAGGGTCCTGAAAAATTGCTTACAATAGAACCACAGATGCCAGTTTCTTTAGCTTTTCAATTCAGAATAATCCTTGTCTTGTATTGTTATTATTTTAATAATAATGGGGTACATCAAACCAGCTTAAGGGCTACGTTCACAGTCCATGATTTAAACTTAAGGAGAAACTGGCAAAATGTCATTTTTCATTTACCACTTTTAGAACTGCTTTTTGTGGTCTTAATGAGGTAGTTTGGTAAGCATATCATATTAAATCTCTTCAACAAGAATAACTCTTTATTACACATTCATACAATTCACAGACTAGTTCAGGCCTTCATTTTTCTAGTTATTCAAAAAAATTGAAGTTACTAAATATATACGCATATACGTTAATTGTGAAACTGATTTGCAGTCAATGTGACTCTGCCTGTTATGTATCATATCACTACCTTATTATATGGTTGAATTACAAGGTTTCAAAACAAGGATTTATAACAGAAATGCTTACAACCTCTTAACTATGGCACTGTGAGCAGCAATATAATAATACATTGTAGCAGTAAACACCCAATCAATAGCAGCCCATTAAAGTCAGAAGGATCAATTTAATCAAGAGAATCTACATGATTTCAATGGTCAGTGGAAGGTCTTGTCCATCAATGTCTAGTTCAATTCTTAAGTTGCATCTGACAAGTTACAATGGGTTCTGTTAAGAGACTTGTGTGCAAGCTAATGTGAAGGCCATTTGTCATTTTAGTATATGATCAATATAATCCATAACCAGTGTTCAGACTCATTTACTGAGAAGAAAGGAGGAGGTCAGTGTACACCACAGTGACCTGCATATAATTTCCCTTGGCTCTCTTTAAAACAAAAGTGACTTCCCCATCTCTTTCAACACAAAACTAAATATAACCACTCATAGTCTGAAGCAAATTCTCATGCATTTGTCTTTAATTTCTACTTTTTTCTTATTAAATTTTTTAAAAAATATTTATTTTTGAGAGAGAGAAAGAGCACAAGCAGGGGCAGAGAGAGAGGAAGACACAGATTCCAAAGCAGGCTCCGAGCTATCAGCACAGAGCCCAACGTGGGGCTTGAACTCATGATCTGTGAGATCATGACCTCAGCCTAAGTAGGAGGCTTAACTAACTGAGCCACCCAGGCGCCCCTACTGGTTTTTTTTTTTTTTTTAATTTCTCTTTTCTCTGGCTGAACAGTATCATCCAAGAGAATACCACTGGGCTGAAGCAAATGCAAAGTTTTAAGTTCTTTAACACTATTGGCTCTTCTACAAAACAGGGAAATTATTATTATTATTTTTTAATGTTTTATTTATTTGTAGGATAGAGAGAGAGACAGCGTGAGCAGGGGAGGGTCAGAGAGAGAGGGAGTCACAGACTCTGAAATAGGCTCCAGGCTCTGAGCTGGCAGTCAGCACAGAGCCCGACGCAGGGC
Organism: Proteles cristata cristata; assembly: GCA_017311185.1. Lineage (NCBI taxonomy): Eukaryota > Metazoa > Chordata > Mammalia > Carnivora > Hyaenidae > Proteles > Proteles cristata. Next base: position 1,209,259 of record JAESUZ010001011.1, on the reverse strand, counting down.
TCGAACCCACGAACCATGAGATCATGACCTAAGCGGAAGTCGGACGCTTAACCGACTAAGCCACCCAGGCGCCCCCAAAACAGGGAAATTATAATTTGCCTCTCAGAGTACAAATAACTGTTAGACCAGATTACCAAAAAACTAAAAATGGATGTGCTGCTGATGAGTACTTATATATGTCACTGACTCAAGGAGCTTAATCCTATTATTTATGAGGTTTTTGAGATACCACATTAATAAAGTTATAAGTATATTTTGTTAAATGGAATGTTACCTTCATCAAGATATCTAGTTCTTAAAATCTACTGTTAGAGTAATTGTTGAATCATCCATATTGAGTAATTAAACAATATCATGTTCATCTCTGAATAAGTTCAAAATGTAACTTGCATCTTAGATAGACAAATTGGGTATTAAGACTAGCTCACACAAACAGAAGCCAGATGGAGATGCCTTCGGACGTACCTGCAGATAGACTACTGGGAAGATGCATCATGTCCATGATTATTTGGTGGGAGAATTACTTAGAATAAAATCCAACTAAAAATTAAATGTAGCTGGTTATTTGAAAAAGAGGTTCTTTAAGTTTATAAAAACTTACATTGGTTTTATTACTTGAAACCCTTACTTGAAATTATAGTGAGCAAAACATTTATTTCAAAGTTAGTTGGTTTTCCAGAAAATCCAAAGACAAATAGTAGTAAATATTTAAAATTTCAAACGAAAATTGATGTATCCCTGTTAAATAATTCTTACACAGCTATTACATATTAAGATTCAATCTTTCAGAATTATAAAGTTAGGTGTATGTGTTGAGCCAATACTCCATTTTGAAGAAACAGTTAGATGACAGACTGGGAATCAATATTTGTATTGTTGGACTAATGAGAGCTAAAATAAGTATCCTAGGACTCAGAAGGCAAAAACAAAAACAACAGCAGAAATAACTAATTAAATGTAACTAATAGATTAAATAAGATGTAATTGTGTTGCTTGGTAATAGAATGCTTACAGAATTCTTTAATACATAAATGAGCTTAAATTTATAAAAAGATGTCAGTTTAAAAAAAGAATCATATTTTTAAACAATTCAAACAATGGCTTAGAATATCAGTTGCTTAAAAGTAATCTTCATGTTTAACTTGACATTTTCATAATCTATGAGTAACTAGCATTCCTTTGAAAGATTTAACTGTTAGTTTTTATTTGTTGACCAGCCTAGTGAGTTTTAAGAATGCTTACCACCAGTCAGGAATATCAAGAGTTAAGAAATGTATATTCATGATCAATGAAGTGAATAATAGTGGTAAGCAAGACTAGCCAAGGACTTATAAATAAATGCTATTTTACCTTCATGACCAGAGGATTCAGCTTGTTCAGAAAGGCAATGCCATCTGGAGTGGCAAGCTGGCTGGAGGGAAGTTTTCAAGACCATGCCAAATCACTATAAACCATGAGTCCAAATTATGAGGACAAAAACCCCCACACAGTTATTTCAGACCTAAGCCTTACCAAGAGACCTTCTGCATCACTGATTCCAGAGATCTGGACTTCAAAATAATCATTTTGATATGACTTAACATTTTCAAAGGTACCAGGTGTGTTATAGAAATGCATCCAGTGTGTGGAAATGTCACAGATGCTAAAATGTGAAGCGTTTGTGGTTCTTGTTACTGGCGTCTCAACACATAAATCACCACTCAGAAGACTTCAGGAAAAAGACCTGCAGTGTGTCTATGTTGCATTAACGAAGTCCTGTTTTGCTTTGGGCACTTTTCCTAAATAAACAAGGTCATTCCAATATGAGATGCTGATCAATATCATGCACTAAAATTTCAAAATGAATGCCAAGTGGCCAGAGAAATACACTTGATATTTTTAAAATAAGTCATCGTCAATATCTTTGTTTTATCAGTAGTATTTTCAGCATTATATAGTTATGACTTAAGTTATTATGAACCATATGATACAACAAGCATTAGGCAAGGCAAGCTTCCTCAGCTAACCTGCAATAATACAATAAGGAGAAGTGGTAAACAGTGTTACAAAACATGAACACAAGCATACATTCTGTGGGATGGATATCTATATGTTTGTGTGTGTGCACACATATAAATTGTCACTGTATTGTTTTTTCCAGTCTAGAGATTTATTGCAATCTGAATTAGGTTTACTCTCTTTAGATAAATCATCACACCCATCACTCTCTGCCACCCTGTCCTATAGCTTCATTGACATTCTTTCTTCAACCTGGTATTATGTCATTCCTCTAACTGGTTGCCTCACTATCTTTAGGTCTTTAATTTTTGGAACATTTTTCTCATGAATCCTAACCTTTCTTGCCATGCCATATCCTTGGCAGCTTCTTGGATACCTCTGGGTGTTCCTGAAACATTTGTAATTTTAGGGTTCTATCTTATATTCTTTGTCTTGTAATTTCTACATTCTTCCTAAAGTCAATCTTATCTCTTCTTAATGATTTATATATTACTTATAAATCAGTGATTCCAAAAATCTTCAGCCTTCATCTCTCGTCTGCATTACAAAGCCATGTGCTATCTGTCTACTAAGGACCTTGTTTTGAATGACTATGGAAATCTTAGGCTCCTCCTGTTTGAAAGCAGGCTCCTGACCTCTTGTTCTCTCAGATACATGTCTGCTACCACTGCACCTACCTCATGGGTGTCACCTCTATTCATCTAGTTTCTCAAACTAGATAACCAAGCAGTATTGCACCCTTCTCTCTCATATCTTTACACCTAAAGAATTACCAAATTTGGTGAGACTACTTTAAAAATTTCTGTCTGCTTTGCTCTACTCCCACTGCTGCTAATCTAGAGAAGATGACATGAATCTCTTCTATGGATTTCTGGGTTATTATAATACACTGCCATGTCCTCCCTTTGATCTCTAGCCTCCTTCCCCACAGTATCACCTGCCACACTGAGACCAGGGACATTTCTAAAGTGCAGCTTAGATCATGGTTCTTCCCTGCTTAAAACTCTTTCAGGACAGTACCTCCTCATCAGGGTAGACAAAAACTTGCTTTATAGGGCCCCTGAGGGCTTCATCTCATGCCACAGTAACCTGTGCTATATTTACACAATATCTTGGAAATTCTACTTAATGTCAAACTACACTGCACACCTACGTTTTTGCTTATAGCGTTATGACATTTGGAAAACCCCTTCTCATGCTTTCTGTTCACATTCTCTCCCATTTGTGGAGGGAACAGAAGAAAGGGTATATATCCCTCTCTCTAGATACCTCATTTAACATCTCCCTTCCAAATTCTCCCCCTTATCTGTGGAAGCAGAACCAACCATTGGCTCAATGGTGCCCACAGTGGAATATATAGATATTTCTAGCATCATCAGAAAAACATGTCATTGTATTTTCTCACTTGTTTGTCTATGATTACTGGACAAAAAGCTCCTTGAGAAGTAGAAATCAGTTTATCAAACTTTTTAATTGAAGGACTTGGAAGAGAATAAGACCAGAGTGAATCCTGGCTTACATGAATTAATGATTAGCTGATCATACAATACAACAAATAAAAAGTAGAGGTTAACTCTATAGTAACCAAGGTAAAGACAACTACCACACTATTATTAACCTTTGTCCATATGTAGAGACTGATATTTTTATTATTTATTTAGTTTTACTTTTTAAATGTTTACTTTTAGAGAGAGAGAGAGAGGGAGACACACAATCCAAAGCAGGCTCCAGGCTCTAAGCTGTCAGCACAGACCCCAGTGCGGGTCTTTCTTCAACCCACAAACTGGGAGATCATGACCTGAACCAATGTAGGATGCTCAACTGACTAAGCCATTCAGGCGCCCCAAGACTGTTATTTTTAAATTATTATTTGAGTACATTACTACTTATAGTTTAACCCAAATTTATGTTAATACTTTATCGACAGTTTCCCTTGACTCATTTTATCTTTTCTTACATTCCTGTTAGGAATTTTTATTGACAAATTACACCTGCTCTAATTCCAAAGCTGGCTTGTTATAATTTTTTACTTCCTCACTCTACTCTTATTCATCTTAAGAACAATTACAATAATCAACAAGCTCTTTAATCATTAGCCCTTTGTAGGTATACACAAAATCTATATATTTAGCATTGATCTTTTCTATTAAATTCAAACATAAGTGCTACTTTTTTTATAATTTTTTTTAATGTTTTATTTATTTCTAGGAGGGAGAGAGAGAGACAGCGTGAGCAGGGCAGGGTCAGAGAGAGAGGGAGTCACAGACTGAAACAGGCTCCAGGCTCTGAGCTGGCAGTCAGCACAGAGCCCGACACGGGGCCCGAACCCACGAGCCGCGAGATCATGACCTAAGCGAAAGTCGGACGCTTAACCGACTAAGCCACCCAGGTGCCCCATAAGTGCTATTTTTTAAACATTTCTACTTGGATGGCCAGCAGCACCCCCAGGTCAAGTATCAAAATGTAAAATCTTTCACCAAAACTCTTCACATTCCCTCCTTCTGATAATGGCTCCATTCTTTTTTAAACCCTCTATGATGTTCCCTAAAAAGATAAGCCCCAAAATATTATAGCTGATACCTTAACGAGAGTCTTCCTTTTTGTCCTCTTTTCCATCTTCATTTGTTCCACTTGACTTCAGATACTCATTACCCCTTAACTAGTTGGAATTACCTATTGGAATTATCTCCCAGATTGCCTGCCTGTTCTGAAATCTCCCTGCTGTAATAAAGTCTATTATGCTAGATTAATCTCTCTCAAGTACATTTTGGATTGTGACTTTCAAGTTCAAAAATCTTGTTTAGGCTTCCATTTCCTACTTAAATAAGACAACATTAAAGAACCTCTCCAGTCTTTCCTCAGTCTACCTTTTCAGTATTTTAGTTCAGCAATTTTTCACTAAAAAATGTCTGCCTTTATTAATGCAACAAACTTTTATTGAATTCTAACCAGGTAGAAGGAATGATCTTAGGCAGAAATGGAAATAAGAATAGGAATCAGGTGGCTTTTAGCTTTGAGGATCTTTTTTTTTTGAGCAGGGAATATATACATACACATATTACATACAGGCATAATTGCTCATAGTAAAAGTAGTAAAACAAGCAAGGCCTATACAACTGATATAGATAAAATAAAGAGAAAATTCCTATCTCTGATTTTTTAAAGTGAAATAGGTTTATAAATATTTGAGAGGAGGGGGAAGGCTATTTTGGTATTTGGACTGTTTTCTTCCCCAGCGCATTCTGCCTGCTTTGCAACCCAAATAACAGAAGCAAACCCAAATAACATAACTAACAAAATGGACAAAGGACCTGAATAGACTTTTTTCCCCCCCAAAGATGACATTAAGATGGCTAGCAGGCAAAGGGAAAAGATATTCAAATAATTAATCATCATGGGAATAGAAATCAAATCTACAAAGAGATAATACCTTACACTTGCCAGAATGGCTATTATATGTGGAATTTAATAAATAAAACAGATGAACAAAGGGGAAGAGAAAAAATAAATGAGAGACGCAAACCAGGAAACAGATACTTAACTATAGAGAATAAACAGGAGTATTGTTGGAATTGAAGTTGGCAGGGGGATGGGCTAAGTGGTGATGGGCATTAAGGAGGGACTTGTGATGAGCACTGGGTGTTGTATGAAGTGTTGAATCACCAGATTTTACACCTGAAATTAATATTACACTGTATGTTAACTAACTGGAATTTACATAAAAACTTGAAGTAAAAAAGATAAGAAATAACAAGTGTCAGGAAGGATGTGGAACAACGCGGAAAAAAAAGAGAATTCTCATGTACTATTGGTAGGAATGTAAACTGGCGCAGCCTCTATGAAAAATAGTGTACAGGTTCTTCAAAAAATTAAAAATAAAATTATCAGAAATCTAGAATTTCCATTTATGTGTATGTGTTCAAAGGAAATAAAAACACAACTCTGAAGAGATATCTACAATTTCATCTTCACTGTAGCATTATTCACATTAGCTATGATTCAGAAACAATATGAATGTCCATTGGGTTAGTGAGTGCATAAGGTTACATACACATACACACACACACATATATGCATGCCATTTACGACAACATGAGTGAACCTCAAAACACTCTAAGTGAAATAAGCCAAACGCAAAAAGGTAAATATTACATGCTCTCCCTTTTATGTGGATTCTTTGAAGAGAAAAAAGGCCTGATAGTGTACAGTAGTGGTTACCAGGGGCTGAGGTGTGGAGGAAAAGGGAAAATTAAAAACAGAAAGAATGGCAGGTACCAGGGGCTGGGAGACAGGTGGTCATGAGGAGTTACTGTTCAATGTATACAGAGTTTCAGTTTTGCATGATGAAAAGAGTTCTGAGAATGAATGATGGTTGTACAATAATTTGGATGTACTTCATACTTAAATACACTTAAAAATTAAGATAGAAGGTTTTATGTGCATTTTACCACAATAAAAATATCAGAAAAAAATTATTCTACTTGCTTTTCAATCTCATTTACCTAGTCTCTTTAGACAAACTATATTAGCCAACTATTTCCTTAACACCTGCCTATCGCTGTGTTCTGTTTATTATATGCCTGAAGTTCCAAAGGAACTCCATCTATAGATATCCTACCAATATTTCAAGAATAGTCCAAGGTCAACCATGAATTCTTGGTGCTTTCAGCCCATGTAGCTCTATTACAAAGACTAATAAACTTATATATTATCTGGTTGAGCTCTTCAGTGCCTAATCCAATATCTTATGCATATCAAGCACTTGATATATACTCACATCCACTTATTCAGCAAATGTGCAGTGAATACCTACTGTATGCTAAGCAGTATTCCATAGCCAGGGATACAGTTAAGAACTTGGTAACAAACCATCTGCCATTTGGTGCTCACATTATAAAGTAAGTGTCTTAGAGGCCCTGTGTCGGGCTCTGTGCTGACAGCTCAGAGCCTGGAGCCTGTTTCGGATTCTGTCTCCCTCTCTTTCTGTCCCTCTCCTCATCATGTGCACACACACTCTCTCTCTCAAAAATAAACATTAAAAAAAAAGATAAGAATGCTGTTGCTGTGTTTTTAAGAAATCAAAACTCAAACCAAACTTACCAGTGGCTACAACATACTGACTTCAACTCTAAACTCCTCATGCTCTTCAGCTCTTAGGTTAATTATTATTCATCCTTATCGAATTAAATATATTTCTAATTGCAGTTTGAAATTCTCACTCTGTTCAGGTACACTCATTTGTCAAATCCAGCTGGCAATCTCTAAATTTAGACTGGACAATGAATACTCTCTCAAGTGTCTTAAGATTATTTTATACAGATGAATTTGTTAAAAACAGAGATGTATATTTACATACAAATAAGGACACTGCTTGTGTTTTTAGAAGTCTACAATGACCTGCCAAATTAATGTGTCTTGTGGCAGCGGTAAATCAATTTCTTAAGACTAAATACTGTGAAAATGACTTGTTGCCAGCAAAGTCATAATTCATACAATGTAATTTTCAGGGCGATTAAGACAAGGAAAGGACCACAGGAATCTGTTTCTGTGGCTTTTAACAGATATCATGAGTCATGAGTTAAAGAGTATCATGGCCAAATAAGCTTGAAATGTTTAAGGTAAACTGTGAACTTCACTCCTGGATTTCTGTGAGTACCTGTCTACAGAATATACCTTGAGAAACGCTGGGTCATGTGATACTTTGTCTGAAAAACAGCATAGTATAAGCAAAAATAAGATATTCCCTTGAATTTGAGCACAGTGAGTTGGTCTAAAGAAAAAGTTTCACATTTGTCACTTTTGAATGCTTTTCACTAAATACTATTCTCTTTACACTCAGCATGATTTTAACATTGACTACAACATGATCATTGCCTGAAAGAACCATCCATATAGGTGTTTTCTCAAACTTTTGTTATTTGTTATAATTCATTGTAGAGTATCTGAAGGAAAGTCAAAGAAAAATTAAGGTTCAAATGCATGTGAAAAATCATGCATTTTTCACATCTCTTTATCTAGAAATACTATGGGAAATGATAAGCTGTCATCCTTTGTATGTTTTTCTTTAAGTTTATTTATTTATTTTGAGAGAGAAAGAGACATTACGAGTGGGGGGAAGAGTAGAGAGAGAGGGAGAGAGAGAATGAGAATCGCAAATGGTCTCTGCACTGGCAGCAGGCGGGGCTGAAACCCACGAAGCCATGATTCATGACTTGAGCTGAAACCAAGAGGTAGGTGCTCAACCAACAGAGCCACACAGGTTCTCTGTGTCATCCTTTCCAGCTTTTAAGAAGTGGTCTTTACTACTGAACAGGGAATTACATGTAATTATTACATGTAATAACGACAGCTGTAATTATTAAGAATACTTACAATTCTAGGGGCGCCTGGGTGGCTTAGTCGGTTAAGCTCCGACTTTCGCTTAGGTCATGATCTTGTGGCTCGTGGGTTCGAGCCCCGCGTCGGGCTCTGTGCTGACTGCCAGCTCGGAGCCTGGAGCCTGTTTCAGTCTGTGACTCCCTCTCTCTCTGACCCTCCCCTGCTCACGCTGTCTCTCTCTCTCTCTTAGAAATAAATAAAACATTAAAAAAAAAAAGAATACTTACAATTGTAACAATTATAATTATGCTGAGTAGTTTTATATCTTTGGAAAAGGTAAAAAAAAAAAACTTCTGTCAAAGAACTGTCTTTGATTTATAAGGTACAAAATATATTTCAGTATGGTTGTAGTCAATGTCATTCCTTGAACCGATACACTCTAGAGATCACATACTTATGTTTCCTATTGAAAGAGACCATTTTTAGGAAAGCATGCCATTTTTCATTCTAGAGTCAGATTTGCCACATAATTCAAAAGGTGGTGTCTATTCTTGAGTGTTACTAATATTGTATATGCAAAAGCATAAGTAAGAACAAACACGTTCTCTACATTGTTCGTTGAGGAAAAAATACATGACTACAAATTGGAAGTTTTATCTATTTGACATCACAGTTCTAAGTAAAAACTAAAATTTCAAAATTGCTACATTGCCAGTTTTCTTAACTTCATAGTGAATTCAATATTCTGTATAAGATATGACTGATATGATTGGATAAAGTGACTGTCCAGTCATCTTCTGGTTGAGATTTGTCTTTCAGAATTAGTGGGCAAGTCTGAATAGGCCTGAGGGTGAAGCTGATTCACAAACCTACCGAAGTATAAGCTGCTCAGTTGATCAATGTCTTGTGTATTTTTTCCAAACTGTTTTAGTTTAGTTGTATATCAATCATGGAAGAAATTCAGTATATATTTGAGCATCCACTGGGCTCAGGCAGTAGAGATAAAGACATGAAAATAAATATTTCCTGCTTGTAAATTGTCGGAAATCTAGTTGGAGAGATACTCTACAATGTAGGTACAGAACGATGGACTATAATAGAATGTGATGAATTCTATCCTATTGCTTTGGAACTAAAAGAAGAAGGGATTTTTGTCTCCAGTCAGTGAAATCATTACAGAGGTGGCATTTTATTTTAACTTAAAATGTTAGGCCTAGCTTGAGGCACCTGGGTGGCTTAGTCAATTGAGTGTCTGACTTCAGCTCAGGCCATGATCTGGTGGTTTGTGAATTCGAGCCCCACATTGGGCTCTATGATGACAGCTCAGTGCCTGGAGCCTGCTTTGGATTTTGTGTCCCTCCCTCTCTCTGCCCCTCCCCTGCTCACGCTCTGTCTCTCTGTCTCTCAAAAATAAAGAAACGTTAAAAGTAAAAAGTTAGGTCTTGCTCAAACCCAGTGGCTTAGCAAGAAGTGATGGACTATTGATAGAAAAATATAGTCTACGTAGTTGTGAATTTCATCATTTAATTTATTCATTAACTCAGTTCCTTAGTCATTAAATATAGATTTATATTTTATATATGTATATATTACATATTAGGCAAATTTTACAGGCTATAGTCATAGTACTGAACAAGACAGGTAAGGACTCTAATCCTACGTAAATTATATTTGGGGGGTAAGGGAGACAATGCAAAAGCTGATAAGAAATGGGTATGGAGATGAATACAAAGATAATTTCAGACTGAGATAAATTCAGTGGATGATCTCATTAGGATTATATTAGACAGTATTTTGGCAATGCATTGAGAGCTATGTTCGCTGCAGGACTTAAGAACAATTTGTCTGAGAAAGTGATCCTAATGTGGACTTTACAGTATATAAGGTGGAGCCAGTTGGCCAAAGGAGGTGTGAGGAGATTAGGGGAAATTGTTTGGGACAAAGGGAAACATCCAGTTCAATCCCCAAGTGCAATAAAATTGCAGGAATCTGATCCAGAAGTGGGGAGGTGGGATAAGTTGATCTTGAAAATAGAGGAAAGAGCTAGGATATAATGGAGTCCAGACTATACAACAGGGATGCTAGTTTCATTCTATGGTTAGTGTTGGTGCAGGTATGGGAAGGACTACCTTATTTATAATTTATAAAGGTACCTCTGGCTATTCTGAGGAGAATGCATTTGGATTGGAAAATGAGAAGGCAAGCAGGATGTCTGGTTTGGAGGCAATTAGTACTTAAAAGAAAAATAAGTGGCTTCCTTTAGGGTGGTAGTAGTGGAAATAAAAGCATAAGAACTCAAAATATAACTTGTTGATAGATTAGAAAGAATATGCTGATGGGTCAGATAAAAGGAGAGGGCTTGGGAGAGGGCAAATTAGAAGATAAAATAATACACATGTATTTTTGTTTGAAGAACTAGTTAAAAGGTGGTATAGTTCTGAGGTGAGGAAGGCCCTTGTCTGTTCGTATATTTCAATATACTTGTATTATGGGATTTATCACTTAGCTGTTGACAGTGGAGGCCCCATCATTACATACAACATCCTTCTTTACATCATAGCTAATACTCCAGGGGTACCTCCCAATGCCAAGCACTGAGATAGCTGTGTTGCTTACATTTTCTCATTTAATCTTTACAATAAAAACCATGATAAAGGGGCACCTGTGTGGCTCAGTTGATTTAAGTGTCCGACTTCAGCTCAGGTCATGTTAACACAGTTCATGTGTTCAAGCCCTATGTCGGCCTCTCTGCTGACAGCTCAGAGATTGGAGCCTGCTCTGGATTGTGTGTCTCCCTCTCTCTCTACCTCCCCCCCATTCCCTCTCTCTCTCTGAAAAATAAACAAGCATTAAAAAAATTAAAAGACAAACATGATAAAGGAAATGTTTTAATCCCTGATATATGGATAAGGAGGCTGATATTTGGCGAATGTCTGTAATTTGCTTTTGTTGATTCAAGGAATGTGTATCAGAAACTGGACCTTAACCCAGGCCTGGATCTAGTTCCAGACATGGGCTTGGGCTTGTTTAGAAAAATATGATGTGGGTATTTTCAACTTTCAATTTCCTCAGAGAACCAACTTTTTGTGCAGTTCTTTGTAGTTTAAGTATATCATGATATTTTCTCATTCAAGGGAGTTCTGACAGACTCTGAAGTATATATTAAAATTTTTTTAAATGTTTTATTTATTTCTAGGAGAGAGAGAGAGAGACAGCGTGAGCAGGGGAGGGTCAGAGAGAGAGGGAGTCACAGACTGAAACAGGCTCCAGGCTCTGAGCTGGCAGTCAGCACAGAGCCCGACGCGGGGCTCGAACCCACGAACCGCGAGATCATGACCCAAGCGAAAGTCGGACGCTTAACCAACTATGCCACCCGGGCGCCCCAGAAGTATATATTAAATTTTAAAGAAGAGGGAATGGGTACCAAAAAAATTAATGTAATTAATCAAAATCACACTATCAGCAAAGAGAATCAGTATTTAAACAAAGTCTATTAGATGTGAGCCCATGCACATTCCCCAGGATAGGCTATTGGATTAAAATGTTGGCCAAATAAGGCATGAATCCAATTGCAAAGTGACAGAAGGAAAATATAATCAACTATGCATTATTTGCCTGAAGAAATGGAGATGACATAGTGGTAAAAGCAAAGAAATCCATGAAATAAATTTATTCTAACAAGATGCCTATATTTTAAAATGTCTTTGTACTATTTAAACAATAGAAGAATCAAAGCTCTTTGAGACTTTGGAAGACATCAAATGCTATATTTGTATTTTGCTTGATTTTTAATCAAATATTTTTCTGTGTATTTGTCAACAATAGGTAGTTAAAAGGGAATGTGATGAAAGAGCCAATTGTCGATTCTAAAGCACACCTAGAAAGATAAAACACTGTCATGCCCATGTCTGTCCTTTATGTATTCATACACAATATAAATTATTAATAATAAAATAGGATATATTTTTTAAAATGCTGCTTCAGTGATTGGTTTCCTTTGAATGTTTATATGCATTTGCAATTGCATTTTATTCAGAATAGAGAAAAAACAAAGTTAATGTTTTTTAGGAAGTCTCCAAAATATTTGTGTTTGAATCAAAGTGTCATGTATATTTTTCTGTGGAAGAATCTGGGGAGAGGCATCTAAACTACAGGTGATGCTTCAGCAATTTATTTTCCATTGGGGGTTTTTGGGGGTGGAGGGTGAAGAAACAGCCGGAAAAAAGAAAGCATCCAATACACCTAGTCCTCTAATTTGAAAATAATGCTATATTTTGTAAACATCAGAACAAGAGAGTTTTATATAGACTGTCAGTCAGAACAGAAAATATGTAACTAAAATCATACAGATAATATTTAGAATCTAACTCTACAAATTAAAAAAAGAGTGTTTACTTTGTTTAAATTGGAGTTATTTTTATTACACAAATCATTCTCTTAACAAAACTATTTTAAAAACTGAGTATCTAGTGTTTTATCTATATGAAGCATAGTGTAATCACACATAGTATTTCTTTATGATCATGTTCTCATCTTGGTTGTGTCAGATCTGTTGACGTTAACAATATCCGTGTTATCTGATAGGAAGAGGAAGGGCAAAAACCCACCAGTGGAACAGCCAGGGCTAACCTGGGAATGTGAACAGAGTTAATAAGCCTTAAAGTCTCAGAATTTCGAGGTGGAAATTATCTTGGCGATCCTGCCCAAATCCATCCTTTTACATGAATAAACTGAGAACCAGAGAAGACTAACCCTCTGCTTAAGTCATAATGTGCTCATGGCAAAGTTGTATATGCTGACCGCAGACCAATATCACCCAGCAAAATCTGAAGAGATTTTTTTTTAAAATTTTTTTAATGTTTTATTTATTTCTAGGAGAGAGAGAGACAGCATGAGCAGGGGAGGGTCAGAGAGAGAGGGAGTCACAGACTGAAACAGGCTCCAGGCTCTGAGCTGGCAGTCAGCACAGAGCCCGACGACGGGGCTCGAACCCACGAACCGCGAGATCATGACCCAAGCGAAAGTCAGACGCTTAACCGACTAAGCCACCCAGGCACCCCGAGATTTAGATGGAAACATCAAGGAGAGAAGCCAATTACCAGGATACATTCTCTCGGCTGCCTCAGTGCTTCTCTAACAGTTGAAGAGTAGCTCAGACATGTAACACCACCAGCTTCTAGTAGCTAATATTTAGCAAATCAATTTTCCACTGTTTAAAATTATTTCTCAAATTTTTTGTACAAAAAAGAACAAAATATATTTAAAATAGAACTAATGGCCTTTTGCTTAACTAAATGTCATGTTGTAGTAATTCTACTCTCAAGAAAAAAGATGTCCATGATAATATAAAAAGAAATGAGAAAAAGGTGCATATTTTGCTGTTGAAAGACAAAATAAGTCTCAAACAATCATCTTACTTTGGTACCACAAAGAGTAGCTATTATGATGAAAAATGCGATCCTCAGGAAAATAGGAATTTTTGACTGTAACAGGAAAATAATCCTTATATTTGAAATTCTAAAGATTGTTTCTGTCACATTCTCTTTCATTATGTAAATACAGCTAGCATTTAATTTTTATACAGCTTGTTTTAATCAATCCAACTGAACAAGACGAAGGTCACAGATTGTGGAGTATGTAACCTAAGAAACTTAACAAGGACAACATTCACTAAGTCATGGATGAATGACTTTGAGTAACAATAGTAGTTCCAATTTCCTGTCTATTGGTAGAAATGAATGAAAGAAAAAATATTTTAAAACAAATATGATACATTTACCACAGAAAAATCCAGTCCTGTGAAATGCAAGTAGGAAAAAAGAATGAAATTCTAACCTAATAAGGCAAATTTTGTGCATATGAGATTCTGAAGATGAGCACAATATTGGGTTTCAGCTGATCCTCTACATCTTCCCTTTGATGTCAACAAGAATTTTATGTATCTATTCTTGATGCCTTAAGTAACTTCCACTGTGGTTTTTTAAAACTATTTTCACTTCTTTCAAACTATAAATGACACAATGACACCACCATTCTTTGTGTTAAATTTGTACTAATTAATTACTAAGAGCAGGATTATTAAATGAAGAATCTTTCAATCGCCTTTTTGTATTAGTAAGGAAATTTTGGTCAATAAAACAGCAGCAAGAAATTGAGTGCTGGACAGTTTCAGGAAAAGTGACGAAACTTAGTTCCCAGAGAAGATCTTGGGAGTGAGGAATAAGAATCTAAGAGCAAATTTGGAATTGGAAGAATAAATTCTCAGGATGAGAAAGAATCAGGGACCAGATGGTAATGTCAAAAAACATTTAAGTAAAGCACACAGTGTCCAAGGAGAAAATAAATGGGTTATCTGAACATTAAAGACCAGGATTACTATCTACTGAAACAACCAGATGTGTTCCATAGCAAACCAAACCATTCTTTAGTAAACAGTGGATAATTTTTTTAAAAAATATTTTTATTTATTTCTAGGAGAGAGAGAGCGAGAGACGGCGCGAGCAGGGGAGGGTCAGAGAGAGAGGGAGACACAGACTCTGAAACAGGCTCCAGGCTCTGAGCTGGCAGTCAGCACAGAGCCCGACGCGGGGCTCGAACCCATGAACCGCAAGATCATGACCCAAGCGAAAGTCAGACGCCTAACCGACTAAGCCACCCAGGCGCCCCGGATCATTTTTTATAAGAAGGTGTTAGGGACTGGTAATTTTACTCTATCTGTACCTCAAGATGCAAATTATCTTCTCGGAGTTGTCTAGATCAGGCATTACTTTAAACCTCAAAATTTCTAAATCTTTCTTGCTTTTCTTTCCTTTTCTCATTTTGAGTTGTACACAGATATCTATAAAAGAACTTCCAAATGTACAGAAGCATAAAGAAGCTAAGAAGAAAACAAATCAGCTTAGCAAAGTAACAATAAAATTACATCAATAAATACAAACATATTTGATAAAATTTAGAAGTTAGTCCAGATTAAAAAAAAAATCAAAGTACAAAAGTTAATGGAGAAAGGTATACAAGTATTATAAATAACAATTTCAAGTCTGTTTGAATTGGGAAAAAAAGATAAGACAAAAGCTCAAAACAGTTATAAGTTTATTATTATGAAAGATTTTAGGATGAACATATTAAATTGTTTTCTAATTTATCAGATTATAAAAGGTAAATAAATGTGTTTTTCTAACTTCTAGTTCTTGAAAACTCTAAAATTCAGCTTTTATTTAGAACCAAGTAGAAGATATCTTTTTCAAAGTAGTTAAGAGAAGAATGAATTTTCTTCTATTTTATTTTATTTTTTTCTTCTATTTCTAAATAGCCATAGCCAATAGTATATGTGTGTATGAAAATCAAAATTCAACAAATTGTGTGCTCTCACCAAAAATTTGAATTTCTCCCCTCTGGACAGATAGAGTAAGAACAGATTTTTAGGACTTCCATGGGAGATTGTATAGTAGGAGGATTCTAAGCTCACTTTGTCCTATGGATACAATTAGGTAACACCTACATCAGTGTAAATAACCCTGAAAATAATGCAAAGACTGGAAGAATAGACATTCCACAGCTATATGTAGAGGAGAGCCCACATAAAAAAGGGGTAGGAAGGGGGAAGGCAGAGTTAGGAGCCAAATGATCTGTGAGACTATCCACAGGAGGGAGGGACACTGAAAGCATGGAGAAGGGAGAGGGGCAGACCCCACACCGTACACAGCAGGCAAATGGGACCCACACAGAGTAGGCAAATCCCTATAACACTTGTCTTGATAAAGAGAGGAGCTTAACTTCATGAGTTCTTACAATCAGTGGGGCTTAATTCCTGGAACTTTAAAAATCATTGGGCTCAGCTTTGGGAGAGCCAGAAGGCCATAGGGAATGGAATCCCTACCCTCAAAAAGGAAGCATAACAAATATCCCCTTGAGATACTGGATGGACATAGCAATTTGAAAAATGCCTGGGGTATGTAGTAAAGAGATTTATTTGCTAATCTCAGAAGATGCTCTGAAAGGTCCAGGATCTTTAAGAGACTTCTCCAAGAACAACAGAGCCTGCAGACACCATATCCCCTGCCTGCCCCCTAGCCTAGGTACACAGGCACCTGCAAGAATTAACTCAGTGCCAATTCTCTGCACCTAGGTTGCTAACAACACATCCTGCCCCCCAGCTCTTCTGCAGGCCTGCCACATCCAACCTTCCCTTAGCTGTTTTCTAAAGCTGCAACATGTCTCCCACAGCAGACTAGTTCAAGCAAACCTTGCTAACATTACATGCTTGACAACTGAGATCTCCTGTGGACTGCTCTACTCTTGGCTGGTGTTTATCCAAAGTGGCACTACAAGTGTAGTAGTGTGTAAGCAGCCCCCATGGGGGCCAGCAACATCAAAGTGACTCCTGTCCTGGGAAGAGAGGAAGGTAACCATACTAATTTGACTCCAGCTAGTAGTGGGCTGGAGGCATATATTTGTCTGACTGCAGCTCCTACCCACCAATGAAAGCTTCTCAGGGGATGATACAGGGAGAATATCCAACAGGTTGGTGTGACTGTAGCTCTGGTAGGTGTCTTGTCTGACTAACTCAAGCACAAGGCAGCCCGAGACTGAACCACTAATGACACAGGGAACAAACCCTACCCAAAACAAGCTAAGGGAGTCATTGAAAACCTCTGGACTGAAGACAAATGCAACTCAGTTGCAACAGCAGGGTGGACACAACACACATAGGAGACAACCCTGAAGTGCCAGTTCCTGGGGAACAGGAGATACTGCATGCAGGGCACTATGGGAATTTTTCTTCATAAGGCTGCTACTTTCAAGAGAGAGAGACATAGCTGATTTTCCTAAAACATAGAAACAGATACAAAGGGTATAAAAAATGAGGACACAGAGGAATATGTCCCAAATGAAAGGACAGGACAAAATCATAGCAAAAGAGCTAAATGAAACAGAGATAAGTAATGTATCTGATAGGAAATTTAAAGTAATGATCATAAAAATGGTCACTGGACTTGAGAAATGAGTGCATGACCTCAATGAGACCCTCAACAAGGACATAGAAAACAAAAAGGAAGAACCAATTAGAGATAAAGAACTCAATCCTAAAATTAAAAATACACTACAGGAAATAAATAGTAGACTAGAGGAAGCAAATGAATGGATCAGTAGCCTGAAAGAAAAAGTAACGGAAAGTAATCAAGCTAAAGTAATAAAAGTGAGAATATATTATGGGAACTCAGTGACACAATTAAGCATAATAGCATTCATATTATAAGGAACCAAGAAAGAGAAGAGAGTGTAAGAGGGCAGGAACTTTATTTGAAGAAATAATAGCTGAAAACCTCCCAAATCTGGGGAAGGAAACAGAAGTCCAGATCCAGGAGGGAGAGAGCCCCAGCAAAATCAACCCATCAAGGCACACCAAGACACACAGTAATTAAAATGGCAAAAAGTAATGGTAAAGAGAGAATTTCAAAAGCACCAAGAGAAAAGAAAATAGTTACATACAAGGAAAACCCCTTATGCAAGTCAGCAGATACTTTTTTAGCAAAAACCTAGCAGACCAGAGGGAGTAGCATGATAAATTCAAAGTGCTGAAAGGAGAAAACTTACAACCAAGAATACATGCAATAAGGCTAACATTCAAAATAGGAGAGATAAAGTTTCCTAGACAAACAAAAGTTGGAATTCATCATCACTAAACTAGCTTTACAAAAAGAACATTTTGAGTGGAAAGGAAAGATCATAAGTAGGAGTAAGAAAAGTGGGAAGCACAAAAGCACTACAATTAGTACAGCTATAAAAATCAGTCAAGAGCTGATCTATGATTAGTCACAACATAAATGAGGTAAGTATGACACAATATACCTAAAACACAGGAAAGAGATGAGTAAAAAATATAATGCTTTTAGAATGGGCTCAAACTTAAATGACCATCAGATTAATATAGACTGCTATATTTATAAGATATTTTATACAAAACTAAAGGTAACCACAAATCAAAAACCAGTAATAGGTATGAAAAGAATAATAGGGAAGTAACCCAAGCATACCACTAAAGAAAACCCGCAAACCACAAGAGAAGAGAGTAAGAGAGAGTAAGAGAACTATAAAAACAACCATAAATCAAGTAATGAAATTGTAGTAAATACATACATATCAACAATTACTGTGAATGTAAAATATATAATCATTACTTTGAATGTAAATGGACTAAATGTTCTAATTAAAAGACATAGGGTGATGGAATGGATAAAAAGTAAGACCCATCTATATGAAGCCTATAAGACCGACTCATTTCAGAACTAAACACACACACAGATTGAAAGTGATGGAAAAATATGTATCATGGAAACTGAAGTAAAAAAGAAAGCTGGTGTAGAAACATTTTTATTGAACAAAACAGGCTTTCAAATAAAGAGAATAACAAGGACATTACGTTATCATAAAGCAAAGAATCACAAAAGAACATATAACAATTGTAAATATTTATGCACCTAAATACTAGAAGCAGCTATTAACAAACATAAAGGAAGCAATCAATAGTAGTACAATATAGTAGGGGACTTTAACACCCCACTTATATCAAGGCTTGATCACTCAAACACAAAATCAACAAGGAAAGAGTGCCTTTGAATGACACATTGGTCCAGATGGATCTAACAGATATATTCAGAACATTTCAATGTAAAATGGAATGCACATTCTTTTCAAGTACACATGGAACATTCTCCAAAATAGATCACACGTTAGGCTACAAAACAAGTCTCAACAAATTTAAAAGATTTCAGTCATCGTATGCATCTTTTCTGACTATAATGCTATAAAACTAGAAGTCTACCACAAGAAAAGATATGGAAAGATCACAAATACATGGAGGTTAAATAGCAGGCTACTAAACAATGAAGAGATTAACCAAGAGATCAAAGGAGGAACCAAATATTATATGAAAACAAAGGAAAATGAAAAAAAATTTCCAAAATCTTTGGGATGCAGCAACCATTGTTTTAAGAGGAACATTTATAGGAATACAGGACTACCTTGAGCAGTAAGAAAAATCTGAAATAAACAACCAAACTTCACACCTAAAGGATCTAGAAAAAAACAACACCCAAAGTGAGTAGAAGGAAGGAAATAATAAAGATTAAAGCAAAAACAAACAAGCAAAGAAAAAAACTGGTCAATAAAACCATGAGCTGGTTCTTTGAAAAGATCAACAAAATTGATACACCCTTAGCCACACTTTAAAAAAAAATAAAAAGAGGACTCAAATATATAAAATCAGAAATGAAAGAGGATAAATAACAGTTGATATCACAGAAATATGATTAATTATAAGACAGTATTATGGAGGACACTTGTGGGGATGAGCACTGAGTGTTATGTGGAAACTAATTTGACAATAAACTATTTGTAAAAAAAAAAATAAAAAAAATAAATTAATTAAAAAAAATAAAAACATAAAAAAATAAATACTAATTTGTCTAAAAAAAAAAAGACAGTATTATGAGAAATTGTTTCCCAACAAATTGGACAACATACAAGTGGATCATTTCCTAGAAACATATAGCCTCCCAAAACTGAATTAGAAAGAATATAAAATTTGAACAGATCAATTACTAGAAATGACATTGAATCAGTAATCAAAAATTGCCAACAAAAAGTCCAAGACCAGACAGCTTTACAGGTCAATTCTACCAAACACTTAAACAAGAGTTGACACCTATTCTTCTAAAAATATTCCAAAAAATAGAAGAGAATTTTCCAAATTCATTCTACGAGGCTGTACCTCATAGAATGACCCTAGTACCAAAGCCAGATAAAGACACTACATAAAAAAGAGAATTATAGGCCAATATCTGATTAACATAGATGCGAAAATCCTCAACCAAATATTAGCAAACTGAATCTGACAATACATTAAAAAAAAAACCTATTTATCATGATCAAGTGGGATTCATTCCAGGGATGCAAGTGTGGTTCATTATTTTGAAATAGATCAATGAGATATATCACATCAATAATGGAAAGGATAAAAAGTATATGATCATTTCAATAGCTGCAGAAAAAGTATTTGACAAAGTACAAACATACATTCATGATAAAAACCCACTGCAAAGTAAATTTAAAGGGGACAAAACTCAGCATAATAAATTCTGCAAATGAAAATCCCACAGTTGACATCATACTGAATAGTGAAGACCTGAGAACTTTTCCCTTAGGACCAGAAACAACAGAGGGATGTCCACTCTCAGCATTTTTATTGAACATAGTACTGGAAGTCCGAGCCCACAGTAAGCAGACATGAAAAAGAAATAAACTCATCCAAAAAGATAAGAAGGAAGTAACATTTTCATTATTTCAGATGACACAATACTATATACATAGAAAACCTTAAACACCCCAACAAGAAAGTAGACTGATAAATGAATTCAGTAGGTAATAAGATACAAAATCAATAAGAGAAATGTGCTGCATTTCTATACACTAATAATGAAGTAGCAGAAAGAGAATTAAGAAAGCAGTTTCATATACAACAAAAATAATTAAACACCTAGGGATAAACTTAACCAAGGAGGTGAAATACTTGTACTCTGTAAACTACAAAAAATTGATGAAATAAACTGAAGAGAACACAAATTGGAAAGTATTCCATGCTCATGGATTGGGAGAATACTGTCAATATGTTGATATTATTCAAAGCAATCTACAGATTTAATGCAATCCCCATCAAAATACCAACAGTAGCTTCTGTAGAAGTAAAGCAAACAATCCTAAAACTTGAATAGAACCACAAAAGAGTTTGATCAGCCAAAGCAATATTAAAAAACAACAACACAAACTTGAGGTATTACAGTCTCAGGTTTCAAGATATACTACAAATCTGTAGTAATCAAAACAGTATGATGCTGGCACAAAAATAGACACATAGGTCAATAGAACAGAATAGGAAGCCCAGAAATAAACCCATGATTATATGGTTTATTGATCTGTGACAAAGAAGGCAAAAATATTCCACAGCTAAAGACAGTCTACAACAGATGGTGTTGGAAAAACTGGACAGCTACAAGCAAAAGGATGAAAGAGGACCACTTCCTTATCCCATATACAAAAAATAAGTATACTATATACAAAAAAAATGGATTAAAGACCTAAGTGTGAGAGCTGAAACTATCAAATTTCTAGAAGAGAGCACGGGGAGTAATTTCTCTGACACTGGCCAAAGTCATGATTTTGTTTGTTTGTTTTTGTTTTTGTCTGTTTTGTTTTTGTTTTTGTTTTTAATATGTCTCCTGAGGCAATGGAAAAAACAAAAACAAAAAATTAGTGGGAGTACACCAAAGTAAAAGCCTTTGAACAGCAAAGGCTATAATCAGTCAAATAAAAATAACAGCCTACTAAATGGGAGAAGAGATCTGCAAATGATATTTCCAATAACAGGTTAATATCCAAAATATATAAAGACCTTATATAACTCAACACAAAAAGAGCCCTCAAGCAATCCAATTAACAATTGGGCAGAAGAAATGAGTAGACCACAGATACGTGAAAATCACTAATCATCAGGAAATTGCAAATAAAAACCACAAGATACCACCTCACATCAACAAGAATGGCTAATATCAAAAACTTAAGAAACAAATAGTTGGTGAGGAGAAAAATAAATTCTCAGGTTGGGAATGTAAGCTGATCACTGTGGAAAACTGTATGGAGGTTCCTCAAAAGTTAAAAGTAAAATTATCATTTAATCCAGTAATTCCACTACTGGGTATTTACCCAAGAATACAAAACACTTATTTGAAATGTTATCTGTACTCCGATGTTTATTGTAGACTAAATTATAATAGCTAAATTATGGATGTAGCCCAGTGTCCACTGATAAATGAATGGAGAATATATATTGTGCATATATATGCATATATAAATGTGTGTGTATATATATTATGTAATATATAACACATATAATGTAATATTAATCAGCCATTAAAAAGAATGAAAATATAGTCATTTGTAACAACATGAATGGATCTATAAAGTATAATGATAAGTGAAATAAATTGGATGGAGAGAGACAAATACCATAAGATGTTATTCATATCTGGAATTTAAGAAACAAAACAAATGAGGGGTGCCTGGGTGACTCAGTCAGTTAAGCATACGGCTCTTGTTTGGCTCAGGTCATGAACTCCCCCTTTGTGAGTTTGAACTCTTAACGGGCTCTGACTGACGGTGAGAGCCTGCTGGGAATTCTCTCTCCTTCTCTCTCTGCCCTTCCCCCACTGTCTCTCTCTCAAAATAAATGAATAAACTTAAAAATAAAATAAAAAAGAAATGAATGAGGAAAAAAGGCCCAAAAATATAGAGAAATGGTGATTACCAGAAGGGAAGTGTGTGGGGAGATGGGTGACATAGGTGAAGAGGTTAAGCATATTGAGAGACACTGAGTAACGTATAAAATTCAGGTGTAGTATGTAAAACACTTGTAACTAACATGACACTGTATTTTATTTATATTGGAAATAAGAGGAACAGATTTTTATGTTTTTTTATTCTGCCTCTATCCCCCATCATCCATTATCATAGTCTTCCCAAAACTACTTCCTTTGCCAATTACTAGCTTGCCCTTTACAAAATAACTCTTCAAATTCAGGAAACCTTTCTTGATATGATTATAATTATAAATCACATTATCAATATCCATTTATATAATTAATTTGTTGTCTAATACTATTTTACAGCACTTTTGCTTTACCTTTCTTGAGACCTTTTATTTTTTTCTAATTTTCATAAGGTTAAACTACCCCTCCGCGAATTTCCTTTAGATAAAGCCTGATATTTTTCCTTTCTAAATAATTTGCTCTATTTGTCTGAAAACTTGAAAAACTCTCAATTTAAATCATTTTCCTATGCCATGTCAACGTGATTTTATTTTTCCCTTTATTCTCACCAGGATCTCAACGACATTTTTGAATCTGAATAGACCTTTCTTCTATTATTCTTTGGTTCTTATTCTCTCCCATCTGTTTATTTTCTTTTGTTCTGAAATGGCCTATAATTTGAATGGAATCTGCATATTGTTTTTATATTCATTACCATACTTCTTCCATATTTCTTCTATTTCTTAAAAAATAATTTTCTCTACTTCAAAATTAAATCTCTAAACTAACTCTTGTAGTTTTCAGCTCTACTAAATTTTTACAATTTTGACATCTTGATCTTTAGTTCTAGAGAGTTTATTCTGAGCTCTAATTACCTCACAATGAGTTATTTTCTCCTTGGTTTTTAGTGTTTTCATTATCATTTCTATCATTTGTACTCTGTGGGCTCAAGTTGTTCTCATTATTCTGATCTCTTTACCTTGACCACACTGGTCAAGTGGTTAGAGTTCCTCCTGGATCATCACCAGAAGATTGAGGAATATACGGTGGTCATTGTTGCAGTGGGCTTTCTAGGAAATGTGAACAATCTGGAACCCGTCTCTGGAGTTACCTGAAGGAGGGTACCTTGTTCTCAGTTCTCTCCAAATGCGGGTGACAGATAGGCAGTAATCATAATATTTTGAAGTCTCAAACATTTCAGTGGTGCTGTTGCTTTTGTTACCTCTCCTGAGACAGAAAAAAAAAAAACAACCCACCCCTAAATAGATGGTATTCATATTGTTCTACCATCTGTCATCAACTTCCTCTAACCCTGTCTATAAACTATTCTTATTATAATTACATTTCCATGTGTATTAGGAGAAGAGAAAACAGTAAGGAATTGAAAGACTTAAAAACATATGTGTGTGTGTTGGGGTGCCTGGGTGGCTCACTCAGTTAAGTGTCCAACTCTTGATTTTGACTCAGGTCATGATCCCAGGGTCATGGGATCAAGCCCTATGTTGGGGTATGTGCTGAGGTTGGGGCTTGCTTGAGATTCTCTCTTGTTCTCCCTCTGCTTCTCTCCCCTGCTTGCGTGCACTCTCTCTTCAAGTAAAAACAATAATAAAATAAATTTAAAAATGTATGTGGAAACTTCTGGGTTGAGGACCAATATGTAAGGACTTCGGATGTCATTATTACTAATAATCACACGAAAAATGTGCTGAACAGCTGAAAATCAACAAGTCTTGGATCATCCAAGAACTGAGGTCGTAGCAAAGCACTGTCCCTCAGACTGGAGACAGACAGAAAGACACAGAGAAGCACAAGTTACTCAAACAGAAGCTCGTGAGTAAACCTTCTCTGAGAACTATTTACTGGGGTAGGAAACCTGACTGTGATGATAAATTGATGGAAGCTCAGTGGAGACGAGAATTAGAGTTAAAAACTCCATGGGATATTCCTGTTAGGGCACAATCGCACTTTTGTGAATTGCACCTCCAGGAGCCCTATCAGGTGTTCACAATGAAGACCACAGAAAAAAGCATCCTTAATCTTCTGGCAGAGGGTGGGGAAAAGTAGCCAGTGTGAAATAAATGTGGATGATTCTGTTCTTTTTAACAATGCCTCCATTGAAACCATTTCACCACAGCCCGATGGGCTTTGGGAAAGAGAAATTTCCAATTCCAGCCAAATTTTGTAGATATCAATAAACTTTTTACTAAGTTTGTATGGAAAGGCAAAAGACTCAAAACAGTAAAAATGATAGAGGGAGAAAAGCAAAGTTGGAGGACTGAGACCACTCATCTTCAAAACTTATTTTAAACCTACGGTAATTAATATAGTGTGTTGGTGTGTCTGGGTGCCTCAGTTGGCTATGTGTCTGACTTAATTTTTGCATTCGTCATGATCTCACAGTTTGTGACAGTGAACCTGCTTGGGATTCTTTCCCTCTCTCTCTCTGCCCCTGTCCCACTTACACACACTGACTCTCTCTCAAAATAAATAAATATTAAAAAAGAAAAGTGTCACATTGTAAAAGTGTAGATGAAAGATCAGCAGAACAGACTCAAGAGCCCAGAAATAGACTCACACCAATAAAGTTAAGTGAACTTCGAAACAGCAGCAAAGGCCATACAATAGAAGAAAGATAGTTTATTCAACAAATGTTGCTGGAACAATTGGACATCTATAGCAAAAGAAAAATTGGATTAAAAAAATTTTTAGTGTTTATTTATTTTTGAGACAGAGAGAGAGAGAAAGAGCTTGAATGGGGGAGGGGCAGAGAAGAGGGAGGCACAGAATCCTAAGCAGGCTCCAGGCTCTGCGCTTTCATCACAGAGCCTGATACAGGGCTCGAACTCATGAACTGTGGGATCATAACACAAGTGAAGCTGGATGCTTAACTGACTGAGCCACCCAGACACCCCCCCAAAAATTGGATCTAAATACAGATTTTATACCTTTCATAAAAATGAACTCCAAATGGATCATATATCTAAATATCTAATGTAGAATGGGGAACTATAAATTTCCTAGAAAGTAACGTAAGAGAAAATGTAGGTCAACTTAGGTTTGGCAATGACTTTTTAGACACAACACCAAAGGCACAATCCATGAAAAGACAAAGTGGGCATCATTAAAATTAAAAATTTAAAACTTCTGCTCTGTAGAAGACTCTATTCACAGAATGAAATGACAAGCCATAGACTGGGAGAAAATATTTGCAAAGCAGGTATCTGTTATAGATCAACATCTAAAGAGTAAATAAAACTCTTAAAACACAGTAATAGCACTTCAGTTAAAAACGGGGGGAAAGGCCTGACCAGATACATCACCAAAGAAGAGACAGAGGCAGCACATATGCATATAGAAATATACACAACATCACTAGAGAATTGCAAGTCAAAGCAACAGTGAGATATCATTTCACATCTATTAGAATAGTTAGAATCTGGAACACTGACAACACTAAATGCTGATTTGGATTTGAAGCAACAGGCACTCTTCCTTCATTGCTGGTGGGAATGCAAAGTGGTACAGCCACTTTGGAAAATAATTTGGCAATTTCTTACAAAACTAAATATACTCTCACTATATGACCCAGAAATTTTTCTTTTTGAATACACCCACATGAGTTAAAAACTATGTTCACACAGAAACATTCAGTTGAATGTTTATAGCAGTTTTATTCATAATTACCCAAACTTGGAAGCAACCAAAATGTTCTCCAACCAATGTATAAACTGTGGTATGTTCATACAGTGGACTATTACTCATCAATAAAATGAAATGACCTATTAAGCTATCAACAGCCATGTAAGAAACATAAATGCATATTGCTAAGTAGAAGAAGCCAATCTGAAAAGGCAAGTTACTGTTTAATTCCAAGTATATCATCTAAAAAAGGTGAAACTATGAATATAGTAAAAAGGCCAGTGATTGCTAGGGTTCAGGAGGAAGGGGGGGGAGGGTGAATAGGGAGAGAACAGATATTTCATGGCAATGAAACTATTCTGCATGATACATATCATTATAAATTTGTTAAAACCCATAGAATATAAAAAGAATGAACCCTAATGTTACTGTGGATTTTAGTTAATAACAATGTATAAATTTTGGTTCACTGAATATACAAAAAGTATGGCACTAATGCAAGATATTAATAGGGGAACCGATGGGTGGAGAGTGTGGAGGATATGGGGGTGTCTTTTATTTCAGCACATAATGTAGCCTATTGCCAGAATATACGAAGAAACCAAACCATGTAATATATTCCCATCATCTTATTCTATGAACAAGGAAGAAAACCAAAGTAGCTGCAATTAGTTTATATTTTTATTTCCTTGTCCTGGGCTAGGCTAAGTAAAAAATACTGCTAGCATATTTAATACGTAGGCATTAGCTAAGCCACATATGAATTGGAAATTATTTGGAGTTTATGCACTGGTTTGTTTTGAGATGGCCAATCATTTTAATAATTTTTAAGCCAATTTAATAATTCAATATTTTTGCATATATACCGTATTACTACATATTATAGTGCCATACACTATAATAAATTGATTTGGGAAAAAGTGTTGCAAGATGAATCAGAAGGTCTGGGCTCTAAGCCTAACTTTCATGTCATACTGTTGTGACAAGAGCAACACAGGCAGCATCTGAAATGATACCAGTCAATATCAATAAACAGATGGTGATCTATCAGCTAATTGCTAGAGCCCCAGGTGATAGGTGTATAAAAATAAAATTCCTTGGTCATTTTAAGAGACCATTGAAAAACTTATGGTTTACAGCAGTGCTGTCCAGGAGAAAAATAAAACAAGCTCCAAATGTAACTTAAAATATTTCTAATAGCTAAATTAAAAAATACATAAAATTTTAAGGATAAAATTAATTTTACCCAGTATATCCAGATATTATCATTACAACATGCTAATGATATATCTTACTTTTTTTGAAACTAAATATTTGAGAACGTTTGGGTGTTCTTCACATTCACCGAACATCTGAATCTGTTACATTCCAAATGCTCAATAGACACAATGCGCTAGTGTAGCTGGTGGCTACTACATTGAAAAACAAAGGTCTAGGGCACAATAGAGATGGGAAAAACATGATAATTTGTGTGGTGGGTGCACAGAATGGCAAAACACATTCTTAAATCATCTTAGGGAATTTAGGGAAAGTTTCATAGATCTCAACTGAATGACACGTAAAAGTCGTGCAGAGATATGACAGATACCCAAAGGAAGAACAGCCTGTGGGGGTACTCAAACAGAGAGGGGCACTCCAAGTGAAGGGAGCAGAGTAACAAAAGGCACAGGGGCCGTGCAGGGACTGTTGCTGTGCAGATGAATTGCGTGTGGAATGGGCAGAGGGAGCCAGAATGAGCAAAGCACCAAACTGGGATGAATACTGACTCCTGGGATGATGTTACAGAAATAGCTTTTATGAGACGGTTAGTAAACGGACTCTTACCCTAGTGCTGCTTCTAACTAAATATGGTACCTGACTCTCGTAACTTAAATTCATCATCTCCAATTCCTAGTTTCTACCATTGTTAAATCAAGGAATTGAAATAATCTCTTTTTTTCCAATTAAAAATGCAATGTACAAAAATTGTAAAGCGTGAATTAAAATTGCTTAAGATTTAAGTATATGCAGAAATGTCAAAGTTGGTATTTAGAAGGTAGGATGGTATAATTATGTAACCTGGCTATTTAAGCTTATTCTGGGAAAACATTGAGGTAGAGATTGAATTTTAAAATAGTAACAGCCAACGCTATATTCTATAAGTGTCAACATTTAATTTTTTACCCCCCTCCTTTTCCTGGAAAAGGAAACTATTTTTGTTTAGTCAATTGTGAGATATTCTCTTGTTTTTCATGCTGAATAGAATCTGAATTTTTAAGCCCACAAAATCTTGAGTATTTTGCTTAAATACATTCTTTAGAAGTAACGTTGGAAATAATATATCAGCTGATTCATAGAAAGTCAAAGAAATACATATAGTTTCTATATCTATTTCAGGACATTCAAGATCAGTTAATATTAAAATTATAAAACTACGGAAATTTATAAGAAATTAACAAGGTGGGATCTAAGTGAATTAAAATAACCTGTGGGCTGACACACTGCATCAAAAAAGATACCTTTCCATCTTTCCTAAAGTCACCTGGATAAGGAAGAAACTGCCTTTGGCATCACAGTGATTAAAAAAAAAAAACTCTTTGATTATACAAATAAATACCTACAGCAAACAGGGCACTAAGAAACAACCTATATATGAGGCAAGTAGTCCCATAGAGTAACATACCAGAAATTATCTTGTTGTTTTATACTACTTTCTCAGAAAATTGTAGTCCAAAGAGTTAAATTAGACCATGAAAAAAAATACCAAGTCATTAAATAAACAAAAAGTCCCACAAAGAATGAAAATGTAAAGCACTGACAAAAGCGTGCATATTTTTATTTGAGGTATGAAAATAGACTGAGTCAATGAGTTGGAGACAGGAAAATGCCTGTTAGAGAAGGTGGAGGTACAGAGGAGAGTGATGGTTAAAAGACCAATATGATGTAATGACAAAGGATGGACAAGGTAGTTTTCAAGGAGGCAGCTGTATAAAGAAGACCATCTTCAATGAAGTCTTGAAAATGAATGGAGAGTCAGCAGAATCTATTAAGAGCATGTTTCTTTTCACAAGCGAGAAGGTGGGTAGCAGGATTCTGCACAGTAAATGAAGCCTGAAGAAGTGTCTACTGAATTGAGAATCCATAAAGAAGACAGTTGATAATAGAGAGATGGATTGCTTAGGATTTCTGCCAAGATTGAGTGGGGCCACTTGTAACATTATTACGGAGGTTGTGAGGCATAATAGGAACTCAGAGATAGACACCCACACACGAACTGCTTGGAAAGGAGGCTCTCAATTCCTGGGAGGTCTGTGATGAGGCAAAGGGGAAAGCATTGTGAACAACGGCAACATTTGGACTGAGAGGAGAAAGGGACGAAGTGGAATTCTGTTTACATTAAGTGAGCGCTCGTCGAACAGAGACCAACATCTGGCTTTGGTTACATTTATCTGAACACAGTGAAAATGTTTGAATTAACCAAAAAAGATTAGACTAAATTTCATAACAGTGTTTACACAGCAGAACACATGACAAAACAGATACATGGCAAAAGTGTCTGTTTATGCACACGTTTCAAAGAGCAGGGATGTGACTCCCCAAGCTACATTATCTTAGTGTGGTTGATGTAAAACAGGGTTCCACATAAACTGCTAATGATGGCCATTACAAACTGTGTTAAGCCAAGGTGGTTTAAACAGAGATATCCCCTGTCCTTTGTTTATCACTATAATGAAAAGAGTTTGAATGCATTTCTGCCACAATTAAGAGAAAATATAGGTTAGGAAGCATATTTATGTTTTAGTTTCCTACTATCAGTAGCATTTCAAGTGACATTCTTATTCCTAGGAATGATGGCTCTCACAAGTCCTCTCACCCCTCTGTCCATAAATAAATGCATTCAGTGCTTTGATTTGTTAGCATATTCAGAACTGAATATTTATCTTTACAAAAGCAACCTCAATTTTCCTTGGCCATGTTGACTGAGTCATAGAAATCTCATAGACCATGAATAAAATATGTTCTTTACAACTCTGCCTTGTTTTGGAATCTGATCTTCTGCTTCTGTCATTGTAACATCTGATTTGAACCAGGAAACAAGGGCAAGTGACATGTGCTGGAGATTGAGCCACGATTACCAATCAAGAAAGAGTGTTCAAGTACAAGAAGCAGCAGTTAAACTTTGGAAGCCTTTATCATTTATTAGGAAATAGTTCAGAAGTCCTGGTTCTGAAGATAAACGGGTTGAAGGGTGGCAGGAGCAAATCTAAACACTTTTTTTCAATTACTAAAATGGATCATCTGTTGTTAGAAGAAGAAGCACAATGCGTTGACTTTCCATATGTTAGGATCTAGTGAAGTAGAGCCAAGGTGTTTTTAGTTCAGCTTGGGTCATGTGCCACAGTTTCAGGACATCATGATGGGCAGAGTGACTGATTAAATGCATTGGATATCAAACCCGAAATGAGAGAGAAAGCAAATAAGAGCATAACCTTTTTGGGTACTCTACAGATTTTCTCTCTCCCGTACCTCTGGCTCTAGCCTTCATGTTACAGGATAATGTGACTTTTGACAGGGACTAGAAGACTTGGCCCATGGCAACATTCAGGCCAGTCCATCAATTCAGGGAGGTTAAGCGTGAAACTAGCCAGTCACTCCAGGAAACTCTCATTACCTAATACATGACCTACCACTTGGAAATTTAGTGGGATCAGTTAATTGGATGTCTCATTATTTGAAAAGGAAGTTCAATATGAAGTCATACTTTCAGGTTATATTAGGAGTAAATAACTAACAACAGTATAAAACCCAATAGCAACTTCATTCTATTTAAAATCTAAATTTTTCTTAGATTCTCTATTTCATAAATCAGGTGAAAGCTCTACTTGATCATTTCTAAAATGTTTAGTTTGAAGCAATGCTCAATTTTTACTAACATTTAACATGGAAATTTGAACCATACAATGTTTTTATTTTTTATATAGTCTCATAGCATGCTAGATTATTAAAAGTAAGATATGTTCAAATAGATCTAACCTCGGTGAGAGGTAATCTGTAAAGATAAATTGACCAGATATATTCTAGTCAATTCCTAGAACAGAGTTCCTTACATACTCATAAATTGATTCTAGATTTGCAATTGGCAAACTAATGCTACATCTTTGCTTTAAAGACTTTATGTTGGTGGCGCCTGGGTGGCTTAGTCGGTTAAGCGTCCGACTTTCGCTTAGGTCATGATCTCGCGGTTCGTGGGTTCGAGCCCCGCGTCGGGCTCTGTGCTGACTGCCAGCTCAGAGCCTGGAGCCTGTTTCAGAGTCTGTGACTCCCTCTCTCTCTGACCCTCCCCTGCTCTTGCTGTCTCTCTCTCTCTCTCTCTCTCTCTCTCTTTCTCTCTCCTAGAAATAAATAAAACATTAAAAAAATTAAAAAAAAAAAAGACTTTGTGTTGGAGGAGGTCAAAACTTTGCTCAACCCTGCTCAAGTCTGAAAGTGAATCATGTGTTTCTAAGCAGTTTTGATTTAAAAGAAGGATACATGTTTGGACAGTTTATGTCATTAGACAGAACAGAATACTTATAGGAAGATTATAATTCTAGGAAATAAAAAGGCACTAACATAGCTGTCATAAATAGTTGGAAATTAAAAGAAAATTGTACTCTTACAGCAAAAGGAGAGATAGATGATAGATGGATGATAGATAGATAGATATTCAACTTAGTATCTAGATGCCAACTTTAGGAAGATGATAAAACTGTCAATACTGTGGTTGAATTTATTAAGCAGACCTTTGTAAAACTGTTCAAGGTTTGACTTAAAACCCACTCTATAGTCTCACATATGAAGCTATTTTGAGATTGCATTTGTAAAGATATGGTCTGACTGGGGATACATTTCAACACCTATAAACCGCTGTGTATTGTAAACATGTAAGCAAGTATATTGCTCTAACATGATGTAGAAGGCCAGTGTTTCATTTTTATGAAAAAATTGGTAGGCTTGATTTTTTTCCTAAGAAGCTTTCCTGAAATTTCCTCTTATAAGTACAAATTATATAGTTTGAGTCAAATCTAAAAACAGAACCTAACTTATTTTTGAGAAAAATATCTGATTCTGAAGAAGTAATATGAATTTATTTCTGGCCTTGCATAATTTCAGAATCTTAGCTTCTATGAAAGCTTTAATGATAATTTATTTTTTCCGTATTATGATATTTTAACATGCAATAAAATCGACAAGACAGATCATATTTGAAGTTTTTTAAAAAACTTATTCTCTCTTAACTTCCAAATCCATTTATGGAAATTGTTAAATTAAGCCAGTCTTCTTATTTAAAATGAGAGTAACAGGATGGGGGAAAATAGATTTTTCCAGTGTTGTCTGTTATTCTTTAATTATCCCACTGTCAAAGATCTTACCATAGGATAGAATTTGATTTCAGACAAGTTATACAGTATTCTGACCTCAAAATGACCTATTTTACTTATTTATTTATTTATTTACTTACTTACTTACTTATTTTAGTTCTGGAAACAAATATGCAGTAAGAGCCTGAAGAAACTAAACTTAAAAGAATTCTCACAAGGCATGCAAAGACACATTGCCTATTACCTTCCACGTTAGCAACATCTTGACTGAGAGGAAAGAAGGGGAAAAAATGACAGAAGAAAAAGTTTTTTATAAGAATATTTTTATGGAATTAAGTATAAGTTTTCTTTCTGTATTAAAAACTAGAAAATGAATATTACTTGAGGGTGAATGATGAAGGCTAGTGATGATTTTTCACTGAATTTATGCAACTGAGAGATCACATCTGGCCAAAGTGATCCATGGCCGTAATACCAATATGGCCAAAACACTGAGGCACTTGAAGTACAAATCATGATTTTCAGTAGCAAAAAATAATGAGGTACATTTGACTCCTTCTGAGGTGTGACTAGGGTTTTGTGATTAACTTAAGGATTTTCTCTTAGGAAAGGAAAATATGGAACTGCATTTTGTCCAGTGAATTTTAAGAAGAAATTGTTAGAGAGTTAAGAATCTCTGTTTGGTCTAGTGAATCAGGATCAATGAGCATTTTATTCCTGTGACTGTAAAGCTAAGTGAATATTTATCATACCATAATTGTTTGAATTATGAAAATTAATTACAACTCTCAGTCCTCTGATCAGATATTTCATATAGCTGGTTCTCATCCTCCCGACAGCTTTAAAGGTAGATATTATTATCTTATATTTTATGAAAGAGGAAATTAAGCTTTGGATATGCTCAAAGTTACTTTGTGAATAAGTAGCAGAGCTGGGATTTGAACTCATTTCAAATCCGTACTATTTCCATTATGCCACATATCGTCTAAGTACATACTTTTTTTCGCTATGCTCATTTATGTGAATTCAAAGTAAAAACACATAATAGGAAATATGAGAGATTTATTGAGTAGCAATTTTTATAATTTCTCCAGAGGAACAACTTTAAAATTGGTAGGTAATCAAAACTTTGTATTTAAAATACAAAAGACATTCTTGAGTTCAGGCATTCCTAATCAAACTGGCTTTTCTTTGTGTAATTAAATCATACTCTAGAATTCCCGTCCTTATTTCTATTGAAACATATCAACACTTTTTGTTGTGGTTACCATAAAGGACCTGCCTCATTAATCTTTTTTCCTTGTTTTACAGTCCAAAAGAAAGGTTTGATGGAATGTTTTCCCTGTCATGTGTGGGACCTCTTACTGGAACCCATGTATTTCTTAAGTTCGCTGGAAATATATGCACCATTTTATATTAAGTGATCACATGCATTTTTCTGGCAATGGTCCCTTAGATTTCGTTGGATTACAAAGGAGTCCCTGAGTGAAGAGAAAAATAACTACTTATGGCACTAGCAGAAGCTTGGTTTTTTCTTGATAGTGTCTATATAAATAAATAAAATGGAAAATACAATAATATTTAGTTGTACCCTGTCAAACAGAGGCAAAGCATTTTCCCTTTTGACATGAACTACATGTCTTTCTTTCTTCAGGTCATTTACAATAAGCTTACGTCTTTAAAATAAAGAAAAACTCCGAGGATGAGCTTTTTAAAAATTCTCTGGAACAATGCAGTGGCTTTCTAAAACTGGAAGAAAAGTTGAGGTGAGGTCTATTTTATACTGTATATACAGCCAAAACTTGTTTTAAATAAATAATAAAATCAAAAGACAGACAAATAAAATATGATTTTAAAAAATCAACAGAAAGATAATAGTTTGGTGGTTTAAGTGTTTCTAATTAAAGATTCAGCTATGTCTATGTCATCTAACTCCTCATTTCCCAAATTTACCCTTGAACTGGATATTTAATGATAGTTTTATAATGGAAATGACCCCTAAATAGGGCATATGAGTTTTTTCCTTGCCTCATTAAACAGAGAAGAGGTGAATGTTACGAGCCTCCTTGATTTTTTTTTCCCATAAGGCAGTGACTTAATAGCATGTGCGAATAAGGCATTTGCCTAATCCATCATACTGAAATGTTTTTTCCCTAGATAATGATGATCCCCAATTGTATACACCCCCTTTATTACAAAAGAGTCCAGTCTATCACTTCCACAAAAGTTAGTTGCTTTCTAAGCCTAGCAGTTCCAAGTGGGCACAGGGCAATCCTTTTCTGAGCACGTCAGCAAAGTTTGCAGTAAATAGAAAGGCACTGAGATGGTCTAAGGCTTGGGAATTTGGTAAGTTTTTGAAACTAGCAATTATTTATCTTCTTTGTTTCAGTTAACCTAAAACAGTAGTCATAGTCTGGACTATAAATTGATTTTGAATACAGATTTTTAAAAACTTTTTTTTTATCTGTGTCATTAAGAAATACTCATTCCTGATTTTTAAATTTTTTTAAATGTTTATTTATTCTTGAGAGAGACAGAAAGACAGAGAATGAGCAGGTAATGGGGGGGACAGAGAGAGAGAGAGAGAGAGAGAGAGAGAGAAGTGGGCTCTAGGTTCCAAACTGACAGCACAGAGCCCGGCACAGGACTCGGACTCACAAACTGTGAGACCATGACCTGAGCCAAAGTTGGATGCTTAACCAACTGAGCCAACCAGGCACCCAAAGAAATGCTCATTCCTTAAACCTAGAAATAAAAAAGTTACTTTTTTTCTTATGGTCTTACTTTCTGTTCCAGAGTCTAAATTCTGCTTGTTTATGGAGTGGCATTTGGAACAATTAGTCTGCATTATAAGCAGTTGCCATCGACACAGTTTTTATGGACCTCACATCGAAAGTGAAAGGATAGGTTTTAACTGTCTACTCTGGGCACCGGGAAGAATTTTTGGCATCACACTCGGTTCTCTATACACCTAATTCTTCATATACTGGATGGGATCATTCTGTTTCCATGGAGAAGGGGAAGCACTTTGAAAACATGCATATTCATTGACCCTTGTTAGATTCTTCCAATGCCTTTATCAAAGTTTATCTCAACCATAGTTAAGTATACCACTTCAAATATCCAGAAAGGGAATCACTACATTAAGTATATATAATCAGGTCCCTGCATTTTTCCTATGCTTTGCCTTAAGTTTGAGAACCCACTGGGAAGCTCATTCTTGATTTTACTGCAAGATAACTTTTGATAGACAAAAATAGTTGACACAAGCTTGTAGTCACAAAAAGTATAGTTATGAAAGTAGTTATAAAAGTATAACTAAGTATATTATATCTTTCATACTTCAGAAATTCCCCCCATGTAACCTTCTCATTCATGTTTTTCCCTATGACCATGGCCACATTTGTTAGGCAACAGCTAAGAATGAATAAATAATTATTCTCTGTAAGAAAGCTAGTAATGATTTGGTTTCAAAATGTATTTGGATTTAAGTACATTATGTAACATGAAACTTTTCCTTATTGTATTCATCAGTCTTTATTTTTGACAATTACAATGAAAAAAATGCTGAGATTATAAAATCAAGTTTCTATCAATAATTTTTAGCAAAAGTTAAGCCAAAATGTTACCCATAAGAAATCAAATATGGCTTGATAAAAAATCAAATATATTTTTTAAAAAATATATTTATTTTTTGGGAGAGCACAAGCAGGGGAGGGGCAGAGAGAGAGCGACAGAGGATCTAAAGCAGGCTCTGCGATTAGAAGCTGACAGGCATGAGCTCGAACTCACCAACCCCGAGACCATGACCTGAGGCTAAGTCAGAGGCTCAACCAACTGAGCCACTCACGTGCCCCCCAAAATCAAATATTTAAAGGCTCAACCCTTAAAGTAAAATCTGTTACTGACTTTCTTTTCATAACATTTCCAAATGCCTCTGGTTATCTTTTTGTCTAGAGCCTCTTTAAATCACTATTTTCTCAGTGTAGTTTATTCAATGCACTGGTTGCTGCCTATATGCATGATAAATAAATGTAAAGAAGGGTAGTGCTCCAAATGGCATCTCAGGGCGCTGTAAAAGAAACATTTTTCCTTTACCCTTGACTTATGTTAAGTATTCAGTTCAGGTTAGAGAAGATGGTTGTCTGACTGCCTGCCCTATTTTTCTTTGCCAGAGCAGATAGAGTATGCTTATCTATTAAAAGCACTCTACAGTAACATTAAGCAAGGACACCTGTGGAGCTTGTCAAAGCAGCTTCTCAAACAGGTCACTGGGTGCTGGGGCAAGCTTCAAGAACAGAATAACAAGCACTCTTTGGTATGGGAAACAGGGATCTCAATGCCTTCAAGTATCCTGTGTAGAAGAGAAACCAACAGGGAGAGAGAAAGGAAGAGATCTTCATTTCCCATTATTTCCTAATTGATCACTGATCCATAGTTTTATTTTAAATTCATGGCCTAGTGCCTCGTGCCCACAGCAAAATTTATTATAAATATTTGAACAGAAACCACATAGTCTTTAGGGACTTTACTTTTCTGAAGCTGGAAGACAATATGTGACATCAATTTATACCAAACAATGCTTTAATTGGTACTTCAAGCCTTTTCTTTTATAGTAATAAAAATAAGTGACCTAGGCAAATTGAGGGTACAATATCTTACTCTTTTCAACTGTTGGAAGTATGAGATTGTTAGAATCATTTGATACTAGGTCTTTTTATCTGCGTAACATTTTTAAAATAATTCTGATAATTCTGGAAAGTTACAAAATAGTAATAATTTATGTTTAGTTTTTTTAATTGGCAGTAAGCCACAGGATGAAATAAATTCTA
This sequence comes from Proteles cristata cristata, assembly GCA_017311185.1. Lineage (NCBI taxonomy): Eukaryota > Metazoa > Chordata > Mammalia > Carnivora > Hyaenidae > Proteles > Proteles cristata. Next base: position 1,171,768 of record JAESUZ010001011.1, on the reverse strand, counting down.
AAGGAATATGACAATGCAACCAATTATTCAATGTCCAATTACAAAATCATGTGGAATAGTGCAGAAATAGCATTAGGAGCAATACCACTTTTTTCTGAGAATTAAGGAATGCACTTTTGAGGAGCCCTGGGGTTTGTATGGAAGTATTGAATCACTGAGTTGTGTACCTGAAACTAACATTATGCCATATGTTAACTGGGATTTGAATACAAACTTAAAAAAATTAACTTAAAAGTGAATAGTTTTAGGGGCTCTGTCAGTTAAGCATCCGACTTTTGATTTTGGCTGAGATCATGATCTCATGGTTCATGGGTTCGAGCCCCATATCGGGCTCTATCCTGACAGCATGGAACTTGCTTGGGATTGTCTCTCTTTCCCTCTCTCTCTCTTCCCTCACCCCCGCAAATAAATAAACTTAGGGGTGCCTGGGTGGCTCAGTCGGTTGAGCATCTGACTTTGGCTCAGGTCTGATCTCACCATTTTTGAGTTCCAGCCCCATATAGGGCTCTGTACTGACAGCTCAGAGCCTGGAGCCTGCTTCGGATTCTGTGTCTCCTTCTCTCTCCGACCCTCTCCCAGTCACATTCTGTGTCTCTCTCTCAAATATGAGTAAACAATAAATGTTTTAAAAATAATAAACTTTAAAAAGTGAATAGTTTTATTACAGTAAGTAGCACAGATGTTTTCCTGAAAGACCCAAATCCCTCATTTTATCTTATGTACTATTTATGAAACTAAATGCAGACACTGAGAAGTCATCTAGGAATCAGGTCACTTGAAGTTATATTTTATCCTCGCTGTATGAGATAATCGTTATGGGGACTATAGGTATCATCCATGTATTTTCAGTGCATTTCATAACAAGTAGAGCAGCATTATTTCAAATGATAAATCACACTCACTATGAAATGGCAACTAATGATGATGTCTCTTAGTTACCTGTGACCAACCCTCAAGGTTTGTACACAATGAAGTAAGGAGAGAATAATTTTCACCCGAAATTATTTCCCAAAGGATTTTGTTTTTGGCTTTTTAATGCACTTTAAATTTCTAAAACAAAGTAATTTATTATTTGTCCTAACAACTAAATTAATATGTGTTTAATGAAATGATGACTGCTAAAGAGATATGCATTTGGTGTGTATGGGGAAAAATGAAAGTATAGAGGATTAAAATGTAACAGCAGCTTCTCTGCAGAGTGAAAAAATTCCAGATAAATTCCAGATCTGAGAATACTTTTATAAATTAGAATACAATTGTTTCTTTAAATATCTGAACATGATCCTGGATCAAAATGATTTTTAAAGGTATCATTCAAAGGGAAAGTTAAATAAATACTATGTTCATGTTATATGTCTAGAAACAAAGGTACATGCACGTGTGTGTACATATATACATATATTTTTGTTTTCTGGTAATCCAAGTTCCTTTTTATTCTCTTGGGTAAATACTTAGGAGTAGCTTTGCTGTTACATAACGAGATAAGAAATTGTCAGTCTTCCAAAATGGCTGCATGAGCTTACATTTTTGCCAACAATGTATAATAATTCTAGTCATACCACATTTTGCCAATTTTTGGTAGTGATCAATCTTTTCACTATTAACCACTTTAGTAGATGTATTGTGCTACCTCATTATGATTTTATGTTCAATGAACAAGAATTTTGATTTGAGTATAGTCACACAGTGTTACATTCATTTCAGGTGTACTGCATAGTTATTCAATGTCTGTATACATTATGCTGTGCTTACCATCAGGGTGGCTACCTTCTGTCACCACATAACACTATTAGAATACTACTGACTATATTCCCTGTGCTGTATCTTTTATTCTCATGACTTCTCATTTATGCTTTCCTGATGACTAATGCTATTAAATGACTTTGAATGCAGTGATTAGCCATTTGTGGCTACTCTTATTTTAATAAAATTTTTATTTTATTTTAATAAAAAATATCTTATTTTTTGATGTGTCCAAGTTTTTGCTAGTTTTTTATTCAATTATCTTTTTATTTTTGAATTGTAGTTCCTTATATAATGCGGTTACCAGTCACAAAGGGGTATGTTTTCTAGAGTCTTACATTTAGGCAACTGCTATATCTGCTAAGTCACAAAACCAGAATCCAGTTTTGCTCTCCTGTTGGAGCCCTGGATCTTTGTCAGTAATAGAAAATATATAACATCTCACTGAATGGCAGCTCCTGTGTTAACAAGCTGTGCATATTTGTAGAGCTTGACCAACCGACACAGGAATTAAATAGCATTTTGGGGAAGTGATCGTGGTCATCACAAAAGAGATGGTTTGAGAAACTGTATAATCTAGCACTTCAGCATACAGACCTGAACTTGCTTCTCAGCCCTTCTATTTGTTTTTTCATGCCACTTTGGGAAAGCCACCTAAACCCTCCAAACTTCAGGATTCACTCTTGGAAAATAGGATAATGTTCTATATGTCACTCTCTACAAAATTGTCCTGAGGAGTAAACAAAATGCTTAAATGTCTTGTGCCCAGCCCCTGTATTTTAAATGGTACTGAAGAAAGCTTTCTGTTGTTGTTGTTGTTGTTTTTTATTTTTTTTTTGTTTTTTGTTTTTTTTTTTGCTTCAGGATATAGGAGACTTGGTTTCAAGTCCAGGTTCCAACACTAACTAGCATGAGATGTGCATCTCTTTGAGCTTCAGTTTTTTTCATTATGCTCTGTCTTCTTCTGAAGATTATCTTGAAACATCCATAGGATACTACACTAGGGAGTCTATAAACTATATTTTAAAATAAAAGGTAGTACTATCCACACATTAATTTATCAAAAATCTTGCAGGCATACGTTGTACCAGATGCTGGGCTAAGCATCAAGGATATAGCAATGCTAAAATCATAATTTTTCATTCTAAGGAGCTGGCAGTCTAATAGAGGAACAGGAGAATAAATTCATAGTATAATCTAGAATGAAAACAGATTAAGATAGGAATAATGGTGGTCCCCTAGGAGCCTCCGAGAGAAGGCTTTGCAGCTACAATCAACCTGGAGCTAAGTCTAAAATGATGAGGGGAAGGTAGTAAGGCAAACAAAGAGAAAGGGGATGCAGAGAACAGAATGCAGACAGTAGTCACAAGCATGGGGTGTTGAAAGAAAGGTAGACAACTCGATGTTGATGGCATATATATCTAGAGGTAGGAGGTAGCAACAGATGAGAACAAATAGCAGGAGCTGAACTCATGAATAAGAAAAAATATTTTTTCATGATGTTGTTATTAGTGTCTTGATTATATTAAGAATAAAGCCTTATAATGGGTTTCCAGATAGAGGTGGGATGACTGGCTTTTGGCACATTCACCAAATCCTCTGGTGAGAGAAAAAGTCCATAGTCCCTGCATCTCATACCACCTATAACCCTCTATCCTTTACAAGAACAAAGAAGAAAAACAAGCAGAAAAATGTAGTGCATTTTAAAAAGAATTTGATAAGTAAGATACCCATCAAAATAACCGTGTTTGGCATATCATCTGTTAGATCATAACCTTCACGAACCATAATCATTCCCTAAGCATTTGCGCGCGCGCGCGCACACGCGCGCGCGCACACACACACACACACACACACACACACACACACACACACCCATCAGATCGCAGCCGGGAAATTGATATACAGACAAAATATGTGTTTGTTATATAAATGCCTGTCATTTACTGTGGCAAGCATTTTCTGTAATTGTCTTTTATTTTTCTGCTTTTCCTTTTTCATGTAAACTCAGGTCAGCTGTCGTTCAGATGTCTTTAAGCCTTCTACCATTTACAGTGGTTAATTCTTAGTATAATAAGAAGTAAATGAAACTCTCCAGAGTCAAGAAAACTTAGAAGATAAAATTCCAAAGCACATGTAAACAGCCAAGTCACGGACATCATGTAGTCCATAGAGCATTTTCTGGTTAATTGTTAATTTTTTGTATTATTTGCTGTCAGGAGACCAGAGACCTACTGATCAAATTATCTTGCTTAGTTAATCATTTGGAATTATTTTCCCCTTCCTAAGCCTCCTTTAATCTCTCTGTTTTTTGAATTTCAAGCTCAAGCTGGGAAAGGGAGAAGTAGCAGCAAACTCCCATTCTATAAACAGCCTTGAGGACTTGCTTATCAAGAAATGGTCAAAATGTAAGAGTTTCCCAATCTTAAAATCTATAATAAATACTTCGAGGGTCACATCTAAACAAGAGACATGCACACACTCTTATTGGAAAAAACAGATCTTTTATTTTCAAGGAACTGCTCTGGCAACTCTATCTAACTTTTTGAGAATAATGCTTGATTTTATTTTTCATAACAGAAAGTGTAGACATAATGTCTGAGCACTCAACCATGGAAAAAATGAAGCTAATGTGTTGCTAGACCAAATCCTTTATTATGTTGTTTGACCAATTTCTTTTTAGAGAAGCGTAGTTGTAGGAGGTATGGAAAGAATATTCACATTTAAGAATCTCCTCTGCCAATTAAAATTTGAGTAACTTTGTATATATCACTTAATCTATTCAAGGCCCAATTTCTTCATCTGTGAAATGAGAATGATAGACACCCAATAAGGCTGATAATATTTTAAATTGATAATGGTTGTAGAAGAGCTTTGTGGGCTGTGATACTCTATTGGAATTGGGGTGTCGTTTTCCCATGATTGTTGGCAGTGGTATTTTTTATTCAGCTAACCAAAACAAGCAAAACATGAAAGCCCACAGAAGAGGAAAATAAAATCTGAACTTAAGTGGGAGGTTCTCAACCTAAGGTTCATGGTTATCTGGCAATAATATTTTTGCTTGTGGTGACATGAAAAATAGCTTCTGATTATCAGCAGTTTTCGGTATTTTCCCGTATGCTTTATGCTGTCCTTTCAAAAACATTGTTTGTAGCTAATACAGGAAGGACCACAACATGGTTTAACAGCAAACCTCTGAGCAGCAGAGTGAAGGGAAAAAGGACATTTAACATCATGATCCAGGAAGTTACTAGATCCTGCGCAATGTAGTTGGGATGCTATTTTCTTCCCATCTAGAGCCAGAGTGGTGCATGAACCTGCGTCCAAGTACTGTGTGGCAAATGACCACAAGAATTCGGCTCACCAGTGAAAAAGCCACAAATCAGAAATAAGACTGTAAAGACAGAGAGTATTCTGTGAATATGATCATCTATTTTGAGGAACAAATGAAATAGAATGAAGAACAATGAAGAATAATGGAATTCCTTGGTAAGCTATGAGAGCAAGAGATGTTATAGTTGGTTCCCAGGAAACTTCTAGACTGTTTATCAGAGTGGTAATGAAGTATTTTAAATTCTCAACAGTGATGTGTTACTGACTCATTTTCTCTGAATCTTCACTGCTACTGGGTACTGTCAACTTTTCTTATTTTAGCCATTCTAATAAGTATGTAGCATTAAGTCATCATGATTTTAATTGGCATTTTCCTAATCACTAATAATGTTGAATTTTTTCATGTGCTTATTGCCATCTGTGTATCCTATACAGTGAAATGTTGTTTCAGTCTTTTGCCCACTACCTCACTGGGTTTGCTTTTTCACACCTGAGTTTTTAGAGTTCTTTATTGACATTAGCCCTTTGTTAGATACATGGTGCCTTAGTTGGCTAGTGCTGTCATAACCAATATCACACAGTCTGCATGGCTTACAAAATAAAACTTTATTTACTCACAATACTGGAGGCTTGATCCAAGATCAAGGTGTCTGCAAGGTTGATTTCTTTTTAGAACCTCTCTGCCTGGCTTGTAAATGGCCTTTGTCTTCTCTCATTGTCTTGATATTGTCTTGTGTGTGTCTTAATCTCCTTTTCTTAAAGGACACCTGTCATACTGGATGAGGGCCTCTCCTAATTACCTCATTGTTACTTAATTACCTCTTTAAGGGCTTCTCTCCAAATAGAGTCACATTTTGAGACACTGGGGTAAGGACTTCAGCACATGAATTTGACAGGGGGACACATTTCAGTCCATAACATGTGGTTTGCAAATATTACTTCTGGTTTGCACCTGGTCTTTCTATCCTATTCACAGGATCTTTCACAGAGCAAATATTTTTAATTTTGTTGAACTTCAGTTTATCTGTTGTTCAGATCACAAAGACTTTATCTTCTATTCTTTCTCCTAAAACTTTTATGAGTTAACCATTTACATTTAAGTTTATAACCATTTTGAGTTAGTTTTTATATGGCATGTGAAGTTTAGGTCAAGGCTTCTTTGTTTGTTTGTTTTTCCTTCTTTGTATGGCTATCTAGTTGTTCTATTTTGGGGACAATTATTGTTCCTCGATGGAATTGTTTGTGTAGTTTTGTAAAGCCAAAGTTGGGTATGTTTGTGTGAGTCTATAGCTGAATTATCCGTTATATGCCACTGATCTGTATGCCTATCCTTTCTCAAATAGTACACATCTTGATTACTGTAACTAGGTAAGTTTAAATCATATAGACTAATTAATTCCATTTCCTTGCTCTTTTTCAAAGCATCTTAGACATATACATTTTAAAATAATCTTGCTTATATCTATAAAAATCCTGTTGGGATTTGAAGGGAATTGTGTTAAACTTGTACATCAATTGAGAGAAAATTGATTATTGTGTTGAGACATCCTACCCATAAACACAGTGTCTCTTATTTAAATCCTCTTTGATTTCACTGGTCAATATTTTATTTTTTCAGCAGATAAATCTTCTCTATGAAAACATAGAGTTACCATATATCTTTTTGGTGTCAGAATATTTAAGTACTTTTAAAATGTCCATTTTTTTCACATCACTCAATTGCATTTAACATCTAAATATAAAATTACCCTTAAGAAATTGGACTACATGCATAAAGCACGATAACCAATTTATATTTTTCGTATATTACATATTTTTGGCTAGAGTATAATTAGTATCTTTCACAAAACAAACTTATTCAACAGATTTCAAAACAATAGACAATAAATTTTTGCAAATTGAGTCATTATTCAGTTTTTATTAAATTTTTCATAAATACCTTATAAAATAATTCTTCCTGGGATATAATTAGGTGTTGTTCTGAAAAATATTAAAAAGATCTATTTTTTTGGTTCTATATTTCACTATTGCTCAAAGCTTGCTTTCCTGACCACTTGCATTAGATCTCTCAAGTACTTATTAAGAACTGGATAACTCAGGGATGCCTGGGTGGCTCAGTTGGTTAAGGGTCTGACTCTTGACTTCAGCTCAGGTCATGATCTCACAGTTTTATGAGTTCAAGCCCTGTGTCAGGCTCTGTGCTGACCTTGCAGAGCCTGCTTGGGATTCATTCTCTCTGTCTCTCTTTCTCTCTCTGACCCTCCACCACTTGTGCTCTGTCAGTCAATAAATAAATAATAAATAAGAAAAGAAAAGAGGTGCTTGGGTGGTTTGGTTTGTTTAGCATCCGACTTCATGAGTTCAAGCACTGCTTCAGGCTCTGTGCTGACAGCTCAGGATTGACCTGCTTTGGATTCTGTGTCTCCTTCTCTCTGTCCCCCTATACCCAGACTCATACTCTGTGTGTGTGTGTGTCTCTCTCAAAAATAAACATTAAGAAAATTAAAAAAGAAAAAAAGGGACTAGATAACCCAACCCCACCAGTTTGCTGAGTTCACATCTCTGGGCCACAACCTGGAGAAATTTGGGGAATAAGTATTTTAAACAAGTTCCGTAGGTGGTTACTATGTATACTGAAGTTTGAGAATTCTGCCTTCCTTGCTTAAAATCCAACGTGGACAACCAGACCACAAACTTGTAATTTAAAATGGCAATGGATAATATTTAGACTCTTCTATCTACTATAATTTGTTCAACTCTTTACTATGTGTTACATTCAAAGCTGTAATCAAGCGTTACTGTGTGTATTTTTTTGCAATTCCAGTAACTGTGTGATTATCCATGTTTTGCCTCACATTCCTATCCCTCTGTATTGTTCCACTTCTGTATCGCCTCAGGATGGCAAATTATCTGGAAGCAAGAACACTGATAAGCTCCATATTTACTTCCCATCTTACTTTGAATTAATAACACCAGTTTGTTAGATTTTCACTACATCCTTTCAGATACATAAAATGTTTTTAATCATTTAAAGAGATAATTCCTAGGTTTTGACAAATGCCAAGTGCTATGTCACTGCAGTGGGATTATGTATGACTCTTGATCCTGTGGATACTGGAGCCTTTGAAGGTTGTCTGGAACTTCATGTGAAAGCTAGAAACTCTTGTCTCAGTATTATTTTTCTCCACAGTAATATCTGCCAGTGTCCATAAGTCATTAGACAGTCCAGATGTCTTTGAGAGCCACTGAGATTTTATCGTCTTTAGATGAATTCCCTCTTAGAAAAATTTCTTTATGAAGTAAACTTAAGCTTAATTTAAATTATGGCATTGACCTAAAACAATAGGAGGAGGTATGACTAGAACCAAATGGTTTGAGGTCCATTATTCCTACATTTGAAATATTCTTTGTGGTATTGTTGTTTTCAAATGTTGAATTTTTTAAAATTATTATTTACAAGAGAGAGAGCATGAGCAGGGGAGAGGGGCTGAAGGAGAGAGGGAGTGGTGGGGGGAGAAAGAAAGAGAGAGAATGACAGAATGAGAATATCTTAAACAGGCTCCATGCTCAGTGCAGAGCCCAACATAGGGCTTGATCCCACAATCCTGAGATCATGACCTGAGCCTAAATCAAGAGTCAGACAATCAACTGACTGAGCCACCCAGGTGCCCCATGAATGATTTTCTTAAAAGAAGAGTAGGTCTCTGCCTATTGTAATTGACTTGAAGACCTTCACTGAAGGTAGATTACACATTTCCTCCCCATTGTCAGGCTTGAGCGTATAATGGATACGAGCCAGTAAAATGTTAGTTAAAGCACTAATATTAAGCAGAATCTTTGAATGACATCCCATGCCTCTCCTCCCATTAATTTTTCCTCCTATCAGTCCTTGCCGTCTGCCAATGAGAAGATGGGTAGATGAGAAGACATATAGGGCAGAGTATCACTTGCTGACCTGCCAGGAATTGACCTAAAACATGAGTAAAAAAATAAATGCTTTCCTTTAGCAAATGGTGTGGAAACATCTATACATCCACACGAAGAACATAGTCTAGACACAGATCTTATTCACTTCACAAAAGTTAACTCAAAATGAACCATAGAAGTCAGCAAACACAGGAAAAGATGCTCAACATAACTAATCACCGTGGAAACACAAATCAACACCACAGTGAGATATCACCTCACACCAGTCAGGATGGCTAAAATAAAAGACGCAAGAGACAACAAATGTTGGCAAGCATGTGGAGAAAAAGAAACACTTGTGCACTGTTGGTGGGAGGAATGCAAACTGGTGTAACCACTGTACAAAAGAATATGGAGTTTCGTTAAAAGATTAAAAGCAATTATCATAATATTCAGTATTTCCATTACTGAGTATTTACCCAAAGAAAACAAGAACACTAATTCAAAAAGATGAAGGCTGGGGCGCCTGGGTGGCTTAGTCGGTTAAGTGTCCGACTTTCACTTAGGTCATGATCTCGCAGTTCGTGGGTTCGAGCCCCGCGTCGGGCTCTGTGCTGGCTGCCAGCTCAAAGCCTGGAGCCTGTTTCAGCCTGTGACTCCCTCTCTCTCTGACCCTCCCCTGCTCACGCTGTCTCTCTCTCTCTCCTAAAAATAAATAAAACATTAAAAAAAAAATCAAAAAGATGAAGGCACCCCTATGTTTATTGTGGCATCATTTACAATGGCCAAAATATGGAAGCGACTTAAGTGCCCATTGATAAAGGAAGAATAAAGAAGAATGAAATTTTGCCATTTACAACAACACAGATAAATCTATAGGGTGTAATGCTAAGTGGAATAAGTCAGTCAGAGAAAGACAAATATATGATTTCACTCATATGTGGAATTTAAAAAACAAAACTTTCGAACAAAGGAAAAATGAGACAAAAAAACCAAAAACAAACCCAGACTTTCAAATAGAGAGAACTGGTGGTTACCAGAGTGGAGGTGGGTGGAAGGATGGGCAAAATGGGTGAAGGGAAATAAGAGTATACCTATTGCAATGAGCATTGAGTATAGAATTGTTGAATCACTATATTATACACCTGAGACTAATATAACACTGTATGCAAATTACACTGGAAGTGAATGAATTAAAAAAAGAAATTAAAAATATTATAGACCTAAATGTAAAATGCAAAATTTAAAATTTTAGAAGGTAACATAAAAAAATTAGATGAGTATAGGTATGAAAATGACGTTTTAGATGCAACACAGAATGTAGAATCCATGAAAGATATCTCATTGGCAAGCCGGATTTAATTAGAATAAAAAAACCTCTGCTCTGTGAAAGACAAATTCACATTAGGAAGACAAGCCACAGACTGGGAGAAAATGTTTGCAAGAGATACATCCAATAAAGGAATGTTATTCAAAATATATAAATAACTCTTAAAACTCAAGACTAAGGAAATAACCTCATTAATAAATGGACCAAAGACCTTAAGAAACACCTCATCAAGGAAGACATAGCAAATGGCAAATAAGTATATGATTAGATGCCCCATCCACATCCTATATCATCAGAGAAATGCACATTAAAAGAGTGAAATACAATGAATACCTATCAGAATGACCAAAATCTAAAAACAGACATCTAATGATGGTGAGACTATAGAGCAATGGAAACTCTCATTTAATGCTGGTAAAAATGAAAAATGATATAGCCACTTTGAAAGACAGTTGGCAATTTTTTTCTTTTATAAAACTGAACCAGAGTCTTACCAAATGGTGTAGAAAGTACTCCTTGATATTCCCAACCCAAAGTAGTTGAACACTTGGTATTTTCAGCTCAAGTGAGTTGAAAATATATGTCCACATAAATACCTGTCCATAGATGCACATAGCTTTCTTTTAAATTCATAATTGCCAAAACCTGAGAGCATCCAAGATGTCTTTCAGTGGGTAAATGGATAAACAAACAGAGGCATATCCAGGCAATGGAATATTAACCTGTGCTAAAAGGAAATGAGTTACCAAGGCATGAAAAGACATAGTAATATGCATCTAAGTTTCCTCTAAATCAAAGAAGCCAATCTGAAAAGACCACCTGTGGTAATATTTAAACCATATGACATTCTGGAAAAGGCAAAACTATGTGGATAGTAAAAACATCAGTGCATACCAGGGGTTGGGAGGTGAAGGAGATGAATAGGAGACCATGAAGACTATTAGGGCAGTGGAAATACTCTGTGTGATACTATGATGATGGGTCTACATCATACATTTGTCCAAACCCATAGAATATATGATATTGAGGGTTATTCCTAAGATAAACTATTGACTTTGGGTGATAATGATGTGTCCACAGGGGTTCATTCTTTGGAAAAAACAAAAACAAAAAGAGAGTGTACCTCTCCAGTCACTATGGTGAATGGTGCTGATAATGGAGTGTGAGGGCAGAGGTTATACTGGAAATCTCTGTACTTTCCTTTCTTTAATTTTGTTGTAAACCTAAAACGGCTCTGGAGAAGTCTCATAAAAGTTAGTATTATAAATAATTGGTGTTTAAGAATGTTAATGCAATAAAATTTAACAAACCCTTAGCTTTGTGTGAATATTAATGGAAAGGTGATGTCACCCATTATCTCGAGAAGCAGTTCCATAAACAGCTAAGATACTTCTGGTAGCACAGGTGAATTACACTCACCTTGATTTTCACATGTTTTACAGTGAGCTTTTTAAGGATATCTTGCACTTACTGAACTTTCTAATAACATCTCGTCTCCAACTTTACTTATATCTCCACAATTTTTTTTTCAATCTCACTGCCGAGCTTTCACTCTGACTTTCCTGTTCAAGAAATTTAGCTCTACCAATAAATCTGAGCTGTCTTTCTCATAAACACCATCAGGAAAAGTCCAGCAAGGACTTTTGACCTTTCAACTGAAGTATGTCTTTTCCAATTTATGGTGTTTATATCTGTAGTAGAATGGAGAACCACTTCAAATGCCCAAGATTACGATCATAAAATATGTTTTAAGCGCCCAAGTGCACTTAGTACTCTATCTGAAGCAGTGGAGGTATATTGTCCAGAAGAACCATATAAGGAGGATACCAATTTTGATTGTCATTGCAACTTTTGAGTATAACTTAAAGTACATTGCCATGTCAAAAAAGATGAACACTGATAAATCCAAGCACTATGGGAAAAATTTTTCTATAATCTTGGAAAAGTTTCATCTAGTTTACTTGTTATCAAATTGGACAAAATTAATTTTGTATCCTTTGTATTTGAAATTGGTTGAAAATAATCTAACCACATGAGTGTGGCATTTTTCAAGTTGATTCTACTTCTGTTAGAAATTAGAAATAGATAATTTAAAGATACTCAACATGACAGGGTCCATGACCTTATCTTCACTTCATCTTGAAAATACTCTATTGCTTGGCTTGCTCACAAACTTCCAGAACTAATTATCCAGTAAGTAGGTTTATCCCTGCAACACCTGATCTTCTCTAGTCATGAGTTTGTGAAATCTAGAATCTGTCATTTGTTGGCTCACTGCCTCCACCAAAAATCGAGTTTAATGAATGTTCAAAAAAGGGCCAGCAATCCGACCAAGCAAAAGGCTTCTAATCACTTTACAACAGGAATATTAGGTCACGTCTTTGGTCATAAACATTTTTATTCATCCCAACCAGACATACCATATATTTTAGAGAACTATAATTCATGTTTAGAATGACTAAAACCTTTCTCTTTAGAACATGGCCAGTCTTTCTCGAATGAAGAGTAGTTTCTTAGTTTTGAACACATGCACATACAAAAAAGAAAAGCTTTCCAACTATAATGGGAAAACCAGGTGTATTTCTCAGTTAAACTTAGCTGTTTCTATGCCACCACATAGCAAATCTGTGATATTCCATAGGCCTCTCTTATTGTATTTGCTCCTTTGTTTGTCAAGAAAGTCCAGGGAAGTTAAAAAAAAAAAAAAAAAGCATCAGAGGAAACAGGTTTTAGGAGAGTAGCAAACATAAACTCACAGAGTTGAATGAATCTGCATTATATGAAAAGGGCAGGTGGACAGTCCATGTGTATTTCTTCCCTGTTAGGGTCAGCTTTCATGATCCACGTCTAAAGGAAATCTCTTTATGTCTCGGGCTTTGGTGAATGGAACTTACAAATACAGATCTTTCAAAGTGGCTGAGTAGTAGAATAAGGAGATGGAATATGAAACACAAATTACTTCAAGTGTGTATAGATGAATTTAAAATGTTTATAGTATGTTATGTGAGACTACTTCAATTTGTCTTGGTGATTCAGAGGAAGATAAGGTGAGTGCTTCATTTTCAGGGGAAGGCCAGTATCATCTTGGAGAGAGAGAACTTGTACTGGCAGTTTAACTGTCCTGTCCAGAGAGCTAATAAACAGGCAGAGTAAGGAACTGCCTAAAGGTCATTTGATGGCTGAGAGCAGTAAGGAGAACCCACCAGTATCAGCGCAATGTAGAATCTAAGTGTGGGAGCTGACTGCATACCTTCTTGGAGCCTTCATTTCACCAAACTGTTAGTATTTCACAAACTTTTTTCCATTGGAAATCTTCCCATTGGCCAATCAACAGTCACTTTCAGTCAGATTATCAGACTAATATGTTCTAATAAAACACTAGATATGATCACCAATGAGGTAGAACCAAAATGAGGCTAAACATATTTATATTATATTTATATACAATTTGAATTATTCTTTTAAAATTCTAGATTATGTATGCTGATTATATATAAGGACGTTTGTAAAATCCCTGTACCCTAAACATATGGTAATTGAATAAATTATACAATAAAGGGAAAATTCCATGAAAGTAATTGGTTTCCTGTCCATTTAATTGAATACTAGTGTCATTAATGGGTTCCTTTTGGGCTGGGTATCTGAATAAAGCAGAGGAGCAACACAATATAAAAGAGACATTTTTATTGCCTTTAAAAAGCTTGTAATTGTTTGATAACATTTACCCTGAGATGGAAGTTTAAAACAATAACCCTAGTGCTGTCCAGTACAAATATATTGTGAGCCACAAATGCAAGCCACGTGTGTCATTTTAACTGTTTAAACAGCAACACCAAAAAGAAAGGAGCCAGATGAAATTAATGTATATTTATTCTACCCCAAAATAGATCTAAATATTATTTCAACATATCAATATAAAAATTATAAATAAGATACTTTATAGTCATTTTTTACACGAGGTTTTCTTTAAAAATTTTTTTAAATGTTTATTTATATTTATAAGAGAGAGAGAGACAGACAGACAGACAGAGTACGAGGAAGGGAGAGGAATAGAGGGAGGGAAACAGAATCCAGAGCAGGCTCCAGGCTCTGAGCTGACAGCACGGAGCCTGATGTGAGTCACTCAGGCACTCCTCACTAAGTTTTCAAGTTCTGGTGTGCACCTTATCCTTACAGCAGGCCTCACTTTGCAGTAGCCACATTTCATGTGCTTTGTAATCTCGTGTGGCTAGTGACTTTTGTATTGGACAACACTATCCTATAAAAACCTAAGCAAAATGAAATTCTTATTTTATTTAACATTTGTTAACTGCATAATAAGCTGCCTTGGAAAAAGAGCAGGAAAATGAATTATCAATAGAAACGAAAATTGGTATATAGAACCTCACTGGAAATTGTACATTATTTATCTTACTGCATTCAATTCAAAATTTATTTAGATGGATGACCAAATAAAAATTCTTTGAAGTTAGTTTTAAAGTATTAGGTGGGCATCTGGAACTATTGTAACATTATTTGTTAACTATGCTTCAATAAAAATAAATTTTAAAAAATATTTTAAAATATTTATTAAAAAAATAAAATATTAATTGGGCTTGTAGGCAAGACAACAAAAATGGCTACTAGAAATTATTTTGCATTCTCTCAACTTAGTGTAAAGCACACACTGGATTTTTAGGCAAAATATTAATTCTAGTACAATTTAGTACTATTAGTCTGCTAGTGCACACGCAGTGAAATATGCACTAGCAGTATAATAAGTTCTGTTCTTAATAAAGATCCGACATTCAAGACCCCTAAATGCTTAGTTAGTACATAACAGTTATATATATATATATATATTACATATATATATATATATAGCCCCTTAAGCAAAATATTTGAATATGTGGAACTATTATCTTAGTACACCTGTAATGCAAAATTGACTCCATAAGAAAAAAAAATATAGAAATGGTCCTACCCTAAGTGGAATTCCTCCTCTTTCTTTTTAAATCTATAGCTCAATAACCAATAGATTATCATTCATTCACCATCATTGATATTATTCAGTATCGGGATATTTGCCTCCTCTGTGTAAAAACACGTTAGTTTTGTGAGTCTGAAAAAGGAACCATGAGTAAAGACAACTTAACTCAATGAATTTTTAGGTCTTGTATTCTTGAAGGGATTTTGCTTCTGAGATTTTTTTCCACTTGGGAAAATAATCTTCGAAAAGATTTAGCTAATAACCTACAACTAAATTCCCTTTTTAATTGTTTAGGTGAGAGAATCACAAAACCCTATACTCCC
This sequence comes from Proteles cristata cristata, assembly GCA_017311185.1. Taxonomy (NCBI): domain Eukaryota; kingdom Metazoa; phylum Chordata; class Mammalia; order Carnivora; family Hyaenidae; genus Proteles; species Proteles cristata. Next base: position 1,156,164 of record JAESUZ010001011.1, on the reverse strand, counting down.
TTTGTAGTTAACATATATTCATGACAATCCTCTTGTATCATCATTAAACTTCGTTACAACAGTCTAAGCAATGAGTCTTAATACTATCTAACTTAACTGTAACTAATTCTTCATTAAATTTTCTAAGTTTGTTGCCTTGTAAAGGGCTATATTTGGAACATACAAACTAGAAGAGATTTTGCAAATTGGAATGCAAGCAAAGCATTGTTTTCTTAACTCAATTCTTTTATTTATTCATACAACTTAAATATAATTGGAAATATAACCTTCCAACACTAATGAGAGAAATTCATTAATGGGTCATTGAGTCAAAAATTACCTGTATATTAATGCAAAAATGTTCATTAGATAGTCCATCTTTTTTTACATATTTTATTTCCTTTTAATGAATTATTAGAGTATAATTCTATGCAAAAGGATTGTGCACCAAACATACATTTTATTATTTTTATAGAACAATGATGTGTAGCAGAATTAGAGGTAAACAATAAACTAAGAATGCCAAAGCTTTAAACAACTGTTAGGTGTTAAATTCCAGTGTATGTCTAGTGTTTGTAGTATTTTAGGTGATTTACTTAGCTTCAGATATCTATTTTAGTTTTTATTTGTAAATGGGTACTTCTGGGACTACATTAAAACTTACTGGAGACATTAATTAAAATCTATCATTTAGTGTTCTTCATACCCTTTCTCAAATTAATAGTAAAGTATCATCCAAAACTAAAGAAAATATTTCTAAAGTATTTCTATTATTAATTTTTTTGAAAATAAAGAATTTATAACATTTTATATCCATGACATTTGTCAGGTAATTAAAACAATGTTTCAAAGATTCAGAGTCCTATAAGAGAAATACAGAAAATCTCTAGCCTCTCTAAAGACAAACAAACATAATACAGATTATTTAGAGGTATTTATCCTCTTATTTTGAAATAAGATATTTATATAATTATCTCTTAATTTCTAGTGTTGGATATTATCTATTATCTTCCCTAGAGTGGAGGATGAGGATTGAGCTCCCTAGTCCAGCCCCCAATGGACATGTGCAAATTCCCTGATATTCCCAATATTTATTAATTCATTCCTTCAAAAAATATTGTGAGTTCTGAGGTCACAGCAGTATAAATGATTGACATAGTTTCCTATATTCATGGAAGCAACAGATTATTGCAGAAAGGTAGAAATGAATAAAAATATAGCATATTAGCAGGTGATAAATACTATGAAGAGTATTTAAAGAAGATAGAAGTATTTAAAGAAGATAAAGAAGAAGAAGAAGATAAATACTAAGAAGAGTGCAGGGATGGAGAGGAAACTGAAATTTAACATGGGTATTTCTCATGAAACAATTGACATTTGAGCAAGGACTGAAAAATGTAAGAAAGTGAGCCACGTTGAAATTGGGGGACAACACTATTATCTGGCAGGGAAGCACACAGTGAGGGTACGTGAAGTGGAATATGCCAAGTGTGGCCCAGGAGACCAGACGTGCTGGAGTAGGCTGAACAAGCAGGAGAGCATACAGGTGGAAGGGAAGTGAGATCATGTAGAGGCACATCTCTAAAAATCTCAGGCTATTTATAGGCTTTTTCTCTGAATCAGATAGACGCTTTTGGGGTTTTGATCAGAGGAGTGACATACATTCATAAAAACCATTCTGGATGCTATGTTGGGAATATAATATGATGGGCAACAGTGTGAGAAAAATTAGGACAGCACTGTGATAATCCACAAGGGAAAATAGAGGCTTGGGCCAGACAGATAGCAGGAGACGTAGTGAAAAGTGACTGGATTCTGGACACATATTGAGGTAGAATCAGGAGGATTTTCTCATGGAGTCCGATTGTTGTCTGAGTGATCACGGAGTCACTTAGGATTGGTTCCAGGATTTCTAGTTCGAAGACTGAGAAGCATAGAATGACTACTAATTGAGACTGAGAAGAAAGTGAACAAAGCAGAACTTTTTGATGCAGGGAAGGAGGGGGAAATCATTCTGGACATTTGAGCCTAAGATGCTTATTAGACATCCTGATAGAGATGTCCACGTGAAGACTTAGGTAGACAGGTCAAGAACTTGGAGACAGGGAGCCAGGCCCTGTGGGACTGAACAGTGTGGATTTCCACTGTTTAACTTTTCAACTCAAGAAGAGAATCTACCAAAGAATACACTTAAGGAACACGCCCTTAAGCGAGGCATGCTGTGGGCCCCGAGCCTCCCCGTTCAGGGTCTCCACAGGGCATACTTCCTGTCTCCTGGCACACAGGAGAGGAGCAGTTACCCATCTCTCTGTACTGAGAACGGCTTACAAGAACTTAATGAAAGGTGTTTTCAAATAATCGGCTTTTCAGTCCTGCAGCTGTACTCTTGACATTTGAAAGGCATCAAAGTCTCCGTTTCTTGGTCTTTTCTGAGTTCTGAGATTTGCATTAGCTTTTGCTTTCTCTGCTGTGTATTCTCCCAATGAGCTCAGATTTTAGATGTCTCTCACATGCAAAGTCATTCATCACTTTTTACCCCTTTTAAACTTTCTAAAATAGATTCCCGGAATGTATACTATCACATAAAGGAATATGAAGAAATATGGGATTTTTAAAATACATAAGAAATGACCCACATAGAAACTGCATGCTGTAGAGAAGTTCCTCTTCCTTTCTTACAATCAACTGATTAATTTGTATTATTTAATACCCCAACTCTCATGTCTAACTATATCAATATGCCACTGGACTGAGATGTTGCCAAAAGTCACTTAGGGCTACTTCACTACCATTTTCCTTCCCTCTGCAGCTGTTTCAAAATTCAGCATCATTCCAGGTCTGAAGAATCCCTGAAAACTGATTTCCAGAGGGTCAACATTCAAATCTAAATATCTAAATTTGCTGAAGTACTTGCTAATTATAAAAGCTTTTAGAACATGGATAGATTTAGGTGATTTTCATATGATGAAAGCTAGTAGATAACATTTAAGAGTTTTTCTGGAGATGGAAGTATAACATTTGATGGTTCATGCAGAAAAATGCCATATAATAAGTATTTTAACTCTAATATAATTTCTTTATGGGATTTAATTCTTTTATGGCCATCAAAATAATTTTTATAATTTCTCCAACATATTTAAGAAAGTATCACGTGTTATAAAATGACAAAATAAATTATATACATTGTTATTATTCATCATACTTTGCTTTCTTTACTCATATTTTACTGACCAAAGCAATGCAAATCACTAAATATGATGTCAAAGACTTAAGTGTAATGCTCTGTGGTGGAAACAATGAATAACTGGGAGCAGTAATAGAATCTATCACCACAGATTTCATAGCCACAGTCAAAAACTAACACAAAATCTGGAAGAAAGCCTTGGAAAGATACGTATGAACTAGAAAAGTAGGGGACTAAATTCCAGAATAGAGATTGATCTGAAAGCAGTACTATAGTCACAGTATATCTTTCAATACTTATAGAGCTGGGCAGAATAGCATTTGATTCTCTCTTTATCTTCTATCATGAGACAAAAGAACAGATCCACCAGATGTGACTAGGCGAGCTCAGAGAAAAGTTGGAGACAAGGTAAGAAATCTAAATAAACAGATGGTTCAACATTAGAAAGTCTAACAATTTAACACTTCCATAGACTACAAAAGAGAAATTGGGCAAACATGGCGATAGAAACAAACACATTTGGAAACGTTTATTATTTCTTTTTTAAAAACACAATTTTTACTACAAAGGCGCTTTTTGAACTTAATAAACTATCCATAAAAATTATAGCATATATCACACATAAATGAGGTATTCTGGATATGCTCTAATTTGGGGAAAATATATGATGACCATCACTATCACTTCTGTTCAGCATTGTATTGGAAAGGTTGAGCAGTATCATAAGATGGAAAAAAAGGAAGTATAAATACTTAGGAAAAAAATACAAATATGTCATCATTTGCAAGTGCTATGATCACCCGCAGGAAACCCCAATCAAATAAGCACAAAGCCATTAGAACTTATAAGCTAATTCATCAAGACTATCACAAATAAACCACCACCACACACACACTCAAAATGTTTTTCTGTGCCAGTAATAATTTAATTGAAGATGTAAAACTGTAATATAAACTGGGACACTAAAGAGTACTTTATAGTTAACCTACTAAAGAATACTAAAGTCATTTATGCACAGAATTTTACAAATATATTTGATTAAAAAATGATCCAAATAAATGGAGAAATGTATCATGTTAATGGATATGATAATTTACTGCTAAAAATGTCAACTATTCAAACTTCTCTCAATAAATTCTCATAAATAACTAAGTTACTTTTAAAGATGCAGAGGGTGGAGCGTGGCTTGCTTTTCAGATATCAGAATTTATTATAAATATATAAAAAAGTGTGGTAACCAACACAGTTTTATTTTCCACTAAAAAGTACTGGATCTCAGGGACACTTGGGTGGCTCAGTTAGATGACTGACTCATGATTTTGGATCAAGTCATGATCTTAATGGTTCATGGGATTGAGCCCTGCATCAGGCTCCACACTGACACTGCAGAGCCTATTTGGGATTCTCTCTCTTTCTCTATCTCTGCCCCTCCCCCACTCCTGTTCTCTTTGTCTCTGTCTCTCTCCCTCAAAATAAATTAATAAACTTAAAAAAAACTGAATCGTACTGGCAATAGGAGGGAAAAGTGATGACAAAAGTGTTGATCCTAGTGAAGGCAAAAAGATGACTAATGGCATATAAGCATATTAAGAGATAGTTAACATCATATGTGATTAGGAAACTGCAAATTAAACAACAGTGAGACACCACTATGTACCTATTAGAATGGCCAAGATCCAAAATACTGGCAACCCTGAATGCTGGCAAGATGAGCAAATCTTATTTATTGCAGATGGGAATGCAAAGTGGACCAGCTACTTTGGAAGAGTTTGGCAGTTTCTTACAAAACTGAACACACTCTTACGATAGCATCACTGTAATCATGCTTTCTGATATTAACCCAAAATGAGTTGAAAACTTACATCCATGCAAAATCCTGAACACAAGTGCTTATAACACTTTAGTCATAATTGCCAAAACTTAAAAGCAAGATGTCTTTCAACAGTCCAATGTATAAGAAACTCTGATATATCCCTACAATGGGATATTATTTAGCAAACTGTCAAGCCACAAAAGGAGATGGGAGACTCTTAAATGCATAGTGCTAAGTAAAAGAAGCCAATCTGAGAAAGTTATGTACTGAATGGTTTCAATTACATGACATCCTGGAAAAGTGGGCTGCTGGGGCATGGGTGGTAAGGAAGAGGAATAAATAGACACAAGGGATTTTTTAGGGCAGTGAAACTGTTATTTGGCATGATACTGTTGTGGTGGATACATACCATTACACATTTGTTAAAACCCATTGCATATACGAAACAAAGAATGAGCCATATCTGTGGACTTTAGTTAATAATAATGTATCAATATTATTTCATCAGTTGTAACAAATGTTACACACAAATCTTAAAAATACCATGGGATGTTAAAAATAAGAGAAATGCGGGGGAAAAGAGCATACAGGAACTCTGTCCTTTTCACTCAGGCTTTTTTTTTTTTTCTGTAAACCTAATACAGCTCTAAAAATAATGTTTATTAATTAAAAGAAATATATAGCTTCTACCATATCTCGTATATCTACCAGTCTACAGTGAAAGACTGTATCCAAGAACTTACATAATCTTTCATTTGAATAATAATGTTGAAATACTTCATTAATGAAATTAAGTATAAAGCAAAATAGGGAAAGTAAATAAACATTTTGTTTATAAGTTATTTACTTAGAACACTTGATAACTGAAATAACACACATTAGTTTGCATCTGCTCTGACCAGCATAATAATAAAAGGTTTTAAGCAGGTCCAATTTTACTCATTTTTTAGAACGAATAAATTTCACTCTAGCCGAGCCATGAGTAGCAATTCTTTTAACAATGAACTCTAGAAACAGAAAAACCTTATGTTCTGTATTTCTTTAACTGGTGTCTTAGGCCATGGAGATAGACCTCCGGGCATGATCTTCCAAGTTTCAATGTCACCCACCTTCCCTAGGAATAGATTGTTTTGCAAATCCGTTGGTCTGGATCCTTGTGGGTATTTTCTACATTTTCTCCTTTACATTTTTTTAAAACCACTTTCCCCTTCTATCATTCTTCTCTTTCTTTTCCTCTCTATTTCTACACTGCATTTATCTTGCCGGGAATGGCCCCATCCCTAACAATGGTCTTGTCCCCAAGTTTACCCACTTCATATCTAAGTGTTCTGGGGCAGATATCTCATCAGTGTTCCAGTGCAGATATTTCAGCCCATTGGTAGTAAAAACTATCAGAATAAAACTTCATCTCCTGTCTCAGGATCATAATTCCCTCTACTACACTGTTTCAACTATGCCTTCTTGGCCTTGTGGCCATTATCCTATGTTCAGAATGTAAAGGGTGGAGAAGAGCTTTCTCTTGTGTTTGAACAGTATCCCTCCTTTTCTATGCTCCATAGAAAGGCATGAAATATCAATACAATGTTTTCCATTTGATTTATATTTCATCTATAATTAACTTTTGTGTTGAACATGAATAAATTAAAAACTTCTTGGAATACCATAAACTATTTGATAGAGTTTTATAGGTAAAATTCACACAAGCTGTATTAAAAAATTTACTGCCATATAAACTTATTATAAATCTTTTGTTTCATCATACTCTTGCTCAGTAATTCTATTGGAAGAAACTAACTTTTTTAAATATAATTTGTGCTTTGTAAGTCTTTTCCTGTGTTCTGCTTATGATTCCATTATCTTTCAGATGAGTACTTTTGTATATTTAATTTAGAAGTTTTACATTAAGAACAATAAAAGATAGTCTTTCATCTATATTTCCTCCTAAAATAAGATTATAATAATATATGCTTTGTCACATATAGATCTTCACAAACATAAGTATGAATATTTTATCGTAACTACTTATGAAGAAAGAGCAGGATTCCTATTACATGTATGATAACAAATTAATCTACAAAATCATAAACTTGTACTCTTTTTAAAACAGTAATAGGTAAAAAACGGGAGAGAAGAAAGGATATAATGTTATTCTCAGAAGACACTGATTTATTGATACCACAGAAGAAATTTTTGGAAATAACAAAGCATTTTGCTCTGTGTGTACAATGAAAACAAACAAAAGAATATGAACTGGAATTTTCAGTTGAGTCAGTTTGTTATATAGTTTAAGAGGCACAGACAAGATATCAGTTCTGGCTTTCTCATCATTTACTGGTGTGTTTACTCCATGCATTCATTCATTCACTCCACACAAATGTATGTATATTATATTCTAGATATTAGGAATACAAGATGATTACAACAGTGCCTTCAAATTTCTCAAAGCCAGCAGGGGATATAAGCATATAATGTCAAATATCATACACTGTTACATGGGACATTGGAAGAATGCCTAATGGGCCGTGAAACCACAAAATAAGATATAGTCAGTTTATCATAGGAAGGTCACCCAGAAGAGAAGACTGAATTTGGTTATAAAGGAAGAATAGAATCTTCCAGGCTAACAAGGAGAATGCTGTTTTACATAGCAGGAACACTGGATGCAAATTTAAGGGGTAATAAGGCAATACAATGGGTTAAAATGAGGCTAGTAGATCCAAGTTGTTCAATACAAGGGGTGGAGTATGGGGTAGAATATTCTTAGGTGGACGCATTTAGGAAGGAGAAAGAGGTAGAATCAGATCACAAAAGATCGTGATCAATCTAAAGACAAGGAGATTAGATTTTATCAGGAGGCAAGTGTGTGGCCTTGAAAGTGTGATAAGGTACAACAAAATGAGATTTGCATTTTATAACCATTGCCCTCAGGGTGTGGTGCAGGCTGGACTGCAGGTGGAGTTGGAGAAGATGAAGGGGGCAGAATCTCATAAAATGTGACAGAGGATATTTATTGGTGAAAACAGAGAAAGCAGATCTGAGAGGATACAGATTTCAGAGGACACAGAATTCACAGGGTTTTATAGTAATCTGAATAAGCAACGAGAGCAAGTGGAATTGAGATCTCATGAAATATCAAACATTTTAATCCTCATTAGAATTAATTCTGGAAAAATTACTTTGCTAAACTGATTTTCAGAAGTGGTGAGTAGCTTCTTGAAGGTCACAGAGATTTTAGATGCATCTGCATCCACACAGAGCTATACTGACTCATCTGACTTCCTAAGAAACCAAAGATTACATTATCTGACTCAAGTAGTGGGAGAGAACAGAGACTAGAAGAGCTCACAATTCTCTGTATTGGATGCTAGTAATTGTTTGAAGGAAGATAATGAATTAAGTGGAGTTACCTTATGATATTCAGGAAGAAATGAGAAATAAACTGTTTATGGATCTGAAGGAGTCTCTTGATAATCCTGTTTTATAGATGCATTAGGACCAGGATTGAAAGACATAGTCCCTGTCCCTTCCTGCTATATTTTATAGGCCAGATCAATATATACTTTCCTCCACCTTTTCAGGAGAAAATTTTTGATACATGTGCATTAGTTACTTCTAGAAGGGAGAAAGTCCTTTATACTAGTTTTTCAGTCATCATGTTACTATTACTACTATAACAAGAAGAGGCTTACTTAGCATGTCTGACTCTATATTGCCTCTATTTCCCTTGCTGGTATGACCTACAGTTTAGAAACTTCTGCTTAGCCCTGCACATAGGCATATTACAGCTAAGTTTGCAAAAACTGCTTTTTATCTGAACTCTACCTCACCTGAAGCAATAAGTACTTATAGAAATGACTATGCTACATTTAAGACTTATAGGAATGACATAATCAGATTCCTATAGGCAAAGATGTATGTATATGTATGACTTTTGGTTTGAAATGACAGGAAATTTTTAAAAAAGAAAAGAAAAAGACATAGCAGGAAAAGTAAGTAGCCAAAGAACTTTGATGCAAGAATAATGAAAATTTGCCAGGGATAAAACAGAGAACACATGGAGAATGGATAGAAATTATTTTTCAGACTATATGGGGGCAATCCTTGGCATTTCCCTATAATTATTTTCTGGTTTAGCTGAAAAAATATGAGACTATCTCAAATTTCCTCAGGATTGGATTATAATATACCATTTTATTAGCCCTGTAACAACACAAACAGAAATTTTAGTGATAGTATTATACTCCATGCTTAAGGCTTGTTAGAACTGCATTATTTTGTCTGATCTGAAAGAAATTGTTGCTTAGTTCAGGCAGGTGACTAGAGGTCACTAAAATCCTCTTCCCTTAAAAAGAGAAAGGGCGAGTGAGCAAGGGAGGGAACGCTCTTTCTTCACAGAAGAATTCTCTGAGATCCATTAATTAAATTAATTAGACTTCATAGCATTCACTCATGAACCATGATTTAAAAAATTAGAAGGAAACAGGAAACACATACAATGTAGCATATGGTTTTGCCAGTGTTGGGCCCTTGAGAATTATTAAATGATAACTTGACATAACTCAGAATTAATAAAATCTGTCTGATCTCTGAAGGTATTTTTATAACTTAAGTAATTTATGAAAATAAACTTATATCAAAATGTGTGCTCTGTTGCTGCCCACAAGTCAGCACAATTTCCCAATTTGTAATAGAATAGTGATATCACTAAGCCATGAAACTGTATTTCTGTAAAATAAAGTGATATAGTTCTATCTGATTAAGAGTTTTGTACTGGGTAAATACTGCTAATCAATATAGGAACTCTCTGATATCTTGAAGTTCATAGCAAATTAGATATACTAAAATAATACATCCTACTGGATCCATACATTTGATAACAACAAATCAAATTCTCATTCTTGTGTAATTTACCAAAGGTTTTTTAAATGTTTTATTTATTTTGAAGAAAAAGTGTGTGAACAGGACTGGGGCAGAGAGAGAGAGGGGGCACAGAGGATCTGAAGTAGGGTCTGCGCTGAGAGCAGACAGCCCAATGTGGGGCTCAAACTCTTGACCTGTGAGATGATCTGAGCCAAAGTTGGATGCTCAACGAACTGAGCCTCCAGGTGCCCCAGCACATATTTTTTTTTAGTGCAAAAAGTTAAAGTCTAAATCATGGTGACTGAAACATGATATATAAAAATACACTAAACTAAAATGATCTCATCCAGTCTTATGGCTTCAAATACTGGCTACATGGCAGTGATCTAAATTTTTATGCATTCATAGTTTCTGAACATAAATTTAGATATCCAACATACCATTTGATTTCTCCACCTTAACATGTCTCAAGTCGAATTCTGATTTTCCTCCCCTAAATCCATTCCTTCCCTCCTATCTTTTCCATCTTATTATACCTGCTTAAATACGAACTTAACTGCCTTTTGTCTTAGGTCAAAAATTTGGATCACATCCCCATGTCAGCAATTGTCACTTCTCTTTAAAAATACAAAAAATATGAATACCTCTTCCCACGACAGCCCTAATACAATCATCCTATGCCTCCCAGGTGACAGCAATAGCATCTTAACCGTCTACCTTTTCTCCCTATAATCAATTCTTATCTTAGCAGCCAGGAGGTCATTTAATTGTGAATTACATAATTCACTATTCAAAGCTTCCATCTCATTCTCAATAACATTCAAATCTCTACAATGACAAGTAAAGCTCTCTATGGTTGAGCCACTCCTTTGTTTTATATCCATAAACTCTTGTAGTATTTTCCACCTCAATCACTGCTATAGCCTGGATACCTCCTTGCTGTTTCTTGAACATACTATCTTCCTGGCTCTTTGCATGTGTTGGTCCCTATATCTACTTTATAACCTCTCTCATCATCTTCAATTTCTTGATGGAATGTCATTCTTTTATTCAGTGAGGACTTCCTTGATAGCTGTATTTAAAATTGAAATTTTAGCCCCCAGCTCAGTATTTCTTTACCACTTACCTGTTTTGGTTTTTTCTCCAGCACTTACTGTCATCTAACATAATCAGCATTTATCAAAAGCTATTTCTTAATGGTTTTATTTCACGAATTTGTTTACTTATCACATTCAGGTGGCTAATGGCAACTATTGTGTATTTTATTCATAGTATTCCTAATGACTACAAATGTGTATAATACTTATATAAGCATACACTAAACATTCACTGAATGCAAGAAGTAAATGTAAAAGTGTAGTCAGATGTTTGAGGGAAAGAAACTTTACTCTCTAAACAGATTTAGAAATCTGGCAGTTTATAATTAATTTGGGAAATCTACGTTCTCTCATCTCAGTTAAGAGAAATGTTGGCAAACATGCCATGCTCCTTTTCTAGAACTTCCCATTCAAAGCCCACTTACTCTATAATTTCTAAATCTGATGTCTCTGTGAGGCTGATGAAGTTGAGGAGTAGGTGGGGTACCCAGTCTCGTGTTCTCAGCATGGGGGGCCAGATCTGCTTAGCAGACAGGGAGGTAAGGAATATGGATTTCCAGTTAATAATGTGGTCTGTTGTAAAGTTAATCATCAGCCTATTCCAACCTTTGCTCATACTCTCCTGAGCAAAACCAGGTTCCATGTCTACTCCTGCCTGTGTCTCTGATCCTATTTCTTTCTTTATCTAGAATAGCCAGTCTGTATCTCTCCTTTTGAATCCTGCCATCTCAATTAATAAATGCCTAATTGTAAATTTCACCTAACGGTGAACCTCCCAAATATCTAAATCTTCTCAGAAACTTTATTGCCTTTTAAGTCCATAGAGCAAAAACACAATTTAGAACCTACCACATACATCATTTTAATTGAGCTTCATTTATCTTACTTAATAAATTAACTGATGTTTTACATTCTTCTTGTAAAACAATAGCATGCTTTCTGTTATGCCTATCTGGGTCAGCTACCTCAACTTAGCTAAAGTTAACCAGAATTCAGATATGCTTGCTTACCTGTTTATTTCAGCTGTATGCAATTTAACTGTATTATTACATAAATAAAATCAATGATATGATCTTTAAAAGATGGTTTATTTCTACAAAAATATATTGTATTTTGAAAATTTTAGAGCATATTAAGTTAAATTATAATGAGGGTTAAACTACTATAAAATTGAAGAAGGAATTATAAAATAATAATGAGGCAAAATTATAATAATTTAAAAGATTTGGCACTCATTATTTTTGTTCTATTTTAATACATTAAAATTGGAAATTATAATTGATTCATTATGATTTATACAAGGATGATAATGTATAAAAATTCCAGTCAGTAGAGTGAGGATCAAATGGTTTTGACTTCACATCAAAGTATTGGTCAATTAATGTGATTTGTATTTTTAAAATTCCACTCTTTAGGTGGTTTTTTTTAGACTAACCATCAAACAACTGGTCCTAATTACATTTAAATAAAAGGTTTCTATACTGGGATGCCTGGCGGAGGGTGGGGCTCTGTCAGTTGAGTGTCCAATTTCAGCTTAGGCCACGATCTCACTCACAGTTTCTGAGTTTGAGCCATGTATCGATCTTGCCACTGTCAGGACAGAGCCTGCTTTGGATCCTCTGTTCCCCTCTCACTTTACCCCTCCCCTGCTTGTACCCTCTCTCTCAAAAATAAATAAAACATTTAACCCAGAAATAGCACTGCTAGGAATTTACCCAAGGGATACAGAAATGTTGATGCATAGGAGCACGTGTACCCCAATGTTCATAGCAGCACTCTCCACAATAGCTAAAACCTGGAAAGAGCCTAAGTGTCCATCAACAGATGAATGAATCAAGAAGATGTGGTTTATCTATACCATGGAATACTACATGGCAATGAGAAACAATGAAATCTGGCCATGTGTAGCAACATGGATGGACCTTGAGGGAGTTATGCTGAGCGAAATAAGTCAGGCAGAGAAGGACAAATATCATATGTGTGCACGTATAGGAGGATTAGGAGGAACTAAACAGAGGACCAAGGGGGAGAAGAAGGGCAGAAATGGTAGGGGAAAGGGAGAGAGGCAAACCATGAGAGACTCTTGAATGCTGACAAAAACTGAGGACTGATGGATGTGGGGGGGAGGGGGATGGGCATGGAGGAGGACACTTGTGGGGATGAGCACTGGGTGTTATGTGGAAACTAATTTGACAATAAACTATTTGTAAAAATAAATAAATAAATAAATAAAACGTTTAAAAAAGTGTTTTTATCCTTGCTGTTAATTATTTAGGAGCTATTAAATAAGGGCAAGTTGAATAATTTGGGGCTAAGTCAGTGTTGCTAGGTAGAACGCTAATGGTCCGTATAGTTGACAAAAGCCCAGGGAGGGGAAGGCTCCCGAGTTAATGGTAGAAGAGAGACTGAACCTGAAATATGCCTGATTCCATAATCATTGGTCTCTTAGAAGTTCTCTTATTACTTATTTCTTCACATGAAGAAATCATTTTAAAAAACTCTATTCTTTGATTTTTCTAATTAACCAACGATTTAATCTGAACTCATAATATCTTCTTGTAATTCCAGTTGGATCTCCTGAAAACATCATGGTGGCAACAGATGTGGAATAAGTGCTGAGGAGAACATTCTGCAATCTATGTCTGTAGGCTTACAAATAATCAGCATATGGTATTAAAATAACAGAATCTATTCCAAATATACTCATCGGTTTGGACTTTAAGTGCATTTTAACTGTATATTTGCCTGTGTTTATATATTTATGCTATGATGCAGTTATTTCCAAAGACTTGGCCAGCAAAATTTACTAAAGTTTTAATTTTCTCACAGCTATTGCAGGTCTTTGGAAATAATACAGTGCTTGTTATTGAATGAAAAAAAGTTTATCTGATTAGTATTCCAAAATATAAACGCTGAATAAAATGGTGCAATCTCTTTTCAAGATAAGGATAATCCTTCAATGGAAGGTACATAAGCTGCTCTCCAAATAATAAACTTAGGCCACATATATATGGTAAATGTTCACACATAGCAATATGTGGGAATGATGGTGGTCGTTCCTAATAAATAATATGCGAAAATCAACCGGATAGTTATGGAAACAGCTCCTGTTTGTTCATTTCATAAAACTAAAGTTCTGCTATATGAATATTATGTTTTTGACAAAACACCCAGTCTTATTCCAGACATAAGTTTCTAGTTTCCTGAACATGAAAGTTTATTAATGTAAATTAGGCATAAAGTAAACTGTAAGATTCATGTAAGAAACTATAGTCTGTGTTTCTTTATTTTGAACTGAAAAATGGCACTGTTGTACCATTGAAAAGGTTGGAAAGATGACAGTCTAGGAGGCTCCTAAGCTCACTTTCTCCCATAGATACAACTAGGTAACACCCAAATCAGTTACAGTAGCCAAGAGAATGAACCAAAGTCTGGCAGAACAGATTCCCCACATCTAAATATAAAAGAGGACACATTGAAGAAGGTAGGAAGGACAGAGATGCTGTTTAAAGCTGAATAAATCAATGGAATCCACAACTGACTGAGGGACAGGGTGGGCTCAAAAAGGGGAGAGGAGCAGAGCCCTACGCTGGCAACCCAGCCACAGGGGATCTGCATGGGGAAGATGATCATAACATTTGGCTTTGAAAACCAGAGGGGCCAAATTTTGTGAGTTCTTACAATCAGTGGTGCTTAACACTTGAAACCTAAAAAAGAAGGAAAAAAAAATCATTGAACTCAGCTCTGGGAGAGCCCAAGGGGGCATGAGGAAACTGATTCCCACCCTTAAAGACATAACATAACAGCCTCTCCCCCGTCCCGCCCCCCCAGAGACAGCATAAAAGTAGCAGTTTGAAAAACACCTGGGGTATAAGAAAAGGAGATTTATTTACTAATCTCAGAGCATGTGATAAGATATTTGGGAAACTTTTTCAGGAACAAAAGAGCTGTCAGGCATCATTTCCCTCCGCTGCCCTCCAGTCCAGATGTATGAATCCTTGCAGGAAGCAGTATAGTGAGAAGAGTCTCCACCTAGCCTGCTAACGGAATACCCCACCACTGAGTGCTTCTTAGAATTCACACCTCGAAGCTGGTCAGCCTTGCCAGGATTTTTCTCCTCCTGCCAGAGACCAGCACAGTCTTTGCTGGCATTGTACACCCCAGTCCATGTTCTGCTGTGGGCCTGCCCCCTCCAATAGACCTTTGACCGGAAGCCATCTAAAACAGCACCGAAAGCCTGGGAGTATGCAAACAGCGCTGACGGGCCAGCACCACTCCAAAGCTCCTCCTGCCCTAGGGGGAAGGGCAGGTAGAGTTCCACTGGGGCTCCATCCGTGGGCTGGAGGTAGATGCTGAGTCTGACCGTAGACCCCATCCACCAACAAAAGCTTCTCAGGGGACCACACAGAGAGGATGCCATGTAGTTCGGTAACGCCACAGCTCTAGCACACATCTTGTCTGACTCAATTCAAGTCCAAAGCATCTCAGACTGGCCCACTAACAACACAGGGACCAAACACTGCTCACAAGAGGCAAAGAGAACCACTGGAGATGACTGAAATGAAGGCAAATGTGGCTCAGTCATAAGAGTGGCTCACATACAACACACACAGGAGACAGCCCTGAAGCACCAGGTCCTGGTGAACAGGGGACATTGCATGGCAGGGCAGTACAGTATCCTTCTTTCATAAGGCCACTACTTTTAGGTGGCTTTCCTAACAAGTAGTAATATAGAGAGTTACACAAAATGAGGTGACAGAGTAATATGTCCCAAATGAAAGAACAGGACAAAATCAGAGCAGAAGAGGTAAATGAAACAGAGATAAGAAACTGATAAAAATTCAAAGTAATGTTCATAAAGCTACTCATTACACTTGAGAAAAAGTGGAAGATCTCAGTGAGACCCTCAAAAAAGAAAGAGAAGACATAAAAAAAAAAGTCAGAGATGAAGAACTCAAAAGTAAAATTAAAACTACACTAGAAGGTATTAATAGCAGATTAGAGGAGGCAGAATAATGGATCAGTGAATTGGAAGACAGACCAATAGCAACCAAGCTCAACAGCAAAAGAAAAAAATAGAAATGAAGACAGGTTAAGGAAACTCAGTCACATCATCAATCATAATAACATCCATATTGTAGGGGTCTCAGAAGTAGAAGAAAAAGGGAGAAAGGGGGAAAATCTTATGTGAAGAAAGAATAGCTTAAAACTGCTTGATCTGGGGAAGGAAACAGACACTCAGAAAGCACAGAAGGCCCAACAAAATTAGACTAAGGAGGTCCACATCAAGGCACACAATACATATCATAATTACAATGGCAAAAAGTAGTGATAAAGAATTTTAGAAGTAGGAAGAGAAAAATCAAAATGTTACATACAAGGGAAATTCCATAATGCTGTCAACTGATTTTTTAGCAGAAACTTTGCAGGCCTGACGGGAGTGGCATGACATATTCAAAGTGCTGAAAGAAAAAACCTGTAATCCAAAATGCTCTACCAAGCAATGTTGTCATTCAGAATAGAAGAAGAGATTTCCAGATAAACAAAAGTTAAAATAGTTCATCACCACTAAAAAATCCTTACAAGAAACATTAAAGGAAATTCTTTGGAAAGAAAAATCTATAATCAGGAGTAAGAAAATTATGAAAGAAAAAATATTGACAGGTAAATGTAAACATATAATAAAAGTAGATTAATCACTTATAAAACCAGTATGGAGATTAAAGCATAAAGGTAGCAAAATCAATTATATTTTAAAAATCAGTCAAGTGATTCACAAAATAAAAAGATGTAAGTATGACATCACATACATAAATGTGAACGAAGTAAAAATTTTGTGCTTTTTGAATGGGTTCAAGCTTAAGAAATCATCAACTTAATATACACTAGTATATGCATACGATGTTATATATGAACCTAATGATTACCACAAATCAAAAACCTATAATAGATACACAAAAAATAAAGGGAAAGAAGGACAAGATAAACCTTAGGGAAATCCATCAAATCACAAAAGAAAAGAAAAGAAGACAGAGACAGAGGGAAGTCACAAAAACAATTATAAAACAAAGGCACAAAATGGAAATAAGTACATTCCTATCAATAATTACTTTGAATATAAATAGACTAAATGCTCCAATCAAAAGACATAGGATAACTAAACAGGTAAGAAAAGCAAGCTCCATATACACGCTGCCTATAGGAGACTCACTTTAGAACTAAAGACACATGCCAATTGAAAGCGAAGGGATGAAAAAACATTTAGCATGCAAATAGAAGTGAAAAGAAAGCTGAGGTATTAATATTCATGCTGCACAAAACAGACTTTAAAACAAAGACTAACAAGAAACACAGAAGGACACTATATAATCATAAAGGGAATAATCCAACAAGAGGTTATTAAAATTATAAATATTTATGCACCCACATGGAAGCATCTAGATATATAAAGCTACTATTAATAGACATAAAGGAAGAAATTGATGGTAATACAATTATAATAGGGGACTTTAACATACCATTTACATAGATAGACAGATCATCCAGACAGAAAATCAATAAGTAAACAGTGGCTTTGAGTGACACGTTAGGATAGATGGCCCTATCAGATATATTCAGAACATTCCATTTAAAAACAGTGGAAAACACATTCTTTTCAAATACACAAATGCAACAAGATTGAAATCACATTATGCATCTTCTCCAACCAGAACAATATGAAATTAGAAATCAATCAGAAGAAGAATCTGGAAAAAACACAAATACATGAATGCCAAGTAACATGCTACTAAACGATTGGATGAATTTGTCAATCAAGAAATCAAAGATGGAAGTAATAAAATAGAGATCATGAAAATGAAAATCAAATTGTCTAAAATCTTTGGGATACAGCAAAGGCTGTTCTAAGCAAGAAGTTTATAACAAAACAGGCCTACCTCAAGATATAAGAAAAATCTCAGATAAGCAACCTAATATTACACCTCAAGGATCTAGATAAAGAAGAATAAACAAAATTCAAATCCAAGAGAAGGGAGGAAATAATAAAGATTGGAGTAGAAATAAACAAAATAGAAACTAAAGAAAAATAATAGAACAGGTCAATGAAGGCAGGAGATGGTTCATTTGAAAGATCAACAAAATTGATAAACAGTTCACAGACTCCTCAGAAAAGAGAGAGAAAGAGAAAGAGAGAGAGGTGATTCAAATAAGTAAAATTAGAAATAAAGGAGAAGAAATAAAAAACAACACCTCAAAAACACACAGAAGTATAAGAAAATGCTACAAAAATTATATGAGAACAAATTAAACAGCTACCCCAAATGGCTAAATTCCTAAAAGTATATAACCTTTAAAAACTGAATCAGGAAAAGATAATTTGAGCAGACTGATAACCAATAATGAAATTGAATCATTATCAAAAAATTTGCAACAAACTAACAACTGGGACCACAAATGGCTTCACAGATGAATTTTACCAAACATTCAACCAGAGTTGAGTTATTCTTCTCAAACTATTATAAAAAATAGAAGAAAAAAGAAAGCTTCCAAATTCATTCTATGAGGTCAGCATAACCCCGATACCAAAACTAGATAAAAAACACTACCAAAAAAGAAACTATAGGCCAATATCTCTGCTGAACATAGACGCAAAAATCTTGAACAAAATACTGATGAAGTAAATCCAGCAACACATTAAGAAAATAATTCACCATGATCAAGTTGGATTTATGCCAGTGATGGAAGCATGGTTCAATATTCACAAATTCATCAACATGATATATCATGTTAACAGAAAAAGAGATAAAAAGCATATAATGATCTCAAGAGATGAAGAAACAACATCTGACGAAGTACAACACCCATCCATATAAAAACTTTCAACAAAGTAGATTTAGAGGGAACATACCTCAACATAATACAGGTCACATATGAAAAACCCAAAACTAACATTATACTCAGTGAGGAAAAACTAGTAACTTTTCCTCTCAGATCAGAAAGAAGATAAGGGTGTTCACTCTAATTACTTTTATTCAACATAGTACTAGAAGTCCTACCCATAGCAATCAGACAAATGAAGGAAATGAATGGCACTGAAATCAGTAAGGAAGAAATAAAATGTTCAATATTTGCAGAAGACAAAACACTGTATAAAGGAATCCCTAAAATTCCACCAAAAATATACGGAACTGAGAAATGAATTCAGTAAGGTTGCGGGATACAAAATCAATATATAGATCTGTTGCATTTCTATAGAGAACGATGAAGTAGGAAAAAGAGAAAAAAATCCCACTTACAATCACACGAAAAGTAATAAAATTAGAAATAAATTAAGGAAGTGAAAGAACTATACTCTGAAAACTATAAAATGATGAAAGTAATTGAAGATGATACAGTTAGAAAGATCTTTCATGTTCATGCATTAGAATAATTACTCTTGTTAAAATGTCCATATTATCCAAAGCAATATACAGATTTAATATAATCACTATCTAAATACCAACATTTTTCACAGAACTATAATAACCCCAAAATTTGTATAGAATCCAAAAGACCCTGAAGAGTCAAAGCAATCCTAAGAAAGACGAAAAGTTGGAGGTACCACAATTTCAAATTTCAAGATTTACTACAAAGCTGTAGTACTTTAAACAGTATGGTACTGACAGAAAAATAGACACATAGATCAATAGAAAGGAATAGAGACCACGAAATAAACTCACGTATATGGTCAATTAATCTATGACAAAAAAGGCAAGAATATATAATGGGGAAAAGACAATTTCTTCAACAAATGATGCTGGGAAATCTGGATAGCTATGCAAAAGAATAAAACTAGACACAAAAAATAAACTCACAATGGATTAAAGACTTAAATGTGAGACCTGAAACCATAAAATTCCTAGAAGCAAACAGAGGCAATAATTTGTTTGACGTCAGTCATAGAAACAGTTTTCTATATATGTTTCCTCAGATAAGGGAAACAAAAGCAAAATTAAAACATTAGAATCACACCAATATAGAAAGCTTTTACACAGTGGAAATGAAACCATCAACAAAACAAAAAGCCTACTGAACGGAAGAAGATATTTGTAAATGATATATCTGATAAGAAGTTAATATTTAAAATTATCAAGAACTCATACAACACAATAACAAAAAAGCAATATAATTTAAAAATGGGCAGAAGATCTGAATAGACATTTTTCCAAAAAAGACATACAGGTGGCAAACAGACACATGAAAAGATACTCAACATCGCTCATCATCAGGGGAATGCAAATCAAAATCACTGTGAGATATCACCATGTACCTGTCATATTAGCTAAAATCAAAACCAGAAAAAATAACAAGTGTTGGTGAAGATGAGAAAAAGGAATTCTTGCGCACTGTTGGTGGGGATGCAAACTGATGTAGCTACCATATGGAGGTCCCTCAAAAAATTAAAAATATATTACTATATGATCTAGTAATTGCACTACTGTATATTTACCATAAGAAACATAAAAAACTAATTCAAAAACATATATGCACTCCTATGTTAATTGTAGCATTATTTACAATAGCCTAAGTGTTCATCCAAAGATGAATGAATGAAAAAGAAGTGATACCCATTCATCTTTGGATGGACACTTGGGTTGTTTTATACACCACTTCCTTTTTATCCATTCATCTTTGGATGGACACTGGATTGTTTCCATATCTTTGCTATATATGTGTGTGTGTGTGTGTGTGTGTGTACACACACAGACATATACATGTAGCCAAGATATATGTGTGCATACACACACACACACACACACACACACACACACACACACACACACTGGAATATTACTCAGACATAAAAAAGAAAGATCTTGGCATTTAGAGCAATATAGATGGACCTAATGGTTTAATGCTAAGTGAAATAGTCAGAGAAAGATAAATAACATATGATTTATCTCATAAGTAGAATTTAGGAAACAAAGCAAATGAACAAAGAAAACAAGAGACAAATATAAAAACAGACTTCTAAATGGGGAACTAATGATTTCCAGAGGGATGGTGGTTAGGGGGAAGAGTGAAATATATAAAAGGGATCAAGAGTACACTTATTTTGATGAGCAGTGAACAATGTTTAAATCATTATGATACATACCCGAAACTAACATAACACTGTATGTTAATTATACTTCAATAAAAATATATGCTAATGTAAAAAAGGAAGTATCTGGTGTAGTGTTATTTACTGGGTTTACATAAATAAAATGAAAATAACAATAATAATGAAAACTGGAAAATTACCTGAGAGTTTTATTTTTTCATTTTTTTAAATAAAAATAGATGAATACATGCAGTGAATACAAATTGATTTAATTGCTTTTTACATTTTCTTTTGATCAGGTATCAAAGTGTCACAAAAGTGTTATGTTGAATTTCTGTTATTTTCTCTCTAAAGTATAGTGCTAAAAGAAATAATTTGAGGTTGTGAAGAAGCCCTTTATTTTTAGTTCTAATTTTTTCCTTTGTTTCCCCTGAAGTAGAAACACATTTTAAAACTTCAACGAAAGGGAAAAGAGGATAAAACCATGATGACATAAAACCCATTAGAAATTTAAAATGTTCTCGAATGATTAGTGGCATGATGATCTGTTATTCTATAAGCTTCTGCTCCATTATTACCCAGTAACATGGAAAGATTACATTTGTTCTTTGTTCTAACTCGATACAATGGCTATGGTTTCATCACAGGAACTCTCATAATTTTATTTGCTTTGTAGTGAAGCAGGCTCCATGAAAACTCCTCACAGGGTAGCCAGGTAACTTTCAAGCATGCTTGAAAACCCAAAGGCCACTTGGCCAATGTAAAGTAAGCATCAGATAAAGGCAGTGAGAGGAAATATGTCTAAGCGTGAATGTGAGGCCTCAAGTTTGAATGTCTACTCTTCGCCAGCCGGTTTCCTGAAACTATGAGAACAGATGCTTTCCATAAAAAGTCACACAACCTAAGTAGTGAATCCATATATTTAGTTATCTGATCGAAATATTTGTCTTCTCCTTCAATAAGGCTTTAAACAGGTTATCTAAATAATTTATATTCTGCCTTCTAAATGTGAGCATGAAAAAAATCTGTAATTAATGATTATTTTATCACACTTAAACTGTCATTTCTAAAATTTGAAAATACCAATATTAGAATTTTCCTTATTCTTTTGTTTAAGTCTGTTTTGTTCATAAAAGTATTTAAAATGGTTTTTCTGAAGTTACTCTAATATCCATTCTCTAAGAATCCCACACTATGAAATATCTTCAGTGGGGTCAGTAGTCTTTAAGTTCTAAGTTTAGAGGATGATATCTTCTATTTTTCTTTTTGCAATTTTATTTTTCTACGGTGGAATAGCAACTGAATTTGTTAAACTAAAGCTTTTCAAGTTGTCATGGTATTCTATCAGGTATTTTGGTTGGTTCTTCATTATGGAAAAGCAGAAAAGCATTAAAATGTAGGAAAACAGTACAAATAAGAGAATTCATTGTTCACCAGCTTGCAAAGCAACAGAAATGCCTTGACATGTTAAAACAGCTTTTCTCATTTCAAATATAACATTGTCTTTGAAAACTGCTAGAATTTTGCATACTTATGAAAAAAATGAATATACTTTTTTAAAACTAGGTAAGAGTCGTGTTTTCGGGACAAGCTTACAGAGATTAACAAAACAAGTTTGGAAGAGAATGTGCTAAATTTAGGGTCAAATTAAGCTATCCTAGAAGTAAAAGTTGTGAAGTTCTAATCCTAGTTATTTTATTTAAAAATATTTATTATTGAAATATAGTTAAGTACAATGATGTTTTAGCTTCAAGTGTACAACATAGTGATTTAACAATTCTAGATATTACTCAATGCTCATCATAATAAGTATAGTCATCATGTGTCACCATATAACATTATTAAAGTATTAGTGACCACATTCCCTAAGCTTTAGTTTTCATCTCCATGACTTATTTGTTGTATAACTGGAAATGTGTACCACCGAATCTCCTCCATTTATTCTACCCATCTCCCAACCCTTCCCTTTTCTGGCAACCATCAATTCTCTGAATTTATGAGTCTGTTTCCATTTCTTTTGTGTGTATGTTTGTTCATTTTTTTCCTAGATTCCACATGTAAGTGATGCCATATAGCATTTGTCTCACCTAATATTATTAATGACTACTCCTGACATCCTTCTCTCTGCTAAATGTGTATTGTCAGATTTTCTCACTGTGGGATCTTCTAATAAACAGCTATGTTCTGTATGCTATGGGAATGACTTCACAATGTATTTACTTCAGCCTCTTAGCCCTTTAAGACCATTTCAACATCCTCCTTAACTTCTCTGCCTCCAGTGTCTTCTATTTCTTTTTTTATTTAAAAAAAATTTTTTTTTTAATGTTTTATTTATTTCTAGGAGAGAGAGAGAGACAGCGTGAGCAGGGGAGGGTCAGAGAGAGAGGGAGTCACAGACTGAAACAGGCTCCAGGCTCTGAGCTGGCAGTCAGCACAGAGCCCGACGCGGGGCCCGAACCCATGAACAGCGAGATCATGACCTAAGCGAAAGTTGGATGCTTAACCGACTAAGCCACCCAGGCACCCCACAGTGTCTTCTATTTCTAATCTACTTGCATAGAGAACCATTTATTTATCCTTAAATACTACTTACTTATGTTACTCTCAATTGCCTACAGGATAAAGAACTGCTGTTTTAAACCTTACTTCAGTTTGGAAAAAGTTATCTTCCCCATACCTGTTGTCTCAGAGATGATAGAATATACTTATTTCTAGCACATCTACCGACTTTTCCCATGCCAGTTAGCCCACTTGCAATAATCTTCCCAGTCTCTTTTTGTTATCTCATGAATTTTGCCCATTCAAGACCAACTGACCACAATACCTAGTCATAATATTGCCTGTTGAAGAAATTCTTGATACAGAAATACTGCAGTATTTCTCTTTGTAGCATTACTCTTCTGTATATTTTTCATTTCCATGAGAACTACACCTCCCATAAAAAATCACAGTGATCAATACAAAGGTATACTTTCTCTCTTCTTTATATGTAAACTTTACATAGAGTATATTTACATGTATATCATATATTCATCATCATTCATTTGAATTTTCAAACTTTTTCAAATTTTTATTGATTATAGTTTCTATTATATGTGAAGCACTGTGCAAAATAAGTGAAAATATAGTATATCCTCAAGGAAAATAGGTAGTAACAGTTGTAAATAAGCAAGTGAATAATTTAAGGCAGAATGATAACCAATTACAAAGATAACTTTGTATAAGTTGTCTGAGTTGCACATAGAAAAAGCGATTGACTAGAGCAAGGATTTTCATTTGATAAACTGGGCTTGATGGAACCATAAACTAATACTAATACCTAACAAATTCCAAGTGAGCAACTTATATGTGATTAGCACAAACAGAGAATCTTTTAGTAATCTTTTTCCATCTTCAAAACAAACCTTTGAGTTAGGCATATCATTATCTCCGTATTATAGAAGGGAAAACAGATGCTTATAATGGCTAAGCCACTTGTCCGAAATCAGTCCTTCAGTAGTTGCTAAAGTTAAGGAAGGTCAGAGAAGTCTTTAAAACATCATTTGCTGTTATGGTGAGACATACTACAGTTGTTAGGTAGAAGAAAGCACAAAGTCAAACACAAAGACCTTCACCTGTGTAATTACAAATATATATATATATATATATATATATATATATATATATATATATATATATATATATAACAATATATATTATAACAAATTACATATATATATATATATATATGCTATTTCAAAGTGTTTCAAAATTTCAGGATACTGTACTATTAAGTCACATATTGTCCCTTGGAGCTACAGTCCACCTCCTTATATTCTGTTGTATGCCCCTGAGCCTGCAAACATTTCTCCAACTCCCCAGCCAGCTGGCTTTCTCTCAGTGGGAAGCACAAGAGAGAGACTGGAAAGCAGCAGGTGGACAGAAGGGATGTTTTCAGTTTGTACTTCATGTCAGCACCTTGATGGCAACAGAGGACAACTACAGCGTCAGCCTTTTTATTCTTTTGCCACACGGAGCACCAGCCTTAGTGACTCCTCAGAGGCACCTGCACCAACTCACAAGGCCTGCATGATGGCATCACCTTAAGGGTTTCTGTTACTCGTTGTGATGAGTCCCCTCTTGTGCCACACCCTGGTAACCCCAGCTCCTCTCTTTTGTTCCCCTGCCTCTAGGGTGGTAGCTACTTTCTACAGTTATGAATTCTTGGACAATTTTAGCATTCTTTCCTTGTTATTTCAGCTTTCCAAAATCTGATGGCCAATTCTGTGTTTGAAATACCTACAATGGTTTCAATTTTTCTGGCTGTATCCTGATTGATATAGAACACTTTATTTCAGTTTTATTTCAATTTTATAAGCCCTCTTTAATAATTCTTGTAACAAATGTCACATCCTTGCTACATACAAGCCGCATTCTTCCTTCTTCTATTAACAGACGGCCACCTTTGTTTTTACATCAGGTAGCCATGGGCTGGAGAGGAGGCTGGGAATCTCCACAGATCCTGGGTAGAATCATAAATTCACTGAGCTAATCCTGTTATGGAATGTGATTTTGACATGAGGAGGCATATAATGGAACTTTTGAAGCTATTTATCTCACCCTTAACTCCAAAAGGAACATCTTCTCTTTTAGCCACTTAGATGTTTTTTGGTGAAACTATGAAGCCTAGAGCTGGGGGGGTGGGGGGGGGTCAATTCATCCTGATGAAAAAAGCAGTTGAAACTTTGAGGATAACTAAAAGAGACTAGACATTAGATAGTGCCAGTGGTCCACTGAGTCAATGATCCTTAAAAGTTTGCCAACTTGGATTTTCCTATCATGTACAATAAGTCATTTTCATTGGGGTAAAGATACTTTTTGTAGCTGCCTATTCCTCGCTACAACAATTCTAAATTATAAGATTTTAGGTAGATAGATAGATCTCTATGTCTATATACTTATACATATATAACATATACACACCTACATATAAAAATATATTATTTGCCTTCATCTATTTTAGTAGGTAAGACAAATGGTAAGATTTAGTAGCTATTAACTAATGGTTGAAGGAATATGTTTCTATACTGAGTGCACAAATGAACTTGCAAATATAAGGAAAGGTAAGATAGCTTCAGTCAGAGAGAGAAAAAGTGATTAAACCTGGAAAACAAAAGCTGGAAATGTGAAAAGGTAGAATGATGAATACTCACATATTCTAAAGTCGTAATAGTTAAGTGGTTTCACGGTCACTGAGAGTGCCTCCAATGAGAGTAATGAGGCTTTCCTTGAATATTAAATACTTTTAAGGATTATTTTTGTGAGCCCATTTGTTGAGCACCTACTAGGATCTCAGCACTGTCTCAGGAAATCACAGGAGAAGAGGAAAAAGCATGTATTACAAGGCCTTCCCCCTGAGGCTGGTCTTGTTTGTTTCTGAATGTTCTCACTGAGGACTTCGTTCTGCTTTCATGGAGAGTTTTATATTATATGTACAGGACAGAATGTAGTGGCTAGGGAAGATCTGAGATTTCTGGCAAGTTTGTTGAATAAATAATACTAGTTTTTCAACTTCCTCACTGCTTTCATCTTGGGATCTGCAACACTCTAAAACACCAGTCAAACTTCAGAACACCCCTGCACTATGCTTATGGGTGTTCTTTTTGTGAGATTTACTGTGGGGCAAACTGATGGATCATAGGCTGCCTACAGAGGTACCTGGAAAATGCAGATCAGACCAAGGAGCAGCCTTTTTGCCTTAACGGGTAGTCGTGTTGCTGCTTCAGAACTGCAAGATGGAACAGATAAAAGTGTGTTCTTCCATGTGGAGCTGCAGAGCATCAGAAGTATTTGAAAAAGTGAGATCTTATCCTTAGGAGAAAGCAAAAAGAAAAAGCTCCACTGAGACAGTGGAGACAGCTCTGGATGCTTGGGAGGGCAGGTTAATATTTTGCCTTGAATTCTGGGTAGATGTTTTTTAACTTGCTATGGTCCATTTTTGCTAACTAGGTTCTAGGTAAACCTAGTGCCATACCTACAATGGAAATGGCCATCTTTTTACTGTTAGTTCAACCTTAGAGAGAAAGAATGAGAAATTTAAATGGGGACATAGAATTTAGCAGGATGAAAAACAAACAAAAAACTAAACAGAACTGACAGATGTAGTTCTAGAATTATATATTCAAAATACAAGTTGGTGAGACATTTAGAGAAAACACTTTACACAAATTTGTCTCCACCAGGAAACACCACTAGACTATGAATAAAAACAATGTGTTGGGACAACCAATCATTACTGGAATCAGCTTCAGAGTTCCCAATGGAACCCTCATCCCCACACTCTGGCTTCCTCATGTTGATCACTATTTTCTCTCCAGTGTTTACCCAGGCTCATCACCCTGACATCCATATGGATTAGGTGTCTGGCTCCCACTGTAGTGCTATTTCCTTGATTCTGGAAACTTTTCATTTTGGTATATTGCCTCCAAAAATATGATCTCCATTTATTTTGCACATGGCTGCCTACACACGTGCACAGCATCCATGGATTCATTCTTTTGTAAAACCTAAAATTGGTGAGTGCCAACCACATGACAAGGGCTATGCTGGGTACCTGGAATCAGTAGTGAGCAAGGACTGCTTTTCTAGAATTTACATTTCTAAGGAGAGAAGGGTTAATGCATTCAAAATTATTTGAACAAAAATTATTAGTATAAATATTTAGAAAAACATAGGGTGTGTAATGGCTCTTTGTCTATAGGTTCAGGAACATTATCTCAAAGGAAGTGACTTATAGCCTATTTGCATGATTTAAATAGGAGGGGACATAAAGTAGGGTGGAATAGAGAGGGTTCCTGGACAGAACAGCTTGTACAAAATTTTTAATTAGAAGGAATCTATTTTCCCTGAGGAATGAGAGCAGATCACTGATCCTGGAGCAGATGATCATAAAGTAGAAAGGGGGGTGAGTTGACTGGGCAGCAAAAGGAAAAATAAAGAAAAGGGGATGGATTCAGTTGCTATTTATGACTAGGAGAAAGGAAACTGTGTCAGCCTCATGTTGCAAACGTGTGACAATCAGCAAGCAAGTACCCAATCTAATCTGGCAAGAGTAATGAATACAAAGCAATACAAGTTTCCCTTGTCATACATCTGTGACAGTATGCGTGTGTGTGCGTGTGTGTGTGTGTTCACGCCTGGATCTGTGCCTGTGGGTATGTGGTGTGTGCTTAAGGTATAAAAAATCAAGGACTAGTGGCGGTCATGTCTAGGTAGCCTTCGTGTAGAGAGAGGAGGTTAGTGAGTGAGATTATTGCCCCAAAGTAAAAAAAAAAAAAAAAAGAAAAAGAAAAAAAAAAGTAATGAAATGGAAAGTAACTATGAATTAGATTCTTAAGGCAGAGATGTCTTGGGAAGAATAAAAGGTAAGCAGCTTACCTGAGCTCTTGGTTACAAAAGTGATACTTTTGTTCATATAGCAAATTATGTTACTATAAATAATGGGTTAATATAGGTATTGTAAGTCTTTGGTATAATTTTTTAAAATTATTTTTTACATTTATTATTTATTTATTTATTTAATAGTTCATTTATTTTTGAGACAGAGAGAGACAGAGTACAAGTGGGAGAGGGACAGAGGAAGAGGGAGACACAGAATCTGAAGCAGGCTCCAGGCTCTGAGCTGTAAGCACAGAACCAGATGCAGGGCTGGAACCCATGAACCTTGAGATCATGACCTGAGCCAAAGTCAGACGCTTAACAGACTGAGCCACCCAGGGTCCCCTACCTTTATTTATTTTTGAGAGACAGAGAGACAGAGCGTGAGCAGGGGAGGTGCAGAGAGAGAGGGAGACACAGCATCTGAAGCAGACTCCAAGCTGTCTGCACAGATCCCGACGCAGGGCTCAAACCCACAAACCACGAGATCAAGACCTGAGCCAAAGTTGGCCACTTAACTGACTGAGCCACCCAGGCGCTCAAGGTCTTTGGTGTAATTAAAGGCAGGACATTTGATACTGAGCATTATATGGATAGTCATCACTTGATATATTTTTATCCATTATGATTATGGTAGTATTATTATTCTGGAAATAGTTTCATTACAATAAAGATGTATTTGCGTTAGAGTGTTGTCTAGAAATTAAAACCAAACATAATAGAAATGTTCTAAAATTAACAAATTGATTTATATACAGTATAAGCAGTTATTGATGTATAACCACTGTTTTCCAACCATGAACATTTCTAATGAAATTCATTAAAATATTTTAATTCATTTGAAATTAATTTCTATAATTATATTTTGGGTAAGGTTTATGTAATTGTTATTTTCTTGAGAAAAAAATGTCTAAAATCCAATTTTATCAGGTTAAACTTTTATTGCAGGCCAAAAGTTTATTCAAGCTTATTTCTACTTTGTCAAAAATGATGTTTTCCCCTTAATGCCCCATAAAACATTGTAGAGGTAAATATTACTTTTTGATGAAAAGAAACAACAAAAACTGAAATCAGGACTTGAGCCAAGCAAGATTGAAAACCTTAAGGAATATAATAGTCAGAGGCAATTTTAGCATTAAATATGCAATCTTTTAAAGTCACTCACAGGTAAAAAAAGATTGAAACATACTCTCCCTGAATGTGAAATTTAAATTCTAAAGGGAGATGGATAAGGTGTGGCTTCGAAACAGTTTAGACTCAGCTCGTAGGTATTATCTCTGCTCTCCAAAGTTTTCATGCTTGGATTTTTGGCCTCAATATTTCTGTTATACATAGGCTTGATGAAACAGAAGCAAGAAAATATGTATTCATTGCCTTGGGATGATTTATTTTAAGTCAAAGTTCTCAGCTAATTTTTATAGTATCAAAACTGCAAAGATAACAGCTTTTACCAAGAGCAAAAGAAACTGAATTTTCCCACAGTGAAATGTAGTAGTAATAGTAAAGACTTATTTTAAAACATTTATTTAATTAAAAATGTGTACAATCACACACATGCATCTTGCATAAATGCTTAAAAAAGAAAACCAAAGTTTAAAGACAACAATTTAAAATATTACAAGAAAGACTATTTATAGTGTTAAATATATAAATATTTCTTCAGAGTGCCTGTAACACAGAAATTACTCCTGATTGATTTTCTTTCTTTGCTCATCTGAAATTCCTAGGAAATATTCCCACCAGGTTTACAAAAATTTTAGAGTAAGTTATGAATTTGATAAAGTTTCTCAATAGTTATTGTTGGACTATATCTCAATTCACACCTAAATCAAAGTTTGGAGTGATCTCAATAAAATATGTATTCTTTTTATACATAATCAAAAGTCCAACATATTCCACAATAAAACAAATGTCCGTTGGCCTCATCTGCAATGAAGAGGTGTCATAGGACAACTCCTTCAAGGCTTCAGTAATAGCTGCCCTTTCTGAGTTTGGATTCCTTGTAATTCTCTCTTAGAGCAAGTATGTCCTTTCCTATGTGCTGTCTTCTCTTGATTATGTGAAAATTCTCCATTTTATAACCTTTATAACCCATGAAGGGGAAGAGGAAAAACTCATATTCTTCAGTCCTGTGAGGTGATATCTTTATAGTTTGATTTTTCTCTATTTTTTGTATCTTTGTGTCTGTATCTCTTATTTTGAGTGGAAAACTAAGTGTTTCTGGTTCCAACCGTGGCCTTTTTTTTTGTTGTTTATTTTTTGAGAGCTCTGCATTATCAATATCTTCCCCTTCACCCCATCAATTCCTCTTCCTCTCTAGAATGCATCTATTCTCTCTTCTTAAAATAGCTTCAGTTTGGAAGTACTAGGTGGCATTTTTATGAGCAGAGTAGAGTTGTACACACACACACACACACACACACACACACACACACACAGATTCATATATCTCTGTTAAAGATCTTGAATCTTAAAAAGACTGAAAAAGTAGATCAGAAATGTACTCCCTTTCAAATAATCTCGGGCAAAATTTCTACTATAATACCTTTTTATGTCTATTTTGTAGGGTCATATCATCACCTATCAAAAATTGAACATAAAGCCAATGATGTTGAGATGCATGTAGTTCAGGGCAACAAGTTTCCCATCTAAGAACTCCATAGGATGCAATGCTAATGTGTGGTGAGCGAGATGTGGTCCACAATATAGCTCCTCTGTTAAATATTTGTGATTAACCATTGACTTATCTCCTTGTAAAATCCTATATTCTTATAGCATATATAATGTTGGGAATTTAAGGAACAGATATACCTCTTCTATATATTTAGTGATTTTAGTCCAGACACCTAATGATAAGTTTTAAGTGCTAAACACTAATATCTACATTTCAAATTGCATCAAAACTGCTCTCCAGCATAGGAATAGAAAATTTTAATTTACTCCTCTACTTGCAACTTAATCTTCTAAGATCAACTAACTTGCAAAATATATTTACATATAAATTTACTAAGCTAGAATTAGAATACTTGTATGAACTGACATATGTACAAAATATCATTGATATGGAATATAGAATTTTAGCTATTGATAATGTTTTAAATTAGAATGTTATGATTAAAAATATTATAAGAACAAAGAGACACATTGACATAGTATTACATTTTACCTTTAAATATTCACTAATTTTTCATTTTATTTCTCTCAGCTTATGAAATTAGTAATATTGAATTTGGCAAATACATATGTAAGACTAATATGTATCAATTCAATACACAGTGGAAAATCAATAACAATTTGAACAAAGTATTGGAAGAAGTAGCATGAACAAAACTAGAAAAAAATTATTGTTAATATATTGAAAATCACAAAAGAAAATCTATTCCTTATTATTCCAAAATAATGAAATCTATTTGTAATTTAGAAGTATTTGGGTAAAGTAATTAAAAATTTTTTGGCTAGTAAATCATTAATATTTTCAATATAAAGTGATTCTAACAAAGGGAAGTAAATAATAGTCTTTTTACTAATGTGTGTACTTTTTACACACATTCACAGTGATTCATTCTCATGTTTCAAAGAGTGATACTTAAAATTCTATACCATTGGGCATTTATACTTTATAGCAACAAATGAATCAATTGGTGCAGCTCCAGATTATACTGTGCTTAAGATTATACTGTGCCGATTAGGGGCATGTCAGTTTATGTGTGAAATAGGTAAGGATTTAGGTACTTCCCTCCTTACAAATATTTAGGTGCTAATACATCATTTATTTGTGTCTAATTCCAAATATCTCTTCTTTTAAGTGGGAATATAAATTGAGCCACATATCTCAGTGGTTTTGAAGGCACCCTTTCAGAGAAGTGGTATTGAAACAAGATATGCTTCCTGAGTATACACTGAATCTTTAGTGTCTCATACCCAGCTCTCCAAATTAAAAAAAAAAAAAATTAACGGTTATTTATTTTTGAGAGAGAGAGAATGAGAGAGAGAGAGTGCGAGAGGAGCACAGGAGGACAGAGAGGGATACAAAGAATCAGAAGCAGGCTCCAGGCTCCAAGCTGTCACCACAGAGTCTGATGAAGGTCTCAAAGTCATGAGCTGTGAGATCACGACCTGAGCGGAAGTCGGACCCTTAACCAAATGAGCCACTCAGGAGCCCCTCTCCAAAATTTTTTATCTATTTATGAACTTAAAATCAATTCCATGTATTCAGAGAAAAAAATATTGACTGAGAACTTTTGTATCTCAGTTGATTTGATTTTCGTGTCATAGATGCACTATTACTTAAAATAAGGGAGAGAGCATTAGGCAAGGGGTCAAGAGATCTGAATTCTAGTTCTCCATTAGATACTTATGAAGTATGTAATCAGCCTCTATTTCCCTATGTGTAAATGACCTTCCTACTATTCTAAGGCGTTCCTATGAGCATTTTATTTTTACTTAATTTCAGGAAAATTACATAAAATTTTCACCTGTTATCCCCTCTGTTCACACATGTATGAAAACTACACTGCCTCCCTGAATTATCTTATTTCCGCCCCTTTCTTTTCATTCATTTTAAAACCAAACTACTATTTGTCACAGGAAAAAATATATGACAAAGGCAAAGATACACCATTTGCAATGCAAGTAGTAGACTATGTCAGCACTTTCAGATGCATCTTTGCAAAAATTTTTAATTCATGTGTATTCTCATTATGTGATGATCAGATTATACTCTACAAAACCATTTCCACCATTCTTTTGCAACCAGATATTTATTGGTCATTTCCATCTGAATGCATTCTATAGATCATTTGAACAGTATTCTATTGCATGGTCATTTTATAATGTATTTAATTAGTTCCCACTAATGGACTTTTAAATAATTTTCAGGTTTTAATTTTTTTTTTGCTATTACAAATATAGTATAATAAGCATCTTCATATACTTATCTAAATTGCTTTATATTTCAAATTATTAACAGTAACATTGCTGGATCAAAGAAATGAACATCTTAATTGGCCAGAGAGTATTTAATTGCTCTCTAGAAATTATATTACATTCTCACCAATAGTGCATTAGTATGTTTCTTTCTTCCATACCTGCAGAAATTGGATATTCTATATTTAAAATTTTTGTCAATCTGAGATTGGTTTAGCTGACATTCCTTTAAGTTATGTGTGAATTTGGACAGGGCTTTTTTCATATAAATATTACTTAATATCATTTTATGTAATTAGCCTAACAATTCTTTAGTAAGCAGTCAATATGTTATGATTCTCTTCTACACCTACTCTATTTAAAAAGTGAATGGATGGGGTGCCTGGAGGGCTCAATTGGTTAAGTGTACGACTCTGGCTCAGGTAATAATCTCATGGTTCGTGGGTTCGAGCCCCACATCAGGCTCTGTGCTGACAGCTCAGAGCCTGGAGTCTGCTTCAGATTCTGTATCTCCTTCTCTCTCTGCCCCTCCCTTACTCACATTCTGTCTCTGTCTCAGAAATAAATATTAAAAATATTTCTTTAAATAAATAAATAAAAACTGAATTATTATAGATTGTTAATGTAGAGAATTTGGAAAATACAGAAAGTCTAACAAAACAAGTAAACAAGAACCTGCAAAAGAAAGGGAAATGCTACATTATATTAAGATAAAGTCTTAAAAAATGTCCATTGTATTTGGTTACTAGGAGGGGTCCAAAGCCTATAATCTTATATATCTATTCCCAGACTTAATGAATTACGAAGCACTGCCAGTCATTCCTTCTATATCTCTCATTGTCATCCCTCCTCAGCATTTTTTTTTTTTACGCCCACCATGGTATTCAATTTCTGATAATCCTTTCTCTGGGCTAGCCCTACAGGCAACTAATGCTGTCAGAGCAATAATTAAAATCCTAAATCTGATGACATCACTGTCCCAGTTTCTTTATTTCTTTATCATCCTCAATGGATAAAATAAATGAACTCCTTAAGGTACTCAGTGAATACCTGGAGTCCAGATTTCTGCTCCTGCCAGAACAAATTCCTCATTTTCCCCCTGTGTACTATACATTGATAATAATAAATTATTTAAGTTATTTGTAGTTCTGGAAAAATTTCATGTTCTAACAACATGACATTTTTACTTATACTATTCTTTCTTCCTGAAATAAGTCTTACTTCTTTGGATTTTAGTTCAGACATTACTCTCAGGATTCATACATTCCACTTAAATAAATGTCTCTCATCTGAAGTAGGTATTTCTTCTCATCTCACTGGAGTTTGAAAATACTACTATTATGATGGATATATTAAAATTGAAATTGCTAGTTTGTATGCCTGTATTCCTACTTGGTGTAAGCTTCTCTGTAGAAGTGATGATGTCATTGATTTGAATAAAAGTGTTCTGCCAAGGACTTTCCAGAAGTAAAGTCTTAGAGCCTAAGAGGACACCTTCTGTGCAACTTTTCATTCAGGAAATACTCCCAGGGTAGCTAGAAAGGCAGTGGCTGAAGCAGGGCCAAGAAGGAGAGGCCAGGTAAGGGTAAAATCTCAGTAAAAAAACCCGGAGAGAATATACTTCAGTCTGACGCTATAGGGAAACTTGAGTGTTCAGGTTTAGAAATACAAACCTCAGAGCTTTTAAAAACCAAGTAATGAATCTGGAGATTTCTTACTTCTGCAACTCTCAGTTATCATTTGGTGGAAGCCTTGGGGCAAAGAAAACCACCAGGCACTTCCAGCCTTCTTTAAATGAGAGCCATGTAGCTCCAGGACCTAATGACAGTGCTCTGAAGAGAACATCATGTAGGCACTCGACACATTTTGAATGGCTGGGTGGATAGATAAATTACAAATTATGGAACTTGAGATTGCTTAGGAGACAACAGAAAGATATTGAAGACTTTTGATGAAGAGGATAGTACCTCAAAATGATAAATTGAGTAGATTCATTTAGAAGCACTGTGAAGAACAAATTAATGAAAGGAAAAGTTGAAAAGCAGAAATACTATTTAAAAAAAATGACCTGGTGATAAGGGCCTGTTCTAGCATGGAAACAAAAGGACCAGAAGTTAAGATATGTTTTTGACTGATACTAGAAGATTCAATCATTCCTGATGTCCTGAATAGATAGAGAAAGAAATAAAGAAAAAAGAGCTTTTTGAGCCCAGATAACAATGAGTTTACTTACAGAAAGGGAAAATTAGAACATATCAGGAGTTAGGTTAGGTTAGGCTTGGGGGCAAGAACAGCATTAATATTCAGACCTAGACATGATGGGTGTCAGTATAAATAAGCAGCTAAATATTTAGAAGCCATACTGGGAAAGTGTGATTTGATCCTGAAAGATGTGCCAGGCTGGAAATATAGATTTGAGATTCAGTTTTGAAGATAGGACAGCTGAATGACACATGGAAAGGAACTTAAGAAAGAGCCTATGGAACAAAGATGTTAAAGAAGGCCCGAACTATGGCAAATGCCACATGTAGAGACAGGAAAGGAAGGCGACAGGAAGAGGTAGAGGAGAAATAAGAGAACAAACAACACAATGTAATTTCAAGGAGGCAAAGACAAGAGAAAGGTTCAAAATGGACAGTGCAGCTTCAGCCTTAAGCCTAAAAATGCTGAAAATATAAACAAAATTGAGAAAAATAGAAGATATCCTTTTTATACTTAGTTACATTGGGTGCTGAAAACTCAAATAAAATGATAAAAAATATATCATTAAGAATAACATGTATTCTTATATTCCTCTAACAGAAACTTGAATTTGCACTTTTCTGGGAAGCAATTTAACAATGTAAGACAAACATGTCTTAGTATTTGGATAATTTACTCCGGCAAGTTCTTCTTATCTCTGTCATCCTAAGAAATCAACCAGACTTAAATTCTGTAATTTACATCTATAGGCTATTCATAGTCATGGTAGAAATAGTAGCAAAGTATTATAAAGGTCTAAATGTCCAGAGAAAGGAGAATACCCAAATTATGACAGAAACAAAAGAAGAAATCTTACATAATCATTATAGATGATGATTTTAGAGATTTTGTAAGGGCAAAATTGTTTGATAAATACTATATAAAAAGGGAAAGCTGGGGCGCCTGGGTGGCTTAGTCGGTTACGCGTCCGACTTTCGCTTAGGTCATGATCTCGCGGTTCGTGGGTTCGAGCCCCGCGTCTGGCTCTGTGCTGACAGCCAGCTCAGAGCCTGGAGCCTGTTTCAGAGTATGTGTCTCTCTCTCTCTCTGACCCTCCCCTGCTCACGCAGTCTCTCTCTCTCTCCTAGAAATAAATAAAAAAGAAAAAAAAAATAAAGAAAAAAAATAAAAAGGGAAAGCTATAAAAGTACATATTACAACATTGCAAAAGTTTATTTCCTGTATATTGTATGTATGTGTATATATATGTACATATATTTATAAACTCAAACACGAATATACATATATATATATGTTTAGACCAAAATATGAATGTTGATGAGTGAATATTACTTAAGTGATTATAATTGTTTATGTTTTTCAAAAATTTCATATGGAATATGTTAGGTTCTTTTATTTAAGTATAACTAGATGGTGAAGATACATCCTTATGAGAAAAGCACAACTTATAGACCTTTGCTGTCCAATATGGAGGTTATTAGAAACATGTGACTATTTAGCTTTAAATTTTAAACAATTAAAATTACATAAAAGTAACATTTCATTTCTTCAGTTTTGCTTGCCACATTTCAACATCTTATTAGTTCTATGTAGCTGGCTGATACCATATTGTGCAATATTGATTTAGAGAACATTTCCAACATAGCAAACAACTGTATTAGACAATTAGAGACTACTCTTAAGAAATGTGTTGGGAAGATCCATATTTTTTAATTTAACAAAAAAGGCTACTGAGTGTCTGCAACTAAAACAATGGAACAACTAAAACAGTGCTCTAAATTAAGAACTCAACTGATACGATGCAGAAGAGATAATTAACTGAAAGGTCGGAAAGGAGAAAGTATAACGGTACAAAGAAAGAATA
The DNA here is from genome assembly GCA_017311185.1 of Proteles cristata cristata. Classification (NCBI taxonomy): domain Eukaryota; kingdom Metazoa; phylum Chordata; class Mammalia; order Carnivora; family Hyaenidae; genus Proteles; species Proteles cristata. Next base: position 1,118,742 of record JAESUZ010001011.1, on the reverse strand, counting down.
AAAATGAAAAACAGGAAATAGGAAAAGAGATATAATAGTACATAATTATATATTATTATTACATGTTTATTGGTTTAAGTATTCTCATATCTATAACTGTATATACTTCTGTGTATTTATTCTAGGAAAATGGTATGACAATATGTGCCAAGATATTCAAGAACTTTTACAATGGCATGACTTGGACCCATTAAACTAAGATAAACATTGAAAGTGTTTATCATCAAGACAATAAGTAAATAAGTTGTGGTATATCCATACAAGGAATTCTATATAATCCCCCAAATGAATGAATTACATGTAGTTATAAGTAATGAATAAATTGGAAAACGAAAATGTATAGTGAAGTCATACACATAGACTATAAGCTTTATAATTCCATTTATATGAGCATGTAAAAGGAAACTATACAATAACGGTTAGGAATGCATATTTAAGTGGTAAAACTGTACAAATAATAAAGGAACAATGTTTATAAAGTAGTCACTATCCTTTCAGTGGGAGAAAGGGCAATGTGATTGGAAAAGGGAAATGGAAGATTTCTAGAGTACTGGCAGTATTTGATTTCATGATATAAGTGAGGAGTTTTTGGTGTTCACTTTAAATAAATTTGTTATGCTGTACATTTATGTTTTATGAACACTTAAGTGTGTGTTTTTTAGCAAAGTTTAAAATAACTAACAGTTTACTTAGGGAATAAAATACACTTAAGTGCATATGTAGCCAACTTTAATGCAATTTAGGAAAGGATCAACAGAGAGAGAGAGAGAGAGAAATAATGCCAAGATCTTTTCCCTGCTGAAATTGTAAATACTCAAGCCTTTAAAGTAGCTCATACTGTTCTATATGGTCAGTTCATATCTGTTTTCTTCCCTTCTCTGCTTCATTCTGTGTTTTATAAACATTACTTGCAATATTTCCAGTGCTTCCTCTTCTGCTTTGCCTCAGGGACTTTGCACTGCTTTTTCTCAATGGATAGAGTCTTCCTTTCTTCTTCAACCTCATAACTCAGCTCAGAGATAATTTCCTTAGGGAACACCAGCCCCACCAAATGAAGAGTGGCTTTCTTCTTACACACCTCAGCAGTACCTACTTTCTTCCTTCAGAGCATCCTCCAACTGTAATTTTACTTCCTCGGTGCAATTACCTGAATAATGTCTGCTTCCTCACAAGGCTACAAGTACTGTCAGGGATACAACTTTTACCACGGAACCTTCAATGGACACTGGCTAATAAATGGTTGTTTAATACAAAATAAATAAGATTTTAATTCTAAATGTTAATTATTTTTGGGAGAGACAGAGAGAGAGACAGAGAGAGAGGGAGACATGGAATCCAAAGCAGGTTCCAGGCTCTAAGCTTTCAGCACAGAACACATCATGGGGATGGAATTTACAAGCTGTGAAATCATGAACTGAGCCAAAGTCAGATGCTTGAGAGAATAAGCCACCCAGGTGCCCTAAGATTTTAAATAAATCAAATTTAAGACATCTTTGGGATACACAGGTGGATAAATCCAGTAAGCAGCTGGAAATATGGATCATTTCTTCTTAGGAATGGTCTGTCTGAAGTTGGCAATTTGGGCAAAAAGAGGTAGGGAACGTGGCAAATTGGGAGGACTCTAGGCTCTCCTCATCCCAGAGATACAACTAGATAACACTGAGCATAAACTGTTTTGTTTTCTTAAATAGTTTACTGTCAAGTTGGTTCCCATATAACACCCAGTGCTCATCCCAACAGTTCCCTCCTCCATGCCGATCACCTCCCTTCCCCTCTCCCCGACCCCCATCAGCCCTCAGTTTGTTCTCGGCATTCAAGAGTCTCTCATGGTTTGCCTCTCTCCCTCTCCCCAACTATTTTTCTCCTTCTTCTCCCCCATGGTCCTCTATTAAGTTCCTCCTAATCTTCCTATACGTGCAAACATGTGGTATTTGTCCTCTATGCCTGACTTATTTCGCTCAGCATAACACCCTCAAGGTCCATCCATGTTGCTACACATGGCCAGATTTCAGTGTTTCTGGTTGCCATGTAGTATTCCATGTATAGATAAACCACATCTTCTTGATTCATTCATCCATTGATGGACACTTAGGCTCTTTCCATGATTTGGCTACTGTTGAGAGTGCTGCTATGAGCATTGGGGTACAGGGGCCCCTATGCATCAGCACTCCTGTATCCCTTGTGTAAATCCTAGCAGTGCTATTGCTGGGTCATAGGGGAGTTCTAGTGTTAATTCTTCGAGGAACCTCCACACTGTTTTCCAGAGGGGCTGCACCAGTTTACATTCCCACTAACAGGGTAGGAGGGTGTCCATTTCTCCACATCTTCGCCAGCATCTAGAGTCTCCTGATTAGTTCATTTCAGCCACTCTGACTGGCATGAGGTGGTATTTCAGTGTGGTTTTGATTTGTATTTCCTTGATGATGAGGGATCCTGAGCATTGTTTTGTGTGTCTGCTGGCCATATGGATGTCCTCTTTGGAGAAGCATCTGTTGATGTCTTCTTCCCATTTCTTCACCAGATTATTTGTTTTTCAGGTGTGGAGTTTGGTGAGTTCCTTACAGATTTTGGATACTAGCCCTTTATCTAATATGTCATTTGAAAAATGACCCAAAGGCTAGGAGAACAAACTCCACAAGTAAAGGTAGAGAAAAGGATACACAGAAGAAGCTAGGAAGGGTGGAGCATAGTTGGAGAGTGAAATGGATCTTGGCTTCCTGGGGTCAGGAAGTTGGTGAGTGTGGAAAAGGGTGAGAAAGATTGTATCATGTCAGAGATCCTGGATGGGACTGATGAATCTCCATAATTGGCTTTGAAATTAAGGGGGGCTGAATTTCATGAGTTTTTACAACCAACAGGACTTAAAGCCTGGAATTTTAAAAATCAGTGCACTTGACTCTGGGAGAGCCTGGAGGGCATTAGAAACTGCCCTTCAAGAAATAGTACTACAAACAGCCTGTCTAGATACAGCAAAGAATCATCAGTTTCCAAAATGCCTGGGCCATAGGTGAGTAAGAATTATGTACTCCTCTCAGAGTGTGTCATGGAGAGGCAGGGATCATAGGAAGACACCTCAGAGAACAAAGTGGGTGGCATGTGCCATTTTCCTCCCTGATTGCCCAGCATAAATACATGGTCACCAACAGGAACCAGTCCAGGACCTATACTCACAACCTAACAAGTTTACAATAAGCCTTGTCCCCTCATGCTTAGACAGATGGTTTTCCCAGTCACACTAGCCTCAGTTCCTGCATTGCAAACCCCTTTTCCCAAAAGACTGGCATAAATCCCAACACCTCCTGTCTTGACCCATATGTTTCACGGGGTTTCAGTTCTGGTGGCAGCCTATCTCCTTTTGTAAGCAGACCAGTATACACTTGTTAAAACATGCCCCATGTGTGTGGGGGACCATACATTGCCCACAGAAGGCAAACAGAATCTCTGCAGACAACTAGACTGAAAAAAAGAGACCAGGACTCAACAGAGAAGGACAAGCAAAACACGAAAGAGATAGTCCTTAAGGCACCAGGGCTTGGAGATGAGGGACACTGCAGGACCTCTTCTTCTTTAGGGTATTAACTTCAAGAGCAAGAAACATAGCAAGTTTTCCTAACACAGAGAAACACACGGAGAGTTAGACAAATTGCAGAGACAGAGGTGTATGTCCCAAATGACAGGACAGGACCAAACCACAGCAAGACACCTAAGTGAAACAGGTATATAATTAATATCCCTAAAGAGAATTTAAAGTAATCATCATAAAGATACTGGACTTGAGGAAAGAGTGGAGGACATCAGTGAGACTCTGAACAAAGAGATAAAAAGGAACCAATCAAAAATGATGAGCACAAAATATAAAATTAAAAACACACTAAATGGAATAAATAGCATGCTACAGGAAGTAGAGGAGTGAATTAGTTACCTGGAACACAGAGTAATGGAAAGTAATCAAGCTGAAAAAACTAGACAAAAATAATTAGCCAAATTGAGAACAGTCTTAGGCAACTCAGTGACTCCATCAAGAATAATAACATTTGTGTTATAGGAATACCAGAAGAAGAAGAGAGATAAAAGTTGGCAGAAAATTTATCTGGAGAAATAAGAGCTGAAACACTCCCTAATCTGGGGAAGGAAACAGGTATCCAGATTCAGGGACGACAGAGATCGCCCAAAAGTCAAGCCAAGGAGGTCCACACCAAAACACATGGTATTTAAAACATAGTAGCAAAAACTCGTGATAAAAAAAAATTAAAAGAAGCAAAAGAAGGCAGTTAAATACAAGTGATATATATAAGGGAAACTCCATATAGCTATCAGTGAATTTTTCAGTAGAAACTTTGTAGGCCAGAGGAGAGTGTTATAATAAATTCAAAGTATGGAAAGGGAAAAATCTGCAGCCAAGAATACGCTACTAAGGGGATCATTCAGAACAGAAGGAAGGATAGAGTCCTCAGACAAATAAAATTAAAGGAGTTCATTATTACTAAATAAAGTGGCCTTTCAAGAAATATTAAATGAGACTCTGAGTGGGAAAGAAAGACCATATTTGAGAGTATGAAAAGTTAAAAAAAAAAGTGAAAGCTGTAAAATAAGTATTTCTTTAAAAATCAGTCAAGGGGTTCATAAAATAAGAAGTCATAAAATATGATATCATATACCTAGAATGTGGGGGAGGGAGAGATGGCTTCAAACTTAGGAAATCACCAACTTAGTATAGACTGTTATATATAAAGATGTCATATACAAATCTGATGTTAACCTCAAATCAAAAATCAGTAATAGATATATAGAGAATAAAAAGAAATCCAAATGTACCAGTAAGGAAGACCAACAAACCATGAAAAAGAACAAGAAATAGATCAGAGAAAAGCTACAAAAACAAGAACAAAACAAGTAACAAAATGGCAATAAGTATATATCTATCAATAATTACTTTGAATGTAATGGACTAAACACTCCAATCATAAGACATAGGGTGACAGAGTGGATTAAAAAACAAAACAAAAACAAAACAAAACAAAACAAAACAAAACAAGATCTAACTATATGCTTCCTACAAGAGATTCATTTCAGACCTAGAGACACCTGCCGATTGAAAGTGAGAGAATGGCAAAACATTTATCATACAAATGGATGTAAAAATAAAGCTGGGGTAGCAATACTTATATCAGACATAATAAACTTTAAAACAAAGACTGTAACTAATAAAGAGGGCAATCCAATACGAAGATATACAAATTGCAAACTTTTATACACCCAACAAGGAACTAACCATAAATAAAACAGTAAAAAGCATAAAGAAAGTAATTAATAGTAATACAATAAAAGTAGGGAACTTTAACACCACCACTTACATCAGTGGACAGATCACACAAACAGAAAATCAAAGAGGAAACAATGGCTTTAAACATTTTTTCAACATCTATTTATTTTTGACAGACAGAGGGAGAGATTGAAGTTGGGGAAGGGAGGCGGGGGGAACAGAATCTGAAGCAGGCTCCAGGCTCTGAGCTGTCAGCACAGAGCCCAACACAGGGCTCTAACTCAGGAACTGAGATCATGACCTCAGCCGAAGTCAGACACTTAACTGACTCAGCCACCCAGGCGACTAGGGAAGCAGTGACTTTAAAATGACACATTGGATCAGATGTATTTAGGAGATATATTGAAGCATTCCATCCTAAAACAGCAGAATACACATTCTTTTCAAGTGCATATGGGACATCCTTCAGAATAAATCACATATGAGGCCACAAAACAAGTCTTGACAAATTCAAAATGCTTGAAGTTGTAGTGTGTACCTCTTCTGATTACAACATCATGAAACCAGATATTAACCACAAGAAGAAGTCTGGAAACAGCACGATACATGAAGACTAAAAACCATGCTACTAAACAATGAATGGATCAACCAAGAAATCAAAGAATAGAAAATTACATGGAAATAAAGGGAAATGAAAATGCAATGGCCCACAATCTTTGCAATGTAGCAAATGCTGTACTAAGAGACAGTTTATAGTAGTATAGGCTTACTTCCAGAATCAAGGAAAATCTCAAAACAAACAAATGAACAAAAAGACCCAACAACCTAGCCTTACATATAAAGGGGCTAGAAAAAGAAGAACAAACAAAACCCAAATCCAGCAGAATGAAGGAAATGATAAGGATTAGAGCAGAAATAAATGATACATAAACTAAAGAAAAAATTGGACAGATTAATGAAAACTGCAGCTGGTTCTTTGAAAAGATTAACAAAACAGATAAACCTCTAGTCAGACTCATCAAAAGCAGAGAGCGAGCACCCAAGTAAACAAAATCATTAGTGAAAGAGGAGAAATAACAACCAGTACCACAGAAATTTTAAAAAAATTGTAAAAGAATATTCTGAAAAATCACATGCCAACAAATTAGATAAAAACATATAATCACCCAAAACTAAGAAAAAAAAAAAAGAATAGAAAATTTGGACAGATTATCAACCATGACACTGAATCAATAATCAAAAACTTCCAACAAACCAAAGCCCAGGACCAGATGACTTCACAGGCAAATTCTACCAAACATTTAAAGAAGAGTTGAAACCCATTCTTAAACTATTCCAAAAAATAGAAGAGAAAGGAAAGCTTCCAAATTTCTTCTATAAGGCCAGTATTTCCCTGATACTAAAACCAGATAAAGTCACTGCACAAAAAGGAGAAAATTGGCTAATATTTATGAACATATATGCAAAAAATCCTCAATAAGATTCTAGCAACGTGAATCAAATAGTACATTAAAAAATCATTCACCACCGTCGAGTGGGATTTATTCCAGGGATGCAAGGGTGGTTCAACATTAGTATATCAATCAATGTGATATATCACTAAGGAAAGGATAAAGTCCATACGATCATTTCAATAGACACAGAAAAAGCTTTTAACAAAGTACAACATCTACTCATGATAAAAGCCTGGAACAGAGTAGATTTAGAGGAAACATAACGTAATCAAGGCCTTATAGGAAAAAATCACTGCTGACATCATACTCAGTGGAGAGAAATTGAGAGCTTTTCACCTACGGGTAGGGAAAAAACACAAGCCTGTCCACTCTCACCACTTTTATTCAATATAGTACTGGAAGTCCTAGTCACAGCAATCACAGAACAAGAAAAAATAGAGCACATTCAAAATCATAAGAAAGAAGTAAAACTTGCACTATTTGCAGATGATATGATACTATATATAGAGAGACCCCTTGGGGTGCTGGGGTAGCTCAGTCAGTTAAGCATCGAGCTTTGGCTCAGGTCATGATCTCATGGTTTGTGAGTTTGAGCCCCATTGTCATGCTCTGTCCTACAGCTCAAAGCCTGGAGTCTTCTTTGGATTCTGTGTCTCCTATTCTCTCTGGCCTCCCCCCTTCATGCTCTGTTTTTTGCTCTCTCTCTCAAAAATAAACGTTAAAATTTTTTTTTGAAAAAAAAAAGAAAACTCTAAAGACCCCTGCAAACAAAACAAATCACAACACAAAACAAAATGACTAGAACTGATAAATGAATTCAATACAGTTGCAAGATACAAAATCAATGTACAGAAATCTGTTGCATTCCTATATATCAATAATGAAGTGGCAGGACTTGAAATTTAAAAAATTATCAAATTTCAATTGCACCAAAAATAATAAAGTATCTAGAAATAAACTTAACCAAAGTGGTGAAAGATCTGTACTGTAACACATTGATAAAAGAAACTGAAAAGAACACAAAGAAATCAAAGGCATTCCATGCTAATGGATTTGAAGAAAAAATATTGTTGAATTGTCTTTACTACCCAAAAACAATGTACACTTAATGCAATCCCTATTAAAATACGAATAGCATTTTTCACAGAACTAGAAAACATAATCCTAAAATTTATATGGAACCACCAAAGACCCCAGTAGCCGCAGGAAACTTGAAAAACAACAAAACTGGAGGTATCACAATTTCAGACTTCAAGATCTATGACGAAGCTGTAGTAATAAGAACAGTATGGTACTGGCACAAAAAAAGACATATAGATCAATGCAGCAGAAATGAAAGCCCAGAAATAAATCCACAATTATGTAGCCAATTAATCTTCAACAAAGGAGGAAAGAATTTCCAACAGGAAAAGGAAAGTTTCTTCAACAAATAGATGTGGGCAAACTGGACAAGATGTGCAAAAGGATGAAAGTGGATCACTTTCTTGCACCATATGTGCAAATAAACTTAAAATGGACTAGAGACCTAAATGTGAGATCCAAGGCCATAAAAATCTTAGGAAAGAACAGAGGCATGGGGCACCTGGGTGGCTCAGTCTGTCAAGCATCCGACTTCAGCTCAGGTCATGATCTCCCGGCTCATGGGTTCGAGCCCCGTAACAGGCTCTGTGCTGACAGCCAGCTCAGAGCCTGGAGCCTGCTTTGGATTCTGTATCTCCCTCTCTCTCTGACCCTCCCCTGCTCACACTGTGTCTCTCTCTTTCAGAAAGAAATAAAACATTAAAAAAATTTTTTTAATAAAAAGAACAGAGGCATTAATTTTCCTGACACTGGTTATAGCAAAATTTTTCTAGATAGGTCTACTGAGGCAAGGGAAATAAAAGCATGAATAAACTATTGGGACTGCCTCAAAATAAAAAGCTTCTGTGCAGTGAAAGAAAAAGTCAACAAAACTAAAAGGTAACCCTACAGACTGGGAGAGGATATTTGCAAATATCCGATAAAGGATTAACAAACAAATTATGTAGAGAACTCACACAACTCAACACCCAGAAAAACAAATAACGCAATTAAAAAATGGGCAGAAGACATCAATAGACATTTCTCTAAAGAAGACCTCCAGATGGCCAACAGACACATGAAAAGATACTCAAGATCACTCATCATCAGGGAAATGCAAATCAAAACTACAGCGATATATCACCTCACACCTGTCAGAAGGGCTAAAATAAAAAACACAGGAAAAAAGGAGGCGATGATGTGGAGAAAAAGGAACCCTCGTGCACTGTTGGTGGGAATGAAAAGCAGCAACTGGGGAAAACAGTTATGCAGTTTCCTCAAAAAATTAAAAACGGAATTACCCTATGATGCAGTAATTGCACTACTGGGTATTTACCTCCAAAATACAAAAAACACTAATTCAAGGGGATACATGCACTCCTATGCTTATAGCAGCACTATTTACAAATCATGAAAGTGTTCCAAATGTGCATCAGTCGATGAACGGACAAAGAAGAGGTGGTACATACACACACTGGAATATTATTTAGCCATAAAAAAGAACGAAATCTTGCTCTTTGAAATAACACTGATGGAAAATTGACGGAGAGTATTATGGTAAGGAAAATAAGTCAATGAGAAAAGGATAAATATCATATGATTTCACTTACGTGTGGAGAATTTAAGAATTAAAAGAGCAAAGGAACACAGAGAAAGAGACAAACCAAGAAACAGACTGTTAACTATAGGAACAAACTGATGGTTACCATAGGGGAGTTGGGTGGGGAGACAGGCAAAGTATGTGATGGGGATTTCAAGTACATTTGTCATGATGAGCACTGAGTAAAGTATAGAAGTGCTGAATCACTGAAACAAATGTACACCTGCAACAAATGTAATACTGTATGTTAACTCTACTGGAATTAAAATAAAAAATCTAATAAAATAAAAAAATAAAAGTTAGCAATTTGGGAATTATCAATAGTGCTAGAATAACTGCTGGTGGATCCAATGGCCTTGGAAGAGGTGACAGAAAGCTAAAAGGAAATAAAAAAAAGGAGAACAAAAGTCCCCTATAATTTCACTGTGACATATTTACCACCACTTGATGCCTTTTCAACATCTACATCCTCAGTTCTCTGAGCCTTTTTGCCTTTTTTGAAGTATTTTTCTCACTTCTCCATTTCTTTATTCTTTTTCTCCCTTGGAATGCCTATCCCTTTCCTTTCTCATCATTAGCTGAAATCTGTACATACCTTCCACAGTAGATATTAATTCTATTGCTTCTCCTTCCTTTGCTTAATTTATGATGCTGGTGCAACATGCAACATCTCCTGCTTTCTGTTAAAGAATTTTTTCATTTCCCAGATAAGAATTGAAAGCCCTTTAAAAAATAGCTGTTCCCCACTGTTTGTCTCACGATATGCTTTACAGCCCACAACTCTGAAATTAAAAAAATACCAACTCTTAAAACTAAATTTTTAACATAATTTTATTTGGCACCAACACTTGACTTGATCTGAACTCATTTAGTGGTAAAGCCTGGGCTTGGCTGATGTGAACTCAAAGCTGAAGCTGTCCAGAGCTTGAAGATGTGACTTGAAAATGTCACCTGCATCAATGACAAAGAATGAAATCTGGCCATGTGTAGCAACATGGATGGACCTTGAGGGTGTTATGCTGAGTGAAATAAGTCAGGCAGAGAAGGACAAATACCATATGTTTGCAGGTATAGGAGGATTAGGAGGAACTTAACGGAGGACCATGGGGGAGAAGAAGGGGAGAAATAGTGGGGGAAGGGAGAGAGGCAAACCATGAGAGACTCTTGAATGCTGACAAAAACTGAGGACTGATGGGGGTGGGGGAGGAGGGGGGAGATGGGCATGGAGGAGGGCACTTGTGGGGATGAGCACTGGATGTTATATGGAAACCAACTTGACAATAAACTATTTGTAAAAAAAAAAAAAAGAAAGAAAAAAGAAAAAAGAAAAGAAAATGCCACCTGCAAGAAAGACATTGTCATTCTAAAACCCGCTCCTCAAATTAAAAACTCTAAATTCCAAACACACATCCTCCCAAACACTTCACATAATAGTGTATATCCGTACACTGTATTGTGTCACACACTTAGTAGTTTTGTTAAAGTTTAAATATTGGCTAATAGAATGCCAAATGAAGAAATAATTGTATGGTTTTATAAGACTCTGTCAGTTTCTCACAACTTACTGAATGGTTATCTCTTGTGGGATTCTGGAAGTTAGCTGATATACCCATATCAGCTATATACTATATATACCTATATCAGCTATATGAATAATATATTCATTTTGCCCCAAGAAGGTCTAGTGACTAATGCCTACACAGACAAGAAGGACTGGGGCAGTCTGGGGAAGGATGCACATAGGATAAAGATGTCAGGATGGAGAAATACAAACAGTTTAATGTAACAGTAAAGTCTGGTGATATTACACGTTAGAGTAGGTAATTTTGAAGCTTTTTAAGAAAAATATTCCAATAACCAGCATGTTTGTTTATAGAAAAAAGGTTCATACCAGTATGCACAAAAGAGAAAGATAGGGAGAGCAATTCAGATGATCCAGACTTTATTAGTTTTCTAGCACTCAGGTTGTGCAGTTAGAGTCTGGTAACAGTTTGAAGAGTTGAAAGAATGTAACATTAGAGATAAAAAAAATTGAAGACTGAAGAATCCATTTTCTGTTTTCCACAGATTTATCTTGAAGAATTTGAAGTATTCACAGGACAGAATGTATGATGATATTGAGGTTACTAATGTCGATACTACTGCAAAGGATGGCCTTTGAAATAGCCCTGTGGCTTTACAGAATCCATCCATCCTTTCTTTCACTTTTTTGAATTTCAGAAAAAGAAAACCTATAGAAAACTAGTAGTTTCACTTCTACTCCCTACTCCTAATTTCTTCTCTAATTCATTTCTAACTGTTGGTATTTTCCCTTTTATTATTTTCTGTGTATGGTATTCTCATATGCTGGGACCTGGAGATGGGGTGCGACTTATCCCCCGATCCTAGGTTAGTTCATAAAGGTGGAATGAAGAGACTTTAGAACTGAGGCCTGGGGTCAGAGCACTAAGGGTGCATAGTTTTATTTCTGGAACAATGCTTCTACTACTCATTTAGTACTTTTGTAAGATAAATGTGTTTTCCTTTCATTTAAATACATTTAATGGATGTTTTTAGTTTTAATATATTCTAAAATAAAAAAAATTGAACTTCCATCCCATGTCATTACGCTTGTTATTGACCTGCTTCTTGTAGGGTTTCCATAATCATCTGAAAAGTTAAGGAAAATATTCATGACCTAATGAGAAGAATAAGAAATATTCACATAGATATTTAAAACTTAGTTAAAATTATGTCTCTTGCCATTACAAATTTTTTTTGGACTTTTCTCTTTCGATTGTGATCTGAAAACAACTAATTGTAACTATGTAGTACCTGTAACATTTTTGTTATTTTTGAAACTTGAACTTGTCAGTTTATTTTTATTTTTATTTTATTTTTATTTTATTTTAATTTTATTTGTTATAAATAGTTTATTGTCAAGTTGGTTTCCATATAACACTCAGTGCTCATCCCCACAAGTGCCCTCCTCCATGCCCATCTCCCCTCCCCCCACATCCATCAGTCCTCAGTTTTTGTCAGCATTCAAGAGTCTCTCATGGTTTGCCTCTCTCCCTCTCCCCCACTATTTCCGCCCTTCTTCTCCCCCTTGGTCCTCTGTTAAGTTCCTCCTAATCCTCCTATACGTGCACACATATGATATTTGTCCTTCTCTGCCTGACTTATTTCGCTCAGCATAACACCCTCAAGGTCCATCCATGTTGCTACACATGGCCAGATTTCATTGTTTCTCATTGCCATGTAGTATTCCATGGTATAGATAAACCACATCTTCTTGATCCATTCATCTGTTGATGGACACTTAGGCTCTTTCCATGTTTTAGCTATTGTGGAGAGTGCTGCTATGAACATTGGGGTACATGTGCTCCTATACATCAGCATTTCTGTATCCCTTGGGTAAATTCCTAGCAGTGCTATTGCTGGGTCATAGGGGAGTTCTATTGTTAGTTTCCTGAGGAACCTCCACACTGTTTTCCAGAGGGGCTGTACCAGTTTACATTCCCACCAACAGTGTAGGAGGGTGCCCGTTTCTCCACATCCTCGCCAGCATCTCGTGTTCTCTGATTTGCTCATTTTAGCCACTCTGACTGGCGTGAGGTGGTATCTCAGTGTGGTTTTGATTTGTATTTCCCTGATGAGGAGGGATGCAGAGCATCGTTTCATGTGTTTGTTGGCCATCTGGATGTCCTCTTTGGAGAAGTGTCTGTTCATACCTTCTGCCCATTTCTTTACTGGGTAGTGTGTTTTTCGGGTGTGGAGTTTGGTGAGTTCCTTATAGTTTCTGGATATCAACCCTTTATCTGATATGCCATTTGCAAATATCTTTTCCCATTCTGTTGGTTGCCTATTAGTTTTCTGGGTTGTTTCCTTGGCTGTGCAGGAGCTTTTAATCTTGAGGAGGTCCCATTCATTTATTTTTGCTCTTGATTCCCTTGCTTTGGCGGATGTGTCAAGTAAGAGGCTGCTGCAGTGGAGGTCAAGGAGGTTGTTTCCTGCTTTCTCCTCTAGGGTTTTGATGGTTTCCTGTCTCACATCCAGGTCCTTTATCCATTTTGAGTTTATTTTTGTGTATGGTGTGAGAAATTGATCTAGTTTCATTCTTCTGCATGTTGCTGTCCAGTTCTCCCAACACCATCTGTTAAAGAGGCTGTCTTTTTTCCATTGGATATTCTTTCCTACTTTGTCAAATGTTAGTTGGCTGTATACTTTTGGGTCCACTTCTGAGTTCTCAATTCTGTTCCATTGGTCAATGTGTCTGTTTTTGTGCCAATACCATACTGTCATGATGATGACAGCTTTGTAGTAGAGGCTAAAGTCTGGGATGGTGATACCTTCTATTTTGGTTTTATTTTTCAGTATTACTTTGGCAATTTGGGGTCTTTTGTGGTTCCATACAAATTTTAGGATAGTTTGCTCTAGCTTTAAGAAGTATGCTGGTGTTGGGGCGCCTGGGTGGCTTAGTCGGTTGAGCGTCCGACTTTCACTTAGGTCATGATCTCGCGGTTCGTGGGTTCGAGCCCCGCGTCGGGCTCTGTGCTGACTGCCAGCTCAGAGCCTGGGGCCTGTTTCAGTCTGTGACTCCCTCTCTCTCTGACCTCCCCTGCTCACGCTGTCTCTCTCTCTCTCTCTCCTAGAAATAAATAAAAATATATATATAAAAAAAAGAAGTATGCTGGTGCAATTTTGATTGGAATTGCATTGAATGTGTAGATTGCTTTGGGTAGTAATGCCATTTTAACTATATTTATTCTTCCTACCCATGAGCATGGGATGTTTTTCTATTTATTTGTGTCTTCTTCAATTTCCTTCATAAGTTTTCTATAGTTTTCATCATACAGATCTTTTGTATCCTTGGTTAGGTTTATTCCTAGGTATTTTGAATAATGCAGTGAACATGGAAGTACAGGTTTCTCTTTTGGGATAGTGATTTCATTTCTTTTGGATATATGCCCAGAGGTAGGATTTTTTATTTAATTTTTTTAATGTTTTATTTATTTCTGAGAGAAAGAGACAAAGAGAGAGAGAGAGTGAGAGGGAGAGAGAGAGAGAGTGAGCATGAGCAGGGGAGGGTCAGAGAGAGAAGGAGACATAGAATCCAAAACAGGCTCCAGGCTCTGAGCCAGCTGTCGCACAGAGCCCCACTCAGGGCTCGAACTCACGAACCGTGAGATCATGACCTGAGCCGAAGTCGGATGCCCAATGGACTAAGCCAACAAGACACCCCTGTACATGGTATTTTAAAAAGACAAACTCATGGAAACAGAGAATAGAATGGTTCACCACTTAGGGGTGCGAGGGACAGGGGATATTGGTTAAAGTATACACACTTCAAGTCAGAAGGTGGATAAGCTCTGGGGATCTAGTGTACAGCGTAGTGATTATAATTAATAATACCATTACATGTAGTTGTAAGTTGCTAAGGGAGTAGCTTTTAAATGTTCTCACTATGAAAAAGAAATAATTATGTGATGTGATGGAGGTGTTAGCTAAGGTTATGGTGGTAATTGTCTTGCAATATATAAGTATATAAAATTAACATGCTGTAAACTGTAAACTTACACATTGTTATGTGTCAATTCTTTCTCATTAAAACTGGAAAAAATCATGTTTTCATGAAGCTTACATTATATGCAGGTATGCTGGATAGTCTCCATTTACTCCTCTGAATCTACTTCTCATCCTACTGTGCTTTGAGCTCTTGTCCACCAACTTCAAATACTGCTTGATGCCTTAGTTTTCTGGCTTCTTGTTTGTTTGACCAATGAAAAGCAAATATATAAATCAGAAAGGGAAGGAGCGAGCATCTGGGTATTATTTCTCAGGATCTTTCCCTGCTAGGGTATGACTTGGCCATGACTATTTTTCTCTGCTTACACAGTAAGTCACACATCTTGTAGTTTCAAGTATATGCTCTTACCCTGCCTCCTTCAGACAATGGAAATAGGATTAGCCCATTTAGCATTGTCATCACTTGTGGGTTTTTTTTTAAATCCTGCCGGATACTTGTAAATAGTCTTTTTGTTAAGCACTTTCCAATTATCCCTTTTGAGTGTGCCATCTATTTCCTGAAGGGCTTGAAATGATTGATGGAGCTAGAAAGGAAATAAAATTCATAAGATAATTGAGAAAAGAACTTTAGCAGATATTGTCTGCTACCAGCCATATCCTCTTGGCTCTCAGTATTCCTGTGAATGCTTCTTTTCTACACCCCTACCTGAGTGCTTTCCTTAGTGCTAGTCTGCTAGTCACTCTGGAGCAGGTGAGCCATGCTCGGAGGCCAGTGTTCCTTTCACCACCCTTCCCCAGAAGTCCTCAACCAATAACTGATAGGATATTGTAGGCAAAACCCTCAGCTTCTTAAATCTTGGCTGGAAGTACTTTGAGGCACTGTTCACACTGTCTGTCAGCATTCACCAGTGGGATTAGCTCCAGGTGCCCACGGTGGTCATCTGCTTAATAACACACACTTGGTTGGCTTCCTTTCTTTACTTGACATACTTCTCTATTCCACTGCTGATAATACACAGACACACACTCCCACTACATTAAATTCACATTCTTGCACAAAGGTAAACTCTGGAGATTCTGAGAAGAGATACATGCTGTTCGTTAGGTTCTTATAGCTCCTCTCTGGACACTGTGTCAAGAGAGATTTGAAGAGTTGTGAGGGCTGAAGCAATGAGACCTGTCAGGGAGTTTAGTGAGTCTAGGGCACTAGTAGATGATGGCACTAATCCAGGACAAAGATGGTGAGAATTTGAGCGAGAGCAGCAGTAGTGAAGAAAAGAATGGTCAGACTCTGAGTATTGTTTCTAGGTCTCCTGATCGATATTTATTGAAATATATTCTGTATCGGACATACTAAGATGGACACAGTCCTAATTCTCCTTTTAGAGGCGGGGAAAGCAAGTTTAGGGAAGTAAAGCAGGATATGTAGAGTGCTAACTGCAGAGCCCACCACTTGCCTCCTCACCACAGCACTTCACCAAGGGGGCTGTCCTAACAGAAGAGTGAGTAGAGGTGACAGTAAGCAGTGAGCAATAGAGAGGACAGTGGAAATAACAAGAGTAGACAGAGCTTTCAAGTAGATTACACTTTCAATGTCGGCAGGAAAAGAGAAAAGATACGGAGTAACTAATAGACAAAAGGTACACTTCTTATTTTATTTTCTTATTTTCCTTTTTAATCTGGGAAAAACTTATTCCTGTTTATGTGCTCAGAAAGGACACACTGGAAAAAATACTTTATGTTATGGAGTGAAAGGGAATAATTGATCAAGGTAGGCATGGGAGCACACAGAAGTTAAAGTGTATTCAGGGGTTTAAATCATAACTAACTTATAAATGTCTATAAATACATGCTCACTGTTAAATATTCAAATAAGAAAAACAAATACAGAAAAAATTATGCTGACATGTACCCCATTTGCAACAAGCCCCAAATGCCATTGCTATTGTTAAAGTCACCACACTTCAGTGGTTAATCTTCCAAATATTTGTGTGGATGTTATGTGTGTTTAAATCTTCGCATAAAATGAGTCACAACAATGTGTCTTTGTGATTTTTTTGCTCATACTATATTTTGTCTTTTTTTCACAATAGCAAACATGAATCTATTATATTATTCTTAATATTTCAGTTAAGGCATCAGCTTCATAAATCATCCACATTTTAAATTTATTTATTTAATATTTTTTAAAATTTATTTCTAGGGGAGAGAGAGACAGCATGAGCAGCGGAGGGTCAGAGAGAGAGGGAGTGACAGACTCTGAAACAGGCTCCAGGGCCCGAACCCACGAACCGCGAGATCATGACCTAAGCGAAAGCCGAAAGTCAGACGCTTAACCGACTAAGCCACCCAGGCGCCCCTTAAATTTATTTTTTATGTTTATTTATTTATTTTGAGAGAGAGAGAGAGAGAGAGAGAGAGAAATTGAGAGAGAGAGAGAACGAACATGGGTGGGGAGGGGAAGAGAGAAAGAATCCCAAGTAGGTTCCTTACTGTCCGCACAGAGCTTGATAGGGGACTCAAACCCACAAAGTGTGAGAGCATGACCTAAGCTGAAACAAAGAGGTAGACACTCAACTGACTGAGCTAAACAGGTGCCGTCAAATTTATTTTTAATAAACATTTAATTTTAGAATAGCTTCAAATTTACAGAAAAACTTATAAAGATACTACAGAGCTTCCCACATATACTGTATGCTGCTTATCCTATTAGTAACATCTTTCATTGGTATGGTATATTTGCCAGTTAGTGAATAAATATCAAAATACTATTATTGCTCCTAGTTATGTACATTCTATTAGGTTTTCCTTAATTCTCTTTTCCTGTCCAGGATCCCATCAAGAATACTATATTACAGTTAGCTGTCATATCTCCTTTGTCTCCTCTTGGCTGTGAGAGTTTTGCAGATCTTTGTCTTTGATGACCTTGACAGTTATGGCATGTGCTGGTTATGTGTTTTGTATAATGTTCCTCAGTTAGGATTTCCATAATGTTTTTCTCATGGTTTTGGGAAGAAGACTACAGAATAAAATGTCATGCTTATATCATGGTGAGGGCATATACTATTACTTATCACTTTAAAGTTGGCTGAGGTAGTGTTTTCCAAGTTTCTCCACTGTAAATTTACGCCCCCCGACCCCCAATTGTCATACTAGAAACTTTGGAAAGAGTGCACTATGAACAGGTTATATTTAAAGAATAGGAAGTTATCCATGCTTAACTTCATGGAAGGCAGAGTGTCTACCTAGAATTTTGGACTTCTGCACAGCATATTTGCCTATTCTATTCATTTCTATAATTATTTAAAAATCAGCATAAATTCATATTTAATTTGTACTTTGGGTTGTAATATAGTATGTACTGTATTTATTCTGTTGCTCAAACTGCTATAATTTCAGCTGTTGAGCGCTCTTTCAGTTAGCTTTTTTTGCCCCTTTGACGTAACCCCATTTATGTGTGTCTATGTGTGTGTGCCTGTGTGTGTCTGTGTATATTTAACACCTCTTTAACTCCTGGAACTCTAAGATGCTATAAACTCATTTGTATATTTTCTGTTTCACTCCTAGAATCAAATATTTCTCCATGGAATCCTATTTTTTTTTATTATTGGAGCATAATTTTATTTATTTAAAAATTTTTTAAATGTTTTATTTATTTTTGAAAGAGAGAGATAGAGACAGCATGAGCAGGAGAGGGTCCGAGAGAGAGGGAGACACAGAATCTGAAGACAGGCTCCAGGCTCTGAGCTGTCAGCACAGAGCCCGACGCAGGGTTTGAACCCATGAACCGTGAGATCATGACCTGAGCCAGGGTCGGTCGCCTGACTGAGCCACCCAGGCGCCCCTGGAATATAATTTTAAAAATCAAGAGACGGACACTGGGCGTGTTCATTGCTGCTGTAGTGTGATTGTTCTGAGGTCCTTTCAGTGAGCAAAACAAAAAAATGTGTGGGGGGGCGCCTGGGTGACTCTGTCAGTTAAACGTCTAACTTCGGCTCAGGTCATGATCTCCGGTTGGTGGGTTCGAGCCCCGCGTCCGGCTCTGTGCTGACAGCTTAGAGCCTGGAACTGCTTCAGATTCTGTGTCTCCCTCTCCCTCTCACACTCTCTTATTCATGCGGCCTCTCAGAAATAAATAAAAACATCAAAAAATTTTAAAAAAGGAAATGTGTGTGTACACTAACCTGTGCATAAACACGTCTAAAATATTTGTATGTGTAACCATCTTTATTAAACTGGACTTGAGTTTATAATGGTGTTCCAATTCTAATCCATTACTACATGATCATTCTAGCCTCTGCCTCTTGTACATCTATAGCCTCCTGCTCTAACAGAAAGATTTGGCTCTTATTATAGGTTATTCATATTTTAAAAGTATTCAATTCCAGTATATATGTATAGTGGTTTCAGAACTGTTAACTTCTATTCCCACTGAAAAACACTTGATCAACCAGTCTACACTGGATATGTATGATTCTTTTTACTTTAATCTCATAGTGTACACTCATCTCGAAGATATTTAGGTCAGCACTTTTCTCCCCCACTCCCTTCAGTGAGCTGTAACATAGATAATTTTGTCACATTCTGCATTCTAACCTGGGATTTCATTGATCTCTAAATATTTTTTAATTTGCATATACTGTGTTCATTTTTTATGTTTCAAAACTCAATAGATTTTTTAAAATGTAGTGTTGTGTATCCATCATTACAGCCTCCACACAGGATAGTTTCTCCCCTAACAATACCTCATGCTTCTCCTATTCAATGCCTCGGAACTCCCACTGTGAACCCCTGGGAATCATTGATCTATTTATCTACTCTATGATTTTTGCCTTTTTAAGAATATCATATAAACGCCGTAATAAAGTACATTTCAGCCTGATCACTTTTACTTATCAGTATATATTGTAGATTCACTCATGTCTTTACATGCCTTGATAGCTCATTCCTTTTTAATGCTAAATAGTATTCCATTACATGAAAATACCAGTTTGTTTATCTGCTAACCTAATAAAGGATATTCTGGTAGATTCCCATTTTGGGCAACTCTGCCTATAGCTGCCATAAACATTCATCTGCAGGTTTTTGTGTGGATGCGAGTTTTCAAATCAGTTGGTAAATACTTATGTGCATGAATGCAGGATCAGATAAGATTGTTTAAGTTCATAAGAAACTGCCTAACTGGCCTGCACAGTTGCTGTCTCCTCACACTCCCATCATTAGTGAATGAGAATTTCTAGTATTACACATCCTCACCAGCAACTGGTATTGTTTTTTGGACCTTAGTCATTTTAATAAGTGTGTATATCACTGTTGTTTTAATTTGCAATCTTAATGACAAATGCCCTGAACATCATTTCATGTGCCTATTTGCTGTCTGTATTTCTTCTTGGATGAGATGTCTATTGAGATATTTTGTTCACTATTTATTGGGTTGTTTATTTTCTTAGTATTGACTTTTAAGAGTGTGTGCATATTTTGAAGATGCCTTTTATCAGATTTGTGCTGTGTAAATAGTTTCTCCAAATATGTGGCTTGTGTTTTATATCTCTTAATTATGTCTGTGGCAGTTCAGATATCTTTAATTTTAATAGTCTACATTACTAGTTTCTTATTTCATGGGCTATATTTTTGGTGTTACATCTAAAAGTTCATTACAAAATCCGTATTCACCTAGATTTTTTGTCTATGCTTTCTTCTAGATATTTTACAGTTTGCATTTTATAATAATCTAGGTATATGATTCATTTTAATTTTTGTGAAATGTATACTTTATTTCTAGTTTCATTTTTCTGCATGTGTATATTTAATTACTTCAGCACTATTTGTTGTAAAGAATATTCTTTTTCTTTTGAATTGACTTTACACCTTTGTCGGAGACAGAAGACTATGTAATGGTGGTTCTATTTCTAAGCGCTCTATTCTCCTCGGTTCTATGCATCTATTTGTTGATCAAGACTATGCATTCTTATAGCCTCATACTAAATCCTACAATAGGGTTAACTCTCCAATTTTGTTCTTCAGTACTGTTTTGACTATTCTAGGTCTTTTGTATTTTCACATACACTTTAGAATCAATTATTGATATATACCAATACTAGCTTACTGAGATTTTCATTGGGATTATTTTGAATCTAGGGAACAAGTAGTGAAGAACTGACATTGAAACAATATTGAGTCTTACGAGCCATAAACATGGGGTATTTCTCCATTTGTTTAGATCCTCTCCACATTCTTTAATCAATGCTTTGTATCTTTTTGCATACAAATCCTGTGTATATTTTGTTAGATTTATGCCTAAGTTTTCTATTTTATATTGTTGTTGCTAATACACGTTTTTCAATGCTCATATATTTTGTAAAAAAATTTAAGTTTAAAATGTTTATTGATGGCAAATAGGAAATATTTTGTTTTTATATGTTAACTTTGTGTTCTGTGACCTATTTATACTTGTTTATTTTTTACAGGAGGTTTCTTTGCCATATCTTTGGAATTTTCTCCACAATCAACCATGTCATCTACAAAATAAAAATGTGTTCATTTCTTCATTTCCATTCTGAATACATTCTGTTTCTTTCCTTTTTCTTATTACATTAGCTAGGTCTTCAAGTACAATGTTGCATAGGAATTGTGAGAGAGGGATTCCCTGTTTTGTTTCCAACCTGAGCAAGAAAGTGTCTAGCTTCTGACAATTATGCATAGTGTGAGGATTTTGTAGATGTACTTTGTCAAGTTATTCATCTTTTTAAGTGATATAATCTTAATCGGGTATCATTCTAAATGATGGATATTACTTATAGATATTAATTTTAGATAACAGGCTATGCATTCCTATAGGACTTTTGCTTAATCTAAAATTTATGGTTTTAATACAGAGAGTTTACTTATATATATGGAGAGATTAACAAAAAAAAAAAAAAGACACACAGAAAATAACAAAGGCATGAGAGTTTAAAAGAAGTAGAAATAAGACTGACAACAAGATGATAGTATAAATTTTCCAATGAAGCTGATAAAAGTAAAGGAAATTGAGATGAACTATTCCGCAGCTGGAGGATACTGTTGAAGAGATTAGAATTACTCTAATTTGCTAGGACCATAGTTAGTGAAGTTGGGGGAATCAGTACCAACAAATCATAAAACTAGAAATGCACTGAATATTTAAAGAAATATTATACAGATAAAACATAATTCTTAATATGCATATTACCTTTAGCAAAGGAAGCATATCAAAACTCTGTGGGAGGTAATCTTGAAACGTTTCTGGAAATTAAGAGATTGTTATTGGAGATTCATGTGCAATACCCATTATTATGCATGTGATATGTGTGTGGTCTTTTTTATAATTCATTAATATGAAAACATAAGAGCCTTCATAAAGTCACTCAAATTTCAGCTTCTTGGGTTGATTTTTCCCAGAAGGTCCTAAGTTCCTTAATCATGAATTTTCTAACTATGTTGTTTTTCAGGAACATATGGCCAGTTTCTAGTTCCTCAGTTTCTATTTTAGAACCTAATGATTCACAATTGATATTTTGGTATGAGATATTCATAACATAATTATTGAAACATCACATTCATACTAAAATAAATATTTTGTCTAAGGCACTTGGAAGTGTATTCTTATTAGATTGTACTTTCCATTTGCTGGGCATATGTTCCTGAAATTGCTGAAAAAAAAAAAAAAAGACATTTCTGAGTGCAGAATTCGATGGGGCAGGGGTGTGACAGAAATTATTAATTTCTTAATAAGATTATAGTTCTAAAATGCCAAATGGAAAATCATTCCCCTTGCTTTTGAATGTTTTTTCTTAAATGACTTCAGCATTGCCTTCAACATGAAAAATTTCAAAATCCTGAATGGTCAGCATGCCTACCTAATATGTAAACAATAAGAACACTGAAAAACTAGAGAAACTCTACACTCAGTAAAGAATGAAAAAACTAGATGTAAGTGGAATCAGTGATCACAAATTATGTTAAAAATAAAATCTTACAGATGAACTAATTAAGAGACATAGCAACAAAAAAACTCAAATCACACTAAATTCTCACACTTATAGGTCTGTAGATTTTTCTAAACAATAAGAATGACCCATCGATTGTGAAAGTTTTTCAAACATAAAATGCATAAATACAAAAATATGTAGCATTTTTTTTCAAGTGTTCAAAGTACTGTCATAGGTTTAAGACAACAATCATAAATTAAAGTCATAGAGTTTCAGAGTTCAAAGAAAATGGGTGATACAAACAATTTAAACTCATTTTATTGACAAAGAGACAGAGTAAGTAAAGCCAAGTAAATTTTCCAAATTTATAGAGAGAGGGAGTGGTTTGGCCAGGAAGAGAATCTTAATCTCCTGACTGACAACAAGGTTTGATTTTTTCCCCCCACTATAGCATTTATTTCAAAATATTTAGTTCCCTGTTATTCCAACTGGAAGTAAGTCCATTGAGCAGAAAAGTCAATGATACTAGTTACAGCTTTAGAATGAAATATGATTGTCATATAATCAACAGTTTGTTCAGGAGAATTTGAAGGTTGATATCAGTTTTTAAAAACAACTTAATAAACAATTGAAAATTGCCAAGGACTTCAGTAGGGATATACAAGTAGGATTTTGTGTTGAATAAATGTAAATCAGTATGAATAATAAGAGCATCACTTACTGTAATGGATAGATTTATTATTGGTAAGAATCAAATTATTGTATATATAGAGATACAGAGGAGGCTTTACATATCCACATTTCCTCTGGAACTCTGAAGTAATCTAAAAAAATGATGGGGGCACCTGGGAGGCTCAGTCAGTTAAGCATGTGACTCTTGATTTTGGCTCAAGTCATGATCTCACTGTTCCTGAGTTCCGGCCAACACTGAGCTCTGCACTGATAGCATGGAGCCTGTGGGATTCTCTGCTTCCCTTTCTCTCTGTCCCTCCCCTGCTCATGCTTGTGTTTACACTCACACACTCTCTCTCAAAAATAAATAAACACTCCCCCCCCCCAAAAAAAACTGATGGAAAAATTACATGCATCTGAACCTCCACAATAAGGCCTTAGAAATAAGTGCTGGGCTCCTCAGTTTTCTTATTAATTTAGAAATATGCTATGGTCTCCTTAAGATTAGAGAAGAAACAGAATGTGTTCTCTGGATAGTACTGCAATATCTGAACAGTATTTACTGAAAGCCCCAGCTGTAAAGACCACTGTAACACATGAAGGCAGAAGGAAGCCCATCACATATTGAAAGTTCTAGTGGGTAAGTATGCATACTTGACTTTTTTTGGCTGATGAAAACTACCCTCCATGAGAAGGATGACTAGTCCATGCGTTGGATTCTACTGCATGCTCATTTGTAATGGTGTCAGAGGAAAGTTATACCCAACAAATAATTCAGAGCCACTGTATCAACTGTGACATCAAAAGTCACACATGCCCCAACTCTTATTATTCCTTCATCCAAAAAACACATTACCAACCAGGATTGATTTTTCAGGTAACAGGGATGAATATTTTAGTTTATATAATCTACTTAGAAAACAACAACTCAGAGTTTTATTGTATTAAATATATTAAGGACTCAAGATAACTTCCTTGATGTATGCAGCAAATCTGGAAGTAATAACAACAACCAAATCTAGACCTAGATATTTTTCTTTTAGCTGAAGTAAAATGAGTTTCCCTCAGAATTGAACTTAGGCAAATGAGAACAGACAAAAGACCTTAAAATAACTATAAGTACTTAATGAAAGAATGTTTGTTTGATAGTAGAGAAGAATAGTGACTACTCAATTAAATCTACACTCAGGGGAGGATTCACTTTAGTTATTCCATAGAAGCATGTGATATTCTTAATATTCTCCAGTGGTAATCAGCATAATTTATATGTTATATATATATATGTATATATGTATTTAGCTTTCATATATATTTATAAAAAGATTGGTATAGTGCCTTAAACTGAAGATTGTATTTTAAAATAAAAGAAGAAATGCATTAAAAAATAACTGAACACAATGCTATTTATCAGTATAAGTAATGTGGAGTAACATATTGACCTATTTCACCAGTAGCAATTTTGCTAATCATTTCCAATGAGAGATATATGGCTCTGAGAGAAGATAAACAAATGTAGAAAATAGCACAAAGCTAAGTAACTTCATATGTGTGTATGTGTACACAGATATGAAGTTATTTAGAAAAGGTTTGTAAAACATTGGTCATATAACAGTATTTCATGTCTTATAAAAGACTATCATGTTGTATCCAGTCAATACATATATTCAGTAACACTTAACATATATAATTGCAGTAAAATATTATCAAAACTAATAATAATCTATAGGACAAGATATGAATCTTCATATTTCCTTTTCATATTATAGCTTGAAAAAATGCCTATCCCCTTAACAACACACTGAATATTTATTGAATGGATGAATATACTCCATCATATATTTGAATTAAATATTAATGCAATAAGAAGAGTTTAGAGGAGTTAGCTTTCATTATTTTCATGTAAATGTAACATATAACTTGTATGGTGGAAGTGTCTTTCCAGAACGTTTAGCTTTTGTCTCTGTAATGGGCTCATAAACCATTTTATGCTAATTTCTGAATTTGAGAATGCTATTATTACAAAAATATTTCAAATTAAATTCCCTAATCTGTTTGAGGTTGTCTTGATGTTTGGCTATTTCATGAGATTTTTCTTGGCACCCAAGAACAGAGCTGGGATTAAGATTCCTTGTTCTGTGTTTGGCTGGGGAGGAGGAGTTTTCTAGTCCCTCTCAACTAAAAGTGAGTCTTAATTCTGAGTCTTAGAATCAGTAGCCTGCTTCAAACACATAGAAAAACCTCATCTCCTGGCCCTATGAGAGAGAGCATTAAAATTCAAGCATCTTGATTATCCCAACAGATGGAGAAAATGTATTTGAAAAAAATCAACATTCATTTATTATAGGAAATCTTACAAATTAGAGGGACAAGGAAATTTCTCAAAGCTGACAGCAAATATCATACTGAATTCTGAAATGATGAATGCTTTCCCCCTAAGGTCCAGCACTAGGTAAGGACATCAGATGTCACTATTTCCATTCAATGTTATACTAGAAGTCTAAATAAATGCTATAAATAAAAACAACAATAAAAAATACAAGGCATGCAGATGGAAAAGGAGAAACAAAATAGTCTTTATTCACAGATATTATAATAACCTATCCAGGAAACCCCATAGAATCTATAGAAAAAAAAATTAACACATGAATTTTTTAAGATCCCAGAATGCCAAGTGAATATACAAAAATAAATGATATTTGTATATATGAGCAAAAATATTTGGAAATTGAAATTTAAAAAACACAAGATCTTTTAAAATATATCAAAGCTTTGAAATTATTGAGAATGGATTTAATAAAATATGCAAGATTTGTATAGTGAAAGTTAAAAATTATTGATGAGAAAAAAGAACAAAACAAATGGAGAAGTATACTAAGTTTATGAATTAAAAGACTAAAAATTGTTCAGATGCCAAACACTCCAAAATTGATCAAAAGATTCAATATAATCCCCCCAAAATCTCATTGGCTTTTTTTTTGTTTGTTTGTTTAGAAATTAACAAGATACTTCAGGGGCGCCTGAATGGCTCAGTTGGTTGAATGTCTAACTTCAGCTCAGGTCATGATCTCACAGTTTGTGGGTTCGAGCCCAACACCCAGCTCTGTGCTGACAGGTAGCTCAGAGCCTAGAGCCTGTCTTCCCATTCTGTGTCTCTCTCTCTCTCTGGCCCTCCTGTGATCTGTCTCTGTCTCTCAAAATAAAATAAAGACATAAAAATTTTTTAAAAAAGAAATTAACAAGATACTTCTGAGATTTAGATGGATAACTCAAAGGTCTGACAATAACCAAGCAATTTTTAAAAGAACAAAATTAAAGACCTTATTATAGTACTTTATGTATAGACTACCAAGCTTACTATATAATCTATAATATAAAGCTATCGTCATCCATAGCAAATGATATTGATAGAAAGAGGGACACAGGTCAATGAAACAGAAGGAATCTCCACACATGGATCCATACATATATGGTCAACTAGTTCTATAGTAACTGATTTTCAGTGGTGAAAGAAGAGTCTTCTCAATACATGATGCTGTGATAATCGGTCATCAATATTTTAAAAAATAGCTTTGATCCTTCCCTCTCAATTTACACAAATATTAAGTTTAAATAGATCAGAGGCCTAAGTGCCTAAATATAACACAAAAAACTCTAGAACTTGTAGACAAAAATTTTGAGAAAATCTGTATGAACCTAGTAGGCAAAAATAGGTAAAAGCAAAAATACTGTAATACAATTGTCATGATAGGAGTTACCTTACACTACTCCCAGTTTTCATTTTAGAAGTATGATTTTTTTCTGTCGTTAGCAGCCATGAAAATAATGCTATGCACATAATTTAAACATGTTTTGAAGGACTAAGAGTCTGGATGTTTTGAGGATTATGGTAGAAGAAATAATAAAAGACATTCTGGTTATGAAAACTAATGTCAGATTTTGATCTGTGGCCATGGCCGTGTAAGTGGAAAAAAAGTAAGAGAGTAAAATTAAGAAACATGTAAAAATGAAAGAGAGGCAAGACCTGCCAACCATGTCCTTTGCCCAAACTACTAACAGATTCCATTAAAGAAACTGTACTTCACCATAATGTTAGAAAAGGATGCTCTTGAACTATGAACCTTGTCCAAAAACTACCTACAAATAGGAAAAAAAAAAAGAACTACAGAAAACTATAACAAGAAAGCTACAACAGAATAGGTAATATTAGGGGTGCCTGGGTGGCTTAGTCGGCTAAGCGTCCGACTTTCACTTAGGTCATGATCTCTCGGTTCATGGGTTCCAGCCCCGCGTCAGGCTCTGTGCTGACTGCCAGCTCGGAGCCTGAAGCCTGTTTCAGTCTGTGACTCCCTCTCTCTCTGACCCTCCCCCTCTCACGCTGTCTCTCTCTCTCTCTCTCTCACTCTCTCTCCTAGAAATAAATAAAAATATTTAAAAAAAAGAATAGGTCATATTAATCAAAATATTTCAGCTGAAGAAATTCTTCACTCAAAACTAAGTAGAATAAACTGTAATACAACTTCCCAAACTTTAATAAATATTTTCAAATAAGCATTTGATGATGATCCAAATTCAGGAAATTTCACATCGAGATAATAATTTCATCTAATCTATGCTGCATATTCTACGTCTGGAGTTACATACTTTTAAATTTTTCATATATCTTTCACTTCCTTCAGTTTATTTTTATTTATTTATTTATTTTTTAATGTTTTATTTATTTCTAGGAGAGAGAGAGAGAGAGAGAGACAGCGTGAGCAGGGGAGGGTCAGAGAGAGGAGTCACAGACTGAAACAGGCTCCAGGCTCTGAGCTGGCAGTCAGCACAGAGCCCGACGCGGGGCTCGAACCCACGAACCGCGAGATCATGACCTAAGCGAAAGTTGGACGCTTAACCGACTAAGCCACCCAGGCGCCCCACACTTCCTTCAGTTTATAAGAGTTTCTCAGCCTTTCTTTATCAGAACATTGACATTTTTGAAAACTTCTGGCTAACAATTTTTAGAACATTTCTTAATGTTCTAAATGTTGATTTAATATGTCCTCATAATTGGATTCAAGTTGTGCATCTGTGGCTGGAATTATGCAGAAGTGATAAGGCGTTCTTCGCAGGGTATCACATCCCCAAATGCATGATGTCTATATTCCACTTACTGATGAGGCTAATTTCAATCATCAGGTGGAGATGGTGTTTGCTTTCTCCAGGTTAGTTACTATTTTCCATCCATTTTTCTCCACTGTTTGGTAACTCTTTTGGTGAGATAACTTAGAGAAGATAAAAAAAGCCTACTCCTCCTCCAGCTTTATCTACAGGTATAGTATCCTCTAATATATCTTACCTGAATCAATTTACTATCCTGATTGCAAATGACTGTTTTTCCACTCTATCATTTCTTGCACATTTATCAGCAGCAAACTAATTTAAGAGGATGTCCCTATTTCTCTTCTATTTATGTTTATTTACTTATCACAATAGTTTAAATGATTTGTCCCTATTTCTCTTTTATTTATGTTTATTTACTTATCATAATAGATTTACATGATTTCCTACTTCATTCAATGGGTTACAATTCATTATAGTCCTCGTTTATATTGATGCTCAAATTGCCCCATATTTGGTCAATGGGAACTATGCCTTTAACGTCTCCATTATTTTGAACACTTTCTTATTTTTTGGCACACCAAGATGTTTAGTTTCATCTTGCTCCTTCTTTGCCCCACCCCTGGAATCAGGCATTTTTTGTTTGTTTGTTTTTGTTAAAAAGCTCTCATAGTAGGGTTGAGTGTTTAAGAACTAAAATCTGGGCACAAGTTTTGCTTACAGTTACTGGGATACCAGTGCTTTTTTCTGTGGATAGAGGTAGGGGGAACTATTTATTTGTTTCAGACTCCAGACTGTTCCCTTAGCTACATACTTGATCTCAGATCCCTATTGCAGCCTAAGTGTGAGTGTGAGTAACAGAGCAAAACAGTGAGAGAAAGACTGAGAAGAGAGACCATTCTCAGGATCTCACATAGAGTCATTTCTGGAAGTGGTGAGAAGAAGGAAATCTAAGTTGTACTTCACCTCTAGACCTACAACATAAACTTTTTCCACTTTTAATTTCAGTGATGTTTTCTGTCCAAATGCTTACTTCCAGCTAGCCTTGTATGGGATGAAATAACATGCATCTGTACCCATTTGCTTTGCAATGCCTCCTGCATTTTACTAGATCCTAGATGATTATCTGTCCAGATCCAAAGTCCAGTTTGTCATGGACATTAAGATAGTAAAATAGGATTCCCTCCTAATTTCAAACTAGATTACAATACTATAGTAATTAAAATAGTATGGTGTTGGCATACAGACACATAGACCAATGGAATGAAAAACAGAGCCCAAAAATAAACTTTCACATATATGAGAAGTTAATCTATGACCAAAGGAACAAATAATGTGCAATGGGTAAAGGCAACCTTTTTAATAAATAATGCTGGGAAAATTGGACATCCTCATGCAAAAGAATGAAATTGGACCTCTATCGGATCACATACACAAATATGATTCAATGTGAATTACTTGACTTACATTTAAGTTTTATAGTTGCAGAACCATAAAATTCCTAGAAAAAAACAGGTAGTAAGCTCCTTGACAGAGCTCTTGGCGATAATAGTTTTTTAATCTGACAGCAAAAGCAAAGACAACAAAAACAGAAATAAAATGGGACAACATCAAATAAGTTTCTGCACTGCAAAGAAAACCATCAACAAAAAGAAAAGGTAATCTACTGAATGGAACTATTAGCAAATCGTATATCTGAAAAGGGGTTAATTTCCAAAATAGACTGTTAGCAAATCATATATCTGAAAAGGGGTTAATATCCAAAATAGACAAAGAACCAATGTGTCACCAAAAAAAAAAAGTCTAATTTAAAAATGGGCAGAAGATCTGAATAGACGATTTCCATAGAAAATATATAAATAGCAAACAGGTACATGAAAAGATGCTCCACATTGTTAATCATCAAGGAAATGCAAATTAAAACAATGAGATATTACCTCACACTTGTTAGAATAGCTATTATCAAAAAGACTAGAAACAGAATGTTGGTGAGGATGTGGAGAGAACAAAAACTTTGCATACTGTTGTTGGAAATGTAAACTGGTGTAGCCACTGTAGAAAACAGTATGGAAGTTTCTTAAAAAATTACAAATATTCCACTTCTGGCTATTTATCTGAAGGAAAGAAAACACTAATTTGCAAAGATATCCCCATGTTCATTTTGGAATTATTTACAATATCCAAGACATAGAAATGGAAATAATCTAAGTGTCCATCGATGGATGAATGGATAAAGAAGTTATGGTATATATGTATATGTGTGTATCTGATTACATTATGATATACATATTTGTGTAATAGAATATTCAGCCATAAAAAAACAAAAGTTTGACACTTACGACAACATGGATGGATCTCAAAGCATTATGCTAAATGAAATAAGTCAGAGAAGGAAAAATACCATATGATCTCTCATATGTGGAATCTACAATTCTATATATTAAAACAAAACTAAGCTAATTGATACAGAGTGGTAGTTGTCAGAGATGAGCAGTGGGGTATGAAACAAAAGGGGCAAACTTGGTTTTTTTGTTGGTTTAAGTGAATAGAAAAAAATATATATATAAAAGGTAGGTTTGAAGGGATAATTTTTGAGTAACTGGCCTAAAAATGCCCAGACCACCCCAGGGAAAACTGAACACTGTATATAGATTATGTTATCATGCCCACAGATCACTGTGATAAATGAGACTCCATGGACAAGCTTGAATAGTGTACTGTGCTGTGAGCAATGCATTGCCATTTCAAGAGAGCTGGGTACTCACAGAACTTAAATCAGGCGAGATTTCACAGGAATTGTGATAGTCCTTTTAAAAACCACTTTAGATAGTCATTTGATTTTTCACTTTACTTTTAGTATACAGAAAAAGGTGGGAAACATGGCTCAGCTTAAAGGAGACAAAGGAAGATTTGATACTTTTAAGATACTTTACAATACGGTCGACTTTTTACTGAATACCATTATGAAAGAAATAAGATTATACTGGAGTAGAAAGCTTATTTAATATGCTTCACTGAATTTAGTGGCTGGTAAGTTATGACAAGATTATTTTTAATATATTTTGGAGATAATGCTGGATACATTTCTTTATTCTGAGACTGGAGTTACTCTGTAATAATTTCTGTGCCCTTTACCTGAAATGTTCTACTGAATATACCAAAACAGGTTGTATAAAAAAACAAATAGTAAGCTATGGCACAAGATGTGGAATATGTAGCCCATTGTGTTGATGACTTCTCCATATCTTTAAACTCAGAACTGATGTGGTATAAACAGATGGCCACATACTATAATTATCACAAAATTATTTTATAAAAATCTCTCTTAGTATTTAATAAAAGACTAACAGAGAACTATGTCAAACTAGAAAGTCAGAATTCACAAGTCCAGACATTACTGAGATATAAACATTTCCTTTTTTTTCTTTTTGTTTTTAAACTTTTCTTTTTCCACGAATATTTTCCCCACTGCTCCCCCTTCCAATTCAGTTAGCAAGTGGTCATTGCCATGTGCTTTGCTCTAGACACAGACCAGAATGGGTGGTGATGGTCACTAAGAAACAAATAGCTTACAGGTTATTATTGACTTCTGTGCTCTGGAAGGTTTAACCCTTAGGGAACAGTAATCCACAGGTAAATATAAAATATATGAAGAAATAATAAAAGAAAAGCTTTCATAGACATTAGAGAGAGAGCAAGGAGATCTGGGAGAAGAGATATATACGAGAAACCAACAAGTGGCTAGTTTATCAGGGGAAGAGTCCTAGATATAGATGTGAATACCAGGGGCCATGCCAGAGGGTGGCTAATTCTTGATGGAACCTTCTTGTTGCTTACAGTGTCTTCACTCTGGAAGCAGGTGATCACTCGCGCTATTACTGCTTTCAGTGAGTTTGGTGGGGATTTGAGATTCGGTCTATCATCTCATGCTGACTGATAAAGGGCAGCTTTCCTTTGCTTTGTCTCAGCCTCACCTACTCCATGTAGCTTGTCTCTTTGCAATGTGCAATTTGGTAGGAAGTATAAGAAAAGGAGATGAGGGAGGAGGCAAGATGGCGGAGAAGTAGGGAGCTCCATACATTTCACTCGCCCCCATGTCTCAAACAGAGAAGGCCTGAAGCCACAGGAACACTTACAGAATCCAGGAGTTTAGGAGAAAAGGAGAAAAGGAGACAGAGTCCACTGAGAAAACCTTATAGAGTGAGTGTGAACTGGGGAAGATAAAAACAGGCCGGGACTGGAGACATGGATAAAGGTGAGGGAGCCTCCCTTGCGGGGAGCCGAGGTGAGTAGAAGGGAGAAGAAAGAGCAGCTGAAACCGCTCAAGAAACTGTCCCTGTCCCTGGAGAAGAGAAAAACCTCAGCTCGGGACGCAGGGATCTGGTTTCCAGGTGTCCAGCTGACCTTGAGTGGGATGCACTGGTCCCAGGCGACACCAGAAGAAACCACTCCTCTGCTCGCCAGCTCGACCTGGAGGGGAAGCAGTGCACCTGAAGCCGCCCCGCCGCTCTTCTGGCTTGGCTGATCCCCAGTGGGGAGGCCAGAGGCTTGAAACTGCTCAGACGGACCTGGCCTGCAGGTTTATTTTTCGGGCGGTATCAATGGGTGCGTGGACTAAGATCTGAAAACAAGGCATGGCTTGGGACACGGAGCCTAGCCCACCTTGGCTACACCCATGGCACAGGGAAATTGGACCCAAAAGAGTGAGTTGAAATGCTCGGTATAAGAGGGGGCTGAGGTGCCACCATTTTTCTCCCCATAAACACCAAGGCGGGACCTCGGGGAGCAGTCTGCAGGAAGCAGTGGCGGCTAAGACCTGTCTACACCAAACCATGCCCATCTCTGCTAGAGAGCTGTTTTTTGTTTTTTGTTTGTTTGTTTTTGTTTTTCGTTTTTACTAGAGCCCAGGGCAAGACCAGCATGGGTGCACTGCCATGATTAATTCTAGATAAATTCTTTCTTTTCAGATATATTTTGCTGTCTCATTCATATCCCTCCCCTCTGCTGGACTGGGCACTGTGGTCGCTGGTTTGCTTAAACAGTCACATTTAATCCATTCTCTAGATGTATATTCTACACCTCCACCACCACCTTTTGATCTCTCTCTCTCTCTCTCTCTCTGGAGTAATCAGACTATATAGTTTCTCTGAGTAACATTATCTTCGTTTCTTCCTCCTTGTTTCTTACCATGTTCCCCTCTTTCTCTCTCTGAATTAGGCCTCTTAGTCTCTCTGCCTAGTCATTTCTCTTCCAATTTCACTTCCTCCTACCCTGTCATTTCTCTCTTTGTATATGCTCTTCCATCAGCACTGCATACACCCAGCTCTTTATTAGTAGCTGGGAATTCTGGTTTTATACTTTTAGAGTGTCCTTTGTCTTTGGGTTTTTTTCTTTTCTTCTTTTTTTATTTTTATTTTTATTATTTGTTTTTCCTCCTTTCTCTTTTTTTCCCTTCTTTTTTTTTTCTTTTTCCCTTTTGGTTTGCGTGTTTGTTGGATTGGTCTGTGCGTTTGTGTGCTTTTGTTCCCTGTGTGTTTGTCTGTCTGTTTTCTTTTCAAGGGCTATCCCAACAAACAAGCCAAAGTATACATGGTGGAAAGTCCCAAGTACCACTATGAGTAGGGAAATAAAATAACCAAAATCTCAACAAGAGAGACCAAGAGACACCATTCAAAATACACTTCCAGAGGAGAGGCAAGATGGCGGAGAAGGAGGGAGCTCCATACTGCACTCACCCCCCATCTCACACAGAAAAGATCTGAAGCCATAGGAAACCTTACAGAACCCAAGAGATTGGGAGAGAAAGGACACAGAATCCACTGAGAAAGACTTTTAATGTGAGTGTGAACTGGGGAAGATAAAATCGGGCAGGGATCGGAGACGGGAGGGTCGGGGCGATCCCCCTTTGCGGGAAGTGAGAGGGGAAAAAGAGGGAGTCCAAAACTACTCAAGATACGGGCCCTGCCGCTGGGAAACAGAAAAACCTCCACCTGGGGCATAGAAGGACGGTGTGCGCCAAATCCCTGCACGTGAAATCATCCCGGAGCGGCTGCGCACGCGCGGGCACTGCTCCTTTGTTCCTTTGTGCTCCCGGCGCGGCTGGATTCCTGGAGGAACATGCGCGGACCTCCACACTCTGAGCTGGCTGGCACTTTAGAGGGAAGGTGAAGCGCTTAAAACTGGGAGATTTGCCTGTGAGTTCATGTTTTGGGAGACAAGACACTGAGGGACCAGGTTTCCCTCTCTCCAGTGGGCCAGACACGCCCTGCAGACAAGCCCCCGCCCATGCTCTGCTCGCCAACCCGACCTGGAGAAAAGGGAGCAGCGGCTTCTGGCTCCACCCCCAGGGCTAGGCAATGCTTGGAATTGCACTGAGGGGATCGCCTGCCAGGTTGTGGCTGCCGCGGTTTCAGTCAGGCGCGCGGACTGCACTTGGAAACTAGCTGGCCTGGATTAAAGAGCGCCACCCACCCGGCACTGGAGTTTACACGCCCAAAAAAGCGAGGTGCAGCGCTTGGTTCAAAAAGGGACTGGAGCACCGTCACTCTCCTCCCCACAACCGCTAAGGCAGAGCTCCCGCCTGACGCATTGGATCACACCACGTCCACCCCTGCTAAAGAGCGGCCCTCCTCCTTTTTTTTTTTTTTTTTTTTTACCCTTTTCCCCAGAAGACTGACCTGATTAACTTTGGTCACCAGCTAAGTTAAACAGTCATAACTAGTCCATTCTGTAGATGTAAATTCTACACCTACCGACATTTTCATCTCTTTCTGTCAGTAGTAATTAGACTGTATAGTTTCTCTGGATAACACCAGCGTCTTTCCCTCACCTCTCCAACCATATTCCACCCTTTAGCTTTTTGAAAAAAGCTTCTTATCCCTCCTGCCTGTTCATTCTATTTACAATTTTGCTTCATCCCTGCCCTGTCTTCTCTCTCTTTCTCTATGCTCTTCAACCAGCACTGCATACACATGGCTATTTAACTGTAGCTTGGAAATCTGGTTATATGCTTTAAACCGTACTTTGTCCACCAGTTTTCTTTTTTCCTTTTCTTTTCTTCTTTTTGACGCTTTTATGTATTTTTTACTCTCTATTATTCGCTCTCCCTCTTCTGTCTTTTCTCTTAAAGTATCCGTTTTCCTTCTTGGTTTGCATGTTAGTTGAATTTGTCAGTGCGTTTGTGTGCTCCTGCTCCCTGTGTGTTTGTCTGTCTGTTTTCTTCTCCAGGGCTACCTCAAGAAACAAGCCAGAGTACACAGGGTGGAGAGTCCCAAATATCACTACGAGTAGGAAAATAAAATAACCAAGGTCCCAACAAGAGAGACCAAGAGATACCATTCAAAAAACACTCCCTGAAAGGATAGGCCCTGGACAGTCAAAGAGTCTTCTTGGATACAGTAGCGCTCGAAGGTGCAGAGAGCATAACAAGTCTTTAAAACTAACGAGAGCCAGAAAGCTAACTAAAATGATGATACAAAAGAACTCTGCTCCAAAGAAACTCCAAGAAGAAATGACAGCTAATGAACTGCTCAAAAAAGATATAAGCAGCATAACTGAACAAGATTTTAGAATAATAATCATAAAATTAATAGCTGGGCTTGAAAAAAAGCATAGGGGACATCAAAGAAACTATGGCTACAGACAAAATGGAAAATAAAAATAGGCATGAAGAATTTAAAAAAGCGATAAATGAGATACATAATAAATTAGAGGCCTCCAATGCATGGATTGAAGAGGCAGAAAGGAGAATAAGTGATTTAGAAGACACCATTATAGAAAAACAAGAAGCTGACAAAAAAAGAGACAAACTGATCCAGGAACAGGAAAGAAGAGTTCCAGAGCTCAGCGATACGGTCAAACACAACAATATCCGTATCATAGGAATCTCAGAAGAGGAAGAGAGAGGGAAAGGTGCTGAAGGAGTCCTGGAACAAATTATAGCAGAGAATTTCCCCAACCTGGGGAAGGAAGTAAATGTTGAAATACGAGGCACAGAGGACTCCCCTCAGACGTAACTTGAATCGATCTTCTGCACAGCATATCATCGTAAAAATGGTAAAATACAAGGACAAAGAGAGAATTCTGAAAACAGCTAGGGAGAAAAGGGCCCTAACATACAAAGGGAAACCTATCAGAGTGGTGACAGACCTATCTACTGAAACTTGTCAGGCAAGAAAGGAATGGCAGGAAATCTTCAATGTGATGAACAGTAAAAATATGCAGCCAAGAATCCCCTATCCAGAAAGCCTGTCATTCAAAATAGAAGGAGAAATAAAAATCTTTCCAAATAAACAGAAATTGAAAGAATTTGTCATCACTAAGCCAGCCCTATAAGAAATCCTGAGGATGAAGCTCTGAAGGAAAGGTTGCAAGGAACAAAGATACCAGAGACACCACCACAAACATGAACCTTACAAAAGATACAAAGACTCTAAACCTACATATCTCAATAATAACACTGAATATAAATGGGCTGAATGCTCCAATCAAAAGACATAGGGTAGCAGAACATATAAAAAAAAACAAAATCCACCTATATGCTGTCTACAAGAAACTCATTTAAAAATTTTTTTAATGTCTTATTTATTTTTGAGCAAAAGAGACAGCATGAGCAGGGGAGGGTCAGAGAGAGAGGGAGACACTGAATCCGAAGCATGCTCCAGGCTCTGAGCTGTTAGCACAGAGCCCGATGAGGGACTCGAACCCACGAACTGTGAGCTCTGTGAGACCTGAGCCGAAGTCGGAAGCTTAACCAACTAAGCCACATAGGTGCCCAACAAGAAACTCATTTTAGACTGGAAGATACCTTCAGATTAAAAGTAAGGGGATGGAGAAATATATATCATGCTACAGGAAATCAAAAGAAAGCTGGAGTAGCGATACTTATATCAGACAATCTGGACTTTAAATTAAAGACAATAACAAGAGATGAAGAAAGGCACTACATAATAATTACAGGGTCCATCCATCAGGAAGAACTAACTATTATAAATGTGTCTGCACTGAATATGGGAGCACCTAAATACCTAAAACAATTAATCACAAACAGAAACAAGCTTATATATAAGAATGTGCTAATAGCAGGGGACTTTAATACTCTGCTTACAGCAATAATAGGTCAACCAGACAGAAAATCACTAAAGAAATAACGGACTTGAAAGACACATTGGACCAGATGGATCTGACGGATATATTTAGAACTTTACATCTTGAGGCCCGGGAATTTACTTTCTTCTCAAGTGCGCATGGCACATTCTCCAAGATAGATCACATACTGGGACATAAAGCAGCCCTCAATAAATATAAAATAATTGAGATCATACCATGCAAACTGTCAGATCAAAATGCTTTGAAACTTGAAATCAATCACAGGTAGAAGTCTGGAAAACCTCCAAAAACATGGAGGTTAAAGAACACCCTACTAAAGAATGAATGGGCCAATTAGGCAGTTAGAGAAGAAATTAAAAAATATATGGAAACAAATGAAAATGAAAACACAACAATCCAAATCTATGGGATGTGGCAAAGGCAGTCCTAAGAGGAAAGTACATTGCTCTCCAGGCCTATTTCAAGAGATTAGAAAAAGCACAAGTCCAAAATCTAACAGCTCACCTAAAGGAACTAGAGGCAGAGCAACAAGAGCGCCCTAAACCCAGTAGGAGAAGAGAAATAATAAAAATTATGGCAGAAAAAACAATATAGAATCCAAGAAAAAAAAAGGTAAACAGATCAATGAAACCAAGAGTTGGTGTTTTGAAAAAATAAACAAAATCGATAAACCTCTAGCCAAGCTTCCCAAAAAGAAGAGACCAATCAAAGAGACAAAATCATGCATGAAAATGGGTATTACAACCAACCCCTCTGAAATACAAGCAATTATCAGAGAATACTCTGAAAAATATATGCCAACAAACTGGACAACTTGGACGAAATGGACAAATTCCTAAACACACACTCACTACCAAAATTCACACAGGAAGAGATAGAAAAATCTGAACATACCCATAACTAGTGAAGAAGTTGAATCAATTATCAGAAATCTCTCAACAAATAAGAGGCCTGGGCTAGATGGCTTCCCTGGGCAATTCTACCAGACATTTAGAAGGGAAATTAATACCTATTCTTCTCAAGCTATTCCAAAAAATAGAAAATGAAGGAAAACTTCTGGACTCATCCTACGAAGCCAGCATCACTTTGATTCCCAAGCCAGCCAAAGACCCAGCAAAAAAAGAGAGCTACAGGCCAATATCGTTGATGAATATGGATACAAAAATCATCAACAAGATACATGCAAATCGAATGCAACAGCACATAAAAAGAACTATCCACTATGATCAAATGGGATTCATTCCTGGGTTGCAGGGCTGTTTCAATATTTGCAAATCAATCAATGTGATCCATCACATTAAGGAAAGAAAAGATTAAAACCATATGATCCTGTCGATAGATGTAGAAAAAGCATTTGACAAAATACAGCATCCCTTCTTAATAAAGACCTTTGAGAAAGTTGGGATAGAAGGAACCTACTTAAATATCATAAAAGCCATCTATGAGAGGTCCTCAGCTAACATCATCCTCAACGGGAGAAAACTGAGAGCTTTCCCCCTGAAATCAGGAACATGACAGGGATGTCCACTCTCACCACTGTTGTTTAACATAGTGTTGGAGTTCCTAGCATCAGCCATTAGACAACAAAAGGAAATAAAAGGCATTAAAATTGTCAAAGAAGAAATCAAACTTTAGCTTTTCGCAGATGACATAATACTCTACATAGAAAAGCTGACAGACTCCACCAGAAGCCTACTAGAACTGATCCATGAATTCAGCAAAGTTGCAGGATACAAAATCAATGTACAGAAATTGGTTGCACTTTTATACACCAAAAATAAAGCAAAAGAAGAAGAAATCAAGAAATTGATCCCATTCACAATTGCACAAAAATCCATAAAATACCTAGGAATAAGCCTAACCAAGGATATAAGAGATCTGTATGATGAAAACTGTAGAAAACTCATGAAGGCAGTTGAAGAAGACATAAAGAAATGGAAAAACATTCCATGCTCATGGATCGGAAGGATAAATATTCTTAAAATGTCATTCCTTCCCAAAGCAATCTACACATTGAATGCAATCCCTATCAAAATTGCACCAGCATTCTTAACAAAACTAGAACAAACTAACCTAAAATGTGTATGGAGCCACAAAAGACCCCGAATAGCCAAAGTAATATTGAAGAAGAAAACTAAAACGGGAGGCATCACCATCCCAGACTTTAACCTCTACTACAAAGCTGTCATCATCAAGACAGTATGGTATTGGCACAAAAACAGACACATGGGCCAATGGAATAGAATAGAGGACTCAGAATTGGACCCACAAATATATGGCCAACTAATCTTTGACAAAGCGGGAAAGAGTATCCAATGAAAAAAGGCCTCGTTAACAGATGGTGCTAGGAGAACTGGACAGCAATATGCAGAAGAATGAAACTTGGTCACTTTCTCACACCATACACAAAAATAAACTCAAAATGGACAAAGGACCTGAATGTGAGACAGGAAACCATCAAAACCCTAGAGGAGAAAGCAGGAAACAACCTCCTTGACCTCAACCACAGAAATTTCTTACTTGAAACATCCCCAAAAGCAAGGGAATCAAAAGCAAAAGGGAACTATTGGGACTTAATCAAGATTAAAAGCTCCTAATGGCAAAGGAAGTAATCAATAAAACTAATAGGCAAACGGTGCAATGGGAAAGATAGTTGCACATGACATATCAGATAAAGAGTTAGTATCCAAAATCTGTAAGGAACTCCACACCCCAAAATCAAATAATCCAGTGAAGAAATGGGCAGAAGACATGAATAGACACTTCTCCAAAGACGATGTCCAGATGGCCAACAGACACATGAAACGATGCTCAGCGTCCCTCATCATCAGGGAAATACAAATCAAAACTACACTGAGATACCACCTCACACAGGTCAGAGTGGTTAAAATGAACAAATCAGGAGATAATAGATGCTGATGAGGATGTGGAGAAACAAGTATTTTCCTACACAGTTGGTGGGAATATAAACTGGTGCAATCCCTCTCAAAAGCACTGTGGAGGGTCCTCAAAAAATGAACAGTAGAACTCCCCTATGACCCAGCAATAGCACTGCTAGGAATTAACCCAAGGGATACAGGAGTGCTGATGCATAGGAGCACATGGACCCCAATGTTCATAGCAGCACTCTCCACAATAGCCAAATCATGGAAAGAGCCTAAGTGTCCATCAATTGATGAATGGATCAAGGAGATGTGGTTTATCTATACAATGGAATACTACATGGAAATGAGAAAGAATGAAGTCTGGCCATGTGTAGCAACATGGGTGGAACTTGTGGTTGTTATGCTGAGTGACATAAGTCAGGCAGGGAAGGACAGATACCATATGTTTGCACGTATAGGTTGATTAGGAGGAGCTTAACTGAGGACCATGGGGGAGAGGAAGGAGAAAAACAGCTGGGGAGAGGGAGGGAAGCAAACCATGAGAGACTCTTGAATGCTAAGAACAAACTGAGGGTTGATGGGGGTGGGGTATAGGGAAAGGGGTGGTGGTGGGCATGGAGGAGGGCACTTGTGGAGATGAGCACTGGGTGTTATATGGAAACCAAATTGACAATAAACTAAGAAAAAAAAGAAAAGGAGATGAAACTTTGGACACTCACTAGGCTAAAAAGATCTCTATTTACCAAATTTAGAAAATTTTCAGCAATTTTTCCTTCATATATTATTCTCTGCAACTCCTTTCTGCTTTCCTTTAAAGAATCTAATTATCCTTTTTTAAGTGTCTTAAAGCCTGACAGCTCTCTGATTCTCAGTTCATTTTTTTCTCAGTATTTTTTCTTGTCTTTTTCTTTTTGAATTGTTTCTAGTACTATGTGATTAACTATTTTTTTAACTTCAATGGCTAGTCTGCTCTTAAGTCTATACAGTATATTTTGATCTTAGACTTTTTTCTTAATCTAGAAGTTGTTTTATGACTTTTCTATATCTTCCATGTTTCTCCTTCCATGCTTTCATTTACCTTCTGAAACAGATTATAACTATTTAAATGTCTTTAGCCATTAATTCTAGCTACTGTGTTATCTCTGAGTCTGTTTATATTTACTGTTTTCTATCTTCATTATGGATGTTTTCCAGCTTGAGTGCCTGATAGATTCTTACAGTGTGTTAGACATTTTGAGCTTTATAGGATGCTAGATCTTGTTTCTGCTGAATATTTTTTGAAATCATTTTTTTTATAGGATAAAGTTATTTGGGAAAATTTTACTCCTTTTGAAGCTAACTTCAAAGTTTTATTTGGTGGAACCAGAACAGCTTTTACTCTACATACTATATTTGTTCAAAGGTGAGAAATTATCCTTCCGAGTATCCTCACTCCAAGGTTTTCTACTCTATATCTTAGATACATAGATTAGTCATGGTCCTGAGTGAGTTCTAGAAATTGTTCTGCCTTTTCCTGGCTCTTGATAGTTTCCTTGCACTATGTGTTGATCAGTATTCTGGTAAAGATTCAAGGGAAATATTTTTCAAATCTGAAGTTCTCTTTTTTAAGGCTCTTTCTTCTCTGTTCATTTTGTCCTGTGAATTCTAACTGCCTTAGCCTCTCTGAATTTTCATTTATACCAAGGAGAATTAAATTTAATGTTCAGATTTATATTTTGAAAACTAATTTTTGGCAGGGATCTGAAAAAGGAAATGGTAGGGATAAGACTATTAGGAAATATTAAATTAAAAATTGTGAGAGTCTTAACCAAGGCAGGGCAGTGAGGGTAAAGAGGTGGTCATGTGTTTAAGAGATGTTATAAGGGAAAATAGAGAAGACTTAGTTATCATTTAGCCATGGCAGTCAGGGGAAAAGAGAAACACAAGTTGGTTTCTAGCCTCCTAGAAGGCTAGGCCCCTTACCATGTGAATGGGTAAAGGTTAAGTTCTTTATCAAAATAGAAAATGCAGAGGGGGAAAGACCAAGCCAAGTAGGTGACAAGGATGATGAGTTTAGTTTTCCACATACTAAGCTTCCTGATGAATTTCAAGGAGGAATATACAATCAGTATTCTGGTTCAATTCAACTTAACATCCCATGAATACCTACCATACGCAAGGGACTTTGTTGAGAACCAAAAAGACAAGGGAGAATGAGATGTAGTACCTTTCATTGGTGTAGAACACAAGAGATCTGGGGCACATATATAAGTTTGGTCAATAATAATAATAATAAGAAGAATAAATATCTTATTTGAGTAACAAACCCCAAAATTCAAACAACAGTTGTAAATGTAAAGTTAGGAAGGGAAGATCAATGAAATAAAATTTATACCCTTTCCTCTATAAATAAAGCCCCCCAGTCCATTTTCAAAGACTTTTGACCCCAGCATAATACAACATCCAGACTAGCTATGACTCTCAGGCAAACTAATTTTCTGCTTCTGCTTCAAAGCAGGAGATTAGAAGCAGTGAGGGAACTGCTAAAGGCAGTTGTATTTTCAATAGTGTGAAGTGATTGCTGACAGCTTGTCAAGAAAAGCAGGAAAACAAAATAGGGAAAGCACATTTAAGCCCAGGAATCTAGGTCCTACACATACTCATAGCTCCGTGACCTATATATTACAGTAATAATTGTTTATTTAGATGATTGTCTATATAGTCAAGATTATTTATTATGTCAATTTATTTTCTGCAACATCTTTCTGATGCAAAATAAACATCTAATAGATTTGTATTACATGATTTCCTAAAAATGTGAATGGCCTTCTTAAAAAATAAGGTTTTTTCTGCATTACAAATTAGGAATACTGGTTAATATCGTCTAGACTCCTGTTTAAAGGCTAATTAATAAGATGTCAAATTAGATGCTCACGTAGTACAGTGCACTTGTACAATCCATCTCCAAGTCTCTTGGCCATTAGCAACCATGACCAATGGGTAATATCTGGCTTAAAAAGTGGCCAGGGTCATTTTACTCTTTCAAATTTTTGGCTCCTTTTTATCTGTATCTATTCTGGTTCTAGTATTCTAAGAAGTTCAATGCAGGTGGAAAGTGCAAGTAAATGAAGACAAGTTTTATTAGTACAGTAAACTTGGCATAAGAAAGAGCTAAGATTGGTAAAATTTTACATTACTTCTAACTACATAAAATTAATTAAAGGTTGGGTCTATTAGAGTCCTCAACCTGAGATCTGTTGAGATTTCTAGCAATAAATAGATGAATAGAGCAAGAACCAAAAGAAAGTTACAAGCACTGTTAGTGGGAAATCAGGAGAATTTGTAGCTATTGTCTTCTTTAAAGAATAGTATATATACATATACAGATTATAGCATAGAAATTTTTAAGAAGTTTAACAGTGTAATAAACAAAACAGTAGCGACAAAAGTTTATTTTTGAACAAAATATAATTGAAAACACTATGTAAGTTAATACATAATATTTTTCTGACCAATGACTAGGCCAGCAGGACAATAAACAAAGTGAAGGCAACACTGTAAGGCAACTTGAAGTGCAAAAAGAGATTAAACAATGCATTAGAAGCAATGAAGAGAAGAATTAAAGCAGTGGAATATTGAATTATGGCAAGTGCAAGCTTGGGAATTTTATTCAGGTCCCAAAGGAATTGGGCAAAGAGACTTCAGAGATTATAAAGTGATATACATGGAGGGGATGAAAATATACATCCTAGGTACATAAAATTGTGTTTTAGGGGAAAAAAAGATTTTGAAGAAGAATCTAATATTCAATATAAAAAATACTAGAAATGCTAAAGACATGCTAGAGTCTATAGACCAAAGGGGGTCACTGAATACAGGCAAAATAAATAAAAAGAATAATATCTGGAGTTCAAAGGCATCACCTACTTACCCTCATCACTTCCCCTACTGCACAAAAAGATGTAAGGGCTAACGCATGTCTTGTGCTACATGTACTCAC
Source organism: Proteles cristata cristata (assembly GCA_017311185.1). Classification (NCBI taxonomy): domain Eukaryota; kingdom Metazoa; phylum Chordata; class Mammalia; order Carnivora; family Hyaenidae; genus Proteles; species Proteles cristata. The sequence continues at coordinate 1,074,168 of JAESUZ010001011.1, read as the reverse complement.
TTTGAAGAACATATAATTCCTTTGATAATTAAAATGTTTCAGAACATGTACAGAAAAAAGCAACTTTGGGATTCTGTCTGTGAAGTAAGCCTAACCCTGCAGTTAAAACTTGAGGAAGAAACCTAAAACTGATGTAGAAAATGCTAAGTAAGTTAGTAGCAAGTTGGATTGAGCAATACATTAAAAAATAATTTATAGTGACCAAGTGAGATTCAAAATCACAATGTGAGGAGCCCGACAGTATGGTATTGGCACAAAAACAGACACATAGACCAATGGAACAGAATTGAGAACTCAGAAGTGGACCCAAAAGTATACAGCCAACTGATCTTTGACAAAGCAGGAAAGAATATCCAATGGAAAAAAGACAGCCTTTTTAACAGATGGTGTTGGGAGAACTGGACAGCAACATGCAGAAGAATGAAACTAGATCATTTTCTCACACCATGCACAAAAATAAACTCAAAATGGATAAAGGACCTGAACGTGAGACAGGAAACTATCAACACCCTAGAGGAGAAAGCAGGAAACAACCTCCTTGACCTCCACCGCAGCAACTTCTTACTTGACACATCCCCAAAAGCAAGGGAATCAAGAGCAAAAATAAACTGTTGGGACCTCATCAAGATTAAAAGCTTCTGCACAGCCAAGGAAACAACCCAGAAAATTAATAGGCAACCAACGGAATGGGAAAAGATAGTTGCAAATGACATATCAGATAAAGGGTTGATATCCAGAATCTACAAGGAACTCACCAAACTACTCGCCTGAAAAACAAACAACCCAGTGAAGAAATGGGCAGAAGATATGAACAGACACTTCTCCAAAGAGGACATCCAGATGGCCAACAGACACATGAAATGATGCTCAGCATTGCTCCTCATCAGGGAAATACAAATCAAAACCACACTGAGATACCACCTCACGCCAGTCAGAGTGGCTAAAATGAGCCAATCAGAGAACTCTAGATGCTGGCGAGGATGTGGAGAAACGGGCACCCTCCTACACTGTTGGTGGGAATGTAAACGGGTACAGCCCCTCTGGAAAACAGTGTGGAGGTTCCTAAGGAAACTAACAATAGAACTCCCCTATGACCCAGCAATAGCACTGCTGGGAATTTACCCAAGGGATACAGAAATGCTGATGCATAGGAGCACATGTACCCCAATGTTCATAGCAGCACTCTCCACAATAGCTAAAACCTGGAAAGAGCCTAAGTGTCCATCAACAGATGAATGGATCAAGAAGATGTGGTTTATCTATACCATGGAATACTACATGGCAATGAGAAACAATGAAATCTGGCCATGTGTAGCAACATGGATGGACCTTGAGGGTGTTATGCTGAGCGAAATAAGTCAGGCAGAGAAAGACAAATATCATATGTGTGCACGTATAGGAGGATTAGGAGGAACTTAACAGAGGACCAAGGGGGAGAAGAAGGGCGGAAATGGTGGGGGAAAGGGGAGAGGCAAACCATGAGAGACTCTTGAATGCTGACAAAAACTGAGGACTGGTGGATGTGGGGGGGAGGAGGGGTGGGCATGGAGGAGGGCACTTGTGGGGATGAGCACTGGGTGTTATGTGGAAACTAATTTGACAATAAACTATTTGTATAAAAAAAAAATAAATAAAATAAAATAATTTCTACATAGGAAAAAAAAACAAAATCACAATGTGAGATACTTCAATATTAGGAAAATTATGAGTATATTTCATGCTATTAATAACTTAAAAAGGAAAAATCATAGGATTACCTCCAAAAATACCAAAATACATTTGAAAATGTTAACATTTATTCTTGAGCTTAAAATGGGATTAATAAAATAGGAATAGTGGTATTTCTTTTCAAAATATTTTACACATTTATTTATTTTTGAGAGACAGAAAGACAAAGCGTGAGTGGGGAGGGGCAGAGAGAGAGGGAGACACAGAATCAGAAGTAGGCTTCAGTCTCTGAGCTGTCAGGCTCGGAAGCAGGCTCCAGGCACAGAGCCTGACGGGGGGCTCAAACTCACAAACCACAAGATTATGACCTGAGCCAAAGTATGCGGCCTAACCAACTGAGCCACCCAGGCATCCCTGGGATAGTGGTATTTCTTAATATGAATACTGTACATACACACAAAATCCACATACAGATAAAAACAAACACAAATATACATAAAAAATAACATGTAAATATATGAAGACATACACTGCCCTTACTGAAGAAAAACTTAATGGATTCCCATTAACAAGGAAACAAGTTGAAGTGTCCATTAATACAGTCATTAACAATATTTAGAAGTACTGATTAATAAATCACAAAACCTAATAGGTAAAATATTTAAGAAGAAGCACTGATAAATTTCTTTTAAATATCATGAAAACTTATAAGTGTAAAGATGAGTTGAAAACAGAATAAAAATATTTTATAATATGTTGGGAAACAAAATTACTACTCAAGAAGATATAAATAGACCTACATGTTCACTGACAGATGAGTAGATGAAGTGTGATGTGTACATAGAATGGAATATATTATTTAGCCTTGAAAAAGAAAGACAACCTTCAATATGCAGGAACATGGATGAACGTCAAGGATATTATGTTTAAGTGAAAGAAGTCAGACACAGAAAGACAAATCCTGCATGATTTCACTTACATGAGGTATTAAAACAGTCAAACTTACAGAATAAGAGAGTAAAATGGTGGCTGCAGGGGTGTGGAATAATGGGAGGGAGGATGTGAGGTTGCTAGTCAAAGAGTATAAAATCTCAGTTATAACAAGATTAAGTTGTAGCAATCTGCATTATAACACTGTGCTTATACTTACCAATAGTGTATTGTGTGCTATTTAATTTTAAGTGTCTAGATCTTATGTCTTCCATTCTTAATACAATAAAAAATTATAAAAAGAAAATTTTAAATATACAAATAACTAACCAATCAGAAAATTTAACATTTAGGTTCAACACTTTTAATGCCTATGTATAAATAACATATCTTTTCACAAATATAAAAACATTTATCATGGGGTCAGTAAAAATGACAGTTTATATTTTTGTTTTTTGACACAGAATATATGATTCTTAACTTCTTATCAGAGGGCAACAATGCAGGGAAAGGATGTATCTGAGAAATAAAACTAATGTGATTTATTTACCTGCTTTATCTGATATTACAACAGTTTATAAAGTCTTAATAACTAAAAAAAATGTTCTTAATGCATGCATTTATAGATCAATAAAAGAGAGCTGGAGTAGGTCTAATATATATGAATATTCGTATATATTCATATATGTATGATATATATTCTCCAAAAGAATAGAAAAGTTACTGGTAATGTCACACATGATTTGTAGTTTGGAGTCATGTGTCAGAGTTGAAAAAAAATAAACAACCCTGGGGAAGTATATATAAAATAAAAAAATATTTTGAGGATGCTTCTGTTATTAAAAAAATTAAATGTCTAAGTGCTGCTTCTAGAATTTATGTCCTTAGATCTTTTTTTTTAAACGTTTATTTATCATCAGAGACAGAGAGAGAGAGAGAGCATGGACATGGGAGGGGCAGACACAGAATCTGAAGACTCCAGGCTCTGAGCTGTCAGCACAGATCCTGACGTCAGCACAGAGCACAGAGCTGACCTGTCAGCACAGGCTTGAACTCACAAACCACGAGCCAAAGTTGGACGCTCAACCGACTAAGCCACCCGGGTACCCCTCTATCCTCAATTCTATCTAAGCTTAATGATCAGTTGTAGAATTAGAATTCAACTCTTGATGCTTTGTACTTAGCCTACAAATGTGCTAACAGGCTACACAGGTAAGGCAGAGGGCACAGTTTTATTTCGTTATAACATGTAAGTTTTTATCTTCTTAGGCCCCCATTTTTGCATGTAAATATTTGCTCTTTCTCAAGCTCAGCAACAGATAATAACTCTTCTCTGTTATGGCAGCTTAGTTTATCTAAGGGGCAGATTTTGCTATACTTGTACTCAATCAGGTATCGGAACCTTAAGGAAACCAAATCATTTCCTTAGTTTGGTTTTTATTCTCTTCCTCCTTTGACATTCAAATGTGTCAACTACTAGCTTCAGATGTTATTGCAGATAAACAGAGAAGGATGTTTTGCATGTGTGATAGCATCTTCCAAGTGGCCAAAATACTAGGAATTTCATGATCCTGTGTTGACAAAGCAAATGCATGTGTGGCTTTTACAGTTAATACATCCCTAGGATGCACTCCTTGATATTATGTCACCTTTTAAACTATATTTCATCTAATTTCAGACTGAGTTGAGAAAGAGAAGTAAACCTTGACTGTCTGGAAATGTGAAGAGTACACTAGAAATAATATCAGTATATTGTGTTAGTTGTGGAAACACATACAAAATTTAATTTAAAAAATAGGCTTTTACTGTTATTATTTAGAATAACAGAATAAGCAAAAATGACAGTTTCTTTCTTTGGATAAATTATACACCCTTATTTTTAATTACAGTTGACAAGCATGTTTTCATTAAATGTAACAATCCTTTAGTGTAAAGTATTTTATGTATAAAGAGAAAAATAGAAAAAGATCAAATGGATTTATGAAAGACCCCTAGATAGAACATGAGATGTTTTATATTCCAAATCCAGTAGTTTTCACATTAAGAACTCATGCTTGATCAGCCATATGGAATGATAACTTTAGGTAGCTTATTCCAGATGAATAAAGAAGCATCATCACATCTTTATCATTGTCAACTGGGCTTTTGTCATAATGAGAAATTAGGAGACTAAAAATATGTAAGGCCAGTCTTTCCACATCAGAGAGTGGTTATATTGACATATAATATTGTTTTGTAGCACTATGGCCAGGACAAATTGAGACTCCAGACTCAAACCTTATGGGCTACAGCTGAAGTACTAAAATTGTTCCCAGTAAAACAGTCATGTTTCTGTGATATTTTAATATCTCTGCTTTGATTACAAGAAATTTCATTGTCTCTTATGTTTCTATTTATTGTAATCAGAAAGTATTTCCTTAATTTTAAAATGGGATTGATAAATTTGACTAACAAAAGGTTTTGCCAAAAAAATCCATTTTGATTAAGCTGAGAAGTAAAATATGATAATATACCAATAAAAATTCTTATATGAATATTTTTTCTCATGTAGGCTTAGATGATCACTTTATTTTTTATTTTATTTATTAAAATTTTTTATGTTTTATTTATTTTTTTGAGAGAGAGATAGAGACAGCATGAGCAGGGGAGGATCAGAGAGAGAGGGAGACACAGAATCTGAAGACAGGCTCCAGGCTCTGAGCTAGCTGTCAGCATAGAGCCCACCATGGGGTCAAAACCATGAACTGTGAGATTATGACCTGAGCTGAAGCTGGACGCTTAACTGACTGAGACACCCAACTGCCCCTAGATGATCACTTTAAATGAATAGAGAACTTCCACTCATGCTCACTTGCTCTCTCTTTTTTCATTTTAACTAAAAAAATTTTTTTTAATTAAAGACAGTAGGAAAAAATACTGTAGAAATGGAATTTATACGACTACTGCAGAATGGGAAAGAGTAGTATTAAATTAAAAAGAAATAGTATTACTGTTACAGCTAACATTTGTACATCTATTATTTTAAAGTGCTTTCGTATTGAATAACTTAATATTTTCAAGTTGACTTAGAATGGTGCATTGCACATAATAATCACTCATTAAATGTTAGCTGTAATAGTAATACTTACTATGTTTTAATTTTCCAATCACTCTTTCCCATTCTACAGTAGTCATATAAATCCCATTTCTACTTTAAATACATAAATTTCTTCCCAGTTGCTCTCCCTTTCTTCAAAAGTCAAATAAAAAATGTTTCTTCAAGGTATACCACTAGAATATTCACATCTTTTGCACCTGTTGCTCTTATATAGCACATTTTTGTTGTTTCTCTTGAAGGCTTGCCTTAGGACCTGTCTTTAAGTACTTGAGGATAATCAGAATCAATTCAGTTACAGAAAAATCACTAATCCCTGCATTATATTGTCAATATTTGCCATGAATGCAGTACTATTGATTTTTTTTTTGAATTCATTACTTGTGGATTTTCTAATTCTACATTTCCCCAAACATCAGTCACAGGTGGTATTTGTCTAACAGCTCAGAAATAGTTTGACATTGGGAAAGAATAGAATCATTGCTGATGCTTCCACGCTTTATTATTTTATGATACTCTATCCTTTATTGTTTGTATTATCTCTGTGATCCTCATGATTGTGTATTCAAAAATGTTTCTGTACACTCTTGATTTGTCAGCATGAGAATTTTGCTTCCTAGGCTTATTTGTCACATTACAAGTGAAAATCACTGTTTTTTATATGTAACAAGTAGAAGTTAGGTGCACAAATTAAGGGGCTATGGTAAGAGCTAAGAGCAACTAAAAAAAAATCTATCATTACATACCGTGCTGACAGCTGGTTACCACCAGTCAGGATCTGGAACTTAATTCTTACCAAGAGAAGGTCAAATTGCCTTACATTTTACCAATCCACAGACTCTTCTCTTCTAGTCAGTTTAAGAATAACACCAGGCTGGGTTAATGGGAATTAAGCATCCATTCTGCCATACATTGTCCTGGTTTAGTATGAATGGGTGTGAGAACTTCTAAATCCAGGTGAGGGGAGTGCCAACACAATTTTGATAAAAATTCTGGGTTCTTATAGAAGAGAATCCTGTTTTGTTTTTTTGTTTTTTGTTTTTTGTTTTGTTTTGTTTTGTTTTGTTTTGGCTCTTCATACTGAATATCAACAGACCTATTCTGGGACCTCCTTTGAAGCAGAAGCCTTTCCCACAGGTTATTGAAATGATTTTGTGTGTGAACAAGGAGAAAGCCTGAGGTTCCCAGTTATGGCACGTGACAAGGAGCAAAGAGAATTTGGTATAGCATGATGAAAAGCACAATGGCAAACTACTGCCAAAACTTCCTAATTCTCTGAAGCCCTCTGGCGACAAACACACCCCAAGTAGTTCTCTTGGTCCCACAAGGAGAATATGGGAGTTAGAAGAGATGACAGGAGCTATGGGATAGACCTGTGTCTGTCAGGACAATGAGACCCCAACTTAGACAAGTAGCTGGAGGCTTGAATATGGGCACAAGGTAGATGGTAGCTCCAATTTCCTTTCAAAGATGTCTTCAGTGATGAAGGGGCCAAAACTCATGTCCATTACTGGTAAGAAAACCAGTTTGAATGTCCATGATGCTTGGGACACATTATGAAGAGGCAAGCCCATCAGGTTAAAATTCTGCTAGCTTTCCTGGACACCTGATAGTAAGGGCTGGGCATGGAATAAGGAACGGCTGAGAACCAGAACCCCCAACCCTGCTGTGCTCCAGTGAAGCCCACATTGTGGCTCCAGCCTGGGGGAAGAGAAGTATGGATATTGAAGCTTAAAGGTTTTTTTTTAATGTTTTATTTATTTCTAGGAGAGAGAGAGAGAGACAGCATGAGCAGGGGAGGGTCAGAGAGAGAGGGAGTCACAGACTGAAACAGGCTCCAGGCTCTGAGCTGGCAGTCAGCACAGAGCCCGACACGGGGCCCAAACCCACGAACCGTGAGATCATGACCTAAGTGAAAGTCGGACACTTAACCGACTAAGCCACCCAGGCGCCCCTGAAGCTTAAAGTTTTATTTTATTTTTTAATGTTTATTTATTTTGAAAGAGAAAGAGAGGGGCTGCATGAGTGGGGGAGAGGGGCAGAGAGAGAGGGAGAGAGAATCCTAAGCAGGCTCCAAGCTCAGCATGGAGCCCAATGTGGGGCTCCTTCCCAGGACCATGAAATCATGACCTGAGTTGAAATCAAGAATTGGATGGTTAACTCACTGAGCCACCCAGGAGCCCCAAAGATTAAAGTTTTAAATAAAAATAGGGTTGAGTCTTCAGAACAAAAAAATAAGACCTACAATGTGGTTTTTATGTGACTTTGAGTGACAAAGGAAATTTGTCTGTGGCTTCTCACTTTTTCTCTTAGTGTTGGATGAGTGAGAGGGATGTCAGGCTGGGGCTGAGAGGAGACGCTTTATTAAACTTTAAGCTAGACTAAAGTGTAGTAGATATTCAACAAATCCAGTCTAGGTACTTTAGTCAACCTCACCAATGTTGTATTAGAGAATGTCAGTAAAGAGCCATGTACTGTTCAGGAGGAGACTATATGCCACTGACTGGAATTCATTTGTGCTATTTTAGGAATCCAGAACACTTTGGACAGGCTTCAGTAGAGGGAATATATACTAACAGAAAATCAGAGAGAGACAGATAGGAGAGCATATATTTTTAAAAGTTTATTTCAGTTATAAACTATATTTTAAAGCCAAATTATAATTTCTCATGTGAAATAATTCCAATTACTACCTTGTAACTGTTCCATGACTGAAGATAATTTGTTGAGACTGAAAACAAGAAGGGACCCTCTTAGGTATTTCAAAACCAATAAATATGTGTCATCATGACCGGTTCATGGAGCTTTTATTGCTAATGCATGTAGAAATGCTACATTTTATAACTAGCAGTAAATATGGTTGTACCACACAACAGCCTTTATCAGTACATAATTTACAAGTACCAGTGTCCTTTAATGTAATGATAAGAAAGAGGCTCTTTGCACGTATATGATTTTGCCTGGCTACTGATTACCCCAGGAGCTCAAGACTAAGGGATGAAACTTGATGGAAAGCTGTGGAAAGTGCAACCAATAAACAAACCCCAGCTGCAGCATGGTTCTATAAACCATGGCTGCCATGCCGAGTGAGTAATTATGCTATTGCAGAAATGATAAATAATGCTGTGCTATCTTCACTGGGAAAATGAAGTATTTCTTGCCCCTCAAATTGCTAAAGGTGAAACCTGCTTTCTGGGACCAATCTGTTAGAAGGGAAATAATCTGACAAGATAATTCTTCTTAAAGGGCTACATGTTTGCCTCTATGGCATGGAAATATTTAGTTTATAAATTTTGCCTGACCTCCTTGTCATGTTGTAAGAAGGGAAATTAAGGTTTAATTGAGATTCAAAGGAACGGGTCTTAAAAATTGGAATTTCGGGGCACCTGGGTGGCTTAGTCGGTTAAGCGTCCGACTTTCGCTTAGGTCATGATCTCGCGGTTTGTGGGTTCGAGCCCCGCGTCGAGCTCTGTGCTGACTGCCAGCTTAGAGCCTGGAGCCTGTTTCAGAGTCTGTGACTCCCTCTCTCTCTGACCCTCCCCTGCTCACACTCTCTCTCTCTCTCTCTTAGAAAAAAAAATGGAATTTCATAATAATCTCGTTTATGATTGGGATTCTTATTTAATTTCATTTAATTATTGTTTTGTTTAAATCTTCAAGCAGGGGAATAAGTAATAGTTATTATTTAAGAATATTGTGGAAGGCTAAATATAAAATAGTGCAAAATTAGTGTACAAATCGTGTTTGTATGTGCATTTCATTGCCTACTAAGGCATGATCAATGAGTCTAAGCTATCAACACTCCATTAATATTATATTTGGTGGGATAATCGTTAAATATTATAAGGGAATTTTATTTCCATCTTCTTTTCATATGCGATGAGAATTATATGTAACTCATCTGAGCTGGGCCACCTGTAGTGCAACCCAGCAGCAAGTCAGCATCCCATCCAAAAAAGCATCAAGTTCTAAAAAGAGACTCAAAATGAATATTGACCTTTACTAAAGATCTCTTGAGGAAGCAGTAATGAGGTAATTCATAACACACTACACAGTACAACACACTTACAATCCTCTTTCGATCTCTCTTTTTCTCCTCAAAGTTTCAGTCCACATAACCACAGCTCATATTTTTCTCCTCCTCATTTAAAACTCCCTCACACCACGTGGCTTCCCTCTTGTGCTCCCTGCTCTGGGTGTGCCTACTAATCTCCATACATTGAAAATTTCAAGCTGTTAACCCAGGAGAGTCCCCACAGCACACAGTTTTGGAATGCTAGAGTCCATCTCCCTTGACTGTCCTGCCGAGATCCTGAGGAAAGAGCTTCCTCTATTCAATCCTAATATTCCCAATGAAATTCATCACTTTTGTGGGGGGAGACTGTCTTTTGAGTGCTACCGTTTGTACAGTGTGTGTGTACTGTTTAAATTCTCTTTAACTTTGTCAAAATTAGTACTATACACTCTGAGTAAATGTTACAATAAGAGAAAAGAGCAAATGTGATTATATAATTGTAAACCTTAACTTGAGATAAGTGATTTACTTCAATTGATGCAGTTTTTTTTTCTTCCCCTGAGAGAGAAAGAGGGGCAGAGTGAGCAGGGGAGGGTCAGAGAGAGAGGGAGACACAGAATCTGAAGCAGGCTCCAGGCTCTGAGCTAGCTGTCAGCACAGAGCTCAATGTAGGGCTCAAACCCATGAACCTTGAGATCATGACCTGAGCAGAAGTCAGACACTAAACCGACTGAGCCACTCAGGAGCCCCAATTGATACAGTTTATGTGGGGATGATTTAAAGCAAAATGCATTTTCACTGCAAGGAGATGGAAAGATATTTAGCAGGGATCTGGGACTCCAAGAGCCTTGATGTGATTCCTATGGTGAATAAATGCTCATGAAAGAGCCATGAACTAGGAACACAAAAGAAAAGGCATTATATTTTGAATTGTTAAAGCTTTGGCCTATATGGCTACCTAGCCCTGACCTCCTTAATGACATCGCTTGTGAGTTTCAAGTACTATTCGTGATCTTTGGATCAAAGACTTAGATAGTGTGTTTAATACCTACACCTAACCTTTACTTTTAGGTTTTAACTACTCCAATGATGATGAAAGACAAGTAACAATAACTTTAAGAAAAAGACTGCTAGGGGAAATAGAGTTGTTCTCCGTAAAGCTGAGAACACCTGAATAATGTCCACTAGGAATTCATCCCCATCCTCTAAGTTCTTGGTTAGTATATGTGAGTGGATGGGGTGGGAGGCATTAACGGCAGGCCCTGCATTAAACGGCAGCAGGACAGATTTACTTGTCTTTTTTCACTGAATTCTCCATTGAGAGCCTAAACTACCTTTTTCTATTGGTGGAGTTAGAATATTGAATTCGCACACTACATTAAAACATTGAGTTATAGGGGCACCTGGGTGGCTCAGTCAGTTGAGTGTCGGACTTCATTTCAGGTCATGATCTCACAGTTCGTGAGTTTGAACCCTGCGTTGGGCTCTGTGCTGATGGCTTGGAGCCTGGAGCCTTCTTGAGATTCTGTGTGTTCCTCTCTCTCTGCCCCTCCCCAACTCATGCTGTTTCTCTCTCTCTAATAAATAAATAATTTTTTTAAATTTAAAAAAAACATTGAGTTATAATTAAAGCTACTTCCTAAAAGAACTCATCATTAATCAACTTCTACTCAGATGTTATGTAGCCAAGAAATGTTTCTCAATGATACTCTGAACTTTTTATAAGTGACCAAGAATAGTTTTATATGCCAACTGAAATAAATTATACAGTGTTATGGGTTCCTTTTTGGATATGAAAATTTACGATCTGAGTTAATGAAAATTTAAAAAACCTAATTTAATATGGGAATTCATATGACAGAACCTTTTTCAAAACTCCTTGTATTAGTAAACTTATATTCAAGATAATACCTCAGATTATATACCCAAATTAATCTAAATTCTCAACAGACAACATTATGCTGTCAAAATCACAGTGACACGGGGTCTCAAAGAAATAGAAGCTTGATATCATAAGGTTAATAATTTCTGGACATACCACTGTGGTAATAAAAGCAAGATATGAATTAGACACAGTTACAAAGATTGAATACTGGATATTGCACGTCTAAGTTTGTGTCACATATGAGTATACCCTGCTAAAAGACAGCTCGTCATGTGGTTCTCACATTTCTGTGTATCTTAAAAGCAGAGATACTGATTGTCTTTTGAACTATCCCATCAAGAACATTTGTGTGGTGAACAAACAACCCTGGAAAACAGAGAGAGTGACTGCCTCCAGAGCAAAGATCAAATTTGCTTAGAGCCTTGAAGATCCTAAGAGCATCTTCTTGCTGAGCAAAAGCAGCATACTTTCCATTATAAAAGATGTGGATTCCCTAAACTCAGGGTTTCTTTGCTATGATGCAACTCATTTTGTGGGCATGTCACCTGGCCTTCTTTGTACTGATTTGTGTGAACTAGGGTTTGAAAAGCCAATGGAAAACAGTTCCAATAGTCTGGCAACTGTTTTTATGCAAGAACTTGTCAGTTTTTACCACTATCCATGAAGCGACCATTAGATAACTTCCAAGTAGGATAAAATCTCACTTCTTTGTGGTTATAGACACAACTCACAGCGAAGATGGTTTGAATGGACATGGCAGATGTAAAACCTGAGAAATGCTTCCACTAAAGAGCTTTCCTAGACCCAAGGATCTTTCCCCCAGAATTTAAATTTAAATATTAACAATAAGGTTCTAAGGGAAATGACTGAAAGCTTTGCAATCCTCAAGTTTCACAATACTCAGAAACAATGATTTGTTCAGTTTTTTTACAAAATATGAATTGTTTCTATATACTAGCCATACAAAATTGCTGAAGTTTTCTTTTCAGCAAAACTTTATCTGATATTTGAAAACAGAACCTAGTCCTTCTTGTAGAAAAACTACTTCAAGATTTCTCATGACAATCAATCCACTACAGCTACTTGAAGGTAAAGGAAACTTCAAGAATTGTTAGGACACAAAAGAGGTGTTCTTTTTTTAAATAGGAAAATTACAGGGTGCATAAAAGTCATGTGATTTTATGACCCACTACATAAGAGAGAGTTGTAAGGTGTGAGTTCAGGTACTTGGGGATATTCTGTTTGGTGAGGAACTTCCGCAGTCCTCACAGTTATTTAGCAATTCTTTCATTCACCTCTAGCTGGCATCCTAGGAGTCTTGGCAGAAAATGTTCCAAATAGTTTTTTTTTTTTTTAATGCTTTTTAAAAATTTTATTTATTTCCAGGAGAGAGAGAGAGAGAGAGAGAGAGAGAGACTGTGAGCAGGGGAGGGTCAGAGAGAGAGGGAGTCACAGACTGAAACAGGCTCCAGGCTCCGAGCTGGCAGTCAGCACAGAGCCCGACGCGGGGCTCGAACTCACGAACCGCGAGATCATGACCTAAGCGAAAGTAGGACGCTCAACCGACTAAGCCACCCAGGCCTCCTTGTTCCAAATAGTTTTAACTGTCCCAACTCTTCCTCGCATTTCCCTCTCTTTTGAACAGGTCAGTCCTCCAACTACATGCTCATTGGCTGACAACACTGAAACCCCCTGCAGTCTGGCTGTTTCCCTAAACATTTTTTTTCCCTGTATTCTTCCACATAACTCCTGTCTCACTATTTCCTCAGAGGAAGAAATATTCCTCTAATTTACATGCCTGAAACTTTGATTCGTTGCTCTGCGCCCTCCCCCTCACCTCACTCCATAAAAAGTATGACAGGATATTGAAAGTCACTCATTATTTTCTCTCTTTTGCCACATTCTTATTGAGGTGCTAATTCGCTTCTCCTAAATATTTAAAAATTATGAAGCTGGTTCTAACAGCATCACCCACTATCCCCTTCCAGGTTAAATAAGAGTGCAGTTTTTAAATTAAAGCAGGCAAGACTGTGATGAGGATTTCTCTTAAGAGAGTAGTTGCCATATTTATGGGAAATAAATGCCATAGAGCAATGTGGAAGGGGTCGGGTGCTTCTCCTCACTTCAATCCAACTATAACATTCAAGGTCCCAATTAAAAAAAAAAAAGAAAACCTATCTAAAGTGCTAATTAAAACATTTTAATAAAGGAGCCATTTACAGAGTGGTGGAGACGTTGGCAAACCAAAATCGGAACAGGAAGCAATCTGGAACCAGTAACAAAGGGGAATTGTCGTCATTTCTAGGCCTGATGGTGTGAAACAGAATGAGTGGTTCTCAGAGCCCAGAGGAACTGTGGCTCCTTAGCTAAAGGAGAGGGCCTCCAGGAGGAACCATGTATTCAGGGCAGAAACAGAGTCCCTGTCAACCTATAGTCTGTCAAGGGTAAGGTCAGGAGAGGGGTGCCTGGGTGGCTCAGTTGGTTAATCGTCCAACTTCAGCTCAGGTCATGATCTCACGTGAGTTCATGGGTTCGAGCCCCGTGTCGGGCTCTGTGCTGACAGCTCAGAGCCTGGAGCCTCCTTCAGATTCTGTGTCTCCCTCTCTCTCTGACCCTCCCCTGCGCACACTGTCTCCCTCTCTCTCAGAAATAATTTTAAAAAATTAAAAAAAAAAAGGGTAAGGTCAGAAGAACAAATATCACAGCTTCTATTTCCCCTAATGCTTTCTTTTTCCTTATGGTGCTAGAATCAATCAGAAGCTAGAGGGCTCAAAGTTGGGACAAACCACCCCAGGATAGATAGAGCAGACTAGAACTGGGTGGAAAAAAGACATGAAGGGGCAACGGGAAAATATGGAAAATACCCACCAAAGTGCCCTTTTGGAAAAATACACAGAGAACGTGATATACGTTCCCTAGTTGTTATCATCCTTGGGAAATAGACGGGAACTTGTACCTGACTCATGTCTTACAAAGTCTGAGAATAAGAGACTGCTTGAGCTGGAGATGTTAGGAGTGAGATGCTTCAACATCACTGAAAGTCAGGGCAAAAGTTTAGTCATGTTTTCTGTATGCCACATGTGAACCTCTCTGGAGAAACCTAACAATCTATCTTTACTAAAATAGATGTTACTCCAGGAGAATATCAGAGCTGACTGTAACAGAGGATTGGACTCTGGCAGCTGAAGCTTGAGACAAAAGTCCTAAGGATCCTGCCAGATATGGGAGCTCAGGATGGGCACGGAGGCTGGCGGTGGAACCCTCCCAGCAGTGACATCCCAAGGAACCATAGTAGAGTCAGCTTGGACATTTTTGCCTCAGCTGGGTAGAACCATTGCCTGATGACAATACTTTGGTGATTCTATTTTTTTAAAGTAAGTTTTTATTTATGTATTTATTTTTAATTTTGAGAGAGAGGGATAGAGAGCACTAGTGAGGGAGGGAGAGGGAGAGAGCGAATCTCAAGCAGGCTCTGTGCTGCCAGCACGGAGGCTGACACAAGGCTTGAACTCATGAACTGTGAGATCATGACCTTAGCTGAAATCAGGAGTCAGATGCTTAACTGAGCCACCCAGGTGCTGCAGTATTTTGGTGATTCAAAATGTTTTCCTTTTCTTCCAATTTCATTCCTAGTACCTGAATGACAACAGCTAGTGAGCTGTTATTCGTGAAAAACAGCTTTTCATAAGGCGGCATAAGAAAGAGAAGCTGATTCTACATCATTTCTCCTCCAAATATTTCCCAGCCTCAGGGAGAAATGGGTGGTGGACTAGGAATTTCACATTAGGAGAGTTTACATGTACCAGACTGGATTAGAATATTTAACCCTTCGGATTGGAGAGTATAAGTTAGGGCCTGAGTGTGATAAGGAAGATTATACTATCTATCTGAGACTTCAACCAGAGGTGCGAGAAACAAATCATGGACATTCGCAAATAGTGATATAGAAAGAGAAGGCCATTTTATAACTTCTTCCATTATAAGTTCAACTCTTGCATTATTATGCAAGATTTATTTCTTATTTGCCCATATTCCGCCTACAAACATGCTTAGATGTCTCACATTCTAAGTCTCTCCCTCTTTCCCCAACTTCCCAATCACCTAGCCTTAGTCTTGGATTTCAGCTTTTTTTTTTTTTGCCAAATACTTGAAATGTTAGCGCTTGGTGGTATTCCCGCTCATAGCTTTATCTTTTTAATTATTTTGATTTAATTCTCTCAATATTTTATTTTAATCTCTAACTTTTGGAATTACTTCTATATGAATATCACCAATGACTGTATATTTAAATAATTTAAAAAAGGATCTCCTTCCTGGAGAAGCCTTACCTGCTTTGTTCCAAATAGTTGCTCCTAGGCCTGCTGTATTCCTCACTTGACAATTGTGGAACTCACTTTTACCAAATGATAGACATTCTAGACTGATTCTCAAAATCTACTCTTTTTTTTGCCTCTTCATTTGTTTTTAATCCTTAGTATAAGGTATTTTCCTGGGATTTTTTTCCCTTAAATTTCTGGTTCTCTAAATCATTTCCTTCTCTTGCTTTTCCATTTAGTTTTCTTTATTTTATAACATCTTAAGGCTATCTTTGAATTTTATTTAAAAAATTTGTTTATTTTTGAGAGAGTAGGGGAGGGGAAGAGAGAGAGTGAGCAGGGGAGAGGGAGAGAGAGAGAGAGACAAAGAATTCTAAGCAGGCTCCAGGCTTTGAGCTGTCAGCAGATCCCAATGTGAGGCTTGAACTCACAGACTGAGATCATGACCTGAGCCAAAGTCAGACGCCCAAGTGACTGAGCCACCCAGACGTCCCGACTATCTTTGTATTTTAAAATAAACTTCAAGTAGTAATACAAGATTAATAATAAGTATGATTAATTTCCATCCTTTTGTCCAGTTACGCTCTGCAAAGGTAATAATACTAATTCTAATGGCTAGTTTTGTAGTATTTGTTACCATCATTCTAAATAAAATGGATTTCCATGACACATTTATTTATCATTACATACTGTCTTCCTCTGATTGTAGAAAAGTGATATGGTTAAATATTATCACAATATCCAATGAAATCAACAGATCAGTTTTAATGTTCTTTTGACTGGCAAATATTGATTACTTCACATATTAGAAAATTATTTTTTTTTTATAACCTGGTATCACTTCTGCCTTTCCTAGAGGGATAAATTTCATACTCTCTTGGATTTTTTAACATAATTTTCTATTTACCAGCCAATCATTGTCCTACTTCAAAAGACTGATCAATAATTTGTCTATGACCTGTCCTACATTTGACGTCCCAGTTGCTTGTCTTTAAGAACAATTATTTTCTTTCATTTTAAAATGAATTTCATGTTATCTTTCATTTCAGAATTTGTATATATGATCCACCTACATGATTAAATTGAAATTACTTAGGAGAAGAAACTCATCTTAATCTTTGTACTCTTCATGGTGTTTATGAAATACATGTTATTTGAATTTAAATGAATTCACTTGAATATGCACATGTTATCTTTGCAAAAATGTGTCAACCTAACGATAATTGGTGAGTAATTTCATAAAGCTGCTGTACAACACATATTTATGTTTCAAAATTTGCTATTCTATTTCAAATAATAAGTGCCCTTTAGGACATGAATATAAGGAAATTCAATATGGCATAAACATGAAATATGCCATTTTAAACAAAAACTACTAATTCTCTGCATACAGTCTCAGTGTATAATAATAATGTGTTTAATGACAGAGACAGCATTATTCACAATTTCTTGACAAGAAGCCTCATATTATTTTTAATATAAATTGAGTGATCTAATTTTGAAAAATTAATCATTTACTCTGCAGTTAGTTTTGCAATTCCTATTATAAAGGGACAGTTGTGATTTAACAAAAAAGATTTTAACATAGATTTGATAATTTATTCTTGGGTACTGATTATGTGAGCCAATAAGGACAGAAAGTTAGTTTTAATAAATTCTTAGTTTGTTTTCCTCAATATCTTGATACCATTAATAATGTAAAGGAGGTCACTAAGATCAGAGAACAAAGTTACTATTTTTATGATGACACATTACCTAATAATACCCATCTTTAATTTACATAGTTATCTCTGATATGGCAAGCTTGGAGTCAATATAATCATTGAGGACATGAAAGTTAACATGCATTTAGTCACAGTACTTTGTTTATGCGTATGTTTTTTATTAATATTTTTGACCACTTAATTTGGAGTGATTCAGTTTGCCAGCATCTCTATTAATACATAAGTTGAAACCAGAAAATACTTCTTATAAAAATCTATTTAAAATTGAGGAAGGGAGAATTAAAATGACTAATTTTTAATTACTGGTATATCTAATTACTCATGCTATCTTTATTCCCCATAATTAATACTAGGAAGGGTTAGCTATTTACTCTTCAATCTTCTATGATTTTTCAGATCATAAAGAGTGACTAACAAGAAGGACTGGGAGGTGTCAAACAAACCTAAATATTTAACTTTTTAAAATATTTAATCTTTCCTTTCAATAATCTATCTTTAAGGTGGTCAGCATCAGATTATCTATTACAATCATTTGTGAGAAAAATAATTAGTTTGTGTAAAGGGAGAATGTTTACAAAAACTTGGACCTGAATGGTCATTTGTGCAAAAAAAAAAAAAAAAATGCTGCAAATAGACTATCCCTGGAAATTTACCTTACTTTTTAGAGATTACTTAGTAAGAATCAGAGGGGGAGAAAGGAAGAAAGGAAGGAAGGAGGAAAGAAACAGAGTCTAGCTTTTATTCTTCATCCCACTTGTAAACCATTTACTTCACAAATTTTCATTTCCCAATGGCAATCACCATGGGAAAAGTGCTGAAGGCCTTAAGGGCTGCACTAACTGAGGCATTAGATATTACTCGCTTTTAAGGAACTGCCCAAGAAAGGAGGAGTGCCTTTTCAAATAAAATTCCTGAAAGTATGTAATTCCTACAGTTTGAAGGTAAATTTTGTAAATCCTAGAAAAGGGTGGTAATTATAATCCTTGCTAGGTTACTGCTAATTATCTCAGTTTATAGAATTTACCTGAAAAAATATATAGTAAAATTTTTGGATCATCATTAATATGAGTGCAATAGTGATGATGTTTGGCTAATGCCTAGAAAGACAGAAAAATGTCAGAAATATTTATCAATTGACTCTTTTGTGAGAATCTCATACAGAACATAGGGAATGGAAGGTAAGAAACCTGAAGAGGACACTTAGCAGTAAATATAGCTGGAGCTTCTCAGTGAAAAAGAAATCAATATGAGAAATAAAAACCGTGGAAAATGGCCAGCAGGGAAGACTAAGCTGAAGATGGTAGACCAGAAATCCAAGGTAAGACTTGGCTGCTGTAATGCAAGTAAGGTTTAGAATGCGAAGAAGAGCTGAAAGAAATGAATGCTGCAGGGGCGCCTGGGTAGCTCAGTCGGTTAAGCGTCTGACTTCAGCTCGGGTCATGATCTCGCGGTTCATGGGTTCGAGCCCCATGTCGGACTCTATGCTGACTGCCAGCTCAGAACCTGGAACTTGTTTTGGATTCTGCATCTCCCTCTCTCTCTGACCCTCCCCGCTCATGCTGTCTGTCTGTCTGTCTCTCTCTCTCTCTCTCAGAAATAAATAAAACAAAACAAAACAAAGAGAAATGAACGCTACATTATCCATTGCTGCTTAGAATGAAACCACTGGCTTCTATGTGGAGAATGAGTGCTAGGAGGAAGCCTTGATATGGGGAGATAGGGTGGAAGAAACTGCAGCCAGTAGGCTGTGAAATGACAGTCTTTTAGGAGAGAGATAAGAGGAGAAACAAGAAGTAGAGGAGCTTGTGGGGCACCTGGGTGGCCCATTCGGTTAAGCATCAGACTCTTGATTTAGGCTCGGGTCATGATCTCATGGTTTGTGAGATGGAGCCCCTCCGTCAGGTTCTGCACTGATGGCGAGGAGCCTGCTTGGTATTCTCTCTCTCCCTCTCTCTGTTCCCCACCCCCTTCCCCAAATAAGAAGATGAGTTTGTGATGTACTTGGGAGGGAAAGTAAATTTAATTGAATATACTAAAGGATGACATACAGAAGGAAAACCAGAAAATAATAGTAACAGTGGATTATCACTGGAACTAAAATAGATTTTGGTGGAGGTAGAATCAGGAATAATGGTGTGATTATCTTAAGCTGAATGAAGAGAGAGGTGAACCCTTTATTTCAAATTATTCAATTATTCCCTAGTTTCTTCCTATTTTCTTGTGATGCGTATGTGTCTTTTTTCTCCCCTGCTTCCCAGCACCCACTACCTTCCTCATGATTAAGTTAGTGTGTAGCTTAACTATTAAACATATGCTGTTGATTTGAAAAAAATCAGTTTCTGGGTTTTTTTTATTGGCACATTTTTTTCCTTTTTAAAATTTATTGCTCTGTATTTCTTCTCTCTGGTTAATGTTGCCTTGTTAGCACTTTTTAAATTAAATGCTTAATTCATTTGTGTTGGACTTTTTAAGCAACATGAACATTTAAAGCTATTTTGTATTTGCTTCTAGAGCACAGGTTTTCTGTAAACCACAGTCTTGATATGAAATGTTTTCATCCATTATAATAAAGACAATCTGCAAAATCAGTTTTTGTTCTTTACTTGGCTTAGAGGTGGTTAGTAGAGAATTTAAAATTTAAGCAACTGTAAGAGTTTCCTCAGTACTTTATAATTTCATTATTAAAGCCTTGAAACATCATGTGTGTTCTTGGCCATTGTTGAATTTATTGCCGGATTTATTTCAATGTCCTATAACACCTGAAATAAAGGCATCTGATTTTTATGTAGTCCAATACATAAGCATATGTATTTACATTATGTATTATATTCATTATTTTATTTATGTTTTCCCAATCTTTCTAAAATTTTGCTTACTTAAATTTTCTGGGACTTAACGAGGGATATTAAAGTCTTTTAAGATTATTTTGTGTCTTTCTCTTTATAGTTCCCATAGATAACACAGCTACTGCTTTATGTATTTTAAAGTCATGCTATTTGGTACATAAGAAATCATGAAAGAGTCTTATACAATTATTCTTTTATGTCCTGTTCTTATTTAAATGCCCATCATTAACACTGATCATTTAAATAAAATATTATATGTTTTTTTTAAATAAATGCAGTATCACAATAGTATGATGGATTTAGTTTGTGGCAGTTTAATAATCCATTTCCTAACATCTGGGAAGAAAAAAAGAAAAAAAAAAACAGAAAAATGCACATCCTAAATTTTATGATAATAAAGCAGGTCAACAATATTATATAATAAATTCTTACAGATTCACAAGTATTTTAATATAGCAAGTTTCGTTATTAATATAGTCAGTAATATTGTAATAACTTTGTATGGTGACAGATGGTAACTACACTTACCATGGGGAGCATTTTGGAATATATAGACTCATCAAATCACTGTGTTGTACACCTTAAACTAATATATATTATACGTCAATTTAAAAAGAGTTCTCTAGTGTTCATAAATACTGCAGAGTCTATTTTACATACATCAGTTATGTCCCACAGAATATATCTAGATTTTTTTCACACAGTGTTGCCTACATCCAAAGTATGCTATGGTCTTATTAAACAAGCATATTTAAAGATGTAAAATCTGATTGGTGTATACATTAGCAGGAGACTAAAGACATTGAAATTCACTTTCTCTGTATTTTTATGGAAGTTTAATTAAAGAAAGCAGAAACATGAATTTTTACAACACCCTCTAGGTATTATCATATCTTTCCTCTGAAAACTTAGCTTTCTGTCATTCTTCTTTAAAGTACTTAGATTTTACTGAGGAAAATGTAAGTTCTTACTTATATCTGCTTTTTCATTTGCCTTACATACTTTGGGGTGTATATGTGCTTGTGAGGGAAATTTTATTGGTCAAAGTAGTTAGAGAAATGCTGCATTTGTCATACCCTTTATAAGCCTTCTCAGAAACTTAAAATTAGTATTAATTAGCATATATAAGACTTAAGACTATTTTACTGCCTTTGTAATTTTAACATGAATTTTTTTTCCAAAATATTTTTAGCATCCCAGAGAACATGCTTTGGTAATGTTACTCTAAACATACACACATACATACGAACATTTATTTATTTATTTAGAGAGCACCCATGAGCAAACAAGAGAGGGCCAGACAGAGGGAAAGAGAAAATCTCAAGCAATCTCTACACTGTTAGAAGACAGCCTAACATGGGGCTCAATCTCATGAATGTGAGATCATGACCTGAGCTGAAATCATAAGTGAAACACTTAACTGACTGAGCCACCCAGATGTTACTCTACATATACTTATTTTAAAAGAATGCTCAGGAAGGCTATACAGTTTCTCAAAGCCAACAGATCATTCTTGACTATAAACTCAAATAAACAGAACTATCCCAAGGTCAGGCTCCTTCTGTGATTGCTGTGCCGAGTTCCCCCCAGGGCCGCTGCTTTACCACACGCACTACAGAAATGTGAGCATGTTGAGAGTCCTGCACTGCCTAGCTTACACTCACACACTGCTGCAAATGCAAGCTTTCTCTCTTTGTGGTTCAAGTGATCAATATATTTGATGTTATGCCTATTATATTTCTAACACCAGTTGAGATAGAAGACCCTTATCATTTATGAAACTGTCTATACCACTAATAGTGGTATGTCTTAATTGTCAACATAAAACTGTTGTGGTAAAGTGAGCAGTAGACTTGGAGTCAGAAGAAGGAGGCTTAGCTTCTAGCTCAACCATTGTTCAGTGATGTGATGCTTGGAAAGTCTTAAAGCCCAGAACATGATACTTAAATTATAGGA
The DNA here is from genome assembly GCA_017311185.1 of Proteles cristata cristata. Taxonomy (NCBI): domain Eukaryota; kingdom Metazoa; phylum Chordata; class Mammalia; order Carnivora; family Hyaenidae; genus Proteles; species Proteles cristata. The sequence continues at coordinate 1,051,734 of JAESUZ010001011.1, read as the reverse complement.
TAAAATATAAAATGGAGGTAAGGGGCACCTGGGTGGCTCAGGCAGTTGACTGATTTTGGCTCAGGTCATGATCTCAAGGTTGGTGAGTTGGAGCCCCACGTCGGTCTCACTGTTGTCAGCCTAGTAGCACAGAGCCCACTTCAGATCCTCTGTCCCCCTCTCTCTCTGCTTCTCCCGCACTTGCGCTCTCCCAAAAATAATATTTAAATAAAATAAAATAAAATAAAATGGAGGTAATCATATGGTATATAGAATGATGTTCATAGATTGAATTATATGACCCTTTTTATATTACCACTGTGTCATTTTAGTTTCCACATTTAATGAAATGTCTCCAGTTGGATGCATGTAGATTATGAAAAATTTCTGTTGCTCTCATCAACATTTTGATCTTTTGTAGAGTTAACTCTATTTTGTAAAAGATAATTCCAAAAGCAATTTGGGCCCAAAATCAGAACTTGTCTTTTGTGTAGGATAAGATTAGTGTCATGGAGGAAAGATTTAAGAACTTGAAAAAGTATTTGAAATGATCCTGTCTCTCAGTGTTCCTCTTCCAGTCCTTTTATTGTTGAGGAAATGGAAGGTTAGTGAAACCAAAGACTTCCCTGTGGCCACACAAGTGAGTCACAGGCCTGGGAATTGAATCCACTACTTCTAACTTGCCACTACCACGCTTGCTTGTAACCAACCATCTTAATTATTTACAGGAGTAGGAAAATGGCTTCTCTGCTCAAAAATATCTCATCATTCTGCCAACCGGCTTGAAACTGCAATATCAGAAAATTCAGGGGCGCCTGGGTGGCTTAGCCGGTTAAGCGTCCGACTTTCGCTTAGGTCATGATCTCGCGGTTCGTGGGTTCGAGCCCTGCGTCGGGCTCTGTGCTGACTGCCAGCTCAGAGCCTGGGGCCTGTTTCAGTCTCTGACTCCCTCTCTCTCTGACCCTCCCCTGCTCACGCTGTCTCTCTCTCTCTCCTAGAAATAAATAAAAATAAAAACAAATTCAAAGGATTTGTAGTCTTCGAGTATTCCTTAATAAGTTACAAATATCTGTGGAGAATAATAACTGAATAATACTCATTGATATTATGTTGTTTTCTATCTGTATTCATCTACAAAGGAGCACAAGACAGCAAAAAGAAATTGAGACAATACATTACATTTGGTAAATGAGTGTTGATAAGATTAGAAGATTAATTCCTGTACTGAAAATCCCTGTATAAAATAAAATTTCTTAGCAGAGCGCACCAAGCTCATAAATGGAGCCTTCTCTGGCGCCATGCCTCTGCACGTTCCCATTCTATCTTACATTCTATGCAATATATCAAGTGAGTATTTATTGAATACACAGTATTCAGTAACTCGGGCTCCTTGCCTTTATGAATTCTTTCTTACTTAGTCTCTGAACCCTCTAGATAAAGTTAGATGTCCTCTTCCTTTGTTATAACCCCCTTACACTTACCTACACTGCATCTCAGCATAAAATGGTAATATTGATAACGTTTACTCATGGTGTTATAAGGATTAATATATGTAAAGTATTTAGAAGTGTGCCTGGCAGTTATTCATTACTTGTTACAATTGCTTTTATTATAGCACACATCAGTATGTGTCCATCTTTTCCAGTAGATCATGATCGACTTTAGGCCAAAGGATGTTGGAAGCAGTGTGTCCCAGTAGTTATTATTTTTTATGTATACCTTGTTCCTATCATAATATCTGGCAGAGAGCTGGTAACAACAATAATATTTTTTCACTGATTAGATGGCTGATTTTTTTGGAGAATGAATGTAATTTCTGCCCAAGAAGGTCTCTGCAGTGCAATGCTGGCTCTATAAGACCAACATGAGCAGCTTAAAACTCTATAGGAGGATCTATAAGTTTGCCTTTGATGTAAGAATGGCCAGTAAATGGGGAAATGTGATGGTGTGAGACACAAATTTATGCAACTTTTTATATTTTTCTTAGAAACATCCCTCTCTGTGAAATGTTTTATTGGCCTCATTGAATAACTTATTCTCCTATTTGGATCAACCTTACAAAGGATACAATAGACAGAAGACTCTCGTGATATAAGATTTAAATCATTTTCCATATGTATTCAAGTATCCAGAAAGCTAATAATAAATTATTCTAATGATAATCACTGAAACTCACTATTTTGGGAAAATTTACACAAATGTAGATAACAGCACAATTCTCTATGTGCTTTGATTGCTCTGAAATAGCAGTTTTCAATAAATATTGAAATTAGGTGATAATCGCCAGCATTATGTATTATTTATCAGCATTCAGATTGCCATGAATAAGAATGCCCTTTTACACATTAACCTCCCTTCAAAGACCTTAGAGTAAAGAGCTAATTCCAAATGCAGTATTATTCTTCGTATCTTTTTTTTGTTATTGTTCTTCATTATTTATTGTAGAAATGTACGTATACTCTTGGGACATTAAGGGAGTTCACTTTTACCCAGTCATGTCTAAAATAGCTCTGAGCTAAAAATATTCTCCCTGGTATCCAATGCAGATAAGCCTTCCATGCAATTTTAATGGCTGATGGTTTGAAAGTTTTGTAACACTAAAGCTCTGAAGTATTTGGGATCTCCTACCTGGAGAAATAATAAAAACATCCTGTTTTATATATTGTCATAAAACATACACCAAAAAACATGACTTTCTTGCCGTTGGAAACACTTGTTTAGTTATATGGCCTAAGAGAAAAAAAAAACATTTTTAAGAGATGATTTGGAATGCCTTCAGTATTTTAATAATAATTAGCATTTTCCCTCTAAAATTTATTAGAGAAATGTTTGGAGTAAATCCTATATACAGAATTTTTTGAAGTTCTAAAAAGTTTTATAACTTTTCAAAAAGTTATTTAAAATTAACTGGGTTACAGAAAGTTGTTTGCAAAAGGGAAGAACATTGGCCTACTAGCTGTGAAAATAAGAATCCTGAGAACTACTAACTGATTTCAGTTTAGATATTTAATGGTGGACTTTTTCTGACAAAAGATATTTTGAATGGACTGACTTATTGAAACTTAAATATTGATTACTTCTTCATCATGGGCATCTGTTTCCAAAAATGTTGCTTGTGAAACTCCAGTATGAAGAATTGTTTCTAGACAAAGGTAAAGAAAAACAAATATGGAAGATGTCTGACTTTCAATGAGTGTTCCAGTCACATCATCACAGACTATGCCCATGGGAGCATGGAAAGGGAAAGTTCTCTATCTCCCCATGTTCCTCACTGGGGTGAGTCCCCCTAAAATTAATTCTATTACTTACTTGAGCATCATTGGCTCTTACCGTATTTTTAATGGACACGGTGTATCAGAATGAACCGTGTTTGCCATTTATCCTAGTCCTTTTTTCAGAAGAAAAATCTAATTTTATTTGGCCTGCCTAGGGACTTCTGTGATTTTGGTGTATTCTGTAGAACATACTGAAGATAATTTCTTAGGGCAGAGAAATATACTCAGATTAAAGAAAATGTGTTGATGTACTTCTTTCCCTTCAAAAGGTCTGAATGTTGTTTCTAGATTTGCAATAGCAAAACATGTTTAAGGCGCCTCTGTGTGGCAGAGTGAAAGTGATACCTTTCTTTAGGCTGAGAAGAATCATTGAGGAATTGTATGTAACCTCAGAATTGTCATGATATAATTTCAAAGCAAGACAGGAGTGCATTTTTATGTTTTTTTTTTCCCTAGATGAAATTGGGAATGATTTACAGGTCATTATCAAGATTTTCCTGGGAAAATTTGAATTATATGTTAAACTAGATGCTACAACCTTGTGAAATTGTTCACAATTAAAGAGCTTTCTGGATTAACTGTACTAAAGTGAAATACAATGCTCTCATATTTATTTTCTTTCATAAAAGAGTTGTTTAAAATGAAGTATCTGTACTAATTTATAAACCCAGAGAGCATTTATTTTACCTGGCATAAATTCCAGTTTAGCTCAAAGTTCAAGAGATAGTTTGCCATTTATTTCTATTTTTATTTTTTAACAGAAAATTCAACTATACCCAAGCAAATGTTAAGACTGCTTTTATGCTGAACTTCAGTTTTAATACCATTCAAGCCTTGATATACTTTAACTCCTGTGAATCGTATGTTTTCCTTACTTAAAGGCATTAATAAAATGCATTCTAAGATTAGATGCTTGTGCGTATTGGGTTTTCATGCATGAAAGCTGGTCAACACAGCGGGAGCATAAACCTCATTATTGGGACTGGTTCAGGTCCATTACCTTAACCAGTCTCATCACAAAACACTCTGTTTTTTGCTTACACACTGAATAGTAAATGGATGTTAGATAAAGTTTTATCTAGGGAAGCAAAAGACTGGCCACTTCTAGTAATTAAACTTTCTTTCAAGTCTTTGGACAAACCTGTAAGATAGGTATAATTTTACCCTTCGGAAAGCTCAAAAGAAAGGAGATTTGTCTAAAGTAATAAGTGCCAGAATTCATATGTCCTTCAGTTACCCCCCTCACCATACGGTCCCTGTGTCTTCCCCTCTTTTTCTCCTTCTGATGCACTTATTAAATACCTCCTATGCATTAGAAGAATTTTTCTTATTTCCAGGAGATGGAAGATTTGGCACTCTTTTTTATACTCGAGTTGCTTAAAGTGCAACAGGAAGTTAATATTCAAAACAATAAGCTAGAGAGTAGTATGCCAATCAACACAGAATAATGTACAGAATTCGCTGTAAAGGAGTAAATAGTGAACTCTTTGGCAGGGAGGAGAATCAGGGAAAACCGCATACAGAAGCCACTTTGACCCATAAAGAAAGCAGTAGTAATTTTTTAAGGTGAGGAAGGAGAACTCAAAGGGATTGCAGACGCGAAGTGACAGAAGCACAAGAGAGGATATACATAGAGACTAGTACTTCTACTGGTGCCTTATGCAGTCCGGCAGGAGCACAGAAAAAGACAGAAGAAAGTAGGCTACACAGTGTGGACACAGCTGTGATCAGGACATCAGGACAGTCATCAGGTCATCGGGACAATGATGATCATGTGTAACAAATGAGTGCTGGGATTCCAACTCTATACTTCCTCTCACAGGAGGGGCCACACAGAATTCTACATTCAAATTTCAGAAACACACACGTGGACACATACACACAAATGTGCACATGCCTAAGTTTGAATGAGAATTTTTTATGTTAAGTTGAACTTGAACGTCATTAATTAAAGCATCAATTCTTTCTATTGGACAATTCCTCCCACTACCTATTATATCTGGGGTCCAATCACACGTTTATTAGACAAGGGAGAACCATGTAAGATTTGAGATTTTATTAAAATAAAAATAAAAATACTTCTAGACAAGAGTGATAGACTAGAGGAAGAAGCAGCAAGTTCCCAACTTAGTTGGGTAATTATACTGCTAAACACTTTTAGACAACTACACTAATCTGTGTGGGTTTCTAACTTGCAATTTGTGTAATGAGGAGGTATGATTAAGTGATTCAAGTTTCTTTAAAATTCTAAAATGCAGGAAAAACTCTACTAATTCAACTATATACAAGTAAAATTGACATAGAGCATGACTGTGTGATTTAACCATTTAGTTAGATTTACCTCTGGGTAACAGCATTGAAGCTCATATTCTCCTGTTATAAAGAATAACATTTAAAACCTTATTTAATCTATTTTTTAAAAAGTTTCAGAAATAGATCACTAAGTAAACATACATAAATAATACAGAGGACATAGTTTGGAGAATTTTTTCAATTACTTTTTTATCAAGCAGTAATATGATTTGTTTACATACTACAGTAATACTTATTATGACCCCTAATCAGGTTGTATTGTGATTATTGAATTTATGGTGTATATCTATATATCTATATTGATTTTAAGAATACTTTATTCTTTATTCATAGGTTCAGTCATAACTACCATTGGATAGTGGGAGGGAAAAATCCAACAATGATAATCTATTCACTCACCACTGCACTCTTCATCCCGGTGCTCTCTCCCAACCCATACTGGGGGACAAAGTGGCAACTATATGTGAAACTAACCTTCAGGTGACACCAATGTGATGCACTCCATCTTAAAAAAATAACTATTAAAAAATATTCCAAGGTGAAAATTATGCAAAATAGAATAACGCACATCTTTCCAACATCGTACTTGGGTACTTTTGAACGCATGCACTCACTGATTATTTAATTCTCTCAGAGAATATACCTGTGTTTGACTTTGCTATTTACCATTTGGTTACAGTCCAGACACCGCAAAATTAAATGTTGGCCGTTAGGTTTCTGTCTAGTAGAAAAAATAATTGTGTATAAAATTAACTAGTTACATACCTATATTTTTAGCAGTCCTTATTTTTAAAATGTAATAAATACCCAGATCTTGTGGTATTCTTAAAGCCATGTTTGGCATCTTATTGGTTCTCCATTAATGAGTTAGATGAATTCCTGATGTGTTTATTTGATGTTTGCATGAGAGTTACATTTAACTTTTAACATTGACACTAACATTTATTGGGCAATTGTTACATGCACTGTTCTAAGAACTTTAGAAATCTGCTTTTTTTTTAAATTTATTTGCTTTTTCGAGAAGCAGAGAGAGCACAAGTGGGGAAGTGGGACAGAGGGAGAAAGAATCCTGAGCAGGCTCCTTGTTCAGCACAGAGCCTGATGCGGGGCTTGATCTTACTACCCTGAGGTGATAACTTGAGCTGAAATCAAGGGTCAGATGCTCAAATGACTGAGCCACCCAGGTGATCCAGAAACGTATCTGCTTTAAACTTCACAAGTCTGTAAGTATTATTAAAATCATTTCCTCAGATAACAGTATGTGGAGAGTGAATTAAGTATTCTAATACCAACAATAAAACATTTATTCCATAATTTATACAAAGTTATTGAGCACTTACTATGCAACAATTACTTTTCTAGGTACACGGAACCCAAGTGGCCAAAACAGATAATAATCTTATGTTCAGAGAGTTTACAAATGAGAAAAAAAGAAAAAAGGAAGAGAGTAAATAACATACAAAGTAAGTACATCTAATACTTCATAATACTTAAATTCATATTTAGTTCTGTCTGCTTTTAAACACAACACTCTTAATCACTTCACTTTATGTTCAAAAGTGTTATTATAAGGGCACCTGCTTGGCTCAGTCAGTTAAGCATTCAACTTCAGCTCAGGTCATGATCTCATGGCTTGTGAGTTTGAGCCCCATGTCAGGCTGTGTGCTCATAGCCCGGAGCCTGGAGCCTGCTTCAGATTCTGTCTCTGTCACTCTGCCCTTCCCCTACTCACACACTGTCTCTCTCACACATAAATAAACATTAAAAAAGTGTTATTATAAATGAAAGGAAATTCATGTTAAAAATCTAGGTTATTATTGTTATTGATTCTCTCATATCCACTAGACAGCTCACCTTGGCCTATAAAAGTGAGACTTTACCAAAGAAAATTATTGGACTATTTTTTCTCAAATCTGAAAACACTTCTAACGTTCTCAAACCAGGTCAAAATATACACACACGCTCCTGATAAGGACTGTGTTCAATGGCAGAAACAATCTGAGGCTCTACCTGATAGAGCAGAATATGCAAACTTCTGCATGCATAGTTTTGGTGGAAGGGGGAAGAAAAAAAAGGCTCTCATTTCTATGTCTGATATTCCCAATTTGCTTTTCTGTACTCTTCCACTCTCTTAGAGGGACTCGAGTATAGGCAAGATTTAAGCAAAAGTCCTCTCCAAAGTGATTTCTCTAATGCAAGCTATATTTTTTAATCCACTCTGAACATGATTGTAAGTACCATTGGAAGATAATGGTTCTGTATTGCTCTGCTCCAGAATATAATCGCTCAAAGTAATTGTCTTGGAGAAGAGCAGGATAAAATGAAACAGGGAGTTTTAGATTTCTTCTCATATGACATCACTTTCGAAGGACAAAAATTAAAATTCTCAAATTTCTCTGTTCACCAAATCTTACTATGTTATGGTCTCAAAATGTTTTCATCCATGTACATTTTCCACACAACCCAGTATGGTCATTACAACTTTTAGAAATGTCAGAACGTTAAGCCTATCTACAAAAAAATATACTTGTCAACCATTGAGGTTATTCAAAAAACAATTGTCCTTATGATTTGACAGAAATCCCAAAGAAAGTATAGCAGTTTTTGTTGGAGGAAGTCAGTTTCACCTGAACCAAACCAAGTCATTACTTGGAATGAGGAAAAACATATGCGTTACCAGTTTATGAAATAGTTATAAAATGAAATTCACATTGTACCATGTTGTTGACTTTAAGGCTTATTCACAAGGACATTCATGCTATTCCTGAGAAAAAGAATAAAACGAAACTCAAAATAAAGAAAACAAGCAAAATAAGAAAACTCTCTCATGATACCATCTTACAATTAAGGAAACAAACAACAAAAACAGTGTTAAATATCTAGGACTTTCATTCCTGACTCTTGTAATTAATATAAATTATCGTACTCTCTGCAAACTAAGGAAGGAAATAACAGACATGAGCCCTAGCAGGAGAAAATACCAGGCTTGATTTCAATCTATTAACAAACTATAAGTCTAAAAGTGGAAGGAAGAACTAAGTTTCATCTAACTTAGACTTTCTGACCAAATTACCAAAAAGTTTAATTCCTTTGTAAGTAACTTTATAAAAAATTAAACTAAAAAAATTTCAACACATACAAATTCAAAATAACTTCCCACCATCACCTTATACTATTTATATTAAGGTGAAATACTTATATTAGATAGCATTATCTGATTTTCTAGTTCTTTCTTTTGTGGGGTGGAGAGAGAGAGGGGAGAAAGAACATGAGTAGGGGAAGGGCAGAGGAAGAGGGAGAAAGAGAATCTTAAGCAGTCTCTATAGCCAAGACAGAGCTTGACGTGGGTCTCGATCTCATGATCGACTGTGAGATCATAATCTGAGCCAAAATCAAGAGTTGGATGCTTAACTGACTGACCCACCCAAGTGCCCCTCTAGCTCTCTTAAATTATAGATTAAAGAGCTAATACAACATTTCTTTTTTTCCCCTCAGTCTTTTCATGTTACCTTAACAAAAACTCAAGCAAACCATTTTCCCTCAGTATCCTAACAGTATATTTTGCAAAACTAGTGAAATGGCTGCTCATTTATTTTTCAGGTCTCTCTGATGCAGAAGTGTTTCAAAGGCATAAATTACAGACAGAATTCTAATTTAACTATTTGCAAAATATTACTTTTTGCCAAAACTGATTGAACTTCAAAGCCTCTCTAAAACATCATACATAATTTATTTTAAGGAGGAAAACAATAAAATCCAGGACTAGACCTGGAACAATGGTATTTTAAAGAAGCCATAGTGACAAGCACAGTATTTGCTGAAAAATGAATATACTTTTTATCAGCCAATCCATTTTTTAAAAATTTATAAATCTGATAATATTGTAGGATTAATGTTACTAAGAACACTACTTGCAGAGTACAGAAAATAATTCAGCATATTTGTCTTCCTTTCTCCCCATCCTTTTAAAAAACTGTGCATTTAATTGTTCCTTAATCATATATTCCAGTCACAGATTTTTAATTGGTTTTTGACCGACATAAACAGCATAGGTTGATTAACAATTCTCTAATCAAGTTTGCATAGCATTTATGTGTGTTCAATAATTCAGCGATCTGTCTGGAAAATGTAATGGGACCCAAGGTTTGGGTGAACCTTCAGTGACTGCTGAAAGTACCCAAACACTTTATGCCCAAATTGCACTCACATTCCTTAATGAAGAATCAGCAAGAATCACGAAGGCACTTACTGCTATGCTTTCTAGATAAACAGAAAACCATGTATGTTGATGAGAAGAGAGAGCTATTTGTATTGTCAAGAAAAGTCTGTAAGTGAAATATTGAAAAATAAGTATTAAATGGAAACACACAATAATCAATATATTCTTTTTGGCAGACACCTAATAAGTAACAACACTGACATAAAATTCTATAAAAGTGCTAGACTTTTAACACATACTGTAAATGCTCATTAAAAACTAAATTTTCTGGGGCACCTGGGTGGCTCAGTTAATTGGCTGAGCATCTGACTTCAGCTCAGGTCATGACCTCACTGTTCATGGGCTCCAACCCAGCACTAGGATCTTCTGTCCTTCCTCTCTATGCCCCGCCCCTGCTTACTGTCTCTCTCTCTCTCTCTCAAAAATAAAATAAATAACTGCAGAACAGTAGTAATTTTTCTGATGAAAATAGAACAAGTTTTTTCTACTTAAATTTTCCATTCATTTTGGCAAAATTAGCATAAGAATGAAAGCGAGTATGAAATTAATCTATACAAAGCATAGTTATAGTGTGCTGGCTTAAATCTCTCCCTCTAGGTGGTTAATTGGAAGAAAATATATAATTTAAAAAGTTCTAGATGGTTTGGAAAGTCAAGGTGTGAGAGTTCAGTTTTAACAGCTGATATCAACATACAATTTATTTACTTGTGACAAAAAATTCCACATGAGATGTGGACTGCAGGTTGACTATTAAAATCCATTCCACTCTGGACCCATCGGTGTGGCTCAGTTGGTTAAGCATCTGACTCTGGATTTTGGCTCATGTCATGATCTCATGGTTTGTGGATTGGAGCCCCACTTCCTGTTCTCAGCACGGAGCCTTCTTGGGATTCTCTTTGTCCCTATCTCTCTGGCCCTCCTTCCCTCACACTCTCTCTCTCTCAAAATAAATAAATAAACTTAAAAAAAAATCCATTCTTATCTTCCTTTTGAGCATATGGACAAACTGCATTTCTGGCTCCCTTTACAGGTAAATATGTTCACGTAACTAAGTTTTCCCCAGTTAAGGGATCTGAAAAGGATACTCTCTACTTGTAGACTTGATCCTTAAGATAGTGGGACACTTTCTGAACTTTCTCTTTCCCCTTCTTCCTATCTGGAACCCATGTTGATTTAGACTTGGCTATGCAGTTTATGATGAGTCTCTGAATGATGTCACAACATCGTGGAAGGAAGCTTCATTAGTGAGTGATTATATATGGCAGAGACCTACAGACCTAACTTCTCACTTCAAATTATAACACAAGTGGTCTAGTTTTCTTTTTTAGGCAAGTGAATTAATGTTGAGTTTCCTTGTCAAAATAGCCTAGGTTTACTCTAAATAATATGGCCATGAAAGCCATATGGTATACCCAGCCCTTGATATACCCGGAAATCTCCTAAGCAGAACGTAATGCTTCCTGGGTACAATCTGTTAAAACATTTCATTCTATTTTTGATAATTCAGCTATAAAATAATCCAGATGTTCTCTATGGAATTTTTAATTTCTTAGTTGAAAAATCTAGTTTTGTTAAATTTCCTTGAAAGGAAAACAGCAAAACAAAACTGAACTTAAACCCTCAGAACCCCTTTAGAAGTCTCCATGGAAATGAAAGGATTCTAGGGTTTGGGGGAAGATGTTGCTACTCAGAAGAAAGAAAATCTCTTAGACTTTAGGATAAGGAAAAACTGTTGTGTAGGTAAGAGTTAGCTCTGCAGACCTGAGTTGCTCAAATCCTGCACATTTCCAATGAGGACCTGTGTTCAACACTGGCCCTTGGCCAGATCTTGGGAATTAAGTTTTTGGAACTGAGACCTCAAACTATGTTAGATCAATTTGTCTAGATGATTTAAGCAAACAGTGGTATTTATGGTGAATGCATGCTTTCCTTCTGGGAATCTAGAGCTATAGTAATGGAAATCAGTGATACAGTCACTATGTATGACTGGTAGACAACACTGCATATGTTGTCACACCTGTCAGAGGAATTAAGTATGTTCTGTGTATTTCTAGTGAGAGAAGATGCTTGGAAACTTGCACCTGATTTTCTCTACTCTATGCCCCATGTGCTGTTTGCCTGTGAAAAACACCTGAAACTATGTGTCTCAAGATGTCTGAATCCTATGGATATTTCTAGTGAATCACCAAGCCGGAGTATTGGGCACCTGACACAAATATTCTCCTGATAATTTTTTTGAGGGTAACTTGGGTTACTAATCCAGTTTCTCTGTGTGGATTGGCTGCTAGCCAGCTAACTACCAAAAATACAGTCTGCCTCCAGGAAGGATACCTGACTGGCTTCTTTACTGTGCTATCCTATTCTCAGAGAGCGGTAGTATTCAACAAGCAATGAGGAATTAGAAGAGCTGGGTGGATAAACAATGCAAAAGGCAGGTCTATCTTTTCAACTGCTCTTTAAGTACAATCACTAAAGCCCTAAGCAAGCACAGACCAACAAACTGACAAGTCAGAGTAAATTTATATTAAGGTGACTGATATTTGTTGATGATGATTTAGTCTTTTGAAAGTCACAGGGGACTCAGAAATATTCCACAATGGTGAAACCAAAAAACTATTTATGTGTGTATGTATACTTCCTTTTATAAATGATAATTTAAGTAATTATAATAAAGTAAAATAAATACAAAACCAACAATTATTTTCAAAGCATTGCACTCTTGGGATATAGTATACATAAATACTAAAATTTCTGTCACCATAAAATGGAAGTGAGGTATGCATAAAACTGATTTACAGCATAGGTCTGAGTATAATAAGAGGCAATAAAAATATTAAAAATACAATTTTTAATAAATAAAGCTTATTTAAGTTAAGTCTTACCTACCTAGAAAACACCATAAAAGAAATTTCAGCGAATCTGCCCCATTCACCATGATCCCCAAGCTTCTCAATTTCTCACCTATAAATTTAGTTTCTGAAAATAAGCTCAATATTTCTTTTCTTAGCTTACTTATAGAGTCAAAAAAACACCAAGCTACAGCAAATTAATGCATTCCTATAAAACATCCTATTATTGAAATTATCAGATATTGATTTATAGAAAACACATACACTGAAATTTCATTGTATTCCAGGAGCTATGTAATGCTTGTGGAAGATGCCATAATTAACAAATCTTTGACCTTCTCCTTCAGAAGTTTGCTCTTAGGAGGTACAAATAACTGTAATTGCAATGAAGCAAACTTAGTGTTGAAAATGAAGGAGGGAAATTAAATTCTAGACATCAGAAATTTTTCAAAATGCTATAGTATAAAGAAGACAGGGTGAAATGTTGTTGAGTCTGTAGCTTACCACTAAAGTATTCACCTCTAAGGTATTTCTTTTGAGTGGTTGGCATAGAAGTTATACTGCAAGAGATTTGATTGTGTGGTTGAGGAGGATGAAGTGTATAAAATACATGTCAAGAAATTTAGTGGCAGCCATGAGTTACCTGCCTCTTGGGTAATTTAGGATCAAGGGAAGCACTTTTTTCACATTTGGGTAAATTTGAGTATATGCTTAAAGAGAATGGGCTACTGGACAGCAAAAGATGACAATGGAAAGAAACCTGGAAATATTCCTTTGCTGACAGAATGGTGCTAGATATAGTCTACATAATGGCCTCTTAATAAAGAAATTATCAATGAAAAATAAAATGAAGAAATATTTTTAAATAAATTGCTGGGCCGATAAAAATGCAAACAAATGGGGGCGCCTGGGTGACTCAGTCAGTTAAGCATCTGACTTTGGCTCAGGACATAATCTCACAGTTTGTGGGTTTGAGCCCCGCTTCGGGCTGTGTGCTGTCAGCTCAGAGCCTGAAGCCTGCTTCGCATTCTCGGTCTCCCCATTCTCTCTGCCCCTCCCATGTCTCTGTCTCTCTCTGTCAATAATAAGTAAACATTAAAAAAACATTAAAAACATTTTTAACAAAAAAAGCAAACAAACAAAACAACAAAAACCAAAACCCAGAAGTCAAAATAAGATCAAAGGGCATATATAAGATGATGGAATATATTCAAGAATACCAGTAACTCCCTGGGTTTTCATGCTGGACAAAAAGCAAATTCATCTATAAGTTATTTACAAAGCATATAAAAGTGTATAAAGTTGACAGGTTATAAATGGCAGGATAGAAACTTCAACAAAATATTAAATTGAAAAACTGACGTTCATGATAATAAGAGTAATCAGGTAACATCTGAAGTTTTGGAGTGAAATGGACATCCCACATTTCAGTTCTCTAAGCCAGAATCCTCACATCATTCTTTACTACTTTCTTTACTACTACTTTACAATCTTCACTACATTCTTTACTACTACTCTACTACCAGTAAACCTACTGAGTCCTCAAATATTTTACAACCCAACCCCCTTCTTAGTCTCCAAAACTTCTCCATTAGTTGAGACCCCTTACAAAGATAGTAGCAATTACTTCCTAATCTCCTTGCTCTCAGTATTATGTCCTTCCATCTCTAATCTTCAATAAAGCCAAAGTGATCCTGTATTACAATCCTGTGTCAATCCCTTCCAATCCCTCTCTAGCTACCACCAATGGTTTCGCCAATATAACTTTGCGAGCAAGTTAAATTCCAAACTAACATGTCTTACCAACTCCTTCATTTTCTACACCCTGCTTATTTAATTTTGCAGACTCATCCCCGGATATACCCTCCTCCACATCTGTGCTTCAGACTACATTAAACTCCATAAACACATCATGCTGTCTTTCAAATCAAGTCTTTGAAAGGTGTTTACTTCTTTTTAATTTTTTTTTAACTGTTTAAGTTCAAGTTAGTTAACATACAGTGTAGTGTTGGCTTCAAGGGTAGAACTCAGTCTATCTAGAATAGACTTTCCCTTTCCCTTCTCCATCCTCAACTCTTCTTTTCTCATTCACTATTACTCTTTCTCTAGTTAATCTCTCCCTAAGCTTCATGTTTTAGGATAGGCATTCTTCCCCCAGAAACCTTTTCTGGTGAGCATAGATACAATTTAGGTGCATATTTACTTACAATCTGCACTTAGTGCACAGTATTATTATCACCTCCCTAAGAGTCTACATTTCCCACTACACTGCAAACAATAAAGCCAAACAATGTGTCTGTCATGCTGAGCATTTAATCTCTGGTTTTAACAGTATGCTAAATAGTCATTTGTCAAGGAACTTACAACAAAAATGTTACTTACAATCTTCTAAAGACCAATGCAAGAAAATATCTCTGGATTTAAAGTGATAAATGTGGCAATGGCTCAATAGTATTAAATAGATATAGTGTTACAACTCTGCATTAGTCTACCTATGGGGTTAAAGTTGACTTAAATACTTTCCTGATACTGATCAAAAGGCAGAAAGGGAACAAATCCTAAATGGTTTCCTCCTCACACGATAAATTATTAGGTCTCAGTTTATTCTGAGATGGTATCAAAAGTATGTCTTTAAACTTCTACTTGAGGCTGCTCGCCAAAAACAAACATTAAACTCATATTAAACTTGCACTTATTTTTATCATTTCATGATTATCTAACATAGAGTTAAAAAAATACTGAAGTAACAGGGGATCAGAGCTATAAAAATCCTAAGCCTCTGAAACTAAAATCCCCCTGAAAACCAATTTAATGAAATGAGAGCAACAAAGATATCCAAGTCAGAGAAGACATATAAAAAAAAGTGATACGACATTCCAAGCACATGAGCAATTGGTGAGAGGAAATTAAAAATTAAAACAACAAAACACATTTTGCTATAGTCTCACCTTCCTAGCAAATATTTGCATCCATATGCATTTCATATTCCATAGCTTGACTGTGAAATTTAATTAAAAACAATTATAAATACAGCTCCTTGAGGCTACTGAGGATTTCACAGTTTGAAAATTTTTGAAGCATTTTATTCCCTTAAAAAAAACATGCATTACGAATGACTGTGTCATCAGAGTTTGGCTGGAGAGGAATTTAATTGTCAAGTTCAAATACATCCAGATAAGCTAAATTTGGATGGAATGACCTAGGCACCTTGACCTCAGTCAATATACCAAGTGAATAAACTGAAAATTGTCCCTGCAGTTCCGAATTTGATCTTGAACATGAACCCCAAAGCAAAAGCAGCAAGAGAGCTGTCATTAGCTCTACTAGAGCATAATTCTGCAAGAAGACAATTGGATGAACAAAAAATAAAATGTAAAAAGGCCAGATTCCACAGTACAAAAATTTTAGGGCTAGAGAAGTTCTCATATAAAGATGGATGTGCTTATACTATTTAGTTTGTACTCTTTTTTCTTTGTTTTCCTCTGACACCAAGTAAACCTCCACAGAAAAATACCAAGGAATAAAATGGAAGCCAGGAATGAAAATGGCACCTAGTTTGTTTCCTCAGCATTATTGGGAAAAATTGCAGGGCTTTGCTTCTGACATTTTCTGCAAAGAAAGCAAAGAGTCTGCTTCTGATTCCTCTACTCACCACCCAGACACACTCAGTGATGTTTGTGGAAACATAATTGATTTCTTTTTGTTTATTTGATAAACTCAACACTTTAGCCAGGAGGATGTCAGACTTAAATGCAGTTTTATAGTCTCTTCTGAGGATGCAGTTAGTCAAATATCATGTAGATAAAGTATCTGTCTGGCTCCTAAGTGTCTTCAGATCATGGAAGTAAGTGCCCTGGTTATAACATGTTATTTCTCCAAATGAGCATTAAGAGTATTTCCTTTTCCCAACCTCCATGTTGATAACAATTTCCTCCCTATGGCATTATGTACTGAACTCCAGGAGGTGATGATGTGTAAGGTTGTAATACACTTCTGGAACTTGGAAATAATAAAAGTAGATGCTAATTTTCTGAAAATATTAAAAAAAGATAAGACCTGGAACTCCTTATTAAATTAGTGCAGGCAGAATTCTAACAATTTGTGATTACACACACACACACACACACACACACACACACACACATTGTGAATTCCTCAAATAGTCACATGACCATGGAAAGGGGGAAATTAAAAACAAATGGGTGAAGCACTTGTCTTTCTTTGTTGTGACCAGAGGGCCATAAGTAATCTCAGAGATGCTGTTCATACCAAAAAAAATGTTCCATGTTCTGTGTGCCTTCTGATCATCTGAATTATTTTTCTTTTAATGTTGTCACCCAAAGATGTATGCAAAAGACTCATAAGTAAGGAGCCAGTTTTTCAGAATTAAACTACTCATCAGTATTATTACTTAAGAGTTATAATGAATATATGTTTCTATGAATAAAAATGTATTTAGGAAAATATGTTCTTTTCAGAGTTTTCTCATATTTACTTGAGACATATTGTATGTCATCTTCAACATTTATGTACAATCTCACTTCGTATTGTGTTTATCTCTTAGCAACATTTCAGTGCTTTCAAAATTAAGAGGTATTATTTTGTTTGTTTTACAAACTGAATATAGTTCCTAATAAACAGGAAAACCAGATGCCCGGGTTTTAGTCCTGAGTCAGCCACCTGACATTTGTTCACCTTTAAAAATTAAGAGGTCTTATTAGATTATGTGACTTAAAGTTACTCAAAATATATCTATTTGAGTGAATGAATGAATGTGTAGACTTAGAAACAAGTAGGAAATTCTGGGGTAAGAACAGTAGACAAGAGTGGGATAGACAGATAAACTAGACACCAAGAAAAGGAAATAAAAGTATACTTTTGGACATTGTCGTTTTTGATTTTATGACTCATGTGAGAGATCCCAGGGTCAGAATTCCATTTTCTAGTAAATGAGGATAAGTCTTACCAAAGATGTATGACTTTCTCAAAATTGCCAAACAAATTATCCTGTAAAAGCAGAGTGAATGTGATCTTCTGACCTCTAGACAAGGTCTATGCACAACTCATAAGTATATGTAATATAGGAAACTCTTACTAAAACCACTATTTATGACAGTATAAAACATTTATTACAAGTTATAATTGTGCATATATTCTAGGCAGAAATATTTGAAGGAACATTGTCTGATTTTATTGATATATGCATTGGCCTGGAGAGTTTAAGCATTTGGTTTGCTTTGTTTTTAGATCTCCATTTAAAGCTTTAGAAAAGGAGACATAAAGGTTATAACATCAATGTGTGGTTGATTCTGAAGGTCTTATGTGACAATTTATTTAAAAAGAGCAGTTAAGATGTGAATTTAATAATGATGTGCAAAAAATGTGATAAAGCAGCTGGATCTCTGCCTCTTTGGATCTAAGTAATGATTTGGAAAGCTGAGATTTTTTTTTAAATTTATGTCATCAAATATCATTAAACACCTAGATGCATGTGCTGTGCCAGATCCTCTATCCATCACACTGGACCATATGTTTTCACACCGTATTTGGCTGTTAAAGGCCTCTGGATTGATACTACATTCTATTTAAGGTTGGAAGTAGATGGAAATGGGGACATTTATTTCAAGTGATTTTTTTCCTTTTTTCTTTTCTTTCTTTTCCTTCCTTCCTTCCTTCCTTCCTTCCTTCCTCTCTGTCTCCTTCCTTCCTTCCTTCCTTCCTTCCTTCCTTCCTTTCTCTTTTTTTTCATGAAGACGAAAATATCCTCTGAGTGAATTTGAAGAAGGGCTTTTCCAAATACAGGGAACGGTCTGAGAGAAGTTTCCTTATTGGTATCAGAAAACTGGATGGTGTCAATGAAGGGAAGATTAGCAAAGGCGCAGAAGAAGAAATGGGTTACTGCAAGAGGATTATAATCTCAAAACTAAAGCTGAGATTTTTAGATTGGTCAAAGGTAGGAAAACACTGACAGAGGCCTGGCAGTAGCCCACTCTGTAAAAAAGTGTGCAGGTGAAGCAGAGAAACAGGCAAGGAGCTATATAAACACTGTATATGGGTATCTTACCATTCTTTAAAGAATTTTACTTAAAATCTGTGTTTTCAGCAAGTCACTGCACTCCTGTCCTCACTTATGTCAAGTATCCTAGCCTCCAGAGCCTTTAAACCTCTTGTCAGGACTTTCCAGAGAGTGCTGCTTTAGCCCTGTGCTGAGTCCAGACAGACACCTCTGTGGCTCACAGGTCTGGACAGTGGAGTCTGTGCTCTAGTAGGTCCATAAAGAGACTTTCAATCAGTCCTCCTGTTTTCGACACCATCTCACTATTTGCCGTCTAAGAAAACGGATTCTTGAATTTCTGAGTTTTCTTGGGGTTTATCAGTAAACATACTTGCATCATTCTGGCCTCCTGAACATGGGGTTAAATTTCAGCTTCTCTGGTCTCCTCAGGTACCACTACTTCGTTTGTCTCCAGATGATAAAATTCTGTTGACATCAGTTTTCTGCTGTTGTCTTCTTTTTTATACCCTTTGTCCTTGTAGTTTATGCCTACTTCTTAAAAACAGGTTCCATTACATACACTTTAGTAGTGTTTTGGGAGGGTGTTGGGAATAAATTGTTTAATTAGAAGTTCTCCCCACTCTCTCTTTAACTCTCTCCAATCAGACTTGCATCCCCACAAATTCAGTGAAATATTCTTGTCAAGGTCGTCTCCTGCTTGCCCGTTGGGGGCATGTGATGCAGCTGATTACCTCCTTCTTGAAATACTTTCTGTCCTTGACTTCTTAGACATACATTCCAGGCGTTCTTCATCTGACTGGCTGCTTATTCTCAATCTCCTTTCAGTGTGTCCTTTTGCTCAAGGAGGTGAAGGTGGTCAGGACTTCTTCTCTCCATTCTCAACTTACTCTGTGGTTGATCTCATCCAGTCCTCTAATGCTAAATACCATTTCTATGCTGATGATTACCATGTGTATTAGTCTTGCACATTCTTTGCTCTGAGCTCCTGATCATTTATTTGGTTGCCTACTCGATATGACTACCTAGATGCCTAATGGGCATTCAAATGTTCTTTCCAAAAAAAAAAAAAAAGGATTCTTGATCCCTTCCATCCAACACATCAACTCTCATTCTTCCTTATCTCAGCATCAACATTTACTCAATACTTGCACATTCATTCCATCAGCAGGCACTTTCATTTCTACCTTCAGTGTATATCCCAGATTCAATCGCTTCTCCACCATGGGAACATGCCACTGTCACACATTCCTGCAAGTGTGTCCATCTCTTTGTTTTCCTCTCCTTCTCCCCTACAGTCAATTCTAGGCAGACGGAAACAGCTTACAAGCTTCAATCAGTCATGTCATTCCTGCCCACATCACTCCAGTAGTGCTGAATCTCCCCGAGCTCATCTCTCCTGGCCTCTCCTGCTTTTTGCTAGCCCCTTCCGCCTGACTCACTCTGTTCTGGGCACATTGGCCCTCATGCTATCCCCGTAATGTGCCGCACGTATTCCATTCTTGGGACTTTTGCAAACACTGCCGTCTCTGACCAGAAGGCACCCCTGCAGCTTTTGACAGCTCTGTCCCAGATGACATTCAAGTATGTGCTCTCATACAGTACTTCTTCAAAAAACTCTTTCATGATCAACCTACCTCATTTCCCATCACTTTTACTCCCTTGCTTTTCCTCATCTGATTTTTATCATCTCTTGATACTATTTAGCTTACTTATTTATTTATCATCTCTTTTCCTCTCTGGAATGTAAAGTCCATGAATGTGTACAATGTGTCTACATTATACATTTTTGTAATAAACCAGCAAAGTTAAGTGTTGCCCTGAGTTTTGTGAGCCAAACTGTGGAATCCAAGGAGTGAATCCTAGGAACCCTGATATATATTCTGTCAGAAGTACTGGTGGCACACTGGGACTTGCAGTTTTCATCTGAATTGGGGGAAGGAAGTGTGGGATCTGATGCTATCTCAAGGTAGTTACTGCCAGAATGGAGTATGTAGGATACCCAACTGGTGTCAGAGAGAATTGCTTAATATTTGAGAAACCCATACATCTGGTACCAGAAATATTGTGAACATGTGAGAAGAGAAGTGCTTCCTTTATATGAGTGGAAACCATAACCCACCCACCATTATTCTTTCATCAACCCACGTAACCTTCAGATACCCACATCCTCTCCTAGCCTAACATAAGAGTGAGGAAATTTGGGATATACATGCTTGACTGCTTTCCTCTCTTCTACTTTCTTATCACCCTTCCTTCTTTTGTTCAACAAATGTTCACTTTCTATGCTAAGGGCTGGAGCTGCAGTGCAAACAACAAAGAGACATCCCATGCCTCTGTGGAGTTTACATTCCAGAGAGGAAAAGAGGTGATAAACAAAGAAATAAGCTAAATAGAATCAAGAGATGATAAAAATCAGATGAGGAAAAGCAAGGGAGTAAAAGTGATGGGAAATGAGGTAGGTTGATCATGAAAGAGTTTTTTGAAGAAGTACTGTATGAGAGCACATACTTGAATGTCATCTGGGACAGAGCTGTCAAAAGCTGCAGGGGTGCCTTCTGGTCAGAGACGGCAGTGTTTGCAAAAGTCCCAAGAATGGAATACGTGCGGCACATTACGGGGATAGCATGAGGGCCAATGTGCCCAGAACAGAGTGAGTCAGGCGGAAGGGGCTAGCAAAAAGCAGGAGAGGCCGGGAGAGATGAGCTCGGGGAGATTCAGCACTACTGGAGTGATGTGGGCAGGAATGACATGACTGATTGAAGCTTGTAAGCTGTTTCCGTCTGCCTAGAATTGACTGTAGGGAAAACTCAAAAGATAAGAATGAACAGCTAGATGAAAAGACACACAAGGGTAGGTCTAGAATTGTCCTTAGCACAAGAAATTCTGTCACTATGGAATTTGGATGCAGTCTAGCCTCCAGCATGCAGATGTATTGATTAAACCAGCAGCTTGCCAAACCCTGTACTATTGGGATTGTTTTATGGAGGCCTCATCACAAAGACATAATCAATTATAAACTCCATTTAGAGTTTCCTTCCCTCTCTGGAGTATGGGGATTGGGGCTGGAAGCTGCAAGCTTCTAATCATGGCTTGGTCTTTAGAGTGTCCAGCCTCCAACCTGAAGCTATACAGGAGCCCACCAAGAACTTCCAAAACAAAACCATTCCTCCACCTAAATAAATTCCAAGGGATTTAGGAGCTCAGTGTTAGAAACCAGGGTCAAAGACAAAATGTTAGAATAAAAGATGTTCCTAGCGTTCTTATCACTTAGGATATTGCAAGAGTTTTAGGATCTTGCAATCCTAAACTGTGTGCCAGTATCCATGGGCAGATCAGTATATATTTTGTATTCTATTATTTTACAACACACTTGACACAGTCATTATAAATGTGTAGAAAGGAAAGCTAAGCTGAGATTTTGCTTTGATAGCCTGTCATCAGTCCTTGCATGATGTGGATCAATCAGTAAGCCTAGCATGGCATCAGCCACAAACTGACACTCAACATGCATTAGGAGTGGCCCCCTAAGTCAGTGAGTTGGATGAAGGACTTAACAGAGACTCACATTTGCTGACAAATAAAGCTCATTGGAGTATAACTCTATTCTCCCCTCTATCATTGCAAAAGGGGGAGAATGATATGCAAAAGAGAGACAAGCCAAGACTAGACAAAGGCATTTGGTCTCCAAGAACTTGGGAGAAAAAGCATTTCCCTGGACAAGAAAAGACACCAACCATAACATATACTGGAAGCAAGAGAAGTTCAAGGTCCATGACCACTAGCATGAAAGACAACAGGGTCTTTAGTCATTATACCTGAATGTCATCTTAGGGAGAAAAGCTTCAGGAGGAAAAGGTGATATTTGAGAAAAGGCATTTTCCAAATTAGAGACCAAGTCTTTCCAATACTTGTACACTGTTGGTGGGAATATAAATTGGTATAGCTATTATGAAAAACAGTAGGTATTCTCCTCAAAAAACATACAGTAGGTATTTTCCTCAAAAAACATAAATATATGTGTGTGTATGTGTGTATCCATGTCTAAAGGACATGAAATAAATATCTCAAGGAGATAGCTTGACTCGTACATTCTCATAACATTATTCACAATACCCAAGACATGGAAACAACCTAAATATTTATTGACAGATGAATGGATTAAAAAAGTAGTATATACATATACTATTATTCAGCCATAAGAAAGAAGGAAATCCCATTTATGATGGGATTAATGAAACTGTTGGGCATTATGTTACATGAAATAAGCCAGACAGAGGAAGACAAATACTGTAGAATATCACTCGTATGTGGGATCTTAAAGTCAAACTTTTAGAAATGGGGAGATGTTGGTCAAATGCAAAAACTTTCATTTATAAGTAAATTCTGAGGATCTAATTTACAGATTGATGACTATAGCTAATAAAACTATATTGCATACTTGAAATTTGCTGAGAGGAAATCTTAAGCATTCTCACTACAGACACAAAAATGTAACAAGGTAAGGTGGTGGACATGTTAACTTGGTTGTTGTAATCATGTCATAATGTATATGTATATCAAATTATCTTGAACATTTTAAATATATATGCAGGGATGCCTGCATTGCTCAGTTGGTTGAGTATCCAACTCTGAATCTGGACTCAGGTAATGATCCCAAGGTCATGAGATCAAGTCCACATCAGGCTCTGCACCAAGCATGGAGCTTGCTTAGGATTCTCTCCCTCTCTGCTCTTCTCCCTAGCTTGTGCTCTCTACTTCTCTCTCTAAAAAAAATAAAATAATAATTTTTTTAAATGTTTATTCATGTTTGAGAGAGAGATTGAGAGTGAATGACTAGAAGAGGAGCAGAGAGAGGAAGACACAGTAACTGAAGCAGGCTCCAGGCTCTGAGCTGTCAGCACAGAGTGCAAAGCAGGGCTTGAACTCTTGAACCGCAAGATCATGACCTGAGCTGAAGTAAGATGCTCAACTGACTGAGCCACCAAAGTGCCCCAAATAATAAAATAAAATAAATATATATGCAATTTTATTTATCAATTAGATAACAATAAAGCTGGAAAAGTTACTTGATTGAACTAAGTTAAACTGATTTAAATATTTAAACAATTTTTCCCTCATCAACATAAAAGGGCTTAGAAAGAGTCCTGAGAAGTTATTAAAAACTTGTATTTATTTTTCATGTTTTCAAATATTAGTGTGAGTTAATTTCTGGGACTCTCCTATATAATTTTATATTTTGATATGACTTGTGTTGTTTTGACTCAAGACAGACATGCAGAAAGCTCAGTGCTAAGAAGACAGGAGCAGTATTAGAAGACAGTAACATTATATAATAAAAAAATACCCATTAAACAACAATAAGATCATGGCCAGATGGATACAAAATCTCTTCAAAAGGATTCACCTAACACAGGCCTTGACAGAAGCATTCAACCAATGAGCTCAGTGAGGAAATACAATGGAGAGGAGGCAGTGGAGATGACTAACATCTGTTTCAGACTGTCACATGCATAAAACTGAATCTGCAGTTAAGATCACAGGCTGGCACCTTTACCATGAATCCTGGATTGGTGGAGGAGCGCTCAGTTGTAGATGTGTGGACAGAAAGAAGAGGAAGTGAATTCAGGAGGAAAGTTTGGGTGAATTATCGAAGAATGCCATGACTGCAGTTCCAAAATACAACCATGAAACAGGCAATGGATGCAGCCAAGGAAGAGTGAGGATATCAAGTCATTGGCTTTTTCAGAAAAATTGAACTGGTTCTTAGCATATATAAAAACTATACTATAAGTCCTCATAATTTCTTTAAGGAGAGCCTTCATGCTTCAAACACTTAGGATAATGATGAATAAGGTATTTACGGAGCACACAAAACTAATTTCTAGCTCTGTATGGCCTTCTCCCCACCCCCAGGTTTAACTAATTTTATGCAAGAGGAAGAACTTCATTGGATCACCACAGACA
This sequence comes from Proteles cristata cristata, assembly GCA_017311185.1. Classification (NCBI taxonomy): domain Eukaryota; kingdom Metazoa; phylum Chordata; class Mammalia; order Carnivora; family Hyaenidae; genus Proteles; species Proteles cristata. The sequence goes on along the minus strand of JAESUZ010001011.1, from coordinate 1,027,119 downwards.
TAACTACCTTATGATATAGTTATTTTTTGTAAGAATGAAATTGATTATGAGACTTGGCAAGCAGCTTTTAGAAAATTAACTATTTATTTGAATTGGAGAATAACACATTTGCTATAATAGCAAAATGTCGTGAATTATTTCTTTCTTCCCTAATAATATCATGATGTCTAAGAGGGAAAAATGTCTTTCATGCTTTCAAAATAAAAAGAACCAAGAAATGATCTGAAATGTAGGGCACAAAGGGGCAGAAATGAAGTTTAATTTTTAGAAGGCTGAAAAAAATAGACTTTTGTGGATAAGAGGATATTGCTTCCATCTTCAGGGATTAAAAACAACAGGAGAAAATTGTAACACTATGTGTAAATGCCAAAATGCTTTCTTGCTGCACTTAACTAATGATTCTCAAGATTTCAACTAAATCTTCTCATTTGAAAGGGCAAAAGAAAAGGAATGTTCCTTCATCCTCTTCTAAGTCTTGGTACAGATGGCAGAAAAAAAAAAAATCTTTCCAGTGCTACTGAAGGCTGAAAACAGCTTCACAATAACAGAGCATCATTAGAGCTAACTAGGACCTACAAGAAACACATTTCATAACCAGATTTCACGCAACATTTACTTAGCTAACTTGGAGACAGAAAAGTTCAAAGTCCTGGCTGTGATATTTACTTATAAACTTTGAGTGAGTCACATAACTCCATGAATCTCTACTTCTTCATATTAACATAAAAGAATAGTAATTCCATGTACCTCCAGAGTTTTGTAAGGATGAATTAAAATAACATATATATTAATTTTATACTTCTAACTTCATAAGTATAAAAGTGTGATCATTAATGTTCTTTAGGTATTTGTCTCCTATATGCCAGGACAATTCAGATTATTGAAAGAGAACCTATAAAGGTATGGTATTTTTTTTCTTTCATTTCTAAACCAAGACAGTAAATTTAATTTTTCCTTTAGAGTAGAAAAATAGTCATCATTCCAAATCATGCATATTTATTAATTTCTAGCTGATCAGGAGATGTTGATGAAGGACTCAATGGCTGAGGAAGAAAACAGGAGAAATGAGCTGAGTGAATATAACTGTGTTTCTACATGTAGATTCCTGTGTGTGTGTGTGTGTGTGTGTGTGTGTGTGTGTGTGGAGTGCTCTTGGATAAGTAGCATGTTATCTTAAGGACTTAGGTCAGAAATGCTAAGAGCTCTGGGATATCCTGCAAGACTCAGGAATTGGTACCCACTGTATTGAAAGGGAATGAATTGCCCTGTTTGGCCACTGTTCATTGTCATCCTTGTTCTAGATTCTTCTCTTTCTCTCTGCTTCTAGAACATGTGGGGCTAAAGCAGGTGTGTGTCATATTCCTGTCTGTCGATTTGATGTCTAGCCTGGGGTCCACATATATTGGCCATCCTTAAAACTTAACTGAGTCAAGCTGAACTCGCCCGTTTTTCTGAGTCTTTTTTGTTGGCTCTGCTTCCTTTACTCATTTTTCCAATTCACTCTGTACATCGACACCAAAGTTGCTGCCTAAAGTGCAAAAATTCATCATGACAACACATGGCTAAAAATCGAACTTCACATCGTAGGCTTCTAGGATTTTTCACTATCTATCTGCACCCTGCTTTTCTGAACATATTTCTCACAGTCTTCTCATAAGCTATGCTCTTTGTTCATTCTGGAGTTATTTGCAATTTTAAGAATTCTTCATGGCCTTTTTTCCCCCTAGATATTTGTACATGATAGGCTTTCTACAGGACTATCCTTCAACCTTATCTATGAGACTTAGCTCTTCATTTTTTAATTTTCTTCAGACACCTCCCTAAAATTTCTCCTACTTTACTATTTTCATGACACATAGTAGAAACTGTCACCACTCTCTCCTCCCATGTTAAAGGCAGACATGGATAATTCCTCACAATATCTTCACTGGGTACAAGCTCAGAATGGGTTTTACCACTAGGAATTACCAGTTAATTAGCACTGGCATGCAAACTATATTTGCCAGCAGACTCATGATATTGCACCACTCACTGGACACAGATTATACTGTATTCCACATAAATGGTGTCTCTGGACATTGTGCAACACAGGGACTCTCATTTCTATCCCCGCAATAGCACCTGGCTGTCATCCATTCCACTCTACTGAAAATACCTGTATGCTCTCTTGTCTTCCCACTGAGACTGTGAACTTCTTGAAGGCAAGTATATCTGTAGCCCCAGCAACAATAGGAGTGAATGACACATGGAAGACTAACACAGATCTATCAATCGAGTGAATGAATGCAAACAATTTACAAATGTAATGTTGCCTATGGTGCTCTGCTTAGATCCAGAGATGCTAAAGGAAAAACGTAAGGAACAATGCAAAGCTCATTATGGCCTTATTTAAGTCTGCATATCACAAAAATAAAGAGTAAGAGCGTTAGTATGTAAAAAAAAGAGTAAGAGCGTTAGTAAGTGCCCCATACATCCTAATATCTGATCAAGGGTCTTTTAGTGATACAGTGAGATATTCACTTGTATTTCTCAGGAACCACTTAAGTACATCTATTAACCACTAATAAAGGGCAGAAAATATCTGTGCTGAAAGATAAGTCCTTCTTGGTGGAGAAGAAATCCTGTGCTTTTCTAGTGGGAATCCTAAGGAGGCAGATATCTAAGACATCACAGTGGAAGAACAATGAATTCCATATGCTGGACATATTTTTTTTTTTAAAAAGTAAGGGTGAGAATAATAAGGAGATAAAATCCTCTTCTTTTAAAACCAAGTAGACAAAAATAATGGACTTTCTTAATATAAATGTAATTTTTATTAAGTGTTACAAATGTAAATGTGTTGGTATCATCTGGACCTAGTAACTGATTAACATACTCATAAGACTGATGTGCTAACATATCTGTGTTAAAATAGAGAACAACAAACTAAGTCCAAGCTCTCTCATCTCATGCCCAGACCCCTGTAACAGCCTCCTCCCTTCCACTCTTGACCCAGGTGGGTCAGTTAGAGCCAGCTCATATAGCTGCCAGAATGATGCTTTTACAATATAAATCAGAGCTGCTATTTTGCTGCTTAGAGACCTCCATCAATCCCCTTTCCACTGAGAGTAAGAATAGACCATGGCCTACACGGCTGTGCACCACCAGTCTCTGTACCCTTCTCATCTTAGTTCTTCTGGTCTCACTGCTCTATACTTGCCTTCTTGCTCAAATTTGTCAAGCATAAATCTCTGTTGGAGGTGTGTGTTTGCCTTTTTCCATGCTTAAAAGGCTCTTCTCTCAGTTGTCCATCTGATTCATTCTCTTACTTTAATCACTGCCATTTTTTATTGAGCTCTTTCCAGCCTGATCCCTTACCTCCTGCAACTCTTCCTCCTATTTTGCTTTTTCTTCCTAGCATTTATCACATGAGATCTAATATTTACCATATGTATTTGATTCTATGTTAACTGTATGTCTTCTCACATAAGAATATACATTCCAAATGAACAGCAACTTGGTAGGATACCCTGCTGACTGTCTAACCCATACCTAGAACCATGGTCCTTGCTCAATATGTATTTGTAGAAGTTCAAAAATTATGTATAACTGATTGTGCTGATGGTTGCACAACTCTGGAAATACATTAAACACTATTAAATAATAATCTTTGAACGAATGACTTCAATTTCAGGTGAATGAATTGTATTTCAGCAAAGCTATTAGAAAAAAAATAAGTGAAAATTGAAGCAGGATTACATGCTTTCTTACTTATCCAATAGCTTCAAGATTTTCATAGCAATTATAAGGCTGTTATTTATACATGATATATCTTTAAAGTAAATTGTTTATCAGTGGGTGTTCCTCAGCCCAGTTGCTTCAGGCTATGCTTCAAAATTCAATCATAGAAGTTGATTTGCATGTGACATTTTCAAATTATCATTTGAAATATCTACACATTTGTTAAAGACTAGTGAAGGAATCTCATAAGGTGAATTACATTTTAAAATATTCTAATGTTTTCGAGCCTGGTTTACAGCAAGAGGCAGTGGGAGAATTATAACACAAACTGTTTGTATTCAGAGAAAGCTAATTGTCACACATTTACAGTTAACTGGAGATATAATTGCAAAACATATTTAACAACATCATTATTTACCAGACATGACATTTTTTAGAGCTAATTTTCCTTGGTAAACATCACCTAGAAATTTATATCATTTTGGAGATGAAAAAAGCATTTATTTGGCTTTTATTTAGCCACAGATAGAAGGAGGGATATTAGCACTATCACTTCACCATTGAAATGTTCACATTTCTAGGTTCCATCCTGAGGTGAACTGGACTAAATAAAATATCCTTATAAGAATTAAGTGCTAGTTCGGCAGAGGTAAGTTACCTCTCCCATGTTCACATGTCACACACAGAAAAGCAAGTTTCTGAATCACATACTTCAAAAAGAGGATATATTGTTTGGCTGCTGGATGATGTAAAAGACAATTTTATAATCTATAATCACTGTATTGTCTTTCCTATGAAGATGCTTAAGAGATACAGTGTTGCTAATATCCATAGCCAACTTGGAGAGAGAGAAAAGCCCAAAGTCCTGGATGTGATATTTACTTGTAAACTTTGAGGGAGTCGCAGAACTCCATGAATCCCCATTTCTTCACATTAACATAAGAGAATATTAATTCTGTGTAGCTCTCAACATGAAACTGATTTTATATCCTACATGTTACCCCTTCAGGCCACATTTATTGGCAGCAATTTTATACATCTATGCATATAGTTTTATACAATTTCTATTTCTTTTTTCAAACGTTTATTTACTTTTGAGAGAGAGAAGCAGAGCAAGAGCAGGGGAGGGTCAGGGAGAGAGGGAGACACAGAATCCAAAGCAGACTCCAGGCTCTGAGCTGTCAGCAGAGAGCCCAACATGAGGCTGAACCCACGAACGGTGAGACCATGACCTGAGCTGAAGGTGGATGCCCAACCGACTGAGCCACCCAGGTGCCCCTCTACTTCTTTTGATTCACATACAGCGTATCTTCCTTGAACATAACTATCCCTAACAAGGGCTTCATGCAGCAATCACCTTTCTATTTGAATGCTACTTTAAATATTTATCTATTTATTTACATTTCTATCTCCCCTGTGGACCGTGAGCTCATGAGGTCTGGACTCTGCCTTAATCATCTTTATCTTTATGACAGCTGTTCAGAGTAGAAGACTCCATTGGAGAAAATCATCTCCATTCTCTACCTCCATGTTTCTTCATCTGTTATGAAAGGAGTCCATTGAACAAACGATCTTATATTTACACATATCACTTAGGTGTTAGGGGAGATAACTAATTTGCCGTTATTGATCCACTCTAGTCATTTTAACCCCGCTCACTTCTCCACAAAACTGATCCACAGAGATGACAGCAATAGGCAGCCTTACTTCCAGCTCTGCTGGGTTTGGCCATGGCAAACCCATGGCCATCTCTTCAGAAATGGAAGAGCTCCGTCCAGCATGTATCCACCTGGATCCTTTCCTGTCTTGTAACCTCAGGCTGAATGTGTCCTTCAGGCAAAGGTGACAGCTCCTTTCAGGATGGCACTTTCCTTAGGAGTGTCGAATTCTGAGTGCCAGAAACCCCTCTACTAGGCAATCCAGGCCTAGGGACTGTGCTAGTGCACAGGATACTGTCCTAATTGCTGTGTTTTCCTGCATCCCAGCCCTACCTTTGTAAATATGTCCTTAATAAATTTTCTCCAGTTATCCTTATGTGTGTATGGCCCCTGCTTCCTGCTGGTACCCTGACTAGCATAGCATTAGGGAGTAACCACTCATAAAATCAAGATAGTTTGTGATTATTTCTGAATATAGGCATATGTGTATTTTACATGTTATACATATATATATGTCAAGTTTGTTTATTCTCCTATTATGCACAATTATTAAAATATAAAATATTATTTCTGGTGACACAAATGTTACCTCATTGTGCAACTTAATGGACTGATTTGAGAGATTAATACCTATAGTTCCTACAGTGCATAATTATTCTTTAGTGATATTTTCATGTCTTTGAAAAACATTAATATGTTTTCCATTCGAACTTAGCCTGAAATTTTGCTAAAAATGGTACATTTTACTTTTTAAAGTATAATTGACATGTAATGTCTTATTAGTTTCAGGTATACATCATAGTGACTCAATATTTTAATTTTTTTATTTTTTATAAATGTTTATGTATTTATTTTGAGAGAGAGAGAGAGAGAGAGAGAGAATTCCATACAGGCTCTGAGCTATCAGTGCAGAGCACAGTGTGGGGCTCAGTCTCACAAATTATAAGATCATGACCTGAGCTGATATGAAGAGTCAGATGCTTAACCAACTGCACCAATCAGGTGTCCCTGTATTTTTATACATTATGAAGTGATTCTCACAATAAGCCTAGACCATCTGTTACCATAAAAAATTATGACAATATCAGTGACTATATTTCCCCAGTGCTGTACATCACATCCCTGTGACTTATTTATTCTTTAACTGGAAGTTTGTATCTCTTAATCCTCTTTACCTATTTTTGCCTGCCCCCTGCTTGCCCCCCTCCACCCCCCACTGCAATCCGGTAACCAATAATTTGTTTCCTGTAACTATTGTTGGTTTCTGTTTTGTTTGTATTTTTGATTCTACATATAATCAAAATCTTGTGGTATTTGATTTCCTCTGTATGACTTATTTTACTTAGCATAATACCCTTTAAGACAATGCATGTTATCACACATGGCAAGATTTTATTCTTTTTAATGACTAATAGTCCATTGTATGTATAGGTGTGTATATATGCATATGTATATACATATATGTGTGTGTATACATACTTAAACTCACACACATATATACACATACACACATACCACATCTCCTTTATTCATTCATCTGACAGTGGACACTTACATTGCTGGGACACTCCATTCTTGAGATGTCCTTTTTTATGCTTTAATGTTTAACTTGTCACCTTCCTTCAATTTAAATTTTTCTGATTTGCCCAAAGCATTTTCTCCTTGAACACAGTGTCCTTAACAAGGGTTGCACACAGCAGTTAACATTCCCACTTAAAAATGTATAAAGTTATCCGAAGTGAATAATGAAAGTGACAGAGGTCTCTTTCACCTCTATAATAAAATTCCTGTCCTTCAAACATGAAAAAAGTTGTTGAAATGTGTGCTTGCTGTATTTAATAATTCTGTTATTAAAAAAATAAACAGGAGTAATGAAGCTTGTCAGAATGTTAAGCACAGATAGTGAGAAAGCTAGTAACTTACAAGAGAGAGACAAAGCTGATAGTATTTGTTAGGTACAGGTATGAATAAGCAAGTGGCTTATGACGCATAGAATTCAAAAGAGATGTTGGCAAAAATAAGATTGTGATTTATGAGGTGTGTTAATAAAACAAGTGTGATATGTGGTTGGAGTGTTTCTTCTGGAAAGACTAAGTAATAAGTTATGATTCTCTCAGCTCACAGTTATTTTAACCGTAAACTGGCTGCCCTTTTGTAGCACACGTAATAGTCTCATGTGGCTCCACATATGCACTGTCCACAAATTACAAATATAATCATGCCTATTCAGCAGGCTACTTGGTGAGTGCTTCTGTGGCCTGGAATACTCGCCGGAGTCCTTCAAATATGGAAAATATGTTTGCTAGTGGAGAGCAAATATTCTCTCAAATCTGTTCCCCCTGATTATCAACTATTAGTTGTTTTTCACAAATACCAATACTAGTCTTCAAAATGACATCGTCCGTGGGTAGGGGTGATGAGACAGAGACAGTGAGAGGGAGAACTAGTTGGTGTAGCTAACCCAGAATCTAGGATTCAGGTAATATGGTACGCTATCCTATCTTAATTCTTTCCTTTTTACCTCTCACCGTGCATTTAAAATTGATTTAATATCTGTGTGATTAGAAAATTTTGACTATAAGCCTTTCTGTTTTATGACCTCTGAGATCACTTTCCTAGAAGTGTTCTGGGAAGCTGCTCTTACATCAAAGTAATTTTCCACATAACAGTTGTACTTTGAATAAAAGTTGCATGCTATTGGTTTTATTCAGAATTGCCACAGAGTTTGACTCCTTATATAAGAATTTTCTGGGGTTATCACTTACTGTGACCATATGACATATTTCCAAGATGACTGGCTAATGATGTTCGCCCATGTGTCTTTCAAGCCCCTAACTCAGACCCATGCTCTCTTCTAAACCAAGTCTATATGCTGATACCACCCTATTTAATTAAAATAGTTCTCAAATTTGGTTTCCCATTGGGATTACCTCTGGAGTTAAAATAAAGATGTTAGGGTTTCACCTCAAAGATTCTAATATAATTCATCTAAGATGTGGTCTGTGTATCAAGATTTTAAAAGTTCCCCCAAATAATTATTTTTTTCATATTGGATTAATTTAGTTTTTGCAATCTTATATTTAATAGACAATTACTCATATAATTATAATATGCATATTACATACAATTTTTGAAGGCTTTGTCTCAGCTTCATAATTTTCTTGTTGCAGACTAGAGTTTGGCTTATAATGCCATATTCTTCATGTGGTAAAATAGTATAAATCTATAGGTATCCTGGTGAAAGTAGTCCTGCTCTCACTTCAGTAAGGAATTCAAGTTAATCACTAATTCACCTCATTTCCTCATTTCTCAGGAACATCCTGGGACAGGTAGTGTAGTTCAAAATCAGTGTCACTCTTTGAGCAAGCTATTTAACATCTGAATCTCTTCTTGTAAATGACCTCCTAGGATTAGTGTGAGGTTATCATGAATTACTAGAAGTGTAAGGCTGTATTCTAGAACACAGTAAGAACTTTAGAAAATGTTGAGGATTATTCTCCTTACTGATTACGAAAACTTCTTTAAGGTTTTCATTTTTAGAACCTTGTTCTAAATTATAATTTTTTAACTTATTTTGAGAGAGAGACAGAGAGAGAGAGAATCCCAAGCAGGCTCTATGCTGTCAGGGTGGAGCCCGATGTGGGACTCGAACTTAGAAACCATGAGATCGTGACCTGACCCCACCAAGGTCAAGAGTAAGATGCTTAACCAACTGAGCCATCCAGATGCCCCTCCAAGTCATAATGTTTAAGTCTTATTTCTTTTTTTTACAGATCATTTCATATATTCTTTTTTTTTCTTTTCTAGGAATAGAATTTAGCAATTCATTGCTTACATATAACACCCAGTACTCAGTCCAATAAGTGCCCTCCTTAAAGACCAACACCCATTTAGCCCATCCCCCCACCCAACTCCCCTCCAGCAACTCTCAATTTGTTGTCTGCATTTAGGAGTCTCTTATGGTTTGTCCCCCTTAGTAATTCTAACACAGCAAGGTTTGAGGACTGCTGCATGTAACCAATTGGTGTAGTAATATCTAGTTTATTTGGGCATTTTTAAGTACAGCAAAAAGAAAAACTGGTAAGTGAGGTTCAAAATGTTCACTTTCCTAAGATGTTCTGTTGAGTTGTTGCACGGTTAAGAAAATGATCCGGAAAAGACTGCACACCTAGCCAGTCCAAAGTATAGGGTCTGGACTCAAAATTCATTCAGGTCCCACCGGTAGCTTGGCACCCACAGTGAATTCACCAATTTCCTGCTTAGTTAAATCCCATTTTGTTGACTTGACCCAGACTCTTGAGTTGGGGGAATAACTAAGAACCAGAGACTCTTTCTTCTGACTCCTCTATTCCAGACACAGACTTGTCTGCTTTTAGTATTCTCTGAAGCTAATAGGTTTATCAGGGTTGCCTCCCATTCCGTCACCTTTACCTGGTTCTCCAGAGGCCCATCTCTAACATCTACGGCAGAAAATAAGAAGGCTTGTTCATCTCTCCTGAAAAGGATAGATGAAGTCAGGAGTCAATGGTCAGTCTTATTGTAAGTCAGTTCATGGTTTTTCACAGCCCTATTTGTAATTACTGGCATTTTCACAGGTAGCTTTTGCTGCTATAGAATGATCTGTCCTTACTCGCTATTGAATGTACATTGTTAGTATAATCTTCCAGATAAATTCTAACTATATAGATGACATCATTTTGAATGAAAAATGACTGACAAAGCTATTTTCTTGATTCTTAATGTAATGGTTTTCCCTGTTTCTTGTTTCCACTTTCTTGTAACCAGACCCAAATCTTGCATAATTCCTTTCCCTGTGTCTTATGCTGTTTTTCTTTCTTTTAATTTGCTCTCACATGCTTCTGGGTAACTCCTGTTCACTGCTTTTTCATATTGAGATTTTGTAGTTTGTGATTTAGTGAATATGAACTAATTAAAAACCCAAGATATTTAAACTCAGGAATTCAAAGAACATTCACATTCATTATAGTTTCATCTTTTTGTCTCCCGAAATAGGAATCGTTGTTAACGAAACAGGATGATTTAATAAGAACTACATGGATTTTGGAGGCAAATTCCAAACTGGGGCTTGAATCCTTATTTAGTTGGTCTAAGACATTGAGGAAGTTCTTTATATATCTACAGAACAAGGCTAATAATACCAAACTTTCAAGGTGGTTGCCATGTATATACACATGTATACATATACACGCATGCATCTGCAGTTATCTATCCATATAGTACTTGGAACCCAATAGTGCTCCAAAGTGGCAGTTACTAATAACTTGCCAACTCTGGGCTGAAGCAAGATGGATGCCCTGGGTGATAGGTTGGTGGAAACACAGGTCTTGTCAGTTATTTTTCAGACATACTTCATAGTTATTCTAAGTAAAGGGCATTAAAATCTCACAAGGGGAACATTTATTTTTTTTCTGTGAAATCCTTTAATTATTTTTTCTGTAAAGTCTGTTAACTTTTTTAATTTTTATTTATTTATTTAATATGTATATAACTTATCATCAAGTTAGCTAACAAAGAGTGTATACAGTGCGCTCTTGGCTTTGGGAGTAGATTCCCATGATACATCACTTACATACAACTCCCAGTACTCATCCCAACAAATGCCCTCCTCAATGCCCATCACCCATTTTTGCCACCTCTCCCACTCTCTGCATCCCCTTCAACCCTCAATTTGTTTTCTGTATTTAAGAGCTTCACAAGAGGAATATTTAAAAGAGAAGTGTGGCAGGTAGAATGTGGATTTGAACATAACAATAGCCATGTGACTTTCCCCATGACTGATGACTAACGTAGGTGATTCTTAGAACTTTTAACGTTGCAGATGAAATGGTACAGCTTACTGTATTGGAATCTGGCTAGTTAAATCTTACTGTGCCTGATCCATTTTATTTTCAAGTTTTCCCCACTTCAGTTTTTAAAAGTATTGCACTGAGGGGTATAAAAGAAGATATGGTTCTTGACCTCACTGAATGTGTAACCTCAAAAGGAAGAAAGATATATAGCACTGAAAGAGTTTAGATATTGCTATAAGATGGTTATGATTACAAGTTGTTGACTGATATAAATACACATAAGGTCTTCAAAGAAAGAGTTCAATGTGGATTGGAATTACTCAAGAAGTTTTACTAGAAGACCTGAGAATTGAGCTGGCTTTAATATAGAGGTTAAGGGATGGGGGTATTTTCTGATACCAAATGACTCGAACTATGATTTCCTATCACATAGGGATTCATTAAATTATATTTCACTTGCTTTAATTTTTCTTAGAGTTGCAGAGTTATTCATTTTTAATGCCTAATTTTTCAGGTTCTGACATCAAAGGGAGATATTTAAGGAATGCTCTGTTGCCTTAGTGCTGAGCACCTTGCTTAGTGAAAGTGCCACACAGCTTCTCATTTGTAAAACTTCATGCATTTACAAGGAACTTATTGCAGTAGCAAGGTACAAAAATTCTTTCAATTTAAATTATCTTCAACTGAGAACTAAACTTTAGAATGTCTTAATGAAGAAAAACCCATGTGACCAGCCTGTCTATTCCTAGGTGCTATCTGCTTTCCAATGCCCTCTTCCCATTTACATATCTAATTCTTCACTGGCAGAAACAGATCACTGCATGATTTTTGCTGGAGGAAAGAAATGATAGGAGATTTTTGTAAAGCACATTTATGTCTCTGAAGGTTTGAAGTTAAAAATTAATGTTATAAGGGGAACTGATTTTATACTTATTCTGACTGAAATGAAAATGAATACTGGCTATTTCTAAAGGAATCTTGTGAAACAATACTGGTGGCAAAATTAAGAACTTAATAGATACACACATACATACACCTTTATGGCTGAAAAGCTGAATAAGTAAGCTGTCAGACTCATCAGCCTTGATTGGCTTTCATTTTAAATGCATCTGGTTCTATTCCATTGTATCTGGGGAATGCATCCTCTATGTGCCATGGAACTGAAATTAAATCTCTTTTTTTTTGTAGTTGAATGCTCTTTCCTCAATCTAGCCTGCATCTGGATACCAGGGCAAGACTGGAGAGAGACTGGAGTTTAATATTAAATACTATTTTAAAATTTTCAATGCAGATTGAGAATAGTTAGCTTCCGTTCCAGTCAAAAGAAACAAAATGAGATAAATACAGAGCAGTGCTGAGAAAGGGTTGGGACCAGGGGTTCTATGAGCAGCTCAGAGATTTTGGAGGACATCTGAAAGACAGGAAGTTAATGGGATTCTATTTTTGTTAATTTCCTAGGGCTGCCATAACAAATTACCACACACTTGGTGATTTAAAGCCCATGAAATCTTTCCTCTCATGGTTCTGGAGGCCAGATGTCCGAAATCAAGGTGTTGGCAGGACCATGTTTCCTCCAACGGCTCTAGGGGAGAATCCTTCTTTGCCTCTTCCATTTTATGGTGGCTAAAGGCATTACTTGAGTTGTGGCTGCTCAACTCATCTCTGCTCTATCTGTGTGTCTGTGTTGCAAATCTCCCTCTCTTTTCTCATAAAAATAGCAGTGATTAGATTTAGGAACTAAGGTGCATCCATGATGGTCTTGAGATCCTAAATTTAATTACATATGCAAAGACCCTCTTTCCAAAAATGATTACATCCACAGTCACTGGGAGTTAAGACTCAAACATGATTTTTTTTTTTTTTGTGGAGGTGGGGGAATCACTATTCAATCCATTACATGATTACAGAAAAACAATATAGAGGAATCAATTGTCTAAACCTTGCCAAAGAGGAAGTAGAAGTAATGAAGGTAGGAACCAGTTTTTCAGGACAAAACTTCAAAGGTCTCCAAACTCCATGTGAGCAAGTGAGCAGAGCAAGAATGAGAATGTCAGAGAAGTTGGGGAAATTATGGAAGTTCTGTGGATGACCAGCTACATCCCTCTTTCCAGTTCCCCTACCTCTTCCCTTCTTTCTGCCTATTCTAAAGAAAGAAAATAAAAAAACTGGCATCAATGACTTTTACTTCTGATCTTCCTGCCAGTGAAGAACATAAAATTACACTGCCAAGAAATACATGCTTTCTGAGGAGGAACAGTCTTTTTCATTTTTTAATTCTTATTTGAGAGAGAGAGAGAGAGAGCAGGAGCAGTAGATAGGGACAGAGGAGAGACAGAGACAGACAGACAGACACACACACACACACACACACACACAGAGAGAGAGCGCATGAGCAGTAGATAGGGACAGAGGAGAGAGACAGAGAGAGAGAGAGAGAGAGAAAGCGGGAGAGAGAGAGAGAATATCTTAAGCAGTCTCCACATAGTGCAGACCCCAATGCAGGGCTCAGGCCCACAACCTTGGGGTCATAACCTGAGCCAAATTTAAGAGTAGGACGTTCAATCAGCTGAGCCACCCAAACACCCCAGAAGAGTTAGTCTTTTAAGTCATTGTCATACTGGTATTTTGGGGGAATCTCAGCTGCTTCCCTCTGCCTAATTTTGGGTGTATTGACACACCTGTCCATATACAGAAATCAGAGCCAAACTTCCTGCTCAGAAGAAAGTCCTATTGTGGAAGAAATTATCCACAAAAGAAACAAAATCTCACATAAGCTAGTATGTACACATGAATAAGAATAGAGAATAGAGCACCAAGCACCATCAGACACATGAAGAAAAGCCAATACCATGAAAAAGGAAGATGAAGATTTTCTTGCAATTCATAGTAATTATGGTAATTTGTAACATACAAATAGTACTTACTATGTGCTAGACACTGAATAAACTCTTTGTGGTGAAACAAACTTTGAGAACATTTGTATGACTATCTTGAGAAAGATCTCAAGGAGCTATTGCCTCAAATTTGTGAATTAGGGTTGTGAAGGAGGATAGATGAGCTCTTAGAACAGGTTCTAGCATGATTGCATCGAAAGAGCAACTCTCACTGAGGATTTGGATAAAAATCATTATCTCAAAAATAATTTTTACACCGTTTATATTGCTCTGAGTCTGATTAGGAGGTAGACACCACATGGTATTTTATTTATTTACTTATTTATTTATTTGAAACTCTTAGGACCAGATATGTTTGATTTTTTTTCTGATTTTTTTTTTTTTTTGACAAATAGTTTACTGTCAAGTTGGTTTCCATATATCACCCAGGGCTCATCCCCACAAATGCCCTCTTCCATGCCCATCACCCCCCTTCCCCCCGACACCCATCAGTCCTCAGTATGTTCTCAGCATTCAAGAGTCTCTCATGGTATTTTAAATAGGGGAGCTTAAATATCAAGAATTATTATGCCCTGAAAAGAGAAAAACTATCAGATGAGAAAGGTAAAAGGCATCCTAGGCCTGAGGGCCAGAGTGGGGGTGGGGGGGAAGATAAACTTGTAAGGGAGTCTTCCCAAGGTTCAAGTTCACATCTCATTGGAGAAAGTGTGGTTGCAGTCTAATGGATGGCAGAGAAGCTCACTGGTTTGACCAGACCTGACCTGATGCACAGCCACTAAGCAAGCAAGAGGCTTCAAGCAGGGTGCCCGCAAACGGCAGTTGGGGGGCATGAAGTGGAAGGAGTCGGTGTCACCCGTGATGACAAGAGGGGTACACAGTGTCCACGGTGGGACGGCTGTGGTAAGGATGTTACCAGGCTGGGGCTGCGATGCTGGAGGACCACAAATTCTAGGCGTGCGACTAGAGCAGAGCATCACCTGTTGTCTCTGCACCTGCTCTGGGGACCCGGGTGCGGCAGCTGGAAGGAGCCAGGGAGGCACTCTATCGCCCTCTACTGAGATGTTTTAACGCTGTGCTTACAGTTAAGGAGAAACACGTAGAGCGTCCTATCTGTTATCCTGGGACAGGAGTTGAAAATGGTTTCAAAGCTGAGAGGCAGTGAATTGATAACTATAACAGCATCTAAGAAATCATATTGAAAAATAAATGCATAACTGAAAATCAGTGGCCTCCTCGTCCCTGAAACAGTGCAATGAGGGGACTATTAAATATCCAGCATAACTTATTTTTTTTAATTTCCTCATGATTGGACTATCTAGATGGTGGCTAACACTTATTTTATTGCCAGGTGCCTTCAAAACAATTTAGATGTAGTAACCTAGTCAGTGTTTACAACAAACTTGAATTAGGTACTGTTATTATTCACACCACAGGAAATGGAAACATACATTTTATTGACTATAATTTGAGATCAGACCCACAGCCACAGGCTTTATAATCATTTGTGAGAAGAAAAACAGAAAGTATTCTATTTTAATAACTACATGACCCTTTTGATAAAATTCCACCTCTGGACACTTACAAATGGTTTTTATAGTAAGTTATTGATAAGTTTCATATTTACATTTAAATGCAGATTATTTCACAGTTTGGAGACTGTATATTACTGAAAAGGTCACGAAGCTCATGGATCTCCATGGCTCATACCCTGGCTCCTCTTTTTACTGACTACTTAACTGCCCTGTTTAAGCCATTTAACTGCCAACAGTTTCTGTTTGCTCTCTTAGGAAATATGCATAATCACCATCTCTATCTTTTAGGGCTTCTGTGAATCATGTCTGTGGATGCAGCTCACGAACTACCAGACAATGTTCTAACTGTCCTCCTTGGAATCTGCCTCAGCTTTGTATCTGCTCCTTTCTCATTTATGGAAGTGAACAAAACTGCCCCCCGCCCCACCCCATGATGTCTACAACAACACTGAAATGACGTCTACAATGTTCCTCAAGGGAACGTTGAAGGCTGGTGGTGTGTCCCAAATGCCATAGACATAATATTAAACAGAGATGGTGAAAGAGCCTGAGATTTTGGATCAAAAAATGGGGGGAGAAAAAGAGGAAGCTGCAGTCATTATCAGCTATGTGGCTGTTGGTGATTTACTTACTGCTTTCAACCTCAGTTTCCACATTGGTAAAACTGAGATAACATTTGAAGTCAGCACTTTGTGTGGCTGTTTTGAAGATTAGTTCTAGCAATGTAGTTGAAAGAGCTTTACAAATCATCAAAATAGACATGATATAAGATCAATAATAGGAGACATGGATTACAAATTTCAATTCAGACACTCTTTTTGAAAAAAATATCTGCTATGCCCTTCTGTGTTGATTTTACATAGGTTTTCTCCTACATCCATTGCTTGGGGTTAATTCTACCTTTTCCATATCCAAACATATGATAGGATCTCTATGTATTAGTTATTGAAAGTTAATGATACTAAGTAAGGAAAATATAAGTCTTTATACAGAAATACGACAATTTGTTAATATTTAAATTATAAAGCAGTGTTTTCTAAAAGCTTTTAAGTTGGATATTTGTTATTATATGTTACTAAAAGATTTTAGAAAAAGCAAGTGGAGTTCTGCATGCCCAAGGATATTAATTTTTTAAAGACTTTTTAAAAGTAATCTGTACACCAATGTGAGGCTTGAACTCACAATATCGAGATCAAGAGTTGCATGCTCTACTAGAGGTAGCCAGGTGCCCCCCAACAAAATTATGTTTGAAGAGCACTCAGTAAATCAAAGAGAAAAAGAAAAATGTTTCAAATGACAATTAGCTTGATCAGAATAAGTTGCAAAATGTTGATGTGCAATTGATAGTTACCTACTCTGAATTAATTTTTTCCAGTTTGGGAACTATTTTCAAATTGTACCTGAACTTCCTTCAAAATGATAGAAAATATGTGCTCCAAAGTATACTAATCCTTAGGATTTAAAATATGGTTTTTATCATTTCAGTTTTTGTTTGCAATTTTACAGTTTACTCTGATTTTGCTCTTCTTTTATGATTTTCAAATATTACCTACATCAAGCTTGTATAAAACATTGTCTTTCTTTAAACACATATGGTGAAAATCATTCAAGCAGATGGCGATCCACAGTCATTGGTAACAGAGGATCAAGTGTCGGCTCAGTGACTGCTGAAATGGAGTCCAATTTAATAGCTTAAATGAGGACAAGAATTAAATTGGAAATTGCAGGCTGAAATATTCTGCATTTGATCATAAAGGCATTATAGGAAGGAAAGAACACAGTGTAACAGCCTATTTTTTAAAAGGAGCCAGGCTTCTGATAGTTCTGTGTTTTATCAGTTCATAATCAAAGTAAGCAATAGAAGTCCATTTTTAAACCGCTAATATATTTGTGATTTATTTTTTAGGAGAGGCCTATTTTTTACAGATTTCAATATGGCATTGAAATTCTCTTCCTTGACACTGAGAACCATGGTGTATTGGACTCGCAAAATAGAATTTAGTTTTGCTTTGTTGGATGTTTGGGGGAGTGGTGGTGCTTCCAGTCTGACCTCTTCCCTCTCTAGATAGGTATTCAAATGTTTGTTATACTTCTTCTGTTACCCCCAAGCTCCCAAGATCAGTGGCCAGCAACTTTAGCACAAATAAACCTTCTAGAATGAGACAAGATTGGGGTTGGTGGAGTTCTTATTTTAATTACCATATTATGAACCAACTGTATAACTAGTAAAATTGGATCTTGTTGTTTCATCAAAGTGTGTACCATAAGACATAAAGGCTCATTTGGTGAAGGTTAAAATATTCTGGAGTAGAGCAATTATAAAATGAGTCACTCAGCCTCGTTAAGCCACAATATCCTCCTTTGCAAATGGAGTTAATAATAGCACCTACAGAAAGACATTAGAAGGAATAACTGAGACAAGGCATATGAGATTTATAGATTATGTATGACCTAGAGAGAGAGCTGGACAGTTAAGAACATGCCTTGTGAATCTAAAACCTGGCTCCAAGACTTACTTGTTGTTGACTTGGGCAAGTTACTTAACATATTCTTTGATTTCCTCAATTATAACATGGGACTAATAACACCTCATTCATTTATTTGTTATAAGGACCAAGTGAACTGATGTTTACAAAGCACTCCATCTAGGGCTAATAATACAGTCAGAAGTACACCAAAGTGAGTTACTATTATCATTATTATTATCATGAATTTACAAAACAAATGGAATGTTTGTAAAATGTAAAAATCATATCATTACATTTTGTAATCAAAACCCTAAATAAGGATCTAACAAAGTAAACTAAATATTCTAGTAACACAAATATGTTTTAGAGAAACCAAGCTATCTTTGTCATAATTTGACATTGAAAAAAATTATCATCCCATGCTGACCAATGCTGAAACTAGTGGTCATTCTTGTAGTTTTTATTTTGTTTGTTAAGTTTGGGGCAAAGAATATTTCATCCCAAGCATAATTTGAGAACTATAAAAAAATAGCTGCAATTGTTTCATGGTATTTTAAAATTACTCCCATTGGTTGATGCTCAACATCACTAGAAAATGCAAAGTAAAGCCACAAGTTGATAATACCAAAAAAAAAAAAATACTGAAAAAGACAGAAAATAAATGCTCATGAGGATGTGGAGAAAAGGGAAGCCCTGTGCACTGCTGGTGGGAATGCAAATCAGTGCAGCCATTGTGGAAAAGAGTAGGAAGGTTCCTTAGAAAATTAAAAACAGAACTGCAATATGATTCAGCAGTTCTACTTTTAGGACTATACCTGAAAGAGTAAAACACTATATCAAAGAGATATCTGCAACCCCCATGTTTAGAGCAGCATTATTTATAATAGCCAAGACATGGAAACAACCTAAGTGTCTATTGATGAATGAGAGTATAAGGAAGTAGTATTACATATCTACACAGCAGAATACCAGTCAGCCATAAAAAGGAAGAAATCCTGCCATGTGTGACATCATGGATGGAACTTGAAGGGATGACAGTAAGTGAAATAAGACAGAGAGAAAAAGACAAATACTATATAATCTCACCTATATGTCTAATCAAAGAAAAAAGAGTAACTCCTAGAAATAGAGATCAGATTTGTGGTTACCAGAAGTGCGAGGTGAAGGGAGACAGAATTGGATAAAGGTAGTCTAAAGGTATAAACTTTCAGTTTTACAGTAAAGAAGTACTATGTGATATAACGTACAAGATAGTGGCTATGTTAACACTGCTATATCGAATATGTGAAAGCTGTTGAGAGAATAAATCCTAAGGGTTCTCTTTTTCTTTTTTCTTTGTATCTGTGTGAGATGCTGGATGTTAACTAAACTTCCTGCAGTCATTATTTCACAATATATGTAAGTCATCATACCATATACCTTGAATGTATACAGTGCCCTATGTCAATTATATCTCAAAATGGGGAAAAACAAGTAAAATTACTGTAACTAATTGGTTACTTTTCTCTAATTTTAATTGTAACAGATATATACAATGCATTATTCACATTGGTAAGAAACAGTAGTGGTAACTTGAATATTTGTTTTTCAACTTCTGGGTTTTTTTTTAAATTACCATTTATTTAAATTAGTTGGATCTCAATATGGCTGGGAAAATATTAGTTGGGCTGCATTCTGAAATGACAAGAAGCTAGGGCATTAGCTTTACATTGCTGCCTGTAACAAACCACCAAAATCTTACTGACTTAAAACAACAGCTAATAATTTACAGTTCTGTAAGTCACAATTCCAACTCAGGTCCTACTGGACTAAAATCAGGACATCAACAGTGATGTGTTGCTTCTGCAGGAGCTAGGGTAAAATTCATTTCCTTGCTTTTCTGTCCCTTAGATGGCATCTAGATCCCTTCCTCCAGCAACTGGTTATCTCATGATATCACTGGGTACTGACTCTTATTCCTCCATAAAACTACTAATGACGCTGTGGTAATACTGAGCCCATCAAGTTAATCCAGAATCATCACCCCATTTTAACATCAATTGATTCATGGGATTAACTCCATCTGCAACCATTATCCTTTTAGTCACGAACCTAACACATTCACAGTTTCTAGAATTAGGGCATGGACATCTTTAGGGAGAGATCATCATTATGTGTACCACAGCCAGCAACCATAACCAGCTTATGCAATTTTACATCTACCTGGGTAATTACAGTATTGATTATGTGATACAGATAAATTTCATTCACCTAAAAATGCTGAAGATTAGTGTAAAGATGATAGGTTTTCTGTCCAAAGGTTGAAGCAGATAATGCAAAAAACTTTTAAATATCATCAAATCTGGAGGAAATTTTGGCCGAGGGAAATTTTTATCACTGGTAACAAGATTAAAAGGATTGATTTTCACATAGCTGTTAAGGCAATGACAGTGTCCATTATGTGTGAGTATGTGATGTGGGCAAAGACCTCCTTATCCTTTCAAATAAAAAGCAGCTAAGTTTCAAAATTTTATAAACTTCTATGACAGCTGTCTTTCAGATGTTATCAAAACTTCCCCAAATTTCTGCTAATACAGTAGATCTTAAAGATCAGTTATGGGGAATTTCAATGTGTCATCAAATATGTTACATAATATAGTCTCCTGGGCAAGCTAGAGTATACCACAATGATTTAAATAATAGCTAAAAGCAAAAGATGTTAATTTACAAATAAAGTCTGAATTTAGGAGAATAAATTTGACAAACATGGTAATTTCTTTGATATTTATGTTTTTCATATTTTGAGATTTCATTTTTGTAATTTGGCTTTTCTGATGCACTTTTCTGTGCATCAACACAACTGAAGAATAAATTTTCGCTTTGTAGGTCTTACAAGTTGCATACATTGGGACATTTATGGATGTTTATATACTCTGTTACCACAGAAGACCAAACTGTAGCCAGATTATCATGAAAATCAAGCACAAGTTAAAATGTTTTTGAGTACACTTCCATTTGTTTGCTAATGGTGCCAGGCTGACTTTAAAATGCATTAGTCTTTCTAAGGGCCATGATCAATAGTTTTGAAACTTCTAACTCTCTTGGGTTGCTTAAAACCCATGGGTCATGATGCAATCAATTGGCAGCACCAGCTTATTTTTAATATTCTTCTATTCAGTCTCGTAGTCTGTGTCCTTGATTTTCTGGCTCCAAAGAAATCAGAAGGGGATTTGAGAAATTAGAAGTAACACTCTTTTAAATTACATTCTGTATGCCTCTAAACATTTTGATTTTAACTCCTGAGAAAATGGATGCTGATTTCTAAGTGCATAACTACTCACTGATTCTGAACATGGGATCATCTTTCTGCTCAACTGTTATTAAATTCTGCCTGGAAAAGCAGTGTTTCTATAACAAATGGGAACTTTTGTTGTCTGAGGTGGAGCAAACCTTTCCCATAGCCTCTACTGAACAGTTAAACTAGATTAAGTGATGACATGTCCCACACTCAAGCAAGACCACTCCTGTTAGTTGGGTTTAGGGATTCCCTCACCAGCTTGTATTTCTTACTATAATTATATAATTTAACTAAGCTACTAAGTGATTGTTAATAGAAATGCATTTTACTTATTACAAATAAAATAAACTGGATACTATGGAAAGTCTATTAAACTTCAGTCATTAAAAAGCTTATGTCAAAGTAGGGAAGTAGGGATGTAGAAACAACTCTAACTAGAAGGGTTAAAATCTGCACTCAGATTGCATTAAAGCAATCTTTTAAAAAAATTTAAAAACTTAAGAATGTTTTATGTTGTTTATGTAAGGAAGATGAAGTGAAACTCCAATTAGCAGACTCATTCTGAGGGAGGGGAAAAAAAAAGAAAAGAAACTTGGTTTAATCAAAAGTTTGGAAAATGTGCATTTCTACATATTTGAGAATAAATTTTCTGAAGACTTTTTACAGCTCTTAGTTTGTGAGATAGGAAGACTTCACAGAAAGTTATTAACCCTTTCTTTTAATGACTGATGCAATCACAAGGCCCAGAAAAGGTTGGTTCACTAACCACAGCACTAAAAACAACTATATGTATCTTATAAAATCATTTACAAAATTTAAATGTTTTTATTATTTATTGAGAGAGAGAGAGAGAGAGCAAGAGCGCAAGTCGGGGAGAAACAGAGTGAGAGAGGAGTAGGACACAATCTGGAGGAGGCTCTGGGCTCTGAGCTGTCAGCACTGAGCCTGACGCTGGCTCAAATTCACAGACCACAGATCAAGACCTGAGCTGAAGTCGGACACTCAAACGACTAAGCCACCCAGGCACCCCTGTATCTGATAATATCATCCAGAGGAAAAACTATGGCCTTAAAGTTAGCTTGGCTACTTCTATTTGTATGACCGTGGGCAAAGTTCTTATCTACTTTGGAAATTTTATTTTCCAAATTTGGAAATTATTTTAAAAATGGAATTTAAAATACTAATCTTCAAGAGCCCAAATAAGCAAATATATATGAAAATGCCTGGTACATAGTTGTCTTTAAATAAATATTAGATTTCCTTTCCTTGTCTGGAATTACATATAAACTGTTTTAGAAAACTTATATAGAACTGTGTTGATTTTCTTCAAAATCTATTTTCCCTTAAGTTTTTGTCCATAAAACTTAATGTTGTAGGCAAAAACCTAGTTAATTTGTGAATATTCAATAGGTATTTATAGATTCCACAATGTTTTATGAATCATAAAAAATAAATAAGTACATAGTTGCCTTGTGAACTGTCCTTTCTCTTGCTTAAATGTGAATGTAAGAATACTATCAGAGTGTCCTACCTTTTATAAGTGAATATTTAATACAAATCTCCCCCTTGACATGCCTGATGTCAATTTTATCTGATTGTCTCCTAAAAATTTCTGATTAGGATAAGGGAACAAAAACCTTAATTTGGATTTAAACCAATTTGATTGGAAGTAAATTAGCCTCACCATAATAGTGTTGGACACAGTGCATTAAAACAAACAAAAGCACACAGACAAATCTATTTAATATCTGAAATTTCACTAGGCTAGTGAGTAAAGAAAGTAATAAAAGGCTCTAATTGTATAATTTCATTATCTAGGATACTGATGACTAAGATACACTCTTGTTCTAGTGATGGCCACATGGGAAGGATAAGCTGCTTTGGATTTTCATTTACCTGCAGAAAATAGAATGATGATCTCCTGTGTGACTGTTTGAACACTAGCATCTGTAGGGCATCTTTTTTTTCATATGTTTAAGCATATTTTATATGATAAATGTTTTTATTAAAAATATCTGGAGAGAATTATTTCTTCCTTAATGTTTACGGTAACATAAGGAAAATGCAAAACTCTTCTATAGTTTGAGTGGATCTCAACTTCCTTTCATTTTCATTTTTAATGATAAAATGTATAGTAGTCAGGTGTAATGGAAAATTGATGGATAATTAATACATAATTAAAAACACCATCTAAAATTTCTCTTCCCATAGATAAATTTCTAGACCCAAATGAGATATGCTACAGTAATGGATGAAAATGCTGAGAATAATAAGACCATGATAATACCAATTAAATAAATCTAAAATAAAATGGCATTGTCAGAGAAAGACTTATTTCCATTATCATAATCAATAACCAGAGAAGTCGATACCATCATCATTATTATAAGGCTTTAATACTATTTACCATATTAGATAGAATTATAAGTTTTGAATTTAAAAAAGACCTAAAATATGATTATCCTGTATCTTACTTTATCTTTAGATAAATATTCACTTTCCTATATTAGTTAACTCAGTCTAATCTATTATTAAGCACTGGATTTTACAGAGAGTGGTTAGTCTTTCTAAAGTATATATTCATGCTTTCTTTGTACATGTCAAAGAGGCAATGCATTAATCAAGGCTTTTTTCAACATAAAATTATTTCATACAAGTTAAATTTAAGCATAAAACTTCATTTAAGTAAATGTGACAAATTCAAATAAAAGAAATTGGTATTTACTAGTTTTTTAAATATGTATCCACCTATTACTTTTATTTTAAATATCATTAGATAAAAATCCTAGAAAAAGTAAAACTAAAAAAGCCTTTATTGGGGGGAGAGTGTTTTGTAAATAATGCACACTGTAATAAGATCCTTTTTGTTATTTTATATGAGAAGTTTACACAGAAGATTTTTTTACGTTTATTTATTTATTTTGAGAGAGAGCATGCACATAGGAGAGGAGCAGAGAGAGAGGGAGAGAGAGAATCCCAAGCAGGCTCTCACTGTCAGCACAGAGCCTGATGTGGGGCTCCAACTCACAAATCATGAGGTCATGGCCTGAGCTGAAGACAGACACTTAACTGACTGAGCCATCCAGGTGCCCCATGGAAGTTTTAATTCTAAGATGCTGAGTTCTGTAGATGAACTAGGGAAACAGAAAGTAGACCGCTCAAACCTCATGCTACTGTTATCAGCTGTGTGGCAAGACTTTAAGAGTTTAAGAATGCTATAAAAAGTGACGTTGATTTGTATTTGCCCATCAGCAAAACGGGGTGGGGGCATCTGGTATGTAAAGAGCTTTTACGTTTTCCTGCTGCACACCAATAGTTTCGAATAGGCCATCAGGAAATGGTCTCAAATTTTTTTTTTTTTTACAAATAGTTTATTGTCAAATTAGTTTCCACATAACACCCAGTGCTCATCCCCACAAGTGTCCTCCTCCATGCCCATCCCCCCCTCCCCCCACATCCATCAGTCCTCAGTTTTTGTCAGCAAATTTTGACATATCACTTGTATCCTTCTACCATGCTGGATAAATAATCTAACGCTGTACCGTTCAGCCACATTTTTATGTGTTCACACTGCAGCAGTTCTGAGACTACTGTTTAAGCAATCTCTCATGGGGTAAATATTATGATTTTTAAGTACAGTGCTACTTTTAGAAGATGTAAAAAGCAAAGTCAAACAAAGGCTATTAGTGTTTCTGATTACTCCAATCACTTTTATATAACCTGAGGAGACTTACCTGAAAATGTCCAACTGTCTTGGATTTGAATCTAGCACCTGTACCTGTGACAGAGCAAAGACTATTTTCTCATATTGAAGAGATAATAAAGCAAAACAGAAGAGGAGCCCACATGGGGGTCTCTTCTTTCTGTCTGAGGAGACCAAAGCACAACTAGACATTTCAGACTTTGAAGAAGCATATAGAAACCACAAATCTATCTCCTACTGTGCACAGGAAGTGATGGAAAAGAGGATTCCTTGCCACCGGAGTGCCTAGGGCCTCCACCTCACCCTTCGGAACTAGAGATGGATGAACTGGAGGGTGTGTACATGATATGAACAAGTACACAAATGAATGCTCGTGGAGAACGTAGTGAAAACACAACACTAACTTCCCGCCTTAATTCTGACATACTGGGAGAGTGCCACATGAAAGAAAGGAGTATGTTGGGGGAAGAGTTTGCAGGAGTGAATGGAAAAAGAGAGGGTTTTTTGGAGGGGGAATTTGAGGAGTTGCTGACAGCTGGAGAGTTGGTGAGGAGATGAGAAGGAATCTTAATAAGTATTTGTCTGTTAGCATTTGGATCTTAGTTTAAATGTTCTTTGAAGGCATGACTGAAAAATTACATTTCTTTCTTTATTCCTATTAGAGGTTAATAATGCTTTTTAAACATGGCAGCACATCAGAAACTAAATCAAGTGGGTCCATAAGATCAATAGTGTAGAGTCATAAGAAGAATCAGCAATCAGGAAAGAGAAGGGAAGTCTAAGGAGTTGGTCACTGTGGCCAGCTGGGATAATTTCATTCATCCAGGGAATGCTTCCTTCCTTCCTAATCATCCCCAGTTCATCTCCTGTGAAGATCATGCTTGGTGGAGACTGACTCAGTAACATAAACACAGCTGCCCTCCTGACATAGGAAGTCCAGACCTTCTCTTTCCTTATAAACCTGTTCTCATAATGAAAAAATGTAAGGCAGCACTTCTAATGTAAAAAGAACTCTAATAAAATAGTTACAAGGAGAGAAGAAGAGGTTGGTTGGAATTAGTTATTATACTGCACTATTACACATCTTAAAGAAATCTCAGGGACTTTATTTATGATTCTGGAGCACGGAAAGACACTGATAACTGTTGTTTGCAAAATACTAACTATGTGCCAAATGCTGTGCTCATTGCATCACACAGATTAACTCATTCACATCTCTCTGAATGAGGTAGGTTCTTCTGGGATCATTCTCATTTACCATGTAAAGAAAGTGAGGCATTGAGTATTTAGATGGCTAGTTCAAGTTCACCCATTTGGTAAATGGCAGAGCCGGGATTCTGAGACCATATGCTCAACCATCATATATGTTGCCTTTATTGACTTAAATTAACAAAATGTCTGGTTCAAATCCCTGTTAGTTGTTCTTCATATATACATATCCTGGCAATTAATATAACAATTATATGTAAGTGCTACATAATTTGTTGAAAGATGTCATTGCTTTAAGGAGGCATATTAGATGGTATATATAGCTGCTATTTCACCACACAAGGATGTTGTTATGACTAGTACCATGGATAGCTAGCCAAGGTCATGTCTTCAAAGCAACACTTTTTCCAATATTATGACTGAATTACAAAGGATTTAGCTGTATAAATTAGACTGTGCTTTATTTGAAATGTACTTAAGGAATTTGGAATCATACGTTGATACTGTAGACATCGCCTTCTCCTGCATTCTTTAGGACATGACTGTCAGCATAGGGTCTATGTATAGCTTGTTTTCTACTTTCTAACATTTGTAACTGAGGAGGGCTAGCCTTTTCCTTTCAAATGCTCACTATAAGATGGTCACATCTATCCTCTGTCCTTGTTAAAGATGGCATTTCCCAGGGCGCCTGGGTGGTTCAGTTGATTAAGCGTCCACCTTCGGCTCAGATCAGGATCTCAGAGTTTGTGGGTTTGAGCCCTCATTGGGCTCTGTGCCGACAGCTCAGAGACTGGAGCCTGCTTTGGTTTCTGTCTCCCTCTCTCCTCCTCCCCTGTTCATGCTGTCTTTTTCTCTTTCTTTCTCTCTCTCAAAAATAAATAAAAATAAAATTTTAATTTAAAAATAAATTTTCAAAAGGCAGTTCAGTTTATTCCCTAAATCTGAGACAGAAAAATTTCTTGAATAAAATGAAGGCTGCCTAATAGGATTCTCTTTCCTTCTGGCTGGTACAGACTCTCTGAGTGGTGATTTCATATTCCAGTACTAGTGATACAAGCCAGTTAGTTTCCAGGCCTGTGCCATTTACACATCTCCTCTCCCCACTACTTCACCACCCACATCATCATGACAGCCAATCTTAAAACCTAACCATTTTTGCTGCTGGCTACCCCAAGTCTTTTCTGGCCCCTTTGCTGTTGGAAATGGCGGGACTAGGAAATGAGAGGCAGAGGCCATATTGATTTGCAGTAGTGACAAAGGTAAAGATCAGGAGGCAATGCTTCCCAATTTGGCATCCTGTTAGGGCCTCTGGATAGAATTGGAGTTGGAGGGACATGAATCTGAAAGGGAACAAAATATACTTTTATTCTCACTAAACTTCAACTAACATTATTTCCCTCAACCATCCCTGTAGACCAAAAACCACAATTGTAGTATCAGGACTTGTCACTTTATTACTACTAGAAATCAAATATTTTCGTATCAAGCTCGTTATAGAGGTCTTAAAATATCATACACACATATCATTCTTTTGTAATCAAAGTAGCTCCTAGACTAACAGATTTTGTTGCTTAATGTGTTAAAACATGAGCATAGGCTATATAATAATTTGTTTATATTTTTATGGTAATATTTAACATAATTGCTTTATTTTATAATTCTACTTATTTTATGCATTTAAGGCAACCATTCTGGGGAAAAAATCAAAATGTTCAGAATGTCTGCTAGAAATTGAAACTTGGGGGGAAAAGAGAGTAGAAAAGCAATTTGAGGACTCCACTTGCATTTGGAAGTGGATGCTGGACTCCTGGTGCCTGCACAGGGTGCCAGAGAGGTTGTGAGGGATGGCAGTGTTCCCGTCCAGACCGACAGAGTGCTGCTAACACATCTATTTTCAGCCTACCTCTAACAGCACTGCATTCTGCTCCTATCTATTAAATCTAAGGAAGCTGCACTTTCTTTGAAGGCACAGTGGTGGAGAAGTGTACCCACATGGTTCTGAGGGTGAATAAGAAAGGTACCAAGTGTGGACCCTGAGCTATTCAAAACGGAACAGGAGTTGAAAGAGGAGGTCCATAGTCTTAAAATAGAATGTCCAATGGACTGGAACACCATTACTACAAATATGTCCTTTGAGGTTTGCTCCCTGCTGATCATGCATGAAAAACACTTTCTAGAAATCAGCCATGTCAGATGGGGACTCCACCATTCTGACTTCATAGCACCAGGATCACACGGAGCCCTGACACACCAGGGATTTTCGGGACACTACTGCTTGCATGTGGTGAAAACATATTTTTATTCAGACATTTGTTTGGCCTTTTCCTCTATTACTGTATGTGCTAAATAATATTGTCCTAGACTGTGATCAAAATGTTAGCAATAGAGTTTTCTTTCTTTTATCCCTTCTATCTGCAATCTTAAGTTTACAGCAGAATCACCTGTAGCACTCAAAACTATATACATTCCTGGCTTGTTCCAATAATATTCTGATTTCATCTGGTTTTCATGAAACTGGGTTTTTTAAAAGGTGCATAAATAACAAACATAGCCCTAGTTGAGAAAACTGCATTATGTCCATGAATAATTAATCATTTAACTATTTTGATTATGATAATGGCTAGGAACAAATACCAAGCTTGATATTAGTTTATATCTCATGCACATTTGGAGTGCATTATGTGCATTTTGGAGTAGCTTTTTGGAAAAAGTTGCACAATAACTAATATAATATCTACTGTGCTTCTTTTAATTTTTGTATTATAAAGTGCATTAATTATATAAAATGAAGAGCACAGAGGCAATCACTGTAATTTACTTAATGAATTTAAAGTCTAGGTATAAAAGGTATAAAACAAAAAGTTATAAAAGTAGAATTTTTCTTAACTGAAAGAATTATCCTCACCAGGTTTATTCAAGTTCTATGTACTTGACCTACTCCACATCATGATGACACCAATCTCTAAGTAATAGGTATCATTTATCTAATATTTCCATTGCTTTTGTTAGCCTATCTTGATTTTCCATTACCTACTTTTATTGATGAAAAAAAGCCTTCCTTTAGCAACCTGGATCCCATATTTTTACTCTCTTGAATTCCAAACTCTTATACCTATCATTTTCAATCTTATCTGGATAGAAACTGTAATTTTATTCCTCAGAGACAGTCTTCCTTTGTTGTCCCACTGTTTAAATATCAAGGGATATTCTCTGAGGTCCCAAGTACTGTGCCAGACTCTGGAGATATGGAGATAAACATTTAGCCTCAGCTCCCTGAGAGCACACACGCCATTACAATACCATGAGATAAATGCTATCACCTAGGTAAGCCTGAGGTGCTGATTTTTGGGTAACTTTGTGCAGGTTTGCCAGAGAAATGATTCCTGAAATGACTTAAAATCATTAGAGGAAGTTAGTCATTCAAGGACTGTGACTTATTTATCTGTTTATCACCAGTACCTTACAAGATACCTGCCTCTAACCTATAGTAGGTGCTCAATGAATGTACAGCTAATTGAAGAACACAGAAAACGTGGAATTTTTGGTGAGTAAACATAATTACCTGGATTTCAGTATGGATTGTAACTGATGAAAAAGTTCAGAAATGGGTTTAAAAATGTGTCAGGGTCTGTAAGATTACTTTCTCTGCCATACAAATGTGTTACATTTTATTTTACAACAATAAGATTGCAAAAATACATAGATGTTTTTTAAAAAGAATTCAAACCTGAACAACAATGACATGCTAAGACAGAAAATCTATTTGTCAGAATCTGCAAAAAAAATTCTACCCATATGACTTATGCAGCTGGATTGAGAGAAGTGCTTGGTGACCTATCCATAATATCTGTGACAGAAAAATGCCAACTCAAGCCATCAAAATAGAATAGGAAAGCACTATATTCTTCTTGTGTTATCTCCTTTCTTATTCAGAGATCCAACTATTGTTCCAAAAAAACCCACACACATGTATCTAGAGTAGCCATCCTTTACTCTGTCTTTGACAATTGTTGTAGAGGTGAAAAACATCATCCCCATGTCTCTCCTTTTCTTCTCTCCTCATTGTTCCATATTGTTTTCTGAGATGACAATGAGACACTCTTCCACTACTGTTCATAGAATACTTGAAAATATCACTTATAAACCAGACTACATTATCATCTCAGCATATTCAAGACTAAATACTGCAAAGGAGGCATTTCATACCATTCTGCCATACAACTGAACATTATTAACACAATTTTAAGAAAACATCAGGATCTAGAATAAAATATAGGTGCATTTAATTACTTTCTGTAAGAGCAGTGATTTTCTAAGAATTTAATTTTAAAAGGAAGAAAAAAACATATAGATGATTGCATTTAAAATATATTTCTAGGGGCGCCTGGGTGGCTTAGTTGGCTAAGCATCCGACTTTCACTTAGGTCATGATCTCGCGGTTAGTGGGTTCGAGCCCCGCGTCGGGCTCTGTGCTGACTGCCAGCTCAGAGCCTGGAGCCTGTTTCAGTCTGTGACTCCCTCTCTCTCTGACCCTCTCCCTGCTCACGCTGTCTTTCTCTCTCTCTCCTAGAAATAAAAATAAAAATCTTTAAAAATATATATATATACATATATTTCTATATCTATCTATACCATCTATAGCTGTATCTATCTCTAGATACATATTATATGTCTCTATCTACATCTATAGGTATCGATAAATATCATTGATATATATCAATCAAATATATTGATGACATATCTGTATCTATATCTATGCAGCTATCTATATAGCTATCTATATCTGTATGTCTGGTTGGCTGCTTCCCTTTGCTCCCTAGTAGCATTTGCTTGCTGTTCATAGCATTTCTCACATTAATATTGATACTGGATGTATCTAGATCTGTGTTCCCTACCATTCTGTAAGTTTCTTGAGGATCACAAACTACATCTCTCTGATCTCTACCTACTGCCTGTCACATATTGGATATCAGTAAGTATTTCATCAATGTCTTTTTCTAAAATCACTGAAATTAAAAAAAATTGCAAATTAACAAGAAAACATCAGTAGTCTAGTATAAAATTACCTTTAAATGTCCATACTGTTAAAATGTATAAATTGTTAATAAAATATTTCTCAATGTTTACTTTCATTTCAAATAAAAATTAAAGCTAAGTACAATTTTTGCCTACCAAATTGTCAAACTGATATACATACTATTGCACAGAATGATGGTGTGAAGGTAGATTTATTACAGCCTTCCTAGATTATAAAAAGTGAGGGAGATATATTACCATGATTTCAAAACAAAAACAAAAACAAAAAACCAAAATAAAACCCAATCATGTTCCTGTAGATTACCATGAATTTCAAATATACAATGTATATAAAATAAGGGGAAATATAGATCTATTCTTGAATGAAATAAGATTACTGAAAATAATCATGTAGCCACAGACCAAAGTCATGTATTAATCTCTATGTTCTCCATTGTAGGAAACACTTGTACATAAAATATATCTCCTATACTTCATGATATTACAGACTTAATACTCTTCTTACTCTTGACTCTAATGTCATGTATTATTCTGACAGCTTTCACTAAGGTCAAGGATGCAATGAAAGTGGCAGATGTATTGTTAATATACGGACTATGTATAATTCATATATTGTGTTAATATATGAATTCATAAATATTCACATTTTATATTCATGGCTTACTCCTCCCATGTGTATTTTATTACAAAAATATGTATTCATGTGCCTTTATTTTTAAATTAATTTTAATTAAAATTATATATATTCACTTTTATTTTATATTACATATTCATATAATTGTAATATATTATCTAATTATATGTGCGTAAGCAGAGACTATTCTCAATAGTACTGGCAAATCTTCTCATTTCAGACTTTATTGAACATTTCTTAAGTAGGCTTCTACTGTACATAAGATCATTACTTTTTATTCTAAAATTTGCTAAAATCTCATCTAAATAAGAAATAGATATTTGACTTTTTTTATGTACCTTGACATATTTCAAGATGATCATTTGATTATTATTTTTAATATGCTTAAATGAGTTTTTAAAAAATAATTCTAAAGTTAATCCTTGTCAGCTTTTCTGGAGTTTATTGTACCTAATGAGGATATTTTACTATTTCAACAAACTGCTGATTATGGTTTGATAGTATTTTTCTAGTATTTTACACATATGCTCATGAGTGAGAGTCTGGTTGAGACAAACAGATTAGAAAAATAGATACAGATAGAGAATGTTTGCACAACTCTTTGTTTGGGTTTCTTTTGCTAGTTTCGTAGCCTTGTAATATTTTTGGCAACTTTGCCTTTTTTCCTATATTCTGTCACTGTTTAAAATAAAAGAAATTGGTAATGGGGGTTACTGCTAATGGGTACAAGATTTCTTTTAAGGAAGATGAAATGTTCTAAAGTTAGATTCTGGAGACAGTTGCACAATTGTGTAAATATAAGAATCATGGAGTTTTACATGTCAAAGGTGAACTTTATGGTATGTAAATACATCTCAATAAGGTTGTTTTAAAAAAGTACCATTTCTTGTAGATTTAACAGACTCATCCATACAAATGTCTTTTCCTTATCAAAGTTTCAAATTTATTTGTATAAAAAATTACCTATTTGATATATTTTGTTTACCTGTAGTTGGGTCTTGTATTTTCTTCCTAATATCAATATTGCCTCCTTTCTACCTTTCTTTCTATTTGAAAAAGATTTCCTTTTCTAACCTTTTACAGTAAACTTCTTTTGTCCAAGTCTACCTAGGTAAATTTCCATTTTGTTAAGTTTTATCTTCTAATTATTTCATAACTTTTATTTATGTTGGATTATCCTGTTCTTTCTCAATCTTCTGCTTAAATTTATATATTTAAGCAGAAAATAATGAAAAAATAAGGAAAAAATAATGAAAACAAATGGATTAAAATTAAAAATATGGTGTGGTTGGCTTACTGGTGTAATTTTTACCATCAGCTTTTCTATATTTCAAATGTTATCTAGAATGAGCATGCATCAGTGTTACAATAATAAAGAACCACTATGCTTAAATATTTCATTTATATGGAGATAGAGGTAGAATTCACAGTAGGGCATTTGACTCATAGGTATCTTTCAAAACATCCGTGACATGGCAGTTTAAATGAACCTGTGTTAAAGTGTGTATCTACTATTTTTCATTATCATATAATGTGTGCATAATGTGTCCTCTTTCTCTGCCAGTAATTAAACCATGATTAGAGGAAAATTTTATCTTTGTATTCTATATTGGTTGGATATGTAGGCATAAATATATAAATTATCTTTTATAATTAGAATAAGATCTACAAAAAGATTTTTAAATTTTTGGTTAGAGGTGAATTTGCCTCTGAGAAGAAATCAGCCATGGTTCCAAATGCCATTTGTATAAAAGTGTGACTTCATTAGCTGTAATGTATGAAGGCTGTATGTAGGGGAGAATTTTTAAATTTTAATTGAGAATTCCTGTGAAGTCCAGAGAGGAGAGCAGGACTCATACTGTGACCTAAATAGAGTCCTCCACATTTTTAAATGATTCTTTAAAAATGTTTATTTATTTAAAAAGAGAGCGAGCGAGCAAGTGCACATGTGCATAAGCAGGAGGGGGACAGAGTGAGAGAGAGAATCCCAAGTAGGTTCCAAACTGTTAGCAGGGAACCCTATGTGGATCTTGATCTTAGGAACCCTGAGATCATGACCTGAGCCAAAATATAAAGTCCAAGGCTTAACCGACCGACCCACCCAGGTGTTCCATCCTCCACATTTTTATCGAGTTGAAGAGATCAGAATATTTGAAAGGCAGATCATTCAAGATCCTAGAAAATTATTGAGTAACAGCAATTTTCCTTAGGAAGATTAATGGATGCTCTCTCTGGTTTGAATGTGTGAGTTATCTGCCAGATGGTTCCTCATCTGTTCCTTCAACCTGCATTCTTTTCCCATATCTGTCTTTGATAGTCCCATATGGTTCCAAACTCACAAGTTAGGTATGGCTTAAGAATGGACATATTTGGGGACACTACTATGAAATTTTATCAAAAGCCACAATTTTATTTATTTATTTATTTGTGTCATATGTCTATATATCAAAAGGGCTGCTTCCAAGCAGTCACCTCAAACACAAAGATTCTGCTTTTACAATAGCAAATTAAAATAAAATGTTGGGTGATTGATACAGTCATCTAAGTGAAAAATGATGAGGGCTGAGCTAATACAACAGTGACACAAGTGTCAGAGCAGGCATTCATGTTGAGAACAAGGAAAACCTGACAGGTTTGTAATGGGCTAGAGATC
Organism: Proteles cristata cristata; assembly: GCA_017311185.1. Taxonomy (NCBI): domain Eukaryota; kingdom Metazoa; phylum Chordata; class Mammalia; order Carnivora; family Hyaenidae; genus Proteles; species Proteles cristata. Next base: position 992,524 of record JAESUZ010001011.1, on the reverse strand, counting down.
ATACCGGCTATGATGGGCTAGAGATGAAAGTCAATGATACCTAATAGGTTTCTGTCTTAGACAGGTTCTTTGAAACTTACAATTATATCAAACATTAAACATGCAGAAACAAATGGTAGGAATAAAGAAGTAAGTTCAGTTACACAGTGTTTGAGTTTACATAGGGTGTTTGGGATGAGGTGACTAGTAGATCTATAAATATATAGTCTGGAGATCAGGAGAGTATTATGGACCTGAAACAGCAACACCATCCAATTATAACATGTTCATAAATGAAGCTGTAGGGGAAGACTGGCTCAGCCATGGAGAATGAAGAGAGTAAGAAGAAAAAAATTCCAAGTCAGAATCTTGGGAAATAAAAAGAAGACTTTGAAGCATACATAAAGGTTGCTGAGTAGAGATAGAAAGGTATGTTGTCTTTCATCTTCTTTATTTTTTTTCTCCTACCAATCTTCGGTGACATCTCTCTGAGGCCACACATGTTTGTAAGGGCAAGGACTATATCCTATTTTTCTTGATTTCACAGCATTAAGTGCTTCCATCTCAATGTAGATGTGATGAAATGAAAATTATTGATGGGTATTAATCTCTACCTTTAAATTTCAAGCTAACTTAGAATTTAAAAAATTTTTTTTAATGTTTTATTTATTTCTAGGAGAGAGAGAGAGAGACAGCGTGAGCAGGGGAGGGTCAGAGAGAGAGGGAGGCACAGACTGAAACAGGCTCCAGGCTCTGAGCTGGCAGTCAGCACAGAGCCCGACGCAGGGCTCGAACCCACAAACCGCGAGATCATGACCTAAGCGAAAGTCAGGCGCTTAACCAACTAAGCCACCCAGGCGCCCCGCTAACTTAGATTTTTAAGAGAGTTTTGTGAAATACTAGCCACTCAAATTCTTAAAATAAAGATCCTAGTTAAAGAGTTTTGGGAAACACTGTGTAGTGTTTCACCTTTTGGAGATTTATGTGCATTAGCATAGAAAAATCTCTGAGAAAGCCTGAATCATTTAATGCTTTAAAGTAATGCATAGTAATAATCTTATAATACTAGTTAGAAAATTATAAACTTTAGGAACACCTAAATTATTTTTAGTTTGTCCTTCAAGGAAAGTCTCGAGACATTTACTTGACCTTCTCTCACCAACTGATCTACATTTTGATTAATTTTGTATTCCCATGGAGGATTTCCCAGTTTCATTTTTTTGTTTGTTCTTCTCACATTATTCTTGCACAGGCAGTATATATTCTTACACCTCCTACCTCCTACTGTTTCTCAACACCAAATGAGTTTAACATCTAGACTTCATCTTAAGATCCCTTATGTTTCACTCCAGTGAAGAAATTTTCATGCTCTGCCATGCCAAATCTAAATCAAAATCAAAACAGATTGCTTTCTTCATGTCTTCACACTAAGCCTTTGTCTTAGTTTTCATAGCTGCTTAGTTGAGGTTGTGTTCCTTTGTGTGAGTGAATATGGCAGCTCTCTCTTCACAAAGTAAATGACTTTGGAAAAATATCTTGGTGGCTAAGCACCTCAAGTTTTGTCTTTCTCTTTCTTCAAGAGGGTCTTTGTCTTCAAGAGGGTCTTGGTTTTTCTTTGAAGTTTCTATTTAATCTAATTTTGATTTTTAAGAACTTAGGAAGGTTTTTGAGACCCTCAATTTTTTTTCCAGTCTTGTTTATATTTTTACCAGTGTTTTGGGGTAATTGTCCTAGTTTGGATGAGAAAGGGGCACATAAATCTTAATCTATCATATATTTAGCTGTATTTTGTACTTCAACCCATTAACCTTCTGATTCAGAATGCAATGAAATCCTTTTCATTTTAGAATGCAAAGAATCCTAGAATCAGTATTCAGCTTTTTTCCCCTTTATTTGCTGAATGCCTCATTCTGGGAACATGAAGATGAATATAATACTAATAACAAAAAATATGAACTACAATGTCAGTATCATTTTTTGGACATATTGTGTTCAACTTAGAGATAAAGCACTATTTGATCATTTTCTGAGCGCAGATAGGAGGGAAATCTGACACTGACATATGTAAGAACATTAATCGCCTGACTGTATTTAATTGATCTCAAAAAACAAAAACAAAAGGAAAAACAAGGGTGAGCATGTGTGTTTTTCCTGATACAAATATTACCAAGATAATGATTATGCTGCTCCTGCTGCTGATAATGATATATACTTATTGATATTTTCTTTTTAAAGTGCCAGGAAGCAAGTTGTTTTTACATAAAATGAAATGTATAAATCTTAAGTGTGCGTTTACTCAGTTTTGACAAATGCATACACTGTGTAAACTAAACTCCAATCAAGATACAGATCCTGAACAAGTTTTTAACGACCCACAAGTTTCATATAAACAGTATTGCATCTGCCCCTGGGACATGCTACTTGACATATACTTCTTTACTTTTTGGCCTCTGGATCCTGACAAAAGGGGATGATCTTGACATCCAGGTATAGCTATAATTTGGCAACATTAATAGTCCAGTACTGACTCCATGTAGGCCATAAACTTTATAGATATTTCTACTTTTCAGAAGGGCAGACGTATTATAAGAGACATATATACTGAGTGGAGAGAACATATTTCTTTGAGGCTGAAGAACTCAATCATTTGGAATAGTTTAATAAGTAGTAACAGATTGAATACCTGGATAATAATGCTTTCTACTTTTTACTAAGAATGCATTGGTAATGTACACTGGTCAAAATTTGTATGTTTATTTTTTAAACAATAGTTGTATTGTTGGAATAAAATTATATGTAAAATAGCTGGAAACTAATTGTAGGTAAAGATAAGAAATATCATAACTTATGGATTTAAACTGCTTAAAATCAAAACAATAAAAATTTCTTCCTTCAAAAACAAATATTTCTGGCTTAAAGAACAAGGGGAACATTTAGTATAGCAGTATTGTTTTTGTTTGTGATAGTTTGTTATAAAAAATAACTATATCAACCCTTCAAAGCCAAAACATATACATAATAGAATTTCTTTTGGTAAAAGAAACGTGCCCCTCCTCAACCCCTATGATCTTGTCAAAAGAACTTATTTAGCAAAGGATTATTTTATCGCTTAAAATCAGGAAACCAAAATGAGAAAAAGCCAACTTATTGAAAATAAATGGAAGATACTTTGTTCCATACAGATTTCATTTTACCCTTGATTGCCAACGGGTCATAAGTTCTAGCTAAGTGTTGTTCTTTAGGAAGGAACAATGATCACATTCTTTCATCTTTCAGGATCCATATATACCAGTGCATGATGGTGGTCCATACAAACATCAAGTCATTTCAGTGCCAGGAAGTGGCATGAGACATAGTGAACAATATAGATAAACTATAAATTGATTTGGCTTTGGTTCAAGGTCTCTGAACAGAGTTGAACTCTGCCTTCAAACCCACAGAGAGAACAGCTTGTGAAGAGGTGGACTCCAATTAGCTTTTTTTGAATGAGAATTATTAATTTCAGTCAGAGAGGATTTATTTAAGCAGAGCTTCCTCAAGAAATAAAGATCGTATATAACCTATGCTGTCAGAAAAATAAATAAAATTTTCTATCTTTGTTAACATGATAAAAGAAGTAACTAAACCACATAGAAATAAGCTCAAGTACAGTAACTCAAGTTTTATGCCCTATGTTTATGGACCCGACATGTTGAATAGGAAACAAGAATAGTACTGGTATCTTTGCGGTATGGGACTTACTCAATAAAGCTCATAATTTAGAGAGATCTCTTCAATTAACAAATTCATTTATTTTACCACCTGGCCAGGTAGTTTTACTTTTTGTTTCAATTTGAAAATGATAGCATTGACAGTTTAGATATAGTAAGAAAATAGTGGGCATTAGTATAACACTGCTAATTGGATGTATTTTATTACCCATTTTTATTTTATCAAGTTTTTATTTAAATTTCTTTGTTAACATACAGTGTTATATTAGTTTCAGGTGTATAATATGGTGATTAAACACTTCCATACAACAGTTGGTCCTCACAAATGCACTCCTTAATCCCCATCACCTATTGTATCCATGCCTCCCCTATTCCTCCCTTATGGCAACTATTAATTAGTTTGTTCTCCATAGTTAAGAGTTTGCTTCTTGGTTTTCCTCTTTTTTCCCCCTTTGATTATTGGTTTTGTTTCTTAAATTCCACAAGAGTGAAATCATGCATTTGTCTTTCTCTGACTTATTCACTTAGTATTATACTCTTTAGTTTCATCCATGTCATTGCAAATGGCAATATTTTGTTCTTTTTATTGCTGAGCAATGTTCCAGTGTGAGTGTGTGTGTGTGTGTGACTGTTTGATCCATTCATCAACTGTCAACCTTTGGGCTGTTTTCATTATATGGCTATTGTAGATAATGGTGTTATAAACACTAGGGTGCGTGCATCCCTTTGAATTAGTATTTTTGTATTCTCTGAATGCATACCTAAGTATGGGTAAATACCTAAGCAGTCCAGTTATCAATTGTAAATGCTTATTTCTAAATTTCATTTATGATGTTGTGATTGCCCTCACTTTCAGTACCTTGTAATCTGAAGAACAGATTCTGTTGATAAAATATACAAAGAAGTAAAACAAAAAAATAATAGTTTCTAGAAATTTCATAAAAATAATATAAGGTATAGGGATCATGTCACAAGAAAAGGAAAAGATAGGCAAACTGAAGATACTTTGTATATACATATTTTAAGTTTATTTATCTTGAGAGAGAGAGAGAGAGAGAGAGAGAGAAAGCACATGAGCAGGAGAGAGGCAGAGAAAGAGAAACCCAAGAAGGCTCCATGCTGTCACAAATGGAGAGTGTGACCCAAGGCTTTAGCTCATGAATTATGAGATCACGACCTGAGCTGAAATCACAAATCAGACACTCAATTGACTGAGCCACGCAGGCATCCTTGTATACTTTTGTGTAAAAGGAAGCTGTGACTGGTCACCTCTTTCCACAGGAAAGTTTGTATATATTTTCCCTAAAACATGATGGGTCTTATACATACATACTAAGTACTTCTAAACATTGTAAGTATTGTTACTTTTAAGAACTTTTAAAAAATTTATTTATTTTGAAAGAGTGTGTGTGAAAGGGGAGGAGAAACAGAGAGGAAGAGAAGAAATTCCCACACAGGCTCCATGCTGTCACCATTGAGTCCCACACAGGGCTTAATCTCATGAACTGTGATATCATGACATGAGTCAAAACCAAGAGTTGAATGCTTAACTGACTGAGCCATCCACGTGTCACAATTTTAAGAACTTTTATATGTAAAATTTGACAAGCAGAAAAGAGGAAGATTTTCTTTCAACATAATAAACATTATTATTTGACAGAGCTTAAATATGAATATTGTACACATTTATATATTTTTATGGATATAAATATGAAATATTTATATAATTTATATATTTTAAATATAGAGGAATTTCCCAGCATATGAAATCACTGAAGTCACTTTGACAACTCTATGATTCTTACTTGGTGTACATACTTTTAGTATTTGATTAAAAAATATCTTTTAATTTATAATTATGAATCATAAAAATGATATTTTCATTTAAGTTGAATATAACTCATTTTTAAGTTCAGAATGAAGAAAATAATAGCAATAATAATAATTTGCATTTTTATTTTGGAATTTTTTTTTTACAAAAAATCATTTCACCTTATCAACAAAGAATTATAAATAGAATAAAAAGACTTTTACAATGACTTTTATGCTCTGTAGCCTGGAGGCAGGTTTAAATGCTAAATTGTTGTATCGATTATAGAAAAGAATAGATGCTCAAAGGTTGGCTATCTGGGGCTACCCTATCAGAGCATGATTAATTTATCCAGTCTGAAGGTTGGCAGGTTCACAATGTGTAAAAACAGAATTCTTTTAAAACTTTGCTATTTTATTCCCGGCAGCTCATTTTGAGTCTCTCTGGTGATGTCAGCGAGTCATGAAGGAGACTCTCTTTCTTCCACATCTGCCTCCAGTGACTGAGATAGCTGGGAACAGGCAGGTAAAAATTCCCCAAATGTCAGTGCTGACACCAGAACTGATCATCGGGTCAGTTTCTAAATAGCAGAACATTCTGAGTAATGTCATTCAAACACAAAATCTTTCCTTAGAGTTACATTTGCCTCTCAAGTACTTAGAACTAATATTTCCCTTGACCTATTCTATTATGTTTATTATTATTTTTGGCCATCTTCCTCTCTTCTTTTCTCCATATGAAATCGCAACTCATTTTTACTCACACTACCATTTCCCTTTCAATCTATATGCTCTTTTCTCATTAAAGAAACACACACATACACACAAACAAAAAACAAAACACCCCACTAACATCAATTTATGTCTCCCTAGATATAAATGTTCCTAGGATCATGAGGCTAGATTATCTTTGAAATGAGCAATTTCTAGACTCTCAACGAGAAATATATTGTTTCCTCTCTCTGCTCACATAAAAAAAAAACTTCATGATCAGATCACTTTAAAACAATTTTTTAAATGTTTGAATAAGGAAATGAAATTTGTTTCACATTAGTGATTGCAGTTCACACAGTGAGTGGAATCTTTCTCCTAAATGTTCATCAAATGACAAAAACAAGGATGAAATAGTAAATTTTGCTTCAATATTAGGAAAACATACAATCTGTGAGGCGCTGCTTCAAGAGAACCAAACAGAGGGAAGGACCAAATAGCCCATGCAGTATTCACCACATGGGTTGGAAAAGAAAAATTGTAACACCTTCAGGAGGTGAGATGAATATAAGCTGGGCGGGGGGAGAGAGAGAGATAACAAAATCAACAATAAAGGCCAAATCCTATCACTTAAGAAAATGTCACATAGATATTTTATGCAGTTCCATTCTGGCAAGAGGGTAAATTTAAATGTTTCTTGAGTAATGATAAACTCTTTAGGTGCAACCCCAGCTCTCTCTCCTCTCTCTCCTCTCCTACCCCTGCTCATGCTCTCGCTCTATCTCTATTTCTCTCAAAAATAAAAAAAAAATTAAACTTAAAAAATAATAAAAATATGAGACAACCCTGAAATGGGTCTTTATAGTTATAAAAATGTTAAGAAAATACTCTTTTATGAAATGTCAATGTGTTTTTCAAGAGTCCCTGTGGCTTTGGGATGAGGCACAGAAACTGAGTTTTTTCCCAGGTTTTGGTTCCTTTCAAGCACTTGTTTACCCTTTAACACCACAGCTAAGACAGGTGGTTATGGGGATACTAAGCAAGGCTACCAAGGGAGCTCAACATTATGAAACACGGACATCCACTGAGCACACCTTTCTTCCAATTCAGCTTGAGTAAATTGCTGGCATTAGTCAGTATGGCCAGACAATCTTCTCCTCTCTACTTCTTTAATACATGCTCACTACATCAAATACTTCTGTCTGCCATTTTGAAATTTAAGTTTGGCAATCTAGGTTTTGAAAAAAAGCAAAACAGGACATCCAGCAATCTAAGAATAGCACATATTTTGATATGTATATGGGCAGAGAGAAATCTAGAGGTTTAAATACACATATGAGCTGCTTTTTTATGCTTCAAAAACTAAATTGCAGTCTGGTTGTAAAATAACACCAAAGAGTGTTAAGTCAATTAAAAAATATGTGGAAGCAGTCTTAGCATCTTTTTGGAAGTAGTTCAAGTAAAATACATTTTAAAAAGACAAATTTAAATACATTTTAGTCTTTGTTTAAAAAAAACAAAGCATCACCTAATGCTAAGGCATCCATATATATATATTTATATATATAAATGTGTATATATATATGTATATATATATATACACACACACGCACACACACACACACACACATTTACCCTTTTCCTGATGAGAGTTACAGTAGGTTCTTTTAATCATTACACTGGGTAAATAAGAATTAACCTGGACTTTCCACGGCAAACCAGAATATATGACCACTCTATTCAAAAAGAAACACAAAGACAGCAAAAACCTTATTTTTCTTCCTCCTATACAATCAGTAAGAATAAATTAATGGATGATGTACTGAATCCATCTGGGGCAAAAAATACCTTTTATATATTCTAAATATATTTGTAGTATGTATTAAAGAAACAGGCTTTCAAAGCAATGATGTATTATCTAAAGAGCTATTAAAGCATTTTCACCTTAAACACCTAATTTAATAGTCTCAATAGTTGCTGATGAAAGTAGGTTAGGGATTATTATTCCCATGCTAGGCACAAAAAACCCAATGAGAATAAAAAAATCAGTTCAAATCCTTATTGTGACACTTGGTACCAGGGCAAAGCAGGGCTAGAACACTTTATACTTGAGTTAGCATTCCATAACACATCATACTCTCTCTCCCAAACATTTTTTTAATCAGAAAGATTATTTTTATAAATGGAATTAGCAATAAACACAGGAAATATAAATCTAAAAATCCACCTATTGTAGTGCACATTATAAAAGTACAGCTGTTGAGTCCACTGGAAATTATGGTGTAGGTTTTAAGACCGTGGGCTTTCCCCAAGGCAAAGCTGGACTGCGTCTTGTTACTTGTACAAGCCAGCTGTGTGATCTATACCCACAGGTCATATAATTTACCCAATCTCAGATTTACATCAGTTTAACGGGAATGATCGAAGCATTTACTTACAACACTTGGTGAAAATGAAATGGTGTGATGAGAGTGAACAGAAACACAAGGTCAGAAACTTGTAAATGATCGATAAATATTTACTCTTATTGGCTACTATTATGTAATAAGTATATATTATGCCATTTCTTTCTTTTTCTCCTTTTGATTGAAAAATAACATACAAAGTATAGAAATATAACACCCCCCCCCTGAGACTAATTAAGAAGAACCCAAAGAATTGAAGGGATGCTTTGCTCATGACTTGTAATACTCAACACTGTCAGGTCAATTCTGGCTACGCTGATCTACAGATTTAATGCAATCCCAATCAAAATCACAGCAGACGTTTTTTACTTGTTTGTTAATTTTTGTTATGAAAATTGAATTAACTCTCTCATTTATGAAATACAAAGAACTAAGAATTGTGAAGACAATCTTTAAATATAATAAAGTTGGAAAACTTTTGTGTCTGATATAAAGAGTTATTATTTATTTGACAGGAGTCTAAGCAACATGTGTTTGGTGAAAATTTAGAGAAACAAGTCAGTGGAAGAGAATAGAATGCAGAGACCTGTAAATATGATAATGAAATAAAATGATGTAATAATGTATGTATAGTGAATGGTATTGGACCAACTGGATATGTTTAAAAATATAAAATGAACCTTGATCTCTTATTTACAGGATGCAAAAAATCAATTGTACCTGGGTTTATAGGCAGAAATGTGAAATATAAAGAAACTTAGAGAAAAAAGCATAGGAGAATATATTCATGATCTTGGAATGGGTAAGGACATTCTTAACAAACACTATCCGTAAAGGAAAATGAATGAGACTTCATTAAAATTAAGAACTACTCTTCACAAAAAGACACCGTTAGGGAATATTAACAATATAATTCATATCTAAAATATGAAAAATGTAGAAAATCCTATAAAGTTGAACAAAACCAATTTAAGAAGCCGACCACCAAAAAAGAATATTCAAATAACTAATGCATTAACTTTATATTCATGCAATACATTGAAGATTTTGCTCCTCAAATTGCATCTTTTTATCTCATCTAAGTTTAGGCTTTTAAATTATTATTCCCAGGGTGCCTGGGTTCCTCAGTCGGTTAAGCATCCGATTTCGGCTCAGGTCATGATCTTATGGTTCGTGCCCCAGGTCGGGCTCTGTGCTGACAGCTCAGAGCCTGGAGCCTGCTTTGGATTCTGTGTCTCCCTCTCTCTCTGACCCTCCCCTGCTCACGCTGCCTCTCTCTCTCAGAAATAAATAAAACATTAAAAAAATTAAAAATAATTATTATTCTCTCCATAAAAATATTTACTACATACTATTTCAAAAGCAGTAGAAAGTAATACATAGATACAAAATATCCATCATATCCTACCCTGCTGAACACTGTCATAACTCACTAAGGATTCAACACCTACCTTTTCCTGTACTACCTTACAGGCACTTAAGGAATATTTTTAAAATACACACTGTGGTTACTAACAGATTTTTATCAGTTTTTATTTTTTATTCAATGCTGTGACCTCAGGATTTCTCTCTACTGTCCTATACACTTTATAGATATTTTAATAACACCATAATTCACCATATGCATGTCCTTATTTACTTGAATCATCATCTATTATTTCTAATGTGAGGATCAAAAAGTTTCCATGAGTCTTTCAGTAAGTCTCCAATTTTATATTTAAAAAATTTTTTTTACATTTATTTATTTTTGAGAGACAGAGAGAGGCAGAGCCCAAGTGGAGGAAGAGCAGAGAGAGAATGAAACACAGAATCTGATGCAAGCTCCAAACTCTGAGCTAGCTGTCAGCACCAAGCCCATCGTGGGGCTCAAACCCACAAACCATAAGATCATGACCTGAGCCAAAGTCAGACGCCCAACCAACAGAGCCACGCAGGCACCACTCTGCTTTTATATTTTAAAACCAGCTTATTCTGGTCTAATGATGTCTGATGGGAGCTTCATGAGTTGGAATTCCCTGTAATCTACCTACTGTGACTCACCTAACTGGACACAAATAATCACTCGATTACAGTCTGTTAAGTAAAAGGTTCTTTCTTCCACCAAACATGCCTCTGTTTTTCCTAATCGAATCTACTGCTTTTGAACTGGCCCCATTGCAAATGCTCTGACCCTTCCAAAAACAGGCTAATCAAATCAACTAAGTAATGACCCAGTGCAAATGGGTCAAATTTCATAAATATATATCAACTTTAAATGCAATTACAAATAGCATTACTAAATATCACTGATAAAAAAGTAACTTAATTTTTCACAACCCCTTTATCAAACACTAATATTTCTTTTGTATAATAAGCTATATGTGATCTTTAATTCACAATTCTTGATTATACTTATAAGACCACTATTATTCATTTTTGTATTCATTTAATATCTTAACACATACCTCATTTACAGAAATACTCAATAACTGTTTTTATGTCTGTGTCAAAAGACAAAGAAAGGAACACCTGGGTGGCTCAGTCAGTTAAGGGTCTGACTCCTGATTTCAGCTCAGGTCATGATCTCATGGTTCCTGAGTTTAGGCCCCACATGGGGCTCTGCACTGGCAGTGTGGAGACTGCTTGAGATTCTCTCTATCTCTGTCCACTCCCCCCACGTGTGCACTCTCTCTCCCTCAAAATAAATAAACCTTTTTAAAAACTAAAAATTTTTAAAAAAGAAGATAAAACTGCTACCTAACGTTTTTGCCTAAAGTGGTTTTCTTCAAATAGGCTGTCATATTATTAGTGATGATGCTTCTTGCATTTGTATTGATTAATAGACATCAGCATCATGGAGAGATTATTTTGTTCAATAATGCCAACATAACATTATTCTACAGCTACTAGAGTGTGGCAAGGCCCCAATAATCCATACACTCTTACATAATGAATATGAACATCAATGGTAATTAATCTAAATGGATGCTACAACATCCTTAAAAGTGCACTCTGGGAGAAAAGATTTGTTTCTATTATAATCTAGAAAAACACCAAAGAATATTACTATCAATCATCTTTCAACACTATTTAATTCACTCTGACCTATTTGCCTCCTTGACTAAAGACTAAATTTGCACAGATGATTTAAGGAAATAAAGAATAGTAAACAATAAACAGCTCTGATATACATTCTTCCAAAGATCAATGGTTGAGCAAGAGAAAATAATACAGAAAATGCCATACAAATGTCACCTGTCAAGTAAGTGGCATACTTACTACGGTAAATAACAATTTTAAGTAACATTGTTGCTTAAATATAGTCCAAAACAAGCTATAAAAAAGGAAAATGAGGAAGGGACAAAGGAAGAATGAAAGGTAAGTAGGAAGAAAGAAGAAAGAGAGGCAGGGAGAGAGAGAAGAAAGGGAGGAAGGAAAGGATGAAGGAAAACAAAAAGGAAGAAGGGGAAGTAGGGAGGGAAGGGGAAGGCTGGAGAGGAGAGGAGATAACCCATTTTAAAAGATAATAAACTGGTTGCTCTAAACACGGATTTGGGAAGTTATTTGGTTAGCTAGCCTAGTATAAAGGAATTAGCACCAGATTAGGAGTCTAAATATTTTAGTTCTACTTCTAAATACATCACCAGCTGCCAGTGTAATTTTAGACAAATATAATAAATTTCTTAATTTGAAAATTTAAACCTTTAGACTAGCATCTTTATGGTCACTTCCAACCTCAAAATCCTAGACTTTCAAGTATTTCCACAGTAGGGGATACGTTAATCTAAGGAAAATAAGAAACAACTGAGACAGTGTTATCTTAAATATGACATTTCTTAAATATGAAGATATTTTGTCTTCATAATTGTCTGGACTTCTCAAATACCTTCCTTGTGCAACTCATGCAAACTTTGTATATTAGGGTTTGTTTGCCTACAGAGTTTGGAATGAGCTCCTCACTTGGTGTGTCTGCAATGAGGTGTGGAGATGGGTAATATACTCATAGGCTGGCATGATTCTGACATTCATTACCAAAGATGTCGCTGTTTATGCTATCTGTGGAGAGCTGTAATGCACTAGCACACCTAAGAGACTGGTTGTAAACTTATATTAGGCAATCAGGGAGATGATGATAAACACTACTTGAAAGAAGCTAGTGACATGAACATATTTTACCAGATGCCTGGAATACAAGAATTCAGATAAGCCTGTGCATATGTTTAGCTCTGGCAATAGAATTTGTACTCTGTGAGTTGATCAAATCACATAAAAATCAAGACTCCTTGAAGAAGTCAGTTGTCTAGTTTTACTGATCACTTGAGCTATATGGGGCACTTAGACATGCATTTGAAATGAAAAGTATTTATTTAAGCCACAGATAAAAAGGTTGTTTTCAGACACCTTTCAACCACAATTTCAATTATTCTCTGGCATGATAAATTTTCTTTCATAGATACTGCTGATACACTACTATAAATCAGTACTTGAAAAATGCCTTTTTTTTTTAACTTTGAAATATGCATCCAGCTATTTGCATTTAAAAGATTGTGCACAAGTTGCTGAAACATAATGTAAATGAATACCTTTCTTCCTACTGCTTTGGAGATGGAATTTGAAATGTGATAGTTCTTCGAACACTCTTAATTGTAAGTCAAAAACACAGACACCTAAGCCTTTTCAGAGCTAACAGCTGTAACATACCTTGTTACATGTTTTCTCTGATAAATATGCACAAAGTGGATTTGGAAAATGCCAAGAGGTAAGAACTTCAAAAGAATTATATACACACACACACATACCCTCACACAAATTAGCCTGCATAACAAAGGTAAAAATACTACAATTTTATATGTTTGACTGCAGATCAACATTAATCATTTTTCTGTGATTAATATACACCAAGTTTTGAAATTATATATATACGTATGTATATATTCATACATATACAGGCTTTTTTTAAAGTAACTTTATAGTAAGAAACTTTCTCCAGATCATTAAATATTCTTCCAAACCAGGATATTAGTGATTACACTATATTATTTTCGTAGATGTACTATAATTTGGAAATTTCAAATACATTTCAAGTTTTTGTCATTATAAATCATGCTAACATTAAATAAAATCTTTGGTCATAAACTTTTTTTTAGTCTATGGTTCTTTCCTCAAACTAGACACCTAGAATATAATTACAAGATGAAATGGAATGCCCTTTCTCAGTGCTATTGGTATGAATCACCAGATTACTTTCAGATCTAGCAGGTATGTGAGAGGTCTCTAAATATTATGTCCTCTGCAACAAAACGTATGTTAATTTGGTTTAAAAAACTGTATTATTCAAATTTACTTTCTTTTTATAAGTAGTCAGGTTAATATTAGGTTAATTTTTATTGGTATATGATGTTTAATTCACATATTTATATATCTGTGTTTATATTTGGCACTTATTAAAACTATTAACCCATCTTCTCAATGGTGATGTAGCTGGCATAAAAAGTTGGGTACTATGATCAAAGGAATTAAAGATGTTATATTGGGTATCTCAGTCCATTAAGCATCTGACTCTTGATTTCAGCTCAGATCATGATCTCAGAGTTAATGGGATCAGGCCACACATCAGGCTCCAGGCTAGGCATGGAGCCTGCTCAGGACTCTTTCTCTCTCCCCCTTTGTCTCTGTCTCTGCCCCGCTCATGCTCTCTCTCTTTCTAGCTTGCTCTCTCTCTCAAAATACATAAACAAACATAAAGAAAATAAAACCACCTCGTGAAATTAAAACTAAACAAAAACAAAAATACTATACTGTACTACCTTAAACAATAATAATAAACACTGGTGAATAAAGGATTCAGAGATGATGTACAGTAAATCGACTTCCTGACTTTTATTTAGCACAAGGATACCCAAATGCATTTAATGTTAGTCTCTTTTCCATATAATAATTATAAATACCCTAGTGATAATGCTAAGCAAAATAAGTCAGATTAAGGCAAATACCATATTTCTTTCATATTTAAGAAACAGAACCAAAGAGCAAAGGAAAAAGAGAGAGAGCATGAGAAAATCAACAGATTTTCAAGTCTAGAGAACAAATTGCTGGTTACCAGATGGGAGGGGCTGGGGGATGGGTGAAATCATGCCATGAGGATTAAAGGGCACACCTGTCAGTTGAACACTGGGTGACATATGGAAGTGTTCCCTATATTGTACACCTGAAACCAACATAACACTGCATGTTAACTACACTGGAATTAAAATTTTTTAAAGAAAATAACAACAAAGAAACATCTTGGTGAGCTATATCCATAAAAAGCATCCTGGAAATTTCCTAGTAAGTCTATCAGTTCCTCCTCATATTTTTACAAATTTTCTTGCCTCTTTCCGTTGAATACATATTTTGCTTAAAATCACCATTGATTATCAATACTCCATCATAGCGGGGTGAGTCTTTCTACTGTACTCACACTTGCTATATTAACTCCAAATTCCATACCTTCGCTCATTGGTTCTACCTCTAATACACAAGTGCAAGGAAATGTGGTGTTTAAGTGTGAAAGTTGTAAAGGACAAAGCTATTTATTTTTTATGATCATGTTATCAGAAGAAACTACCATTTGTCTTCGTGTGTTCACTCCCACTTTTCCTCAAGGCCTTTTGTTGCTATTGTTGTTGCTGTTCCGTAGGAGAATAGAGTGGTGTGGTGTGCGTGGCTGTCTGTGTGTATATATGTATGATTAATAAAGGATATACAGGGAAAAACTATGGTTTACCTACAATTTTCTTCTGCTCTGAGCACTCACGCTTCCTAAAATCACCCAGCACAGTACATGCCACGTAGGGAATTCACTGTACCTGACAAATTGATGTCATCTCTCTGAATTTCTCCTTCACACATCTGGAAGCAACTTGAAGACAGAGACAGGCTTACTTTCTTTTCTTGCACTCTCTTCTGCAGAATCTGCCCTCTCTACATGTAGCAATATAGGCTGTATCACCCTCCCCACCCAAATTTGCCCAACTGGAGAAGAAGCAAACTCTTCACTCCAATCCAGGCAATCCACTTGGCAGTGAATAAAAATTCAATATCGTGTCTTTAAAATGTCATCTAGAAAACTTAGACACCAGAGTCAGTTATGAGTAGGCACTTGAAAAGATGCACAAAAAGGCAGGCCTGAGACTATATTATCCCAAACCAAAGCAGTGTGCAGACTTAAACTCTTGGCAAAGAGGGCATGGATGAATTGAAGAGAGTGACTGGTTAGGAAAAAGAAATGCAGACATTAAAAACACAGTGATCCAAGTAGGAATGATGAAGAGAGTAGCCACTAGTTTTCATTATCTTTCCATTTCTCCTCTTGGCACTCTATGAGGCCCATCTATATTCCTGGCCATAGTCATTCATGTTATTTCCCAAAAGTATTCAGTAGCAACCCTTTGAAACTACTGTAATGTAAATGGGTTTCTAATCTTTGCAATTTAATGAGTTTTGACTAGAACTCTACCAATCTCCTACCAATCTGACTTTGTAGCCTTAGATTCTAGCACAGAGGATTTAATCAAAAATTGAGAACATAACTGGATGCAGAGGTAGCTTTGGATGTTAAATTGAAAAATGTCCTTAACTGTCTGGACATGGATGTATTTTCCTATCCTATCATCCTCTAACAGTTACTTACTATGCCATATATTTTTACCCTTGATTATGTTGTTTTGTACTGTTTATGAATTGTTTCTGAACAATTACTCAGAAACAATTCATAACAATTGTTCCATCTTAAATGCACAATTCATTTTGAAATGTAATTATATACCACTTTACATCTAATTCATATTTTGTTTCCTCTACTACTTGTAACTTCTGGACACAGGGAATACATTCTATTCTTCTATTTTCCATATACTAAGTGCTTTCTAAAAGCTAATTGAATTCACAGTTTGTGTGGTAGAGAGGGTCCAGAATTTTCTCACCTTACTAAAAGTTTCCCATTTCCTACCAGTACAATTTAATAATGCTTCTATCTCCCAATGAAGAATGTTATGAAACATACATAGATGTTATATGTGAAAAGTACAACCTTAGTAGATGGCATTATGAGGTAGAATGCACATCAAACAAGTGCTCACATGTCACCAACTGCTCTAGCTTGCCCAACCTTTTAGTTTGGTGTTCTCTGGTCTCTGATATTCCAGCCTTGAGAAAGGAAAATGACATAGGACAAAATTACATTTCAAGGAAGCCATATCCATCACTTAGTGTCAACACCCAAGTAGTACTGGGGGAAAAAGGGTTACAAAGAAAATTAACAACTCTGGTTTCACGATTGCAAATCTAATTTGTGTATAAAGGTTTTATTGGTAAGAAAAGCAACTTCAATCTTTGATAGTCTCCAAACATCATGAAAAAGATGCAGGGGATAGAATGGAGAAGGAGGGGAAGTGGGAAGAAGGAAAAGGAAGGGAGAACGAAGACCAATAAGAAGGAAGAAAAAGAAAGATGAAGGAAGGAGAAAAGAGAACAGATTCTTTCCTATAATAATTTTCCATAAATTTTACTTTGCCCTATCTGGTCTCTTAACTCTGGCTTTTTGTTTTGTTTTTGAGAGAGAGAGAAAGAGAGAGTGAGAGAGCATGAGTGGAGGAGGGGCAGAGAGAGTGGGAGACAGAGAATCCAAAGCAGGCTCTAGGCTCTGTCAGCACAGTCCCTGACATGGGGCTCAAGCCCACCAACCGTGAGATCATAACCTGAGCCCAAGTTGGATGCTTAACATATTGAGCCACCCAGGCGTCCATCTTTTAACTCTTATAAGGCAATGGCTTCAACATGAGAATGTGTTTAGCCTTCTGATGAAAGTCTACCAATGAGACCTTTTGAAATAAATATCTATCTCATAGTTAACACTCTGGAATTGGTGTTTCAACTAAGCATACATTAAAACAAGACTTAGAATTGAGAGCACAGCTGTTTAAGATTACTACTCAGATACTCTTCTTATCTAACAAATCTTTATAATAATACTCAAAGCCATTGATGATGACTGGTTTCATCATAACATGCTAGCTTCTTTCTTTCCATGTTGAAACATAACAGTGTAAGTAAATTTTCTCATAATAAATAACTCAGAGTAAAGAAATATGTTTTGATGGAAATTCTAATGAAGACAGAATGAGAAGATATGGGAAATAACAAAGCATTGAAAGGACATTTGATAATATATCAAGATAAAATCACTTCCTATATTACTTTAAACAAATGAACTCACAGTATGAACACAATGGTATGAAATAGATGCCTGTGGGGTTAGAGCATATAGTAAGGTAAAAGTGACAGTCAAATTTAAATTTTATATCCAATCGATATTTTATAAGAAGTTATCTTTAAAGCAAAACTGTATATATTAAAATCCTTTGTTTTTCCCTATTTGCAGTGAAATTTAAATAAATTCTTAGGATACAATAAATATTAACCAAGAGTGGACAAAAATAAAATTTCATTTATAGCGAAGAAGGTATCTTTCTTTGACAAAGTTGTAATAATTACTTTTAAATGTGTCATCAGATTTGAATATCATGTAAAAAGGGTTATGCTAGTACTTCCCAGTATAACTTAGTTCTCAAGAGTAAAGTGTCAACTTAGTTAACTTGAAACTTGTCATCTACCAAAGCCCCGTAACATTCTGATAATTTATAACTTTGTTATATGTTCTTTCATGTAAAAAGGATGTGGTATTTTAGACATAAAATGATTTATTGAGGTGAAAAGGAATTAAATAACCAGTCTTAAAAATGTATGAATCACTGATTGATGACCAGTGATTGGGTCTGAAGCCCTCAGTGAAAGTAATTTTGAGGCTTCGTATAGGTGTGTCATTTCCATAATTTTATAAATCCCTGGAGAATCCAGATTCAGAGAACCGAAAATGAAGAAGGAAGAGATTAGACCCCTACCTTTTCTGATTCTCTGACAGATGATGAAAGGAATTGGAGCAAGCCTGTAACAATTCTATTTGGAGTCCCCACCTGCAGAGTGTTTTTGTTCCTTTGGGACTTAGTGACCTAGATTTAGGTATTGTTATACTCTTTGACACTAGTAACCGTGTTTCCATTAATCATGAACCACTTATCTTGCACCATACTCCCTCTTGTCAATACCCAGATGTGTTACATCAAATATTTGTATTTAATGTCATCTTCTATCTGTAGAAAATAGGTTCAATAAAAGTAGAGCTTTGTTGTTGTTTTTCTCATTTAGATGATTTCCATTGCCTGGTTGATAGCTGGTGCATAATACATATTGATTGAATGAATGAATGAATGCATCCATGAATACATGAATTATGTATGTGAACGTCTTATTGAGGCCGAACGGCTAAATCAAAGACTTGTGGATAGGAGTTTCCTCCAACAGAAATTGCCGTTTGCATTATCAGTTAGGGAACAGTGTCAATTCTGAGGCATTAGGTGAAGACTGAGGACGCTGGGCAATAGAAACATTCTCTTCTCCTGAGAAGTCAGGGATGTGTTTTTTATTGAGGCTGCAGTCAATGGGTATAGAGGATGAGCCATCTGCCTTTAATTAAAGGCAGTCCCATAGTGAGAGAAAACAGCAGCCACATAAAAATTTCTAAAGTGTATCTGGGAAGGGAAAGAGTTGACAGGTAATATAGTGTCACTGCATGATTCAATGTCCCAAATTTCATTACATTCAAATGAAAAATGTCAAACTGATCCCATTTGGGCTGTGGGAATGATAAACATGTTAGGGCAACGTAATACATAAAAAATCAGTGTATCATCCCTGCCATGAAACCAGAGTAGTGGTCACTAGGAGTGGACATTAGGACCAGAAGAAGGGTAGCCTCTGTTGATGACAGAAACAACTGAATACTGCAATGGAAAAGGAGTAGAGGAGACTGGGAGATGGTTCTTTAATTCCAGCAAGGTAGAGCACACACAGGGGGCATTAATTTATGGGAAGATCTGATAAGAGAGACCATATTGTCTGACCTCTGTATACATAGACATATAAAAATATTCAAATATACAAATATTTTTATGTAATTCAGTATAGAGTATTTTAAACTAGTGATTAATTCTATATCTAAGCACCTGTTAGCTTCAAATACCTAAAATCTCTGTATTAAGAATATCATTACTAAAGTTAATTTTTTATAAAACAGATATGATTCTTTGAAGTTGAAACAAAGTAATATTGTGGACCTTTCATAAGAATTTATCACTTGTGAAAGTAGATAAAGAATATAAGCTTTGGCCTCAGAAAAATCTGCCAAGTTTCAACATTAGGACATGATACAACCAGAGTGAAGAATTTTCTGCAATTGTAATGGCGGCACTCTGTCAGAATGTGCAGAGCATTTAAAGATTTATAATCTCTGCAAAGTAATTCGGACTTTCGCAACAGGAAAAGACAACAATTCAAGGATTTCAGTTGAAAGTGACAGGATCACCTGTACCTTTCTTTCTTTCTTTCTTTTTTTTAATGTTTTATTTATTTCTGAGAGAGAGAGAGAGAGAGACAGCGTGAGCAGGGGAGGGTCAGAGAGAGGGAGATACAGAATCTGAAATAGGCTCCAGGCTCTGAGACAGCTGTCAGCACAGAGCCGGATGCGGGGCTTGAACCCACGAACCGCGAGATCATGACCTGAGCAGAAGTCGGACGCTTAACCGACTGAGTCACCCAGGTGCCCCACACCTGTGCCTTTCAAAAGATCACTCAGGACTCTATGTGGAGATCCTGGAAGACATACAGAGGAAGATCATCAGTAAAGTGGATGGTTTGTCAAGCTTGATTGGAAAGAGTAAGGGTCTGAAATAAAATATTAACAGGAAAGACACGTAAGTGTGTGAATGTGTGAGATCTTAAGAAAGAATGATGGGCAGCATTTATTCACACATAAGAGAAGGTGACAATAGTGGCTGCACAAACAAGAGAGAAAGGATGACCCATTGCTTTGGTCAAAGCTATAAATCTTCAACAACAGAGTTAATGCCTTGGGTTATCAAACCCTTTTCCTCCTAGGAACACAGATGGTCCACTTTTTCCAGGTTCCCATGAGGTTGTCTGAGGCCACAGGAATGAATTCTACCCAATAAAATTGGATGGAAATATGTACTCTTTTTTTTTCTTTTGGATTGCCAGCTGGCTGCACCCAGAAAATACAGTGAGCTGAGGTTAAAGAATGGATGTAAGAGTCACTAGTTGGGTTCTTGAAAAAATGCAGAGAGCTAAGCCCTCCCTTCCATCCTGCCCTCACTCCACGTGACCTAAATTGGACAAAAATGTGGAAAACCAACAACACCAACAAAAGCACTTTCTTGGGGCGCCTGGGTGACTTAGTCGGTTAAGCGTCCGACTTTCGCTTAGGTCATGATCTCGCGGTTCGTGGGTTCGAGCCCCACGTCGGGCTCTGTGCTGACTGCCAGCTCAGAGCCTGGAGCCCGTTTCAGTCTGTGACTCCCTCTCTCTCTGACCCTCCCCTGCTCACGCTGTCTCTCTCTCTCTCTCTCCTAGAAATAAATAAAAACATTAAAAACAAAAAACAAAAAACAAAAAACAAAAAACAAAAGCACTTTCTTGTGTTAAAGCCTTTAAAATTTTATTCTGTTTTATGATAATTCACCTACTTCTCCAAGTGTTCTAGTTCCCCAATGATTAGAGACTAGAGATGAATTTTGAAGGATGTTACATATTATTTGTAATATACCATCAATTTTCAATGCTTTATATGAGCATCTAGTTCTTATTCCATGGTATGGACATATTTTTAATTATTTTTTTTGTTGTCTTTATAAAATTCTGAGTTAAAAATCCTTTTGTATTGCCACTTAGGAGGAATATATGAATAAGGTGAATCCAGCTAAAACCATGATCAGAATTCTGGAGGCTGAAGTGGGCAGAGCAGCCAAACAGCAAGTTATCTGTCTGCTGGTTTTATTCCTGAACTGTATAGTAAGTCACCTAGAAGGAGTTACTATTCTTTTTGATGAATTTTTGTAACTTATTTGATTATATGTGCTGTTGGTTTTATTAAAATTCTTCCATTATTTGTTAGCCTGATATTTATAAAATATTATTAGACCTTAAGTAATATGCCACAGTATCTTGTTTTCTGTATATATTCACGTTTGAGGTCATTATTTGCTGCAATTTACAGTCTTTGATTAATCTTCACACAAAGGCTCTTTTAATAGATCTAATTTAAGATCTATACTAATTGCCATATGGATTCCGTGCAAACTATTGATGCAAGTTAGACTCCTTGCACTGAAAATGTTAAACTATTACTCAGAGGTAAAATTTCAGCTGTGAAATAGCCCAATCTGCATCACACGTTTTCAATTAACAATCCAGTATTTTTAACTCTTTTATGAAGTATTTTTATGAAGTATTCTGCAAATCAAGTATCATTTCATCTTAAATTTCTTATTTTTGAGAACATGCAATATAATTGGCAGGGAATAATTTGCAGAATCAACAGTAGTACAGTAATAATTCAGTACCTACCATTTACATCAAAAATTACTTCATTAGGTTTTCACAGTTTCTATCATGCACAAGGCACAAGTTGTACGCTTCGTAATTACTAACAAGTACATATTTCAAGAAAATACTCTAACTCTATTTCATAAAAATTTTATAAAATATGTGTACCCTATTAAGAATTATTTTAATGACATGTTTGAAATACCACTAAAAAGAGCTCAGTCTTTCAACTGTGTCTGACCAAAGAACACCTACCACATATATTAGCTTATGAAATTAAATTTATGTTACAGTTTATGTTAAGCATTTACTGAAGGTGGCAGGTTAATTTAGTATTTGATTATTTCACTTCATCAAATATGGTGTTTAATAAATACTTTAAATTTTGATAAGTGCAAAAATACTTAATTCCAATAGTTACTTTATCATTTAGAGACAGAGATGCTGGTAATTAAAGCATTTTGTATCACAGAAGCAAAAAGAAATCTGTAATTGAAATTCTGGATTGACTATTATAAAAATGGACTCAGTATAGGGTTCTCCAAGGTTTCTTTCATAAAGTTACTATTTAAGCTAAGCCAATTTTTATTCCAATTGGCAATGACTTACATCAGTCAATAGGATCTGTTTGACCAAAATTCTCTCTTCCAAAGTTTATAAAAATGTGGCCAAATGCTAATAATTCCTGGAAAAATTAAGAACTAAGAGAGTAAGAATGGTGACAGATTTAGTAAAGTCCTCTCAACTAAAATGTATGATGTTGTACAGTTTTAGTAGAATCTCAAGATCGCACTATTGATCTTATAACCATCCTTTATTGACTGACATTTTACCGTCTAACCATCTCTTTGTTAACATTCTTAGAATACATGGACATTTCAGTTAACTCAATCCTTTTTCTTCTTCTTCTTCCTTTTTAATGTTTATATTTTTGAGAGAGACAGATGGAGCATGAACAAGGGAAGGCCAGAGAGAGAGGGAGACAGAAAATCTGAAGTAGACTCCAGGTTCTGAGCTGTCAGCACAGAGCCTGACACAGGGCTCAAACTCACAAACCGTGAGATCATGACCACAGCCAAAGTCAGATGCTTAAAGGACTGAGCCACCCAGGTGCTACTAATTCAGTCCTTTTTCTAAGTTTTAAAATAGAGTGGCAATCAGGAAGAATTTAATTTTTATACTCAAAATTATCATTGAATGATTTGATAGTGAAATAGCAGTGGACAGCTAAGTCATATTGAAATGTTTCCTTTGCCCACATTTCCCCCCAATTTGTGGCCCCAAATTAGTAAATTTTCTTCCTATTCAAGAAGCTAAACTAGGGCTTACAAATCAAACTTGAGAAAAATCTAGTAATTTAGCCTCATAGAAGTAATGTGTTTGAAGACTTGAAATTCTTAGCAGGAGCCATTTTAGTGTTCTGGTGGAAGTGGCTACAACAAGTTCTATCGAATATAATGGTATTGAGATAGCAAGTTTATAAACTGAGCTGTTTTCTCTCCTTCAGGCAAAGTCATAAAAGAGCTGTGAATCATATTCTGTCTCCACCTCCTTCCCCACCACCCATTTTCCTTGTATCTACTCCACCTGGGATCTCCTCCCTACCACTCAAATAATTATGCTCTTTCCAGGCTTGCCAATGACCTCCATTTTCCCAGATGCAGTGGTCATTCCTTGGTCTTCATATTATTTATTTTTAAAAATGCTTATTTAATTTTTATTAGGGGATTTATCTTGAGAAAGAGAGACACAGACAGACAGAGAATCCCAAGCAGGCTCTGCACTGTCAGCTCAGAATCCAGTGAGGGGCTAGATCTCACAAACCACTGTGAAATCATGACCGGAGCTGAAATCAAGAGTTGGACACTTAACCACCAGATGTCCCATCCCCATTTTAATAGTCTTCTCTGTACCATCCCACATGACTCTTTCCTCCTCCTTGAATCACACTTGGTACTGACTTCTATATTATACTCTCCTGTCTCACTTTTCTAGCTTTTCCTCTTCCAATGGACCTGTAACTGCGGTAATGCTGTGTCTTAGTCTGCTGAAGCTCTGTAACAAAACCATAGACTGAGTGGCATAAATGGCAAATATTTATTTTTCATAATTATGGATCTGAAAATTCCCAGATCAGGGTGCCAATATGGTGGAGTTCTGGTGACAGCTCTCTTCCTAATTCCCCCAGGTGTCAGACAGGGGGAAAGCAGAAGGAGAGAGGACTCTTGTAAGAGCATTCACTTCATCACGAGGGTTCTGCTCTCATAACAGAATTATTACCTCCCAAAGTCTCCACTTTCAAATGCCACTGTGTTAGGTCTTCAACATGTGAATTTGGGGAAAGTGGTATATACAAGCATTAAATGCATAGCATGCTATGCTTTGAAGTCTCCTTATTGTCTTTGCTAGTATTTTCTTTTCACACAATTTCATCTTTTCTAGGGATGTTAATGTTTAAATGTTTACTCTAAATTTATAAGTCTACCCCTGACCATTTACTTAACTCCAGAATTATATACCTAAATGTAACAAAGCCAAACAGATCTCTGGTTAAGTTTCTCTTTTCCTTGTTCCTCTTATCTGGTTTGCCCCTTAGCCACACTTTTGCATCTCATTCACAGGTACAGTCAAACATCCAAGTACTTAAGCCAAAAGCATAAGAATTACACTTATTAAGAATAGAACCACCATACGATATGGGTAATTTCATTACTGGATACTTAGCCAAGGAAAACAAAAATGGTAATTCAAAAAGGTACACATACCCCTAAGTTTACTATAGCACTGTCTGTAACAGCTGAGATATGGCTGCATCCCCAATGTCCATCAATAGATGAATGGATAAAAAGATAAAATATTACTCAGCTATATAAAGGGATGAGATCTTGCCTTTTTTGACAACAGGGATGGACCTAGAGGGTAAAATGCTAAGTGAAATGAGTCAGACAAAGACACCATGTTTTAAGTCCTGTGGAATCTAAAAGAAAATGGACAAAGAAACAACCAAAAATACAGACTCTATTAAATACAAACTAATAGTCTTTAGAGAGGAGATATGTGGGTGACTGCATTCATTAATGGTGAGCACTAGGTAATATATAGAATGGTTCAATTAATATTCAGTACACTTAAAACTACTATAACATTGGGTATTAATTACACCTCAAGTTTTAAAAAGTTACTTAATTCCTAGATTGCCATTGAGTTTCATATGCAATGTATCAAGATGCCTTAGCAATTCTAAATCCAAAATGCATTATAATGCTCTCCACTATGTCTGCAGTCACTGTATTCCCTCCCTAGTTTAATGCTATTTCCAGAGTCCTAACAACTATAGTCTCCTACTTGGTCTTACCGTTGCAGTGTCTTCCTAGGATCCATCTTTAAACATCCAAACTGTAACAGCTAAATATCCCAAATATCCAAAATGGCTAAAAGGCCTAATTAGGTCATCTGACTTCCCTCTTTAACACCCTCCTGTATCTTATTATTTATACTTTAACCAAAAGCAACACTTCTTACCCTGGCCAAAAAGGCCCGTGTGATCTGACCTCTGCTCATCTGACTTTTCTTGTCTTCTCCATGCACACGTCTTTTGCTCACAGTGGATTTATTTCTGTTCTTCAAATATATCAAATCACATTCCTATTTTGGGGGCTTCACACCAGCTATAGAGCAATTGAGTGACTGGAGCACCCCAACCCCCGATTATGACAGAGAACAATTTTTGTAGCAATCAACTTTCAGAGCATCATTTCATTTGAGGGAGTCTTCACTGATTCCCATGTCTAAAATTGGCCTGCAGTCAACATTTAACATATATTTTTTATCTTTATTTTATCTTCCTTATGACTATTAATTATATATCATTTTCTTATATGTTTGCATGTTTTTTGTGCCACAAATCTGTAATCCCAAACTTGGAACAATGCTTCGATCATAATACATACACATACACAAACGCTGAATAAAGTAACATATGAATGTGTATTGTATACCAACTAGAAAACAAGAAGTCAAGTGACCGTTCTTGTGTTTTTTACAGTAGCATTTAAAGCAGGAGATACCTGAGATGTTTACAGAATGAACGAGAAAGTGGGAAGCAAGAAGTTAACGATCTGGGGAAGGACAATGATAAGAGAGCATGCATGTAGTAAGGAGACATTCAATAATTAGCACTGGAACGAATGGTACATCTCTTCATGGGACTAAGAAAGAGATGGATAAGGAAGAGTTTCAGTACAGAGAAGCATATATTTGTCAGTACTGTGATCAGAGAAAATTCCCCACAGGAGAAACTAGTGTCAGAAGCCATCTCCCTGCTCTCTTGCCAGGTTTCCTATTTGGGAACTAGGAGGCCAGCCTCAAAGAGGAAACAAAAAGAGAAATCATCAAAGGAATGTCTGC
Organism: Proteles cristata cristata; assembly: GCA_017311185.1. NCBI lineage: Eukaryota > Metazoa > Chordata > Mammalia > Carnivora > Hyaenidae > Proteles > Proteles cristata. Next base: position 966,027 of record JAESUZ010001011.1, on the reverse strand, counting down.
TCTGGCGAAATACTAATCTTATGTTTTACGGTAGCCTGTTTGGAGATTTACTTAAATATGTTCGCTGGAGTTGCTGTTTTAATTCCAACCAGGTAGACATTTAGAGACACTTCACTTTCTGCCCCTGTATCTATACAATAGTTTCCTCTTTTCATAGAGTTATTACTGCCATTCAAAGTATCTTTAATGCTTTTATCTTCATTTCTGACTATTCTTATCAAATGCATACACACTTTTCAATTTATCTATGTCTGATTCATTTTGATTCTCCCAGTTTCTTCCCTGTATTAAATGCAATTTTCAAGAGGTAATCCATGTGCTCATTTGACTCACTAAAAGTTTGACATTTTTTAAATCATTTTTTAATTTTAATGTTTGTAGTTCAGAATACTATGAAAGAGCAAAATCCCTTCACTCTGTAATTTCCATTGAAAAGCTACTAGTGATAAAGAAAAAAAAAAGGTGAATTCACCAGTAATTAGCAAGCAATAGGTCAAACAGAAGTCATCCACTGTGAAATGTTTGAAGACAATAGAGGGGAGAGTTGTTGAGACTGTTGCTGAGAATGAATCACAGTTACGCATCTTCAGATGGAATGATCTTCCAGTCATAACTGCCTCAACAACCATTTGCATTTAAAGATTGCACAAAATTGAATGCATAAGCTCACTTCTCTTAGTTGGCAAGCTCTACTACACCCTCCTTTATTTTTCAGTACACTTAGAAACCCAGCCTGGATCATTATTTGGAGTAAGAAGGGACTAAACGGTTTTCAATAGTACTCATCCCTATATATTTGGTGTTGAGATACCTCTTGCTCATGTCTGCTTCCGGACCATACATTTAGCTCACAAACTTTTATATTTAAAAATGAAATGGCCATCTCTGATGTACACCTGGAGGCCATGGTCACGGAATCCAAAGCAAACACAAGTTTGCCTCAGCAGCTGCTTTTAGCTCCAAATGAATGATCAAGCCACACTAACCAATCTATCAGTTTCTTCCTTTTTGATCTTCTGATAGGCTCTCAGTGGAAGAAATTGCTGTCACTACAAACTAGAAGAGATGGAGGAATGTTTCATCTGACTTTACAAAGACAGTTAACAAACTTCTTACTCTTTTCATTACACATGGAGGTTTGAGATGTATATAAGTGCATACATGATATTAAGTGTCATTGTTAAAATAGTCTGTTCAAAGAATATTAGTTCTGTTCAAAGAATATTACTGGGATGCTGCTTCACGTGAAATTCTGAACAACAGGTTTCAAAATCATCTACGGATACAATTTTTTTCACTACAGAAACTGCATTGTCTATAAGTTTTGATAGATTAATTCATTATAACTGCTACTTATCAAGTAATTTAAAAACCTACCATTTACCAAGTAACAAGTCTTACATAGGTCATCACACTCAATTTTCCAGAACATCTCAGAAAGTTAGAAACCATTATTAACATTTTATAGATATGGAAACTAATGGTCATAAAGATGAGATAAATGGCCCAAGTTTGTTTATCGAGTCTTTTTAATGTTTATTCATTTTTGAAAGGAAAAGGTGTAGAGCACAAACAGGGGAGGAGCAAGGAAAGAGGGAGACAGAGGATCTGAAGCAGTCTCTGCACTAACAGCAACAAGCCCATTGCAGTGCCGAACCCACAAACTGTGAGACCATGACCTGAGCTGAAGTAGGACACTTAGCAGACTAAGGCACCCAGGTGCCCCTCAAGTTAGTCTTAAATCCAATATGACTGAGGCTAATATTTATTATTTTAATCACCACACTATATTGATAATGCTGCTATTGTTAACTATTCTCTATTGTTATTTAATATTTAAATTCTTCACAAGATTGTGGACAATTTAACAGCTTGATTGACTGATTGATTGGGGGGAAGACTGCAAGTAGGGGAGGGCCAGAGGGGTACAGAGGATCTGAAGAAGGCTTTACGCTGACAGGCTGACAGCAGTAAGCCTGATGTGGGGCCCAAACTCCGGAACCATGAGATCATGACCTGAGCTGAAGTCTGGTGTTCAATCCACTGAGCCACCTAGGTGCCCCTAATTTAACAGTTTTAAATGATACAACTGGAGTATACAGGTTTATACCCCCTAATGATATAATTCTATCATTCTGCTTAGATCTCCAAATTTTGTTAAAAATAGACCCTGTACTGTTAACAAGTGTACAGTATTTGTAAATTATATGAAAAATGTTACTGTAGTAACATCTTATATGCATTTCAAAACTTACACAAACAGAAAATTAAACAAGATAACACAAACTATATTACTTTTAAAATACACCTTATCTGGGCCCCTGGGTGACTCAGTTGGTTGAGCATCTGACTCTTGCTTTCAGTTCAGGTCATGATCTCATGGTTTCATGGGTTTGAGCCCCATTTCAGACTCTGCTGGCTATGTGGAGCCTGCTTGGCATTCTCTCTCTCTCTCTGACCCTCCCCTACTCATGCTGTCTCTATCTCTGTCAAAAATAAATAAATAAAAACTTTAAAAAATAAATTAAGTTAAATTAAAATATATTTATCTCTTTTGGTACATTATATTTTTGTACTATTGAGAGAAAATATTCTTAAATAGTTTTCAATTTTGGTTTATTTTTAATCACACATAGCAATTTAGAAATCTGGTTCTAAGGTTCATTTACTTTGCTCTCTAGTTTTACTAACCATTGTAACTGAAAGAAGTGCTTTACAAAAATCTTAATTCAAATCAAAGGACTAAATTATAGACTACACTGATAAACACTGATATTATGATAAAATGATTTTGTTCAGATATGACTGGTTTATTTCCATCTTTACTATTATTAGATTTTCTTATAAACTAATCATTAAATATTTATCATAGTATTTATTTGGGAGGCTAGGAAATTTGTGATTCTCAAACAACTGAGAAAAGTTTGCTTCCATGTATTTGAACTGCGGAGATCTAAGTTTTGTTTTGACAAAAAAACATTGATTGTAATTACAAAATCAAACACTTTATTGGTGAAAACTCTTAAAAATATTGATTTTCAAAGACTTTCTACTTTGCAAGAGTTACATACCAAAGATTTTTGTCAAACATCAAATGGCACTTCTGTTATAGAGAAATAAAGTAGGTTTACGTTCTGAAATATTAACTTAGGTAGCATATCATCGTCACTGTCACCATGGACATCATAGCTCATTTGGAACACTGGTTAGGTTTACACTTTTTTATTTTTATGTTTTCACCTGTCATATTTTTTTAATGTGTTACTTATTTTTAAGGCAACAGCTCTACAGCGTTCATTGCCAGAAAGCAACCAATAAACATTTAGGTATGAGAGATTTTATTGAAAACTGCCTCTGATTACAAAATACTATTAAATTTCTTTAACGTTTTGAAGAAATTCTCATTTTAATAAAATTAACTGCATCAATGACATCCTGTAATACTTTCTGCACTTCTGGTTTCAAGACCTCATCACAATTGTATGCCAATGAATGGTGTAATAGATGAGATTCACTCTTGCGCCGCCTCTCTAATTTTCATGAGTGATTACATTTGCATTGTTTTGCCATAACACACTGTTTTTATGAAAGAAGGCATTTATTTCTTGAAAAACTTATCTGTTTTGCTTTCTTCATGCCTCAGGGGAAAAAAAGTGCATATATTACCACATTGAGAAACAGAATTTAGCAAATATTGTAAGTTGAGACGTGTTAGAAACATCTGTTCTTTTACAGAACAGAATTCTTACAGAATTCTTCCTACATTAAACAACTTTGTCCTAATAGTCTGTCTTCAAAACTTCAAGAGCAGAAAAAAAAGAAAGATGATGGCGTAGTAGGAGGACATTAGGCTGGTCTCCTCCCACGAACACAACTAGATAACTATCAAGTCATCCTAAATATCCCAGGAATCAACCTGAAGGGTTGATCCCTGATCAGTTAAGGGGAGAGAAGAAGCCACAGTGAAGAAGGTATGAAGAAGGTAGGAATACAGAGAAGTGGGTTAGGGGAGAAAATGAATCGCGAGTGCTATGGGGTTGGAATGGAGTCTGTGGTTGGAGAAGAGTGACAGAGGAGCACACAGGAGAATGCACATGGAGGATGTTTCCCAAAAGCTACGGCTTAGAAAACAAGAGGAAATTCCCAAGTTCCCCCATCCAGCAAGACTGGGTTTAAATGTCAGGAGGCTTGGCTGGGATAGAGCCTGGAGGGCACCGCACTGCTCCCTGAGAGAAGGCAGGCAAACAACCCAATCCAGGCACTGACAGCATAGAAACAGGGCTCTGAAGAATGCCTAGAGTACACAGTCTTGGAGCACATCTCTGAGAGGCCATGTTCATGGAGACACCTCTCCTTCAGCCCCAGGGTAGCAGGCTCTTCCCCTCAGAAGACCAGCACAGACTCCTACCGATGCCAGTATGAAACAAAGAGTTCTGTGGGGTCTTAGTTATGTGGAGTTGGTGTCAGGTCACATTTCACAAGCAGACCAGGGCACAACTAGTTAAAATTTGCCACATTTAGACCAGAGACCAAACACTGCCCACAATAGGCAATGACAACCTTTGCAAACTACTGTCCCAAAGGACAGAGCAGTCAAAATGTAACAGCAGAGTGCATGTAACACACTCCCTGAAGCACCAGGCCCTGGTCACTATGACTTCTTCATAAGGCCATTTCTTCAGGAGCCAGAGACATCACTGACTGTTCTTTTTTTCTTATGTCTTGTCTTTTTCTTTCTTTCTTTCTTTCTTTCTTTCTTTCTTTCTTTCTTTCTTTCTTTCTTTCTTTCTTTCTTTCTTTCTTTTCTTTCTTTCTTTCGAGAGAGAACGAGAGAGCATGAGAGCACATGTATAAGCAGGGAAGGACAGAGGGAGAGAGACAGAAAGAATCTCAAGTGGGCTCCACACTTATCTGAAACCCAATGCAGTGCTTGATCTCACAACCTTCAGATGATGGCCTAAGCTGAAATCAAGAGTCAGACACTTGCCAACTGAGCCACCTAGATACCCCATAACTGGCTTTTCTAATACACAGAAGATGACAGACACATCATCGCAAATGAAAGAACAAGATGTGGCTACAGCCAAAGATCTAAGCAAAATAGATATAAATTACAAGCCTGATGAAAAATTTAAAGCAGCATTTATGCGGATACTCACTGGGCTTGAGAAAAGAATACAAGGTATTGGGGAGATCCTTACCACAGAGATAAAAGCATTAAAAAAGGATTAGATGAAGAATGCAATAAACTAGATTAGAAATGGGTGTGGATTGATGAACAGCAGGCTGGAAGAAGCAGAAGAATGAACTAGCAACCTACAAGAAAAAATAATGGAAAAGAACAAAGCTGAAAAATGGAGAGGAAGGAGAATTATACAACACAGAACAGACTTAGGGAATTCAGTGAATCTGTAAAATGTAATAACATTCATTTTATAGGAGTCCCAGAAGAAGAGAAAGAAAAGAGGAAGAACATTTATTTCAAGAAATAATAATAGAAATCTTCCCTAATCTAGAGAAGGGAACAGATATCCAGATCAAGGAGACACAGAGAACTCCCAACAAAATCAACAAAAGCAGGCCAACATCAAGATACTTTATAAGTAAATTTGCAAAATATAGTGATAAAGGAAAAATCTTAAAAGCGACAAGACAAAAGTAGTCCTTAATTTATAAGGGAAACTAAGACCTGCTGAAGATTCCTCAGTAGAAACCTGGAAAGTCAAAAGGGAGTGGCATGGTACATTCAAAGTGCTGAGTGAGAAAAATCTGCAGCCAAGAATATTCTACCCAGGAAGGTTATCATTCAGAATAGAAGGAAAGGTATACGTTTCTCAGACAAACAATAACTAAAGGAGTTTGTGACCACTAACCCAACCCTGCAAGAAACGTTAAAGAGGACTCTGCATGGAAAGGACAGACCAAAAGTGACAGACAAGGTTCAGAGAAAATCTCCAGAAACAATGACAAGTAATAAAATGGAATAAATACGTATCAATAACTATTTTAATGTAAATGGACTAAAGGCTCCAATCAAAAGAGATAGAGTGTCAGAATAGATTAAAAACAAAAACAAAAACCCCCTACAAGACCTATCTATATGCTGCCTACAAGGGACACATACAGATTGAAAGGGAGGGGATGGAAAAATATTTATCATGAAAATGGATGTCCAAAGAAAGCAGGAGTAAACAGATTTACATCAAACTAGACTTCCAGACTAGGGCAAACTTGTTCTTGTATTGTTTCTATCCTGGTTTGCTGTGAGGGTGATACTGGCCTTACAATGATTTTTAATGTGTCCCTCTATTGCCTTATATGTAAGATTTTGATACAGATAGTCATGTATTTTAAAATGTTTGGTAGAATTCAATCAATAAAACCACATAGTCTTGGGCTCTTCTGTGCTGGGAGATTTTGGATTCCTAATTCAACTTTCCATCTTGTTATTGGTCTAATAAGATTTCCTACTTAGATTTAAGATCCCTGATTCAATCTTAGTAACTTGTGTGTTTTTAGGAATTATCTGTTTTTGTTTCTCTAAGGTAACTGATTTGTTACTATATAATTATTTCTGGTACTCTGTTATCACACAATATATTTCTGTGGTGTCTGTTGTATTGTTATCCATTTCTCATTCTGGCTTTTGAGGCTTCTTTTTTTCCTTAGTTAATGTAGTTAAAAAATTAACATTTTAATTTTATTTTTGGAAAAACTAGTCATTACTATCACTGCTGTTACTGTTTATTCTGGTCTCTATTTCTGATTTTTCTTTGTTATTTCCTTCCTGTACTAAATTTCAGCTAAATTTCTTTTTACTAGTTCCTTATACTGTAACATCATTTATAGCATAAATTTCACTCTAACACCTGCTTTTGCTGCATCCATAGGGTTTTAGAATATTGTATTTTCTTTTTCTTTTGAGACATATATATGTATATTAACATTTATTCATTTTTGAGAGACAGAGAGAGACAGAACACGAGTAGGGTAGGGGCAGAGAGAGGGGGAGACACAGGCTCTGAGGCAGGCTCCAGGCTCTGAGCTGTCAGCAAAGAGCCCGATGTGGGGTTCAGACCCACAAACTACAATATCATGACCTAAGCTGAAGTCAGATGCTTAACCAACTGAGCCACCCAGGTGGCTCTGGTGGGGCATATTTTGTTTTGTCATTTTATTTCTTATTTGGCCCATTGCTTGTGCAGTCGCATGTTTTTTAATATTTACATACTTAATATTTAATATTTACTTTGTAGATTTTCTACCTTTGTTTTACTGTTAATCTTAAGAGTTATACCACTGTGATTGGAAAATATACGTGGTAGGATTTCAGTCTTCTTAAATTTGTAATATTTGTTAGGTTTCTTTTTTTTAAATTTTTATTTATTTCTAGGAGAGAGAGAGAGACAGCGTGAGCAGGGGAGGGCCAGAGAGAGAGGCAGTCACAGACTCTGAAACAGGCTCCAGGCCCTGAGCTGGCAGTCAGCACAGAGCCCAACGCGGGGCTCGAACCCACAAACTGCGAGATCATGACCTAAGCGAAAGTCGGACGCTTAACCGACTAAGCCACCCAGGCGCCCCAAGTTTCTTTTTATATGATTTAACCAGGGGATTCTTCCATGTGTACTTGAGAAAAATATATATCCTATTCTTGGATGGAATGTTCTATATATATTTTAAAAGTTTATTTATTTTGAGAAAGAGAGAGACAGAGAGGATAGGAATGAGAAAGGGGTGAAAAGAGAGGGAGAGAGAGAATCCCAAGCAGGCTTCACACTATCAGTGCAGACCCTGGTGTAGTACTCAGTCCCGCCAACTGTGGGATCAGGACACAAGCCCAAATCAAGAGGTGGATGCTTAACACACTGAGCCACTCAGGCGCCCCTATATATGTATCTTTTAAAACCATGTATTCTGGAGTCAGATGTGAGACTCTTGAATGCCAAGAACAAACTGAGGGCTGATGGGGGTGGGGCTGAGGGGAAAGGGGGTGATGGGCATGGAGGAGGGCACTTGTTGGGATGAGCACTGTGTCTTATATGGAAACCAACTTGACAATAAACTATTTAAAAAAATGTATCCTGAAGTAGGCTTCAAGTAAAAAATATTCTTGCTGACTTTGCACCTGGATAATGAAATTTGTTGAAAATAAAAAATAAAAGCTAGAGCTAAAAATCAAAATTGTTTTCCGTCCACTAGAGAGAAATCCTAATGCCAAAAATAGTGCACACTCTATAGAAACTACATAAGGTAGATATAAAAATTCTGTATGTGATACAGTAAATAAATAGCTTTAAAGTAAAAAAATAACATTCTACAGTGTATTCTGTTTATCTTCCAACAATATTCCCTGAGAAAGAAATTCATTTCGTCAAGAAATTCATTTCGTCCATTTTTATTCCAGCAGAAAGGGGGCGTTTACCCTTGAGATCTAAAGTGCTAAACTTGCATTTCTTTAGTTTCATTTAAAAAGTTGACAGTTAAAAAATACTTCAGGGAGGTGGCTGGGTGGCTCAATCAGCTAAGCATCTGACTCTTGGTTTTGGCTCAGGTCATGATCTGAAGGTTTGTGGGATTGAGTCCTACACATCAGGCTCTGCACTGTCTGCTTGGGATTTTCTCTCTCTCTTCTTGCCCCCCTCCTCCTCCCCCACTCATGCCCACACACTCTCTCTTGCTCTCTCTCAAAATAAATAAAAAAACATTAAAAAATACTTTAAAAATTCTAATAAAACCAACAATACAGATTCAAGTGTATTTTATTTATAATTAATTTCTAGACCACTAACATTGTGACTACTGTTATGTAGATTACTAGTTTTGTGTCAACCTCAGCATAATCTTCCCCCAAACAGTGAATATGTTTTAAAAAAACTGTAACTAAAGTACCTTTCAAAAGAAAATTTTAGTTCTTACTTTTTTAAAAAAATGGTACTAAGAGACGAGCTTTAGTAGCCCATGCGTGGGACACACGATTACATGCCAGGCAAGACTCACAGGCATCCTTCAGCTAACAGCTAGGTGTTGACATGAAGTTCATGTATAAAAACACATAATATATAGTTTTCCAATAATATTACAGTACCAAGAATCCAATACTTCTTTTAGATTTTAAATGCTTCTTTTAATATTCACAGATGAAGCATGTAAAGAGTTACTAGTTACTATTAGTATTTTAAGTTAAGGATATAATTGAACAACTGACTTTATTCAGGTTTTTAGAACCACTGAATTATAGAGTCTATTAGGGTTGCAAGATGGTGTTGTCTGGTGTTGTGAATATTGTACATACAAAGTGCAATTCTTAATGCCTATGCTATTGTCCACAAAACAGGATTTCAACCTTCTGTGGCCAACAATGTTATAAGTTGTCATATTGATTGGGTTTATGGTATATAATAGTTATTGATTAGGTCTTATTGAATTCATTTAAAAAAATTACTAAATTTTATCTGCTTTAGAGTTTATGCTCATATATGAAAGTATTCAAAAGAGAGTCCAGGGCTTGAAAAAAGAAGTGCAATAAACTATACCGTGTCATTGGTTACATGTACATGGATTCAACAAAAAGGCTATCTTCTAATTCAGCATCTAATTCATTCTGAAACTTCACATCACACTGTTGCTAAGCTTCCTGTTTTTTCCTGGACCCAGAACAAAAATCTTGAAACGAGATCCTGAGATGGATCAGATCCATCACATCTTCCAAGTCTCATTAATATCTGGAATAACTCCTTGGACTCTCAAAAATCTTTATTTCTATTTGCTAAATTTAGTTACATTTTTGTCTATTAACAATTAGGTTATAAATTCGTTGTGGGTAAGTATTATATGTTCATTCATTCATGGCCAGGACTAGGACTGGTAGTGTTTATCACAAAGAAAACATTGTTTTCTTTAAATAAGTAAATGTTTGGGGATTGAGGAGGTTAAAATAGATTCCTGTGATGTTGTATAAAGACATTAACTCATCTTTATTTTCTTCACTGATTTTGACTTTTTTTGTCCAGGTTATTTTGTACTTTTATCCCCCAGATCTTTTAGTTTCCTCTAATCTCCAACATTTCTGTCACTGATTTTTCACCATATATGTCCTCTCACTGCCTCATTTCTTTTTCTTTTTCATTTCTTTCCTTGCCTCATTTCTGTCGATTCTGATAGTCATGGTGAGTGAGGGAGTCATGATATGTCATTAAAGATGGTTGGAACATTTAATTATTATAGTCTTATTTTTTTTAGTTTGCTGTCACAGAGTAAAGTCATGCTTTACCACAATATACTTATTGGGATGAATGGATGGTATTGTTTGTTGGTCTAACCCAATAGGTAATTCTGTCCTAATTTTATTCAAAGTAGTCCTGTACACCTTTAAACATTTTGTCCCCTAAAAACATGTGACTCCTCTCTCCCAGAGGCCATGCAGTATGATGGCTAATATGAAGGTTCTGGATGGGGAATCCCAGGGCATGTGACCCAGGGAATGTTACATGCCTTTCTGGGGCTCTACTTACTCCTCTGTGGAATGGGAATAATACAGCACGCATCCATATATTTCTGGAGACTGAGATGAAGTGTCAAATATATACAACAATGGGTATACAACTAAGGTAAGCTAAAAATAAGTGGTAGTTCTTTTTTTTTTTTCTTTGTAGTTAATTCCCTTAAGATTGCCGATGTAAGCTTGAACATGGGACTGGAGACAAAAATCTCCTGGGCTAAGTTTCTTTAGGCTCTTTTGTGATAAATTCCAGTCTTCTCTAGAATATCATATTAGGTACTTTTGCAGGTGACATCTCCATAGCCTTTCTCTCCTGCTTCCTGGTCTTCGGGTCTGGGAATATATCCTTAACATAATAACAGGAAGAATGTATCTTATAGGACCACATATTAGAATAGTATCTGTTTTACATGGAAGGATTCATGGACAGGTGAGAAATCAACCCACCCCAGGGAGAATAATGAGAAAAGGTATATTCTTATGAAAGTCTCTAGCCTTGCTCCCTTTAATTTAGCTGATTATCTAACTTTAAGTAGATTGCTATTAATACCTAGTTACTGTATGCTCAAAGGACATTTCTTGTAATAAAATCTTTTTTTTCAAAATCCTCTCAACTTGAATTAACCAAAAATAAATGAAATATTTTATATCCCTTCACAAAAAAAAAAAAGAAAAAAAAAGAAATGAAAAAGGAAAAAATTATTTTGTTCAATAAATGGCAGTGGTCCATGAAAATTAACTCACCATAAACACTTCCAATTTTGATTATTATAAATTCACTTTTTTCACTCGAATGTAGACCAAAAACTTAGACATGTTCTTCAGTGTCAAACAAGTCCTACGCACATTGCTTCCTAAAGGGTTCTTTCTACAAAGTTTGAAAATGAAAGCCCCATTTTCCTGCCGACTTGTACTATCAGAAAGCAATGACTTCCGATCATCTTCCAGCACAGAGGCAGCATTCTCTCTCTGTCCCTCGAGTCTAACACGGTCTTCTTCCCAATGACCCTTACAATACACTAGCACTGTGACCCTGCCGCTCAGGTGCTCGTCCCAACATCTGTGTGGAAGACAGTTGCCAGGATTGAGCAATATGGCCCTTTGCCAGGAACATGGTCACAGTCATCTTTGCCAGGAACATGGTCACAGTCATCCCACTGCCTGCTGGCCCTGCTCAATTTATGAAAATCCAAAACCCGAAAGACTTTAATAACAGGAATGAGGACCATTGCTCGTCATATTACCAGTGATCAGAAGCAAAATGAATCTTTTAGAGCCAGAAGCTATAAAGCCAATTGGCTAAACTCCACAGAATACTGATTCTAAGTGTGTTAATTGAGCATAAATTAATGTGAATGCAGTAATGATCCATGTGAATTTTAGATGATTGACTATATCATTAACCTCCAAAGCATGAAGACTGTGAACCAACCTCCTTCTCTTCTAAATGATTATTGAAAATACAGCAGAGTTCAGTGAATATTTGCATAGCGGAGATGAGGACGCAGAAATAGAGGGGAGGGTAAGTGCTCAACATCTGCATTACTAAAATCCAGAAGAGTGCTGAGAACTTCATCAAAAAGTCTATTTGCTTAACATAGCATTTAGAACACAATTCTTTATCAGAGATATTTCTTGTTGTCTCAATTACAAGACATGTTTTAGCTATTGAAATTTTCAGAGATAACCATGTTTGGAAAGTTATTTATTGGTGGTTTTGGGGTTTTCATTAAAAAAATGCATTTGAACTGGCTGGTCTTTCTGCAGGTTCTCCCAACTTCTCACTAAAGTATTTGAGGTGACTTGGAAAGAGGAAAAACACATTTTCACAAAACAAAACAGATAGGGGGAAAAACTAAACAAAACAACAAACAAACAAACAAAAAACCTAGGACCCAATGATTAAACTATTGCCAGGGCAGAATAGGGGATTTAAATTAAACATAAAGTAAGTGGAAAAAATTGAGAATATTTTGAGATCTCACGATACATGTTTTGTCACTGACAGTGGAACGTATCTGCTCATCCTGAAGTCAGGAGCTACCTTACCCCTTCCCACAGTCTGATTCTAGCTCTGACACCCAGGATGTAAACCAGATGGAAATCAGGGTACCCAGAACTTCACTACAGGGAGGCTCTCTTTTGAGAGTGCCTGCTGCCCAAACCTCTCTTTCATCATGTACCATGATGAAAGCAGAAGCTGGAGAGAGGTGAAAAGAACATGGTTGGGGTGCTGCAGGAGACGAGGCAGTTAGGAAGGGCCTGGAAACCATACAATCAAGTTGTGAATTGGACTTTCTTCCTCACTCCTTTGATGGCCCTTGTCAGAGAACTAAGCCTCTGAGGTAGGAGAAAATGATCTCCGCCCAACGAAATAACATCATAGAGAACATGCAGTTCTTAGGTTACAAGGAAAAGAAAACAAAGAACCATATTCCTTAGCCCTTTCTGTTTTCTTCAGAGCTCTGGTCACTACCCAATATACACTACATACTTATTTGCTTAGAGTCTGTCGCCCTTTTTAAAATGTTAGATCCATGAGGATGGCTTTTCTGTCATGTACTACTCTACCCCTAGCACTTGCAGTAGAGAGATGTGCACATAGTGAACACCCAGTTGTTGATGGAGGAATGGATAGCTGAATAAACTATGTGCTGGAGATCTACCCTTCTAAGCCTCTCATATCCAAATTGCCACTAACTCTTCTAGTTTTTGTTGACCTATGTTACAGTCGAGTAACACTTTTATTGACATTTCTTTCTGAAATTTCTAGGGCTTGCCTGCTTTATCGTCTTTCTGTAGGCTATCTTTTGAGTTGGCCCCCTTAAAATGCTAATTATCTGCAAGGTTATAAAACTTTAAGACAGAATTCATCACCTATTTATCTCAAGTTTTAAGAACTGAAACTTCAGGGGCTCCTGGATGGCTCAGTTAAGCATTCGACTTCAGCTCAGGGCATGATCTCATGGTTCATGGGTTCAAGCCCTGCATCAGGCTCTGTGCTAACAGCCAGCTCAGAGTCTGGAGCCTGTTTCAGATTCTCTGTCTTCCTCTCTCTCTGACCCTCCCCTGCTCATGCTGTCTCTCTCTCTCTCTCTCTCTCAAATAAATTTTAAAAAATATTTCAAAAAGAACTGAAACTTCAGGTTCATACTTCTGACTTTATCTTCTCTATTTACTGTAATGTGTCCTTGGGCAAGTTACTTAATCTCTGTGTACCTGTGTTTCCTCATATGAGAAAGGATATCACCCACGTATCACCCACGTCACCGACTCATGCAGATATGGTTGTATAAAGATAGGAAAATGAAAATCTTAAAGCAAACCATCAAAAGTTGAAGGTTTTCTTTCAATTGGTTATTTTTTTTTTTTGCTTGCTCATGGTGTATTTTATTTCTATGAACCTGCAAAGCTAAATAAAGAGAACTCACATTTTTTCTTTCAAAATAATGTACAGTATAATATTTTCAATTCTCAATGGTATAACTTGTAAATAACTTTGCTTTTAGAAATTCCGTGAACATCACAGAGGAGATGCTATTGGTAGAGTATGTGTGAGTTTATTCAGTGTTGTCTGAACTGGTTATGGAAACAATTGCACACTCTTATGTGAGAAAGGATTTCATCTCTTCTGCCAGCTTTTGTAAATAACACATTTTCAAATACTTTTCATGCTATAAAATGAAAAAAAACTGTTTTATAGAGAATATTTTGTAGTTATTTTAGAATGACAGAACTGAAGCCAATAAACACTGAATTCACTCATTTATGCATTCACTTATACATTTATCCAAACATTTGTTGAATTTCTTTAACAATATTGCTGGCAAAACAGAAAAAAAGTAGATGACTTGATGAGAGGAAATCTCTTCATGGTACCATTTAGTTTGGTAAACAGAATTAAAATATACTGTATAAGTAATAAAACAGAGGCAAACTCAGTGAACTGTGAAGGCAACCATCAGGGGAATGATGGAGGAGGTAGTCAAACCATCATGTGAGGAGTAGAGAATAATTAGTGCAAAATGACCAAAGCGAGTAATTCCTGAATAACTCTTAGAAGAAAGGGCAAGAATTATTAGGGAGAATAAGGCAAAGTTCTAGACATTCTACACAAAGGAGGCAGTGTGTGTAAGACACGAAGACATAAAATTTAGAGACTTGTATATTGGGGGTGGCCAAGGAGGTGAGAAGAAACTAAACTGCAGACACGGGGAGAGACAGGGTCAGAAAGTTGTTAACAAAATGATCTTTACATGAACAGTTCTAGGACTCAAGTGAGATTCTCCTCATTCTAGAAATTTTAATCCATCCTGACATAGCTATAAGTGATATAGTGAGGAAACAGTTTCTTGAAGTTGTGAATAGAAGTACAAACCAAAGGTAGAAGATTCTGAATGAATCACTCAGAAGCACTGAGACAAAGAAGAGATTTCTTTTCTTTTTTAATTAATTAGAGAGAGAGAGAGAGAGAGAGGAGGAGCAGACAGAGAAGGAGAGAGAGAATCTGCAATGACAGTGCAGAGCCTGACATGGGGCTCCAGCTCATAAACTGTGAGATCATGACCTGAGACAAAATCAACAGTCAGGCACTAAACTGGCTAAGCCACTCAGGTGCCCCAAGAAGTGATTTCTAAATTCTGTACAGGGAGATGATATCTCACACACACACACACACACACACACACACACACACACACACACACACACACACAGAAAGGGGGACATTTGGAATTATACCTCTGTAAGTTTACTCAGAACCACCAAAAAGGTGTTGTAGGTGATAGGTTAGGTTACCCGAGTCATGTTTAAACTATATTTTGGGGGGCACCTGGGTGGCTTAGTCGGTTAAGCGTCCGACTTTCGCTTAGGTCATGATCTCGCGGTTTGTGGGTTCGAGCCCCGCGTCGGGCTCTGTGCTGACTGCCAGCTCAGAGCCTGGAGCCTGTTTCAGTCTGTGACTCCCTCTCTCTCTGACCCTCCCCTGCTCACGCTGTTTCTCTCTCTCTCTCCTAGAAATAAATAAAACATTAAAAAAAAAAAAACTATATTTTGGTCACCTTCAATAACATGGGGAAAGAATGCCTTGAAAAAGATTGAGTTTTCTGTGTATCATTTTGTCATAAATAACTACTTTAAAAAATATTTTTTATGTAGTCATGTTTCTAACTCTAAACTGGCCTTAGTTGATTACTAATCAAAATTTTATTTTGAAACTTTGATTTCTGAAGCAAAAACAGTGTCATCTGGTTCCTTAGAGTTTTTTTATTTCTTTGCATGATTTTTGGGGAACATGTGTGTATGTCTTCAATGATTCTATTTTTCTTAAAGTCGTCAGAAAGAACCTTCACTTTGCATTCAGTGCAGCTTTTCTTCCACGCGTTTTGCCACTACAAACAAGGTCTGGTATTTAAAATTTCATTTTTAAAGTAACATATGGTCAAAGTGACCTTTACTTGCGGTCTACACTGCTCTGAATTTTCTTCCATGCATATATATTTACGTAACCACCAACAGAGAAAATAGCACAGAAGAATTACATCACCACCTACCAAATTTCTCACACCTAGCCCACCATTTTCCACCCTGAGACTGTGGCGACAACTCATCTCTGGTCCATAACTAATATTTTATCTTTTTAGAGAACCTAATACACAAGGGAGCATGGAATTTGTATCTTTTGATACTGGCTCCATTCACTCACCATAAGGCCTTTGAGATCATCCTAGATGTTGTGTATACACAAAATATGTTCCTTTTCATTGCTTGGTGGTATTCTATGTCATGGATGTACCATAATTTGCTTACACATTCAACCACTAAAGGATATTTGGGGTGTTTACAGGCCTAGCAACCATGAATAGAGCTGTCATAAACATTCTTGTATAGATATTTGTGAATATAAAGTTTTATTTTTTAAAAGACCAACGAGTTGGATTGTTAAGTCATATGTAAGCCAATGTTAAACTAAACAAAACCTGGGGCGCCTGAGTGACTCAGTCGGTTAAGCGTCTCACATTGGCCCAGGTCATGATCTCACAGTTTGTGGGTTCGAGCCCCACATCGGGCTCTCGGTTGACAGCTATCTCAGAGCCTGTAGCCTGCTTTGGAGTCTTTGTTTCATTCTCTGACTGTGCCTTGCTCACGCTGTCTCTCTCTCTCTCTTTCTCTCTCTCTCTCGTTCTTTCTCCATCTCTCTCTCAGAAATAAATAAAAAACATTAAAAAAATTTAAACTTAGCAGAACCTACAAAATTATCTTGTAAAATTGATGTACCATTTTGCATCTTTTTGACCAACATATGAAGCATTTCTGTTGCTCTATATCCTTGTCAGCACTAGGTATTATCAGAGCTTATTTAACTTAATTGTATTTATTCTAATAGATGTGTAACAATATTTTATGGTTTCAATTTACATTTTCCTAATGGTTTTGATTTTCATATGTCTGATTTCCAAAGGTCTTCTTTGGCAAAATATCTGTGCAACTGTTTTGCCCTGTATAATTTCATTTTTACAGTTGCATTTTGAAGTGTTTTTATATATTCTGGATAAAAGTTCTTTGTCAGATATGTGTTTTAAAATATTTTTGATCTTTCTTTGACCTATCTTTTCATTCTCTTAAACATGTCTTTAAAAGAGAAAGGTTCCTGATTTTGCTGATTTTTATTTTTTTTCCTTTTATGGGCTTCCTTAGGAGTAAAATCTAAGTCCAACCATAGGTCATGAAGATTTCCTTTTATGTTTTTTTCTAAAAGTGTTACAGTTTTGTGTTTTGCATGTAGATCGATAATCAATCTTGAGCAAATTTTTACAGATGGTATAAAGTTCACAAGTGTTACCTTTTCTTTGAATATGGATGCCCAAATATTCCAAAATCATTTGTTGAAAAGTTTTACCTTTTTCCATGGAATTGCTTTTCCATCTTGTCAAAACATTAGCCGTATTTGTGCAGGTGTACTCCTGGGCTATCCTTTTCGTTCTATTGATCTAAGAGCTAATTCCTTTGCCAATACTGTACTATCTTGATTACTGTAGCTTTATAGTAGCTTTTGAAATAAAGTAAAAATCTCTGTTCTTTTTCAACCTATTTGCTATTTATGGATCTTTCACCTTCCTATGTACATTTTAGAATCATTGTATGAGCAGAAAAGGAAAAAACCTGTTGAGATTTCTATTGATTTGCATCAAATCTATAGATCATATTGGGTTGAAGTGACATCATTCTACGTTTAATATTCAAATACGTGAACATATTTTGTCTCTTCATTTTTTTAAGTTTATTTTTTCAGAGAGAGCGAGAGTGAGTGAGTGACTGAGCATGAGAGGGGGGAGGGTCAGAGAGAGAAGGGGACAGAGGATCTGAAGCAGGTTCCACACTGATAGCAGAAAGCACAATGAGGGACTTGAACTCTAGAACCAGGAGATCATAACCTAAGTCAAAGTTAGATGCTTAACCTGAGATACCCAGCCGTGTAAATCTTTATTTATTTATGTATTTTTTGATTTGTCAGTGTTTTGTGAGCATTCAGTTTTTTATCTATTAACTAAATATTTCATTTTCTGAGCTATTGCATGGTTTCTAATTGTTCATTGCTCCTATATAGAAATGCAATTCATTATGTGTGAATTTGTATCTTACAACCTTGCCTAAATCTCTAAGTAGTTATGGAAGGGTTTTTTAGAGATTCTTTAGAGTTTTCTTTAAAAATTTTTTTTACTTATTTATTTTGAGGGAGACAGACACAGTGTAAATGGGGGATGGAGAGAGAGAGAGACAGAGAGAGAAAGAAAGAGAGAGAGAGAGAGAGAAAGAGAGAATCTACGTAGGCTCTGCACTGCCAGAGCAGAGCCCAACATGGGGCTTGAACCCATGAAACTGTGAGATCATGACCTAAGCTGAAATCAACAGTTGGACACTTAACCAGTGGAGTCACCCAGGTGCCCCTTTTAAGATTTTCTATATAGAACAAGTCTTATGTGTATACGAGCAATTTCATTTCTTCCTTTACAGTTAGTATGCATTTCCAGTGCCTTTTAAGTAAAAATAACTCTCATTTAAATATTTCCTAGAATTTGCCAAAACCAGTCTGGGCCAGAATTTCATGTTTAAATGCAAATTCAATAATTATATGACTATATTAGTTACTTATTTTATCTTTGGTATGTATTTGTAATTTTTGGTTTTGAGGAATTAATATACTTTAAAAAGATTTTTTATTTTTAATTAAAAATTTTTAATTTTATTTTTTAAATTTTGTTTCAAGACTTTATTTAAATTTTTATTAGTTAACATATAGTGTAATACTGGATTCAGAAGTAGAATTTATCAGAAGTAATTCATCACTTACATAGAACACCCAGTGCTCATTACAACCAGTTCCTCCTTAATACCCATCACGCATCAAGCCATCCCCTCCCCCATCCAACTACCCCCATTAACCCTCCGTTTGTTCTCTCTCTTTAGGAGTCTTAGTGTCTGTCTGAGGAATTAATATATTTCATGCAAATTGTCAAACTTTGGCAGGTAGAGTTTTTTGAGGTGTTGTCATATTGTCTTTTTAATATCTCTGGTGTCTGCAGTAATATCCTGTCTTTTATTCTTGATACTGATCATTGGTCTTCTATCTTTGCCAATTTTACTGGAAGTTTATCAGTTTTTTTTTTTTTACCTTTTCACAAAACAGCTTTTGTTTTTATATATATTTTTCTTTTTAAAAAATTTGTAGTTTTTTTTAATGTTTACTTATTTTTGAGAGAGAGAGGGACAGAGCATGAGTAGGGGAGGAGCAGAGAGAGAGGGAGACAGAATCTGAAGCAGGCTCCAGGCTCTGAGCTGTCAGCACAGAGCCTGACACAGGACTCTAACTCAAGAGCCATGAGATCACGACCTGAGACAAAGTCAGATGTTTAACCTACTGAGCCACCCATGCTCCCCTGTTTTCTTTCTTTTTTTTTTTTTTTCATTTTAGAAGATTTCTGCTCTTAACTTTTGTATTCTCTAACTTCTACTCCCTCTGGGTTTCTGTTGCTCTTTTTTCTAGTTTCTTAAGATTCTTAACTATATGAAGTCTTAAGCATTTAATTTTGTGATTTTTATTTAATGTGCTACATTTTTATTTTCACTCTGTTCAAAATATATACTAATTTCCCTCAAGAACTCTTTGAAAGCTAGATTATTAATTTCTAAATATTTGTTGATCTTCCTGTTGTCTTTGTTACTGATTCTTAATTTAATGCATTATGATCAGAGACCATAGTGTACAATTTAAATTTGTTTCTATTTGTTAATGATTGCTTTATGATCCAGGATGTGAGCTAGTTTGGTGAACGTACCGCATGTCTATGGAAAGAGGGCATGTACTGCTCTTGATGGGTGATTATAATCAATTAATTGATGATGCAGTTTAGTTCTTCTATATTCTTGTCCCTTTTCTGTATTTGTTCCATCAGTTATAGAAAAAGGAATCCTGAAGTCCATATTTGTGGATTTGTCTATTACACTTATCAGTGTGTCAGTGTTTGCTGTATGTATTTTGAAGCTCTGTTGTTAGGTACATACACACTTGGGGTTGTTTTATCTTCTTATGTAATGTAATGTTCCTCTTTATCTTTGGTAATTTTTCTTGCTCTGATGTCTACAGTATCTAAATAGTATCACCATCTTACGTTTCTTTTGATTTGTGTGTGCATGTACGCACAGCATTTCCATGTAATCTACATATATAATTATATTTGAAGTGAACAAATGTATTGTGGATATTCCTTTCATGTTTTGAAATCCATCCTGAAAATCTTTGTATTTAATGAGCACGTTTAAACCTTTTCATTTCAGTGTGCTAATTGATATATTTGGATTTACATCTACCATTTTTTTACTTCTGATTGTTCCATTTTTCATCTTTTCACTCTTCTGCTGATTTTGTTTTACTTGAGCATCTTTTTAATTCTATTAGATTTTTTCTTTCTTTTTAAATTTTATTTAACTCTTAGTTAACACATAATGTAATAATGTTTCCAGGAGTAGAATTTAGTGATTCATCACTTACATACAACACCCAGTGCTCATCCCAACAAGCCCTCCTTAATTCTCATCACCCATGTAGTCCATCCCCCTACCCAATGCCCCTTCAGTAACCCTCAGTTTGTTTTCTGTATATAAGAATCTCGTATGGTATGCCTCTCTCTCTGTTTTTATCTTATTTTTCCTTCCCATCCCCTGTGTTCATCCGTTTTGTTTCTTAAATTCCACATATAAGTGAAATTATATGATATTTATCTTTCTATGACTTATTTTGCTTAGCATAATATACTCTAGGTCCGTTCACATGGCTAGATTTCATTTTTTGATCACTGAGTAATATTCCTGTGTGTGTGTGTGTGTGTGTGTACACCCCACATCTTCTTTATCCATTCATCAGTTGGTGGACATTAAGGCTTTTTCCATAATTTGTCTATTGTGGATAGCGCTGCCATAAATATTGTGGCACAAGTGTCCTTTTAAATCAATATTTTTGTATCCTTTGGATAAATACCTAGTAGGACAACTGCTATGTTGTAGGGTAGCTCTATTTTTAATTTTTTGTGGAATCTCCATAGTGTTTTCCAGAGTAGCTATACCAATTTGCATTCCCATCAACATTGCAAAAGGGATCTTCTTTCTCTTCATCCCTGCCAACATCAGTTTTTGCCTAAGTTGTTAATTTTAGACATTCTGACTGGTGTGAAGTGATGTCTCAGTGTGGTTGAGATTTGCATTTCCCAGATGATGAGCAATATTGAGCATCTTTTCATATCTGTGTTAACCATTTGGATGTCTTCTTTGGAAAAGTGTTCACATCTTTGCTTATTTCTTCAGTGGATTGTTTTTCGGATATTGAGTTTGATAAGGTTTGTTTTGTTTTGTTTTGTTTAGATTTTGGATTCTAACCCTTTATCTGTTATGTCATATGCAAATATCTTCTCCCATTCCATTGGTTCCCTTTTAGTTTTGTTGACTATTTCCTACACTGTACAGAAGCTTTTATCTTGATGAGGTATCAGTATTTCATTTTTGTTTTTGTTTCTCTTGCCTTCAGAGACAGGTCTAGTAAGAAGTTGCTGCAGCCAAGGTGAAAGAGGCTGTTGCCTATTTTCTCCTCTAGAGTTTTGATGGTTTTCTGTCCTACATTTAGGTCAAATTAATTTGAATTTATCTATTGTACTTTAGACAATATCTCATTGTAAAGCTTGTGTGAGTTGCTATAGGGATAACAATTCAAATACTTCCCTTAGTCTATTTGCATTTCAAAGATAGTGTAGAAACATTACTATATAGTTTTCTATACCCCTTTTATGATATAGTTATCCTAAATAATGCATACACTGAAAACATGTTATAATTTTTTCTCTCAACTACCTAATGTATTTTAAAGAACCAAGAGAACAATGCTCTATTATATTTTCTCAAATATTTGCCATTTCTATTGCTGTGCATCCATTTCTGATGTTTCAAGTTTGCTTCTGGTATTACTTCCTATTTATTTGACAATTTTTCTTTGGCAGTTCCTTTAGAGTAGTTCTGACATCACAAAGTTCTTAGTTTCCCTTTATATGAGAATGCCTTTATTTCATGTTTTTTCTTGGAGATTATCACTTGATTTAGAATTCTAGGAAAATGGTTCCTTTATTTCAGCACTTTAAAAATATCTTTCAACTTTTCCTTGTCTCCATGATTTATGATGACAAATATACAGACATTCAAACATTGCTTTTTCTTGCATGCTTTGAAGGGTTGGGGGGTGTATTTTTAGTTTTCAGCCATTTGATTTTACTGTGTTTAGAAACAGATTTCTTTGAATTTATCTGTTTGGGGTTTGCTGAGCTTCTTGAATCTGTATGTTTATATCCTTCACTGTATTTGGGAAGCATTTTTTTCTGCTTCACACTTTTTTACTTTTCTTTCTAGGATAATGATGATTGACAGTAGACCTTAGGAATTATTCCAAAGATCCCTTAACATTTTTTTAAAACTTTGTTCTGCTGTTTATCCTGCACATTTTCCATAAATCTCTGTTATTTATAGACTCTCTCCTCTGTCATTCTCATTCTGCTATTGAGCCCATCCAATTACTTTTTCAATTATAATTATTTTTTAGTTTCTTCTTTATAATTTCTACTTATTTGGTGAAACTTTCTCTTTCCATTTCTTTCAGGAATGTTCATCTTTGTTAGAGTATTTTTATAATAACTTTTTAAGCTATTTGTCTAGTAATCTTACGTACATTGGCTTCTTTTGACTGAATGTTCACATGTGAGTTGATACTTTCATTGTTATCTATCTGCAAGATAGATTTTAATTGTATCCAGGACATTTTGAATATTAGATTTTAAGAATCTACCTGCATATACATCTGACAGAAACTGTTTAATTTTGTAGCAGGAAGTCAACTCAGCTGGGTCACAAGATTTGACCAGTCTTCTGTGACTTGTAGATTCAAAGTCAATTCCATTTTCAGTCTTTGCAATGCATTCAAATCTGTCATGTGTGCCCCGCTCTGTTATGAGTCTGGAAACTAGTCAGTCGCCTTTAATTAAATTCAATTTTCAGTGTTTTCAGTGTGGACTTCAGCAGCAGATCTGCTCATCTTTAAGACACTTCATTAAAAGAAAGTATGTGTTAGTTTTCCCGAGCTGCTTCCTCTTTGGGATCTTCCCAGTACTTTTCAATCGCTCACAGTCCTTTTTTTTTTTTTTTTTCCTTTTGATTTTCTAGACAGAGAGCTAGAGATTTATTTATCCAACTCTGGAGCTCTATGAGTTGCACCCATGTTAGGGTGTTTGCTGGGAGGAAAGAGAGAAAATAAAAGCAAGGGAGCTGACCTCATGATCTTATGGCCACGGCTAATTCAATCCAAGAGAAAGTTAGCCCATTCGGGTTTAGGTGGCTACAGACAGGCCTTTGATTCTGCTGCTATTAGCAAACCGTTTTCTTCCTCATCAAGCCTAACCTAGAGGCCTGTTGTGGTCTGTGCTGATGCCTATTTCCATGTTGCAGTCTGTTGTGAATGTAGGCCATGGGATATGGAAGGATCAAAGTAAAGGTAAATATCACCAGTTCTGTGGTGCTTTGGGTTATGGTCCTCTTCTCTGTCAGCCACCATTTACTGTTTACAGTCCTCAAAGAATTGCTCCATGAGTATTGTTCAGGTTTCACAGGTTATTGCATCTTATGTAAAACCAAAAACTCTAGATTGATTGTTTTAGATTCATGGTTGCATAGAGACAAAAGTAGAGGCAAACCTGGGGCTCTATTCCCAGCAAAGGATAGGCTGACCAGCATCATTATGTAAAAAGAAGATTCACATAAGCAAACCAGAATACCTTCTCCCTTAGTGAGTTAACTGGGGTATTAATGTACATGCAAGACATTATATGAAAATGATGTAATCTTTTTTTTTTTACTTTACTACTGGTTCCAGGATTTTAAATGCTTTTGTAGCTAGTTATGATCCGACTCCTATCTACAAAAGTTATAAATTAATGTACTTATTGGTATTTTTAAAAAATACAAAGTCCTCTTCATGTATCTCAATCTCTTCACTTGCTACTACCTTGAGTAGATATTATCATTTATGAAAGTATTTCTAATATTTCCTGTCAACTGGTTCTATTTATCACCCCAGAAGAATTATTTACTTATTCAACAGGAAAAAAAAGTAACAAATTGATTTTCCAAAGTAATTTTCATGTTTCTTTTTTCTGAGATTATTTGTCAGTACAAACTGTTTTGCTAAAAAAATAAAATGTGGTATAGGCAATAGCATTTATTATTGGGAGAAGCTCTATCCTGTAAGAAGGATTCCTGTTGTCCTCTATCAACTTTGTTTTCTTGCTGTTTGAAGCTTGGAGTTTCATAACGTAACTATTTTTAGCACTGTTTGTCTTCATTTATGAAAGAGAGGTCTATTGATGTGCATCTCCTGTCCTCACATAGGAACTTTTCCTTTCAAGGAAATTCCAGTAATCCTCTATTTTAATCTCCTGTGTCTATACATAAAGCTGCATTTTTTTAGGATGGAGTCTTAAGTAAGAGTTCCCAGTAATTTTAAGTATGCTATATGGCAGGTAATTTTTCATTGCCATACTCACATGCAGAGAAAGGTTAAGAGTTAGCTTCAGGGAAACCTGAAAATTCATCACTTTCTTCTTTGTTCCTCCCTTTTCAACAATAACTCAAGGAATTGTTAGGAATTTACCTAAACTAGATGGGGGAGGGGCAAATATGACCAAGAACCAAGCCAAACTTCCTCACTTTATTGCTGAAATTGGTTTTGGAGTAATGAGTAAAATTCATGGATGAGACCAACACATGGTGGGTCTGCCTAGCTAGGTATAAAAAGTGAAAAGATATCAGATTTGTCGTACTCACACAGCCACTTCTGAATGCACGTTCTGAGTAAGAAAGACTGGGATATCATGACTGAGTAGAGAGACCCATAGACCTCTACTGTGTTGTGCAAGCTGTGTGTTTCCTGTCCTACATCATTTCCCAAAACTTAGTAAATATGTTGTAGACTAGCCTACTGAGTTCTGTCAGCTTGACTGTCAAACCAAACCCAAGAGTATTGCTGCTTGGAACACAGAACTGCTATCAAAGCATCTCAGTTATCTTTTGTTTTCACAACTAAGTTTTCCTTCATTTTGCATTTTTCAAAACAAGTTTCATGGAGGTATCCAGAAGAAGTGGATGAGGTATTTAATCTTTAGTTTCTATTTACCTGGGAATTATGTTTGAGTGTGAGAAAAACCTAATGATACACATTGTATACTTTATTGGTATTTTCCTCCCAATTTGGAAAACCTGAGCAAGTTGTTATTGAAATAACCTTTGCCTAGAACTTTGTAGCCTTAGAAATTGGTAGGGTTGGAGTCTGATTTCACAAATACTTTGTGATTTTTTTGTATTTGAGTAATATTTTCCAATAATATTTAAAATGCTATTTAAGGAGTTTAAATATTGTAGAAGAATTCACCATTTTACATTTGTAACATTTGAACTTGTTCTTCTGTAATTTGCATGATCAATTTTAATGTTTCAAACATGAATAATCAATAATTTAACTTATATTATAAAAGAGTTGTACAACTTAAAAAATAAATTGTAGCACTACTACCTACAGTGTGGAGAACTGGGAATTCTGGCATATTCTGCAGGGACAAAAGACACTCAGATGCAGGAAAATGACAACAAAATACATGGTAACACATTGCAGACTTCGAGAGAGAATACATCATGAAGTATCAAAGAACACAGAAAATTAAGATAAGCTATAACTTAAAAATAAAACTTAGAAAGCAAGCTTGGTGCCAATCCAACTCTAACGGTCAAGGTATTACAAAGAATCCAGAATATTCCATAAGGGAAACTGGAAACAAGGGGTTGTGCAGGAACAAAGCTTAAACTCTGAACCACACATTCATGTAAAAGGTCCAGACAATTTTAAGTGTTTTAATTTCAGTGAAGGTATAAATAGGGGAGAAAAATGGTCCACGATAAAAGGAACTGATAAAGACAATTCAATTTCTCCTTCTCTCTGTGGTACAGAATACTCTCCTTAAAATTTGTAGCCCCAGGCCTGCTGTTTCATGTTTCTGAGTTTTGAATTCACATTTCCACCTAAATCTGGTCTCCCTGCTATAAGAAATCAAAGTGTTTCCAGACTGTGGCATACCTTGACCCCATTCAGAAAAAATTCAAGATTCCTCAGTGGCTTTCCATTAAATATGAATTCACAATCAAAAGTTGCCAAATACAGGAGGAAATTTAAAAATCTATTATAATTAAAGGTATTAGAAGGAAGAAAAATCAATAAATTTCTAAGAGATTTACCTCTTTCCTGTCCATACATATGCTAATCCAGACTAGTGAAACTCAGAGTAATCAAAGACAAAAGGAATAACTATGGGAAGCCAGAGATAAAATTCAGATAATATATAAGGAATTGTAAATTAAACAGATTTTTTTAGAGTTCATAATGATCCAGACATCAGAGTATTATTTTTAATGTGTTTAGTGGAAGTAATCATTTTTCTAGGCTTATGAATTCAGAATAAGTATGAGGAAAACAGTATCTTCACACAATAACTAAGAGATTTTACTACCAAAAGCCAAGAAGAATGAGAACTTTTAAAGAAGGAACCTATCCCAGATGGAAGATACAAGAAGGATTGGTAAAGGCAGAATTTTAGGTATTTAATTAAAATTAAAAAAATATCATCTGTACAATACAAGAATGCAATTTGTAGGGTTAACAACAATACTTTACCGAAGTTCAAGAGAATGGTAAAGAAATTGTCTAACTTCTGATATTGTTTTGAGAAGTTTGATCACTTTGGATGTAAAATTTCAAGACCAGCAATACACACAATGATGCACACACAAAGAATATAATGTCTAGTTCTCAAACCAGTATAATAAAACAATGGTTAAGAGAGCAATCCAAATTTAGGTCTCGGGAAAGAAGCCTAAAAGAGGAAGTACAGAGAGGTTTGGTTTCTGGGAAGAGAGAGATAAAACAAAACAAACAAACAAAAAAACACAAACAGAGCAAGGTGAGGGCTGAATTTGAATCCCAGCATAAAAAATTAGAATCCTAAAAGAGTTTGCACATAAGTTAATAATTAACAATTTGTAAACTCATCCTAGGAGTCAGAGGAAGGCATATTTTATCATTTCATTTTTACGACTGAGGAAAAAAAAGCAGGTGAGGGACTCAAAAAGTAGAAGGTAGTTCATCAAAATGAATTACTCTGAGGATTAAATTCTAGTGTTCTACAAATTCATATTCTGCATTATTTTCATACCTTAACCATGTATGCATTATATTTTTGTTTCCTCTAAAGAT
Organism: Proteles cristata cristata; assembly: GCA_017311185.1. Taxonomy (NCBI): domain Eukaryota; kingdom Metazoa; phylum Chordata; class Mammalia; order Carnivora; family Hyaenidae; genus Proteles; species Proteles cristata. The sequence continues at coordinate 938,644 of JAESUZ010001011.1, read as the reverse complement.
ATAAGAGGAGAAAAAGAATGTTTCCTAAAATCATAGCATATACAAGATAGCGCCTTAGCCTTCTATCAGTCATTTTATTTTACCTCTACAACAGTCTGAATTATTATTTCTGGTTTGCAAATGAGTATATCAAATTTCAGAGTATAAGTTGCTTTTCCAATTGGTGGAACCAGTATTCAATACCAGAGACCATTCTGAATCCGGAGCCTTAATGAACTATACCTTATTATCTGAATAAGAGCTAGTGAATGTGCAAATAACTGGTCAATGCTTACTTACATAAATGCAGAATAGCAAATCCCCCTATTTCATTAAATTCTATCAATGAATTTTTAATTAAGAGCCAAGTGTTTGCCTAAACCATTTCTCCTTGTCTATTAAAACTACATCCATGGGGCGCCTGGGTGGCTTAGTCGGTTAAGCGTCCGACTTTCGCTTAGGTCATGATCTCGCGGTTCGTGGGTTCCAGCCCCGCGTCGGGCTCTGTGCAGACTGGCCAGCTCAGAGCCTGGAGCCTGTTTCAGTCTGTAACTCCCTCTCTCTCTGACCCTCCCCTGCTCACGCTGTCTCTCTCTCTCTCTCCCCCTAGAAATAAATAAAAAAACATTAAAAAAAAAAAAAACTACATCCATACAGGGGTGCCTTGGTGACTCAGTCGGTCAAGCATCCCACTTTGGTTCAGGTCATGATCTCACAGTTTGTGAGTTTGAGCCCCACATTGGGCTCTGTGCTGACAGTTCAGAGCCTGGAGCCTGCTTCAGTTTCTGTATCTCCCTCTGTCTCTGACCCTCCCCTGCTCACGCTGCCTCTCTCTCTCAGAAATAAATAAAACATTAAAAAAAAATAAAACTACATCCATACAAATGATAATATATCTTATTTCTCTAAATATGACTATTCTGGTCAACATACAGAAATAGAACTACAAATAACATCTGTCAATCTTTATTGCTTAACAAGACTTCTAATTTTAATGTGTTCATTTCAATATATGTGTTTCAAACATGCCTCATATGGATGAGAATTTTAAGAACATAACTTCTGCAGAACCTGTTAAAAAATAATACTGTGAACTCGTTGAGTCTGGTTTTAAGAAAGGACAGCCACACACTCGGAGCCCTGGAAGGGGGCCCATTAAGTGTGAATTCAAAAGGCAACCAACAGGTGTATTGTCATTTATTTGTGAGAGACCAGTCATTTGTTTGACATACTGAAGGCGGCCTCAGGGGGAGGCGGCTTGGTTCAACAACTATCAGACAGGAAAAATTATTCCCCATCCTCGTGATAGGGAGTCAAGGAGAACTTTGAGATAATCGCTTACGGATATAAATAATGTGCTGAACAACAGTGTGGGGGTTACTAGGTACTGTTTAAAAGACGCAAATATCCTTTATTTCTGAAACACTAAAAATTGTGTTTCAAGACTTAACAAAGGTATGAGTAGTCACTTTTCCCCAGAAAAGGGAAGAATTTTCCACCAGCACTGAGTTTGATTGTTTGCTTATGTTTGGCTCTGTGGTTTATGCTATAATCCCTGTGATCAAATTTACAGCCAGACACTTTCAAGGTTTAGTTAATTACTTTCTTCAGGAAATTAATGCGCAACTCTATTAAAGGTTAAAACCCAAAAACAAACCAGAAAAGCAATGCTGACACTACTGGTAAGCTATAGAAAAGTTTTAAACACACACACACACACACACACACACACACACACACACACACACAATTTTTCTTGGGCAAAATGCTGAGTCTATACCTGTTTCTTATATATGGGGTTGTTGCACTTCAATAGGGATAAAATGCTGAGGCATAGGAGCACATGGACCCCACTGTTCATAGCAGCACTCTCAACAATAGCCAAAACATGGAAAGAGCCTAAGCGTCCATCCACGGACGAATGGATCAAGAAGATGTGGTTTATCTATACCATGGAATACTACATGGCAATGAGAAACAATGAAATCTGGCCATGTGTAGCAACATGGATGGACCTTGAGGGTGTTATGCTGAGTGAAATAAGTCAGGCAGAGAAGGACAAATATCATATGTTTGCACATATAGGAGGATTAGGAGGAACTTAACAGAACCAAGAAGGAGAAGAAGGGGGGAAATGGTGGGGGAAAGGGAGAGAGGCAAACCATGAGAGACTCTTGAATGCTGACAAAAACTGAGGACTGATGGATGTGGGGGGGGGGGGGATGGGCATGGAGGAGGACACTTGTGGAGATGAGCACTGGGTGTTATGTGGAAACTAATTTGACAATAAACTATTTGTAAAAAAAAAAAAAAAAAAGGGGATAAAATGAAAGCCTTTTAAATCCTGATCACAGCACGCAAAAAACATCAAAGTGCTAAGAGTCTGTCTTTTCAGAACGGACCTTAATCATGTGGCTTGCAGACCGAAATGATAAAAACTGGTAAGTTGACAAAGGAGTGATTTTGCAATTATGAGAATTAAGAATATATTTTAACTGAATTCACTTATAAAGAACCTGCTTTGAACCAAAAGAGAAGAAAATTGAAGGCAAATAAAAGGGAATACTACTCAACCATAGTATAATCATTTCATGAGGTTTAGCTTTCTTGTCAGAATGGACATAGTCTGAATTTATAATGTATTAACAAGATTTAGGTAATGACTTCAGTAGAAGTATTAAAGGAATGATCTGAAAAAGTGGATGCTTCAAGACTGCATTGCTTAATTTTCAGAATAATACTCAGGAAAACAAAATATTATTTCGACAAGCTATGTCTTGGTACCTGTTAGAAGAAAAATGCTGAGTTCAATAACCTACACAGTTGGCCAAGAACTCTAAGTTACATCCCATTGTCCTGTAATCACAGAAGCCTATTCATCCAGAACGGTCATGAAGAACATGCTTGCCTTATATGTTGAGAAAATCTGTTTTCACAAAAGATAGTATTAAACAAAAAGACTTCTTTAGCATAAAAATACATGTATTTGACATTAAAATATTCATTAATTATAAATTTTAAAAATACATTAGCTTTAAAAGTGGGCTTAATTATTGATTTTAATTATATAAAATAACACTTTCCTGTTTCTTTATCAGGCCATTATTGTGAGTTTGAAGACTAAAAAAAAAAAAAAATGACATCTCTTTTGTGTAATAGCTTGTCATTATGCAAAACTTTTCAAAACAAATTAGCACAGCACTTCATCTATCAAGGACATCTCAAATACTTTTCAGGTTAACATTTTTAATTAACATGGATCTGATAATAAACTATTAGCACAGGTTTACCCCTGAAATAATCTGTAGTTGATTTCTTCTGACAAGAAAACATAATAATAAATTTTGATTTGTCACTAAGCTCAAATGTAGTTCCATGAATGAATGAGTCCACTGAGTCTTTCCTGGTTTCCATAGGTATCCTGCTTTGTTCTACCTCCTTCTATAGACTTTCCATGGGATAAGTTAACACAATTTTCCTTGTATAAGTTTCTTTCAGTGTTTATTTATTTATTATTTCGAGAGAGAGAAAGAGAGAGAGCACAGGTGTATGCTTGAGTGGGGGAGGGGTAGAGAGTGACAAAGAATCCCAAGTAGGCTCTGCGCTGTCAGAACAGAGATCAATGTGGAGCTTGAGCTCTCAGGGTCCATGAGATCATGACCTGAGTCAAAATCGACTTAGATACTCAACCAAATGAGCCACCCAGGTACCCTTCCCTGTATATGTTTTTTAATATTTCTTTCAGGCTAATAAGCACAAAGATTTCCACTGAACTTTTATTTCAAAAGCAGAGTGACCAATACATTTGCTGTGCTTTACTGGACTACTATGTACACTAGTATGGATTCAGCCTAAAAATCTTTTTGGTAAATCACTTTTAAGCCATTCTTGTTTATTTATTTATTTATTTATTTATTTTTTTTTTTACAATATGGTTAATTCCTTATTTTGACTAAATATGGGTAACATTAGAACTAATCATAAAAATGAACAGGTAAAGGATTCATTACGATTTATTTACAATGCACTTTAACCATTTTTTAATGTTTATTTGTTTTTGAGAGGCAGAGAGAGAAAGACTGTGAGCAGGAGAAGGTCAGAGAGAGAGGGAGACACAGAATCTGAAGCAGGCTCCAGGATCTGAGCTGTCAGCACAGAGCCTGATGCAGGGGTTGAGCTCAGGAACTGTGAGATCATGACCTGAGCTGGAGTCAGATACTTAACCAACTGAGCCACCCAGGTGTCCCTACAGGGCACTTTTGTATGTTAGCCACTGTGACCCTAAACAGCCCCACTGGGACAGGTGTTATTTACATATTTATTTGAGGGCTAAGCAAACTGAGGGCCACTAAAGTGTTTAAAATGACAGCAAGTGGCAGATCTTAGTCTTCTAATTCCAAACTCTGGAAATACTATATTCCTCTGTAAAGCATCAGGGACACTGATGGAAGCACAGTCATTTTTGTGAGGTCCCATACATTAAGGGGCTGTAAGTTAAACTTGCGCTCATTCATTTACTTGAAAAACATTAATTAATATCCAAAACTGTGCAAGGCAATGAACTGGACATTAAAAAGGTGTTTTTCATGGGGAAAATATAGATACAGAAAATAATCCAGTGGGAAAAGGCACAGGCTAGAGGTTAACTGGAGATTGCTACAGGAATTCAGAAAAAAACCCACGAATAATTCAGCCTAGAGATTTCAGGAAATAATCCTCCCCAAAGTTGTACTGGGCACTAAGGAGAAACAAGAATGCACCAGAAAAATGTAAAAACAAAATAGAAGAAAAACAAAAGACAAAACAACATGCCAGGAAAAAGGGCCAGCAAGCTGAAAAATAAAAACTTAACTTATAATACGTGGGGACAAATGTATCATAATTAATTTTCACAAAATAATGTGCAAGCTGGCTAAGAAACTTGCCCTTCATTATCTCTTTTTAGGAGCTGTTATTTGTGTTTATTGAGTTTGAAATATCATCTTCCTTTCTGGTTTTCATGTTCAGCTGAGAATTTCTGGCTTGTGAATGAGTAAATCAGGTTTTCATCCCAACCCTATATACCCTTCAGCTATTGTCAATATTTTGTGTTTCTAGATAAACAAACAAAAAATAAACCATGTAATATTTACTCATCTATACTGTAGGGGATATGGAGAAAGCAAATTAATAATCTGAGTTCTTCTGAAAGTAGTTTTTTTAAGTTCTGGATGATTTTTTGAGAACACCCATGCCTCAGATATACATGTGGGTGGCTCCCTCAGTTCTTTTAGAGGTATCTCTTCCAATGTCCCTACTTGATGATATTGTCCCTATCTATCTCACCCCACAATATTTTAAAATTTTTTATTAGAGAGAGAGAGAATATGAGTATGCACAGGAGAGCACAAGCAGGGAATAGGTAGAGGAAAAAGAAGAGATAGAATTTTAAGGACGCCCATCATGGAGTCCCATGTGAGGCTCCATCTCACAACCATGAGATTATACCTGAACTGAAATCGAGTCTGAGGATTAGCTGACTAAGCCACCCAGATACCGCTCACCCCACACTTTCTATTCACATTACCTTGTCTAATTCTTCCCATAATACATCATCGATGTCTGACACATTGGACTAAACCATTTACTTGTTTGTGCTCTAGCATCTCCCTAAGAGAATAGAAGCCCAATGAGGCCAGAGAATCAGTCAGTTGTGTCATCTATGTTATACTCAAGAAATCTTCGTAGAATAATTAGGTAAGTGAATAGACATAAGTATATGGAATGCACAGGGAAATGAAGGATTTGATGGTTATTCTTCTTCTTCAGTAGTTACATCATTCATTGTCATCATCTCAGAGTTAAGTACTTGACTAGTCACCCTGAAATTCATAGGAATCCATAAATTGTCAAAAAGGAGAAAAAAAGAATAGCACAATTAAATTGTAAGTGTCTTCACTTATTTATAAATAATAAAGATTATATCAATATGATTATGCATGTCTGGGAAACTGTCTATAATTCTGACTAAACTTTAAATGGCCCCCTCAAAATGTACTTATTAAAAAAGCCATTTTTTAATGTTTCATTTGTTAATAGCTGCTTTTTTGTCAGGCCTTTAAATGTTATTGCTACCTTAAAGCATTTACTGACATCAGCATGGGCAGTGTTCTAGAGGACAGCTTCACAAGCAGCATTAATTTTAGTGGATCTTGCTTTCAAAGCCCCAGTCATCATGAATCAGGGGAAACTGAATGCCTACAGGAGCCCGCCACCTATCAGACAGTATAACTGTGAATCTGAGCATCTCCACTGTAAACACTCGATTTTACATCACTGTATTTCCTGTCTGGCTCTGAATGTGTTCTACCCTGCAGGACTATTAGCAAATAACAAAAATGTTAGCACTTCACAAGCCAAGGGATAACTAACCTACTTAAATATATCTTCCCTTTGGATATCTAAAACATACCAGCAGTTAAGGAGCGGAAGTATCAGCATGCAATGCAAGGAAAGGATTTATGCAAGAATATGCACTATAACATGTATTACTTTTCCATCACTGCCTGGAATTTATATAATTTAATTAACTTGTGCTTTGGTGGAATTTTAGAAATAAAGAGTTTCCGAGGTAAGCACTGGATAAGATCTACTAACCATTCCATCATGGAAAAGTAGTGCATGAATCTGACTCTTTCAATACAATCATGCTTTAATACCAATTACTTTGAAAGCTTGGGAGCTATTTAATAAGTTTTCTATCTTTAAATAACATAGTGATAGTCACACCAGGGAAAAATGGGATTTTATTGTGAGTTTTTATATTGGAATGAACTCTCAACACACACACACACACACACACACGCTGATGTTTATATATTTCTATACGGACATATATGCACATCTATCTCAGTGTATATTTGTATACTTTTAGGTATACTATATAGGTAGAAAATTTTATTTAGGTCTAATATATAGATAAAAAGTGCAAATACTGTTAAGTATACAGTTTGATGAATTTTCACAAACTATACACCATGACCTACATCAAGAAACAATTTACACATCTTCAAAAGTCCCTTCATAGTCCTTTCTACTTATCAATCCTTACCATCTCCCCAACAAATGTATCCATTATCCTGACCTTAGCAGTATAGATCAGTTTTCTAAAAATTTTTTGGTATAAAGTCCATTTTTGGAATCTTAATTTTCTACACAGGAAAGCAGTATAGTATAGATAAAAGCTGTTCCCAGCTCTACACAAGCTACTTGGTCTGAGATACTATTATAATAATTACGTGTGATTATTATAAGAATTAATGTATGTCAAAGCACAACAAAATTGTATAAACAATCAAATGTAGGCTTTATTATGATTCATGTTCCTTTTAATAGTCTCTCTAGTGAAGCTAAATTACTAATGGATCTATTTTTCCTAAAATTTGGTTTATGGCTAAAAAGCAATATATACATTAAAAGCTAATATTCATGCAAGAACATGTACTCTCTGAGGTAAGGGACTATGTCTTATTCATCTCTATATTTTCCAGTGTTAAGAGGTATCTAAGGCAGGGGTGCCTGGGTGGCTCAGTCAGTTAAGAATGCAAGTTTGGCTCAGGTCATGATCTTGCGGCTCATGAGTTCAAGCCCCATGTCGGGCTCTGTGCTGACGGCTCAGAGACTGGAACCTGCTTCAGATTCTGTCTTCAGCTTCCTCTGCCCCTCCCCCACTCACACACTGTCTGTTGATCTCTGGCTCTCTCTCTTAAATGTAAATAAACATTAAAAAAAAATTTTAAAGAGGTACCTAAGGCACCAAAAGGTATTTCCAGTATCTAAGGCATTTACGATAAAATCTAAGGCACTGAAAACAAAATATCTCAGTGGATGAGTGATACTAGAATAACATTAATGAGACAATGTCAATGCCACCAGATCTTGAAAGAAAAGGGGCAGTAGCTTTTCATGTTTAAGGAATGCTTTGTGCCCAACCTTGCTCTAAATGTAATTCATATATGGTTATTAACAAAAATAAATTTATTATTTCATTTTATTATCATAATAAATCCACAAAGTGGGCATTACTATTACCGTCCCCATTTTACAAATGTGTATGTGGGTCACAGAGTTACTAAGAGACACAACTAGTAAGTAGTAAGGAATTTATTCCTACAGCCTGCCTCTCAAGCCTAAACTCAACAACTATTCTTTAGAAACATCTTCATTTGATGCCCTTGAAAAAGAGGAAGATAAGACTGATGATGCTGACATGGATAAGTAATAAGAAACTATATTATGCTCTTTTAGAGAAAATGTACTTTTCACATCACACTCATATAACATTAACTTTTTCTTCTTAACTATATTATATTAATGTGCTAGGTAGGAATAATGCTGTCTCAAGGGCTATTATAGGGCATTAGAAAAAAATCAAAATGTAAGTAACCATAAAGATTAAGCAACTAAAAGAGGACAAAGGAACACAGCTCTGGTAGCAAACTCCGTAGCATAACTAACCTATATTTCCCTGTCTTGGACTTAGATACATGCACAGAACCTGGTTTCAGGGCCAGGTTCTGCCCTCCAAAAATGCCTCTGAAGTATGTCCACACTTGGATGTTGAAAATCATTGCTTCTACAAGTTTTTCACGCATTGAAATACATGGGGGCTCATTTTTAAAAGATGTAGCCAATCCTATAACCAGACCATCTTATCTGTAAGTTATTATCTCATTTGAAAATGCACATGGTGCATCATGCACGTCAGTGAATCACGACAGAGCAATCTCAGAAATAACTACATATATAAACAGTCTTGTGACTGCAATACCTCTTTTGACTCTGGTGATACCAGTAACAAGGGGCCCCATTTGCCTCCACTATCAAGACATTGTTAGCCATACCAGTGGTCTCTTGAGGAAAAAAAAAACAGTTTCTGGGGTGCCTGGGTGTCTCAGTCAGTTAAGCTTCCAACTCTTGATTTTGGCCAAGGTCATGGTCTCATGGTAGTGAAATGGAGCCCAAGTCAGGCTGGGTGTAGTGCTCATTGATAGCTCTCTCTATCCCCCTCTCCCTCTGCCCCTCCCCAACTTGTGCTTGCTCACATGCAGAGTGCACACACGCACACACTCTCTTTCAAAATACCAAATTAAAAAACAGTAGTTCCAAAATTCTTCATCTTCCACCAAGCATTCTGTTAGCTGCATAGAGACGACAAACAAAAATGCAAGTGCACAAAAGCAGTGATGTCCAACGAGACTTTTTAAGGTGATACAAATGTCTTACCCCGGTGTTAACAGACTAGCCACTTGCCACATGTAACTGTCAAGCCCGTGAAATATGGATGATGTGACGGAGAAACTGAATTCTTTATTTTTATTTTAATTAACTTTAAATCGAAATTGCCCCATGTGACCAGTGGCTAGCATAATGAACAGCACAGCACTAACCAAAGGAGGAATTAAGCAGTGATTGGTACCTCCCCATTCTTACTGTTTTGTGTGTGTGTGTGTGTGTGTGTAAGTAAACAAATTCTTCTATAAGAGACAAAAAGACAAAAAGACAAATTTAAAGTTAAGATGGATTTGGGGAGGTTAGAAACTAAAACTCTATTACTTTTCAATTTGACTCCCACTTTCCAGCTCCTCATGTCAACCAAGCAAATGTAAATTTTTTTTTTTTTTTGAGAAAGACTTGGACATTTGTTTTTTTCTTTACTTGAAAATTGTCACATTTTTAATTTTTTTAATGTTTTATTTCTGACAGAGAGAGACAGTGTGAGCAAGGGAGGGTCAGAGAGAGAGGGAGAAACAGAATCCGAAGGAGGCTCCAGGCTCTGAGCTGGCAGTCAGCACAGAACCGGATGCGAGGCTCAAACCTGAGATCATGACCTGAGCCAAAGTTGGACACTTAACCGACTGAGCCACCCAGTGCCCCCAAAATTGTCAGTTTTAAAGTGTGTCCCATGCAGTTTATATTTTACAAAAATTTCAGTCATAATTACTATTTAATGTATATAATTTACATATAGTGATTCTAACTGAAAAAAGGCTTTCTCTTAGTTTTAGCAGAACTGAAATATCTTTCCTCAGTGTTCTCTAATGGGAGTCAGTCTGGAATAAGCTCTGTTCTCACTGAGATCCATTCTTCAGTTTTGCCTGCCAGCCCTTATAATTCAATCAGGGGACTCTCATATTAATCAGCAATAAATGTTTTGATTATAGTGATACATTTCAGGGTACACAAGACATTCACATTGTACTAAGACAACAGAAAATGTGAGGGAGCAGTTGGCAGTTGCGTTTATTTATTGTCAGAATGAGAAATTTGGATCATTCAAACTTCCAAGTGAGTTGTTCAGCCTGAATGATAGCTATCTTCCATTAGTCAACCTAACAACATTGGTTTTAAATGTCCCTTTTTCACTTCACCCACTGCTATAAGGTAGGCCTATAATAATTCAAAATGGTACTATAGTATTCCATCCATTTTTATGATCTAGAAATACACTGATTACCTAGTTAATAAACTGACTTGGGTTATTGTTCAATTACTATTTGTCTAATTCCACTATAGTTTCCAGAATTGAAACAGAAGAAATATAGGAAGTGATTCTCATGCTCTTAACAAACTTGTAATGTTGTTTTAGAGACTTTAAGAATAACAACTTTAAAGAATCAATTTGAAAAATTAGAAAAAAAGGAACTTTTCTAATAGAGCAAAGACTCTGCCTTTATTTTTCTCTCACCGTATCTTCCGTGCTTATTTTGAACCCTGGCAATTCAGTACTCAAAGTATTTGTTGAATACATGTGGAAGGAGTAAACAATATGATCCTGCCTTAAATTTTAACTTCCTATAATACCATTAATATTATATCACCTGTATATTCAGAAACACACACACACACAAACAAAATTTAGAATCTTTTTGCACAGGTTTACAGTGTTGGAAACTTTCACAGCCTAGCCTTCACCAAACTCACAGAACTTATTTCTCATTTCACCCTTCTGTTCTCTATACCATTTCAGATTGTGAACCTACATCTCTAAATCGGACTTTCTCTTCCATATCAACCTGCTTTAATTCCTACTATTCAAAGAGCCTGAAATGATTCACCCTCCAACATCTCCTTACCTGCATCTCCAAATCCATGGTAAAGTCACATCTGACCTCTAATGGTCCAAATTTACAGGTCTAAAGAAGGTAGCTTTTATCATTTTTATTATAGTCATTTCATTCTTTCCTGCTGGATTAGAAAGTTCTTACAGAGGAGAGTGTTATTTTTCTTCCTTACTTTATTAACTCATGAATCACTCACTCGACAATTATAGTTTAAGTGCAATTTAACAGTGGGTAGAACTGGACCTGGTTTCTACTATAGTAGAGTTTATACCTTAGAATAGATAGTCACACAAATGAGCACATAATTTCAAGCAAAAATTAAATTATATGAAAAGAGTACTTTAAATAAAACTTGCCAAAACTGGAGAGGGGATGTTGTTGTTTCTCCCTGTAAGCAATGCTTGAGAAGAGATAAGGTTAAGAAGTTTTATCTGAATTCTAATTTCAATGACAAGTTGTTTGTCAAAAAATGAGAAGGGTTTGTCAAAACCTTCCAACATCAGCTCCATTACCCAAAATCCATATCTTCTCAACACAGTTCTTTCAGCAGAATTTGTTTTTTCTTGCTAATCACAGATAAATAGATCTTAGAAAAAGAACCCTTGCCCCAGGCCCAGAGCACAGACTGTTACTGTCTAATCTAATATAGATATGACAACTGAATTATAATTGGTTAGCGGCAGATTTAGGGTGGTCATGTGACCCAATTTCAGATAAGAAGATACAAGCAAATGCCAAATCATTAGGGATCCTAGGAAGGTTTTTGCTTTCCTGTTAAAAAGGGACAATCTCAACTGTCATATTTATTCTCCTTCTTTTGCCCATTCACATTTCCTATGGCTTCCACAAAAGTTGCCACAAACTTGGTGGCTTAAAACAACACACATTTATTATCTTCAGTTCTGCACATCAGAAGTCTGACATGGAATTTGTTGGGCTAAAATCATCTAAGGGTTCTAGGGAGAAATCTGTTTCTTTGTATTTTCCCACATGGAAAGGCCATCCATATCCCTTGTCTCTTGACCTCTTTTCATCTTTAAAGACAGCACAATTGTCAGTTGCATCTCTCTCTCTCTCCCTCTCTCTCTCTCTATATATATATAACTCTTAAGAATATATATACATATATATATATTCTCCATTCCCATCAATTGTCTCTCTCTCAATCTCCTATTTTACTTATTACTTTATTTTTTTAGATGTTTTATTTATTTCTGAGAAAGACAGCATCAGCAGGGGAGGGTCAGAGAGAGAGGGAGATACAGAATCTGAAGCAGGCTGAGCTAGCTGTCAGGCTGAGCTAGCTGTCAGCACAGAGCCTGATGTGGGGCCCAAACCCACCAACCGTGAGATCATGACCTGAGCTGAAGTCTGACGCTTAACCGACTGAGCCACCCAGGCGCCCCTACCTATTTTACTTATAACAACACTAGTGATTATATTGGGTCCACTCAGATAATATAGGATAATCTCTTGATCTCATACTCCTTAAACATATCTGCAGAATCCTGTTTGCTCAATCAGTTAGCCAGAATGTTCATAGGCTCTGGACTTCAGGACATGGGTGTCTTTGGGAATGGGCATTTTTATGCCTACCATAATGTTTATCATTCTTAGAACAGAAACATGATGCCTGAGTATGAAGTAGTCTGTCCACTTGAGACCATGAGACAACAAGCATAAGATAAAGACTACCCCCAAATCCAAGTTGTAACACTCTCTGGCCACTGAAGTGTTATTAGTAGATGCATAACTCAGTGACATAGTGAACTCTCAGTTGGTTAAGCCAACTTGTTTTTTTTTTTTTTTAATGTTTGATTTATTTTTTGAGAAAGAGAGAGCACAAACGGGAGGAGGGCAGAAAGAGAAGGGGACAGAAGATCTGAAGTGGGCTTTGCACTGGCAGCAACGAGTAAGCTATAAAAAATTCACTTTATGTCATGACCCAGTAGTGGGCCACAGCTTTCGTTTTGAAAAACACTGGGGCGCCTGGGTGGCTCAGTCGATGAGCATCCAACTCGGCTTAGGTCATGATTTCGTGGTTTGTAGGTTTGAGCCCCTAGTTGGGCTCTGTGCTGATGGCTCAGAGCCTGGAGCCTCCTTCACCTTCTGATTCGTGTCTTTTACTCTCTGCCCCTCTCCTGCTCCTGTTCTGTCTCTCTTTCTCTCAAAAATGAATAAACACTAAAAAAAAAAAAAAAAAAAAAAGGAAGGAAAAAAAGAAAACATTGCTTTAAGAATAAAGACTATACAAAGCTTTTTAAATTTAGTTTTCTGTTTTCTCTACAGTATAGTGCAGTTCATTTCACCTATGTAAACAAAAAATAATGTTCACATTGAAATTCCTTGTTAAAAAGATCATCTCCTGAATAGCAAACTCCATAAAGCTCCCAGAAGCACCTGATAATGTCATCAGCTGCTACCTCCCGAAGTTCCCCCATCCTTTGCATTGAAGACAGTGTTTTATTCTAGCTCCCCACTTTGTATTCTTTCTTATGATTGTCCTTCAGCCATCTGTTCTCTTACTTCAGTTACTGTAAAGCATTTTACTTATAAAATTTTTTGACTAGGACCTAGAATGAAAACTACGTTTTACATCAGAACCCACTACATACATGTGCCTAGGGCTAATCTTTGGCTCCCAGTGAAATTTCCTTAGAAAAATAAATGTTATGTGGATGAGGTAATTCCATTACCATCATATGCCAGCCTCATTGTATGCCACAGCTTCTGAGGGTTAACTTATCTTGAATAATTATTCAAACTTTTTCCTGCATCATTTTTTTCACATTTCTACTGTATTACCTCCTAAAGTTTACATCTATCAAAAGAAGAAGAAAAGGACCAAGGATGATGAGGAGGAGGAGTTTTCCCTTAGTTACACATGGCTCTCCAGTTCTGCTCCAGTCCTCGGCTATTCTTAAGAGTTAAACTTCTAGAAGAAGCTAACTATAATCACATTTTCCATTTCATCAACTCCATTCTGTTTCCGCTACTCTGATTGGACTCTAGTGGTCACTGCTGATTGGTTCTTTGTCATGAGCCAACTTTTGTCAAGCTACAAGCATCTGAATCCAATAGTAACTTTTCTGTTCTTGCAGTCAATGAGGATTTAGGTGCACTCAACAGTTTATCACTCCTTTCTATATTAAAGAGTTTCTTCTCATGGCTTCAGAAACCCATCCTTTCCTCGTTTTTCTCCTAGTTATTGACAGTCTCTCATTAATCTCACCTACTGGTTCCTCAACCCCAATCTTGGCAAGCTTCTGGACTATTCCCCAGATACTTTACCCTTTTCTATGCCTCTTGAACCTATCTAACCTATGAGCTTTAACCAACATCTAAGGGAATAGGACTTTCAAGTCCAAATCTTATTTCCTGAACTCTCTCTGGAATTATGACTTGTAAACACTACAGAAGATATCTCCATATCATATGGAATTACAGAGGTGCCTTCAGTGTAAAGATAATCTTCTGAGAGTTCCATTTCCTAAATGATAGAACAAAAATTGAAAGAGAATGAAGAACTTGCCCAAATTCACTCTGCTTGTCAGGAGTAGTTTAGAGATGCCTCAAATCCAGTACCATCAGTTGTATATGAGTAGGATTAAATACACACATACACACATGCACACAATGCATACATCAACAACCCAGAAGTAACAGTGTAAGATTTCTTTTTGTTTGTTGGAAAAGTCCAATGTTGGACAAGCCCCACTGAGTAGACTTCTAGAAATCCAAGCCCTGTGGTGAAGCTCGTTCTGTCTCATGCTGAGGATCACAGCTGAGACAAAACTAAAGTTCTTTTAAGCTCTCCCAAATAATTCAATCTGATTTTTACAATTTCTTCTTTTCTCTCCCTGCTAACAGCTTTCACTAGACTGGTGCAGGTTTACATGTTTCCTAACCTGGTTATATTTCAGTTTATTGATTAAAAACTACCAATGCGATATTAAGTTATGACACAGGCATAATCACTCAGTAAATTATCACTTTTGTAGATAATCATCACTCCAGTGGCAAGGTCTCTTTAAATTATCCCATCAAATCAGTGCTGTGCATTCAGAGTTTGCTGAGATTCAGATCATTTATGGAAATTTCCAAATCCTCAAGACTCAAAGCAGATTTCAAAAAAAATATTTGGATTTTCAATATAGGCTCTCAACAGAACTGTCTTCACTGGCAAGCCTTTTAAGAATCAAAGAGACACTGCAGACTTGACACTCAACATTTGAAGACTTATATTAGCCATTAAATAGTGAATTTTCCACATAACAATTTTTCTCTACTGAGTCTTCATGCACTAATGTTAATCATCAGGATAAACAATTCAAAATGAGATTACAGCTAAAAATTGCAATGGCTAAACAAATTCTCCATGATCATGGGGATGACTCAATTAAAGCAAATTACAGCTGAATGCAGGACAGCAATAAGGGAAATGGGGAAATAACAAGAGAAATTATCTGTATCAAAAACAAAGTTCTAAAGCCAAAATATTTAAGAGTAGTACAAAATGGTTTGGCTCAAGAATATAAACCAAATGCCAACAGTTTACAATTCCAATGATCACAAATGCCAGGTACTTTGAAAACTTAGCATTTTTGCATGCCAGATACTTTACTAGGGAACACCAATTACATGAATGCAGGCTGTATAGTGAACGACTACTGGTTTTATTTTCCCCATAGCAATACCCAGCTATAACTCTGTATGCTCTTTCATTCCAACCACCTCTAGAGAGCCTTTATTATAAGGTTTCAGAGGGCTGAAAGAACAGATTTGGTGGACTTAAACTTCATTACGTTTATAGGACAGATGTATAAGTGTTTCTGTGGTATTTTTTCTAACGGATAGTCTTTCACAAGGCAAAGAATTTGGTTTTAGAGTTACTTTTATTATAAAAGGTAGGATTTTCAGGGAAGAAGCCTAATGCCCTCATTTTATGCTATATAGTTAGACAGAAATGACGATTAATCTTCAGTCAATTTCCTTCCTATGAGGGTGAGGGGGAAGGGCATGGTCCCCAGCCTCCTATTCTAGCTGATAACAGAAGAAGGAGGGAAGAGAAACTTGTGCAGGGCAGAAAGCTTGCTAAAGTCCCACAGACACAGGCCTGGGTTCCTCTAGCAAATACTTTCATTCACTTTCAGACATTGAGTTCAGAACAGGAGAGAAGGGACATAGTTTCCTAATCAACGTTGGTTTGCAGTACAACAAGGGTATATGGAAATGTCAGAGAAAAAAACAGAAGTGGCTCAAGTCGTCAAAATGGTCAAAGAACACCAGAGCTGGGCAGGAAAGTGACAAAAATATTTATTCAGAAATGCTTGCCATCAGAAAAAGGAGATTTCAGGGGCGCCTGGGTGGCTTAGTCCGTTAAGCGTCCGACTTTCGCTTAGGTCATGATCTCGCGGTTCGTGGGTTCGGGCCTCGCATCGGGCTCTGTGCTGACTGCCAGCTCGGAGCCTGGAGCCTGTTTCAGTCTGTGACTCCCTCTCTCTCTGACCCTCCCTGCTCTCTCGCTCTCTCTCTCTCTCTCTCTCTCTCCTAGAAATTAAAAAAAAAAAAAAAGAAAGAAAGAAAGAAAGAAAAAGGAGACTTCAATATAGAACTGAGCTCAGTTCGGAATACAGCATGGACAAGAGAAGTTTCACAGCGCAGCAGCATGATGAAGCGTCAGTGGGAGGAAAAGCCCGAAGAGGAAACATCAGGGGTGAAAGGGGAATTCTGGTTAAACACACTTGAAGGGAACGCTGACGAGGACACGGTGGTCACCCATCACCTGGGGACGGTGGGTGATGAAGAAGGTAATCACACACCAAGGGGAATCGGATGTTGAGGGTGGGGGGATGCTACCTACCCCAGCTTAGCAAGATTCTTGCTACAAGTGGGTATTTCAGACTCAAGAAGCATCAGTGCCAGGGTTGAGGACTAGTGCTCTTAGAGAGGCCTGACTAAGGTAGTCTAGGAGAGTCTTTATCCGAATTGTTTTGAACAAGGGAGGAAACCAAACTGCTCTTCACCTTCACCTCCAAACATTTATTTTCCTTCTGTTTTCTCTAAGATACAAAACTGTCATTTCCCAACAAGATTAAATATTTTTATCTTTGTGACCAAATACTGTGGGTCACAAAAGGAATGTGGTCATTATTTGAGATGTCAGATAAATTTTACCTTCAAATGTTTATTTTCAGCAACAAATCTGTGTTCTTAGTCTCCAGAGCTAATGGATCTACTTCATAGTCACAACTGATGACTTAAAAGTAAAGCCATAGGAAGCACGGTTTCCCACTTCTAAGATGACTAGAAAGACATGGCACTGATTTCTTTCACACTCAAAAATATAGTATTATGATTTTGTGGCAAGGCTTGAACTAAGGGCATAATACAGCTTTCCTATAATCACAGTCTATGAGGCTTCTAACCTCAACAATGAAGAATTTTGGCTGAATATATTTGAATAAAATCCCACATTCTCCATGTCTTCACTTTGTTAAAGCAGATGGAGCCCAAGTGTCTTGGGGATGTCTACCACGACAAGACAAAATGTTGACTCGAGATTAGGTTACTCTGAAATATTTTCTAAAGTAACTCAATTTTATGGGATCAGAGTGCACTTGTAGTTCATTTTGTAGCTATGGAGAATATGTATTTCTAATTTCTACTTGACAGTTTTTCCCCCATCATAACAGAATTTTAATTCTGTGCCTGAAAAATTATACTATACGAATTTCCCTCAAAGCCATTTGGTATGAAGTACTGCCCGTTAGATGCAAGCTGAACATTTTGAAAATATATTATTCATCTCTCAAGGGACAGCCTTTCTCAGTAGATCATAATTTAAACATCCATTACTACTATGATTGATAAAGCTCCTCCCAACCAGTATCTGAAAAAAAAAATGCAAATAGCCACAGTAACACAATTATTTCAAGTTTTTATTTTAAAACTTTTCCACTAAGAGACCAAATATACAGTAAAGGTTACATAGCTCTGGCTGACAGACCCTCAGATGGATGGGCCTATTACAGTCTATCCAAACAGGAAGGCCAAGTCACTTATTAAACCATGGTCAATAAAAATGGTGAAATGGGTTTTGTCCCAAGGACTGATGGCTGGATAATTTGACAAAAGGACAGAGAATTGTGAAAAACCAGAAGATCAATGGCTATTAATTTAAAAGCAACACACACCCTAGAATGAAACAGTTTATGCTGTTATGTAGGATAATTACCATTTTCAATTAGCTGACATTTCACAAAGCTTTGGGACTATAGCAAGACAATAACCCTCGGCATCTAATCTCAGCCCTGCCTTTTGTCAATGATCTGGTATTGCTTCAAAGGCAAACACAATACTTTGTGAGCAATGGCTTTCTTTGTCATAAATAGCAAGAAGTGCATAGAGTTCAAAGGAAGTTCAAGTGATATACACACTTAGCCAAATATCTCATGTTAATACTTCCCTGAGTAAGTGAATATATTTTCCTGGCCATTTCACTAATAAGTATGGGTTTTTGATGCAACAGAATAGTAATTTTTTGTATTATGGTGATATTATGAAAAACAGAAGGGGATTCAAAATTCCAATATGCGGATTTCTATCCCATCAGTGTGTGTAGAATTTACATAACGGTTTTCCTTTGATATATTGTAAAACCTAACAATTCACTTCCATTTACCCAATATGTTTGAAATTTGAAAGTATAATATTTGTTGTAATTTAAAATAAATCAGCCATTTCTTATTTGAAAAAAAATCTATAATTTGTTAACAGAACATGTGATAATATTGAAGGTCATCTGTTTTGAAAAGCTCATTCAGCCAGGGCACCAGGCCACTAGAGCGGAGATATGGGTTTGATTCTAGTCTATTCTGGGGCCCAAGTGATATGTTCTTGTTACCCAGGTCCCTAACAAATACAAGACGTAGATTAAAAGTTGGACCCAGGGAGAAACATACAACGGGAATGTAAAAACCACATCGCATCCCATCACTGCTAAAACACAAAGCTCAAAGTTCATATATCACTTATGGTCATTGATCAGGACAATCATCTCTGTATTTGAGAGGTACTGAGACACTAGCAATAACTGAAAATAGACCTTTCAACTATATCTTAAACATTTTTGATATTATAAAGATCTAGACGATGTAAGAAACCATAGGGTACATGTTTTCCAGACCACAATCCTTAGAATCTACATGTACTGCTCTATTCTATGTTGTAAGTTTTAGAAGCATCATGTATATTTTTCATAGTTTTTTTCTTAATTAGGTAAGTGATTATTGTTTTATATCAGTTTTCCCATTGGATACTATGGTCTAAATGTTTGTAACCCCATAAAATTCATATGTTGAAATCTTAACTACAAAGTGATGGTATCTAGAGGTGGGGTTTTGGGGATGCGATTAGGTCATGAGGATGGAGCCTTCAGGAATAGAATCAGTCCTTTTTATAAAAGAGATCCCACAGGGCAACCTAGCCCCTTCTGCAATGTGAGGTCAGAGTGTAAAGACAATTATCTAGGAAGCAGGCCGCCACCAGACATCACATAGAGCAGTGCCTTGGATTTCAGACTTTTCAGTCTTCAGAGGAGGGGGAAACACATTTCTGTTATTTTATAACAGCCCGAACAGACTAAGAAAGATACCAGGTGGAATTATGTCCGAGTGAAAAACCAATCATAAAGAAGATGTTTTCTAATTTCACTGCCTTATTCACACAAAACTTCCGAATTGTCCTATTATTTTATATGTTTAAGATTTCAATTTCACACCCTTCCGAGTCATGATTGTATTGTCAATTAAGTATGCCATTAACAAAATTGGAGAATCCTCACACATAACATTGTGGTACAAGTTAAATTAATACCATCTTGATAATGTCTGCAATGTTTCCACTTACAAGATCTGCCAAACTACAGCCCAAGAAGTTGATGCTGTTTATTTGTCCCCTTTGTAGTCGTCTACAAAATGGCAAGAGAGTAAAATCCTGTGAACTCAAAGAATTGAATATGGATTAAGCCTTTTGTGCTTTGAAAAGTATTGATCCATGACACTTTTCAGCCTCTGAACAAGTCGCATGATTAGACAACTGATAAGAAGGAAGGGCCCTAATAATCACAGATTATCACAGATAATCTTCAAGTGCACCAACTGACATACAGTATCTCATTTATTCTTCACCACAACCCCACTATCCTGAAATCTCTAAGCCAAGACACCAGCAGCAATGCTCAACACTGTATCTTTAAGCAGCTAGCTAAGTGCCTGGAAAGGGAAAAGACTTTCCATAAATACTCTTGAAAAGGTGAAAGGAAAGTGAAATTTATATTATTATACTCATCTTAAAATTTTTTAATGTTTATGAGATACAGAGTGAGAGAGAGTGAGAGAGAGCACACGTGAGTGAGCATGAGTGGGGGAGGGGCAGAGAGAGAGGGAGACACAGAATCCAAACCAGGCTCCAGGCTCTGAGTTGTCAGTACAGAGCCTGATGTGGGTCATGAGATCATGACCTTAGCCAAAGTTGGATGCCTAACTGACTGAGCCATCCATGTACCCCAATTATTATACTCATCTTAAAGATGAAAAGGTGAAATAAAGAGAATAAATAATATTCCCAAGATCACACAGTGAGGAAGTTATGGACCCAGAATTCAAATCCTGATCTGCTGGATTTCTACTCTAAAATGTTCTTCCATATCTATATGGATATGTTCCCTCTCATTTGCAAAACATTGTCATGATTTCATTCATGCTAGCCACCAGCTAAGAGTATCACAATTACCTGGAATGTAAGCTGGAAGAGAAAAATTACTGAACAGATATGCTGCCAACATATTTCTGCCTCTTTCATTTGCTGTAATAATAGAACCACCTATGGAGGAGAGGTTGAACCAGGTGAGCACTTAGTGTATCCTCCACCCTCACATTCAGGCTCTCGTGATGGATCAAGCATTTGATCCATCTTTACTGAGCCTCTTTACTGTGATCTAACACATAGGTATTCTCACAAATCTTCACTGGAGTCATTTTTTTAGATAATCAAATACTTGTAAAATTGTGTTAACATGTCAGCAAAAGAACTCATTAGCACCTGCAACTCCTTGAAATTCCCCCAATTGCTTGATATACATCACTTCCTGCCAGTTAGTTAACTAAGTTGTCCTGCTCTGACCGAATGCAGTTCATCCTTTATCGTCAATGCAATCAAAGGTCTCCAAGGTTCCAAGTGTGGATGGTGCATATATAAATAGAAAGAGATGAGTAACCAAATGACTTCAAAGTGCTCCCCTAGAGCGTCCCTTTCTGTTCCTGTGCTCAAAAAGTGATGGCCACTTTCAACTACATGCTGTTCCTCACAGGTGCTCTTTCTACCTTCAATTCCATCTCCAGATTGGACCAAAAATGCCTTCACTGATTCTTCTTAGTAGAGCTCAGAGTCTGGTATATTCAAACATACGTTAATAATACCATCAAAAATATAAAATAAAGACAAGGGAATGTAGACAAACTAATAAATAGGTTTAGTTTACAAAGCACATGTTTCTGACCCTCCCTGTATAACTTACCAATGGGTCTTATTTCCATAGCCCTTTCTACATTGCTGGGTCAGAGCAGTAACTGCCCATTAGCTCAGCCACCACGGAGGGCAGGATGCCAGCCCAGACGCAAGGAGGGCTGCTCCGTGAGCTTTTCATCACACAACAGTCTCACTTCCTTACCTCTTGAGAGGCAAAGTCAGGAAAGAAGTGCCTTTCTTGCCAACCTGTCTCCTCCCTCCATTTTAATCTCTCATCAAAGGAACTTGCCTCTTCTCCCACATGATTGGTAGATCTATACAGTTGATAAAAATAGATGCTCTCCATCAAACTCAACACCTAGAGGGCCAAAGTAAGTCCTCTTAAGCCCCTTAAATACATAAGAACTCTGATATTTACACACATATGTCAATAGGATGTCCTGTGTCACTGTGAAGGCTGAAGCTGCATAATCAGATTGGCTTTCAGACCAATCATGAAATGGCTTTTTTTCTTTCATTAATGTAGTATAAGAACGATTGGAATAGGAGAGCTGCTGCTCAGTAGTGACAAGGCAGGAAGATGCTGAACGGAGGGGTCAGTGTGAGGCCAAGTGCATTCCCATCCTATTGCACGCTCCTTGCATTATTACTTGCCTTTTTTTTCTTCTCAGATTTTTCTCTCTTCCTCTTCTCAGATGTTTTAGGGCTACAGTCAATCACATTCAGGTAAAATAAGAAAATAGAACATATGGTTGGAAGTCAATAATGTTATAGAATATGAATTTGAATCCCATGCAATGTGCTGTGAAATATAAATGGATTCACTGCAGCCAGAAAAGACAGTAAGTATACATATTAATATTTTCTCTGTTGTACAATAGATCTCACCTTATGGAAGAACTTCATATATATTTATATCTATTCCCTCTAATTAAATCCTTAAACATGGCCCATGGTAGAGAAAAAAAAAAAACACTGGGATGAATGATTTAGGTCAAGCTCAGGGAAAATGGCCATTTAAAAACCATTATGAGCTCAAAGCTCTTCCAGTTCTAAAATGTCAGCTTTTATTTTATTTAGTACTTCAACTCATTCTAATATTTCTCAAATATGGACTATACTACCGATTTACTTTTAGTATTCTTAAGCCACTTTTCCAGGGTACACAAGGAATAGAATTTTGGTATCTAAGTATGAGTTGTGAATTGAAGCATCTACCTTACTGTTCCTGTGTGGCATGATTCTGAGGAGACAGTTATAAAATTTGAATAAGGGAATTACTACATTTAGTATTATACATATATCCCCTACAAGAAATTCCCTTCCCCATTACTATTAATTATAAATTCAGGGCTTTCGAAGAGATGCAGAATACAGGGTCTTAATCATGGAAGTTAGGAGTAATTTAATTTAAAAAATATTTACTCTACCATTTATTACAACACTTCACAAAAAGCTGGACTGTACAGACATGGTTTAAATTCTGAAATGAGTTAAAATTGTACAAAGTCAGAAATTATATAATATAGAAGAGAGAGAAAGATCCCCATCAAAGTAATTAGGAGATAAAGATTCCAGTCTTTGGCATCCTGTTCACTGTCTGAGAGGGTTTGGATAAATGATTGCACCTTTCCTGCTCTTTGCTCTCTCATCTGTAAAATAAATGTTTGAACTAGCCAATCTCCAATCCCCTTTCAACTTTCACATCGTGTGATCAGGTAACACTGTAGTAATGACATGAAAAATGGTAAAGAAGTTTAGAGAAGTAGGAAACATTATGATAATGTATTTGAATGTTTAAATAATGGAAGAATTCCCTGTAACAAAATTACAAAATTAGTAGCAGCTGTTTGTTCATTTAAGATATGCGTCTACGTTGCCAAGTTCTGTACACCTTGTCCTGTGTCAGGAAAATCAAAACAGAGTAAAACATCAAGGAACAGTTAAGGAGACAGTTTCAAGGCAGAGTGTTAATTGTGTAATAGAGACAGGACACTGTGAGCACATTCCTAAACCACACAGTGAGGTCATGAAGGAGGCACTCTAGAGTGAGTGAGGCCTGAAACAAAGAGGGAAGGAACAGCGAGGCGAAAGTAGAAGGCAGCTTTTCTAGATAGAGGGGGCATGGTTACAGAATGACACTTGGTGCTTTGCATAAAAGTGTGCAGAGGTGTGGATAGCCAGACTATGATCCCCAGGATGCAAAAAAGTGAAGGTACTGAGCCAACTCTGCTGTGTCCTTCCATCAAATGACAAATTCTGTGTGTACATGCATGCACGTGTAGCATTATTCCTACTCATGCAAAACATGATGTAAGAAATTGAGCGAAGCACCCTTCTTGTGGAAGTATTTAAGATTTTACTCATGTAAATTAAACTAATTTCTATAGATAGTTCCCAAATGATGCTGTACTACAAGTTCCAATCTATTTATATCCCTATCTCCTCTGAGTCTAGGAAATCCCCAGCTCATGTCTATTTGCTTTCTTTCAGATCTGACATTTTTGCCTGCCCAATGCAGATTAGCAGAAACTGACAAAGGCAAGTGGCTGCTACTCCCCATATGGAACAGCTTCTCTAGACTTGCATTCCAAACAGCCAAGGATGCTGCCCTAGGTTGCGGCAGATGTTTTCTATACCCCATTTCCCTTGCCAAACATCTTAAATACTCCTGTACCCCCTGTGAAATGGTAATTTGTTGTTTGTATGTTTGTTTCTCTCAAAAGCAAGCAACAGCTTTGTACTCTCCAATTTGTATGACCTAGAATCTTGTGTAGATGAATCCTTGAATCCGTAACTTAGTTGGCCAATGTATTAGTGGACTCTCCCTTGGCTACTGTGCTATTTTTGCTTTTAAGAGGTGGATTTCATGGTATTGCTATCACTTCATAAACACTTAGAACTTTTTTTTATTTTAAGGATACATAGAGAAAAAAGTGGGAGAGTTAACCTAGAAACATTAACTTGTAACAGAGGAATAAACACTGAGCTCTCTGGCCCTGAAGCTTATTTCTTTTTATTTGTATTGAACTCGACTTTGAGTTGAGTGTCTCATATCCTAACATATGTGTGCATCTCTCCAAGGCACATCGAGGCTATTCAAAGCTCTTTGCCCTGACAGCTGTTTAAACTGCACGATCCTTTATCATTGAAAAATATCATCGTTTTTAAGAAGGGAGAGTTACTATCCAGAATTTTCTTTGGTGTTCTCAGAACTAAATCCGCTTATAGGCAGACTGAGTAGCAGTGTGACACAGAGGTTTAAAATAGGACAATGGAGTCAAAGCCCTGCTTCCTCTACATACTTTTACAGTTTGGGGATGTTGAGTGAGTTATGTTAAATCTCTGAGATTGTTCCCTCACCTGTGAAATGGGAGGTACATACTAGAACTTATATATTTTGTGTGTTTGTAAGAATTAAAGAATGCACAAAATGTGTGAACAGTGACTGATGTGTAATAAATGCTCAACATAGGCATCTTTGGAATATTCTTTTCTCTACAATCCTGTACTTAGGAATCAACATACGCAACTAAATGAAAAATCTAGCCAGACTCATCTATAAGCGTAAACTTCTATTTCTGTATGCCACTATATGGAGATTTTCAATTTGACTATTCAGTAGTCATTCTGTGCTTACTTTCGTTCTTAAGAAGGATATGAGTTTCTGTCCATGATTCCTTCCCTTGCTTTGTCTTCAAACTACACCAATAATGTCTGAAAAGCTCAGAAGATAAAGTTGAAATGATTCAAGGTCTCTATTAGCTCTCTATGCAGTCTTGCAATGTTCAAACAACTTCTAAGAGTTTCTTCAAAAGCCACTTAAGAAAGGCTTGCTCACATATCACACCACAAAGCATTACTGACAGATGAAAACTGGAAATGCTGTCCTACTGTAGGGAAATGAAGGCCTCTTTCCTCCAGCTTTTACTAGAAAGGACAGCCAGAACAGTGTGAAGCCTGTTTAGCATGGTGGGCACCCAACCTTTAATTAACACCTCAAATTCAGCACCTTCTCAATTGAATCAAAGTGCAAGCTGCCTCATTTTCAAAAGGGACAATACTCACTGAAAATTTGGAATTTACTCAATGGTTTATTTATGCCACCTTATTTATTTTTCTAAACTTTAACCCAGTATCTTATAACCAGGGACTATGGAATTTCCAGATTCCACCATTCTACTGTGGGCCACTCCTTAAACCTTCGTGGACAGATTGACCAAGTTGTAGAAACATAAAACTTTATCATTTTTTTCATTACTTCATCATCGGCTTTTGATGAGAAGAGAGTCAGCTATGATCAACAGCCCTGGACATTACTGCTTCCATAAAATACATATTTAATGGCACTGTAAGAATTATATTTACCATAAATAATATACTGAAAGATCAAAATTTCAAGTGTTAGGTTATAAACCAGAGTTTTAATACTATATTCTTTAAATTACAACACAATGGTCTAAGACTAGAGATGAACTGAATGCATGCATTTTCTTTGCAGGGAGATGTGTCCTTACTGCTTCATGTAAAACCTAGGAGTGACTCGGAGCTCTGTTATCAGTCTAACACTCATTTTTTGGTGTCATTAAAATCATTTTTCGAGGGCGTATTCTGAGTCAATTTGTCCAGATATACAAGGCTATTTCACCACTGAAATTATCCTCGTGGCCACACAGGGAAATCTATTTAGGATGAAATGATTTTTTAAGGATCACCATTGGGCTCAACTCTTGTAGTAAAATCTCCTTTGATATAGGTTTAGAACTCTTGGGATTTTATTCAGCTCTTGTGCAAATGCTGAAATAAAACCCAAATGACTCTTGGAGGAAATAAAACAACAACAGCAGGGTTTTGCCTGAAGGAACCTCAGTGATTCAACTCAGGTGGAAATGATGTGGCCATCCACCCATCCACCTCAAGAAAACAAAAACAAAAACAGAACAAAGCGAAAACAGAAAACATGGTTGGGGCTTCAAGTTTTAAAGTGAGGTGTTGACTCTATATGAGCTTATTTAATTTGTGAAGTATACAGAATATATATCCCCTGAGGATAACTGATGATAAGTCTCTTGGTCAGGTCAAAGTATACCATCAAATTGAATTGCTGCCCAACTTCATCTCTTTTTCTACACAGTCTCTATTCCACCTATTGTGAGATTATTTTATCAGAAGCAATATTCTGCGGGCACCTGAGTGGCTTAGCTGGTTAAACATCTGACTTCAGCTCAGGTCATGATCTCTCGGTTCGGTTCGTGGGTTCCAGCCCCACGTTGGGTTTTGTGGAGCTTGCTGTAGATCCTGTATCTCCTTCACTCTGCCCCACCCCTGCTTGTGTTCTCTCTCTCAAATAAATAAACATTAAAAAAATTTTAAAGCAATATTCTGACAAAACTGCCTGAATGTTCTAATTGCCTAGAAAATTCTTCCACATTTGTTATAAAACTGTAGTTATTCAATAACATATGCATTTGCACATATGTTCCATGTCTCGCATAAATGCTCACATGGGAAACTGATCACATGGTGAACTGTATCTGCCCTTTGAATATCTGACAGCTTTTGCCTCCAAAAAGTAGAAAGATTAAAAATGCTCGCTTCCTTCATGTTGTTTATTGGGATACACAAGTATGCATATGCTATCTGTCACAGTCATATTACTAGTCACTGTTATTAGTATATTTGCTTCTTTCCATTATGTTTATTTTTAACATATAAAATAGTTATATGTATAATGTTTATATATAAAAAGCTTATATATAATCTCCATATAACTATAATCTTCCTCAAATAATTTTGGGTAAAAGGGCATGAACAAATACATACTGGGTGTAATTCTAATTCTGTCATGGTATACTATGTAATTAAATGTTTTAATGTGATTTTAAACAATTTCTGTTATTATTTTGAGTGCCATGTTCAATGTGTTATGCAATATTTAACTTCAAACCTCTCCATGGTTTTAAAAGGAATATCTTTTGTACCATGGTATAGGGTTGTGGAGGATGTGTGCTGGGTAAACTCCAGAGGTGCCACTAATTTCACAGTCTAAGTAAATAGCATCACTTTGGGTTGTCCCATGCATAAGCAACATGACTGACAGTTGGCCCATTATATGTAAGTGCATATTTCTCCAAAGAAACTCAATGAAGTTGTAACATATTAAGGTGTTCTTGACTACAAATCCATCACAAAACTGTGTTAATCATGGTGAAATTGATGGGAAATAAATGCAGTCAATTTCCATTTATTAAAACTTCTCTTCTTTGTTTCAGATTGATGGATAAAGTAGCACCAAAGAAGGCAGATTCTTACTAAAAATTTATAGATTTTGTGATTTATTTATCCATAAATTTGTTCTGTGACTCTATAAACATATTTCTGCAAAATCTATCTACAATCATTTGGCATAAAAATATGGAAATTTTCATGGCAGACATAAAAGATAGACTCACTGATTAAAACTTAAGAAGGTATTATTTGATACGATTGGTTTGTGTGGATCAAGCAGGACAGAAGCAATGTATAAAACTCAGGATTTAAAGTAAGGTATGTAAGTTTTGAAGATATGGTGGCTGTATGAAAGGTTAATGGAAATATCTTCAGATAGATGACACATAGATATAGTCAGATCCAAGTGATAAATTATACAACTTTGTCCTTCATTTGCCTCCTTAGAACACTGGTAACACCAAGACCTCACTCCATCAGCAATGTTAATTAGAATGATATCTGCAAGGGAGTCAGCTCTGCACTGGATATACTGGTTAGTCCCATTCCTCCTTTGACTTTAAAATGTAACAAAAAATAATCGACAAGAAACAACTCAGTGTGCAGAAAGCAGACATTTTTTTCTTCCTGAAAAAATCCTAAATCTAATAAACAGAATTGCAAAACAATTTGGAATTTTATTTTAAAACTGCATCTTAAAGTACTGGAAACTTTGAAGTAAAAATGAGACATTTCATAGATTAAAAAGCTTTTTGTTTTATAATTAGTAAATATTATTTATGAAAAATTATCTGTAAAGGTATTGAATATAAATGAGGAGAAATGTAAATAAAGGTTACTAAATATTATTTGGTGTGGTAAGGATGAACAGCACAATATCTTGTAATTGAGCTCTTTTAAAATTAAAAAAAACAATTCCTCCAAGCCAAGATTATTTAACATGCAAATATAGTTTAAAGATTGCAGTAGCCTTGTCCTAAAGCAATAAAATTCCACTCAAGGTGCAGTTAAAGCAGATGTTAGTGAGTAATGAAGTAGGACTAAGAGAGTCTTAGGGGTGAGAGATACGCCACCCGTTCCCTCTGCTCTGGCAAAATGAGGCTGAAGGAGGTGAAGTGCTTTGCCAAAGAAAAGAGGTAGGTCCTGACATATCAGGCAGCTCATTTACTTTGTAAGAGCCGCATAGGCAGCTGATTGCCATCTTGCATGCAACAGGGAACTATATCAGATGCAGTTCCAAGAAAAATAAATTAACATCTTCTATTAAAAATTGAATGTCCTCTTTATAATCATATTTGTCTTATAAAATTTAACAAATGGTGATCCAAATATTGGGATAATTTTGATGTTTTCCTCATCCAAGTCTGGCTCATTTGAAATACCCAGCGAAGCTGTAACCCTGAGCCTTTATTCTCTGAACCCAAACTGGTTTTGAATGGCCCTGGTTTAGGACTCTGGTACCACAAATCAGAAAAATATATGCACTGCAGAGTATGACCTTCATCTTCATCATTCTTTTTGAAAGATGCTTTGTACTGCAGTTTATTAAACACACACACACACACACACACACACACACACACACACACACACACACACACACAAACAAAAAAACAACCAAGACACATTCTTTTGGGTACCTTACCCAGTCCTGTGATTTAAAATATCAACAACACTAGAAAAGAATTATTAATCCAGTTCAGATCTCCCCTGGACTTCCAGACTCCTAGATCCAATGGTCTTATATATATTTATATATATATACAGAAATGTTCAGTCAGCATCTTGAATTTACCATCTCAAAATAAATAAAAAGTTACTGCTCTTTTCTCCAAAAACTGCATCTGCAGTCTGCCCAGATTCAGTTAATTTCAACTCCATCCTTCCAGTTACTCAAACCAAAAACCTGGGAGTCACCTGGACTCTTCTTTCACACTCCACATATC
This sequence comes from Proteles cristata cristata, assembly GCA_017311185.1. Classification (NCBI taxonomy): domain Eukaryota; kingdom Metazoa; phylum Chordata; class Mammalia; order Carnivora; family Hyaenidae; genus Proteles; species Proteles cristata. The sequence goes on along the minus strand of JAESUZ010001011.1, from coordinate 908,859 downwards.
ATCTATTGCCAAGTCTCTTAGCTTCATCATGGATCAATTCTAACCACTTTTCACCACCCCTAAGGACACCATCCTGGGCTACTTCACCATTATCACCCAGCTGGTGTGCTACAAAGCCTTCCTCAATGAGGAAGCCCAACAAAATGATCCCATAAAAGTGTGTATTATATCACATCCATCTTTTGACTCAAAACCCTCCAATGGCTTCCTACGTCCATCTGATTAAATGGCCAGTGTTCACTCTCCCTTGCAACGTTCCATACAAATTGATGCCTTGGTATTTTTCTCACTGCATTTCCTGATAGTCGCCAGGTCCTTCTTTCAGCTCTGGCTACACATCCAGCTGCCCTTCAGACATTCATGGCCCCCAAAACATTCCACCTGCTCTCATCCTCTCAGGTCTGTGGCTCAATTATGACCTAACCAGTGAGGATCCCTTCTGTCTTAGGCTGCTAAGGCTGCTATAAGAAACTAGCATAGTGTGGCTTATACAGCAGACATTTCTTTCTTGCAGTTCTTGAGGCTAACAAATCCAAGTTCAAGCTACCAACATATCTGGATCTGGGAAACCTCCTCCTGGTGTGCAGATGGTTATCTTCTGTTTCCTCACATGGTGGTGAATTAGAGAGATGGAGCAAGCTCTCTTGTTTCTGTTCTTATAATGACATTAATTCCATCAAGGACATTAATATAATGTCCTTATAAGGACATTAATATAATGTCCTTATAAGGACATTTGAGGCCCTGCCCTCAAATTCTAATTACCTTCCAAATTCTCTATCCCCAAGTACCATCACAGTGGGGATGAAGGTTTCAACCCATGAATTTTGGGAATCACCAACTTTCAGTCCATCGAACCTTCCCTGACTGGTCTATTTACAATTAAACTCTCCCATTACCCACACTATCCCCCCTTTTCCTGCTTCATTTTTTTATATGCCCTTCATCACACTTGTATATTTTCATTATTTTGTTTATTGTTGGTCTCTCTAAGCTATACCAGAGGCTTTATGATGGCAGGAACTTTTGTCCATTTTATTAATTCTCCTCCTCAAGCCAAAAGCAGGGCCTGACCCACAGGAGAAGCTCAATACATATTTGTTAAATCGATTAATAAGTTTCTCTACTCCCAAGAAATCCTGCCATTAGTTTTCCAATTTTCTTTTCTGTACTTTGTCTTAGCATCTCTCCCATATGTTTGGGTCTACAGAAAACACATTTTACTTGCTTTTACCAATCTAAAGTTTACAGGACTTATTTTTATTCTCCTTGATGTTTTTGATTGATTTTCAGAAAAAGAAGAAAATGCCGATCTCTACAGCCAAGTGCATTGGAGAAAATCTTACTAGTCTGTTTCTAAGACCAATTGTTTCTTCTTCTGCCATGTCTCTAGCACCCCCAGCCAGTTTCCTGAGCTCTAATACCTTCCTGCTATACATCTTCTACCCTCTACAGGAAAACACATTTGCTTTTGCTACCCTCAGATCTCGAACTCCCTGTTGCATCTTTAGAAGTTTCTATCTAGAATCCGGGATTCCTGAGGTTTATGATGTTCCTATCTTGACACTTTTTTTGTATTTTGCTTACACATATACTCTAATATTCCTATCCTACCTCAGTTAAGGCTTTCCAACTTCTTGTCCTATTTCCACAAACACTAGCCAGTCTTCAAGACTCAGTTCATCTGGTCCTTCTTCCAGCAATTTCCAGTTATTCCAGGTAACATTGATCGTTCCCTTATTGCAGTAACTCCATATTTTTATTGTAGGACATATTTGAGCATTTAGTTGTTCTTTAGTTTATAGGCTCCTTGAACACTATACAAAATTGCAAATTTCTTCAATATCTTCTGGGGCATGTTATCTTAAAACCCAGTGATTGTTTTTTTTTGTTTTTTTTTTTAATTAATCTGACATACAACAAAGTGCCAAACACCTATTGGCTACTTAAGTCACCCTTGCAGAAAATGTGAAAGGAAAGGATGTGAAAGGAAAGGAGGAGGGTAGGAAAGGAAGGAGAGAGAATAAGACAGAGGGAAGAAGAAAGGGTCTAGTTTTAGTTTTTTGAGTTCTATGCTTTGGAGAATAAATACATCTCCTTGTGTAGTCCACAATTTGTTTGATTTTGAAAATGCATGAACTTAGTGAAGAGACACCAAATTAATAAATAGCATATTAACTTTGAAGGATATTAAGATAAAAATTTGATACCAATGTGCCCTTTGAATGTGCAAAGTAAAAAAGTTACTGGTAATTGTTATTGTATAAATGTAATTGAAAAGCAAGTGTTTTATTGTGCTATTATGTTATTATGGCATGTTTAGATGGAGATTATATGATAAACCAAATTAAGATTGTTTATACTCAAATGCTTTATTCATAATAAATGATTTTATTATACTACTTCTCTTAAAACTACTTCAAATGTTTATTCAGAAATATGTTATTGAGATTCTGCCAATTGCTATGCTATGTAGTAGAAATGCAAAGATATTTTAAATGTGGCCTTCAACTTCAAGGAAATCACAATCAACTAGGACGGAGGCATTTTCTTCCTATTTCTATACTATGCTTTCTCTTTTTTCAAAAAGCTGGAGTCCACTAGACATTTTAAGCTTGAGAAACAAAAGGGAGAAAAGAACTGGAATTACAGTTTTTAAATAATAAAAGCAGCTTGTGACACAGGTTATATATCAAAAGTAGTCAGAGAGAAGATGCATGTATGTCATAAGACTGACAGAGCATAAGGACAGAAAATTATTAAATAAAGCAAAGGCAAATTTGAGAAATAATATATGAATTCAAAAGAACATTTTAAACTGGTAAAATATTTGGTGCATCCAGCCTGTCTATTCCCTGCAACAGATTTCTCATTTGGCCACAGTGAACAATCGTCCAGCTGTCAGGGGAAAATTTGTCACATTTGGATCAACTTCCTCTGTGCCAAGAACAAGGTCAGAAGTAAAGAAAAGGAATATCCTGTCACTTATTGGATTTGACAGTAAATTACTCTCTGATGAACAGATGGACTTCAAGTGATTTAAATTCATAATCAAAGCGTAATTATGAGGAACAATGATTTTGAATCTTCTGTCACCCCATCAGTGAAGGACGTATCTTGAACACAAGTCACCAAATCCTGTCTGGCTCCATAACTAGAGCTTACCCACCACCATCTGAAGTGTATCTATGTGCTACCAAAAATCAGGTGGACAGTTATGCGAGTGTGTGAATCATTTTTGTAGCATCTTTCCTGTATAAACTGAAAATTATATTTCAGTAGTATGTGAAGACTAAAAAGCAAAGCTATAGCATTTTTTGAAAAATACACTATTTTTAAGGACAAAATATACATTGATAAATATGCATATATCTAATTGAGCTAAACTACAAGCCTTTAAATAATAGCATTTGGGTGGGTGAATTAATAACAGCAGCAGCACTCAAGTCTCCTAAAGGAGGTACCCATGAAGCATGTGGGTCTTTCAAAGGCAATGTATATGAAGTGCCTAGAAAGTGTTCAGTGTATATTCTCATCATGTGTTCATTAATACAGTGCTGGTGATGACACTAATGATAATAATGAAAAATTTGATATACATATGCTGACACACAATGAAAGACTGTCTAAATGTAGATCAGCCATCCATTTATCTAGACACTCACAACTCTTAAATCACAATACTGTTTTTTTTCTCCTGATTTTCTTCTATTTCCATTCATCTTCCCTTTTTCCTCTACCTTCCTCCCTCCCTTTCTCTTTTCCCTACATTTTTTCATCAAACAATAAGTAAATGCATATCATGAGTTAAATAATATTCTATATAGTAGAGAGATAAATAGGTACAACAAATGTTCTCTAGCTTCAAAGCATATATAGACCAGCATATTGAATTAGGCATGCAGAAAATCAAACATAATAACAATTTATGAGTGGCAAAGAGAAATAACAGAAGTTTGTCTATTTAGAAACTTTGCCTATATGAACATATGCTCCAAAGTAAATTGCATTGTTTCTTTCTTTTTTTTTAATGTTTATTTATTTCTAGGAGACAGACAGCGTGAGCAGGGGAGGGTCAGAGAGAGAGGGAGTCACAGACTGAAATAGGCTCCAGGCTCTCAGCTGGCAGTCAGCACAGAGCCTGACGCGGGGCTCGAACCTACGAACCGCGAGATCATGACCTAAGCGAAAGTCGGACGCTTAACCAACTAAGCCACCCAGGCGCCCCGTAAATTGTATTGTTTCAATGTAATGTTTATGAAGATGGACTCAATCTTTTAATTTGTGCCAGTGCTTCAAAGGACTGAAAACTCAAACCTCTCTTAATCACATTAGATTTAGAAACAGCAAGTCAGTACAACATTCTTAAAGGCACAATACAGGGCAGAAGAAAATAATAGTTCTGTGGGGCATGATATAACGATAGGCAAGACTTCATTAAGAGAAGAGGATATTCTTACTGAATTTTATTTTTTTTAATTTTTTTTTTTTATTTCTAGGAGAGAGAGAGAGAGAGACAGCGTGAGTAGGGGAGGGTCAGAGAGAGAGGGAGTCACAGACTGAAACAGGCTCCAGGCTCTGAGCTGGCAGTCAGCCCATAGCCCGACACGGGGCTTGAACCCACGAACCGCCAGATCACGACCTAAGCGAAAGTCGGACGCTCAACCGACTAAGCCACCCAGGCGCCCCTCTTACTGAATTTTAAAAGGTAATAAAAGCAGAAATTTGGGGCAAGAGATGAATGGCAGGAAAATATAATCAGAGAGAGTAAGCACAATTACACAAATAATAAAAAAACCCACATGTAATCCATTTGGCAAGGATGGAGCCTAGAGCTCATGGAAGATAAACTGGCTAAGCTTGAGTTAGAGGCGCAGAGATACACAAGGCCAAGTTACGGCAGCCCTTGAATGGACTTGGACTTTATCCTATAGTCTTGGGAGAATTCTTCAAATGTTTTAAGCCCAGAGGTAGCATTTCCAGGTTTTGTAAAGAGCACTCTGATCATGTAAACTGGTGCTTCTCAACAGGGGACACCCTTGCCCTTGAGAAGATACATGGAAATATCTGGAGATAATTGTGATAATCAAAAGTTATGACAGGGAGGTGTGCTGCTGGTATCTAAGTGGCAGAGATGATGGATGCTGCTCAATATTTTTATAGCATTTATTTATTTTTTAGAGAGAGAGAGAGAGTACAAGTGGAAAAGGGGCAGAGAGAGAGGGAGATATAGAATCCGAAGCAGGTTCCAGGGTCTGAGCTGTCAACACAGAGCCTGATGTGGGGCTCAAACTCAGGAACCATGAGATCATGACCGGAGTCAAAGTTGGACATTTAACCGACAAACTACCCAGGTGCCTCTGCTCAATATTTTTTTATATGCACAGGGCACCTCCCCCAGAAGGAATTGTTTAGCTCAATATGCAACAGTACTGAGGATGAAAACCCTGATATAGAGGATCAACGATGGCGGTGAGGTGAGAACACAGAAAAGGAATACAGAGAGAAGAGTTTCAAGATGGGAGAACAACAGTCCCACAGCATCAACGAATTTACATAAGAGGAGATGGAAGTGCGGGTGGGTGGGAAGTCCTACAAAGCCCAGGGCTCAGAAGCTCTTGCATTTAGCTTTCTGCTTTAGTGATGCAGAGATTCTTAGTTATTATTAAAAAAGAAATTCACATTTTCATATTGTTCCAGGCATTGCCGATTATGGAACCAGTCTTAGGTGTAGTATTTTGGATCTGTTAAGGAAGATGAATGATGGCCACAAGGTTATGAAGAAAAAAAGAAGGAAATTGAGTTATGGCTAAGCTTGAGGAGCGCTATTATTAGCTAGGAGAAACAGGAAGTTTGGATTTTAGGGAAAAGATAATGAGCATAGTTTGATATACATTGATTTAGAGCCACCTGTTGTATATTCAAGTAAAATTATGTAGAAGTTGCCAGTATCCTGAAGGTGTGAGAATCTGAGGAGCAAGGGCACCTCTAGAGCACATTCATTAATGTTAAGAATCTAAATTCTACAGCAGAGAGAAGATGACCTACAATGATATGACAGTATCTGGGAAAAAATCAACTTCTGGCTAATGTAAGCACTTTAATGTCATGATATAGAGTTAGTAGTTATATGTTTAGTTCAAAATACACAATGATTATTTCATTCTTTTTGAAGAGATTAAAGTAGAGTGATGTTTTTGCAAATCAAAATGCATTTGTATTTGAATGCATATATTTTCCTTATTTGAAGAAAACTTTTTGAAGGTAAGTATTTTTAAGCACTTAAAAGTCTCTGTTTCAGGGATATCTGGGTGGTTCAGTCAGTTAAACATCTAACTTCGGCATGTCATAGTCTCATGGTTCTTGAGTTGGAGACCTCCGTCAACCTCTGTGCTGACAGCTCAGAACCTGGAGGCTGCTTCAGATTTTTGTGTCTCCCTCTCTCTTTCTCTCTCTCAAAAATAAACCATTAAAACAGTCTCTGTTTCAATAAAAGAACCCAAAACAAATGTATTCCTTTTTCCCAAAAAAGCATACTTTTGATAACCAATGAATGTAAGCTAAAGTCGTGATAGTGTATGTTTTCTTGATGAACCTTGAAACATAACAACTATAGATGTTAACGTTTATAGCTAAGATTACTGGTTTTTAGTCCCAGAATGGACTTCAAAACATATTTTAGCAAAAATATACACAATTTTCAACATAAAAATGTTTTAAAACTTCAGTAGATATTTTTCTACCTCAGAATTTTGGGAGTAATTAGAGCCCTTAACTAATTGTTTTTCATATTCCCAGTCAGTCATGTGCTACCTTTTCTATGTCTTGCTCCATCAAAATCCATTTGTAGTGTATAACATTTATCATAAAGTCAGTATATTGCAATGTACAATGGATGCTGCTTATATAAGAAGTTGTTTGAAAAACACATTCCTAGAGACATTAGATTAATAATACTTGAAGCTTATCTATTTTGCTAGTTATTAGTTGAATTTTTCCAAATAAATCTTAAGTGCTTCAGAAATCCTATACAAAATATGCATCGTGCATTTCTTTAGGGAAAGCTGAATGTTTAACCTTTGCATACTTGTGTTCTGTTCCCTCAGAATAGAATGTGGGGATAAACTGATGTATCATGCTTACATTTATGAATAACAATTTAAAAATGGTTATAATTATATTTACAAAGGAAGTAGAATTCCAGAATTCCTTGTAGTCATGCAATGACCAAGTCATGCTTAACAAAAGAATGCTTGAATGTTGTAAAAGGAAAGATGTCTGTAAAGATAAATAACTTGTTACAGCATGGAGCTAAAATTACCAAAATTATCTTTGTTTTGTTTTGAGCCTGAGGAAGGTGGTTTAAACTATGGATAGATATATTTAACCATGGAGATGTGCTTAACCTTGGCCGGAGCTGGGTATCCTGGGATGTGGTTAGATTTTCTAACCCTTGACCCTGAAAATGATGCTGCTGAGTAGCATGAAGCCAGATGGATCAAACCAGACAGATTGCATGCTATTTATATGGCAATGGAGATTTCTATCATTAACAGGACTATGTAGCCTAGCTAAGGACGTATGCCCTGCCCTTGCTGAAGCAACAAATAGGTAATCTTAAAGGAAAGAAATGTAGTGTCACATTGTCTAACATTTATATTCAAATGAAAGCCCAGACTAACAAAAAATGTAGTGTAACAGTTTCCCCTTGCCAGCCTTTCTGAAGCGGTGTTCCCATTTCCCTCAAAGACAAACAGACATTATCTCTTAAGCGAGGTTAGGGAGTAAAAACAGTCTGATTTCATTTGTACTGCATTTTTACCATTTTTGTCAAGGTATTTTAGGATCTTCAGGACTCCCCTGTGCCTTCAGTCAGAAACTTGTTTTTGTAAGACATGATAAAAATGTAAACTTAGTTTGTATGATTCCACCTGCTCTCTATTCCATAGATTTGCTCATCTTCCAGTCAATCCAGGGCTCGTATCCTTCCATGCACTGGTGCAGATGGGCCTAGCCAATTCTTCCACTGCTCTCTTTCAAGTTCAACATATTTTTCATGTTTACATTTACACCATAACCTAGAAGTCCCCTACATACTGCTTTGAATCCAAAACTCCAAAAATACCAAGACTATATTAGTAGAAAACAAAATTTGTGGGTGATATTCTATTCGAAGGCACATCACTTACCTACTTATTAAATTGGAACTTGCTTTTAAATGTTGTAAACAACTGAAACTCTAGAATTCTAACAAGGGATGCAAGACATTTACCATTTTAGGAGGTGTGCTTTCCTTCACATAGTATTGTAGAAAGTAAGGGATGCATGATGAAAAATCATCATATTCATCTTAATGGAGGGATATCCATTGGTGGATTATGTTGTCATTATAATCATGGCTCCCAGCAGCTGAAATGATTCAAGACAACATGACCTAGAGTTTGAGGAAGGACAGAGGCTCTGGAGCTATTCTGCCTTGGAAATACATCCCTAGGACTTTCTCTGTGTGTCTTTTGGGAAGAACTGGAAGAACTGGGATTTAACCTTCTGTGTCACCGTTCCCAAACCTATAACATGGGACTAATAACTGTACCTTCCTCAGAGATTTACCTACTTTTTAAATATTATTTCATGTAAAGATCAAAGGAGGGCACATATCAAGATGTTGACGATTAGTTATTTCTTAAATTCCTTTCCAAATTTCAAATGTATTTCCAGTAAGTCTGATTTATTAACGTATTTTTATTCTACTCCTTCTAAGAACCTTAGGTAGTTCTGTGGTTGTTGTTAACTTAGTGCACATTTTTCTGTAAAGGTTTTTGTTGAAAGGAGACTTTATGAACACATTTTCTTTGATAATGAGGACTTGTTAAAAATAATCATGGTTATTCTATATTTATACTTCTAGAGGAAAGCCCACTACCTCTTGAAATACACATTCTGCCTTTGTTTCTTTAATTCACAAGTCTTTACCCTTCTTTACAATTCCTTCAAGTGGCTTCCACTACAGTTTTTAAATTAAAAGATGAATTCCTGTAGTAACTGCAATATTTACTTTCTAATTGGATAGTTGGTATTTTTAACTGAACTATCATTTTATAGGCTTGTACATGTGTATTTGTCCATGGCTACAAAGGTGCAGATGTTTTCCAGTGTGGGCCCCCATTAGCAAACTTTAGCTCTGTTCAGAGTGCATGAGGTTACAGAGTAGGGTGTAGTATTGTTTGTTTGCTTTAAAGGCTTTTGTCACTACACAGCAGAAATACTTGAACTAAACATATGATTTATAAAAACCAACTATTGGGTCTGCATCTTTCTTGCTAGATGTTGAATCCATTTAAGGTTCATGGATATACACGTGTATATATGTGTGTGTATATATATACATATATACATATATATATATACACACTCAGATATACATACTCTTCCATTCCTGTTATCTGATCTCTTGCCAATGTCACAGCAACGCCAAAGTATTGGTAATTCCATGTTGAGCATAAAGTATCTGAAACTCAAATCAGTCTTTAATGAAACTTGTTAACCAATGTATAAGGAACATAGGAGCAGAGGCTTTTATTACTGACTATACTTACATACTTTTAAATCTCTAGTGTTGATTGTGGCAAACACAGAACATGTTATTTTACACATTCTTTATTATAATAGAAATCTTGACTACCATATAAATCATATGAATCCATCTGATTCTGATCATGCATGGCACTAAAATTATCCTGGTGGTTTTTTTCTCTGTTGAAGCGTTGAGTTAGGGTCCTGTTACACACATTATCCTAATGAAAATTTTAGGAGGGGGAACATGGACAAAATAGATCAAGCTTCCACATAAAGCCAGGTACCTACACAGATGTTCTGGGTAGACCTGGACCAAACTGTTCATCCCATTTCATCAAGGGAATGAGTCAGTTAATGGATTTGTTCAGTAGTGTGCTTTACTTAGGCACACTCATGAACCCGGAGTTCTGAACCCGGAAGAATCTATCAGGCTCCTGGTGCTTTGGCACTCTAAGTAGAGTGGCAGAAAGCTGTTCTGGTGCCTGCCTGCCACTGAAGGATAGTTTCAGGGAGGACCAGAAAAAGGATGGACACTGACTCGAGGCAGTGAGATGAGTGTTAAGATGGGATATATTAGCACATGTACACGTTTCTGTTAGACACCATAATTAATGCTGTGTTTTGTAAAGTTGGAGTAAATTGTGTAGATACACAAGATTTAATATTTCTCATAATAAAGATCATTATAACCCGTCCAGAGGACTACTACTTTGATAGGAACCAGCTAAAAGCTTTACCTTCTTCATCTCATTTTATTTCCCCATAACTTATTATTCCACATTAAGAACAAAAACTAAGAGAAGAGAAGCTCCTGCTATAAATCAGCCGTAAAGATACAGAGCCTCTTCTAGGCGCTCAACCCAGGGATTAAGCTCTTAAACATAAGGCTTGGTGATGTCATCCAGCTCTGATACATTGTATAATCTGCATGTTGGTCTTGTTTCTGTACTCGGGTCAGTTTTGCATGTTCTATTACCCCATGGATTAGCACATCGACCAGCTTGGGGTCCCTGGGTGGCTTAGTTGGTTAAGCATCAAACTTCAGCTCATGGTATGATCTCATTGCTCATAAGTTCAACCCCTGTGTTCAGCTCTGTGCTGACAGCTCAGAGCCTAGAGCCTGGAGCCTGCTTTGGATTCTGTCTGTCTCTCCCTCTGCGCCACCCCTGCTTGAGTCTGTCTCTCAAAAATTAATAAATATTAAAAAAATGTTTTTAGAACATGTCTAGCTCTTGCTGCTCTGAAACAGAAGTTCATCATTACTTCATGAGTACACCTAAGTAAAGCTGAAAACTGAAGTAGTCCAACTCTGCTTGTGTGACTGGGATGAGATGGGAGATAAGAACCCAGTAAGTTTAAGAGCCCCTCCCCGTCTCTCTTCTTCCAAGTTCCCAGTCTTTCAAGATCCACTGTCAATGTAAATTAAGGGAAAATGTGTTTGACTTCCAAAGTTCTCTGAACAAATCCCAAGTTGCTTTTTCCCAAGGAAAATTAGTCATACTTTCCTTTTATTTAAGCTTTGACATACAGATTGTTCTGCTCTTGATTTTAATGTATTATACAGTGATTAATGTATAACAACAATAAACCATACTTAAGATTTTCTTTTGATAAGGGGTTGAAATATAGGTCTTTGGGGCCTTGGTGTTTAATTAATTAGACCATGATTAATGTATGATAACATTGAATTATACATATGATTTTTGTAGTATTGTTTTAACAGTTTGGTTATAAAACTATTTGCTAAATAACTGCTTTTGTTTACTAAGTGTACTTGTATGAGGTTTATCCTCAAAATGTAAACTAAAGTCAGAATTCCATTGCTTGGCTGATTACTAGTCTTGATTTTTAGTATTCATTAAATACCATACCGATGACATTATGCCCTACTCAACTGTGCTTTTAGAACTCTTTTATAATTTTCTATTTCTCTTCTATCTTTAGTTAATGTATTCACTGCATTATGCAATGCTTATTGTCTAAGCAGAAAAGCTAGAACTGTAGACTTCAAGTTTTGTTCTAATAAAAACACAAGACATGATGCCATGTATTCCTATTTAACATATATTAATATTTATAATCACAATTTAATGTTTGTTTGAGAGAGAAAAAAGAAAGAGTGTGCATGAGCAGGGGAGGGGCAGAGAGATAGGGGGAGAATCCCAAGCAGATTCCATGCTCAGCATGGAACCCAATGTAGAGCTTGAACCCACAACCTTGAGATCATAATGTGAGTCAAAATTGAGGGTTGATGCTTAACCAACTAAGCCACCCAGGTGCCCCTATATTCATATTTAAACATAAGGTGTAAATAATATGGGTTTTCCCTACTCTACTTGACTGTGAGACTACCTAGACGTTAAGAGTGGGTTTACTTGGGCACCCTCCTACACTGTTGGTGGGAATGTAAACTGGTGCAGCCCCTCTGGAAAACAGTGTGGAGGTTCCTCTGGAAACTAACAATAGAACTCCCCTATGACCCAGCAATAGCACTGCTAGGAATTTACCTAAGTGATACAGAAATGTTGAGGCATAGGAGCACATGTACCCCAATGTTCATAGCAGCACTCTCCACAATAGCTAAAACCTGGAAAGAGCCTAAGTGTCCATCAACAGATGAATGGATCAAGAAGATGTGGTTTATCTATACCATGGAATACTACATGGCAATGAGAAACAATGAAATCTGGCCATGTGTAGCAACATGGATGGACCTTGAGGGTGTTATGCTGAGCGAAATAAGTCAGGCAGAGAAGGACAAATATATGTGTGCACGTATAGGAGGATTAGGAGGAACTTAACAGAGGACCAAGGGCGAGAAGAAGGGCGGAAATGGTGGGGAAAAGGGAGAGAGGCAAACCATGAGAGACTCTTGAATGCTGACAAAAACTGAGGACTGATGGATGTGGGGGGAGGGGGGATGGGCATGGAGGAGGACACTTGTGGGGATGAGCACTGGGTGTTATGTGGAAACTAATTGACAATAAACTATTTGTAAAAAAAAAAAAAAAAGTGGGTTTACTGACCCATGCGACTGAGTAAACTTGGGTCAGAGGACTTTATCTGAGAACTAGAGACAAGTGAGAAACCCACAGTGCAGTGTCTGTGGGCTAAAGGAGCAAGGAACCCTTCCTCAGCCCAATAGCAGCATAAGTACTATTGCGACTTCACCTGCCTTTTTTTTTTTTAATGACAATCACTTTTATTATTTGTATTTCACTTTTGTGATACGCCTGGCTTTTTTACTTTAGCTAGGAAGACTTGAACATCCCACTTTTTGAATATCTTTGGATTGAGAAGAATCCTTGGGAAGATTTTTCTTAGTAGAAAAACTGAACTTCTATAAAATTGGAAAGAGTTCAGAGCCTGCACTTTACCTGACAATTACCAGAACTGCCTCAGAATATCTGGATGAATGAAGTGAGTTATGAAGCACATCATCTGACTTTGCAACTCTGGGTTCTTACAGGTTATTAGCCATCCCAGGAGGTATTCTTGCTTTATCCAATAGTATTAGCCTTATTGGGAATATAATTGTATTGGCTCTATCACTAAAGGATGCCTCACTTTCATACCATTAAAGAGCAATCTGCCAAAGTTCTATCACCAAGATAAAATGAGCTTTAATATAGATTAATTCCATATACTGACTTATCCATTTAAAAAATAATTTATAATGGTATTTTGAGCAATTCTTGCATCAAATTAAAATCATAAAATCAACAAAATGTAATGGTAAAGTAATCTTTAGGCTCATCTTACCAATTATGTGGAGTCCAACTCTATGCCTGTCAAGGCCACATTAATGCTTTTTCTAAAATATCATTGAATAGCTTTTAAATATGGATATTTTCTATATAATATTGATACATATCTTCAGTATTTAGGGAACATTTCCAAAACATATTAAGAGACTGAAATTCTTTGAACACCATTTAGTTATTTCATATATTACTTAAGATGGCTTTTGTTTAGTATGATATGTATCTCATACCTAAACAATTTTTTAAATCACATGGATCTGGCTGATTTTTAAACCAAGTTTGATTTATTATGTACTTTATAAGCACATTCTCTTTTAGGGAAAAATCCTAAAGTGAATCATGTATTTATTATTCTCTAATGTCCACATATTCGCTAAAAAAACACAAAGGAAATACATGTATATATTCTCCTTTAAGTAGCAAAATAAAACCAAGATCAATCAAACATGAAGTTGTTACAGAATAAGTCAACATGCATTCACTTTTTAAAATCTTAAAATGTATTTTTAAAGGTCTCATTCATTTTTAATTTCTTTAAAATATAACTGAAAGAAATTATATGACTAATGGCTCAACTGTTTCCCTTTGGAAAAAAAGTAAGTAAAGCTGCATTATCTCCATCACATCTTTTAATTGCTGTTCGATATATGCTATATTGGGGAAATAGAGTTTAATTTACTCAAAATGAAATTTATCCATTAATAATTATCAAATTTATAGAAAGGAATGATTATAAGAAAATTGATAGAAAATAATTCTAACTGCAATACTCTTACATAAATCATAGTTAATTGTACATGGAAATCCATTAGCTTCATTTGGAAACACACTTAGACAACTAATTATGTTGAAAATGCAATGGTGCTCTAAAACATATGTTCCCTTCCCCAAGCCCTGGAGGATGGCCTTTCTTCTTGAAATCAGAAGTCATTTGTTAAATTTAAAAGATATTTTACATTCCATAACATCTTTAAAATTTGAAAGGAGTGATATGATGAATCACTTGTCCATGTCAGAATAATCTATTACTTTATTTTCAAAAGCATATCATTTTACTCCTTAAGGACACATGTATCCACATCTATGATTTTGAGGTTTGTCAAGAATTGGAATTAGCTTTAAATATTAAAGCCTTTTCACTACCATACTATGAAACTAATATATTTTTTTAGCTTTCCTTATTCCAATGAGTAATATATCCCGAGAAAGAAAGAAAGAAAGAGAGAGAGAGAGAGAGAGAGAGAGAAAGAAAGAAAGAAAGAAAGAAAGAAAGAAAGAAAGAAAGAAAGAAAGAAAGAAAGATAAAAACAGTAAAGAAAAGAAGGAAGGAAGGAAAAAAAGAAAAGACAGGAAGAGAAAAGAGGCAGTAGCTTCTATTCTTATTACATTCCAGTTTCTTGAGTTTAGTTGTGGGTTAATGTTTTTTGTACATCTTATATAAACCCTATACTTATTATAAGTTTCTCTAGTAAATGTGCACGTCTTCCTTTTCCCCTAAAAGACCAATGATGCAACCTATATTTTAAAATCATAGACAGCCAAGGGAGTTGTCACTGATGGTGCATATTTCCTAAGTGTTTTGTGTATTCCTCCTCCCATAGGCATGTATGCCAACTCCCCTCCTGAGACTGCACCTGCTAAGATCACTGATGCTTTTCTGCTTCCCAAATCTATTCAGGCAATTTAGCCTCTCTTGTCTGGATCTCAGACTTATTGGACTATACAGACCATTTTTCATCTGGAAATCTCTTCTTTATTATTCTCAGAAGGAAAGAGCCTGGTCTTGTCTCAACTGTCTTTAAAGCTCCTTTCTTCCTCCACCTACCCTTCAATCCTGGAATTGCTCAGAGTATAGAACCCCCTTTCCTCTCGTCTCCCTCTACATGCTCTCCATTACATTCCCCTTCTGTCTTTTTATTCAACATTGACTTCTCTTCACAATTAGAGGTTATCTACCTGGCTTGTCTAGTTAATATTGCCACTTAGCTTGTTACATCAGCTACTCATAATAAATGAGTACTAATTCTAATGTTTGGTACTGCCTTTTAAAATTGCTACTTTCTCAGCCACATCATTTCTTAACCTGGAAACATCAATCACTGTAGTAGCCTGTTCTGAGAGCAAGCATTGAGTCTTATTCATTTCTATATTTCCAGCAGTTGGCACAATGTGTGAAGCATGGAGGTTGTACAATTAATATCTTGAATAGGGGCACCTGGGTGACTCAGTTGGTTGAGTGTTCGACTTCAACTCAGGTCATGATCTCATGGTTCGTGGGTTTGAGCCCCGCATCAGGCTCTGTGCTGACAGCTCAGAGCCTGGAGCCTGCTTCTGATTCTGTGTCTCCCTCTCCTTCTATCACCTTTGTCCACTTATGCTCTCTCTCTCTCTCTCTCTCTCTCAAAAAAATAAAAATGTTAAAAAAGTAAAAAATATCTTGAATAAATACATTTTCCTTTTCCTTGCTTCTCAAATACAACTCACTGTACTGATTTCTAGTTTACATAATGTAAGAACTGTGTCATCTCAAAAATCTATTCATCTGAATAACTAATATTTCTCTTCTGGACAATACCTAGTATGTATTTATTCTTATTATACCTGTGTATAGATTTCAAAATTTATAATTCCAATCTTAGTACTCCTTTAATTTTCTCCAACACCATCAGACCTTTGTACCTCATTTCCTTTCATATAGAGTCGGGGCTGAATCACAGATCAACTTGACCCTATGAGCACATTCAAGCCTTCTCTTTATTTTCACACCGTCCCCAGCAAATAGCCTCATCTATGTTCCTATATCCAGTGGCTGAGTACCACTGGACAACTGTATGAATCTGAATTTGTGTTTTCTAATGCATGGACTAGAAATGCTTTCTCTCTTGCAATCAGTCAGCTCTCCATTTTCCTCATTGTTCAGATGTGCTACTTTTCTCTGCATTCTTCCCTTCTTCCTTTATCTAGAGACAATCATCTTTATTCATTATTTTAGAAATGTAAAGACACCGGCATGAAAGCCACCAAGTACTCCTTACTCTGCCAGCCACAAGTTGCTAGTTGCAGATATTTCACTGCTGCCTTTCCTCCGGCCTTTGAAAGTTTGGTCTGTTCAATGCCATGCTGTCCGTGATAGTCTCAATCCTGCTCACTCATGAATCTTCCAGCACTTTTCCTTTCAGTGATTTGCCTCTCCTGAATTTTTAAATCTCCCTTTCTACTGATCGTTTCTCCTTAGGGCAAATTATACTCTGTCTCCCTCTCCCTCACTAAATCTGCTACTGCACCTGGCCCTTGAATGCTGGATGTTTCCAGGTTTCCATTCTTTCCTAATCCTGATGCTTTAATTAAGTGATGTCATCTCCTACCTATAAATTAACAACTTCCAAATCTCTGTCTCCAGCTTTGACAAAAGTCATAAATCACAGGTATGTATACCCAACTACTTACCGGATAAAGCCATCTAAAGTATGCAAAATGTCTACAAATGAAATTATTCTTGCCTTTCTTTCATCCCATCAAAAACTTACTCATTCTCCTTGTTCTTTCTCTCAAGGACCATCTCCATTCTTCAGCTAATGATTGAAGTCAGAAATTCTGGGACGATGATTGACTATTACCTTTTTCTTAAAAGATTTTAGGAAGATTTTAATACTACTTTTTTCTTAGTTTCATCTTTATCATTTTTGAAGAATCCTATATTCAGGTGTCTCTGCTTACTAAAAGGCATGGAAAATATTTACACCTAGAGTCAACTGGCTTACATTATTTTTAACATCCTAGGGATATTCTGAACAATAGAGGTCTGGGGACAGAGACAGAGTTGGCTCTGATACACAGTCTTCCTTGGCATCACTTACTGCAGTTTGTCTTAAAGTGGTTGCTTAATGAGTCTACATTCTAGTCTTACATTCCTCTCAAGGCTGCCATTCCATGAATCCCAGGAAAGCTACCTGAATCTTCTAGATAGCAAGAAAGAATGAGATAACCCAAGGGGAGGAATTGGACATGATATTATAAACTTGGGATTTTAAGAAGGGTTATCAGTAATCTTTCAGCAGATAGCTAGTGCTTTGCATATATCAAGACTACACAAATATATCTATCTGATTCCAGCATTGCCTTCAGCAACCTCTTGAGGCTGATTTCCTAAACTTGCTTCCATTTGGATTGCACTTACAGTACACCACTGATTCATACTTTTCCAAAATCACCAATGAGTCCCTTGCTACCATATCCATTCCACTTTGCAATCTTCTTTTTCATGACTTTCCTATAGGATTTGAAAAAGTTGGCTACTCCCTACACATTTGGAAACTTTTGAAATTCTCCTGTCCTTGTCTTGCATAACAGCAAGGGTCCTGGTTCTTCTTTGTCTAGTATCCTTTATGTTATTCTCTTTCTTGAGCTACTTCCTAAGTGTTAGTGGACCCGGGGATAGTGTCTTAGGTCTTCTTCTCTTCTCAGGCTGCATACCTTCCCTAGGAGAAGGCTTTCACTCTATTTGACTCTGATTAACTTTATGTACTGAAGTTTGTCAGTTCTATATCTCCAGCCTAGATCTTTCATCTGAACTTTAGACTAATACACCCAACTGCATAATAAACTTTTCCATTTTGCTGTCTTATAAGGATTTCACATTTTTCATGTTCAATATTGAGCTACTTATCTCTTCCCTATGCTTGCTTTTTCTCCCAAGCTCCCTATAACAGAAACAGCTTTTCATCTCTCAGTGGCTCAAGCAAGAAACCGAGGTATCATTCTTGACTTCCTTTCTCTTGCACACCTATACCTTCTAACTACCAACTCTGGGTCCACCTGAGAACTGCCCTCAGTATACCCACTTATAGACATACCTTCATGTCACAACCATCGTCCCAGTAACAATCATCTCACCCGGATTATATCACATTGTTCTGTAACTGGTCCCACTTCTTCAAATGTTAGACCTCTAAGGGCTGTTTTCGATTCTGCAGTTTGGGCAACCTTTAAAATACACATTTGATCAGGTAATACCTTTGATTTAAAACTTAAATATTTTCCCATTGCTCTCCTCTTTCCCAATGCTAGCCATCTGTGACCACCCTCTCCTCTGCAAACATTGAAAGTTGTTATCCATGCTTAAGTTGAATTTCTTTCAAGGTGTGCTTTGTCACATTACTCCTTTAGCTTTGAAAACCACTCCACCCTTTGACCCTACAACAGTCTTCATTTACTGAATAAATTCTAGTACTTCTTCCAGGACAGAGATTACAAGATTGGGTTGGGGGTTCCATTTATATACTCATGTGTATATTATGTCTCCTTATACATCTCATCCTTTATTGTATATCCCCTCCATTGAAGTTTAATATCTGTGTAAGTGGAAACTGAGTCACTTTCACTTACTTCACTCTGAGAACTTAGCACATGTGGTAGGCAAAGTTCTAAGAATGATACAATGACACTTTAGTCTTGTATGATCTCTACTCTCTTGAAGGTGGGTAGAGTCTATAAAAAGGATCTAATGCCATTTTCTTGATTATATTACATTATATGGAAGGATTGAGGTTAATAATCAGTTAATTTCAGGTTAGTCAAAAGGAAGATTATCTATATGGGTCCACTTTAATCCCATGAACCCTTTAGAAGTAGAGAGTTTTCTTTCATTTGTAGAAGAGTCAGTCAGACAGGTTCAAAGAATGAAAAGGTTTCCAGTCAATATGTCTAATATGTCGATCTTTCCATATAACCTACAAATAGGTGCTCAACCCAGCTGTTACCTTGATTTCAGCCTCTGAGACCTGGTCAAGAGCCCAGTTGAGACTATTTGGACTTCTGACCTAAACTATGAGATAATACATAGGTATTGTATTATATCACAAAGTTTGTGGTTGTTATAGCAGTGTTAGAAAATTAACACAGTACACTTTCTGAAACATAGTTGCAGCTCAATAAATGATTATGGAATAACTGAATAGAACTTTAATGAAAATTTAAGAATATAATAAAACAGCCCTCAACTATTCTGTTATTTGAAGTACAAGTGTATTTTTAAAGGTGTAATATGTATACTGTTTTAAGTTAATAATGGATTCATTTTTAAAGTAGTTCATTTGAGGTTGTCTGTGTAATTTAAGCAGCATCTCCAGGCCAGGAGCTTCTCAATGTTAAACTACATTTAATAGGTCTATTATAAGAGAGATATAATATGTCCATCAAAAATATAAATAAAGACTCCAATATCAGCACTATTATTAGTAATTCAGTGAAAGATCTAGCAGTCAAAGCTTGCCATCAGTTTCAGAGGGTTGATTCTACTGATATCTTTGTGTCCCACATACATCCCTGGGTGACTGCCTTAGTGTTCGGGTTTTGACTTGCCATTTTTCCCAGAGGCAACTCTTAAATCTATGTCAGAGCATTGTAGGATGTCTGCTTATTCAAACCAAGTATTCAAACCCCTGCTGTTCTGGGATTGCTGTTTGATTGCTAGTACTTATTTCTCTTTGAGTCTTAGCCTATTAAGAAAACAGTTTTGATGATAAGAAGGAAAATAAACCTATAAAATCCTGCCCTGTTTTTGATCATAGTTTCCCTTTAAATAATGAAGGTTATTTAGAGAATCTTTTAGAAGAACACCAATATGATCCTTTGAAATATTACTTGTGTTGATTTATTTACATTTTTGTTGAAAACTTTGGGTCAGGCACAGCGTTGGACACTTCTAATATAAGGCTATATTAGTGGGGCACCTAGGTGGCTCAGTCAGTTAAACATCGACCTCTTGATTTCGGCTCAGGTCATGATCTCACAGATGTTGAGATTGAGTCCCCCATTGAGTTCTTGGTCACAGCACAGAACATGCTTGAGATTCTCCTCCCTCTCTCTCTCTCATTCTGTCCCTCCCCTGCTCATGCTTGCACTCTCTCTCTCTCAAAATAAACAAACATTTAAAAAAAATTAAAGGACATATTAGTCACAGTGAACATCATATTGAATTATCTCATACAAAATTGATCTCAGGGCAAAATCAAGTAGCAGATACTGAATTAGCCTAGCCATACCAACTAAATACTAATAGGTTAAAAGTGCTGCCTTCTGAGCGGTTTGAGCAGAAAAATATTTCAGAAAGAACGTGGATGGAATATTCCTGAGTGGAAACTTATTGAAGAGCAATCAATAAATTTGGATATAGAAGCGTGAGTTATATTTGCGAAGAGTGAATGGTGCACCTTAAGTGTCATGTAGATTAGAATACAGGGAGGAGCAAGAGATGAAGTTGGAGAAGTCACATCAAGAACTGTGAAGAAGCTAACTATTGTGAGCGAGAAAGTTACTGTTGCCCGAGTTGCGTGCATGCTGTAGAACATACAAGGCTGCTGTTGGGCTAGATGCAATGAGAAAAGGGATTTTTATTTTCACAAATGCAATATGAATGAGCAAATGCTGTTACAGCTGTAAAGGTACACATATTTATCTATATACACAAAACACACATTTATATAATGGATTGTGTCATATCTGAGACAGATTTTTCCAAATAGCCCCAAGAGTTTTAGCCATACGAGGATTACGCATTTCAATGGTACCACAGACGAAATAAGTCTAACACAAAAGTTAAAATCTAGGCCACATTTCCAACAGGGTGGAGAGATGATATAGTGATT
This sequence comes from Proteles cristata cristata, assembly GCA_017311185.1. Classification (NCBI taxonomy): domain Eukaryota; kingdom Metazoa; phylum Chordata; class Mammalia; order Carnivora; family Hyaenidae; genus Proteles; species Proteles cristata. The sequence continues at coordinate 887,873 of JAESUZ010001011.1, read as the reverse complement.
AGAATCTTATTTGACCCAGTGCCAGTAAGAATCACTGTAATACTAAAATAATGACAAATTATTCACTAGAGTAGGTTTAATCAATCGGTTACTACTACTTTTTTAAGATAAAAGATTCATTTAAATATGGACATATTTAGTTAGATGGCTCGCTTATATTCAGGATATTGATGCTTCTGACATTACACTTAGAAAATGAAGTGCTATATTTTAAAAGTAACAAAGGTGAATCTCAAGTTACTTCTTGTTAAATGACTTCCTTAAATGTCCTGGGTATGTTCTGCAAAGGTTAGCCTCTTCTTAGGTTTCATAAGCAAATCATGCATAATTTTCTCTGATTTACCTGTGTTCATGAACACAAACTCTCATATAGTCATAAATAGACTGATTGACTAAACTAATGACATTTGGGCCTTTTCTCATTCCTTTATAATCAATGCCCAGTGAAGATTCTTTTTTCTTTTCACACATATATATCCTTCCCCACAGTGTACCCATGACTTAGTTCTCTTCTCAGACATTTTTCCCTTTGTTTTTTATAAAATCTCTCTTCTCCTCATATTTCTGAAAGGAGGTCAGTCACTTTTAAATTTTTCCAATGGAGGTGTGCCTGGGTGGCTCAGTTGGTTAAGCGCCTGACTTCAGCTCAGGCCATGATCTCATGACCTGTGTTTTTAAACCCCATATCGAACTCTGAGCTCAGAGCCTGGAGCCTGCTTCTGATTCTGTGTGTCTCTCTCTGCCCCTCCCCCATTCATGCATGTGCTCGCACACTCTTTCAAAAAAATGAATAAACACTAAAAATAAATAATTAAATAATTCTTCAATGGAGCACATTTTGTTCTTCTTACCCGGAACAGAATCATTTTTCTTTGACTAAAAGTGTATTCTTTATAATATTTCAATCTCTTTTTAATACTTTTTACAGTTTTCAAGAAATATTCCAAAGTAGTTCGATGTTTGACTCCCCCACCTCCTAGATGATTTAAATACAATTATTTCTATGTTTAGTAAAGTTATGCCCTTTCTGTCTTGATTCATAGCCTATATTCACAAGCAAAATAAGCCACAATAAAAATATGGGAGATTATAATGTATATTCTTCACTTGTCTCCAAATTTTAATTAGATAAATTTAGTTTCGTGGTAATTCTCATACTCAAAACTCTGTATCTGTTTGTATACAGTTAATATAATCTCCTGGAAAGATAATTCAGTAGCTCCCTCCATGTGGATGATCAGCTCTCATCCTGACTCAGATTTACCAAAGTGACCATAGTAAAATATTTAATATTTCTGTACTACGGTTTTATTGTTTCTAAATGAAGGACTTGATATCCTTAGAGATTTATCTTAACTTTAATTTTTTTATCCTACTATAAAAGCATTTTATCTTCAAGGTATTTACTTTGAATGTTTTTCAACCTCTACAGTAGCAAATTTAGGCAATAACAGGATTATATAAAGAATGCTATCCTCATATCACGAGTTGTAACACATTAATAGGATCTTGGGGAAAAAAGATCATCCTGAATATAGGCCATTTTCTCAACATTTTTCCATTATGAATCCAAAAATATATTTTTCTCTTAACCAAGATAGATAAATCTTTCTTTTTCCAGTGTGAAGGACGATAATAGATAAAAACTTTTTCTAAAGAAAGTTGACTTCCATTGAAGTGGAACTTGGGAAGCTGTTTATCAATCTTCTGTTCTGCCTGTCAAAAGAGAGTCATTTCCTAAAGGTTGTCTTTGTGATCTAAATTCCTGTTATCAGCCAGTACTAACTGAAAGGTTAAGAATTAGAAATGTGTTGTCTGATATGAATCACCTTATCACCTTGTTGCCATTATTCTACATTAAAAGTAAGAAAAATTAGTAGTACTAGAAGGTCTGGGGAAGATGACAGAGTAGGAGGTTCCTGAGCTCACCTCCCATGGACATACTGAGGCAGCAACGACATACAATGCAACTCAATCTGAAAATAACCTGAAGATTCACACAATAGATCTTCCACAGCTAAAAACAGAAGAAAAAAAGGTCACATTGAGAAAGGGTTGGAGGGGCAGAGATGAAGTTGGGAGCCAAGCCCTCATCAGTGGTGATTCAAGAGTAGGAAGAGTCTTATCGGCATGGAGGTACACCCTGAGAATGAGGGGATCAAGCAATAGACAACCTACAATAGAAAGATGAGCCCTCAGATGAGTCTGGATTTGAAAATCAGTGGCACTTAAATCTGGAAGAGCCAGAGAGCTTTGGGAAACCTAGACTCTGTTCTTAGTGAACTGTACTATGTCAACTCAGTTCAAGACACAGGGCAAAGGCACCTGTTTTTGAGCACCCGGGTTATACATAAAGTAAATTTATTGACTAAGTTTAGGACATGTGTTGGAGGAGCAGGGATCTGGACCTTTCTCCAGGAACAGAAATTCTGACGGGTGCCATTTTTCTTGCCCTCCTTCTTCCCTGCTGGTTGGATCTTTGTGGGAACGAGCTCTGATACTTTTCTTTTTGGTAGCACATCTTCACCTTGCTGGCATAGCTTGCCCAGCCCAGAATTCCTCTACTGACCCACACTACTCAACACTCCCACCCAGCAGGCAATCCTCAAAAGCAACTTCTGCCCTGTGGGGACGGGCAGGGGAGTAGTGAGCCCCACACACCAGAATGCCTTCAGCAGCTATAGTACTCTGAAAATTGTAAGACACTGATGAAAGAAATTGAAGATGATGTAAATAAATGGAAAGATATATCAGGCTCGTGGGATGGAAGAATATTGTTAGGTTAAAATGTCTAGAATATCCAAGAAATCTACAGATTCAATGCAAAATACCTATGAAAGTACCAACAGTATTTTTCATAGACCTGGGACAAATTATCCTAAAATTTATATGACTAAAATACAGAGAACAAACTGATGGTTGCCAGAGGAGTAGAGAAGGCAGTGGTGGGTTGGTAGGAGAAGCGGATTAAGAAGTATAGACTTCCAGTTTTAAAATTAGTAAATTACAGAGATGAGAAGTACAGCATAGAAAAAACAGTCAATATTTTAATACCTTTGTATGGAAATAGTTACAACAGTGTGGTGAGCATTTTGTAATGTATATAACTGTCAAATCATTAGGTTGTGTACATGAACATAATATAATATTGTACGTCAACTATACTTCACTTAAAAAAGTCTTTATGTGGGACACCTGGACAGCTCAGCCAGTCAAGCGCCTAACTCTTGATTTCAGTTCAGGTCATGATCGCACATTTTGAGATCCTGTGAATTTGAGCCCTGTCAGGCTCTGTGCTGACAGTGTGGAGGCTGCTTGGGATTCTCTGTCTTTCTCTACCACTCCCCTGCTTGCACTCTTTCTCAAAACAAATAAATACAAAAAAAAAAAAAAAAACCTTCATGTGATGACATTATTCAATTGATTTTCAAAAATGAAAGCCAAATGCTACTGGTTTCAATTAACAAGGAACTCAGTAAAGGTTTATGAACATAATAACCTGCATTTGGTTAGAGACACAACTTAAACACACATTAAGTAATTATACCATTTAATATCAGGAATTTGGACATGAATAGCTGTTAGATATATTATGCAACACATATATCATTTTCTTACTATAATTTCATTGAAACTTAAAAAGAAAACTATGATCAAAGATGCATAAGATAGTCAAGATTCCTGCAAGTTTAGCTTCAAGCATAATCATGTGCAACATAAATATGATACAAATACTGAAGTTCTGGTTGACTGGAAATAGAAATTAGAAGACCTAATCATCATCTTGCCTTTGTGTTAAATCGCCATGTCACCATTACATTACTTTTTACCCTTAAGGACAACTATTTATTCTGATTGATAAGGTAGGCAGGATCTCCAGAGCTGTTTTAAAACTTAGACTTGAACCTTATTTGAGAATATTTTATATTATAAATCTAACATGTCTTTAAATTATTATCTGATTTTACTCCATCTACATTTTCACAAAATCCTAACTAATCTTGGTCATCTTAACAGAGTAAGAAAATTATTCTGACTTTCAAAATCTAATTAAAATACAGTATCTCCTGAAATATTTTTATAGTTTCCTTTGTGATACACTTACCCTGGAACAGCAGTCATCTTACAAATAAGATTGGTAACATCATCTGTTCCCTACCTAAAGACCATCTAAAACAAAAATGAAAACAAAAAGACCCTTTCTCTTACCTTTTATGGTAAGAGTTAGCCATAACCAGCTGATAAACAAGATACTAAGTCTGTAATACAAGGGCTCCTAGGGGTCTCAGTCGGTTAAGACTCCTACTCTTGATTTTGGTTCTTGATCGTGATTGAGATCACGATCTCAGGGCCCTGAGATCAAGCGCCATGTCATGCTCTGCACCTACTGATAGATAGCATGGCCTGAGATTCAGCCTGGCATTATCTCCCTTCCTCTCTCTCTCTGCATCCGCCCTCCTTGCTCGCACATGTGCACACTCTCTTTCTCAGACATTTAAATCTGTAATACACAACAAAGCATTAAAAAACATCAAGAAAGATACAGAAGGCAGGAATAGATCCTTGAAACCAATGGTCAGCGAAATTGATAGCACATGTCCCCATATTTAACAAACTATATTTTCAAAAAATGGCACCGTGTGCTTCTTAGAGTTGGATATCAACATTTGCCCCAAGAGAATGATGTATATGTTCCCTCCTCTTGAATTTGGCTTTGCCTGAGAGTACAGCATAAATGACACTTTGTGACTTTCAAGACATGGTTATAAAAGTTGATTCAGATCCAGCCTAGAGCTCTAAGGTGTTTGTCTTAGAAGCCAGGAGCCAAACTGTGAAGAAGAGGGACCACAGGACAAGAGCACATGGTAGTGTTTGAGCTGGCAATGACCACCAAGAATAGTACGCAGCCTCTGGTTTGTGACTGAGCACGCCTTCAACTGTCCAGTCTGTAGCCACCAACTCACTTTCAGCCTTCAAGTCTTCCCAGCTGAGGTTCCAGAATCATGAAACATCTTACTGTTTCCCATAATCCATCCAAATTTTAACTCACAGGATCCATGAGCATAATAAAATATTAATCATTCTGTGCCAGTACATTGGGGTGTTGTTATGCAGCAATAGATAACTAGAGCCCACTAGAGTAGCCAAATGTTTTTTTTCTCTTATATGTACCAAGTGGGATATGGATTTGTGGTCATTATACTATAGGGGATTCATTAAAAAAAAAAAGATTTATTTCTCATATTAAGTTTCAAGTAATGCTGCTTGTTTTACCACGTGATCAATGCTTTCTGCCTATTCACTGAAATGCAAATTATACTCAATAAAGTATTTTATGTAAATTATTAATTATTCATCAAAACTCATTAATAGTAAATTGATTTGCTTTCTCAAACTTAATTCTGTCATGGGCCAAAGGCTGCATCAGTAATAAGCAATAAAGACTCCTTCATTCTGGTTTTGCTATTCACTTTATCTCCAATCCATTTACAATACAACTGCCCCTCAAAACTCACAGGGAAATACTCTGTTCTAGGCTGCTAAGTCACATTCCTGGTATTTTTGTTTCTCACTCATCTTGAAACTTCAGTCGCTAAATTCTCCCATGTCTCACTATTTGACACAGTGGGACCAATTCCCTCTTCACCCTAGCTTTAGATCAAATGTCTGTCCATCTCATTATTCTATTGTCCCATTCATGAATTCTTCCTTCTCCTCTTTGAGGTGAGAATTCATGGTTCATTGAGGGGAAGTTTCTACAACTTCATGAACATTAAAATATCATTAACAACGGGGTCTCTGACATGGAAAAATAGAAATGAATCAGCAATATACAAATAAGGGTTTTTGTTCTCAGATAAAATATTAAAAATAATGTGCAGATGAAACTGACTTGTAGGAGTTAACAGAATTTATTTTAGAAGTGGACTCCAACCTGCTAGTATCATTAAGAAAGGATAGAATAGCAAAATAGCAGCCTTATCACTAATGAATTCAAATAGAAGTTTTAGATTTGGCATTTGTGTGTTTATTTATATAACTTCAGCCCATATCAGAAAAATAGCAGAGTGCCATCAGCAACTATTAATTATTTAGGGCTTCCTACATTTTAGACTTTTGATTAGGTATTACATTCATATTTATAATACTTATAACAATGGTACAGTGTAGATATCAAAATTCTAATTTTATAGCCAAGAAAAATGGGACCTAAAAACATTAAAGTGACAATCTAAAATCAGAAGACTAGTATATTTGTTCATATTTACCTCAGAGTTTACTGTTTCTGTCACTTCAATAGATTTCCTCTTTTCCAGCTAAGTACAGTCACAGAAACAATCTCATTTCTTTATTTTTTCAAGATCATAGCATTTTTAAATCTACTTTTAAATCACTTTGCTGAGATATAATTTCTAGAAGGTGAATTGACAAGAGTATTATGTGTTTAATCAAAGATCTAAGAATAACATCAGTCTGATGGTATGACATGGTATGGTATGATTTGTTTTCAGTGCCTACTAGACATTTAGTCACTCACCTTCAGAGCCTTTTATTTAGCCAGTACCCAGACAGTATATTATCAGTAAAAAGTAATTGTAAACTACATTTTAAAATATCTGTTTAACATCTGCATCTCAGTTCCTGAAAATCCACAGAAAAGAATCTTATAGCCACATGACATGTCATTTTTTTAATCACATTTTTCAAAATTGCATTCAACATCACTAGACAAAATGACTACACATCCCTTTTCACACTTCAGTTTTCTTTCTTTTTAATATTTTTATTTATTTCTAGGAGAGAGAGAGCATGAGCAGGGGAGGGTCAGAGAGAGAGGGAGTCACAGACTCTGAAATAGGCTCCAGGCTCTGAGCTGGCAGTCAGCACAGAGCCCGACGCGGGGCTCGAACCCACGAACGGCGAGATCATGACCTAAGCGAAAGTCGGACGCTCAACCGACTAAGCCACCCAGGCGCCCCAATACACTTCAGTTTTCTAAGATGTACATTTCATAACTTCACCTCTCTCCTCAAATCTGTATCTGATCCTTGAGAACTTTATTCACATGCAGCTTCTTTTTGGAGACACATCTCATGTTCATTACTGCCTAGCGGGTGGTATCATTCTTTGCTCCTCTAAACCAATTCCTTCCCCTGCTCTTGTCAAAATCCCTGTTCCTTTAAGAACACGAGGCATCAGGCATGTCTTTTGGATATAACCTATTAACCGCTCATTCACTAATTTATAATTCACTTATTCATTGTATCTAGTTTTCAGTTTTAGTCAACTCTATGCCTGTATTAATTATTGAAGACACCAGCATTCATATAGAGAATTCAACCAGACCTTTTGATCTCTCAGTTCTTGATACACCCAATTTCAACTATCTTTTCCTCCACATCTCATCAATCATGAACTGTCATCCCCAACAATGACACTAGCTCTGTCATCATGGTCTTAAGCATTCTACCTTCAGATCAATATTTCCTGTTTTCCATCTTATGTACTTAGGTAGAATATTTCCATTCACTCAGGTCTCATATCTTATCAGAATCTTCAATCTATTAATGCTAACCTTTGTTTTAATCTCAGATGATAATCTTACCTCCCAATTCATAGAGACAATATGCAATCATATATGACAGCCTCTTCCTTTGTCTACCAAACTCATCTATCTGGTTGTGTGTGTGTCCATATATCCTACTTTCTCTTCAGGTTATAGTGGGAAAGGTGTCCCAACTTTCATCTCTGTTCTGAATTCTATGTCTTCTCACCTTCTCAGTGTTTTTACTTTGGGGGATATTCTCTTTTTTCCTCCTGCACCATACTTACCTTTCATTCTGTGATTCATTACCATGAGCACACAAATATGTCTTAGTATTGACCATCTTAAAGCATCTTTCTTTGACTTACTCTCCTCCAGCTACTCCTGATTCCTTTACAAAGCAAATTTCTCCAAAGAACAGTTCTTGATATTTTCCCTACTCTATCACTACTTTCTTTAATAATCTTACCTGATCCAAAAGTATAAATCTTTCTAATAACAACTACCAAATATTTTATTTGTCAGAATATCCTAAGCCCTAGACTAAAACAATAATAAAAAAAAAATCTTCTCTATTTAATAGCTGATAGGTTGGCATCTTCTACTTAACCAAACTCTTGATTTTTCTTCATATTAAACCTAGTCTTCTCCAAATCTTCTCTAACTTTGTAAAAGGTACCACAGCTTTCTCAGGCTAAAAAGCTAGTACATAATTCAGCTCAGGCCACCATAGAAAATATCCATATACTCAATGGCTTAAACAACAGACATTATTTTTCTCATGTTTCTAGAGGTTGGATGTATAAAGCTTCTTGGGTTGTAGATAATCATTTTCTCACTGTGTCCTTACATGCAGAAGGCAGGGAAAGAGAACTACCTGGTGTCTCTTCCTATTGGGTACTAATCACATCATGAGGGCTCTATCCTCATGACCTCATCTAAATCCAGTTATTATTCAAAGGACCTTCGCCATATACCATCATTGCCCATTAAGTCTTTAATGTGAATTTGGGATGATGTAATTCAGTCCACAGCACCTAAGTATATATTCTCACTTCCTCCTCTGCTGATACTCCCTACAGTCATTTTATCCACAGATCCAATCACAGGTCACCATTTATTACTTTGACACAAGTTCAAGCCACATAATTTATCTATGATACAGCAACAGCCTCCTAAATTGTCTACTTTCTGTCTTCCACCTGGACTGTAAGTCCTTTGTAAACTCAGAGGTCAGTGTCTTAGTTTTGGTTCTATCACAAGGTACCACTGATTGGGTGGCTTATAAACAACACATTTGTCTCTCATAGTTCTAGAGGCTGGAAGTCCAATATCAGGGTGCCATGGTCAGATTCTGATGAGAACATTTTTCCAACCTGCAGACTGCCACTATCCCTATATGGCAAAGATCAGAAAGCTCTTCAGGGTCATTTTATAAGACATGAATTCATTTGTGAGAACTGCACACTGAAGACTTAATTACTTCCCATAGGCCCCATCTCCTAATACCAGAGCTTAGGATTTCAATATATTAATTGGGGAGTGGGGGGGGGGGAGAAAACATCAGCCTTTTGCAATCATGTTTTTAGATCCAGGCATGTTATTCCTCTGCTAATATCTTCCAGTAGCTTCCCTGGAAACTCTCCTTCCCATGGCCTCACTCATCTTTGTTGACAGTCTATTTTACCTTATCTCTATCTTCTCTACACTGGCCTTTTCCAAACCTTGATTATATTAATTTCTTCATTATTCAGAGCCTCTCCATTTGTTAATCTTCTGGATGCGGTGTTTTCTGGCAGACCCTTGCATGGCTGCCTCATCATTTAGAACAAATGGCATCTCTTCACAGAAGGTTCTCTGACCAACACCTCAAGCTAAAGAAGCTGTCTCTTTATTTTTTTTACAAATAATTTATTGTCAAATTAGTTTCCACATAACACCCAGTGCTCATCCCCACAAGTGCCCTCCTCCATGCCCACCCCTCCCCCCTCCCCCCACATCCATCAGTCCTCAGTTTTTGTCAGCATTCAAGAGTCTCTCATGGTTTGCCTCTCTTCCTTTCCCCCACCATTTCCCCCCTTCTCCCCCTTGTTCCTCAAATTCCTCCTAATCCTCCTATACGTGCACACATATGATATTTGTCCTTCTCTGCCTGACTTATTTCGCTCAGCATAACACCCTCAAGGTCCATCCATGTTGCTACACATGGCCAGATTTCATTGTTTCTCATTGCCATGTAGTATTCCATGGTATAGATAAACCACATCTTCTTGATCCATTTATCTGTTGATGGACACTTAGGCTCTTTCCATGTTTTAGCTCTTGTGGAGAGTGCTGCTATGAACATTGGGGTACATGTCTCTTTAATGGCTCACAATGGATTGTCTTATTTTGTTTTCCTATTGCAGTCATTAGCCCGTATTGTCTTTTTCTTTTGTATATGTTTCTGTGTTATCCTTTGGGTTCATCCATTAAAATGAAACCTCCTTGACGGCAGGAATGAGGCCTTTCTCAACATTTCATAATTAACACTTAGAACTGTGCTTGCAGATAGGAAGCCATTAATAACTATTTGCTGACTGCTTGATGTTTTGTGGTTTACATACATTAGGAACCTCTGAAATGCAGTCTCAGACTATCTGTAGCATTTAATTTGTTTGGGAGAGAGAAGAAAAAAAATCTAAATTATGCATCTACCTGATACCTGTTGCGTAGTGCTAGACAGCAACCACCACCAATCTGAAAATATTTTATATAGTATCTTTGATATTTTGCTTTCCGTGTTAGGAAAAGTCACCATATACTCTGAGAACTAATTTTTGTACTCATATGTTTGAAAAAACAAATACACACCATATAGTTTATCTAAAATGATTTTTCCTTATAATTTTTTTCTTTATATACTTAATGTTACCTATTGCTCACGACTTTAGTATTATGACTTAATACACTTACATGAAGTTTGCTACACCAATTTACCAGCTATTTCCAGCAGGCTTTTAAAGAAACTATAAAAAGCTACCATTCCTACTGTTTGGATTTTTTCTGAGTTTTGATTATCTTCCTAATTCAGTGATTCTCTTGTTTTAATGTGGATAAGAACCATCTGGGTAGTCAAGAGAAGGGGCACAAAAATGTGATAAAAATGTAGATTCTGCCTCATACCCATGCTGGCTCTGAAATCTACATTTTAAGTAAATATACCAGATGATTCCAATGCAGGTAATGCTGCATTTAATTCTCAAATAAAATCAATGAGATTGATTCTTTCAAGAATTATCCTTTTTTAGTGGATGATGGTATAGCAACAATTTGTAGGTAGCTAGTGTCTTTAAAACATTCATTGTTTTACACATCCTTTTCTCAGTTTAAGGAATACATGCTATTCTAGAAAATTTGGAAAGTATTGAATAATTTGTAGATGGCAAATGTCACTTATAATTCTATGGTTACAGGTAACCACTGTTAAATTGAACACGTAATACATTATTTAACATAAATGGTTTTCTATTTTTATAAGCACATGTCAGGCACTGAACATAGGTATGTATGTAAGCAAGATGAAAATGCTTCCGTTCTTGTAAAAAAATATATACATATATGTTTATATACATATAATTGGTATTATATGATCACCAATTTTTTATCATCACCAATTTTTAATGGTTACAATATATGGTTACAAAATATTTCATTGTATAGACTGCACCCATAAAACTATTCTTCTAGTGTTCAATATTTAGAATGCATAAAAGACATATTTCTGTATAACATTCATCTAAATTCTGGATTATTTTTATATGGCTACCTCTTAAAAAGTGCAGTTTACAGAACCACGGATAGGAAACACACAACAAATGGTTTATAAAAATGTGCTGCCAATTTTCACTCTCAGAGGCCATAATCTTTCCGGTCTCATTTCCCTCTGGGGAAAAGTATTTTACTTTTCCAAATCTGTTCTATTATTATAAAATTTAGATTTTATAAAAATCAAATTTAATATATGAAATATTTTATGTCTTTAAAAAGTTATTTTTAATACTTTAAACATAATATTGAATACTTTATGTATTATTATCGCACTTGGTCAGTGAGACCCCATTAATCTGGGGACATGACAGCTCCGATGCACTCATTTTTCATTTGTGGGTGAATCTTAATTATTTTCTAAATAACATGAAAGTATTTTCACACTATTTTCTTTAATTTTGAATGCTTTATGACAGATCTGTATATGAATTATTCCTTTAATCTTTCTTTTCATTTTAATCTTATCCCACTGATATTATTTATAAACAATATACTTTTGTTCTCTTTGGTTTTTAATTTTTCAACTCTTAACTTATAAGCGGCAAAGAATGTTTTATGTATGAAATTAAAATCTAAATTAGTTTACCCCCCAATACTAACCAGTAATCCTTAAAGCATTTATTAGCAATCCTAATTTATTCTTTCCTCATAGATGTATTATATAGTAACCTTAACAAGTATAGGGAAATTGTTTACTAAGAATTCAAAAAAAATCTTTTTTTTAATGTTTATTTACTTTTGAGGGACAGAGAGAGAGACATAGAGAGAGAGAGAGAGAGACACAGAGAGAGAGAGAGAGAGACACAGAGAGAGAGAGAGAGAGACAGGGAGGGAGGGAGGGAATGAACACAAGTTGGGGAGGAAAAGAGAGAGAGGGAAACACAGAATCCGAAGCAGGCTCCAGGCTCTGAGCTGTCAGCACAGAGCCCAGCACAGAGCCCGGCACAGGGCTTGAACTCATGAACCATAAGATAATGACCTGAGCCGAAGACAGACACTCAACTGACTAAGCCACCCAGGTGCCCCTCTAAGAATATTTTGAAGTCAAAGACCTGTCAGACGTTTTTTGTAACAAAGATATTTGTTTGGTTAGAATTGTAATTTCACGTTCAAAAGCATGAATCAATCGGATCAGTTATTAATGAATAGCTGTAGAGGAGCATTCTTAAATTCTACCCTGGGGTTTGGAATGAAAAAGTCAATGTTAAGCCTTATGTATGAATTTTCCTACAGAAAATGTCAAGCCTTTAGGTAAATGTAGTATAAAATACAATGTGACCAGAGATAACTCTACCTTGTCACTACCAACGATCACTGGAATATTTTAATATTTTTTAATTAAAATTCAGTTTTTGTGGTATATTAGAGCCAGTCATGATCAGGTATCCACTCCCCTAATGGAAGATTTGCAGAAAGGAAGCGGTTGAGAGAATTCACTCCTATTGTAATAGCCCTGGGAAACAGAAACCAATCAGAAGCAAGATGGCATCAGGAGAAGCAGGACTTGCAGTGTGTTCTGTAAAAGGGCCCAGGCTCTGGGAAGGAGAAATGATGGTTCAAAATATATCTTCCTTGTTCAAGTAAGGTTGTGAGAGTCAGTTTAATGAGAATTTTTTTCTCTGTCAAAACAAGACGAATCAAAATGTGGCTCAACTCAGCCAATATATGGTACAAACCAGGAGATCTTTATAATTAGAACAGCAACAAACACATCCATTCTAATAGTGACTACTAGGCTATCATTAAGTTGAGCCAGGCACAAGAAAACCAGAAGACAGTATCTGGAAGCAAGGCTATGTATTATATTATTATTAATTATTATTTTACATTGGTAGTAATAATACACCATTTTTTGTTGTTATTGACTAATGCTTAATAAACCTATTGACAATACTCAATAAAACATGGAGGTGAGAAAAAATGATACAGATTCTTTGTAAATTAGTCAATTATTCTCTCTTGGTAATTGACTTGAATTTAATCATCTTTATCTGAAGTAATACAATCATATTCTAGATACCTTTTGGCAACCATATTTTCTTTACTTCATTTTTCATAAGCAGTATTTGTTAGCAACCAAGGAGATAGGGCAAAGAGAATTTTTATCACTCACTGAAATTTTTGGTTCTATTTTATACAAGGTTTTACAAGTAGATGGGTAAGGCTTATGTTTCCAGGTTAATCAGCTTCAAGGATCTGTCTTGCAAGATGACTTGACCCCAATGGAATTAGTTAAAAAAAAATACTCCTAATGGCATCCAGCATTGATTTCCTTAATGAATACCTCCTGAGGCTTCTCTGGGCTTATTTCCAGTATACTCCTATTGTTAGCCACTTTCTTCCAATCACTGTCAGAGTTACCTGGTAGGTATTCATTCATAATGCTGTCAAACACCTGGTTTGTGCTCTCACTCACTGCAGGCCCATTCACAAATGTATGGCAGAGCTAAGTTCCAAAGGAGTTTGCTCTCCTCAAGGAATTCGTACATTTTCCTTTTTTAAAAAATAGGTATCATATAATGAATCATATATTGATTTATGTATCAAACCTGGCTTGCTTATCTGAAATTCCTCATATGTTATTCAGCAGTCAACTACAAAGCAGTAGAGACCTCTTTTATACGAGTTAGATTTTAAGTTAGCACATCAGGCAAAATAATATACAGACAAATTCAACCCTAAAAATCTCCTTGCTAGGTGCTACTTTAGAAACCAACCTACCGTGTTTCAAAATTCAAACCTGACCCAAATAGTAGCTTCTCCCATGTTGAAAATGATTGCTATTTTACAAATACCAGGTCAAGTATTTTTCATATACAGTCAGATTCCCAATCTATACTGTGCAGTAAGATGTTCTCCCTATGAGAAGCAACCAGAAGTGAGGGAGTCCGGGGAAATGGCCAGGACAGCAGACTCACATATTTCATCCAAGCTTATTAGAGAGATTCGTGGACCAATTTCTCTTATGATTCAATTAGTTCTCTCTTCCTCTCCTCATTTTCGTGGTTCTCCTATAGTTTCATTCACTACAATTAGGTAGACAGATGAGTCCATAGCACTGTAACTTGAGAGTAACTATGGTCTGCATGTATATCCATAGTCCAGTTTTCCAGTCTTTAGTATCTATACAGCATTTATAGCTTTTGAATTTCTTATTTTATTTTATGAATTGCATATATCATATGTGATCAATTCTTGGGTGCAAGTAGGTGGAGAAAAATATAAAGTTAAGTATGAAAACAAATACATAAAAGTAACGCAGAAGAATGCCAAAAAAGGCAAAGGTTTCTACTTTTTTCCCCAGGGAACACTGCGATTAAAAAATTGTTTAAAACTGGGGCGCCTGGGTGGCTTAGTCGGTTAAGCATCCGACTTTCACTTAGGTCATGATCTCGCGATTCGTGGGTTCGAGCCCCGCATCGGGCTCTGTGCTGACTGCCATCTCAGAGCCTGGAGCCTATTTCAGAGTCTGTGTCTCCCTCTCTCTCTGACCCTCCCCTCCTCACACTGTCTCTCTCTCTCTCCTAGAAATAAATTTTAAAAAAATTAAAAATTGTTTAAAACTAAATACAATTTTCCATTATAAATGTTACAAAACACTTTTTATATGGTCTTCCAACTAAAAGTAAATGCAACGAATACAGAAGTTGACAAAGATTGTCACTGCATGAGAAATATATATAAAAAATATTAAGTACAGAAGCAGGTTGAAACATGAGAAAACAAGGCCACTGTGGCAGAAGTGGTGGCTGATCTTTTCTGTAGGATATGCAAAGAACAAGCTCAGAGTCAATGGTATAGAAGGTAGGAGCGAACTCAGGGTTAATGGTATTCACTGCAAGTCTAACACTGAGACTTTCAGCATCTGGCCTCACCTTTGTTCACAGTACTGACAGCCTGGTATCTGCTGCAGGCAGGGAGAGAGGATAGGTAAGAGGCTCCTCACTGAGTAAATGAGAAACTTCTGGGAGAACAGAGGCTTCCACTCTACGTCTGGAGTACCTTAAAGAAAAGCTTTCCGAAATCTGGAATCACAGAACTGTTCTGTATGCCATGCTGTATTGTTTGTCATAGACAAGTGTAAGTACCCAAACATCTATTAATGAGGGCTGAGTAAATGAATACAGATATCTCACAAGTTAGCATGGAATTTTAGATAGCCATTAAAAATAATACAATTGTAGGGGTGCCCAGGTGGCTCAGTGGGTTAAGCGTCTGACTTTGGTTCAGGTCATAGTCTCACTGTTTGTGAGTTCAAGCCTTACATTGGGCTCTGTGCTGACAATGTGGAGCCTGCTTTGGATCCTCAGTCTCTGGTCTCTTTTCCCCTCCCCTGCTTGTTTTCTCTCTCTCTAAAAAAAAAAAACATTAAAAAATAATAATACAACTGTAAATGTGCAGACATAATATTAGCAAGAGGTTTTTCTAAAGGGAAAAAGCAAGGCACCAAATAACACTGTAATATGCTATTGTTTGAATGAAAACAACTTAAAATGAGGACATAAGCTATAAAATATTTTAAAACATTTACATATTTTGAAGAGAGAAGCAGTCGAAGTAGATTTAAGAAAAGTGAACAGAACTCATAGGCATTATCTAAAGTTGATTAAAAAGTACAGGCATATTGTTTAGAATTATGGGCATAACTACCACAAAAAAAAAATAAGAAAAAGAAAAAAGAAAAGCCAAAGATAAGTTACAAAGACTACCAAAAAAAAATAGGTTCTGAAATCTGACCTATTGGATTTAAATCTCCATAGTTACACTTTAGTTATATAGCTCTAATCAAATCACTCATTTCCTATCCTCTAAATGGGTGATAAAAATAGAATCTTTGACATAAATCTGCTGTGGTAATTTTTTTTCAACAAGGAATGAAAAGACCTCAGTCCAATACTTGACATACAGAAACCAATCAATAAGCTTTAGAAATGCTAGCTAATTGCTTCAGAGTCTGTGTCTCCCTCTCTCTCTGACCCTCCCCTGATCACACTGTCTCTCTCTCTCTCAAAAATAAAAAGATTAAAAAAAAAAAAAAGAAATCCTAGCTAATATTATTCCTGAGAAGTATGTCTATGAGTATGTAGAAGTAGGAGATGGTAAATTCTCACTATTTTTAGGGACTACATATTTAATTTACATGTTTTCCTATCATGATTTACTGAAATAAGATTTTAAAATCTGTCTTTTGTAAATAAGAATGTTTGGCAAATCAAGTGATCCTGATAGGAAGTAATAGAAAACGGAAGAACAAGGCAGCAATGGAGATGGATTGGGTAAGCATTGTGAGGACAGGATCAGCAAACTAACCTAAGAGAAACATGACATAACCATGAAGAGAACTAGAAAATGTTGCCTGGAGATCCAGCTGGGGATAATAAAAAACTTAGTTTTAGGTATGTTGAACTTGAAGGAATGTCAATCTATCCAGATAGAAAAATCCAACAATTAACTTTCTTTTCAAAGCGGGAACTATGTTTTATTCATCCTTGAATCCTCACCACCTAGTTCACCTGGTGAAATATAGTAGCACTCAAAACATGTGGAATGAATGAACATTTGGATGGATGGATGGATAGATGAATATTAAGTGTAACTTATGTAAATATGTCAGTAAAGCCACATTTTAGGAGTATCTATATTTAAGGGAAAATATACAAAAAAAAAAAAAAAAAAAGGAGACCACTGGGAATGCCTGGGTAGCTAGCTGGGTTAAGCTTTGACCTTCTGATTCTGCCTTAGAATCATCTGAAGATCTGATGGTTCATGATATGGAGACCTGCATCAGGCTCTGCGCTGACTGAGTAAGCTTGCTTGGGATTCTCTGTCTACCCCCCTTCTCTCTCTCTCTCTCTCTGCTCCTCCCCTGATTGTGCAAGCATGCTCTCTCACATTCTCAAAATCAATTTTTTTTTTTAAAAGAAAGGATCACTGAGGGACACCAGATTAGAAACAAAACCAGTGATTATGGCATGAAGTCACTGAAAAGAATTTTAACTTATTAATAATATTTAAGTGCATTTTGCTTTTTTCCTTCTGCTAGGAAAAATGAATGATCCCTCCCATTGGTAAGAAAAAAATGCCTATGTATTGAAAAATACAAGGCATATTATTTCTAGAATAAAGATAAGAATACTTATATTTATTTTTTAGTAATTTAAAAATAACCAAATAGACTTGTCATATTGAGTTCTTATTTGCGTGTAACTATTCAATAGATATTAACTGTATTATATTAAATACCTTTGATTGAAGGTAATATTGTATCACTCAAAAAAACTACACATGTTAATTATAAGCTACTTTAAAACATGGAAAATTGGAAGGACAAATAAGTTAACTCAACATTTTGATGACTTAGAGTTTTAGAGTTTTTAAACTGCATTGATTTTTGAACAAGTCATTATCCTAAAGGAATGTTCATATCATCAAAGGCATTTTTGTTTATTAAATGCATGATCATATCTAGGTTATATTAGGAAATATTTATACCTTTCTTATGGTGAAGGAATATTCAGTACATTTCAGTTTTCTTCTCTTAAATAATCTTGACCTTACACAAAACTTCTTATTGACATACATATTCATTACACAATAATGTACAGATGTTAATTTGATATTTTGCAGCATGCTGCATATAATAGTGATTCCTTTAATATTCTCAATTTATGGTGGATAAATTTTTATGCTTTAAATGTGGCTTTGTTATTAGTTCATGTGCAGTACATGGTCATTGTCTGAACAGTCACATGGTAGCAAGTGATAGGTCTTCAGGACATATCATTAAGTCTTCTCTGGCTATGCAATCAAACATGTAATTTACTACTAATGGTGCTCCTTAGGCTATAGGGATGTGAAATGGGTATTTTCAAAGTGAAGTTGCTAAGTAACATTAAGAAAATTGCTATGAAAGCAAAGTTAATGATCTCAGTTGGTACCATTTAGTGAAGGCATTTAAGCTAATGGTAGCATCAGACTGAATTTACTGCGTGTCTGCGAGCTCTTTTTCTATGCTTTGTTGGAGACATCTTCATTCTCCAAACAGCAACAGTTAGTGTTTCTGGTCTTTCAATTGCTTGGCAAAATTAACAAATTAATATGCCACACTATTGTGGAGGGGTTATTATTCCCATTTCACTATTAGCAAAATAATAAGGAAGTAATGTGATTTGATGGGAAAAAAAGAAACTAGATAAATTAAGAGGAACAGTAAAAACACTAAAATTTGTTGGTATTAGCAAGACAGCATCCTTAGTTCTGACTTAAATATTGCAAACTTAAGTGATGCAAGTACCGAATTCAAGTGAAATTCTTAAAATATTTTCTTATTTGCCTTTGCTTTATATTTCATTTGGCGTTAACACAAAGTATACAATTCACGAATAAGAAGTGGGTGGCTCAGGTTGGCTAACTAGATGAGCTAGTGAATCTCTTGTACTGCTGCTGTGTGAGAAATCTGAGGGGGGAAATAGCCAAGAATCCATCCTAGAGTGATAGAATTGTGACAAAACGGCCACATTCTTTGTCACAGAGCCTCCAGCAGCTGGGACCATCACCTTTCTGCAGGGTTCACTGTTCGTGAGAACCAGCCTTTTGTACAAGCCACCTTCATCTAATGTAAAAATAAAGGGAATAGTCGGAAAATAAATGCAGAATGAAACTAGTCTCACCTCTCCTAAAGGGAGGATGCAGTGGTGGAGGGACTACTTTCCTTTCCAAGAAGTGTGGATAGTGGGGTGTCGGGTGGCACAGGGTGTTTAAAGGAATCTCATCAAGTTT
This sequence comes from Proteles cristata cristata, assembly GCA_017311185.1. Classification (NCBI taxonomy): domain Eukaryota; kingdom Metazoa; phylum Chordata; class Mammalia; order Carnivora; family Hyaenidae; genus Proteles; species Proteles cristata. The sequence goes on along the minus strand of JAESUZ010001011.1, from coordinate 868,738 downwards.
GGGGTTGCAAGTTACTGTGGGAAATTGACCTCTTGATTTTGGCTTGATGCTTCCTAAACCTTAGAACCAAGGATTCAGCCAGCTGCAGAGTTCTTGGAAGAACATTTCTGGGAACATCTGTCCAAACCCTTGTTTAGACCCCATCTACCATTAAGACAGGAACAGGGAAACACTTTACATGTATTCCCTGGAGTTTAAGGAGATTGTTTAAGCAGAGACTAGAGCTCTTTTCAGTTCTATTGAATTCTGAACGAGGCGTCTGTGGAGTTGTATATGGAAGTAGGGCTTGAGAAAATGGTGGGTTTTTGTCAGGAGGAATATGGAGCAACCTCTGGTCTATGTTCTTTACAGCACTTGAAAGGGGCAAGTAAAGATTTCCTCAAGTGGTTTTACAGTTCTAGGGAATGATATGTTAAGGGGCACTGGTTAGTAGAGGGGCAAGAGCTGTGAGCCTTCTAGTGTGCCAAACTCTGAGAAGGGCCAAATGGAGACAGGAGTCCCCTGCACTAGATGAAAGGAGGTCTTCAATGATGCTGTACTTGGAGTAAAGGTGATATTCACATCACCAATATAAACCACCTCAGTAGAAACAGAATCCTACCTAGTGTAACAAAGAACTCCTCCTATGGGCATAGGGAGGGAGCCTTATTCTTCCTCTTCCTCCTTCCTGACCCAAACATAGGGGGAGCTAGCTGCTGAGGGACGGGGCGGGGGTGGGGGGGCAGACAAACCTCTCTCCCCCTTCCCCACTGCGAGCCATCAACACCACCACTCAGGAAGAGGAAAACTTCCTTTTTCAAGTTAAGCTAGCTTCAAAGTCTATAATACTAACAAGGGTTGTGTCTTCTACTAGAAAAGTGATTGTGCTCTAAATCCAAAGCCCAAGAGAAATTTATGGAACTTGAAAAAGATGCCTTTAAAGTGCCTACTATGCAGATATGACAGTGTTCAGAGGAAAGGAATGGTTGTGGAAACTACTAAGGCATTTAATGTTTATACCCTAATATTTTGGGACTCCTCACAAAACTCATTCCATTCTACTTGTGGGTAAACACTTTATCAAAAAGGAAATGGAAACTCATGTCCATAAGGTGAAAGGAAAATTTCCAGCAGAATATCTGTATGAGACTTTCCCTTAGAAAAATAATGGAAATAATACTATGCTTGGGTTATATAATGAGTATATTGTGCCTTGAAATGAATCAAAACAAAGTTTGTCTTTACTAGAAAACACTATTTTGATTTGTAATATCTTCTATAGAGTATCTCTCTAGAAAAAGGTAAAAGTTTAGACAATAAAGATTTGACCTCTATGCCTTTGACAGGGATAGAGTGATTATATCAATAAAGATTACAGCTTTGAGGATTAGGGATAAATTGGAGACAGATCTTGGACTGATGAAAAGGATCTATATAGAGGAGGTGAACTGAAAAAAAAAATAAAATGGTTGAGCTTTGGCAGTAGATCAAGGGGAGGACTCGTGCCTTATTCAAATGTGTTTGGAAAATAATCTAAGGCCCCATATGCTTCATAAGGAGCCATGTGCTTCTTGAAAGGGAGAATGTGCAGATGATGCCAAGAAAGAAGAATGGGAGATGGAGGGGTAACTGACCAGTGGGATCATTTACTCTTTTTTGAAGAAACAAAATAAACCTGCCTTTTGAGTTCGTGATGTAAACAATGTATATAAGGACAGAATCTAACATTACATATTATCCGTGGGTCAAAATATTAATATGCATGAAATTTCAATGCAAACATGAATTTGACAGTATTAATTCACTCTTCATACTAGGGTCCAGTGATGGCATTTAATAATATTTGACACTGGCTGTTTCACATATGATGTAAGGTAGAATCAGGATTCTGAAATTCTTATTCTAGTAATTCACCTCCTTGCAGTGTACAATGTATTTCAGCAAGGAGGCATTGCTTGAGAGAGAGTGATGTGTTATGAAAGGAAGAAAAAGTCACTTATTACAGCCAGAATAAGCAATAATAATGCTTAACAGTTTCTCAGCTGGAAGAAAAAAATACAGGCTGTGGTCTAATGAAGGATGAGACTTCTGTCTCATTGTCATGAAAGCTGAGATTTGTTTTTCTGCCGTGGTGATGGTTCCCCTGATGACTCAGGTGGCAGTCTTATTGATTTTTATGACTAAATGAGTTGCTGCAGCTTATATGCATAACTAGTCTTAAGTGCTTCCCTGAGTGAAATTGACAGTTCATTTTATTTGGTTTGCAGAGAAATATCCTTTGCTTTACACATCTTATAAACAATGTGAGAAAAAGTTGATTTTCTACTATTTACATTAGGCCAGCAGTATTTATGCTCCAGGGCTGGGGATGGGACCCAAAGAAGAGGTGGACGGGTGGGTATATGTTCTCCTAGCAGTAATCACGCTTTCTTTAGGCAAGAGTCCCATAAATAACATTCTATTCTTCTCCTCTTTCTCCTACATGTCTACCAATTTCTCTACATATATCTTGCCTATCATCTGGCCCAATACATAAAATCAGAACATGAAGCAAAATGGTTGAAAGACACAAAATAACCAGGCTGACATACAATTAGTTGCACTTACCTAAATTCTAGCATCATGCCACTAGAGGAGACTTTAAGAATGAAAAGTGATCATCATATATTATAAGCCTGGGCTTACGTAGTATATATTTTATACTAGTAGGAACTTAAACATATTAATGATCTCAGAGCCTTGAGTTTTTGCCCTTCACTCACTTTAGGCTTACTATTAATATCACTTCCCTCCCTTTCCCATGTGGCTTCTTTAAAATCAACCCCTTCCTTTCCCTACACTATCTTTTCCAATTCTTCTCTCTACTTTCAATCTTCTGATCTCCCCTTTCTGTGCTACCACTAAACCATTGTGTCTCAGTGTGGTAGTGTTTTTTTCTTTCATATAGCAGCTTTACTGAGGTTATAATTCACGTATCATATAATTCACCCATTTAAAATATCCAGTTCAATGGTTTCTAGTGGATTCATAGAGTTGTGCAATGTTCCCATAGTTTTAGAACCTTGCCATCACCATAGAAAGAAACTCCATACCCATTAGCGGTCATTCCCCATTCCCCCCACCTAGCCACCCACCCCCTGGCCCCTAGCGATCCCTTGTCTATAGATCTTCCTCTTCTGGGTATTTCAAATAAATGGAATTATACATTTGAGTTTTTGGTGTCTGGCTTCCTTCACTTAGTATAATGGTTTCAATCATCCATGTTGTAGTACGTACCAATATGTTGTACTAGAACATATCAATACCTCATTCATTCTTGTAGCTACTGGTAGCTAAATAATACTGCATTTTGCTTATCCACTCATCATTTGATGAATATCTGGATGGTTTTAACTCTTTGGCTATGATGGATAATATTTCCGTGTACATCTGGTAGAAATTTTTGTTTAAACCTATGCTTTCACTTATTTCAGGTACTTGGAATACCGGGAAGCAAAATCACTCCCAATATATTTTCTCATCATTCAATTTCTTCTGAACCCTATTATCATGCCTATAGTCCCAGGCCTCCGTTAGTACTTTGCGAATTCCACCTTCACTTGGGAACTTCCATTGAGCATTATACTCATATCTAATTAAATCCTTAATATCTTCACTTAGAGATCACACAGACATTTCAAACTCAGTGTTGTAAAATGCAACTCATGATGTTTTCCACAAAACCCAGGTCTTGGGCCAGTGTTGTTTGTAAGTGGTATATTCATTCTTCTGGCCGTACAAGTTAGAATCATTCCTAAACTCCTTCCTTATTTCCTAAATCCAGTTAATAACCAGATACATATAATTCCATTCTCTAAATTTATTCCACATGTATCTACTTCTTCCTCCTTCCACCACAGCTCCTTTCTTTGGAATTTCACTCAGATCATGTTAGTTATTTTCCAAACAGTCTTTCACTTTTATTTGAGACTTCATCCAAATTCACTCCATCTGGAGTGCAATCCTTCTTCTATTAAAATCACTTAATTCAAGCTGTTGATAGGATGCAAATTTTAAAATCATGAGCATGTTATTATGGTGCATATATGCCCTCACCCTGCCTATCTCCTCAACCCCTTCCTGAGATTACAGACATGTTCATCTACTTGTTTCCAGTTCATTCAACACGCTCACTCCTTTCCCAGTGGTAGGTCTTATTCAAATATTCTTTCTTCTGCCATACTCCACCCTCATTTAGAGAGGAAACCCTACTTGTTTTGAATTTCTTAACCTCAAAATTACATCTTCAAAAATCTAGCCCTAACTACATCGATTCTGTCTTGTAAGTTTTCAATGTACCTGGTAGTTTCATTCATAACATTTAAGACTTTTAACAAGATAGTAAGTTTACTACCTGTCTCTGTAGTAAAATGTGTCCTTAAACAGGAAAGGCAACACAGTGGGGCTGGATTACTGCATTCTCTGGACTGGCATAGTATATGACCCAATGAAAGGAACTCAAGAAATATTTTTGAATTAATGAGTCAGTGACCCTCCAATCTACTTACTCATAATTTGATTTGGCTTACAAATTCAAGTTATATAACAGGGACAAATTAGAAATAGACAGAACCAGAAAAAGCAATAAAATGGAAAACCTTAATAGATGATGACCATTTATCAGAACACACATAATAGGAAGTATATTTAATGTTTTGTAAGAAACAAGGAGCCCAAAGTCCTCTTCCTCCTATTTAAATTCTCAAATAAAGCTCACCTCAGCCTCCCTTCTATGGGTGCCCTTGCATAGGTAAACCCTGATAGTCTTTGGAAGATTTACTTCATACCTTTCACCATGGCACAGCCTGTTTATCTGAATTCTACATTTTCACCTGAGCCCACAGAGCACTCCTATCTATGGTAATCACTGTTTTAGCCCTTGATGACCTCAGTCTGTTCCCTCTACCCTTGATCTTTCCTCTTGATTTACCTCTTATCTGTACCACCTTTTCATCATCCATTACATGAATGCATGCAAAAATCTTCTTTTCAAAAATAAATGCTAAGTAACTAATGTTCCCAAGTAAATTAAAAAAAAAAATTATTGTTTGTTCATTTTTGAGAAAGAGAGACAGAGCATGAGCAGGGGAGAGGCAGACACAAAATTCAAAGCAGGCTCCAGGCTCTACACTCTCAGCACAGAGCCTGATGCGGGGCTCGAACACACAAACTGTGAGATCATAAACTGAGCCTAATTCGGACGCTTAACCAACTGAGCCCCCCGAGAGCTCCCCAAGTAAACTTTTAAAAGAGCTAATATGGGATTTGGGCTTTATAAACTGTATATATCATTTCTGTAATAAAAGCAGAGCTGAAATCATGAAGTGGGAAGCATGCATGTTTGTCTGGCCAATGAAATGAGCTTGATTTACTCACTATATTCTAGAGTTAGAGGGCAATCTGAACTATTTCAACCCAAATTGCTGATAATACTTAAATTGCAGTGTTGCTTGATTGCTAAGTAGTGTTAAGGAGCTGTAAAGCCAATACTCAGTATAATGCATTACTTGGCGGTAACTCTAGGTCATAGGGAACAACTAAATTTAGAGTCAAGAGATTAGGATTTAATCAAGGCTCAATCCCCACCAGGTCCAATCTGAATCTGGACAAGTCACTCAAATTTTCTGTGTCTCAGTTGTCTCAGCTTATAAAATGGGTAAAGAAATATTTATTTCAGTTGGTAGCTTTGAGAACTTAATTTGATAATACAGCTAAAGCATTTGGCCCGTAATAAGTTTTCCACACTTGTTAGTTTAATTTAAGTCATATTTTGCATTCTACAGTTATCTGACAATAGTGTATTCACTAATGGAGACACTCAATCGACTTAACAGTCTTTCCTTGTATACTGTTTTACTGGCAAATACCCCAATGTTAAAGCTCTTAGTGAATAAGGTATTAATAAGTTGATGTCTATATAATTGCAATGTACTCCTCTTAGACATTTATCTCACTTATGTACACATTGATATGTATTTATCTATATATGTTAACTCTGAATTTTTGTAGGCAAGTTTAGTGTTACTAAGTTATTTAATACAAGTGTCAGCAAACCTTTTCTGTAAAAGACTGGAGAGTAAATATTTTAGTCTATGTAGTAAATCTTTAGTCTTTGCATATGGTCTCCTGCTCAACTATTTAACTCTTACAGTGCAAAAGCAGCTATAAAAAATACTTAATAAGCATTGATATGTTCCAATAAAGTTTACTTGTAGACAGGAATTTTAAGTTCACAAGTCATAAAATTTGAATATTGTCAAACATTCAAATGTTAAAAACAAACAAACAAACAACTTGGCTCACAGGTAATCTACACACAGGTGGTAGGGCTGACTCCCCTGTAGGTGGTATTCACCTACTTTATTACTTGCTGAATTATTATATTCACCATTCATTGCTCCTGAAGCCTACAAAAACACAAGTTCTAGAAGCACAGGGTTCTGTTTCATTTTCTGATGTATTCCAAATGCCTGAACAGTGACTAGCAGAAGTTACATAATAAATATTTGCTAAATATATGGAATATTGTTTTCCCTCCCAAGCTCTTTAAGGTAGGAATTTCTAGCAATACTAGAGTTTTTATATGCTCTTTGACATACTGCCATAGGCAAAGAGGGTTGAAGATTTTAAAAAGGTGAATTCTGACTTCATGACTCTTACTCCAAAGTAATGTAATTTAAACCGTGGTGTCAAAAGAAGTATACTTTTTTTTTTTTTTTTTTACAAATAGTTTATTGTCAAATTAGTTTCCACATAACACCCAGTGCTCATCCCCACAAGTGCCCTCCTCCATGCCCACCCCTCCTCCTCCCCACATCCACCAGTCCTCAGTTTTTGTCAGCATTCAAGAGTCTCTCATGGTTTGCCTCTCCCCCTTTCCCCCACCATTTCCGCCCTTCTTCTCCCCCCTTGGTCCTCTGTTAAGCTCCTCCTAATCCTCCTATACGTGCACACATATGATATTTGTCCTTCTCTGCCTGACTTATTTCGCTCAGCATAACACCCTCAAGGTCCATCCATGTTGCTACACATGGCCAGATTTCATTGTTTCTCATTGCCATGTAGTATTCCATGGTATAGATAAACCACATCTTCTTGATCCATTTATCTGTTGATGGACACTTAGGCTCTTTCCAGGTTTTAGCTATTGTGGAGAGTGCTGCTATGAACATTGGGGTACATGTGCTCCTATGCATCAACATTTCTGTATCCCTTGGGTAAATTCCTAGCAGTGCTATTGCTGGGTCATAGGGGAGTTCTAGTGTTAGTTTCCTTAGGAACCTCCACACTGTTTTCCAGAGGGGCTGTACCAGTTTACATTCCCACCAACAGTGTAGGAGGGTGCCCGTTTCTCCACATCCTCGCCAGTATCTAGAGTTCTCTGATTTGCTCATTTTGGCCACTCTGACTGGCGTGAGGTGGTATCTCAGTGTGGTTTTGATTTGTATTTCCCTGATGAGGAGGGATGCTGAGCATCGTTTCATGTGTCTGTTGGCCATCTGGATGTCCTCTTTGGAGAAGTGTCTGTTCATATCTTCTGCCCATTTCTTCACTGGGTTGTTTGTTTTTCGGGCATGTAGTTTGGTGAGTTCCTTATAGATTCTGGATATTAACCCTTTATCTGATATGTCATTTGCAACTATCTTTTCCCATTCCGTTGGTTGCCTATTAATTTTCTGGGTTGTTTCCTTGGCTGTGCAGAAGCTTTTAATCTTGATGAGGTCCCAACAGTTTATTTTTGCTCTTGATTCCCTTGCTTTTGGGGATGTGTCAAGTAAGAAGTTGCTGCGGTGGAGGTCAAGGAGGTTGTTTCCTGCTTTCTCCTCTAGGGTGTTGATAGCTTCCTGTCTCACGTTCAGGTCCTTTATCCATTTTGAGTTTATTTTTGTGCATGGTGTGAGAAAATGATCTAGTTTCATTCTTCTGCATGTTGCTGTCCAGTTCTCCCAACACCATCTGTTAAAAAGGCTGTCTTTTTTTCCATCGGATATTCTTTCCTGCTTTGTCAAAGATTAGTTGGCTGTATACTTTTGGGTCCACTTCTGAGTTCTCAATTCTGTTCCATTGGTCTATGTGTCTGTTTTTGTGCCAATACCATACTGTCTTGATGATGACAGCTTTGTAGTAGAGGCGAAAGTCTCTACCCAGTAGATCCCTCCCGTTTTGGTTTTATTTTTCAGGATTACTTTGGCTATTCGGGGTCTTTTGTGGTTCCATACAAATTTTTGGATAGTTTGTTCTAGTTTTGAGAAGTATGCTGGTGCAATTTTGATGGAATTGCATTGAATGTGTAGAGTGCTTTGGGTAGTAATGACATCTTAACTATATTTATTCTTCCTATCCATGAGCATGGAATGTTTTTCCACTTCTTTGTGTCTTCTTCAATTTCCTTCATAAGTTTTCTATAGTTTTCATCATACAGATCTCTTGTATCCTTGGTTAGGTTTATTCCGAGGTATTTTATGGTTTTTGTGCAATTGTGAATGGGATCAGTTTCTTGATTTCTCTTTCTGTTGCTTCATTGTTGGTGTATAAAAATGCAACCGATTTCTGTACGTTGATTTTGTACCCTGCAACTTGGCTGAATTCTTGGATCAGTTCTAGTAGGCTAAAAGAAGTATACTTTAAAGGTTAATAACCTTTCCATGGATATGTACAGAAAGTGTACAGTTATAGCTATGTACTGAGATATATATGTGTACACACAACTAATTTCTAAACATAGAATTTTGATCTTGACAGCAAAACTTTACACACAGGTTTATATAAATTGTTATACAGCTATAAGTTATTTGAGTATGGTACTTAAGCAGATGTTTAATCAGGGCAGGTAAGTAGTAATGACACTAATTAATCACAAAATGAAAACACATTCACCTTAGAAAAACCAACACTATTAAACTCTAAGAGATTAATTGGCTTTCTGAAAACACACACACACACACACACACACACACAATAACATAACTATCTTAGGACAAGGTCAAATGTTCTGCTGAATCTATGTTTATGCTTAGTAAACATGAAGTCCAAACCATTTACCATAAGTCACAGTCCACATTAGTAATGAGAGGGAAAAGACAAATGTTTTTATACATAGCATAATTTTTCAGAAAAAACATTCTAAAGTAAATCTGTATAGTTAACCTTTGAACTTTTACATATAAGACTGTAAACTTTCTAGAATGGCTATTTTATACTGTAAATCAATTAGTCATATATAATTCTATAGAAAACTTAGTATAGTTGCCGCTATCTCGAGAAAATTTTTTAGGAGGTCAGAGTGGACTATATTCAGTTGTCAGAATTTTATCACATCTTTAATAAAATGAGAACTAGAACAAATAAGTAGCTCTTAAAATTGTTATACAATGGAGTTATGGCTGTGAGATTTATTTAAATAGTATTAGCCAAAATCATAATTTAGAAGTTGCTAATTTATTATCATAGTTGAATGCTTGAGGAGAACAATTTCATCCACTTGTAAATTTGAGTTAATTAAAACCACTTTTTATGTTATTTTCAATAAAAGTCTCGTTAGTTATCTGGGCACTTCTCCATCACAGCTATTCTCAGTCACTGTCTTTGTACAAGGCTTTGCTTGAACATATTTAAACATGTCAACTAGTTTCCACACCAGTAGTAAACATCATCATGAAGGAGTGAAAAGGCATGAAGGCCTGAATCATACCTGACACAGGAAACAGCCCTGTATAACAGGTGAGGGACAAAAGTAACTCGTGGATTAGTTATTCCAGATTTTGAATCATAGAATCAAAGTATAGCCTATCATCCATTTTCGCAGACGCTGCACTTGAGGAGTCATTAATAGATTGTCACCTAGCTCTCAATATGAACATGTTAGGTGTCAAACATATGCTAAAAACAAAAACAAAAAACAAAAGAATGGCATTCTCTGTAACTTTGGTTCATTGGTGCCTAGTTTGGCACAAGTGATATAGTAAAAATTTCTGTAAAAACATCACGAAAGAAAAACTGTGTTTAATCAACTATAAATGAACAAATATTTACTGCAACATATTCAAATAATATGAAATACACTTAGTTGGGAAAGCCTTTCTTTAAAATGCTCACTTACATGCACACATACATCTTACTTCTATATAAGTGGGTGCATAATTTATGTATGATCTTGTGATTTTTTCCTCCTTGACACTCATCTATTGGGAAGTGATCTACGCTAGTATTTATAGCTCTGTGCCATTCATTTTAAAGGTTGATAATACATATATAATAATTTATTCAATTATAATCTTACTTATTGACACTTAGTTTTCCCTTTCCATTTCCAATAGGATATAGAATTCTGCAGTGAATATTCTGGGTGTATATCCCAACAGTAATGTGAAACTATTACTCTAGGATAGATTCCTGGAGAGGAAATCCTAGGTCAAGGGATATGCAGACATCAATTTTGAAAATATAGCTAAGTTTTCTCTCAAAACAGCTTTACCCATACAGTCTATGATTGGTTCTGTTTTTTTTCTCCTCATTTATAACAGATATTATCAGTCTTTCTGATGATGGTCAAGTATATGGGTTAAAAGAACTATTATTGCTTAATTATATTTCCTAAAATTCTATGAGACCAAGCACTTTTCCATACACTTTTTGGAAATATTTATAATTCTTGCTCTCTGATATCTGTGCTCTTATTCTTTGTTCATTTGTTATTGGGCATCTTTATTGTTATACAGGCAATGACCCGATGCCTAGTATATTTGTTAAAAATATTTTTTCTAACTGTCATTTGTATTTTTAATGTTAAAATTTAGTATTGAGGAATATTTAATTTTGATTTGTCAAATATGTAAATATTTGCATTATGGTGTCTGGGTTTTGATTTTGACTTGGGAAGGTCTTCCTCCAATATTATAATAAATTTCCACTATTTATTAGTTCTATACATGTATGTCAAATTTTAGCTCTTGACTTCATCTAAAATGCAGATGTCAATGTGTAATACGGGACTATGTTTGGCTTATGGAAGGTGTTTACTTACCAACGGATAGAATATAATCAAAGCATAATTTACTGAATAATCTTTTTTAAAAAAGACAATTCTACATCTCTGGAGGCTGACTTGGAATCTAATATGTATTACATACATCTATTTTTTTTCAATTCATGTATATATACTACTGTTTCTTTTATTATAGGCTAATAAATTTTGGGGACGTATAGCAAAGGAAAACCAAGTCACTGTACTTCTTTTTAAAAAACTGTCATGGTTGTACATTTAGATTTTCTCATCCATGTGCCATTATGAAGTCAGTTTATCATTTTTCATAAAAAAATCATTTGGGATGTTGATTGGTATTACATTTAAAATATATACATACATATATATATATTTTTCCAGTCAGAAGATCTTGTAGACAATCTAAGAGTCTCAATGGAGCTGGATAACAGAAGCTGAAACACCTTACAAGATGCCATAATTCTGCTCTCAGCGTGAGATAATATCCTGTAGTGACAGTACGCACTGGACTGGGAGAGGCTTACTCACAGGCAACTCAGATAAACCATAATATGCTAATACTTTAAGCTTATAATGAAAAGGATAATTGAGTGAATTAAGTCCTCATGTCTTCTACGTATCATATTTTTTCAATGTAACAAGCTACAGGGTAACACAAATTATAATCAAAAAGTTGATTGAGCATGAAATAAGAACAAAGGAAGTCCATTATTTAATTCAAACATTTAATGATGCAATTGATCCAGTTATTCAATAGAGACTCACAAACCACTTGGCCTGGACAGATAAATTCCCCATGACAGGCTATAGTCTCCCATGGGCATTCTTGGAGGCCTACTGACAAATTTACCTTTTTTACTCTCACATTTGTATAGTTCCATTTTATAGCAGCTCCACTTCTGATGGACACAGATTTTCTTATAGCTATTTTGCATCTGATAAGAATGTGATAAACTGTGGGTTACAGGATTCAATAGTAAATGCAGCCAAAGGGGAAGATGGTTGGAAATATGCTGTCCATGTAGGGCCATGGTTCACCCAGGCACTAGCAAATCTCACTAACTAGGTCACCAGTTTGCTAAAAAACTCAATTTATCGATTTTACAGTGTTAGATATTATTTTTACAGTTTCAAGTAGGTCTCTAATTCACACTAGGCCCAATTCCTGAGGATCATTTATTCTCTCATGGTCTAGATGTACTTCTACTTCTCTTTCATATTTGTGTTCTTCAGAAAAAAAAAAGCACTCTTTAGATTTCTATAAAATCACAAAACCCTGAATAGCCAAATCAATCTTGAGAAAGAAGAACAAAGCAGTAGGTATCATCTATCCTGACTTCAAACTATATTAAAAAGCTACAGAAATCAAAACAGTATGGTATTGGCTTAAAATAGACACATAAATGTGTAACAGTAGTACCCAACATTACAGTATCATATAGAATAATTTCACTGCCTTTAAAGTCCTCTGTGCTCCACCTATTCAGAATGTGTAACACAAAACAGAAACCCCAATGTAATCTATGGACTGTAGTTAATAATAATGTATCAACATTGACTCATCAATTTGTAAGAAACACACCATACTAACTGGGGAGGGGAAGGTATTGAGAAAGTACATTGGAACTCTTTGTACTTACTGCTCAGTTTTCCTATAAATCTAAAACTGCTCCCCAAAATATGTCTATTATTTTTAATGAGGTATATTTAATTATAGTCCTCTTAGAACATTTCCATATTTTAGTGAGAGCAAGAATGTATCATTAATAAATATAACATTTAAAATAAAAAAAAACCCAGATACATAGATCAATCGAACAGAAGATCGGAAATAAACTCATCCATATAGGTCAATAAATTCACAAACAAAGGAGCCAAGAGTCTACAATGGGCAAAGGACAGTCTCTTCAAAAAAATGTTGAGGACACTGGACAGCCACATGTGAAAGAGTGAAAGTAGACCTATATCTTACATTACACACAAAAAGTTCACTCAAATGGTTTAAAGACTTAAAAGTAAGGCCAAAAAGCATTAAACTCCTAGAAGAAAACATGGGCATCAAGCTCCTTGACACCAGTCTTGGTAATGATTTTTTGGACTGACCCCAAAAAGCAAAGGAAACCACCAATAAAATGACAAGGCTACCTAAAGAATGAGAGAAAATGTTTGCAAACCATACATATATTAATGGCTAATATCCAAAATATATAAGGAACTATACAAACTCTTCTGTCCAGGAAAAGTTACTGGATTCCCCTGTGTCTCATCAATAATACCCTTTCATATTTGAGCTACTGTTTTTGGACTTTTTTTCCTTATAACAACATTGTATGTTTCTAAGTCAGGCATCATGGGCTAGGGAAATGTAGCCACCAGTTCATGTCTGAGAACGCTACACTGAGTAGGTGGCATATGTGTGGGGTCCTGAGGAGGGAACATAAATCAGTAAAGAAATTAATACATTGATTCCATGTGTGGGTAAGTGATAACACAATCTGATATACCTGGGATTGAGTAAGGAAATATTTGGTCTCAATAACTTCTTTAGATAAGGAAAAGCAGTTGAATTTTTTTTTTTTTTTTTTTTTTTTTAGCTTATGTACTTATTTTGAGACTTATTTTGAGAAAGAGAGCAGAGGAGGGGCAAAGAGTGAAAGAATGAATCCCAAGCAGGCTCTGCCAGTGCAGGGCTCCAACTCATAGAGAGGTCATAACTTGAGCCAAAATCCAGGGTCAGATGCTTAACTGGTGAAACCTAGATGTTCCATTAAGCCAGTTGAATTTTTACAAGTATAGTCAATAGAAATGTGATGTGGGGATTAAGTTTAAGAATTCCCTGGGCTTACACCAATGGCTTAACAAGGCATAAAGAAGCACAAAGCCATAGGATGCTCATACCGGAGTTTGGGTAAACAAGATTAGGATCCTAGGATAGAGAAGGAGGGTGCAAAGGCATCCAGAATTGAGAAGGTGGCAAAGGTCCCTAATACAAAGTTTGAGGTAAGTAAGATTAGGGATTCAAGGCAAAAACACTACCCAATTTAATACTATAGCAAAAAGCTGCTTTCACAGGAAGGAAGGACGTACCAAGTTAGATAAGCAGGTAAACAGAGCTATAGACCTCTGCTCTGCATTGCAGGGGAAGCTGTCCAGGTCAGAGATGATTAACAAAAGAAAAGGTGCCTTGTTAACCCTGAAGTTATCTGCCCTGCCTGTCTCATCCCCTAGGCTAGCTAAGATAAATAGAGGTGGTACCTCTTGTCCACTGTAAACAACCTTCCACCCAACTGCCCAGCACCAGGATTTTGTTTTCTATCAACCCAAACCCCGAACCCTGAATATCTTCAAGACCCCATTCCCTCACATCCCCAAGTTAAAGTTCACAGTTTCATTGTCTCTTGGTGCATGTCCATCACCGTGTTTGTAAACCTTCTGATCCTAATGAAAACGGGGCAAGGACACTTATTCAGGGCTCTTGTCTTTCCTGGACATTAGCCATCTCTTGTTTTAATCGTGAGTCCACTCTCTTGCTGGCCAAGAGAGACATTTAGACTGAGTCTCTAACAATGTGACTTTTGTCAAAGACCTGAAGGAAGGGGCCCATGGGTGGCTCAGTCAGTTGAGCGTCCGACTTTGGCTCAGGTCATGATCTAGCGGTTTGTGGGTTCAAGCCCCATGTAGTTTTAAATGTAAAACATAAAGTTACATTTTAAAAAATCGGGACTATTTTATAAAGGTTACCAATACAGCATTTTATCAATTAGTAGTTAAAAACAATTTTCTTTTAAACATCCATAGAACATTTAAGTAATTAAGCCATTAGAAGTTCAATATTCCTCTTCTCACACATAATTCAGATTGGGTACTTTTGGAAATAGTTTCTGTTTTTGCACATCAGCTTAGAAACAGATGAAAGAAATGTTGATAAGTTCTATTTTTTGCCTGTTTAAAAGTACATTAGTAAAAAGTTAATTTCTTAATATCATGCTCATAGAAGAATTCTAATTCAGTTATCATTGGGTATTTGCCCATAAACTAAAATTCTATCTAGTGGAGGATATCAAGATTATAATTTTGAGCTTCATATTCATATCCAAACCTTGACCAGAAGATCCGCAGGGGAGGTTAATACTAATTAGATTTTTTTTTTAAGTCTGCAAAAAGGTAATAATACCTAGCAAATGGCAAAAAGGGTCTAGTAATTGAGAATTTTTTTGTTATGCTTTCCAAGAATATAATCACAAGACAGGAAGGCAAACTCTCTCTCTTCATTATGTGGGTGAATTTCAGATTTATTTTAACTGTTCATCATATTAGTACTTCATATGTTGTATGACTTAATTTAGCAAGACATTGAGATCTCTAAGAAAATGAGATAGGAAAATACATTTGACTGGGGAAAATATGATCTTATTTTACTGATATACTTTAGGGTAACATATGATCTCGGTTTACTTATATACTTTTATGCTATGAAGTGGTCTCCATATTCTGAATTTCCCATCGGAATGGCCTTTGAATGAACGCATAGTGCATGTGACCACCTCCTGGCTCATGGCAAGGACACATTTGTGAACTATGGGACTCTGTGCCTTGGTTTTCTTAACTGGAAAACAATCTCCAAATTCCTCTTAGCTCCAAATATATTACAGTAGAGTAAAATGTCTTACTGTTTTAAGTGTAAATCCATGAATTCAAGGTTATTAAGGGGTTATTAAGACCTTGTTTTCAAACAGAGAAAGTAATGGGATCCAAGGTTGGGGGTTCATGGAAAACAGCAATGAATACAAGCAAAGTTTAACTGCATGGGTACTTCTCTTGGTTGCCTAGATCATAATGACACTCCTTGTCTTAATTATATGTAGTAAGATAAGACATTCATGTGAAATAAAAATGAATGGCAGAATAATACTTGGTTGCTTTAGCTCTGATTTGGGAAATGTCTCATGGATTTGGATGATGCTAATGCAGCACACAAAGGGTGAATGGGAGGTTAAACAGATACAATGAAGTGAATACTCAAAATTTCCTGTGTTAAGAAACCTGCTATATTCCTTAGTTATACTTCATATGACTCTATCTAGGACTAATCTATTTTGTGTGGATCTACTTTATTCCACCCATTCTGACACTTGGAAGGATACCCTAGGTAGAGCGACAAAGATGTATCAACTCTAAAAACATCAGAGGGTGTCAATCAACTTTATAACTGTTTGTACCACACTTTACATTAAATGTGAGATAACAGAGGACATGTAAATGCAGAACTTTTTTTAAAACTTGAATACTCAACACTTGAAAATGAGAACCTAGAGATTTTAAACACTAGTTTCACATTTCTAGTTTTCATATTCTTAATCATTTGTCATAAATAGGATATGTAGTATTATGAACTTCAAGTATTTACACAAAAACAAGGTAATCTTGAAAATAAGTTACTCTCTTTCACTCAAATTTCACTCATCTGACTTTGCAAACTAAGTGCTCTTGTTGAAAAAGAATCTTGAAATTTTGAATATATAAAAATATATATTGAATTGAATATATAAAATATAGAAAATTTTAAATAATAACTGAAAATTTTGATTACTATAAAGGGATCTCATATTTACACTGGAATTACATTTAAAATATCAATGATATACTTTTATTTTTTCATTAAAATGTTTTTAAAAATTTCCAATTATGTACTTTTAAAGTAACACCTGAATAAGCAATTTAAGACTATCAGGGGCACTTGGGTCATTCAGTCAGTTAAGAGTCCAACTTAATTTCTGCTCAGGCCATGTTCTCATGGTTCTTGAGATCAAGCTGGGCATTGAGTTTTACTCTGACAGTGTGGAGCCTGCTTGGGATTCTCTCTCTCTCCCTTTCTCTCTCTTCCCCTAGCCCTGCCTTGCTCTTGTGCACACACTCTCTTTGCCTCTCTCAAAAATAGATAAACATTTAAGAAAGACATTATCCTACTGTGGGTTATTTATTTATCTCTGTTAAGCATCTTCTGTAGAGTCATCTCAGGGAAATGATGACTTAATGGAAAGAGCATGGGAGCCTATGAGGAGACCATGCTCATGTTCCACCATGGTAACCCACTGGAAGGAGACAGTGTACATCTAGCTCCTTTCTGTGAATCAGGAATAATAAAGTCACACTCACTCAGCACACATTTGTTCAAGATCTGAACTTTTTATTGGAATTTTAAAAAATAATGAATAAAGAGGAATATTAAGCACATGGTATTTGCCAGGCATTACCTTGGATGCAAAAGGCTACATGAGTTAAATTACTTTGCTTTAGTTTAATTTTATTTATGTTTTTAAAATTTTTTAATGTTTTTTATTTATTTTTTAGAGTCAGAGAGAGACAGCATGAGCAGGGGAGGGTCAGAGAGAGAGAGGGAGATACAGAATCCAAAGCAGGCTCCAGGCTCTGAGCTAGCTGTCAGGACAGAGCCCGACGCGGGGCTCGAACCCACCAACCGTGAGCTCATGACCTGAGCTGAAGTCGGATGCTTAACCGACTGAACAACCCAGGTGCCCCAGTTTAATTTAATTTATGAAAATGGGCTTTGAATTATTGGGAAGTTTGTCCTATTTTTCCCCCCTTCAGTTACTTGTTTAACAAATTTTTATTTGGCATGCCCCAAATGCTCAGCACTTTTTCTAGCCTCTGGGGACACAGGGACAAATAGGAAAAACAATGCCTTTACTTTCAGAAACCCACTCGCCTTCCACATTTTAAAATTAATACTGTAACAATTAGAAAGCAATACTAATCAGAAAGCAACAAAAATAACTAAAATGAAAGGAAAAGGGGAAAATGTTAGCTATTCTGAAATCCTTTTCTTTTCACCCCCCCACCCTTGGCAATTTTATAGAATTAAAATCATTCACATTTCAAACACAAAGCTATCTGTGGAGCATTATAAATATTTGACAATAACAGTTAAATGAATAAAACTTTATCTAGAAAAATCGTATTGTAACAGAATACCACTAATTAATTTGATTCTGAAAAACACTGCAAACAAATTTGATTTGTCTTTATTTTTTAAAGAGAGGTTTATTTTTTAAAGGTAGGTTTTTTTCAATAGCATAAACTGCTAATATACTTGTGTTATTTGTTTTGCAGAAATTAATTCCATGAATAACTTCCTTATCATTTAGCAAACTAATGTAACAATGTAACGGACACCTGGGTCGCTCTGTTGCTTAAGCATCTGACTCCTGATTGCCTTCTGCTCAGGTCATGAACTCACAGTTCATGGGACTGAACCCTGCATCAGGCTGTGCTGACAGCACAGAGCTTTCTTGGGATTCTCTCCATTTCCCTCTGCACCTTCCCTGCTTGTTTTCATAAAAATGGCAACACTGAGAAAGTTTGCAATTTCTGTTAGCATTTGGATTATGACCTTGCAGTTTATTGATAGATATCTCCACTTTCTTACTCCTTCACTATAAAGAAACTAATAAATACTGTGTAATCACAAAACAGCATCTCCAGAATGCTACAACACGCTGGTCTGTTTCAAGTTGCTTTCAAGTACTTAATGCATAGTTAGGAAAACTACATGTTTTTCAATTGCTTTAAGCTATTTTATTTAGCCATTAAATTCTTAAATCTCACCCATTTACATTTCAGCAGGTCAATACAATTTATAGGCATCTTGCCTTTGGCTTTGCAAAACCTAATGGAATAGAAATGTGTTGTACAAAATTGGGAATGGGACTATAGTAGTTCTATATTAAATTATGGATTTAGAGTTGTAACTACAGTTATCTATTGTTTTGAATATAACATATTGAAATTTGACTAAGAAACATTCACAGGTAATCATTATGGAGACTTTTGGAGAAAGGCATGACTCTAGAAAACAGCAAGGAGAACTGTACTGCTGGACCACAGGAAATAAATCTCAAAAGCTGAGTTTAAAGTGGGTAGAAGAGAAGCATGAAGACAATTTCCATTTGCCCTGTGAACCTCCTGTGACCTGAATAAAACACTCCAAAAGAGCACAATTAACTCAAGGTATGGGGGAACTAACTGACTTCAAAATTCTCAGAGATTTCTCAAGAGCTTCCAACTGACTTTCAAGAGCTTTTTGGCTTCCTTGTTAATTCAATTCACTTAAGAACAGCATCAAGAGAAGCTACAAGCTTAATCAAATAATACAAAATAAACTACACAAACATGTTATGTTTCAATATCTTTGGAAATGATACCATCGACCTCAAGGTACAACAGAGATAAAGATGATAAAGAAAAAAATGTGTTACCATTATGCTGTTTAAACCTAATACGGGCCCCAAATATCTCAGAAACTGCATACCATCAATCTGAAGCACACTGAGACTCAAATTTTGATTGCAATGCTGAAAAGGAAATCTGCATGGAACTGCCTACTTACAAGTTTCTTATTGTCATTAGTAGACAATCAAAGTCAAGGGCATACATGATATTTGTTGGTTTTCTTATATTTACCCCAACTTCCTGCCATTAATAACTGATGGCTGATCTTACTGTTGAAGAGGTTAGGCACTAAACAAGACCATATTACCTAATCCTGGTTAGTTCAAATTCTAGTTTGAGTCATACCTAGCATAGTAATTATGCTCACTAACTTCCTTCCCACTCAACATATTACCAAGGAGAATACAGACTTTCTGAGTAAAAGGGATCAACTAGTTTAACTACTTTCAGTAAGGGACTTTCTGATGGTCTAAGTAAAGGTTATTAAGTACAAGTAGGAATTTTTGTTTTTTAAGCCAACAGGGAGCTTTCAAACAATCCTTTCTGCCAACCTAGGTGGCGGGCCACAGAAAACTTAGCAAGATAATACTTTTAAGCCATTTGCTTCATAATAAATGAGAAGAAGATTATGCAATGAATCCACTAGAGCAAGGGCTCTGTGGTCTTTGTACCCAACAATGTAATGTTCTCTTAGTGTACATGCTTGTTTCTTCAATTTCTGCTCGGGTGATTAAAGGCAAAATGTTGGTATCTCCAACAGAATTCACCACAGTAACTTTTACTTTCAATTCTTTTGAATTTCTATAAGAATATTTTAATGAAATAACTTCCAAAAACCTTGAAAATTTAATATGGATTATAGATCATTTTTCCTATGCATTTTTATCTCCTTGACTTTCTCTTTTTAATTTGAATGTTACTATTCAAAACCTGAATACAATCTTTGCAAGTCATCAGAATAATTTCTTATATTCCTCCACATTGGTTGAATTAATTCCATCAGTGAAAGGAAGTTTAAACATAATGTGGTGTTTTGATTTCTAATAGTATAGTAATTTTTATTATAGTCTCTTTTTGTTTATTTTATATTTAGTATATATTATGAACCTGACAGTTCTTAATGCTATGTACCATTTACAATGTATCTAGAGTAGAGAAAGATTTCCATCATATCTATCAAGGAGCTCACATTGTAAAGAAGACCAAATTATGTTATTTTTTCCTTCAATTTTCTCAATGCAGTACCTCCTTAGAAGATTAAGCAAAAACAAAAACATTAAAAATCAAAGTAAAGAGTGCCAAGTATATAAATTATTGGCTAGTTAAGTGTCTACTATGGAGGTCTGTCATTGGAAGTTCCATCTTGGGAACAGAAATACTTCATGATTTCATATTATTTAATTTCATAAATCATGTAAGGTGCTTTGAAATCGAATCAACACCCTCTTTGCCCCTGAATATGTCCTAGGAAAAAAATTAATCACCTTATGTCCCATCCCAAGAGCTGAAATCTCTATTATTTCATAAACCATAAAAACTTCAGACATTATTTTATTTGTCAATAATTTATAGGCCTGAAAGGGAGAAAGGAAACATGATTCGGGTTTAATCTCTTTATTCTGAAAATTATTTAATTAACCAAATCATACATTCTTGCTAATAGAATAAACAATAACTAATATAAAACAAAGTGATAGCTGTCATAGGAAATACAGACTTGAGTGCTTTGTAAAGTTCGAGAGGCAGGAGAGAGAATTTCCCACAGAAGGGTAAAAGGAACTTTCACGGCCTTTAGGTTAGATCCTTAAAAGCACTAAAATTTGGGCCTATGGGGAAAATTCCAGGACAGTGGAACAGCTTAAGTAAAATAGAGTTCAGAAAACAAATATATTTGCATAGTATGCCATGATTAGTTAGCATTTATGCAAATAATGCGGTATGAGGTTTCTATGTTAGTAGGTAAATTATTATATGCTATATGTATATATACATATATATGAAATTATTGTTTTCTTCCTGTTGTTCTTATTTAGGCACTTTGAAACTTACCTTCCTTTTTATTGTTAATCAAATATAAATTGACACAGGATATTGACATTTGTGCTGCTTTATGTGTTATCTCATTTAGAGTTCAGAATCTCACTGATGATGCCAATAAGATTGTTTTACCACCGATTTTCCCACTCCATTCCTTTTTCAAAATAGACTTTGTAGTGGGAGGCAATTCATGAAGAAAAATGGTAAGCTACAGCATATCCCACAGGCCAGGACTGATTGCAATTTTGAATTTTCTTTTCCTAAACTCAACCAATACCTGACCACAAACTGAATTATATAAGCTAAGAGTCAGTCAGCCACAGATAATTCTGCACTGTCTACTCAGGGTGAGCTGCTGTGTTAGATGCCCTTGGGAAAACAGTGAGGTACACAATATAATTGTTGCCCAGAAATAATGTAGTTTCTTAGTTGAAAGGATGAGACATAAGCACACAAAGTGAAATAATAATTAAAGATAAAGCATGGTTAGGTAAATGTATGATAGATATGGATCTGTCGGAAGAGATAGCAGTTTCTATCCTGGAGCATCTCTTTTTTTAAGTGTTTTATTTATTTCTAGGAGAGAGAGAGACAGCGTGAGCAGGGAAGGGTCAGAGAGAGAGGGAGTCACAGACTGAAACAGGCTCCAGGCTCTGAGCTGGCAGTCAGCACAGAGCCCGACGTGGGGCTCGAACCCACAAACCGCGAGATCATGACCTAAGCGAAAGTCGGACGCTTAACCGACTAAGCCACCCAGGCGCCCCATATCCTGGAGCATCTTCATGCCCTAGGTGTGAGTAATAAGTTGCTTCTGATGGAAGTATGCTCAATATTGCAAAAAGTCCAAAGGAAAATGCACATGTCTTTCCTTTTTCTCAAAATCACATGAACTCAGTGTGACAACACTATTTATCATTAGGAGGAAAACAAGTTACCGCTGCAGGGGTCCAATTTGTATCTGTGTTGGAGGGTAAGTAGCTGGCAGAGTTTAAGTATGGTAGAAAAGGAAGCAATGTCACTTAAGGTATGGTCTTGAATTAGTACATAGTGTAAAATGATACCCAAGGTCCCTTCTAGATGGGATTTCAATGATAGGTCTAACAGAGAATAATCTATTTGAGGACAAAAGGTTATAACATAGGCTACTCTTCAAGGGGCATGTAACAAAAATTTCTAATACATTCATCACAGTTTTTAATTATTTTAAAGCTCTATGTTTAATCTTACTACACTACGTGATTTTTTAGAGTAGGCATTCTAATTTATTCATCTCTGTAACCCAGTCTCCAGCATAACACTTGACATACATATATATTACAATGAAAAAAGTTTGTGAAAGAAATAAATAGAAATATGGAATCAAGTCATGAAGAATATTTAATGTGAATTGGCAGGATCTTATCTGTAGTTTTGAGTGGAGGCTTGGGCTGACTGGGACTCTGGGAAGATACATCCAGTTGAACTATAAAACACAGATTGAAGAAGAGGATAAAGAAAGGAAGAATCAAGCTGGGGCCACTCAAAGAGTAGAAGAGTGAAGAGAATTAGGTTAGGATGTGGCTGTGGGGGAGAGAAAGAAGTACATTTTAGCAGTCGAATCAACTGGATTTAGTAATTATATGGCTATGTGGTCACGAAGCAGAGGATGGTCTCAAGGTTTTGAATCTGTGGAACTGCAATGGTGATATACCATAAACAGAAATAGCAACAATTATTTTTCCTACATAAAATAATTTCAGCTTTGGAAATATGGAGTTTGAAGAATACTTGATTATGTTTAAGTGGGAATATTTAGCAGACAGTTGAAAATTCCAGAGAAATTATATTGGAATAAAAAATCATAGCTATGACATCATTACTCTAAATGTCTAAGGAAATAGGAGGAAAAGTTTGAGAAAAAGGAGCAATGAACAAATATTCAAAGTGTCACTGTTATTGCTGTCTAAAATGAGTGAAATTATTTTAGAAAGTAAATCATTCTTAGGTTAAAGGCAGGTATAATTTTTGTATCAGGTCTCATTTTAGGACTCTGATGGAAAACTTGGCATACCAAAATTGAAATATCTAAAATTCATTATTAGAACACAGCCTACATTTTGGGATCTCCCTTTCCCCTGCTTTTGGCTTCCTGTTCCATTTTGAACAACTAGGTAATATGGTAAAAGTACAAACATATACATATGTGCTTATATATTTTAAAATCGTGTATTATATTTTATCATATATTATGGTACCTTATACATATTGCAGAATGATAATAGGAAAATTACTTTCAACCATCTATGACAGATACATGGACAAATTTTGTAGAAATTTTCTGAGGTCTCAATTATAAGAACAGAGTAACAACTTACAGTTTCATTACCAGGATGTAAAGAACTTGAAAGCTGGGGCACCTGGGTGGCTCAGTCAGTTAAGCTTCTGACTATGGTTCAGGTCATGATCTCCCCATTCGTGGGTTTGAGCCCCACATCAGGCTCTGTGCTGACAGTGAACTCAGAGCCTGGAACCTGTTTTGGATTCTGTATCTCCCTCTCTCTCTGACCTTCCGCTGCTCATGCTGTCTCTGTCTCTCTCTCAGAAATAAATAAAACATTAAAAAAAAAAAAAAAGAACTTGAAAGCTATCACTCTTGTCCTTTCAGCAAGAAATATTTAAGAAAACAGAAAATCAGTAAATTTTTTTTGGCTCCATTAGAGAAGCGAGTGTGCAGGGAAATCGCCTCCGTGCAAGTTGTAGATACAGCCAAATACATGGAGTCACTGATGAGATCTGCATGTCTGGGACAGAAGGCGTTTGGAATCATTAAACAATAGGAACACTTTTAAGGTAATCTTAACAAATTGCTAGAGATTGAGTATAGATTAGTAGACAATGAAACTGCCAGGGGCCTCAATCTTAGGAAAACCCATACTTTCATGGGTTGCACCTTTAGGAATACCACTAGATTCTTCACTAATCATCCAAGAAATTTCCCCTGTTGGCACTAACAAGAAAGAGCAGAAGAACAATCATTATAAATACACCCACAATGTTATCGGTAACAAAGTCTTACTCTCTGGAGAAGAAAAGGTCATTACCAGAGTCTTATCTTAGCTGAGAGAAAGGCATTGCTCCCACCAGACTTCTCTATTTCACCAAAGAGAAGAAGGGAGCTATGCAAAGTTCACGTGAAGATCAAAGTTCAGAGACACAGCCCACTACAAGACTGAGATTTAATTATAAGTCCATAGAATGCTTAACCTCCCTCAGACCATACCTCCACACCAGTAGGACTCCAGTTTGATAATTGTGGATTATAACTGGAAGGGTTAGGAGGGAGAGACTCTCCTAGAAGACCCCAAAGTCAAGAAGGTAGCATGTATTCTCTTTCTCATTCTTTAAGGGTTCTTGGAAAAATGACGGACTCTAGGGGTGAGCAGGAAATACCCAAGATGAACTGGAGTATTTTGTAGTACCAGAAAGTAAGGAAGAGTTAAAAATCTTATTTATTTTATTTATTTATTTATTTATTTATTTATATTTTTATTTTTTATTTCTAGGAGAGAGAAAGAGACAGCGTGAGCAGGGGAGGGTCAGAAAGAGAGGGAGACACAGACTCTGAAACAGGCTCCTGGCTCTGAGTGTGCAGTCAGCACAGAGCCCAACGCGGGGCTCGAACCCACGAACCGCGAGATCATGACCTAAGCGAAAGTCGGACGCCTTACCGACTAAGCCACCCAGGCGCCCCTAAAAATCTTATTTAAAAAAAAAAAAAAGTATATCAATGGGGCGCCTGGGTGGCTCAGTCAGTTAAGCATTCAACTTTGGCTCAGGTCATCATCTTACAGTTTGTGGAGTTGGAGCTCCATTTTGGGATCTATGCGGACAGCTCAGAGCCTGGAGCCCGCTTTGGATTCTGTGTCTCCCTCCGTCTGTGCCTCTCCCCTGCTCGCACTCTCTTGGTCTTTCAAAAATAAACAAACATTAAAAAGAATTTTTTTAGGGGCGCCTGGGTGGCTTAGTCGGTTGAGCGTCCAACTTTCGCTTAGGTCATGATCTCGCGGTTCGTGGGTTCGAGCCCCGCGTCGGGCTCTGTGCTGACTGTCAGCTCGGAGCCTGGAGCCTGTTTCAGATTCTGTGCCTCCCTCTCTCTCTGACCCTCGCCTGCTCACACTGTTTCTCTCTCCTAGAAATAAATAAACCATAAAAAAATTAAAAAAAATTTTTTTAATTAAAAAAGAAGGTATATCAAAAGAAGACCAGAGTCCATCAATAAACTCACAATAACAAAATTGGAACAATTTGAACAACAAAGTAAAGTAGAAGTCAATTATAATCCAAAGTATAAAATAAATATCCATGGGTCTATACTGATATAAGTAAACAATTACTAAATAAATAATTAAAAAGATTCCAGATAATTTAAGTGGATACTCTGTCCTCAGCGAGGTAGAAAATAATTCACTTTTTAAAGTAGGAGCTGAACATTGTAACTTCTTCCAAAGAATGTGGGGAGTGGGAGGAGAATAACTTTTGAGTGAGGAATCTTGGTAAACACTACCTATTCCACGTGGATCAAGTTCAACAATGCAAGCCACACTGATAGTGTGTCCCCTTGTTATGTGATTACAATAGCTCTGTACCTCTGAGGTCTCCCTAAAGCACAAAAGTTGAGTCTAATCATGGGGATTAAAAAAAAAAAAAAAAAAAACACTAGATAAATGGCAACTGAGGAACATTCTATGAAATGCCTTACTAGTACTTCTCAAAACTATTAAAGTCATTAAAAACAAGTTTTGGAAACTGTCACAGTTCAAAAGACCCTAAGAAGACATGACTACAAATACACTGTGTCATCTTGGATGGGACTGATGAACAAAAAAAAAGAACATTAAGTAAAAATGAGGAACTATTAATCAACTGTTGTGATGGTTAATTTTATATGTTGATAGGCTATAATGCTCAGTTGCTGGGTTAAATACCAGTGTTGATGCTGTTATGAAGGTATTCTTCAGGTATGATTAACATTTAAATTGGTACAATATTTTGTTTGGGAAAACAAATTCCCCTTCATAATGTGGGTGGGTCTCATCTAGTCAGTTGAAGCCCTTAAGAGAAAAAGACTAACATCCTCTGAGGAAGAAGGAATTCTCAAGACTTCTGTTGCTGTTTTCTGAAGAATCTTAATACAACTATGGACACTGGTTAATAATGACCAATACTGGAGCACCTAGGTGGCTCAGTCAGTTAAGTGTCCAACTTTTGATCCCAGTTCAGGGACATGAGCTCAAGCTGTGTTGGGCTCCACACTGGGCATGGAGCCTACTACTACTAGTACTACTACTACTGATAATACTAATAAAATTGGCTCATTGGACAATGGACAATATTAATGTAAGCTGTGGATGATGGCAAAAACTGCATCAGAGGGATATTGTAACTGTACTGTCTTCACAATTTTTCTGTAAATCTAAAACCATTGTAAAATAAAATGTTCATTTTTATTTTACTTTATTTTTTTAATGTTTTATTTATTTCTAGGAGAGAGAGAGAGAGACAATGTGAGCAGGGGAGGGTCAGAGAGAGAGGGAGTCATAGACTGAAACAGGCTCCAGGCTCTGAGCTGGCAGTCAGCACAGAGCCCGACGTGGGGCTCGAACCCACGAACCGCGAGATCATGACCTAAGCGAAAGTCGGACGCCTAACCGACTAAGCCACCCAGGCGCCCCTAAAATGTTCATTTTTAAATAAGGATAAGGACAGTTATCAAATCAGGCAATGTTTTATATGTAATCTTAGCCAAGTACTGGGCTCTAGGAACTTAAAAATCAGCTAGGGAAAGGAAAATCACATGCATACCCATACTGCCTAAATGTGTGTGTGTGTGTGTGTGTGTGTGTGAAAAGAATAATTTGTAAATTGGATCAAGGAATTTCAAAATAGTTTTTCAAAGTGACAACCTAAAAGTTACATATGTGGTGGTTCAATTTATGCAAAGCATAACTCAAAGAGAGTACCAAGAATAAGATTAGGACTTGAGGAAGCCTAAATTTCTTTGGTGGAAGAAAAAATACAAACAGGGATACTTCAGTGTGAATTTGTTATCAGCGAAAACTACTGAAGAACATAGAGTATGTTATCCCACAATTATGAATCTTTACCTACCCCAATGACCATTAAACTTATCATAAAGATACCTTAACAGTTCATCTAGGCATGCAAATTTAAAAATCAGCTCAGCGGGTTGCCTGGGTGGCTCTGTAGGTTAAGTGGCCAACTCCTGATTTTGGCTCATATCAGTATCTCATGGTTCGTGAGTTCAAGCCCTGTGTAGGGCTCTGTGCTCATGGCATTGAGCCTGCTTCAGATCCTCTGTCTCCCACTTTCTGGCCCCCTCCTGCTTTCAACACATGCTCTCTCTCAAAAATAAAGAAATGTTAATTTTTAAAATTCAACTCAGTAAATTACATAGTTGCTAAAAAATAATTCCTGGAGCGGCACCTGGGTAGCTGTCAGTAGAGTGACTTCGGCTCAGGTCATGATCTCATAGTTTGTGAGTTAGAGCCCTTGTTGGACTTTGCACTGACAGTGAAAGTCTGCTTCAGATTCTGTCTCCCTCTCTCTCCGCCCCACCTCTGCTTTGTTTTGTTTTTCCCCTGCTCTCTCTCACACACATATAAACATTAAAAACAAAAGAAAAGAAAAATTCCTGGAGACAAAGTTAATGCTCGTGTACTTTTTTTTAAGTGGAGAAAAATCCTAGGTTAAAAAAGTAGGAATTCTATTAATTAACACTACTTAAACTTCTAAAACAGATTTTATTGTAGAAATATTTAGATTAATCAGGAAGACAGTATCTTCTTATAAAGAATATGCGCAAACAATAAACAGATCAATAGACTGTTCTTTTGTAGCTGATTAGTTAGTTGAAATAAGTGTTTTATTTGGATTAGAAAGAACTAACTTTCATGACAAATATTTTGAGTAAATCTCTATAGACAACGTGCCCACTATATGTACACACATAAACACACAAAGTACAGAATATTATTGAGCACCTTTTCAGGTTTCATTTGCCTCTGTAAGTAAGCATAGTGGGCTATTACACTTACACCACTGAATCCTTTGAGATCCAAAATTCCTCTGGAAAACCACTTCCCTTTGTCACTCAGCCTGTGCTTGAATACCTCCAAGGATGCGAATCTCACTTTATGCAGTAACCCACTAATATCTGGATAACTGTGAATACTACAACATCATTCCCAGAAGATATCTGAGAAAATAATAGAATTTACATAGCAGAAAGCATTTACCTAGCAGAAAGCCTATGTAAATTCCCTTGAATACCAAAAGTTATGTGAATGAAAAGTAAAGTGAAAAATTAATCTCAAGGAAAATGAGTTAGTAGAAAAATGTCCTCTTGGAACAAGGAGGAAAAAACAGCTTTATATCAAAAAAATAGAGACCTGCTCCTCCCCACCCCTACTGCCCAAGTCTCCAATGGGCCATCAGAGAAAGGTAAGAATACGATTAGAATTTTAAAAGTAGTCGAGAGCTTTTTCTCTGATATTAAAACAAAAAAATCACGTCGTTATCAGATTTGTATAAGTATAATAACTGCTAATCTGGAACATTTCTGGCTCTTTGCTCCCAATTTTTGGGCTTAGCTCCACCCTCTGACATAGCTCCTTTCTCACAGGAAAATTTTGCATGGGAAAATGCATTTGCTTTTTATTAAAGTGTACATTTCGTTTCCTCCAGAAAATCATAGTATGAATGGTTTTTCTCTTTAGCTTTATCATATTAACTCTTCTGGGGTTTTGTTTTAGCATCCAACATTGATCTTACACAATTGCATGTATACTTAAATGGGTGGGTATCTCAATTATTTATGTGATTAGTTCCTCTTATCAAATCATTAGGGTGGGTGAGATAAGATCACTTACAATCTCCTTGACTCCAAAATCCATCCCCTCCTGTCACCATCATGCTGTTTAGCTGTGAGGAATTTAATCTGACCTACATCTTGTTAGATGTGAACTTTCAGAGAGTCATTATCAATACACCTTCGGTTCTATAAGACTGCCTACAGGATTTAGTAGTGACTTCTTAAATAAGGAAGCCAGGAGAAAATTGGCTAATATTAGTAGAAAAATCCTTTACAAAAAAACCCATGAAAAAATACAGTATCAGATATTAAGGTAAAAATTAGAATATATATTATTCATGTTAAGAGTAGTAATCCAGGAGATGGATATCATACTTCTAGTAGCA
Organism: Proteles cristata cristata; assembly: GCA_017311185.1. NCBI lineage: Eukaryota > Metazoa > Chordata > Mammalia > Carnivora > Hyaenidae > Proteles > Proteles cristata. The sequence goes on along the minus strand of JAESUZ010001011.1, from coordinate 839,175 downwards.
AATAAATGGATCTATAGTATAAGATTTCCACTACAAAATAGAGCTTTTGGAACATTCTGTTATATGTGGGGAGGATCATAATAATGTGTAATGAATCTTAAATAGTTATATGAAACCTTTAACAATGTTTATCAAAAATCTTATTCTGCATCTAAGATCCAAAGCAAATGAAGTACACTGAGTTTCCAAATAAAAATTTTTAAATCATCTGGCATTTTAAACAAATTACAGAGAGAAATTATTATAGCTTATTACTCATATTAGTTTAATTTGTGTTTACAGTTGGACTGCATCTCAATGGACAATCACATCTCATTTCTGATAAAAATTCAAAACTAACAGGGTGGTAATGCAGCCCTCATCTGAAAAATTAGTATTTACAGTTGCAAAAGCAGTAACTAAAAATATGGATTAGAGAATAACATTAATATAAAAAAGTGATTTCTTCTGTTTAATAAATACATCAAGAATTCTATTAATGAGATCTTTCTAAATAAAATTTGTGATGCCTCTCAGGCAATACAAGACCCTAATCTTATTTCTCTAAAAGTCAGAAAAGTACTCTGAAAAAATCAGTGGACATTAATTTCTTGTATGGTTTCATAATTATGTCTTTATATTTTGAAGCCTAACTACCATAATGTAATTCAGTTTTAACTCTAAGATTTATAAATAATCTATGCATTGATATTATGACTAGTTGAATGAGAGCCCTATATATTTGCCAAGATATTGTTAAAAATAGGTTATCATTAATATACTAAAATGGAAACTTCTTGTTAAGAAAAATATACACTGGATAAAACATACTCAGTTTCTGAAAAACTGCTTCTTTGCTCTTGTTGGCTATACATACACATAAAAAATACTGGTGTGCATTAAAAGTCAGTGAGGAGAAAAGAAACATACCAATGAAGACAAAGAATCACAGACCCAGAAGGAAATCTAGGTAAATATCCTGAATAGGATCGAGTACACAAATATCTTCAGGGATGCTGTGTGTCAGGTATAGACTCTCTTGACTATAATCCCATAAAAGACACCTGCTTCTTAGCTCCAACTGATAGTGTCATGCAGAAATGTAGGACACACAGATGTCTCCATCACACTTGTGCTGGGTCACTGTTTCTCTTTGTAGACATCAGCTCATTGAAAACCAAACCAAAACAAAAAAACCCTGAGTGGATCAATACTCTTCAGACTAAACAAAACATGACTGCAAAGTACATTTTTTCGTAGGCTGATAATTTGCCACCTCTAATCCAGACCATTCAGCTCATATAACTCACTTTCCAGATATAAATCTTCTGGACTAACATTAGTTACATTACCTTCATTAGATGTTTTAAGATCTAATATAAAAATAATCTCACTTCAGTTTATGCCAATTTTATACTGTCTTAAACTATTATATTTGGCATTCCTTGGACTTTAGGTTTACATTGTGGATTATTTTTTAACTCTCTTTCATGACCACCTACACCATTTCAGCAAATCCCTTGAATGAAGACGAAATTCTAATAGAGTTGTAAAATGGTGATAAGCTGATTATTTCTTATATTTAATAACATTACCATAAAGCCAGTTTTATCTGACAAAGTGGTAGGAATTACACATAGTAAATTTTCTAGATTATAGCATTTTACCCATTTACTAACCAATCTGTTGTATTTCTTTCTTTTTAATATACTTTCTTAAATATATGGCCTCTATAAACTCAATAAAATGATTATTTTACATTTTTGTAAAATAGGATATTGCTTAAGATATCATGATGACTATAATAATATACAGTATTTTGTTATGTACATACATTAATGGACCTTCAGAGATTGATTATACTCTTTGTCCTTATATTTAAAAGTGCCGAACTGTTTTTGTCTTTGAGATCACGTGTCTAGGGTTTTTTGTTCTCTGAGAGCCTTAGCAGTTAGTGTACAGAACAGTCCTCATTTTATTTTGTGACACATAATTTCTATTATTTGGAAATTCAGGTGGTAAGTTTATTAGAAAAACACTTACATTGGAGTAAGATTCTAAAGCAGAGTTAGAATGGCTCTAATAGCAGTCCTTGTTTCCATGATAGATAGTAGGTTTTGAAGAGAATCACCCAAGTTCTTTTCGATGAAAGTTGTGTGTCCCACTCCCTACTCTCCAGCATGTTAACTGAAACACATGGAGAAAATATGGCCTGATAGAAAGAGGATGCATTTTGGAAAGAGATAGTTTTCAGATTTAATCCTTACTTTAAGTGTAACCTTAGGTAAATTACATCATCTGTCTGAGTCTCCATTTCCTAGGCTGCAAATAAAGATAACATTCCTCCTAGTATACAACTAGAACTCTTGTGCAGTATAAATATGGTCATATATTTGAAGTATTCAGCACAGCTCTGGCACTTAATAAATATTGGTTTTATTTGCCAACAGTTACTGACTGTGTATATTATGAAACGGTGAGAAAGAGAAAAGCAGTCCCCAGCCACTTCCTGTCACTTACAGCTAGACTGTGGTATTTTCCAATAGAAATAAACAGCTTCACAGAATACCAACATTTACCAGGGTCACTCTGTGACCGTGACTGATCAAGACAAAGAGCAAGACTACTCCATGACTATTTCTGAACACAGATGAAAGCAGACTCTTTTTCCAAATCAACAAAATTGACCAAGCATTCCCCTATCCTGGCTAATATGAAAAAACCCTCCTACTTCTAGATAAGGCTTATTGAAATACCCAGTCATAAAATTTCTTCTGCTTCTTGACAGTATCCAATTCCAAGCAAAGAGCTGCTTCCTTAGACATTCCTCCAAGTGATCTAATGTGAGCCTAGACCTTAGAAGTCTTTGTAACACCCTTTTACTGAGATGTCCCATGGTTCCTTATGGTGTGTGTCCTCACAGCAATGGGTGGTAAATCTATCTTGTACAATCACAGGTGTATTCCTGGTAGTCTTTGGGCTGGGGAGAATTCACAAAAGAATATCAGGGAAAGGTCCAAAATGAGGCAGCATTTTTGTCAGAGATGACATTTATAGTCATGCTGTCCTAGCCACCATATAGGCCCCAAATTCCTTCATCAGAGACATGTATCTTTCAAATTAAATGTCAAACTTACTTAACAGAAGTTATAAGTTAACGGCAAGCTTATTTTTCTTGCCAAAATATTAGAAAGAGGACTCCATCTTTATTCCTTATACATACATATAGAAGTTAAAGATCAAGATAATTGACTTCCCTTTTTATTTTTCACTAACTCAAGCAAAGTGTTAATAGAAATAAGTCAATTAAAGTTCCAAAATGAGTATTTTACAGTAAAATGTAAAGTTCAGAAGGAATCTCAAAGCCATATTAAAGCTACATTGTAAAGTCTAACTTCAGAAGGAAAAGATACTTTAAGAAGCAGTGTTTAAGGTTGATTTTGATTTTAAGAATATTTGATGCAAAGCAATCTTCAATAAATATGGAAAATCTTGAGCAGTAGCACCACATCAATTATAAAATATAGGATGTATTAGACAATTTAATCAGTGAAATAGTCATAATGCCTTACATTAACTGCATACTGATCATTTGCTCGACACTATTCTACTGCCTTCCATGTGTTATTGAAATTAATCTCCAAAACAACCCTTTGAATTAGAAATTACAATTATCTTCTCTTTACTGGTTAAGAAATGAGGGCTTCAACAGGGTAATAAACTTATCTGAGCTTATACAGTTTGATGGTACAGCTGGAATTCATGCCAGTTACAGAGGCTACATGCTTAACTTTTAGGAGTAGCTTCTGCACTGCCCAAGGGTTCTGATTTCCTCTAGGAACATGACACATTTCCAAATGCAATGAACCCTATATATATGAGGAGTTTAAAAACTTCAGAGAAATATCCATCTTAGAGCAATTCAAGAACCTCTCCAGAAATCAGAAAATAACGCTTTGTGATTAGGAACCAAAGGCTAGTGGTTTCACTTCCGCCTCATTTACAACAACTTCCTTAAATGTATTTGCAGTCTAGTTAACTACAGGTCATGTGTCACACTGTCAATTAAAAAAAAAATCACTGAAATGAACTGTCAGGACATAGGAGTTCTAACCCTGACTCCACTAAAGGCATTAATTAAATAACCCATATCTTTTCAGAGGTGACCAAATTAGGTATTAATTCCAAACTTGTGAGCAAAATGGTTAAACTTAAATTTGAAGCTAGGAATCAATGTAATGCCCAATAGTCTGAGGCTTTGTTTTCAATATTTATGTCATTATAATTGTGAGTACTTTTTAATAACACAATAAGGTCCAGACTAGAACAAATCAGAAGTTAAAAAGGAAATGCATTAGAGAACAAGAAATATTTATTTTAAACATGTGGAATCAATGCCTTTTGACATTAGGTCATGTTTATGGGAATGGTCGCTTGTTCCCATAACATATATCAGGTATACCCTTCAAAAGCAGACAGAAAGTTATGTTCCCATGTATTGGTTAAGCCACATTATTGAAGGTCTTTTAAGAGCTTAACACTGCTCAAGACACAATGGGTATATTAAAACCAGCTCAGCTGGAAAATAGTTTACTATCTCTGAGTTAGGAGTCATAGAAAGTGAGAGAGATTCATGCATGATTTGTAGAATCTACCTTTTTAATGTGCAATTATACCTCATGGCTTGATCATGTCCTAATGTCATTCAAAGCACACTAATCATGCAAAGTATTCTTACCTCTGACCTTATGGAACCAGTAAAAGTGATATTGTTAAGATCCCATCGGTTCTCTACCTATAGCTAACAAGTGTAGTTTTGCAGAAGGTTTGAGCCAAAATAGTACAGTGCTTAGGAACAGCAAATTGCCTGGAGCTCACATTAGCAAATTCTTCATCAGGAGTTTAAAAATGTTTTCAGAATTCTACACTTTTATAGCTTTCCTAGATTTTTCATGGACCATGGCTTTCTCATATGTTGAACTAAGAATTTAAAAGAAACTATGTCTTACTAGGTTTGTAAAGCTTTAAATAGGCTCAGCTTAATTTGATGAAGTAGGCAAAGGTAGTTACATCGACAGATATTCTATGGTTCATTACATCAGCCTAGGTGGAAATAGGCTTGTTTTATGGGGTATAGCCTTTCCATTGGAAGGAACTACCTACTCCGCCTGATAAGGAGCAAGTGAGTCATTTGGGTATGATTTTCCAGCCCTAAATGAAGCATTTCATGTTTCATTTCTTTTCATCAGAAATTTATATATACATATGTACACATAGACACCCCCTTCTACGTAGCACTATAGTACATAATATAAACAGTACACCGGGTACATGACAGCCAAATTCTCAACTTTTGCCATAAGAGTTGAAATATAATGATTTGCACATATATAGCATTTATATCCAGAATTAATTATCTAGGAGTCGGCTACCATCGGGATGCTTCCGCACAATGAAGTAAGAGGCAAATGCTTGCTCCCACACTGGCAGATGGAAAATAAAAGGCCATATTTGGGGAGAGTTTTCCCATCTGCTCTACAGACAAAATATGCCCATTCTAGTCATCCTGTAACTCAGGCAGTCACAGCAGGCACTCAGCCATAACTAAGGCCTCAGTCATGTCTTTACAATGCAATCGGGTTAAATCTGACTTCACAGGAAGTTGGCCTTGGGCTACTTTCAAAGTGAAATGGGGATGGGTGAAGGGGCTCCAGCATTGCCTACTGCATCTCCAGCGCTTCAGCAGACTTGTGTTATGAACATCTTCCACTCACAAATGCTATTAGCTCACCATTCTGCCTGTAGCTCTGTCATTGTAGACTATTGCTCAGGGGTGACAGAAGACAAGAATTATTTGGGGTGAAGTTGCTGCTCCCTTTTCAAACTCCTCACGCTTACCATACTATTCACTTTGCTCCAGATTCTGTCAGATGAAAATAATGTTGTTTGTGCAGCTACCTTACTCGTCCCTCCAACCTCAAAGATCTCATGCTGGAATTGTCTGCTTTTAAGATCACTCTGTGGAATTTTTTAAGCAAGAGAAATGACACACATTGTCTTGGTACCGCTGAGATATTTATGTTTCAGAAAAATATTATAGAACTATAAGTTGATTACATAAGTGATGGGATTGTAATTACATTTCCGTAAGTCATGCTGAGTCTTAATAGAGCTGGCTAAAATAATTTGATTTTTTTAAAAGCAAGTTTTTGTCCAACATAGCAGGAAAAACAACAAATAAAAAATAACAAGAAGAAATGAGTCCTGTGGTTGTGATAGCCTGTCCTGGGTCTCCAACTGAGCCTTAGAGTCTTGCAGCAGGAAGATGGGATTGATTACAAACTGGGCACAGATGTCATCTTTTGTAACCATCCAGGCCTGCACAAATCCCTATCCATCTCCCCTGAGACTAGGCTGAGATGCCACTTCTAGATACTTACCAATAGGATGGCAACTTAAAGAACCTGAAGTGAAAAAGGTAAAATAAAAAACAGTACATATGTCTACCTTAATAAGGTATTTTGTGAATATGTTGACCATATTCCTCTTTACCATATCGAACTGAATTTTTTAAAATTTTTTTTATTTTCCAACTTTGGAGGAACTACTGAACAAATGGCCTTCATTTATGAAATTGTACTGAAGTGAAGCAGGTGAACATTTAGTACTTTTAAATTTCAGATGCTAAGTATCTAATTTTGTTCTCCAGGGTCAGGGTTCACAACCTATCAGTTGCATGCTTAAGTTACTATTGGCTTTTCTGCAGAATTATGCTCATGACCTACAACTTTATTTTCTCAACGGCATTTTAGTTTAAGTTTTACTTTTTATTTTGAGAGAGAAGAAAAACGTATGTGTGCACACGAGCTGGGGAGAGCTGGGGACAGGTGTGCACACGGCCCAATGTAGGCAGGATTTGTTCTCAAGATGGTGAGATCATGACCTCAGCCAAAATCCAGAGTCAGACACTTAATGGATTAAGCCACCCAGGCACCCTTTTCAACAACTTTTTGATTGAAAAAAATTATTAGAAGTTAAAATAGAACTTATAGCCTGGTCTTGAGTGACTGACATATCTTTAATGTGCTTACAAGGGCAGGTTTCACTAAAATAATTAAATAAAGAGGAATACATGATGATGAGTAGAATAGGCCCTGAAATACTTTGTTGACTAAAAACTGGCAATGACTGGCTTCAGTGTTTCCTCCACAAGTTTTTTTTTTCCTTTTATGCCCCATTCTATTTTCTCTTTTAAGTTTATTTATTTTGAGAGAGTGAGAGAGAGACAGAGAGACTGGGGAGGGGCAGAGAGAGAGAGGGAGAAAGAGAATCCCAGGTGGGCTGTCAGCACAGGAGTTCAATCTCAGGAACAGTGAAATCATGACCTGAGCTGAATCAAGAGTTGGATGCTTAACCGACTGAGCCTCCCTGGTGCTGCTGCCTCATTCTATTTTCAATGAAGGCAGGAAGAATCAATGTATCTGTGTACTAAACCAAAACAAGCATAGCGCAACCTTAGTGTTCTGATCTTTTATTCTTGCAAGAATGTACAATTAAATAATATCACTGTGTTTCCTTTGTTTATAATATTATACAATTATGAGACAATCAGCCCTAGAGGCAAAACAGAAGTATTAGAAACCATCATTCTGTTGATTTTGAAAGGCTATTTAGATATTATTCAATGATCAAAGTAGTACCACTTAGTTTAAAAACAAATAGTTATTTTATAAGCATGTATGAGACACTTCTGCTTTTACAAATGACTTTTACTTCCCTAATATGCCATGATACTGGTCTACATAAGATATTGGGTTAAACAGTCTTTAGATTAAAAAAAAAAAAAAGACAATGTTTCCTCTGGGAAATGAAATGGCAGGTGAAGAAGATGTGAGAGCAATGAGCATCATACATATTAAGATGAGATTGTCCTTTTTACGGCTATTGAACTGAATACTCTTGTCTACTGTCTTGCAATTATGAAAGTATTCTCTCCATAATATAATTTCTTATAATTTGCATTATAATGTCCATGTTCCATTAACTGGTATGAGCTAACCAGGGACACGAATTTCTTGTATAGCACTTTGCTACCATTTTGGCTTATACTGAACTAGTGTCCATATAATGGAGTCCAGTGTATATACAACCCCAGGGAAATACATTTATTTCTTTACACTTATCAGAAAATATGCTCTTCTCACTGCATACGGTATCACTATAATTAAAGTATAAAATGCAATATTCCTTGTAACCATTCTTCAGACTGGTGAGATAACCCAAATCCCCATTCAAATCATAGAACAGATGTGAAACCAGGCCTTGCTAATGTTCATTTATTCATTGAACTTCATTGTGAGATAGCTAGGACAGATATAATCAATGATCACGCAAGAAACAAAGGACCGGAGAGTACAATTTACTTTGCAAAATTACAAGCCACTAGTTTTTGGCAGACCCCAGATGTTATGCAGCATTCTGTGAAATTTGGTTATAATGAGTAAGAAAACACGTACAAGGTTTGGGATACAACATTCAAGTCAGTAAGATATGGGCATTTTGAATGTTTCTTTACCAGTCTTAACTTGATTTACTCTGGTAATTCTATGTTTATTTTAAAACAGCCAATTATTTCAGTAAGAATGGACTAATAGTATTTAAAGTAGGCTGTCATAGTCTGTAACAGACTGTCAAAAGGAAATTTTCCTGTGGTCTTAAAGAATAAAGTGTCAAAGATACAAATTTTAGAGTTGTCCACACTCTATAGAACTTTAAAGAGCTTCCAGGTCCATGTCCACAAAATGTGCAAACCTGGAAGACACAGCCTCGTTGGCATCAGTAGGCTACACTGCTCCAGTCTATGTAAGCAGCACTATGAAAGGAAATTGGGAGCATTCTCAGGAGTGTAATGTACTTGGTGAGAGATTACTTTGGGATGGAGAGGGCTTCCGCTCTCCCAAAGATCAAGCGCCAAGGGAATCACCTCACGAAAGGGTGTTCCACAGAAAGGGATATGAAGATCTCATTGTCCAATAAAATTTCTCTTATGTGGTGGCCTTGCCAACCTGTGCATGTTCCCAAGCTAAGAAGAGAACAGTGAAGTAGGCAGAGACAGCATGGAGGTTTAGCCACCAAGGAGCTTAAAGTTTGGACTTTAAAATAAACAAAGATGATAAAAAGAAACGAAGGAGGACACTATATAATGATAAAGTTAATGATCCAACAAGAGAATGTAGCAACTGTAAATATTTATGTACCTAACATGTAAACACCTAAACACATAAGGCAATTATTAACAGACATAATGGGAAAAAGATGACAATACAGTAATAGGAGATTTTAACACCCCACTTACATCTATAGTTAGATCAGACACAAAATCAATGGGGAAACAGTAGCTTTGAATGACACACTAGAGCATACAGATCTAACAGATATATTTAGAACATTCCATCCCAAAACAGTGGAATGCACATTCTTTTCTTTTTTTTTTCTTTTTTTTTTTTAATGTTTTATTTATTTCTAGGAGAGAGAGAGAGAGACAGCGTGAGCAGGGAGGGTCAGAGAGAGAGGGAGTCACAGACTGAAACAGGCTCCAGGCTCTGAGCTGGCAGTCAGCACATAGCCCGACGCGGGGCTCGAACCCACGAACCGCGAGATCATGACCTAAGCGAAAGTCGGACGCTTAACCGACTAAGCCACCCAGGCGCCCCGTGAATGCACATTCTTTTCAAAGGGTGAGTCACCTATTGGTGGGTAAAATGAACTACTGACAGTAACCAGATGTGAGTCATCCTTCCTGCATCCACAGCAAGAAGGCCTATCAGAAAATATCAAGCCAAAGAAGCAATTTGCTGAGACACATGCATAGGAAAGACATCCTCCTCCATCCCCAAAACGCACATATGGTCAAGAGAAAGACAGCATTTGATTATTTACTACACAGAGGACACAGAGAACAACTAACAGTGATAATCAAACTAATGGTTTTTGCCCTTTTTCTCTAATTCATCCTTTTTGCCCCAACAACGGAGAAACCAGAGGAAAGGGATAAGAAAAATAGAGAGAGAGAGAGAGAGAGAGAGAGAGAGAGAGAGAGAGAGAGAGAATGAATGCCTTTTCCATATTTCAGGTTTCTCAGCTGGGGCCTGGGTAGCACTGGGAAGAAGAGAGACCATGAGCACTGATTTAGAAGGAACACTAGAGTGTTCTTGACATTAGACTAGAGTGAACTTGAGTTAAGAGACCTAGGGCAGACAGGATCTGCCTCAGGTATTATCAATTGATGAGAAAGGGAGTTCTACTAGAATGTGTTTGAAGCATGTGATTGCAGAAATAAATAATGTCTGAACCCCACCCAAAAAATAAACTGTTTCATGGGTAATCATTAGATAGTTACTTAGTATTCCCAAGTATTACTTAATAGTTCTGGGTTTCAGTTACTTTTAAAAGTGAGATACTCGGGCACCTGGGTGGCTCATTCACTTAAGCCTCCGACTTTTGATTTCGGCTCAGGTCATAATTTCACAGCTCGTGGGGTCTAGTCGTTCAGTGCAGAGCCTGCTTTGGATTCTCCTCCCTCCCTCTCTCTCTGCCCTCTTCTCTCTCTCTCAAAAATAAACATTAAAACTTTAAGTGAGATGCCAGTATCCTCCCTTTATACATTTATTCCACTAACATCTATTAACTGCATATTGTATGTACAATTTTTTTTTCTTGAGGCAGAAGGCTAATATATATGATCAGAAGACTGGCAGCTCTATGTATTGGATGCCATTGCAGACAGTTATGCTTCTCTATCCAAAAACAACCTTCAGGAAGTCAAAACAAGGTGAAGAATACCCATCATTTATTTCTCATGTCATTCATGCCAGACACTAGATAATGCACTGGAAGGAATAGAAACCACAGCCCTCAAGATGCTTACAATCTAAAAGTAAAAATATACACAAAGAATAGCTCTTAGTTGTAATAAAGGCAATGATGAGAGTTTCTTTTCCATTTCAGATATCACAAAACTAGCAATAGGTCCCATCAAACCCACTTTTACAGATGAGAAAATTAAATCACGTTGCTAAGAAAAAGTAGATCGTGATTTTGAATAAAAATTTCCTTGCCTCCAAAGTCTATATTGTTTTGACATCATTGATTGTAACCTCAAAGAAAAAACCTTCGCATATCCAATTTATAACTTCAAGTGGAGTTAAAACCTAGAAACAGATTTAAAATGGTTTTGTAGCAATAAGTAGTTATTAAGGGAAGCTAAGGATATTGGAAGGAGTGATTCCAACCTTTTTTTAGAGATGACATTATGAACAGCCATGGGTTTTTACACTGAATATTTTTCTTTGATTTGTTGGATGTCTTAATCGTCCCGCTGCAATTATTAATATATCAGGTTTTACCTAGTTTTAATTTAACCTTGCCCCTTAGTTCCTCATATATGACCAAGAATATTCATAATCCTCTGGCATTTGTTTCTAAGTAGGACAATCTACATCTCCCTGGGACTAGCAGAAAAATAGCAGTTTCTTTTGGTTGGATTCCTAGATGTGAGGATGACTGAAGCCAATGGTTCTTTACGGCCACCTGGTAGCCACATTTCCCACCTTTAAGGAAATGTGCATGAGGATAAAAGCATTAGAGAGAAAAGATAGGACAAAAAGGGAGGAAGGAGGGGGAGAGAGCTTCCTTAACTCCCTTCAGCCTGACCTCGACTCACAGTATATTTGAGGTAGAATAAGGTTCAGCTGATCTAGTTGTACAATGCGTGAAGCAAGCATTTACGAGTACCCACTGTGTGTCAGGCCTGCACAAAGTGCTAAACTGTATTAGCCTAAGAGAAAGAACACATTGCTGCTTTATTCTAAATTAATGATAAGGACTAGATGCTGTGATTAATGACTTTTTCTTGAAGTTCTAAGAAAAAACTTACTAAGTAGCCCACCAAGACGCAGGTTTTGACAATTCCGCCTTTTTCCCCCTCTATGAATCACTAAGCATTTCTTCAAATTTGACAAGACTGCTACTCAAAGATAATTTAATGGGACTTCATTTATCTGAATTCAATCTAAGGTTTGCAATTGCCTGTGTCTGTGTATTTATATACACAGGCGTGTACGTCTATAAAACGTACCTGTGGAAATGAAAATAAAATTATTTTAATGTTTTCAAAGAGTATTTTTAACGTCTGCCACACATTTATCAGTTAGCATTTATCCTCCAACACCTCCTTCCCGCCCACTCCACCCACGCCTCCCTCTTTCCTTAGCTTAATCAATTCTAAAATTAAGGAAGCTGAATAGTTTTAAAAAATGAAATTCTTATTAATAGTCTTTTCCAGTCACAATTTCCGTGTAATATTACAGAAACAATCTGACCCTCTGCTTCCACATCACTTATTTCACCTATTTTGCCTTATACATGCTGTGAATCTACACCTGGCAAATCTAGAGAGCAGTCCTTACAGTACTATTCTAATTCAAATGTAATTCAATAAGCACTCACTGAACACAGTACTAATCTTGTCCACGTCCTCAAGGAGGTCTCAGGAGAGTGGGGAACACAGACCAGCAGGATGTAATTAAACTTCATAGTGAGAACGGCAGCAGTGCAAGCATGTGCCAAAAATGAAGGCAACAAAGAGGAGTGATTCATACCATTTGGAGACATTTATAAAGGCTTCTGGAGAGAGTTGATTCAAGAAGTAAGGTTGGAGGGATAAATGAAAAATACCCACCTAGCGCATCAGAAATAGAAGTCAAGAATAATTAGAGAATAGTTCTTTCCTGCCTTTAATTCAGGACATACTATTTTTGTTTTTTATAGTTTATTGTCAAGTTGGTTTCCATGTAACAACCAGTGCTCATCCCAACAAGTGTCCTCCTCCATGCCCATCACCCATTTTCTCTGAATTAAAAAGTTAATTACTGAAAAAAGTTGTAGCAAATTTTTTTTTAATATTTTATTTATTTCTAGGAAAGAGAGAGAGACAGCGTAAGCAGGGGAGGGTCAGAGAGAGAGGGCGTCACAGACTGAAACAGGCTCCAGGCTCCAAGCTGGCAGTCAGCACAGAGCCCGACGCGGGGCTCGAACCCACAAACCGCGAGATCATGAACCAAGCGAAAGTCGGACCCTTAACCGACTAAGCCACCCAGGCGCCCCTGTAGCAAATTTTTCTCTGAAGAGCCAGGCAGGATTTTATTTTTAATTTTGTGAGCTATCTTATCTCTCTTACAACTACTCAACTCTGGAGTTATAGCTTGAATGCAGTCAGTTATAGGTAATACATAAATGAAGGGCTATGATTATGTTCCAATAAAACTTTATTTAAAAAGACAAGTGGTGGGTTGGATTTGACCCACGGGCCATAGTTTCCAATTCCTTGGTATATAGTATTTATCAATAGCACAGAGCAAAGAAAACGATCTTTAATTTTAGCCAGAACTTTACAGATCAGTGATACAATATTTGGGAAGGAGGGGTATTAAACTGTTTAAAACTCTTTATTCATGTCTTAATTTTTAAGCTCAAAATCCAAGTACATTGTATATTTTCTTCCTAGTTCAATGTATCTTTTGGGAAGGGACAGAAGACTATGAAAACACCCCTAGTTAGCTTTCCAAAAGTGTTCCTTTCAAGTGACAACAATTTGGGGAATTGAATAAATTTTGTCACAGAATAATTAGGAGCAAGAGATAATATTTAAGCAACACTGGGGACAATTCTTTGAACACAGGTCACAAATTATTGTTACAAGTGTATTTCTAAAGAGCAATAATCCCAACCCTCTTTGAAATTATACCATTGCATATAGTTTGGAATTAGCAAATTCCTTCAATTACCACATAGAAGAATGAAACTAAAGAAGAGATACAAAAATAAAAATGAAAGAAGTAAATATTTACTTCATTATTGGTTTTAAACAAAGGTGGTACAAAGACAAAGATTGAAACTTAAAACTATTGCTGGAAAAGGAGTATACTTTGTAAGTACACAGGTATACACAAACATGTTTCCTCGAGATAACACAAATCAAAATGATTCATGAGACTTTTTATTTTCATCAAGTAAACAAGAAATAAATTGTAATAATTCAATTTCAAAAATAATTCTCCTAAGTTAAGATTTTTGTCCCCCACTAACTCTTCTAAATCATGGTGTATTTTGTAACATAACTGTATAAAATTGTTACTTCTGTCTTTGTTTTTATGATAGTAATTATAAAAGGAGTAAACAGAGAAAGCTACTCATCCTGTGAAACCTGAAATACCTTTTGGGCCAATCATTTTATTCTAAGCTTCTGGCTTTAAAGACTTTAACATTGAATTCCTTAAAAGCTCCTACCTGTGGGCCTTAGAAATGTAGATATTTGACAGCCTTTCCCCAAGTGTTTCTGAAGCAGAAAACGGGCACTTTAAAAGAAAATGTTAAAACTTTCTTAGGATACAAATGACAGTGGAAAAAAAGACAAACCTTGCCCTTTAACCCTACTCCTAGCGTGCACTGGTTTTAAACTTGGTGTTGGCGGTCAAACATAAGGCTAACTGAAGAGTTCTCTGGGAGCTTTCTCCCAAGGGACCTGCTTCATATATACTAGGCAGTGAAGAGGTTGGACTGAAATTACTATTCTGCTTCCTTATTTTAATATTGGAATTACAATTTACATCATTAAACCCCTGTAACTTTTGGCACTTAAGAAGTTATGCAGTTTAGGGTAAAAATGGAACAAACAAATGTAGTTTATTAGGTACAATATATTTATATTTTCCATGAGTTATTAAAGAGGCATCCCAACTCATTCACATTTTGCTTTAAAAATTTTATGTTTTAAATTTCATTTTAATAATTTGGTGAAAGATAGAATATACCAGTGAGTATTGGCTAGACAATATATGACCAATGAATTCTGATTCACAATCTGTACAACAATCAGCTTGGGAAGCAAACCACCACCTCTGTAGCAGTCACCATAGAATATCCATGACTTTATTAATATCTTCCAGCTTTCCTATTTCTGGCCCTTGATTCCAACTAGGACCAACTCGTGGAAGCCAAATATGTACTCCAAACATTTTATGCGAATCTAGTACTTGATACCTCTCATAGTACTTTTCACTACTGCAATACCTAACTGCTGCCACTCTACCCTTTCCTTTACCAAGACAAAGGAAATAGTAAGTCCATACCTATCAATTATCAATTTAAATTTTATGAGACTACTTTCTCCAAAAAGACAGACTGGCTGAACGGATTAAAAAAAAAAAAACAAAAAAAACAAAAACAAGACCCAACTAAATGCTGCCACACAAAACTCATTTAAGCTTTAAGGACACACACAGATTGGAAATGAAGAAATAGAAAAAGATATTCCAGGAAAATGGAAACCAAAAAAAAGCATGGGTAGGTATATTAGACAAAATAGTCTTTAAGCCAAAGACTCTAATAAGAAACAAAGAAGGTCATTAATGAAAGAGCTGAATTTTTTTGAAAAGATAAAAAGCTAAAACCTTTAGCTAGACTTGCCAAGAAAAAGAGAGAAGACTCAAGATTATAAATGAAAGAGGAGACGTTACAATTGATACCATACAAATACAAAAGATCCTAAGACAGAACTATGGACAATTATATGCCAACAAATTGGACTACTTGAAGAAAATGGATAAATTCCTAGAAACATAAAACCTATCTACATTGAATAATGAATAGGAATAATGAAAAGGAAAATCTGAACGGAGGATTATTAGTAAAGATTAGAATCAGTAATCAAAAACCTTCCACTGAAGAAAAGTTCCAGATCAGATAGATTCACTGGTGAATTTTACTAAACATTTAAAAAAGAAAACATTCCAATTATTTTCAAATTTAAAAACAAAAACAAAAAGAAGAGGAGAGACTATTTCCGAATTTTATGAGGCCGGGATTACCCTGACACCAAAGCTAGACCAGGACACTATAACAAAAGAAGAAGACAGACCAACATTCCTATAGGTGTAAAAATCCTTAAAGTATTAGCAAACTAAATTCACTAATACATTAGAATGATTGTACATCATAATCAAGTGACATTTATTCCAAGGAAGGAAGAATGGTCCAACATCTGCAAAATAATGAATGTCATGGTCATGTACCACATTAACAAAATAAAGCAAAGAATCATATGACCATCTCAATGGATACAGAGAAAGCACTTGACAAAATGTAATAATTTTTCATGATACATACTCCCAACAAACTGAGTATAGAGGGAAACTATTTTAACATAACAAAAATCATATATGACAAACCCACAGAGCTAACATCATACTCAACAGTGAAAAGCTAAAAGTTTTCCAAGACAAGGATGCCAACTTTCACTACTTTTATTCAACACACTACTGGGAATCACAGCCAGAGAAAATAGTCAAGAAATAAAAATAAGAGATATTCAGATCAGAAAGAAGTCAAATCGTCTCTCTTTGCAGATGACATATTAAATATAATAAACCCTAAATATGTTAACAAAAGATCTGTTAAAATACACTAATTTAATAAATTCTCAAGATACATATATACAAAAATCAGCTGTTTTTCTGTACACCAACAAACCCCCATAAAGGGAAAATAAGAAAATCTCATTTTAAAGGCATCAAAAGGAACATAATACCTAGGAATAAATTTAAACAAGGAACTGAAAGATCTTTACATTGCTAACTTTTAAGGAATTGAAGATGGCACAAATAAACGGCCAGATAGCACATATTGAGGAACTGGAAGAATATTGCAAAATATCCAGAATATTGAAAGTGACCTACAGATCAGTATAATCTCTTCAAAAAGTTCTAATGACATTTCTCACAGTTATAGAAAAACTGATCCTAAAATTTTATGAAACCACTAAAGACCCTGAAATGCCAAAAAAAAATCTTGAGAAAGAACAAAGCTGGAAGTATAACCCTTCTGATTTCAAACTACATTAGAATGTTATCTAAATGGTATGGAATCAGCATAAAAACAGACACAGTGGCATCTAGGTGGTGCAGTTAGTTAAGTGTCCAACTCTTGATTTCAGCTCAGGTCATGATCTCATGATTTGTGAGATGGAGCCCCATGTTAGGCTCTGCACTGAGTCTGCTTGGATTTCTCTTTCCCTCTCTTTCTGCCCCTCTTCTGCACTCTCTCTCTCCAATAAACTTGGGGGGGGGGGGACAGATACACAGATGAATGGAATGGAATAGAGACCCTAAGAACAGACTCATAAATACTTGGTCAATTACCTTGTAATAAAGGAGCTGAGAGTATGCAATGGGGAAATCACTGGCTAGTCAACAAATGATGTTGAGAACCTGGAGAGCCAAATGTGAAGGATGAAACTGAAGCCCTTCTTAACACCAGCCACAAACATCAACTCAAAGTGGATTAAAGACATGAACGTAAGACCGAAACTATAAAACTTCTAGGAGGAAACACAGAGGGCAAGTAAACTCCTTGACATCATCCTTAACAATTATTTATTTTTATTTGACACCTAAAACAAAGATAACAAAAGCAGAAAATAAACAAGTGGGACTATAGCAAACTCAAAGCCTCTGCACAGCAAAGGAAACGATCAACAAAATGAAAAGGCAACCTACGGAATGGGATAAAATATTTGCAAGCCACATATCTGATAAAGGGTTAATATCCCAAACATACAAGGAATACAACTCAACACCAAAAAAAAAAAAAAAAAAAAAATCAAATTAACTACTTTAAAAATGGCAAAGTGTCTGAATAGACATTATTTTCAACAAAGAGCTACAAAGGACTAACAGGTAAGTGAAAATGTGCTCAACATGACCAACCATCTGGAAAATGCAAATCAGGACCACAGTAAGATGTCACCTCAGACCTATTAGAATGGCTAACACTAAAAAAGATTAGAGATAGCCAGTGCTAGTGAGGATATGGAAAAAAGGAAATCCTTGTACACTGTTGCTGAGAATATAAACTAGCAAGCCACTATAGAAATCAGTATGGAGCTTTCTCAATAAAATAAAGATAAAACTACCACTGTTTTATTTCCTTTGGCTATATACCCAGGAGTGGGACTGATGCAGCAGTCCTTTATAGCCAAAGGAAATAAAATCATTATCTCAAAGAGGTATCTATACTTTATAGCCAAAGGAAATAAAATCATTATCTCAAAGAGGTATCTATACTTTCGTGCTCACTACAACATTACTCAAACAGACAAGGTATGAAAACGATCGAAGTGTCTGTCAATAAAGAATGAATAAAGAAAATATATATATATACACTGGAATATTATTCAGCCTTAAGAAGAGAATACTGTCATTTGTGACAATATGGATGAAACGAGGGCAATATGCTACGTGTAATAAGTCAGAGATAGAAAGACAAAACTGCATGAAATCACTTATATGTGAAAAAGTTGAGCCCAAACAGAGTAGAAAAGTTGTTGCCGGGGCAATGGAGTGGGGGAGGAAACAGAATGATTGCCCAAAGAATACAAACTTTCAGTGTTAAGATGCATAAAGTCTGAGGATCTAATGTACATGACTGTAGTTGATAACACTGTATTATATGATTTTGAAACTTGCTAAGAGAGTACAGCTTAAATATTCTTACTGAGAAAAAAGAAAGGAAGGAAGGCAGGAAGAAAGAAAGAAAGAAAGAAATTAAGAAAGAAAGAGAGAAAGAGAGAGAGGGGTCAGAGGGAGGGAGGGAGGGAGAGAGGGAAGAAAAGAAGATAGAAAAAAGAGAGAGAGAGGAAGGGAGGAAGGAGAAAAAAGACAAACATGAGGTGATGAAGGCATTAATTAATTGGATGGGGCAAATCCTTCTATAGTGTACACTTATATCAGCTCTTCATGTTGTATGCTTTAATGTATCAACTATACCTCAAAGAAATAAATACATAAAATTGGATTGTGGTGATGGGTTCAAAACTCTAAATTTATTATAAGTCATTGAATGGCACACTTAAGGCTGGTGAATTTGTGGTATTTAAGTTACACCTAAATAAAGCTATTTAAAATTAAAGAGTTAACCACTAACTCAGAGTTATTAATGATACCCTCTTCATCTGGAGAGAATACAGATCAGTCTCAACAAGTTGACCCAAGTAATGACACATGATTGGATTGTTCTAGATTCTTTTTTTCCTTTCATCATGGCGGCGTCTGTTACTGCAAGTCCTTCTTGCTGTACTTCCATCAATGAACAAGCTAAGTAGAACAGACACTATACTAGCCTAAGCAAGAAACTGTATTACATAGATATAAGGCTGATGCCCAAAATCTACAGTATTTGTTCTTATAGTTCAGATTGGCTCTGAAGCATTTTATAGGTACTGGTCATTGTTACCATTTTTGTCATAGTGGTCGTGAAGTTGATGCATTATATTCTATCTCGTCTAAAAGGTTTTGTGTAGCTATTCTCCTCAATAATCTTCATGATATTACAGTAACGAAAAGATCAAAAACTTCTTATGGCATAGTTGAGTATGGAGACAATTGAACAATCCCTGTGCAGTGAAGATCTGGATCTCCAGCTATCCCTGAATTGATCAGCTGCTTGCCAGTAAAAGGATGTGCTGGGAGCCACACTGGCCTCGCTGGATGACAGTCACAGCAAGGGTATGGTAGTGTTTGCATAGCAACTGCCATGAGAAATGAAAACTGGTATCTCCTTCTGCTACTACTGGCTCATGTTGGAAATGAGGCTGCTGGTATTGACCAGGCCTCACAATATTCCAGATCAGAACGATATTCCCCACACAGATTGCTCATAAGGAAAAGCAAGTCCCTACCTTTTCAAAAGAAATTTCAGATGAAAACATTGTGGATGATTGTTAAAAGGCTCTTCCTAAGGGCCTTGCAGATCCAAGACTTACATAATAAAAGGGGCTTGAGTCTGGCCCTGAGACAAAGAGCCTAATTTAGAGTTAAGGGCAAATATCCACCCCCACCCATTTGTTTCTGCTTGGAGCATTTTCTGGCCTTGTATATGCTGATTACTCCCTGTGAAGGAACTTATTGAGGAACTTCTTTTGTGATTATGAGAGCAAATGTGTTTCCTGAAAGACTTGTTTTTCCTGATACTTCCACCTTAAACAAACAAGCTATTGACCTCTGCCACAGAGAAGTAACTTCACTCTTTTTATGGTAAAAACTTTGGTATGCTAAAGACGCCTTCCTCCCCCATAGGATAAGCATCTAAATTCCCTACCTCAATCACTATTGTAAACTTTATGCTTAAGTCTTCTACAAATCTATGTTTTGGGAAATTCTTACATATCAAAGAAATTTGTTATCAGAAATCACTGTCTAAGGCAAATGCCACTTCTGTGCCATCCCTGAAACACTTAATGATAAAATAAAGTCGAGCCCCAGTCAGAGCAGAGATGCCTGCCTGGTGATTAGAAAGAATCTTGGGGCTCTCTCACTCTCTCTCGCCGACACCGTCCATCCTTCAGGGACCCCTGGACCTTCCGGAGCTGGCCTCCGGCAAGGATGAAAGTGTGTACAGAGAGGCTGAATATACAGGCAATAATGACACAAGAACTCTGACCCACAGTCTCTGTAGCAATCAGCCAGAAAAATCTTGAACTGGTCAAAGACTACTGGTATTCCTGGTTTTGTCCAACCAAAGAAAATTAGTATTGTAAGGCCACAAGTCTAAACGTCTAAACCAAACTGACTCCATGACAGGCTCTAAGTTTCCCCTCTAAACCAGAAGGCCTGAGTTTCAGCTTCCCTGAAACTATCAGGCAGTTACACATTGCCCAAGGCAGGAGAAACCACCCTTGCACCCAATCAGGAAAGGCCAGCGACCCCCCTCCACATTGTTAAGGGAGAGGCCTGGAGATAGAAACTATAGATAGGACCCTGTTACTTAATGTTACAGTTAACCCCTTAGTCACCGAGTAAGACCCTAGGCTCGCTCTGTGATTGGTTAAATTTAAAGATACTCTAAACGTTGTAATTGGATCCCGCCAAAAGTAACGAATACTCTAGACAATGTGTATGGTCAAACCCGCTGTCAGATGTTGAATAATTATGATTGGATCACTGTTCCCACGTCACAACTTCTGTAACTCCCCTATCACAAACCCCATAAAAACCCTACTCTGCCCTTGTTCGGGGCTGTCAGCACAGATCCACCGCACTGGTGAAGTCTGTGAGCCCGAGCTTGAACCTGAGCTTAAGCCTGTAATAAAGCCCTTTGCTTTTGCATACGTGACTCGGACTCCTTGGTGGTCTTGGGATTTTGGGAAGATCGCCATCTGGGCATAACAGTATGTTCCCTAAACTAATCACATGCCCTGATTCTAGTTAGCCCACCTCCAAATTCCAAATACCAACAATCTCCTACTGGAACATTATCTGAAACTCTACTCTCCTCCTCCAACCCACCAAACCATTCTCATTGCCCTGTTTACCTTTGAGTCTCTGACGGTGACTGGATAGCCTGTTCTCATCTAGATGATGTTCATACATTTCCACATTAGTCCTCATTTTACTATGAAAAAGATTAGATACTATATAATTAACAATTCTGAGAGCTTTTAACATTAGACTAACATAAGGTCTCACAATGCCTCTCTTTTTCTCATCAACAACATGCCTACCATAGGTCTTTATGATCTGAAAAGTCTTCAAACTTGTAATAATGACATTCCAGTTCTAAGAGGCAATCATCACTGAAAATTTCTGCAACAAATTTTGCATCTTTCCTCTGGGACTCCATGTTCTGACCCATATGTCCCACACCATGTTTTTCGACACATCTGGCTGATTCGAACCTTATCACTAGGAAACCTAAATCAACACCTTTCTTCGTCTTTTCCCTTATCTCCTTGTACTTAATCCTATATAATCACACTGTAGTGTGGATACAGTTTTTTATGTACCTTTCATATCGCTGTCATTTATTTCTGGCTTGTATCCTATTATAAATTGCCCACTTCCCAAAGGCAAAGACAAATTTCTTTAAATCCCACTGTAGCTCTCCACAGAACATAGCATAAGGCTCTAAACCCATGCATAGTCAGGCCAGGCTGGCAATTGGAGGATGAGACAGAAAGAAAGAACCAACAGATCTGAAACTGTAATATGAAACTGTTCTCTTTCTAGATACTCCTAAAGATAAGACAAAATTCTTCAGGGTTCGGAGAGCTCTCTGGATCACTGGTTGTCAAGATTGGGTCCCCAGAACCGCATCAGCAGTATCATCTTGGGGGTTGTCAGAAATGCTGATTATTATCCACCTCCCTCCCACCACGCATATACAGAGTCAGAAACTCTGGGGCCAGGGAAATTTGTTTAAACCCTGTCACCTGGTGATCCTGATCCATGCTGAATGTTTTGGAACCAGTGTTGTATACTTACTACTCCAAGTATGTACCACCTATGGAAGCGCAAGTTTCGTCATCAGCTAGAGACTTGTTCAAAGTGTAGAATCTTAGGCCCTATCCCAAACCTGCAGAAAAAGTTTCTCTATTTTAAATAAAAGCTACTTGGGTGATTTGTTTGCATATTAAAGTTTGAGAAATGTTGGTCTTGAGATTTCCGTTGTGCAGAACCTATCAGAATTATAGGCAGAAGATCAACCATCCATTTTATTTATTTATTTTTTTGTCCAGTAGGAGGCTCTTACTGGCTCCACTGTTAAGAATCAATTGTGCATGTCTCCTGTTAACTACAGGTTCTGTGTCATCATGCTGAGAGTTTAAAATCAGCCCTTATGGAAACATTTGCACCACAGAAAATCAGCAAATACTACAAATCAGAGCCTCCTGTCCCTGTCACCCAGCTACTGTATTATTTGCACACCAAGGGTAAGAGGACTCATTTTATTAAATTTCACCCAATCTAAGATGTGATATATTCAGCTAATAAGCAATCAGAACTTATTGCAAAAGGCGTTATTCTGTTTTTGACATCTTCTACTGGCTTTTAACTAAGGTTTGAGTCTGTACCATGGTTTCCATTTGTTAAATGTTTTTAAGTTGATTTTATAGTTAGTGAGAGGGTTAGTAAAATAAATTCACATCAGAGCTCAGGGTTTTGATTCATCTGTAAGAAAATCGCAACTCAAGGTCAAAGCAGTATGCTATAATATTAATGGAATTATTGAATAATTTCAAGAAAATATGAATGGCACTTTAGGAACTACATTCAGCAACATTATACCAATCATATTATTATGAATTATTTATCAGTTCCATGAAACTAACCATTCACCTTCCTTCACTGTTATTCAGATGAAGGCACATTATTGTGACCTTAGTTAGTTGTGGCAGGATTTGTCATGTTTAGGAAGAACAAAATGAAACTAGCTTGAGCTGATCACTATTTTTCTACACTGAAAATTCTATTGGCATGGACTTTGTGATGTATATATTTTCACCTTTATAACCTTCCAGCTATGCTTTAAAAGAATCTTTTTCATGAGATATGTTCAGCAGCAGAATATCATCAAGGATATGAAAGACTGTAAGTTAGACAGAGATTTATAATCATAGGACACAAAGTACCTACCAGAAAACAGATTATAAACTAATCTTATAAGTATACATTGCAAAAAATTAAATTATTTGGGGGAAATACTGATAGTGCACTGAGTGTATTTATTATGTATGGCAATTATGTCCTAAAAGAGCAAAACACAACTCCTAAATATTTCAGGGCTAATGAACAATGCTTTTTAAAACCTTATTTGGAAGAGACTGGGTTAATTTTACATCTTTTTTTTTTCCATTTAACAGAATATTAGCGGTGACTGGCATGCTGATTTTTCTGATTCTTTCAATCTCCAAATTTTAAAAGCAAACCACTGATTTCTGGATTTTAGATAAAATTAAGTAGGTGGAACTTCCATCCCATCTTCAGTAATCAATTTTGCTGACATAAGAGGCTTCCTTTTCCATCTGACAATTACTCCAAGATAATGATTCTATGTATTTTGTAATTCAAAAACCACCAATCTACTGACCATAGAATGGAAAATAAATTAAGCAGTTGCAGTCAAAACTTAGTAGGTGAACAACGTAGTCCTCCTGCTAAAATTCATGACACTTAGGAATAACCGGATATTGTCAAAATTGACTAGGAGAAAGCAGTTTTAATGGCTTCACTCCAACATATAGCCATTAATCATTGGTCTTACAACAATTTCTACACATTTCACCAAGTTATTTCACATTCATATTCCATATGAATTTCTAGCTTTGCTTTAATCAAACTAATTTTCTAATGCTCAGCTAAATTTTCCATATTCAGACCTGACAATTATAATCATATATTTTACATTTTATACAGCAATAGGTGACAGCAAGAATTTCACATTCTACAGAAAAATTACCAGGCTGAAATTGAAAATAATGCTTTAATGATTCTAGAGAAGTAGAAAAGTCATTTGGAGATAGTACTTACTAAAGTTGTCTTTTAAAAAACCTGCCTATAAACACTGATAGAACATTGCATAGATGAGCACCTTACTACATGGGCTTATTAAATATTTGTTGATTTTCTTTAATAGAATTGTAGAGTTAACATTTGAAAGTATATCATAAATCTTTTTCTAGCCTTTAGCAGAGTACTTATTTTGGTATCTTGTGAAATTATACTATAAAAATCAATTCTAATTACTACCTATAATACAACACAGGCAAAAGATAAGGAAATGAAATGTTAATGGTAAGTGATTATGCATTAAATTGCAAGGATTTTTATGATGGGAAGGTCTGAGATTTGGTGTTATCACTGATCTTAATTCATTTTTATTGAGGTTCATTGAGCAAATAGCTTGAGACTCATAAAGTAGTTTTCCTGGAATAGTTTGTAGTACTCATATCCACAGTTTTATTCATTCAGGCTTTGCTTATTGAAAGCACATTTGATTTAATATAGTGTACTGGGTACCAAAGGAAATACAGCAACAGTGAAAGCATTAGAAACTGTGCTAAAGATGCACTGATGAATGACAGTTACCATATTCAAGTCTAATATTTACCTGTCTTATATTTTTACTTACTGCAATCTCTGTGAGGACAAAACTTGTATCCTGTTTATTGTTTAATTACCCAGGCCCATCCCAGTACCTTGCAGATAGTAAGTGTTCAACAAATACTATCTTAATAACTTTGTCTATGCATTTTCCACATTATACCTGAACAAATACCAGTGAGAGAGAGTACAGGTTGAGGAAAGATAATGAAGTGATACATCGTTGACCATAACACTTAAAGACAGTTTTTCTTCTCATACAGAGATGCCATGAATAGAAAGCCATTAATTACTCTTCTCCCTAGAAAACCAAAGTACCCCTTAATTCAAAAGTGTGCATGCACAGTTTTGGTTGACTTAGATTCCAGCCTTTCTAAGGAACATAAAATTGACTATCACGTCTTTTAAAGTAGTTTGAGTTGTAACTCATTTGTAAAATATTCAATTCTTTACTTTCACAAATTTCATATTTCTGTCCAAAATTTTAAGATGACATTTCCCCATTTTAAGGGTTCTACTTAATTTTTGGAGTTTTGTCTCTGTGGTTAAGAGTACATCTGTCAGCAGCTTGTTGGTAATAATAAAACGTTTTACTTAGTAATGTGAATAATTCTATACGGTTTACTGCTAATCATCCCCTCAAGTAGAACTGATTTATCAAGTCCTGGAAAAGGGGCTTGGAACGTTTTCCCAATGCCCTCTCCTCATTTCCAGATCTGGGGACTATCCAACATGTGAAGAAGACTTTTCCTAGTTCATTTCAAGACCCAGAGAAATTGCATTTTTCATAAAATCACCTTGCAAGATAGGAAGAAAATAGAAAAATGTGTTTTTAATCTCCTTATTATTTCCTTATGTCAAATCATTGTATTTACTCAATTACATAAAGGTATAAATCTAGAGCTGGCGATCTTAACGTGCAAGTACAAAACAGAAAATAATTCTCAAAATAGGAAAATGGTAACTAACTTTGTTATCACTAACTTTGTTATATAACAGATGCAAAACATTTCTTACCATCCTCAGACTTACATCCCTGAAGTTATGAGATAGGCCAAAGTGAAAAGAGTTTAGACAAACAAAAGGTAAAATAACAAAGCCTTTAACTGTTAAAGATATTGATATTGATATTGGATGCAAATTCTTTAGAAAAGTTTTGTGGAAAAAAGAATTTCTATGTTAATAATCCAGTGACCTTCTAGAACACCACTTCTGATGAATGCATGATGGTAATTAAAACCAAATCAGGACTGCATGTGATACTGACAAATCTTTTTGCAAAATCAATTAGAATATGGAATGGGTTAAGTCTCATGATTATGAAAATACTACTCTGTTGCTTTAGAAGCAGATAGCCTCACGTTACCAACTCTGCTTGGGAGTTTTCTGATTAATGTGGTTTTCCTTTCTTCCATTTTGTGTCTGGTTATTTCTTTGTGTGCATTATTTTCCTAGACTTTGACATGTGGCAACAAACTGAATGGATTATTAATATAACTGTCCTGTCTGAAATGGGTGTAAAATGATGATTCAATATAGAGAAGTACAAACTATGCTCTGAAGTAAAATAAATCGAGGCAACAATAATGCTACAAGCACACCAAGTAAACTGCAAATTAAATATTTTTGCAATATGTTAGTTCTTAAATCCTCTCTTTATAAATAACAAAACTGTATTTCTATGATATGTGCACTAGTCTTGAAGTGCTAATGCCAATGTCTGAATAATAATGCTATCAGAGTTTCAATCAAAAAATGAAATTTGTGTTGATGTCTAGGCAACTTTTTCTCTGAGGTGTCGGGCTGAAAGTACTAGGTGTATGAAAAGAAGTAATCCTCTGTCTTTCTGTCTGACAAATATTTAATAGAACAGTGGAAGCTGTAAATGCTGGTGGCCCTAACTTTGAATTGAAATGTCAGATATAGCAGTCAAACCTGAATATGTCTATTCAGACACTACATTTAAAAAAATGAAACCTGAATTACCCTTATAAAAAGATGCCTTATCATCTGCTAGTGCACTCAAAATATGAAGAATTTCAGAAAAAAAGGTCTTGATGCAATAGTGCTAGCTTTATTATGGTTTGTTATTATTCATATTTCCCTATGCCAATGAAAGTTATACATGAGACATCCATTCCTGCAAAGTACTGAGTCAATAATTAAATAAAAGGCCAATTAATAAAAACTTTTAAGTGGAAAATTTCTCTGATAATAAGGAAAAGATAAAGTAGAGAACTAGCAAAACCAGAACTGGAAAACAGATAATCCTGTTGCTACATATTTTAAGTAATAATTACAAAGCTTTCCTTGTTGTCTTTCATAGTACATTATGTACTTACTTATATAATATACTTTGCTTTGTATCATTATTACTCTGGGGATACATGATTAAATGACTTATTCCTTACTCTCAGTAACTTGACTACAGAAAAGCTAAAGGAGGGGTTGAACTTATAGGAAGACTATGAGAAAATAATGAAAATACATTTCTAAAATCAATGTTGAATCTCAAGGGTAGAAATGTTTCATTGGGGTGACTCGGTGGCTCAAATGGTTAATCATCTAATTCTTGGCTTTGGCTCAGGTTATGATCTCACAGTTTGTGGAACTGAGCCCACATGGGACTCTGTGTTGACAGCATGGAGCCTCCTTGAGATTCTCTCTCCCCCTCTCTCTGGCTCTCCCTGACTTCTGCTCTCAATCCCTCAAAATAAACTAAAAAAAAAAAAAAAAAAAAAAAGAATGTATCACAATCTCAAAATCTGAATTTGATGCTTTCTACAAATGATTAAAATAAGGTAAATATTTGAAAACCAAATACACACTTTGTTTTACTTAGAAGTAACTCAAGGCTAGTTTTGTGTTTCCAGCATTTCTTCAGGAAACAGTGAGTACGTAACTATCTGCTTAGTATGGTATTCCCCACCAGAGAGCAAAAGATGAATGAGCCTATATTCTAGTAAACCCTGTAGGGTATCTTTTGCAGAATATTAGCCATGCATTCATCTGAATTTCAGTTTTCACAAGCTAGATTTTCAATTTTCAAATTTATATGCTTAATAAAAAACTTCTCAGCTCTTTTTTTATATCTTCCATTTCTTTCCTAGTCACGCACATAGTTCCTTTATTCCCTTGAACATATGAAGGATAATTATAAGCACCATTTTGCCGTCCTTGCCTACTAGTTACATCCTTTTTCTTAGTTCTGATTTCTTTTCTATTTATCTCCTGAATATGGATACATTTTTGTGCTTCTTTGTTTAGCTGGGTATTTATGAGTGAGTGTCGGACATTATGTATCTCATATTGTTGCTAGATTTTTGATGGTCTTTTAAGAGTGTTCTCCTTTGTTCTGGTATGCAATTAAGTTACTAGGAATTAGAGGGAAGCTTTCAATGCTTGCTTTTAAGTTTTCTAAAGCCAAGTACAAAACAGCTGTAGTCTAGCGTGAACTTAACCCCATTGACAGGAGAACAATTTTCTGACAATTTCACCACATAATCCATGTGTTACAAGATTTTCAGTTAATGGGAAAGGGAACTGTTTTATTGTTTTTCCCTTTGCTTTGGATTATTATCTCTCATTCATGTGCAGTCAGTACTGAGGCCAAAATTTAAGGAGATACCTCTTTTGGGTCTGACTCTGACTCTCTCTCTTCTCGGATATTTAAATCCATAAATCCTAGTGATTGTGGACTCTGTGAACTCTGGTCTCTGTTCCCTCAACTCACCCAGACTGCTAGGCTCTGTTTAGGTTCCCTCTTCTCTACAATGGCCTGGCAACTGTTGATCTTAACTTGTAGATCTTAACTTGTCTATTTCTCTACCCTTTGCCTTTTCCCCAAAGTATGAAAACCATTCTTTAATATAATTCACTTTTCTATACCTGTTTAAGCCAGAAGGCTAACCCTGGCCCCTATTACTTCATCTCTGGCAGAGGTAAAAGCATTCCACAGATCTTAATAAAACATATGCATTAAAGACATCTTGGGCAAAAACTAAGAAAACAGTCTGCTACTTCTAGCCACACAGAGCTTAAATTTTTTTTTAACCAATTGCTAAATTGTAAGAATTTAACAATGAAATTTCAAACTTGTGGAATATGTTTTCTGTGAGTTCTTGGTATCTTCTAGGACTTACACTTGAGTTCCTGGTGATGAGAGAAATCAAAGCACTGCCCAAACCCATCCCCTCTACTGGGAGAAATTACTTGAATTTCAAAGGCAGAGGAAGAATTGCTAGTGACAGTGCCAAGGAAAGAAGTATATATAACACTCTTTTATAACTAAAAGTCATGACTAAAATTGTCTTGGTCAGTTCCTCTCTTAAAGAACTAAATCTGCATGCTCTAGTTAGTCAAACACCCATCTCCCTTGATACAGGCTGAGAGCAGCTAGTAACAATTTCTTTGTGGTCACATTTTAACAAAAATCCTGACAGGCTAATAAAAGGAAAAGAACCACCACAAATGCTTCTCCAAACTCACAAGTATATCTGTAACAACAATTTGAGTTACAAAAAAGTATAAAACTCTCACTGGGTAAGTGGAGAGGATGAAATAGTAGGAAATTATTTAATTCTCTATTGCTTTTCCCTAAAGAGTTAGTAGTAGCATAATAATTACTATTTTTCTATTATTCCAAAATCATGGCTAAGAAATCTGCCTCTCCATGATTTAAAAAGTGCCTAAGGTCTACAACAAATAATGAAAACATTAAATTTAAACCTGAGTGTCTTACATTTATATAATGCAAGTTCATTCATGTGGATCATTGACTTTTTATGCTATCACTCAAGTCAGGAATGGAAATGCCAAGCATAACTCTGAGAAATACCACTTTTCCTGCCAGGTAATCCAATAATGAATGGATCATTATACATAATTCTATAATCTGTGGAGTTTTTTTTGAGCCAGATATTTGTCTTCAGCTTATTTACAAATGATAGGCACCCATTTTCTCCCCAGGCACTCTCTCTATTCCTAAAAGTCAAGAATTTTATTCAACTCTTGGGCTGTCCACATCTCACTACTGAGGTACTCTGTTGTGGTTGATTCTTTGAATTCATCTACTAAGCCCCACACTTCACTCCCCATAAAACATCTATATATTAATTGGCAATCTTGGGAGACCAAAAAACCATTTTCACCTTCTCTTAGCTCTTGTACTATCATTAATATGGCAGGCTTCTTCATCCACAGGGTGATTATTTGTCAACATCTTGAACCATAATCTTAAGGAAACTTAGAGTGTAGAATCTATTCATTTTTTTGTTTTGTTTTCCAGAATAAGAGAAGTTGCCTGAAACTCAGAGTCAAGTTAAATGACTGGCCTAAGGTAAGCCAGAAGCATAAGCAGCCATGATGGGACTCAAGTTTGCACCCTCTGATCCGAGGATTCATTTAACGGTTTCCTACCTTAGGAACATCCAGAGATGTTCTGAATACGGCATGTAGACTTTTGTGACCAAAGGTTTTAATATTGCGGTTATTTTCTTTTTCGTGCATTTACTTTTTATGAATTTAAATTGGCAAACGCTATGTTATAAAATTAAGGATGTTTTACACAAAATCTCAGATTTCCTGCTTCTCTGGAATAAATGACAGATTTGGTCACAGTGCCTGCATTCTCACATGGCAACCCTTTGCTAGAACTCATAGAACATGAGCCTCTCAGTTCCTTCCACTTTCTGTTCTCTCTGCAATACTGACACAAAGTTTGAATTTTCACTTGTTAATTTATGCCGAGCTCACGTAACCCACTTAGGCAATTGGTCTATCTCATAGGCATTTATGTCGATTCCTTTGTAATCTACGCTATGTACTTCCTTCTGCATTACAGTGCTAACTGGATCAGACTACAGACACGTTCTCCATTTTCAGTCTTCTTCTCTACAAATGGCATTTCTATCCTTCCAGCTTTGCTGACTGAACACTACAGAGCCATTGCCGACTCTCTCTTTCACTCACATCCGTATCCAACCCATCAACAAACCTATTCAGTTCTCCCTCTAAAATAAAAACTCCAACTATTTTCCACCACCTCCACCAGGAAGATGGATACCATAATCTCTGACTTGGAATATTTAAGTAATTTCCTAATTAGTCTCCCTGCTTTCACTTTTGTTCCCTTGGAGCCAGACACTATAACAAAACTACTCAAAACCCACCAAGAGCTCCCATCTCATTCTAAATGCAATGGAATTGGGGCACCTGGGTGGCTCAGTCAGTTAAGCATCCGACTTTGGCTCAGGTCATGATCTCACGGTTGGTGGGTTCCAGCCCAGCACTGGGCTCTGTGCTGACTGCCAGCTCAGAGCCTGAAGCCTGTTTCGGATTCTGTGTCTCCCTCTCTCTCTGACCCTCCCCTGTTCATGCTGTCTGTCTCTCTCTCAGAAATAAATAAAACATTTTAAAAAAATTAAATGCTATGGAATTTACCGGGGCCATTTACTCTAGCCCCTCTTTCCACCATCTCATAACCTCTGACCTGATCCTCAAATTCTCTTTTAATGGTTCATTCCATTCTAGTTACTCTGGACTCCTTGCTGTTTGGGTCCTATTATATCATAAGTAGACATACTCTCAATAAATATTTGTGCAATAAATAAGTGATTAAAGAATGAAGTAAATACACAAGGACTCTGCTGGATTTTCTGGTCAGCTATGACCTTGGAATTTCATTTAGATAAGAGAAACAGAAGTACCAGAAAGCTGAATTTAAAATAGAGCTGAAGTATTCCTTAACAGGAATGATGATGGGGAAAGGAATCAAAGGAGTGGGATGTTCTGGGTAGTGACAGTAAAGAGACAATGTGAATTTCAATCAAACAATGAGAGATTTGAGGGCCTAAAGAAAACCATTACAGTGAAAATCTGGAGGAATCCAGTAATTGTTGCAATGAAGTGTAAGAGATAGAAAGAAGATGACAGTGATTAGTGAATGGGCATTTGAAGCTGGTTTTTGGGGTATGGGCTTTTATTGATAATGACAAAGTCTATTATCAATATCAGTAAGTAGTTGATATAAGTGAGGACAAAGAATGGAGAAGTCAAGACGTTGAATCAATCACGTAGTGAGCATTGCAATAATAGAGTATGGAATGAAAATATTTGTGGAGAGGAAGACAGGAAGAAGGTGTTACAGTTTTCAGCAAATCAAGGAGACAATTCAAGAGGACAGTATGACTCAAAGTGGGAGGACCATAAGTTATCTAATAGCAAGTACCTCAGAGGAGCTCACTGGTCTGTAAGCAGCAAGGAGAATCAAGAAGTACTCTTCATTTGGGCTAGTGGTAAGGAAGGGATGGGTCATAAAACATGACCCTTTTTTTTATGAGAGACTGCAAGGGAAGCAGTATTATTAGGTTTCAAAATCATGGATTCAAAGGAAGTTCCCTTTTATTATTTTAAATGTAACAAAGCTATAGAGTTATTATTGTTTTAGCTTCATAAAAATAAACTGAAGTATTTCCTTCAATATTATATTTTGATATTTTTCATTCTTGAAAATCTAGTTATGTTGACAACAAACAAAAAAACCTCCAAGAGCACTTAAATTTTCAAGGTGGATAATTTATCTTCAAGTAGATAACATATATACATGTATATATGTGCACAACTTTATGCTAATGTTAACAGCATATCAATTTTTAACATTAAATAATATAGAACCACTGATTATTTGAGCTAGAGTTCTCACAATACCTACTTCAACCTCTTAACTACTTCTCAGAGAGGTAACTCACATATAGGGCATACAGTACCAGCTTCATTATCAATCACTCTAACCCTTTCCCTTGCCAACTGAAAACCACTTCCCCTTTTATACACACCACCTTCCAGCATCCCAAGATTATTTTCAGTCTAGGACTTTGCTCAAGGATTATTTATGCCTGGAATGCTCTTCCCTTGATTTCCTTATTAGTAACTCCTCTTTGTGACTCCGATATCCACTAAATGCCATTTCCTTAAATATAATTCTCTGACTCCCCCAGAATACAGTGGCTACCCATTCAATCATTATTACACTCTTTTAAATCTTGATAGCACCTAAGTTTTATATTTCTTTGTTGTCTTTCCCAATGAAAAGAATAACCAGTCTCACTGCCTAAGATAGTGTCTGATACACAGCAAATTCTCTGTAATACTGGTCCCATATCCACTATTGCTTAACCAAATTTATCAATATATCTATATCACATCTCTACTTAACCTGCAATCAATGGATAAAGGAAAAAGGATAAAATTGTAAAAGGAGCAAACAAAATTCATGATAAAATGCTTTGAGCTATTTTTAAAAAAGAGGTTATATATACCTTAGCTCTATATTACCATAGTTATATCAATAGAGAATGGTAAGTCAGAGAACCCATGATTTAATACAAAATAGCTTGATTCCTTAGTGGAAAATTATATCAAAATTTATGACCAGAATTACCTGTCAAATTATAGAACAAAAGCTTTCCCAGCTGCAAGTTTAGAGCATGTGTAACTTTATAATCATCATATTGAGAATTATGTTTTGACAAGGTCAAACATAAAAATGTTAAAATGTGGGTAATAAGTTACTAACAAAATGCATGGAAAATGAAGAGAACTATGTTTATGAACTTTTTTTTTTAACATTAAGCATATAATGAATTCTAAAAATACTACTCTTCCAAATAAGATTTGTACATTTCTTTTCAAAACAGCTAAACATGCTCAGTTGTGCATGCTGTGTATACACTTTTATTAATCCTTTCACACTCAATACAAATCAAGTTCAATTTAAATACTCATTAACATAGGTTTTTGTTAGAATACTTATCTAGTGCTAGATGTTTACTAGTAGTGTTTGAGCTAATGAATTCAGTGATTCTCCATATTCCAAAAAACACTAAGGCTGTAATTATTGATCTTGAGCTTCAAAAAATCAAGTATTGAAATAACCATAAGCCTATGTGATTTATACATGCTATACTCATAGCCTGATAAATATTCACTGATTCACTTAGTCAATAATTGAGTTTTCTACCATGACTCTACTACCCAAAACCAAATAAATGTACAACAAACCAATGGTTCCTCCTCAATGCCATTCTTCTGCCTTACAGTCTCAGAGGACCCAAGCACCTTTCCATTCCCAAGCACCTTTCCATTCCCAAGCTTGTCCTTCTCTTTTTATTCAGTTTTATATGCATATGTACTCTGTTTAGGACTTAAAATATGTCTTTGCTTATATTTAAGATATTTCTAACTTTCGGGGCGCCTGGGTGGCTTAGTTGGTTAAGGGTCCGACTTTCGCTTAGGTCATGATCTCGCGGTTGTGGGTTCGAGCCCCGTGTCGGGCTCTGTGCTGACTGCCAGCTCAGAGCCTGGAGCCTGTTTCAGAGTCTGTGACTCCTTCTCTCTCTGACCCTCCCCTTCTCACTCTGTCTCTCTCTCTCTTTCTTAGAAATTAAAAAAAAAAATTAAAAAAAGATATTTCTAACTTTATAAAAAAGATCATACTGCATGTAATCTTCAGGAACATACTTTTTTCACTTA
Source organism: Proteles cristata cristata (assembly GCA_017311185.1). Lineage (NCBI taxonomy): Eukaryota > Metazoa > Chordata > Mammalia > Carnivora > Hyaenidae > Proteles > Proteles cristata. The sequence continues at coordinate 804,673 of JAESUZ010001011.1, read as the reverse complement.
ATATCATATTGCCAAGACAAATCGATACTGCTGTGTATGTTTGTCATTTGTTTTGACTCTCATATAATATTCGTATGAGTATCTAGAGGTTACTTCATTTACTATCTTATTGATAGCAAAAGTCTCAAATCAGTGGAAGTGTCTATTATGAGTGACACGACCATGATTATTATTGTCAAATCTGAATGTACATGCATAAACATTGCTCTTTGATATGGGCCAAAGTGTTTTAGGTTTAGAGTACTTAACCATTCAGTTTTTGAATTTTTAAAAGACCATCTTTCAAGATGGCTGCACAAATGTGTGCTCCCATTGGCAATTTATCAAGACACCATAGACCTGTATCTTCTTTGAAGTTGTTTCCAGACTTTCTATTCCTAACAATAGGTAGAAAATGGCATTTATAGCTATCTTGATTAGAATACTAATGATTAATGATCAATAATGTTGAATATCACATTTACTGATCATATGGACTTTCACTTCTGAGATGCTTAGTATGTCTTTTGCCAAATTTCTATTGGATTTTTGAATTTTCTTAATCCTTTTAAAGAGTTTTTATGTATTCTTAATGCCTGAGGTGCCTGAGTGGCTCAGTTGATGAAGTGTCCGACTTTCGCTCAGGTCATGATTTCATGGTCGGTGGATTTGAGCCCCACATCAGGTTCTGTGCTGACAGCCTGGATGGAGCCTGCTTCAGATTCTGTGTCTCCCTCTCTCTCTGCCCCTCCCCACTCATGCTCTGTCTTTGCCTCTTTCTAAAAAATAAATGAACATTAAGGAAAAAAATTAAAAAGAGCCCTTTATGTACTCTTGATATGAACATGTGGTTATGTACAGTTATCTTATCCCAGTTTGTAATCTCTCACTTTGCTTAGCTTAAGGTGGTTTCTTAAGAATTTGAGAGCTTATTTTAACATGACTAAAGGTAATGTTTTCTGTTGCAGTCAGTCAAGAAACAAGAAATATGAATTAAGAAACATTTCATTATGTCAATATACAGGTTTATCTATAGTTTTATTTTTTATTATTTTTTAATGTTTATTTCTTTTGAGAGAGTCCTGAGAGGGGCAGAGAGAGGAAGAGAGAGCATCTCAAGTAGGCTCCACTATGTCAGCAAAGCAATGTGCAGCTCTACCTCAGTAACCGCGAGATCATGACCTGAGCTGAAACCAAGAATCTGTCACACAACCAATGGAGCCACCAGACAACCCTATCTATATTTTTAATCTACTGTTTTAGAATTAGTTTTGATACATTACTTTTAATAATTAAATTTTAATTGGATATTTCAATGTATTTTATGAGGTAGTGATTCATTTTTTGCCATATGTACAATTATTTTCCAGGTTCATGTATGATCTTATCCTTCCATATTCCACTGAGACGACAGGCCAATTTTATCATAAATAAATCCCCACACAGTAATGCACTGACTTCCCATCAATATGTCTCTGCACTTGGGACACACTAGCTTAGTGACCATGGTTTACGGTGAGTCTTATTTATTTAGCAAGTATCTTCTTGTTACACTTGTGATTACTATGTGTTATATGTCCTTTACCTGTCAATATAAAATTCACCATCACATTATTGAGTTTCATAAATAATTGTGGAGGATTCTGATTGGAATAACACTGATCCATTTAGAGGGATTTAACATTTCACACTATTGTTTTCCTGTCCATGAATAGGACAGATCTCAATTAATTTAGCTCTTTAATGTTTAAAGGTTTCTCTGTGCATTTTTACATCACAAATTTATTCTTAAAGACTTGATATTATGTCGTGCAATTTTCAATGATGTTTTCTCTTTAAGCTTTCCAGTTTGCTGCCTTTTATAGAAATGCAATGGACTTTTCCATATTATTTTTTATATGTCAATATTTATCTACTACTGCCAAACTCTTCCATTTTATCAATTTGCAGGTGAGTTATTTTATGTTTCTATGTATATGAAAAATTAGAGGAAAATGCTTTTATTCCTAATTTACAGTCTGTACTTCTTTATTTGTTGTTTATTCATTTTGAGAGAGCAAGCATGAGCTGGGGAGGGGCAGAGAGAGAGGGAGAGAGAGAAACCCAAGCAGGCTCTGTACTGTCAGTGCAGAGCCTGATGCAGGCCTGAAATCCATGAACTGTGAGATCATGGCCTGAGCTGAAGTCAAGAGTCCGATGTTCAACCGTCTGAGCCACCCAGTCTCCCTTACAGTCTTTATCTCCTAATTATCTGTTTTCTCTTTTTGCCTGGGGTAGAACCTCTAAAATGATATTGAATATAAATGGTGATAGTGGACTTAATTACCTTGTTCCTACTTTTACAGAGATTTCTCCTAATGTTTCAAATTTTAATCTTTTCTCTAATGTGTAAAAGGTCCTCTTTAATACAGCAAGTACAAATCAGTTCTGATAAACTATCTTAAAAATGCTGCTATATAATTGTTATTCTTCTCATGCTATTATCAAAATCTTCTTTTCATATAACTAGTATCCATCTTTTTACTTTTATCACTGTTAATTTTTGTCTTTTCTTCATCAGCTGGATAGATATGTCTATTTTGCTAGGCTTTTAAAGAATTATCAGAAGGAGAAATTAAGACAACCTCACTTAAACTTGCATCAAAAAGAATAAAATACCTAGAAATAAATTTAACCAGAGATGAAAGACATGTAATCTAAAGAGCGTCAGACACTAATGAAATGGAAGACAAGTAAAGGGAAGGATATCCCATACTCATGAGTTGAAAAAAATTGTTTAAATGTCCATATTATCAAAAGCAATCTATAGACTTCATGGCAAACCCTATCAAAATTTCAATCGCATTTTTAATGGAAAAAGAACAAGTGATCCTAAATATTTTATGGCACCACAAAAGGTTCTAAAAATTCAAAACAATCTGAAGAACAACAAAGCTGGAAATATCATGCCTTCTGACTTCAAAGAAAAATTTTTTTAAATGTGTTATTTATATTTGAGAGAGAGTTAGAGACAACATGAGCAGGAGAGGATCAGAAAGAGAGGGAGACACAAAATTCGAAGACAGACTCCCAGTTCTGAGCTAGGTGTCAGCACAGAGCCTGATGTGGGGCTCGAACCCATGAACCGTGAGATCATGACTTGAGCTGAAGTTGGGTACTCAACCAACTGAGCCACCCAGGTGCCCTTCATGCCTTCTGACTTCAAACTATATTACAAAGATATAGTAATTAAAAAATTATAGTGTTGACACAGATCAGTGAAATGGATAGCCCAGAAATAAGCCTATGGGTATATGGATAATTTATGGCAAAGTATATAATGGAGATATATAATGGAGATAAGGCAGTGTTTTTAATAAATAATGTTGGGAAAACTGGACGGCCATATGCAAAAGAATGAAACGATACCACTATTTTATGGTATATACCAAAATCAACTGGAAATGGCCGAAAGACTTGAACCAAAGACCTGCAGCCATAAAAATCCTGGAAGATGACAAGAGAACCCTTGTCCACCATAGTAGCTGTAAATTGGCACAGCTACTATGGAAAACTGTATGGAGGTAGCTCAAAAAATTAAAAATGGAACTACCACATGATCCATAAATTCTACTTCTGAGCATTTATCTTAAGGAAATTCAAAAAGCTGTATGTATCCCCATGTTCATCATAGCACTATTTACTATACATAAACCATGGAAGAAACCTAAATGTCTATCAGCAAATGAATGGATGGATAAAGAAAATATGGTGTATGTGTGTGTGTATGCATGTATACATACATGTAGTGTGTGTATACACACATATACAATGGAATATTATTCAACCGTTAAAAAAAGGGGAATCTTACTTTTTGCGACAAGGTGGATAAACCTTGATAGCATTATGCAAAGTGGAATATGTCAGATAAAGTCAAATGCTATATGATTTCATCTAAAAAAGCGAATTCTAAAACAAAAAGATACTATTTTCTGCCCTCACCTCCAAAAAAACCAAACCAAACTAAACCAAACCAAACCAAAACCTCACTCAGAGATACAGAAAACAAATTGGTTGCTGGTTTCCAGAGGCAGGTTGGGAAGTACACAAGCAGATGAAAGTGGTCAAAAGTACAAACTTCTGGTTAAAAACTAAGTCATGGGAATGTAACATACAGCATGTGAAAGTTGCTGAAAGAGTAGATCTTAAAAGTTTTTATCACAAAAAAGGGGAAACTGATAAACGTGTGTGGTAATGAGTATGGACTGAATATATTGTGATGATCATTTAGCAATATATACATATATAAAATCATGCTACACACCTGAAACTATTATGTCAATTATAAAAAAAACAGCAGAGGTAAGAGGTCACTAACTTTTAAAAAATGAATCAAAGGACAGTATTCCTGAGAATATATTAAGATCCTACACGGAATTTCTAGTCGTAATAGTTTTGTGTTAATTATTTTTTTAAAGTTTACTTATTTATTTTGAGAGAGAGATAGTACAAGTGGGGGAGGGGCAGAGAGAGAGAGAGAGAGAGAGAGAGAGAGAGAGAGAGAGAGAGAGAGAGAATTCTAAGCCAATATCAGCACATGAGTTTGATGCAAGGCTCAAACTCATGAAACCCTGAGACCATGACCTGAACCAAAACCAAGAATCATATGCTTAACCAACTGAGCCAGCCAGGTGTCCCTATGTCAATATATTGCTAACATAAATAGGCTCCAGGAATACGATTTAGGTGACTTTTTTTTTAAATTTAAGTCATATCGAAAGAATTATGGGTCAATGGCATTATTACCATATGAAGTATATTTTCTTACAGAAATAAACCTCTCTCTTAAATATTATTTTCTCATTGCTTCTTGGCTTTTTGGCTAAGAGTAAAAATTATTTTCATTATTTGTTATATAAATATTATACCTATTTGATCATGTTAGGACTTACTCATCCTTATCTTTTGAATGCAGTTTCTTACCTTTTTGACACTGGGCTCGTCATTGTTAGCTTCCACTACTCTCCTGATACAAGTTTCCCCCACTATTCTAAAGCAGAAGGGTCATGAAAAATTTCATAAGGGAAAATAGTGTAAAGTGAAAAGGTATATTTTCCCCAAGAAGTTCACATTATGCCACTTTGCTTTTAGGAAAGATCTACAGTAGTACCTGTTTCACTAACCAGAAATTCTAAGAGGATGTAATCTCTAGAGATAAAAGTCTGGGTGGCTCATTCCATTAAGCATCTGACTCAGTTTCAATTCAGGTCATGATCTCTCAGTTTATTAGGTTGAGTCCCCCATCCCTACCTCTTCCCCCTCCCCCCACATTGGGCTCGGGGGCAGCATGGAACCTGCTTGGGATTCCCTCTCTCCCTCTTTCTCTACTCCTCCCCCACTCATTGTCTTGCTCTCTCTCAAAATAAATAAATCAACTTAAAAAAAAAAGGCTGTTATAATAATGCAGATCTTTCATAAAAATGAATGGGCATAACAAATTTTTGGAAAGTAGGGGATAAGATTAAACAATAGATTAGCACAAACAGAAATGGATAATAATACATGTTCAATAAACTTATATGGAAATGAATCAAATATATTGATTTTATATAGGACAGCTTTTGGCAAAATATAAAACTCTGGCATGTTTCATTTGGTAATTTAATGGTGAATATTATATTGCTTAGTTTAAATTCGGAAACTGACTTTACAACCACTACTAACGTTTGATTGAAATGTGGTCAATGTTAGGAGGAAGCTACTGAAATGTTAATTTTATAAAAATTACACATAGATGGATCCATTTAAAAAATTTTTTTATGTCTTTATTTTATTTTGAGAGACAGAGACAGAAAGCAAGCGAGGGAGGGGCAGAGAGAGCGGGAGACAAAGAATCCGAAGCAGGATCCAGGCTCTGAGCTGTCAAGCACAGAGCCCGACACAGGGCTCAAACCCATGAACCGTGAGATCATGACCTGAGCCGAAGTCGGGCACTTAACCGACTGAGCCACCCAGGCACCCCTAGATGGATCCATTTTAAAAATGGAAAGCAGCAATATAAATTAAGACAATCCTATTATTGTGTTTCAGTACATGTCTGAATTATATGAAAATGCAGCCTAGTTTGTCAAAAGTACAATTTGAGAATTCATGAAATGAAATACAGTAAAAGAATAATCAGACAGTAATATACCATGATTTCAGAGGAAAGAAAAAATAAAAGGGGTAGTTTAAGGACAAGCATATTAGCAGAACCACAAAATCAAACAGAAAGCACTGTACTCATCTTATAATATAGGGCAATTTGAACTTCACTTAGTCTTCCAAACTCTGTCGGTAATTAGCAATTTCCTGCTCTCCCTGGCTCCTGGGATGTAGGCACAGACATATTGATCTACATGCTGGTGAAGTATCATTTTGCAGTAAGTGTTTAAGTGGTGTTGCAACACCCGTACTTTGAGAGCACAGGAGAAGGACACCTCCAGACCCATCTCATTATGAAGTAAGACAAATGTTGGTCCCTTGATAAATAAAACAGAACAATGGTTGTTGTGAGCTGCACGTCTAACCATGGTACTCTTTCATATATTATCTATTTACAATTTTTAATTAAATTATTAAATATATAAACACTGTGTTCTATATAGACAAAATATTATTTAAATAATGTAACATATGAAAGTACATGGAAATGTGTGTAAAGCAATATGATAAAATTCTGAAGGGCTTAAATAAATCCCCTGAAAAAAGTCTGAATACCTAAAGGTGGAGTAAAAGAAAGTAGTGGAATGGTTTTGCATTTGTTAAGACTTAGAATAGACAGGGGCGCCTGGGTGTTTAGTTGGTTAAGAGTCCGACTTTCGCTTGGGTCATGATCTCGCAGTTCATGGGTTCGAGCCCCGCGTCGGGCTCTGTGCTGACTGCCAGCTCAGAGCCTGGAGCCTGTTTCAGTCTGTGACTCCCTCTCTCTCTGACCCTCCCCTGCTCACGCTGTCTCTCTCTCTCTCCTAGAAATAAATAAAAACATTAAAAAAAAAAAGACTTAGAATAGACAGGCAATGAGAAATAATGGAAGTGTTTTCAGTAGGAAACTGACATGAAAACATTTTGGAAGCATAATGCGGCATCACTGTGAACAACTTCCATCAGGAGCGGATACACATAAACTAGGCAGGTGACCATTGCAATACTGCCAGGGAGAAATGGTTTCCTAATAAACAATAGATAGGAATTAATAATGGACTAGAAATGGATGAAAATACCTAGGTAAGGGATATGGAATGAACATAGAAAATTAGAGCTCAGAACAATGAACACAATTCCCCAAAGAAGGCAGCTAGAGGTCACAGCTGAGCAAGGAAGTACAAGGTTTGATTTGGAGAAACCATTTAGAAGATATAAGGGTTTCCAGAAAATAAAATAATTGGAGATGTTAGGGAATGGAGAATTCAAGCTATCAAACTCATAAACAAAGTTAAAAATGAAAATTGTAGGATGAAAGCAAGACTAGTTATGGACATCATATGTCCTGAATAACAGGGAGCTCTCATTTGGAAACCAGCTACCCCAATCTGCCTTCCCATTATAATCATCAGAACTTCTAGTGATGTTATGTTTCACATTTTTGTTGGTAGAGTTTTCCCCCTCAATAAATTGTAAGCTCTAAGTTTTTATACTCTTTTGTTGATTTCACACAATAAAATTTCTTTAATATTTAATTAATGATAAATCATTTAAATAGGGGATTTACTTTGATAAAAATTTCACATTTGTAATCAAAGTTAACTTTCACCCAAACTTGAACTTACTAAAGCAGTACCTCAATTCTTTATTATGCAATCACAAGATTTTTGAATAAAATCTGAAAAAAAATTACTTTAAAAGAAGTTCCTAAAATATTTATAGAATTACTTAAAATTGATCAGTAGAAAGTTTCTTTTAACTTTACAATATAATTCATGTTTCTTCTGTAATCTTCATTAAAAAACAAGCAACTATATCCTTCATAAATATCTTATTAGACATTTAGAGGCTGATCCCAGTATAGGATTCAGCAATATGCCTTTAGAATTTAGGCCCCATTTAAATGGAACTGCAGTCCAAATTTATATCCTCCTTAAATGCTTGCTACGATAAAATTTATTGTGAAATATTCAAGGAAAGCCCTTGGAAGATTTTATTGAAAAAGAAATCAGAGCAAAGTAATGGTGCCTGAAATTTGTTTTTGTTTTTTTAACTAAGTATTTCATCATCTAATCTCTTCTTTGCCTGAGAATATGGACATATTTACTTTTTATCTAAACCTTCTTGCAACCAGAATATAAGTAACTAATTATCTCCATTACTTTGCCAAAGATTTCTCAAAATACTTATTTTCTTAAAATCCAGACTTTTAAAAACTAAGAACTAGGGCAAATAAATGCAATTCTGCAAAGCACAAACACTAAAGAACTCTTGTTGCTTTAGTGTTTCTTGACAGAATGATGTTCATTAGATGGTATTGTATGTTTTACAACCCAGGAGCCTAGCTGATGACACTAAATGTTATACAGCAGGAAACAGAAGGAGTAAAGTTGTTTTAATTATTTTTACTCATTAATATCAAATTGAGTTTTTGTACATGTAGGGAGTAGAGGTCAAACATTTAGACTTTCATAAAAGCCATGCTAATGTTTTTTATTACTAGTACAGCCATATGACTGATTTTATATTTCACCCCTTAATTTTAAATCCTGCCCCTTCAGAAAGTAAAGAGCAATCAAAATTAGATTGCTTAAAATACTGATAAATGTTTTAATGTAAAAAGTTTTTAAAGCCCCTGAAAATCTAAGATTTTTTATTTTATATTTTTGATAAAGACATAACTATGTAGTTTTATAACTATTTTCGAATATTTAAAAATTTAGATTTGGTCATATTTCAGACACTCGGTGTGTATACTAAAAATTATTACATCTACTTGTTTAACATTCAGTTTGGGCTTGTATTATAAACACTGCCATTGAATGGAAGATTTCTTCCCCAATTCCATTTATTTTCATCATTATTTACCACTACTGCTTCCTTTAAGGTAGATATAATTATCATTTATATTCAATTTTATTATAGAAATATGTAATATGTAAATATTTCTGATTGTGACATTAAGAAGACAAAATTTAACCTCTTCTTAAATATTAACACTAGGTTACCATTAATTTTGTCTAATATTTGTCATTAAATTTTTATTTTGAATACACTTTTTTTTAATGTTTATTTTTGAGAGAGAGACAAAGTGCAAGCTGGGAGGGGCAGAGAGACAGGGAGAAAGAATCAGACGCAGGCTCCAGTCTCTGAGCTGTCAATACGTTCAGGGCTGGAACCCCCGAACTCTGAGATCATGACTTGAGCTGAAGTCTAGTGCTTAACTTCCTGAGCCACCCAGGCACCCCTACTTTTGGTAAAATATAGGGAGATGATAAAATACTTGTACTCGCCCTCATATATTTTTGTTCACTGATATAAATACTCTGTATACTTATGGCCTAACAGAAAGAAAACATTTTTGTAGATATAATGTGTGTACACTCAGCATCAAAAATACACCTAATTCATTGTAAAAACATAGCTGTAAAAATAAGCTACTCAATTACAAATCATATATTTGCTTTAAATAAGATTGTTGTAAATATAATTCCTTGCTTTAACTGTCCTTTAAAGCCTCCTAGAAATGTCCAGATCAGTAAAGACAAGTTCCTGAGTTTACTAAAATTAATTTTAAAATAGAACATTTGCAGTAGCTCTGGCAATTCTCAAGCTCAAATGTATAATTCCCAGTTTTTATGTATACCCAATCAACATTTTCCTGTGTCTGAGATCAAATATCTTTAAAAATACTTTCAAGTGCACATTGCTAGCTAATTGAATAGTTATAATGCCATTTAATTCATTCCTAAATGTTGAAATAAATGTGGCAGAAGTTTAGCTTATGTTATAAAGCATGAGATTCTGAGTAAGTCTCCCATTTCCATGAAATACAGCAAGTAAATATTACATAAAACACCTAATGCCTCCTTAAAACTTGTATTGATTTCTCAAATACTTATAGCCTTCTCATTTGAAATCTATGAAGCAAATATTTATAAATAGAAAGTTGTTCCCCAGCCTTAACACATTACAGGCCTAATATGACATCTTGCCTTGAAGAACAATAGCATTAATCTGGAAAAACATGAAGAAATATTGGAAAAAGAAGACACCACAGACAAATGACATCATATAATATGTGTGTGTGTACATATAAGCTATATAGCAGATACATAGCATCTGTTCTTTAAACAGAAATAATATATTGAAATGTCTGGTGTCAAGCAAGCACTGTCAATTAATGAATCTTTTAGGAAAATAAAGTATCTTCATCATCATGTTCTTTTCATTAGGGCCAAATCTAAGGAATTGAATTCAACCTATGGGGAGGATTATGGACAGCAACCTTATAGGGCAATGAAATTTTCTGTTTTCTAAAATAAAACTGTGATCTGCTTCCAAATTAAATTGCAGTGATTGCAAGGCATCGATTGCTTCCTTTACACTGTGCTGTTACTTGCTACAACGTTCCTGTGAAGTACTTCCATACTTATTCTAGAATTGAGAAAATGAAGGATTAAGGCAGTTACATAAGTGAATTGTCTGGCACCATTTCAGTAGTAAATGATGAAGTCGGGTGGGGCACAAATCCCCAGGACTCCAAAGCTTATGCTATTAACATTCTACTTACTGTCTGTCAATCATCTTTACCCCTCACTGCTAAAAGCCACTTTCAGGTGAAGAACAGAGAACAGAAAAACAATACGGATGCTATCAACCCAATATTCCCAGTTTGTTTATTCTAGCTCCATTGAAAAGCATTATCTTTAACAGGCTTAAGCGACATTGGAATACATCCCACCTCACCTGAAGTGTATGATTTAGTATTATATGTTCAATCAAAACTTCTGAAAATGTGTTATTAAGAAAGCTGAAGGATTTCAATGTCATTATAAAAAAACTGACAAAGCTCTGAGTGAGAGAGCTGGGGGTGTGGGTGGGAAGGAGACAGATGATGTCAGCCACGGACTTTTCAGGAAATATTTCAAAGATTTTTAGTGCTATGAAATGAGGATTTTGCATATATGCCTCTAATTACATAATTCACGTATCCGCTTGCTTTTGTTTTGCTACCAACTAATTGCTTGTTTTGTTACTAATCAAAATGGTATGGAGTATTCCAATTTTTCTTATTTTTGTTATTCAGTTGAATAACAATAATCCCCTACATCGTGCATGTCAGTAAGCATGTAAAATATTCATCTCTAATTATAAGAGTCTGGTCAAGACCTGAAGATAATGGTTTAAGTAAGACTTTTTTGGTCAGTAAAAGTTTGGTCATATGGACACACAATATGAAATCAAATGAGATATATATTTCAGCTAGCATTCATCCAAAAAATACGTTTTATTAACCACTTTTATGAATTATTTTATTTCAAGCTGCATAAATATTGACTCTTGGACTAATGGGGGACAGGTAAAAGTGAGGCAATTTGAAATCCTGTCAGTCAACACAGCCAGCGTGTTACTGTGTTGTATTTGAACCAGATATCTCAGCCACTGCTATTTTGCTTTATAATTAACATTTCTGTGAACATAAAAACTGAGAAGTCTGTTTTTTAATTTAGTGTTCTCTTCTGTGAAACTTCAAATTTCACCATTCACCAGGTTCTCATTATGTGACAAAGGATCCAAAGACGAAGAGAGGAACCGGATGAGAGGAAGTAGCTTAAACTCGCAGACTTCAGTCATTTTGAAAAGATAGAAACTCGAGGCAATTTGTAATAATTATGCTTTAAAATACATTCCTACTTTGTTTGTAGCCTCGCTGAATTTAGGGTGTACTCATGTGCATTAAGAGACTGAGGGAAAAACGGGAAAGACTGGATCACTGAAGAAATTATTCATTCAGACTTCACTGAAGAATGAGCAGAGATAATACACAGGCAATTAGAGATTGAACAAGTAACATCTTATTATGTTTTTAAAATTTTAGACTTTTTTTGGTGAAATTACCTAAGAGGAATTGAATTTAAAATGGTGGGCACAGTACACGTTTATCATAGTTTAAATGACCTTAAACTATCAAGAAAAAAATAAACTGCTATTTTTATTTAGGATCAATGAACTTTGAAAATAAACATAATAGGGGAGGATGGGCAGGAGGGCTCAGGGATCACGTAGAGTTTGCCTGTGGACAAGTCTCATAACAGCAAGTCAACACTTCCCTAAAGGCTCATCCATGCCTCACACCTGAATTAGCTGTTTTGTGTTCTCCACACACATAGCTAACTTTATTTTGTTCCTTGGAGACCTACATTTTCTCTCTAGCTCTCACCTTTTCTCTGAAAAAAAAAAAAAACCACAGTACTTTTTAGAAATAGAATTAGTTTTTAAATATGTTTATATATTTTATTTATATATTTATGTATATTTTATATATTTGTATTTATATATTTATACATAATTTATATTTACTTATATTTATAAATTTATATATTTGTACTGCTCCCATTTTAAATTCATCTTGGCAATTTAACAAAAAAAAGTCTAAATTTTTAAAATCAGAAGATGTTGTTGAATCTCTAATTGCGTATATGTATCTACATATTGCCTATATATTATATATATATTGACAACATATATATGGTGTTAATGAAACCAAATGCTTTAGAGGGAGTTTAAATGAAAAACTCTCATAACTTCCCCCAACTTGTGATTCTAGTATCCACAGGCCAGAGAAATAGTGTTATGAATATTTTTCAATTATTTTGATAACATTTATATAATAAACCTACACACATCTTTTGAAGAATTTACATACACAGGATTACAATATATAGAAAAATGCTTGTTTAGTGGATGGATGAATCAAAGAAACTGAATAAAGAATGACTCCTCCGCAGGCAATTGTTTCATTTCTATGATATGCTACGAGTTGGTGTTGGCACATCCCACTGGGAACGATGTTAAGGGACTTGAATAGGCACGCGGAGGTGATTACAGGCCACCACCACTGGCAGCCGTCCATAACCAATGAAGGTATACAACTGGGAAACTAATCAGAGGATTCTGTGTAACCTTCTCAGGGCCAGAACTTGTGCCCTCTCAGTATACCGACCCATTGCATTGCTAAATAGAGTCTCTCATCTCCAAAAGCAAGTGAAGTTTTCCTGGGGCTGCAAAGTACTTAATCAGTGTTCCAGCAAATCCATTAGTTCATCTGACTAATTAGGAAAAGCTGGATTTAAGCAAGGAAGTGTGAGGAAAAAAAAGGGGGTGGGAGAGACTTTGTTTCTACAAAGTAATAGTCTCATAACTGGTTCTCTTTCATAGAAGGGGAAATAAGTAACATCAAAGCCTCTTGAAGCTCCAGAACAAGTAGGTAGTTCATCTAGTTGATTAATGTACCGTCAATGAGAGATCTCCACTTTTTATATCTTCCTTTGATGACTGCTTACCGCACCACAAGACTGGCTCTGCCTTATGTGGTCATCTTGGCCACTGTTGATAGATTGTCATAGCCATTTGTCTTTTCTATGTCCAACACCTTTACTTCAAAATATTCCTCAAGTTGGGGTGCCTAGGTGGTTCAGTTGGTTAAGTGTCTGACTTCAGGTCAGGTCATGATCTAACGGTTCCTGGATTCAAGCCCCGCGTCGGGCTCTGTGCTGACAGCTCAGAGCCTGGAGCCTGCTTCAGATTCTGTGTTTCCCTCTCTCTCTCTCTGTGTCCCTCCCCGGCCACGTTCTGCCTGTCTCTCAACAATAAACAAACATTAAAAAAAATTCTTCAAGTTAAAATGAATGAATACAGCTGGAATAATAACCCCTTTCTATATTATTTGATTTTGTTTTTAGAGTGAAATTAGAAACTGATGCTGAATGGAACCTGAGATAAGCCATCTAATTATTCATGCATATTTGGAGGAAGGGTAATTATAACCTGCTTGACCCAGTAGCATGCTCTACATCCTTACTTTCTCAGAAATGTAGGATTCCAAGCCCTGACATAGGTTGGGGCACCATATTCTAATAAGTTGAAACTGGTAAGGCATAAATCAAGATTTGCCTGATACTTGAGCACATAAATTCAAGGTGGAGGACATGAAAAGCATCATCAAAGAAAAAAAATACCAAGTCATTGATCCAAAGCCCCTAAACACAGAATTAAGTATGGATTAAATAACAAGCACCACCACAAAATGATGAATGAAACTCAGCAGAGACCAGAGCATTGGAAATAGGCAGGGATGCAGAATCCAAAGACACTCTTTGAAGGTGGAAATAAAGTGGTCAGCCTCTTCACTAACCCTTCGTTTCTTTTTCACGGATATGGGGTGGTATAAATGAACCTGACCCAACCTACACACCCTAAGCTAAGTCTGCCCCTGGCCCTGGGTGGTTTTAGTACAAGATTATTGGTACCTTCTCACTTGAGTTTTTTTATTTTTATTTTTTAATTTTTTTATGTTTTATTTATTTCTGAGAGAGAGAGAGGCAGCATGAGCAGGGGAGGGTCAGAGACAGAGGGAGATACAGAATCTGAAACAGGTTCCAGGGTCTGAGCTGACAGCACAGAGTCTGATGTGGGACTTGAACCCACGAACCGGGAGATCATGACCTAAGCCAAAGTTGGACGCTTAACTGACTGAGCCACCCAGGCACCCCATCACTTGTGTTCTTTTAAAAGAACCAGAGTCAGTACTGCAATCAACAACTCTTACCTTATCGTCTAGTTCCAGGAACATGTTCATGCTAGTTCCTTTAGGAAAAATGACCTTGATTAAATACTTTCCTTAATACTCTCATTTATGAGGAAATGAAATCCCTACTTATTTTGCTTAGTCTCTTGGGAATAGGCAAACTGTCTAATAATCCAGATGCTCCATCTTAGTCTCTTTATTTGTACCTGTTGTTTCCTTTTGGGGAGCTTCCTAACAAGCTGTATTCCTGCATCTCACAGCCCCCTGATATTTGTATGCCATCCTCTTTATGCCTACCCAACAGGGCCTATTATGTGCCAGGTGTGGACACAGTCCCAAAAGTACCAGGAGAAAAAGATATCTTTCCGATCCTCAGAAGTTTCTTATTTTAACAAGGACGACTTGTTAATGACCAGATGGATGACAATGCCTGATATACCATAGAGTATACAGGTGCTGCTTTGGCCCTGAGATAAGGTAGCAACAACTCTACAAAGCACATTGCAGGGAGTCAGGGCTGGCTACAGAAAGCTTCAGAGGGGGGTATACTGGGCTTTAGATTTGAGCTAAGACTTTATCCAATGAAAAGAAACTGGGAGCATCTTTCAGACCTAGGGAACTTCATTGTAGGTGGCATGGAGGAATGAAGACTTAATGATTTGGGAACTTAGGGATTTGCTAGTAAGTAAGGGAGAGTAGATGGGAAACCTGGGTGGCTCAGTTGGTTGAGTGTCTGATTTCAGCTCAGGTCATGATCTTACGCGTCTTAAATTCGAGCCCTGCATCTGGCTCTCTGCTGTTAGCGCAGAGCCCACTTCAGATACTCCATCTCCCTCTCTCTGCCCCTTCTCTGTTCATGCTCACTCACTCTATGAAAAAAACATTTAAGGAGAAGAAAGGTAGGAAATGATAAAAAAAAAATTGTGGCTTGTGGACAAAAGAAGGGGTTCCTGAGTATCATAGTCAAGACTTGTGACTTTATTCTATAAGAAAACAAAGAGCCATCCACAGCTTTCAAAATAGACCATGATTATGTCTGGTATTCAAAAAAATGATGCTGATGCCAGTGTTAAAGAGAACTGTGTGGTGCTTGGATCTTGACCAGCTCTTATTACAGGAAGCTGTACAGATTATTCACTCTGCCCCAGCAGTTATACCATTTTCCCTGATCTTGTTCTCTGACCTATATCCAATATATCCTTATTTTGATAAGTTGGATGCTAATTACCAGGGAAATCTTAACTTCCAAAATATCTAAGAATATGTGCTTATTTCCTGAACCAGATGAGTATTTCCCCAACATATAAAATGGTAACTAACATAAGCACGTGTAATACACAGCAGGAGACAGAAAAGAGGTGAGCGTTTTCAGGTAGAAAGTGTTTTATAAAGAGAAATTGGGCTTTTCTGATGGTATTGGAGCAAATTTGAAGTAAGCAACAACATTGTAAGTTACACTTGGGCATGTGGTTCTTTGCTATCATCTGGGAGCAAATGATGATGATTTGAAGAGGGCAAAGATAAAAACCATAGTGAGATAGGTCTAGGTTGCTGCAGTAAATGATTATTTACAGGACTTTGTAAGAAAAATATTTCTCACTGCTAGAAATCACCAAACCAGGATAAACATTAATTCTCAGAATGTTATGAATGTAGAAAACACTGAAACAGACTAGCTCAAGGTAAAGATAGGGAGGCAGGATGAAAAGGTAGAAGATAGTACATAAAGTGAGGTCACAATGGTTACCAGTCAAGAGCAACAGATGGGCAAGCAAGGAATGTTTACAACTAGTGAATGGACATTCCTTCATGGCCATATAGCTGGATACAGACAACTGTATGATCTTATATCCTGATATACCTGTCCTTCACAAAATAGAAAAATAAAAAGTGCACAAAGAAACTAAAGAGTAGTCAAGGTAGAAGTACATGTTTGAAAACTGAGTCAGAATACATTAATGTCATTTGGTCCAACAGTTAACATCCTAATAACCAGATTTTTGTCTTAGAGAATGGAATCAAATCCTGGTTCTACCACTTATTAAATGCCTAGCATTTGGCAAGATGCTGCCCCTTCCTTTGCCTTTGTTTTTATTGTTTAAGAAATTGATTCTGATTCATTAAATGATCCTGATTGTAAAGTTGTTATATGCAATAAACAGATAAAATGGGATAATAAATGGCATTAGCACATACTCATTGAACATTGAAAGACCTTTTCCCATCAGATTGAGAGAGGAGTCTTGCTTCCAGTAATGTAATGAAACCTCATAGCTGATGACATTAAAAAGGAGCAATAACCAATAACAAAATCTCAATGGCATTATCAATCAGAGTATAAATCTTGCCCATTGAAAGTGGCTTCAACCACTAGTGAGAATAGAGACAACAGAAGATCAGATTTATAAGGACAAATGTGAAATCCCAGGCTGGAGGTTGTGACTATAGCCAAAGTCATGGGGGGAGGGGGGAAATGACCTCAAATTTGGAAATAGGCAAAAGGATGCAAGTTTTTTTCCTCCCCAGAGTGGAAGAGGGTGTTGTAGTAGCTCAATTTGCTTGAGGAATTATCTGACTTTCAAGATATATGTATCTTTGCCTTCCTATTTAAGTATACTTAACTCTTAAGAGTTGCAGTTGGCATGCAGAAAAGAAATGAGAGTAAATGAGAGCAATGAAGACCGTTTTATTCAAATGCATGATACAGATCTTCTGTCCAGGATAAAGGGTAACATGAGGTGTTTATCGTCTTGAAAGACCATTTGTTTCTATTAGGACATTCTTTGCCCCATTCGTTTGGCTGACCATTCTGTAAGTTTTTGTTCCTTTTTTTTTTTTTCTTTTTGAGCTAGTCTTAACCATCACATTAATCCTCTTAGTAACTGATATACTAAAGCAAATCTCTGGCATATGTTTAAATTTTGTTTATAGGAGAGACATTTCTAGGTTACTGAACATGATTCTTTACCACAAACTTCTTTAAATGACAGTACAAAACACTATTACTATATGCATTTGTTAATGTTTCATTATAAATATGTTTTAGTTAACAATTTGAACATAACTCGCTGCAGACATTGGTCCCTTGTAATTAATCCCACTATTTCAAAGTCTTAAAGATTCCTATTCAGGTGTTGTTAAAAGAGAAACTTTGAAACCATAAAGATTGATCACATCTCCAGTGGGACAGCACCTCCCTTGAATCTGCCAAGCTGGCCAAGCATTTACACTAACTTTGCCCACACAACTGTTGATCAAAAACAGGATGTTGCCAGATGACCGCATCTTTCGCAAAAGCAGTAAAAGTATAAAAAATGGCTACACTACGACTCAGAATCCAACATAAGAAGTGAGGGAGAGAAGGCAAGCAGAATAGGCTTATCCATCATTTCAGGTTTCACCTGCACAACAGCCTCAGTGACCACTTTCCTACCTCCCCCTATACACACACACATCAAACTCTCCTCACAGAGAATGAATGGAGATACTACAGTAATACAGCCTTTTCTGATGGGTAGGCACAGAATTTTTCTTGGATACTGATACATTCTTTTAATTTACAAGTATATTATTACCTTATCTTACAAATAAGTTATTTAATAATAACTTAGAAATGACTCACAAATAAGTATTTAATAAGGCCTTACTATGCACAAAACCATCTATAGGTTTTGTGCCTGTGTTTGCACTAAAGAAATGGAACACATAATTTCTGTTATGGGCTGAATGTTTGTGTACATCTCAAATTCAAGTATTACAACCTCATGCCTGATATATTACAAAGTAGGGCCTTTCAGAGGTGCTCAGTCCCAATCAGAAGATCCCTCTTGAATGGGATTAGCACCTTTATAAAAATGGCCTGAGAGTGCTCCTTTTTTCCACCGCGGAATGTTACAGTCAGAAAACCATCTTCTAGGAAGCAGTCTTTCACTAGACACTAAACCTGCCACTGCCATGAGCCTGAACTTTCACCCTTCAGAAATGTGAGAAATAAATGTCATTTTAAGCCACATAATTTATAGTATTATCATACTCCAAAGAGATTAAAACAGTCCCTTTAATGAAGGTACCCACCAGTTATAATAATTAAGATTATTAATAGTAACTAAGTTGTCCTGATAATGTTTATGAATTTTCAAAGGCCCAATTTATAAGTGAGAATTCCTTTAACTACATAGGTAAAGATGTTTGCTTTATTTGATTTTCCAAGTATTAAATAGGGAACTCACAGTATGAGTTCACATGGATATCAGTATCTGAACAATTAGATCAGCTGGGGCCCCAGAAGGTTGAAATAGAGAAGAAATTATCCACCTACACTTCACCATCTTGGGAAAACACTTTTTTCCAAACCATTGATGTTCATAAAAGTATTTTTCATGGACATTTAAATGTTCTATCACTATTGCAAACATAATACGAAGCCGAGTAGGCTTGTAAGATATTAAAAATTTTTTAAAACCTACCAAAATCAAAGAAATAGATTAAAATGTACATACACACTGAAGTTTCTATAAAAATATGAGTCACTTGAGTTGAATGGTAAAATTTGTTTTTATTCCAGACTACTTACATGTAAGTTTCTTCTCTAAAGTTTTAGGGAAGAAGGAAAAGAGAAGGATATAGGATAACACATTTTTTGTGCAAGTCAACTTTTTTTAAATCAGAGATATGTAAGTTATTTACTGGTAAAAGGGGTTGTACTTAATATCAAATCTGTTTTTCTCATTAATAACTATCCCTCATTCAGAATGGCAACATATACATAAAATAGTAATTCAGGTTTCAAATGAGTTGGAAAAATCTGAGGATGACCAGGTCAGATCCACTCTTATTTGACATCTTCCTTTGACTCTTCCAAATATAGGACAGCGTATTTTGTAAAATCACCTTCTCCTTTTTCAAATTAAACCATTTAGTTGTACTCTCAGTTTATATGGTTTTTTTTCTGACTTGTTTTGTGAGAGATGAAGCCTTTTGAGGGTGCCTAGGTAAAGATAACTTAATTCCAAAGTGGCTCTAAAACTTCTTGATCAAAGTTTGTCTCCTTTCAGATGCAGAATTTTATAACAACGTGTTTAGATCTATAAAATCTCTACAGCAGAAAAAAAAAAAGGGAAAATCAAAAGTAGCATGCACAGTAGTATGCAGGATGCTTCACACCATTATTTTTGATTTACCAGATAATCCTGATTAGAGATCATACTACAATAAACTTAAACAAGGAGCCACCTCCTTTGTATTATTTTAAAAATCCTATTTCTATTCTCACATCTCTTTATTTGGATCTCTTTCTGCAGTCTGTGCTAATCTAAAATGTAGACCAGAGAGCTCCCACCTCTTTAACTAAATGTGACTTTCAATCATTTATTATGCCAACGAGGCATGTAAAACATTTTATCTTTCTTCCAGAATGAAAACCTTTGTCTCCTGTTAGGATGATGTTAGGCATTAATATTCAGGTATGCAGAATTTTGTTTTAAATTGGCTTACAGCAATCCTGTTTACAGCTAATCATAACTTAGAGTGTGGGTATAGTTCTAAAATAATGTACTTTAGAAATCTTTACCCACATGCGTGTGGGGAAACTACCATAATCATTTTGAATCCAGCACTGAAGATACCAAGAGAAACTTTCAGCATTCTATACCACTAAGTATTTCAGGTTTACAAGTATAACCAATACATTTTCCTTATTATTTTTAAATTTTAAATTGTGATCTTGCATATATACAAGCATACTTTCCCGTGTGTTCATTGTTGTATTTAAAATATGCGTAAAAAGAATGAATTTTTGTCATTGCCTTATTCACAGTTTCTTAAGTACAGAAGTCTCTAGGTTATACCCAACACCTTCTGACAGACGGGTTGCCATTTTAGTTGTTATGAATGGAAACCACAACACAACATTAAAGTACATAAAATACAGTAGCAATGGGACTTTATTAAAATCACATTCATTTTTATGAAATTTTTTGGTAAATTACTACTTTTTAAACAGTGAATCAGTAATTGCCAGGTATCTTGAAATCACATGAAGTATCAGGTTTTTGTTTTCCAATACTCTGCCATAACCATCTACAATCTTTAAAATAAATTGTGAGTACATCTTATAAACAGAACATGGATATTAGTAGAAACAAAGGATTCATTTTTTTTATTTGTAAACACTACTCTTAAGATCAGGAATCATGCATGAGAAATCATTTTGCTCTTTAAAAATTTTCAATCTTCATATCAGTTTAAAAACTGAGTTTAAAGTTTTTTTATTACTAGATTAGATATTCAATCATAGTGGAACTTTTTTGGAGCTTTGTTCTTTGGAAGATATATATATGTATGTATATGTATTTTTATTAATTTAGAAAATAATTGAAAGCCTAATGTGTACCAGCCAACTCCTTTAGGTATTTTTTCATTGTCTAGTCAGTTCAAACCAAAAATTTTTTTTCCTCTATTTTACCAAATATACACCTCATATGAAAAATACTAAGAACCTTGTGGTGCACTCAGAGATAGTAATTAACAACATTGGTATTGGAGCTCTGATGTATTTGATTTCATAGACTTGTTCTTTTTATTACACAACTTCCTTCAGAGCATATTAAATTTATTAACAGAGCAGTGGGTTGGTCTTAGTTAATGTAAAACTCAACTATTTTCTTTTCCTAAGAATCCTATAACAAGATCAAAATTCTGCTTTTCTGTAATTCATCAATTTCTTGATATTTTTCCCCCTACCCTGACAGACCCAGAGCTGATCAAAAGCATTACTGATCTCCCTCTTTCTTAGTGTGAGATGTAGATGCTTCCTTGTTAAGGACGTGAACGTTTGCGGTTTGGAGAAAGCTTGTGGTAGTGTATTAAATACTTGTCTGATGTGGAGTAGCTCATTAGAGAGTAAATTGAGTCTTCAAATCATTTTGTCCATGCTGTAAATTGAACATGAAACCCTATGTCTTCAAAGGTGAAAGGCATGTTGGAATTGAGTCCATGAAATTAGTTTCTACTTAAAGACAACTCATTATTCATTAAAATTTTAATAAATTCACAAGCACTTATTGAATGCCTACTATGTGTACAGCATTGAGTTTAGTCTTTAGAGAATTAGGTATATAGTCCAGCTAGGGAGAATGTATTAACCATTTACAAAATGCATGTGTTTCTGCACTCAGTTTAGAGGGGTGAGTTTCAGTAATTTCTTCTAGTTTCTATAGAGATTGATTTCAAAGTCATGCCTTACTTTTAAAACTTCATAGGGGTACCTGGGTGGCTCAGTTGGTTAGCTCAAGTCGTGATTTCAGTTGATGGGTTTGAGCCACGTTGGGCTCTGTGCTGACAGCTTTGAATTCTGTGTCTCCCTCCCTCTCTCTGCTCCTCCCCTGCTCACACTCTGTCTATCCCCTCTTTCAAAAGTGAATAAACTTCAAAAAAAATTAAAAAAATTAAAAATCTTTACCACTTACTAGGTGTATGACTTCACACAAGTTACTTATGCTCTGTACCTCAGTTCCCTCATTTATCAGAGTCCATATATTCTCATTGTATTGCTAAGATTAGTTGATATGTCATACATTAAATAAATACGTGTTACATGAATAAATCCATCTAATTATTGTTTGGTCATAAAAATGAAATTTGAAAATAAAAATTAAAATACCTATAATCACAGAGACTATGTTGGCTGTTACTATTGATTCTTGATAGAATGTATCATGGCAGCTAAAACTCTATCAAAGAAAATGAAATAAAGAATACAGATTTTTTTCAACCCATTCTAAAATGTCTGAAATAAATATGACCATATAAGTTAAAACAGAAAACATAAAGAAATCTAGTAGCCAAATCAGAAAATAGCAATTATAAAAGCATTAAGAAGCATGAATTGTTCCTGAGTAATATTCTTCTCCCATCAAGAATTTGATTTGTCTAATACTATTTTAGACCCCAGTCTTTCATCTTAGTATTTTTCAACTTATGTATTTGAAAGTCTTTACATTTAACTTATCTTACATTTAAATGTAATTTACTTAGAAAAGCATTGATGTAAAAAGATGACAGTACCTAAACCAACAATAAATGTTATCTATAAAAAGTTTGACATTGGCATGCTGTCAAGCCATTTTCATTTGTTAAAGGGTGGGCTGAATAACTATCTCCAAAGATCTCTTCCACAGACGGTTTTTTAGTACGGTGATTGCTAATAATACCATTCTACATTGTTCAAAAAAGAAGAAAATCCAGCAGTAATGTGCTATCAAGATAACTCATTCAAATTTAATTAGATACCAGAATTTATTATCAGTGGGTCAAGGATTCACGAAGAATGTTGTTTTAGATGTTTTTGTGGATCACTGATTTTAATAATCCACATTTAAAAAGAACTTCAAAATGGTCTTGTTTTCCTAAATCATGTTATGCTTCAAAATATTTCAAACAACTCCATGAAGTTCAGGCATGTGGGGACCTAATTTTTTGTCTATGGTCTTTCTAGCTGTTAATCAAATTTAGCATTTGCCTTATGTTTTGATGAAAAGGTTGCAGTTTTGATTACAAAGAGATTTTAGACAAAAGTGTATTTTCCCTTATCAAGGGTCATTAAGAAATAATGCATCTAGCAAAAGACAAGCTGGAACTCATTAGTAAGCTTAATAAAAACACTTATGAGGAACATCATGTACTAAAAGAATGACTATATTTATATGGCCATTTAAATAAACAAAGCAATGCCAAAAATTACAAGCAAAAATGACATAACACAGATTTATTAAAAGGTAAAAGTTGAACAGCTAGGAATAACACCTTTATGTTATTATCTTTTCCATTGCCAAAATAGGTTTTTCTTCAAAAGAGTAAAGTAGGGTATTAATAAAACACATTTATTCCTATATCACGTTTTACTTTAGACAGTGGTTAATATTTTAAGATTTTAACTTTCCAAGTATGATATTTAAGTTGATAAGTAACTTTCTTAGACTGTTCAACCCCCAAATACATCCAGCTCTATATGTTAACATGGCTTTGCACATTTTTCTAATGTTGGGGAAAAAAGTTAGAAAGCCAAAGCAAAAGAAAGTGGTACGAAGTTTAATTTATAAATTACATCCTGCACTCATTTTTTCCCTCTAATTTGAACTATGGGAGTCTATGTTGGAAAATAATAGCTAAATTGCCTTAAATTAAAACTTTATTACTGCATGGCAATGATACTTAGAAAAATATATGATGATTCAATGAGTAAATGGAATTACATATGGTAATTTTGACTAGAGACACAAGACAATGATAAATAACATGAATAACATGTTTGAAGCGTCAAAACATTAGCTCTCATAGCCTAACATACAAATTTAATTTTACATGGTGTACAGATTTTTAATTTTTTTAAAATTCTCACTGAAAACCTGGTGATGACAACATTGATGTACTATATACTGCATAGCACATGTGACATATAAATGTATGTACATACCCAACACCAGACAGGTAAAGCTCAAAAAGGTCCAGCTACTTTTAACATATTAAAAAGGTAGCTTCTTTTACTTAAGTGGATGATTACTGGAGTAAGCATAAAAATGTCAGCTCCTGAAAGTTAAGTTTTATGGGGAATATATTGAGTACATGCTGATGTGCCAGATAGTCTAAGCACATAATACAGATGGACCATACTTTAGGTATTAGAAGTATTTCATTATGGAGATTGAGGTAGGCAACCTTCATAAAATATGCATTTCCATCTTAGTTCATATTTTTCTAACTCAATTCCTCTTTTAACTTTAGACATATAGTCTCATGAAGAAAAAAATTACTTTACCCTGAAATTGTAATAAACATCACAGGTAAGAATACTAATGGTTTTCCAAAATTATGCTTAGTGTAAAATATATGCATATTTAATTCACTAATACTAATTCTGAAAGAGAATGAGACAATAACCCTAATAAACTACGTAAACATTTAAACTCTCATTTGCTCAAATGCAATAGACAATTTCTACTTTATTGGTAGTTTTAATCTACTGAAAGGAACTTAGATGTTTATACTACTGTTCTGTTAGTCTCCAATACCCCCTCCACCACTTGAAAGAGAAAATAGAGGTAACTTTGCAAATGTTTATATTTAAATATACGGGACCTTAAATATATGAGCTCTTCTTTTTTTAAAAAGATTTTTTTAATGTTATTCATTTTTGAGGGGGAGAGATGGAGAGAAGGGGGTAGAGACGGAGGGAGAATGAGTGGGGGAGGGGCAGAGAGTGAGAGGGGCACAAAGAATCCTAAAGGGCTCTGTGCTAACAGCAGCAAGCCCAGGTTTGGGGCTCTCACTTCACACAATAGAACTCACAAACCGCAAGATCGTGACCTGAGCTGAAGTCGGACACACAACCAACCGAGCCACCCAGGTGTTCCTCAGCTATTCTTAAATAAGTTCAGAACTTACTCATTCAACCAACCAAAAACCAAATATGCACTGAAAATAGCCTTTGGGCCAGTTGCCACAGTTGTTCTTGGGGATGTGGAATGTGACAACATATGTGAATCAGTCAAAAGTGCTCAAGCATATCTACCCTCTCTTCAAAGGCTTCAGAGTTTAGTAAGGACCCACAAAAAATTGTACTACCTTGTGATCATTTCCATTATTAAAATATCTGCAATTATATGGGAAAACAACACGCAATGGTTAAACTTATAACAATAAATGATCAAAAAAATAATGCTTGTTAAAATGGTATGGAGTCACGTATCCTGAACTAAGTTAACACAGTATTTCTGTTTTATAGAGATTATGTAAGACACATGCTGGTAATTGTCAGGAATTTGGGGAGCCAGTGGTTCAACACATACATTTTAAAAATTATTTTAAATTTTATTAATGTACAAGTAAATAATTTGCAGTAAAATCAAAGACAATACTCAAAACCCACAACTTTCTATTTTACTATGTCATATATATGATATATATTTATATATATTTTATCTATTTACTATTTTATATACTTACTATTTATATTTTAAATACTTCCTATTTTACTATTATTTATATTCTTGAGGTTATTTAAGTCTGTATGATAGAAATACTGTGAAAGTAAAAATCACATTCAGTGATGTCACGTTGGAGACTGGAAATAACCTCTGTTGGGAGTATTTACAACACAGAAACTGGAAAATAGTGCAATTCCAGTTTTGGTGTGAGAGTGTGATAGAAGCCAATCATTCCAGAAACATTTTCTAGAATACCACTAATATCACCCAAGGCAAGACATCTGACTCACAATCATCATCAGTTGCAAAATACAAACAGAAAATGTACAAGGTAAGTTGAATTCTATACTTAAAGATTACTTGAACATTAAAAAATACACAGTGAAATCTAAATCCTTCCATGGTAGGCCTGATTATATTGTAAATGTGAAAAGCTTCCATCACGCAGGTTAGGCATGGATATGAAGAATAAGATTTTCTTTGGGACATCTGGGGGGCTCAGGTGAGCTACTGACTCTGGATTTCCGCTCAGGTCATGATCTCATGGTTCATGAGACTGAGCTCCTCAGACTCCACTCCTCCTCAGACTCAGCACTGACAGCATGAAGCCCGCTTGGAAGTTTTTCTCTCTCTCAGCTCCTCTCTGCTCACAGATGTGCCCATACACTCACTCACTCGTTCTCTCTCTCTCTCTCTCTCTCTCTCTCTCTCTCTCTCTCAAAAAATAAACTTAAAAAGAAATTAGATTTTCTTTGCTTAGCTTTCAGATAGATCTTCAAACCTACATTAATCTAAAGTCTGGAATATATTTTATTCAATAAATCCCAGAATTGACATTTATGACACTGGAAATACTTCAAAATCTTATACCAATGTGATCTTCCAGATCGTTGTAGTAATTAAGAGGAGCAGGGTCCAAGTACAATGTTAACCAGTAACTTCTTCAAACGTATAAAAGGTAAACGCAACTACACACGAAGAGTAAAGTCTATTAAAATTCTATTTTCTATCTTCCAGCATCCTGAAACTCAGAAATCCATCACTTTTCCTGAAGATCTCTTTCTTAACCATTATGCTGGACCCTCTTCCTCACTCTGTCACCTCCCACCCTTCTGTGAAGAGCATTCCAGACTGATCTGGAATGCACACTACCCCATGCTGCCCTCAGACGCCGGACAGTCAGTTCTGCTGTCTGAGGCACACTATCACTGTAACGATATCTCGAGATTCCTACCCCTGGACATGCTCCCACATACACTCTTGCCGGTTGAGGAAAGCTCTCAACAACTGCATGTTACCTACTTGGGGGACCTAAACTTTGATATATTTAATATTTAGAAACAGGAGAGCTTATGAAAAAAGTTTCTTGAGCTATGTATGGTATGATAAGGAATTTTTTATAGCTTACTTTTTTTTAATGTTTTATTTATTTCTAGGAGAGAGAGAGAGCGTGAGCAGGGGAGGGCCAGAAAGAGAGGGAGTCACAGACTGAAACAGGCTCCAGGCTCTGAGCTGGCAGTCAGCACAGAGCCTGACGTGGGGATCGAACCCACGAACCGCGAGATCATGACCTAAGTGAAAGTCGGACGCTTAACCGACTAAGCCACCCAGGCGCCCCTATAGCTTACTTTTAATATAGAAGAAATAAGACCAACCGCATCCAAATGATTACAATTCATGACCACCTTAAGGAGAATACAGTGTATCATTTTAAATTTAGAAATATGAATAATTTGTGAGAAAATTTAAGAGAAAAACATCATATAAAATAGTCCAGGTAATTACAAGTAACCTTAATCACAATTTATGAAAGAACTAAGATCAATACCAAAATTCAATATGAGGCCCGCTTTTTATCCAGAATATTTCTTCCAAAACTTATATATACAGATACATATGTAACTTTTCCTACCAAAAAAACTTCAATTACTTTATCAAATAGAAACTATTCTTGGAAAAATATAAACCCCTTGTGCATTTGAGATAACATTAACTTGCATCTATTAGAGTTTCAATGCTCAGTTAGATTAATAGATGTTCAAAACTCATCTACGTCTTTAGTTTTATTACTTTCTTTTTTTCAGAAAGCTATTTTGGTAAAAATAGATTGTATAGATACTTAGGTACCTATCATTCCATGCCCAAAATGTCATTTTAATGAAAGCTAAATAAATAAATGGATATACAAAATAAGACTTTGATTAATGTTAGAATCTTAGAGATATACTACATTAAAAATAATTATCTGAGGTTTTTTAAGTGTTTTATTTATTTCTGAAAGAGACAGCATGAGCAGGGGAGGGTCAGAGAGAGAAGGAAACATAGTATCTGAAACAGGCTCCAGGCTCTAAGCTAGCTTTCAGCACAGAAGATGCTCCAACCTATGCACTGTGAGATCATGACCTGAGCCCTAGTTGGACGCCCAACCAAGTAAGTCACCCAGGCACCTCAGTAATTATCTGTATATACCCCATTCTTGTCTATTACTTTTCCTCTTACCTTTTGAGAAAAATCAGAATTTCTTTTCCTATATAATTACCCTGCAGTTATTTAAAAATAAAACTCCAGCCATCGACTGGATGGAAAGGTGGTAGTGTGGTCAGTGTTCTTTTTCTGAGTTTACATCGTTATCATTCATTTTTATATTCCATAATTTCATGTTAAAATATCTTACTTATCATTGGTTTCTTATTATGCACAGATTGAGGTATGAGAGGGATATGTAATCACCAAGCAGAAATATTTTAAAAAAAACAAAAATCTTCTAATGTAATGCTATCTGAACCCGTCCTTAGAGTGAATCGAAATGTCAAAATGGGGAATTATTTTAGTATCATATAAAAATAACTTGTTCTTTCCCATTTTATTTAAAAAACAGGAGTTTTGTTTATTAGCCCCTTAAGGTAAGGTCAAGCCTTTTCTTTGGGAGTATTTTCATTGAATAATCAAGTTGACTTTATATAAATCACATCCACAACACATCTACTTTTGTTGATTTAATTTTCTCTGAAGCACAGCACAAATTAAAACACTTAAATTTAATCTGTGACTCCTTATTAGATGTTTAATGATTGTTTTTCCAATCTAAAGCTCATTCAACAGAGATTGTTTTTAGTAGTTCACCTTTTCAGGATGGATCCAAAACTTGACTTTTAATTTTAATGGAAAAATTGCTCTTCAGTCTTTCTTCTTCTATCTTTAAGTTGACACATTGCACTAACCTAGTCACTTGTAATGTCAACACATGTGACCAACAAGATCTCTGCAGTGTTCAAGAGGTGGGTAGGGATTCTTCCAACTCTGATGTTCAAGCCACTGTGTGCAGGAGTCAGAATGTTTCCAGACTGAACAGTGGGATCTGGTAAATCCATGGTTTTGGTACAATGAAAAAGTCAGTAAAAAGAGCTTCTGAAATTAAAATTGAAATTTGGGAGTAAATCCATATCCAATCATCCGTACAAGGAAGAGATTTTCTACTACCATTCCGATTATTCTAGTCCAACTGACCACTGTTTTATTCCTTCACTTTTCCAGAACATTCTAAGAAGGATTTCTGTCTCAACTTGTTCCTTTTGTAACACATCTTAAAGCAGAAGTTGATGTCCTTTGCCTATACTGCCTCTGATTATGTCATGCTCGAATTTGAAACCTAAATTAATGTTCTATTGGCTTTTAGATAAAACCCAAAGTCCACAATATAGAACTCAAGATATTTAATAATTTCCCCCTTTCCTCAATGTCTCTCATTAGCTTTCTATGTGCCTATCTCATTACTATTATGTATTCCTCTGTTGCCCTCTGTTTTTTGAGGATATTTTCTCTTTATCATCATGTTTTTAAACAATTTCTCTCACTTCCCAACACTTTTCTAAACACTTGTTCAATTTCTCTCTGGTCTTGATCTGGATAATTTTTACTTATTTACCAAGTGTCAGCTTAGAGTTATTCTCCTTACCTCCTGGAGTTGTCTGAGTATTTTCTGTGTTCCTATAGAAACCTGTTCTGCCTCACTGCTCCACTGGAATTGCCTTTTTCCTGCATGTTGCTCACTATGATACACACAGAATGCCTAAAAATGTACGTTTAACTATAGAAAACAGGTAAGTGGATAAACGATGGTTTAAAATTCAGTTAGTATTCAGTGTCATGTGTGAGATACTTAATAAGGTATCTCTCATCCATCAAACTACTGGTCACCTACATTGTTCTTGCTTTAACTCTTAGGAGCATGTCTAATGGCAGAAGATTATTTTGCTGCAGTGATTTCAGTAGGTCTAGCTTGCCCTTTGCAGGCCTGAGGTACAAAACGTGAGGATATTTTGAGAGCCTGAAAGGTACAAGAAACTGACACAGCAGCTGTGACAAAAGGGGTTGAGAGAGAGACAGGACAGATACAAGATGCCTGGCAACTGCCTAGCTACACTTGCTTCCAAGAAAATTCAGGATAGAGCAGGTATCATTGAAAAGAAATTTTAGGAAGCATTGAAAGTGGCATGTGGTAGAATTATCTTCTCCATTTGCTTCCAAAAACGTCACTAAAAAAATCCATTAAATTCTGATGTCAAAGTTTATATGCAGCCTTTTTTTTTTTTTTTTTAAATGTAATTAGTGTTCTGAGCTCTTTATTTCAAACTGATGGAAGGACTCATTTGAAGACTGGCCTAAAGGGGAGCCAGGCAAGAGAAGTCCAAATTTATCCAGGATAGTACTACATCTGGATATGGGAAAATCTCCCTCATTTTCTTCTCTTTGATATGCAAAGACCATTCTCCTATAAAGGATAAAGTGGAATCAAGGCTGAAGTTTGCAAGATCAGGGAAAGTTGTCTGGCTTGCTCCAGATTGGACCTTTAAACATTAAGAAAAAAATGGAGGAGTAGTTCTCGATTCCACCACCTAGTTGACAGTGGTAAGAAGAGACCACAGATTTGGGGTAGGAATCCACCAACAATCTGACTGAAGCATCCTCTCCATCACATTCCTCAAGTCAAGTAGAAATTGGGTGTCTGGGGTTTTCCTTAGGGCAAGATGAGAGAAACTTGACTTCTGGAGCAAAAAACAGAACCTCAGCTTCTGGAAATGGTAGACTTAAAAACAACATCAGTGTGATCTATCTCATCATTTGCCTCTCTTACTTTTCCTGTACTGCTTTGTCACAAATTATTTCCAATCGTCTGAAGTACAGAAGGTCCTTATCTTTAGGTAAAATGTTGAAGCTGTGTGACTTTCAGGTATATATGGTACTAGGTAGATTAAAACTTTAAAAAATCCATTACTCTTCTCAGCCTGACTCCCAAGAATTGATATTGGTGTGTTACGCTTTGGGGAGTAGAGAGCTGCCATGAAGTTCTACTTTAATAACCTCACTGGCTAGAAAAAATGCTTGAGTGTATCAGCAACTGGGTCACAGTTCTATTTTCTTACTTATGTTATTTCCCCCCAAGTTTCTTTGGCTAAAAACACTTGGAATTCCCATTCCAGGTACAGAGGAACGAACAGTCTGTCATTTAGAAAACTACTGTTTAATGTACAAGCACATGGTCCACATCATTAACTCTACATTAAGACAATTTCTGCATTACTACAGGAAACTTCTCTCAAAATATAGGCATTTTGAAATTAATGAATGATACTGGAATATGTTACTCATTTGAATTAGAGTAACCAATTTCTTTCCCACAGGTACATTTTAGAAAGACTTATGTATGGATATTATAATCAGAGCTCAAAAAACATTTTTAAAATTTAACTTGAAACTAAGTCATAAAACAGAAATGGTAGTTAACAGAAACTAAACACAAATTTATATTTACAGAACAATTCTTGTCAAATATACATGGAGATTATCTTCATGTCACTTTAAAATTATGTAAATAAATGGCAATTTTATGATTAAAATTTTAAAAGGAATTTCAAAAAATTTTAATGTTTATTTATTTATGAAAGAAAGAGAGTGTGAATAGGGGAGGAACAGAGAGAGAGGGAGACACAATCCAAAGCAGGATTCAGTCTCTAAGCTGTTAACACAGAGCCCAAGATGGGGCTCAAACTCATTAACTGTGAGATCATGATCTGAGCCGAAGTCGGATGCTTAACTGACTGAGCCAGGCACCCCAAAAAAGACCTTTAAAAATGAGAAAACCATTAATTTTATTCCATTAATGAATATTCAGTGCAAAATACTAAGCAACTCCTTAAATTATCAAATAAGATGTTGATAACAAGTGTTGGCAAGGGTGTAGAGAAATGGGAGCCTGTAAATAAATTGGTGTAGTCACTATGGACACAATACGAAATTTCCTCAAAAAATTAAAACTTAGTCCTAAAGTTAGTACTACTATGTGATTTAGGGATACGTCTTCTGGGTATATATCCAAAAGGAGTGATATCACAGTCTTTAAAAAGGAGTTGCACTCAATGTTCACTGCAGCATTATTTACAATAGCCAAGTTATGGAAACAACCGATATGTCCAACAGCAGAGAAATAAAGAAAATCATGTATATATTATTTATCCATAGAAGAGAAGGAAATTCTTCCCTTTGCAACAACACGGGTAAACCTGGAGGACATTATGTTAAGCGAAATAAGCCAGACATAGAAAGACAAATACTATATAATAGCTCTTGTATATAGAATTTTAAGAAGTCAAACTAATCAAACCAGAGAATAAAACCGTGGTCTCTAGGGATTGGGAGACGGGACAGACATGGAAAAATGTTGGTCACAGAGTACTAACTTTCAATTTTTAGTAAGTTCTGAATTCTGAGGATCTAATTCACAGCATGGCAATTATTGTTAATACAGTACCGTATGCTTGAAATTAGCTAACAGGACAAATTTTTCATATTATTTCTTTGTAGAAAGTACTGCTAAAAGTTAGTTTAGCTTTCAAAATATTATGTTACACATTTTAGGGCCTTAGTTTTGCATCAATTGCTTTGATACATTCCTGAAACTTTGTTTTTTTTTCTCCACCCAGCAGTATGTTATATACTAGAGTGTTTTCTTATAGTGCACGTATCTTCAATCTCTCTTAAAGTAGAAAATGAAAATAGTAGAGATGTCCTTAAAACAAAAAAGGAGGAGAAAGTCTTTGAAATTCGTATCCTTTGCAGATTCAAAATGTTGTAAACCTAATGTAGTCCTACAGAGGCCCAAATCATCTCTTTATAAAGCAAATCTGATCTTGCCACTGTCTTGGTTAAAATTCTTTAATAGCATCCCATTGCTCTTGCAATAAAGACCTAAGCCCTTTATATAATCACAATGGTGTGACTAGTTGTCCCTTTATCACCTGACTTATCTCTCCTCTTCCACCTGTTCTCCTCATACTCCCACACTGTTTCTGCCCATCGTTCTTTCCCTTTCTCCTTTATACCATGTATCATTAGTAATCAAATAATGTGTTTATTTTTAAAATTATTTCTCTAATAGAAGGTGAATCCAATGAGGGGAGGGCCATGGATGCCTTACTCACTGCTCTACCTGCAGTGGCTAAGATCATTCCAAGCACATATAGCTACTCTACAAGTATTTTGAATAATGAGTTTATTTTTTTATTACACTGTGACTTTTATAACTTAGAATTATTCTCAATTACTCATACATGAATTCCCATATGTGTACCTTATGTTTATGAATTTTCAACTATTGTCATTCATTGGTTATTTTCCTTAAAAAATATTAAGTGGCCTTTTCTATGTGAATCGTTTCATTTCTTCTTTTAATTTTCTATTTTGAATTTTAGGCTACTTTAACATTTGAAGCCTGAAAGTTAATTGCTACTAAGCACAAGATATTTTCATGGAATAATGGCTTGATACATTCAAGTTGGATAATCAACTAAACATTTATTCAAACTTTCCTTCAAAATATTCATTATCAATGCTATCTGAATAAATTAGCAGATAGCTTTTTACCATCCATTCCCTATATCATGGTTATTTGTATATAAAGTGAAAGTTTGGTGTTTACTTTTTTTTATTCTTTTATGAAAGAGAGAAAGCCAGTGGGGTAACAGGGCAGAGAGAGAGAAAGAGTCCCAAGAAGGCCCCACGCTCAGCATGGAGCCCGTTGTGGAACTTGATCCCATAACCCTGGGATCGCGACCTGAGCCAAAATGAAGAGTTAAACCCACTGAACCACCCACGAGCC
This sequence comes from Proteles cristata cristata, assembly GCA_017311185.1. Lineage (NCBI taxonomy): Eukaryota > Metazoa > Chordata > Mammalia > Carnivora > Hyaenidae > Proteles > Proteles cristata. The sequence goes on along the minus strand of JAESUZ010001011.1, from coordinate 770,805 downwards.
CCAGATTTTACATTTTCATATCTACTTGCAACCTATGTATACCGTAATGGGAAGAAATGACATTAAAATCTTAGAGAAAAGACAATAAAGAGAAGAGAAAATGTTTTAAAATTTAAGAAAATAGAGAGAGAAGGTGAATAACCATAAAGCAATTGGGAAAATCCCTTTCTACGATATAACTAATCCACAGATAAGGTAGAGATTTGAAATTCCTCCTGGTCTGCTTTGGTGGCACTCTGCACAAGTGGTTTTATGAAGGCCATCTAACGTGACTTGCGTGGAATGGAATGCAATACTACCAGTGAAGCCATGTTTCCACTTTACAGAAAGGTAGAACTGTAGCTCTAGGCTACATTTTAGTCAAAAATAGAGGCCTCTTTCTGATGTACCACAGATGAAGATCAATAAATATAGAAATAAGGAATATGGGGAGTACCTGTGTGGCTCAGTCACTTGAGCATCCAGCTTTGGCTCAGGTCATGCTATCGTGGTTCATGAGTTTGAGCCTGGCATCTGGCTTGTTGCTGTCAGTCAGCAAAAAGCCCTCTTGGCATCCTCTGTCGCCCTTCTGTCTACCCCTTATCCACTTGTGCTCTCTCAAAAATAAACATTAAAAAAAATGAGAAATATGGAAATCGATTCAATACAAAAGCATGAAACAATTTTGTTCTCAAGACCCCAGCCTATTATTAGTATATAACGGAGCAGACAACTTGCCCATTCAAATGTGTGAAAGCCAAGGAAAAACAGAAAACACAAACACTGCTATTTATAGGGGATTGAGAGGTAATGTTTTAAAAATATGTTTTAACGTGTGTTTATTTCATAATTACTAGCCAATAAACTAAATGAATTAAACAGCATTTAACCAGTGGACTGAAATGACAATAGTATAAACACAATAATACAAAGAACAGATTAATCTTGTTTACATGTAAACATTTAAACAGTTCTATTCTTAGAATAATATACATAAGAATCCAACTATTTAAATAAACACAAGTCATGAATTCTTAGAGTTCGCATTGAGAGATCATATAATTATGTTCCATTCAGGATTGAGGTATTAATCTTGCGCCTGTAGGTCGCCAGTGAAAACAATATATATATTTTGTTTCCTCAATCATTGCAGTATACTGCAGCTCTTACAATCAGAAAATTGCACATTTTACCTTCAATTACCTTTCCTATTATCTAAAGAAAATATACTAATACAATGTGCACAATAGGGTCTCTATTTACTCCATTCTGCTGTGGATGAGATCTTGTTTTCAACAGCTATTAAAAAGCTAGTGTTTTGTTTCGTTTTTCACTGCATGAATGTGTTCAATATTTGCATAATGATCCCTCTCAAAAGATGAGAGAATGAATGAGGAATAAGTAAATTGCAACCTCCCTGAATAATGACTCTACCTTTAAAGATGGATCACGCATGGCCATGCTCGAATGCATCCAATATATCAATATTTATTAAGTAGACAGAAAGTCAATTGAACCATAACTTGCTTTGTGCTAAGAAAGAAGAAACACTGAAAAGGATATGGAAGGATTATTAAAAAGAAACTTAAGAACCCTCCCCAAATCAATATCAGAAGCTCCTACTGAATCTTTTTTTTCTAAATCTTTATGGAATTGAATAAACCATCTACACAGGGAATTAAAAAAAGATAACTAAATATGAAATGGTCATGCCCTGTCAGAAAACCTTACTGAGTTCTTAAAACAAGGATATTCAATCTCCATTTATAAAGATGTCCTGTACCATTTGTATACATGGTACAAAATTTCTTAGTTATATACATATATATTCATTTCTCCAACTGGAATGTATTCCTTGAGAACATAATCAATGCTCTCATTCATTTTGAGTTCCATAGCAAAGTGTTAAATAAATGTAAACTAGCAGATGGTAAAGAATTGGTGCAGTGTATTAGAAAGCTATCGTTCACATACCAAAAACAAAACCAGATGCCATATCCAAGCATGGGCTTACCCCCTTTCTTTATCATAATAGTGTTTGTTGAACATTCTGTGTGCCAGACAGTGCAAGCACTTCCCTTACATTTTTTAATGCTGACAAACTCTCAACTGAGTTTTATAATTTCCACTGTATAAAGGAAACAAAGTCTGAACTGTTCAATTATTTTTTCCTAGATTAAAAAAAGGAATAAGTAGAAAAAGGGACTCAACACTGTTTTCTTTCTGATTCTACAGACCATCCTTTTAGCTACCTCACTATACTTTACGGACCACTTGGTGATTACCTTGAAAAAAATATATATAAAAAACGTTTCATTGAAAAAGAAATTTAATAATTTAAAGTAAATCCTCAGCTGTCGCTCTCTACCTGACAATTAAAAATGTACCCCTACCTACATTGTAGACACAGGCTTATTGAAAATATTTATTCCTCTCTCGATGATAAAAAAGAGGGGACATAATCTTTAACTCCTTACTGACTTATTTTCCTATCTGGAATGTGGATATATTATTTGGAAATAGAATTTTAGGTTTTCTGTATGTATGTCTTTTTCTATTTTTTCTATTTTTACCTCCCCTCATCCTAATACCCGTCTGACTCTGTTTTAGGGGAGGTTTGTGACTTTTGTCTTACCCAAGTTTGAGCTCAAGAGAAGGAAAACTTCCCGGGCCACAACCAAAATTGAGAATTATTTTGGGTGATAAATACGTATATATAATGGATAACATACAATTCTGAGTGTAAGCCTAAAAAAGAGATATATGTTTAAAAAAGAGAACACAATTTTTTAAAGTTAGGTTTACTTTTCAGCGTGTATTTCTTAAAGGAACAGTCTAAGGGTCTGAGGAAATATATAAAATTTCATCTTCATATGAAAAGTTAAATTTTAGAATGAAGCAAAGTAGCTAAAGAGTAGGTATTTTCAATAGCCTGTGATTTTTCCTCCATTGATTTTGGCTCTTGCTCTCTACTATAAGATCTTTGTCAAACAAACAAAAAACCAAAAACTCTATGATCTCCTCCTCTAAATTAATTGGTCCCCAAAACTGAACAATTGAGCTCAAATACAGAATAATAATGCAGCAGGTTAAAGGTGAGATAAAAATTATTTTCTGCCAAGGGTAAGGCCCTCGGGGGCTACCACTCATTATGTGTTTTCTGTTTAGATCAGGAATGAGTGCAGAGTCTGGGCAGAATTATTAGCTTTAAGAGGAGGAAGGATGCATCTGGCTGGAGTCAAGTCTCCATTAGGTCACCTCCCACATGATGCCTCCTCTTGACTAAATTTATTTTTTCTAAGGATCCATCAAGTTCTTCTACCCCGTCCAGTATACTGTGCATCTCCTTTATGCACCTTTTTTATTCCTTTAATTTTCCTTACTTGGGTAAACATCACAAAAGACTGTTCTGCCTTTAGTTTGCAAATTATTTTCTACAGATACTGTCTGAGACCTAGGAAGAAGAGGGGAAGAATAGAAGTTTTGTTTCCTAACAGTTTCAGTCTCTGTCTCTCTCTCTCTCTCTCTCTCTCTCTCTCTCTCTCTCTCACACACACACACACACACACACACACACACACGTTCTACTTTTGCAAAAAAAAAAAAAGGTTGAAAAAAGATGGGCCTATTCACACTTCATTTACTTTTTCACTCTTCATTTGCTCTATAGAATCTTGAAATCCAGTTTACAATCTCACTAATCAAGTTAAACAACCCTTTAAACGTCACAGATGGACCTAATGGAGAAGCCAGTTCACTTGCTGTCTCAGTGTAGGTACTTTACCATCTCTCTGTAGCACTTGAAATGGACAGTACCCTCCTTTAAAAAACTCCTCTTTACTTGTCTTTCTTGGGTAACCTACTATCCCAGTTACCCTGTGGCTACCCTAGGAGCTACTCCCTTGAATCCTTCACTGACTCTCATTCAGTGAGATGGACCAGGCACACTCTATTGGCAATGCGATATATGGTGGGGAAAGAAACAGTGGACTTGGAATCTGAAGACTTGGAAACAAGCTTAGGGATTTTTTAGATTTTTTTTTATTAAATACCATCAAATATATCACAGAGTTCTGCACACAATGGGTGCTTAATAACTGATGGTTAAGGCAATAAATATAATGAATGAATATATTCTTAGAAAAAGCAGACAAATTTAAAATATTAGATTTGAAAAATTTGCTTGGGAATGATGTTCTTTTATGACATCCTTTGAGTGAAATGTTGTGTTAACATTATGACAGTCTAGTTTCTTAACCCATGGTATTTCCCTGATAAAGCTATGTGAAGAGAAGAATAGTAAAACAAACAGTTGATAGGATGAAGGCAATGTGCTGAGGGACAGATATCTTATTTTTAAGCGTATGCTAAAACACATGATTTTGTTGACTAAATGCCTTAATGTCAGGTTAGTTGAGATTTACCCTAAGAAAAATACTATTATTTTTAAAAAATAATTAGACCTATATAATATGTCAGTTTTGATAATTCTCTCCTGTTGAATGTATTTTCAGACTTAAATACATTCTGAAATGTATTTGCCTTGTATTTAACTGAATATGGCTTTGATAGCAAATACAGATGAAAGAGGTACTTTAGTAGGAACAGTTGGATATGAGCAATGAGTAATACAATATTCTGATAGTTACATCACTTGGCAAAATATTTTAAAGAACTTGAAATTTTAGATATATTCTTTTAAGATAATGATTATGGCTATATTCATTTTGCATCCATTTTAGGTGACACTAAAATGGTTTAACACAGGTCTCCACGATGGGAAATGGATTTCTGAGATCATAAGCCAGATCTCACAATCAGTTTTGTTTCATTCTTTTTAGCATTTAATGGAAAAAAAAATATCAAACTCTAAGAAAAAAAATCAAATGTTCCCATTATACATAGTTATAACACAAATTTATAATCTTTATAAAGAATGCATTCAAAGGAATACTAAAAAGTTTGACAAATTATGTACAAAAATGTGGATATTCAATATATATTTGAAAGGTCAGTTAAATAATTATCTCTGGCTACTCCAAGATAGAATGGGCAGGGGCCTATTCTCCACAATATACAATAACAAGATGGTTTACCTATTTATTACCTTCTAATAATAGGTTCCAAGATGGTCACCGTTTGCATTAAAATCTTGGACAGCCCAGTGCCTGGAATGAAGCTTACAAGTTATGGGGTTCAAGGTCTACAGCTACTATGAAATTAGGAAAGTTACTCTTAGTTGATTTATATTCACTATAATTCAAGAGAAAATAGAATGCAATGTATATAAAAGGTGAAGAGGTATATCATATACAGAAGTTACCTTCACACATTTAGAATCTCCTATTAGCTTCCCCCCCTAACCCCATGCTGTGATGTTATATGTTTATGCCCCCCTTCCCCAGTCTTTGTGTAGCTCGGGCCAAGGAACCTGCTTAGTCACTGTCATGACCTCAGAACTATCACAGGGCTTCCCACAAAGTAGACAACTATTTGTTAACTGGATGAATGAGATAACTTATCCAACACTAAGTGGATACCTATCACTTTCTAATCATCTGCTCTCTGATCTCTGATTCTTCGTATATGATGACTATGGTATGGCTTCAGATCCTCACTGACCAGCTGTTCTTGGTTGTGTTTGAACAATGTTGCCTGGTTTAGACCAAATCCTAAATAGCCAAAATCTGGCCTTTTATCACCAGTGACCTACACCAGTAACTCTTGGTCCCTACCCCATGTTAATTGCCTATCATGGTCTATCTCCCTGACAGCTAGATTCACGTTTTAAATAATTTTTTAAAGCTTTTTTTGTAAATTTTTTAAAGCTTTTTTTGTGAATTTATTTGTTTTGAGAGAGACAGAGACAGTGTGAGCAGGGGAAGGGCAGGGAGACAAACAGAGAATCCTAAACAGGCCCTGCACTGTCAGCGCAGAGCCCAGTGTGGGGCTCAAACTCACAAACTGTGAGATCATGACCTGAGAGTCAGACACTTAACTGACTGAGCCCCTAGGGGTCCCCACATTTCTTAAATTTCCTGTATTAATCCCAACATTCTTCACGTGCTGACCTCCCCATTTGGAATCCTAACATCTGCTCACTACCACCTTGCATGCTTGAATTTGTAGACTTTGGGTTTGCACTATTTCAGATCTAGACATGCTGTACCTGTCTTTAAGTTATAAATATTAAATGTCATTGGCTATATGGACTCATTTCACTTCTCTAACAAGTATCATCACACTCAGGCATCCCTTGCACTGTCATGGAGACTCTGGCATGGTATTTTTTGCCTTTTCTGAAAAGTAGCAGCAAACATGATCCAGTTCCTATAGCTCTGGGCTGGATGGCTCCATTCTATTTCTCTAAGACTGGTTCTGGTATCTATATGCTTCCCAACCATAGGAAAGGAACCAAAGGATTGAGGCATGGGGGGGAGGAACCTATTAGAGGGTAAAGTAGAGATAATAGAGGCATTGGTTATAAATGAAAATGAAAATAAAATCTAGATTATAACTGGAAAAATAATTTGGGATAATAGGAATTATGGTTTTTGAAATGGAAAAAAATAGAATTATAGAGATAGTAATAAAGATGAGCCTTCTCTTTACTATTTTGATTCTTCCATAAGGGTAATAAGAGGGTGGATTTTATTGAAAGAGAGGAGATGGGAGTTTTTAAGGAGGTAACAAATGTTTCTGGAAAATGTTTCTTCTGTAAGTAATTCACCAAAGAATCAAGATAGTTTGACTTAAAAAAAATAAGGATGTAATAGTCCAGGTAGTGTTGTGCAGCATAAATATGTAGTTGGTTGAGTCTTATCATCATAAAACATTGACAAGATAATGTACTTGCTAACTAATCTTATTCACCAAAAAAAAAAAAAAATGACATGTTATTTATATTCCTAAAACTTACTATTTTCTCATGTTAAATTTAATCATCTTTCAAACAGTCCAAAGAATTTACTAATACAAAATGTAGATTGAAAATAAATGCAATACTTGGTTAAAATGCAATTCTTTGATTCTTAGTTCACTACCTTCTTTCCTTTTAAAGGAAACTGCTGCAACAAAATGAGGTTTGCGTTTGGGTTATATCCAAGGGCACCATTCAATTTTGCAATTTCCACTACAGCAATTACACAGAGTTCATTTCATTCGTGTGCATAGAAGCACTCAATAAAGAATCTATGTCAACAATTGTGGTATTCTTTTCTTTTCCCTGTGGGCATTATCTTGCTCAACTGTCCTCAAACAACATAATGGAAAAAATAAATATTAAGTGCAACATTAATTCAAGTGCAGATAATTAGTGCTAACATTGTACTTGCAGTGTTTTAAATGGAAGATTAATGTATGGAAGAATATTTACTGTGAGGGACTGAAATTCATATCTATTCGTACATATCTAAATACATATGAAAATTCATATATATTCCACATACATACAAATGTATATTGAAATATGTAAACAAGCATAGTACAGATATGTCTACATAATTATGTAAAAATCAAACTATCTACATGTATATTGGCATGCAGAATTTATACATATCAGTACATGAGAGATCTGCTCCACTTATACGTTAAACTGTCTAAAAAATTAAAGTTTAAACTATAATCACAAAAATAAAAATAACATCTTGGACTTACATACAACTTGATAATTTAGAATTGTGACCAGTTGGTATCTATAATCCCTAATCCTGATGGAACAGAAAATGCATTATGCTCACTAAGGAAATGAATAAACTAAGTTATGGATAAGGTTAAGCAACATGTACGAGGTCAGAAAGCTAGTCAGTGAAGTCTGTATTTTGCAAGTAACCAACTTCTCCAAATCTTTTATTGCTACCCTGTTTTTAAAATCTACTTTAGTGCCTACCTACATATCATCTACAAGTTTAACTAGACTCTCAAGTACCTTTGTACATGTCTTGATACAGCCCCTTCTCCCATTTCCAACAATGGGGATTCCAGACATCCCATCTTTTCAAACCTCTAGCTCATGGCTGACTTCTGTCTAGAAGAGGATTACATGATCTACCACTTCAAGAAAATTGAAGTTATCAAGAATGAAACTCAATTTGTTATTTCAAAAGAGCCCCTAGTTTTTTGTTTCAATATTTCCTTTAGGCTAAAAGGGAGGTTTTATTTCCAGACAAGTTGATTCTATTAAGTGGCATGCTGTTTAGTGTACTCTCTCCATTTTCTTATACTATGTGCTAGTAGGCTGCTCTGCTGCTGCAATAGGAAGATAACAGACTCTCTGTCTTTACTGCTGTTGAAACCATAATGACAACCATAATTAACCAGGAATCCAACTTTTTACCAGTTGCCGTGAAGAGGGCTAGGATCTTTCCATCAGGGCATCACCCTTCCTTATGCTGAAGCTAGCAAAACTTATCTGATTGTAGATTTTCCAGGTGATTCTATTGTAGCTCCAAGTTTGAGGACAATGAGGCAGAATAAAAAGCAGAGAATCCAGATTTTCTAGAGGACTTAAAATCCAAGAGGTTTGGGGCATAGGACTTTGGGAACCACATTCTCTTTATACACAGTCTAATGTCCTCACTACTGCATTGTATTCCTTCAAAGCAACAGTCTAGGATGAGATCCCTTGCTTACAGTCCTCTGCACTAGAAAATCGTGCTTCCAGAATACGGTCTTCAGGAAAGAATAAGGAACTTCAGCTTTATGTGGCTTAAAACACAAATGAGTTTCATTCTTTTGTGAGAAATTAATCAGTTGTTTTCATGAAGAGTTTGATTTAAAATCAATCCTTCTAGGTATTGTTATAAATATGTTACCACACTGTAAAATTTGGTTCCAGGGTGGGCAAATTAAGTGAGGAGAACGTTAATTTCGTGAACGGGCTTTTTCATAAGCCTCAGGCTGACTATATAATTTGCATATCATACACATGATAAACATAATCATACTAACAGCTTAAAAGTCTCTACTATGTATGCAATACTTACATAAAAGGCCTATATTCTGCAATAAACCCACTTTAAAACAATAGTTACTAATGATTTCTCAGTAAGTTAAATGTGCACATAATTTAAGATGCAAAAGATGAAAACAGTTATTTTAATTTTTGAACTAAAATAGTAATCCTTTCACTTATTTTAGTCTTCAGAAATAATCATTTATGGGAGAAAAAAGACAAAATCTCTACTTGGTTTAAGTGTATGCTGGATTTATTAAATATTGTATTGTTTTTACCCTATCTAAAAATATTTTTTAAAACAGGTATGTGCTGTAATTGTAAAGATTTTTCTTTGGGATGTTAGTACTTTCATTTAAAATGAATTGTTAATATTAAAAATGGACATTTATAAATCTGAATGTTAATTACAGCCATTATTCATAGACATTATTCTTCTGGAGTTGTGGGAGATCTCTCTAGTGCTGCACTTTTTAAAAAAATATATAATGATCAATCAAAGCTTTGTTCCTACGTATATCAGCTACTGTCAAAAGATTTTCATTATGGGGGCACCTGGGTGGCTCAGTTGGTTAAACGTCCCACTTCGGCTCAGGTCATGATCTCACAGGTTGTGGATTTGAGCCCTACATCGGGCTCAGTGCTGACAGCTAGCTCAGAATTTGGAGCCTGGTTTAGATTCTGTGTTTCGTCTCCCTTTTTCTCTGACCCTCCCCTGCTCACGCTGTCTCTCTCAGAAATAAACATTTAAAAAAAGATTTTCATTACTATAGATAGAAATTATTTAAGGTAACTAATGGTCTATCATCATGTAAAATACTTCGAAGTGCTGAATTATGGCCTTTAAAACATTCATAAAGATCTGCTATAAATTATAGGACAAAATAAAAACTATAGGGCATTTTAAGAGTTGGGGTGATATAAATCACTTATTTTTCAAACTTATATTTTCATTAAAAAGTCTACATAATTCCATAACTTAAAGCATGGGAAAACAAAATAATAAAATTCTAATTGAATTTAGTTAAAAGACTGCCAATTTGAGATTCACAGCTTATTTGATTTCAAAATAATTATCTGTATTTAAAAATTTTGCTAAAACTTGTAATCACAAGTATGCAATATAGAGGGCTTCTTACATTTATTATGATTTACATTCATAGAAAATCCATTTCCTCATATTAATTGGTTATAATAGAAGTTTAGATTGCTCACCAGGAGTCTATTGACTATATAGCAATGGGCAAAATTATGTTGCATAATTCACTACCAACACTACATCTTGTGGTCTTAACTTTATGAAAGTTCCAGACAAATCAATTAAACAATTCAAAATTAATAATATCACTTTAAATTATCTAACACTTAACATTTTACAGTACGATCAGACACCTATCCCCTGATTGTCACTTTAAAAAATATTTAATATTATTCTATACCATAAAATCTATGTGTACAAGATGTGTACAGGGGTAATTTTCTATCTAGTTTCTAGTTCCTGTTAAATTTCTCCTGCAACAATTTAAAAGAAACTTAAAGCTTAGGATTATAAAATCAAAAGAATATTTTTTAGAATGGATAACTGATAGGTAACTTTAAGAATTCTTTTAGGAAATCCTTAAGCAGTTCATGAGCTTTCTCAAAAATATATTCATCAGAGTATATTTTACAGCTTTTCTTTTAGTATGAGAAAAAGAATGGCGATGCTTTTTATGTTGACATATCTTTTTATTAAATTGATAAAATATATAAGGATGCTAAGGTGGGCACTAGCTCAACTAGTTAAGCATCTGACTTGAGCTCCAGTCATATTCTCACAGTTTGTGAGTTCAAGCTTTGTGCTGACCACATGGAGCCTCTTCTCTGTGGATTCTCTTCCATATGGATTCTCTCTCTCCTTCTACCTCTGTGCCTCCCCCATTCACATGTACTCTCTCAAAATCAATAAAAACTTTTTTTAAAAAAATGTTAAGCATTCAATATAGGAATCCTCAGAGATTTACTATGATTATTTTTGAGATAATCTATAAAAGTCATTTAACAGCTTCTGGTACAGAGTAAAAAATAATTGCTAGTTAATGTTAGAGTTACTATTAATAATAAACACTGTGGCATATGTAATAAAGTAAAATGTTTTCAGAAAGCTAATTTATACCATTGTGACCTTCATTTCTATGTATGTATGTATGTATGTATGTATGTATGTATGTATATATAGGGGTGTGTGTGTGTGTTTATTTGAAGGGCCATATATACGTATGTATTTGAAGGAATAATGGTTGAAAACTTCCCAGATGTTATAAAAGATAAAGTAACACATCGGAGAGATTCAATGTACTATACACAGGATCAACTCAAAAAAAGCCACACTAAAACACATTGTTCTCAAACCGTTAAGGGGCACGTGGGTGGCTCAGTGCGTTGGATGTCTGATTTTGGCTTAGGTCCAACTTCGGCACAGCTCATGATCTCATGGTCTGTGAGTTTGAGCTCCACGTCAGGATCCCCACTCTCAGCACAGAGCCTTCTTTGGATCCTCTCTTCCCCTCTCTGAATCCCTCCCCTGCTCACTCTCACTCTCTCAAAAGTAAACATTAAAAAAGTTTTAAGCTAAATACAAAGAGAAATCTTCAAAACTGCCAAGAAAAAAGACTCACAACCATGTACAATGGGTTTTTAATAATATTAACAATTTCTCATCAAAGATTATGGAGGCCAGAAGGTAGCAGGATGCCTATTCAAAGTATTGATTCATCAAGAAGCTAATTATACATATACATATATATATACATATATATATTTGTATATATATGTATCACAAATAGCAGTCTCAATATTGACAAAATTCAAAGATATAGACAGTACTATAGTAGGAGGCTTCAATACCCCACTCAATGATGGGTAAAACTAGACAGAATAGGAGTGACACATACAGAGCATTCTATAAAACAGAATACACATTCTTCTCAAGTGTACCTGGAACATACTCCATGACAGACTATGTTAAGCCAGAAAACAGTTACTAAATTTAAACAAAACTGAAATTATACAAAGTATCTTTCCTGATCACAATGAACTTAAGCAACTACTATAAGAAAACTGGAAAATCCACAAATATTGATAACACATTCTTAAACAGAGGATAGGGATGTTATAACGAATTTCCACAGACTAACTGAAACAACAGAAATTATTTTCTCGGGGTGCCTGGGTGGCTTAGTCGGTTAAGCATCCGACTTTCGCTTAGGTCATGATCTCGCAGTTCGTGGGTTCGAGCCCCATCGGGCTCTGTGCTGACTGCCAGCTCAGAGCCTGGAGCCTGTTTCAGTCTGTGACTCCCTCTCTCTCTGACCCTCCCCTGCTCATGCTGTCTCTCTCTCTCCTAGAAATAAATATTAAAAAAAAATTATTTTCTCATATTTCTGGAGAATACAAGTTTAAAATCACAATAACAATGGCTTTTTTCAGAGGGCTTTCCTCTTTGCCTTGCTGGTGGCCATCTTTTGTTTTCATACGATCTACCTTTTGTGTGCTGATGCCCTTTATCTCCTCTTATAAGGACACCAAGGATTTTGGATTAGAGGCTACCGAGATAACCTTATTTAACCTTAATTACTTCTTTATTGTTTTTCATTACTATTATTAATTTATTTTATTTGGTTGATGTGTCTTATCATTTTATTTATTCATTCATTTACTAATTTTTAAATTTACATCCAAGTTAGCTAGCATATGTTGATTTTAGGAATAGAGTTTAGTGATTCATCCTCTATGTCTACACGCAGTGCTCATCCCAATGTCTTCCTTGATGCCCCTCACCCATTTAGCCCATCCCCCACCCACAGCCCCTCCAACAACTCTGTTCTCTGTATTTAAGAGTATCTTATGTTTTGTTCCCTTCCCTGTTATTATTTTAGGTTTCCCTTCCCTTATGTTCATCTGTTTTGCATCTTAAATTCCTCTTATGAGTGAATTCATTTGATATTTGTCTTTCTCTAATTTTGTTTAACATAATACCCTTTAGCTCCATCCACATAGTTTCAAATGGCAAGATTTCATTCATTTTGATTGCCAAGTAATACTCCATTGTGTGCATACACACACACACACACATACACACACACACACACACACACTTTCTATATCTATTAACCGTTAATGGACATTTGGGCACTTTCCATACTTTGGCTATTGTTGATAGCACTGCTATAAACATTGGGGTGCATGTGTCCCTTTGAAACAGCATGCCTGTGTCCCTTGGATAAATATCTAGTAGTGAAATTGCAATTTTCAATTTTTAATTTTTTAAAAATTAGTACCTCTATTTTTAATTTTTTGAGGAACCTCCATACTCTTTTCCAGAGTGGTTGCACTAGTTTGCATTGCCATCTTAGTTACTTCTTTAAGGCCCTATCTCTAATTACAGTAACATTCTAAGGTAAGGACTTCAACATATATGATTTGGGGCAAGAATACAATTCAGCCCATAACAGGATCAAAGAAGCAATAACTAGGAACATTAGAAAATAATTTGAGATGGATGGAAACAGAAACACAGCATACCAAAATTTACAGGATCCTGCAAAATCACTGCTCAAAGGGAAATTTATATCTGTTAAGTGCCTACGTTAAATAGAAGACAGACTTCCAATCAACGACCTAACTTTACACCCTAAAGCAACTAGAGAAAAAAGAGCAAACTAAACACAGAGTGAACAAAAGAAAGGAAATGAGAGATGACTCAAATAAACAAATAGAGAATATATACAAAACCAATGTCGTTTCTTTGAAAGTATCAACAAAATGGAGAAACTTTTAGTGAGACTGAGAAAAAAAAAAAAAGAGAAGACAACTAACTAACTAAAACCAGAAGTGAAAGTGGAGACATTATTCTCAAACTCCTAGAAATTACAAGGATTATAAGAATACTTATACTATGAACAATTGTATTGGCAATAAATTAAATAATGTAGACAAAATGGGTAAATTAGAAACATACCATTCATTTCTATCTCAGAAAAACAAAAAGATATCAATACTCTTAGAATAATTAAGGAGATTGAATCAATAGACAAAAGTTCAGGACTGGATGGTTTCTCTAGTGAATTACAGCCAACTTTTAAGTAATTGAAGACAAATCCAGCCCTTTCAGAAAAACTTTCTTGGGACATTGTTAAGGCCAGATTCACACTGATACTTAAGTCCAACAAAGAAACAAGAAAACAACAGAATATTCATTATGAATATAGACATTAAAATGTTCAAACTACTAGAAAACCAAATTCATTGAACAGAACACTAAATTTAAACATTTTTAAAATCAATGTATTCTACCACATTTGTAGCAAAAGGGCAAAAACCTGTAAAGCAATTGGTAACATTCAACACTCTTTCATAATAAAAATATGACCTACTCAATTATTGACTGAAAATTCTGCTTTAAGATCAAGATAAAGATTCTCACTTTCGTCATAGATATTCTTCATTGTAGAGTAAATAAGGAAAAAAAATACTAGTACTTATATTGAAAAAGAACTAAAACCATCTTTATTTGTAGGTGAAATGATTCGGGATTCTCTACATTGCAAATCTCAGTCTATAAAATAGTAATATTTTTTAAGAATTAAAAGTGTAATATTTATATTTGTGGGGTTTTTTTTGAGAGCACCAGGATCTTTGGCTAGAACTCCTGATAGATACACCCTGAAATCCCAGTTTCATTCTCAAATAATAGTGTATCCTTTTTATTTGATGTCCATTTGTTTATAACACATTATTAGTTTTCATAAAACAGTATGCAGAGGCCATACTAAAATAAGAGTACTTATTGTTTAAAGTAATATGAAGCCACAGGTCAGATCTTATTCTATATACATTCCTATACTTGATTTAACAGATGTTCCAGTGTTCATAGTCTACCTATTGAATACTTCCTCGCATATTATAGAAAAATGGAAATAAGGTGACTGTGATGCCATTTTTGTGATCACAATTTTGAACCTGACAGTTTTCGGACATACAGTTTTTCAACCATGTAATTATATAATGGCCAACATCAACTACACAAAGAAAGAAAAAAACCTCACCATTAAATGTTAAAGTACTCTCAGGGCACCTGAATGGCTCAGTGAGTTAAGTATTCAACTTCAGCTCAGGTCATGATCTAATCATTCCTGAGTTTGAGCCCTGTATCCCATTCTCTGCTGTCAGGACAGGACCAGCTTCACATCCTCTGCTTCCCTTTCTCACTGCCCCTTCTCTACTCACATACTCTTTCAAAAAAAAAAAATGTTAAGGTATTCTCAACATGTTCAATGAGAGTTTTATCAGCAACAGGAGAGACTAAATCATTAATTTACTGTGTTCTGGAACTTGAAAAAGCGTTTTCATCAGCAGGCAAAGTAAGGGATAAATAATCTCCCCCTTTCATTTACCACATGCCATCCTAATATTTGACCATCCTTCAACAGAACCCATAGCTATGATTATGCAACAAATAGAAATCCAAGTTTATTTCTTTAAAAATAATTCTATTGTTACTTTAAAATATAGAAATGAATGATTTGGCCTGTGACATAGTTTAAAATTCATTTCTGTATTTCCCACCATGAAATCTCAGTGCAATCATTAACTTTGTCTTCCTCTCTGTTGCCCAAGGACATTCAAGTTGTTAAGTGTTTCCAGACCCATGATCCATGTCCATTCTCTACACTCTTGGTGAAAAAAACAACAAAACCTACAGAATTGTGGAAAAATATGAAACAGAATTGGGAAATTGCTTCTATGTATTTAAGGAAAAGGGGCAAAAATTGAAACATTGAAGCAACCAGCATAATTGGGGCTGATCCCAATGTTATAAGCACTAAAATGTTGCTTTAGCATTTCCTATAGATTTGGTGTAAAGTATTAAAAAGAAGACCAAAAGTAATGTTTCCATTTCCCCTGTTCAGTGTACTAAAGCAATACTGCAAATGTATATCTAGTTTGGATGAGCAAAATTTTACTTACTTCATCATTTACAATTCTTTTCTGTGAACTTTAAAATTTTATCACGTAGTGCTTTCAACTCTACTGAGAAAAGATGTTAATTTATGGCAATGTTAATAAATATAATCTATAGCAAGTCATTAGAAGCCTATTGGAGCATTGTATCTTAGGATATTTTCTAGTAATGTAAAGACATTAATTCTGATGAAATAATACATAGAACAAAATGTAGTTCAAATGTTCCTTGCAAAGTATTCTGAAAACTTGAAGGAAATTGAAATAATAAGTAACATGGACAAAGCACTAGCATCCCTGAGTCACATTTTTATTTTTCCAGAAGCCCAGGAAATGTAATGGTCAGTTTAATGCCAAGTTATTTTTGATTGTGATTTTAAATATGAATAAGTATTATTCTTTTTGAACCTTAACTGTAGCACTAATACAATGGCCACAAAGAAGAATGTTCTTGTCAAAGAATACATTAGCTTTCCCTGGAAAACCTGAGATAGTCTATGAAAAAGTAGAATTTTAGTTGGTAGAAACAGAATAGCAAAAACAAAACGTTCTGAAAAATCAGAACTATTAGATGTACTGTGGATTACAAATTATTGCACTTTAATTTTTAAATGAGCTTAGACACCTGTGAAATTTAAGCCCCAGGGCCAGTGATTTGTGTGGCAGTACCTCACAAAAGGAACAAAGCTTTGACATGCAAATTTTAGCTTTATGTTGCATCAGCTCAGGTAACCTTGTGAACCACCTTCACACAAACACTGGAAGCTGAGTGATGCCTCCCATATGGATCCATTCTTCCCTTCCCCTTCCCAAATTGACAGCAGTTCTCAGTTCATTTTCTGAACAGACTGATAAAAACTATACTAGGCCTTTACTGGTTATTAACCTCTCCTGTGCTATTATTACTCATATTTTTTTCCTTTGAGATAAGCAGCTAAATGCAGAGGCTGATCTTTGCATATGGTGGACTATTACCCCCCAAAAAGAATTGCAAATGTCAACCTATTATTGGGTCATTAATGTCAGGTCATGATATTTCAGAATTTGATGTTTTTAACCTTTGCAAACATTAACCCACATACAATACACTTTTCAAAAGAGTTTATTTATCCTAGGAAACAGTGGATGCATCTAGGAACATTGTTCTATAATATTAAGTGTTGTGTATATGGCAAGGATCATTAAGTATATTTATGTAATCTCTTCAGTTTACTTTGGTCCTTCATCTATTATTTAGAAGAATCCAAAATCACGGATGAAAGAAATGCTCAGATGTCTGATACAAGAATTGAGGGAAACAGAACTTAATAGTGTTTCTCTTTTATTACAGAATTACTCAATTCTGTCTTACTGTTTAGACAAAATGTGCAAGGATGATATCTTTTTTTTCTTCATCGGAAGTCAAAATTGTTTCTGGTTATAAAATTCAGTGAAGTCAGCTTCACTACATGAAGTAGTTTTAGTGTGTAGCGTTAAAGTTGTAATTCAAGACAGTGAAGGAAATCTACGATGAAATAATTTAACTAGGAGATTCTGTACACAGCTGTGCTAATGTTTACACTGCTCTGGATACATGTATTTGCAAGGCTTCAAAATATTAGAAAATAACACAGGATCCCTGTGTATTTTAAAATTATTTCAAGTTGTTTTACTGATTTAGTTTTAATTGTTTTGTCTTTACCTAAGTCCCTACTTTTTAGGTTAACCAGATATATCTAAAAAAATATTCTGAAAACAAAAAATGGAGAAGAAAATTAAAGAAATCTAGTCAGAGGGAAACAAAGCTAAACAAATGTATCTGTTACTTTATGGTCAAAGGACAGGATTGTCTGAATATTGCTATAAAGTAGTTAGCTTTCGTATAAATCATCCTTTCATTGAATGAATCATTCATTTGGAAGCTATTATCTCAATACCTACTGTGTGCCAACACAGTACCAGGCCCTACTGTGGTAAGCACTCTCATGATCCCCACCTTGCAGAACTTCTCCCCTTGGCTATGAACAAATACCTATGATTTGCTTCTAACAGAATTTGGGACGGAGGAGATGTCACTCTCTATGAATATGTCATATAAGACTGTAACTCCTATCTTGGTAAAATATTTTGCCTTCTCAATTTGCATACTTTCACAAAGCAAGCCACCATCTTGGTCACCTTTACATGGTCAGAACCTAAACATAGCCTCTGGGCAATAGTGAGGGAGGATCTGAATTCTGACCAATGATGAGCTTGGAAGGTGCTCTTTCCTTCCTTTACCTTTTAATGAAACTCCAGTCCTGACTGGCACCTTGTTTGCAACTTTGTGAGAGACCTTGACGTAGAGCAAACAGCTAAGCTGTGTGCAGACTCTTGACCCACAGAAAGAGATATGGGTTCTTTTAAGTTCTAAATGTGTGGTAATTTGTTATGCAATGATAGAGAACTAATGAACCAAAAAAACGCCATAATAAATAAAACCACTTATAGTTGCTATATCTCAAGGAACTATGCGTTCATAGAGAAGGAGCACCCAGTTCTAATACAGCATGGTCAATGTGATAAAGAAAAAGGTGAGTACAACTACTAGGAAGATACAATTTCAGAGAACCAAATGGGGCCTGGGGAAGAGAAAACTCTCCCAGAAATTAGCCACGGAAACGTGAAGAATGAGTATGAATCACTGAGGAGAAGTGGGGATGTTGTGTGCATCATGGGAAGAGTGGATGTCCTTGGTCTGGAAGACATGGCATGTGAAAATACAGAGTTGAGAGGTATGGAAAGTTTTTCCTGATCAACATGTCTAGGTTATCAGAAGAAAGGCTACAGGTAGTAAGAGATGATGAAAGAAGAAAGAATTAGGCAGAGACCAGATCACGTAAATCCATGAGTCATGCTTATGATAAAAAAAATGCTTATAAAATTCTAGGGCAGTAAAATCATTCTAAGAGTCTTGCAGAATTATTTGCAAAAAGCATTTCCTCCAAAATATTGCCTAGTTGTTTGGATAAAGTCTAATTTTCCAAAACTTTAAAATGGGAGTTTACTATAAATGTAAAGTATATGCTCAAAGACGAGTTGATAAGGGAATAATACCAAAGCCTATTTTAAGAAAACCAGTCAAACACTAAGATTAGTTTAAGTGAGAGTTTGAGTTAGAGGTTTATGTTATCAACTGAACAAGATTTTTTGCATTGGTGTGAAGAGGAATCTCTTGCTGGGCTATTGGTTTTCTTCAAATTGATCTGTACTCCTGCAGAGTTGTGAAAGAACATAATCAGATAAATATGTCCTCTTATAATAATCCTTTATACAATCAGGTAATTCCAGGAAGGCCCCCTAGACTATGTTCAGCAATCTTCTGAAAATTCACATATTAATCATTTTGCCTATTTGCAAGTATTGCATAATTTTTCTTGCATATCACAGAATTATGACTGTCTATTTTCTGAGGGATTAAGGGTCACAACAATTTTCCCTGAACCTTGGATTTTTTATCCTTTTCCTCCTCGTACTTAAATTCACCAAGAACTTTGAACATAACTCCCAAATTATTGTATCTTCTTGAAAACTTTTGTTGGGCACCATTTTTTGTTGCTTTGATGTTCTAAATTCATATAATTATCTTACTAGAGTCTATGAAGATGAGATTCTTTATATTAAAACATCAAATCTTTATTTCTAAACCTAATTTTCTTTTGTTGTTTTAATAGGACAATAGTTAACATTTATTCTTTACTTACCTGTACTAGGCATTAGGATAAATGCCTTACATGCCATAACCCTGTAAGAGCTTTAATATGGATATTATTCTAATTTCTATTTTACAAATGAGAAAACTGGAGAAGAAGGTCATTGTTAAATATCAAATAGCTAGTAAGTACTGAGAGTAGCGGTGGATTCAGGCTGATGAGTCCCTCTTTGATTAGTGGGGGGTCACCCACTAATTGTCACCCACTGATTAAGGCAACAGGTGTGAGAAGATACCTACACTGTCTAGGCCTGGTGCAGATCGAGACCACTGTGCTAAACAAATACATTCAACAGTAGAGATTTTCTTTAATGTTACTTTTTAAACATTATTTTCATTTTAAATTAAAGCAACACTGATTGAAATTAAATCTAAGCAATAAGACAAACCTTTGTTTGGGGTCAAGTGAACCCAATTGTCAGCAAAATCCCAGGGAGCAGTGTCCTCTGTTCAAGGATGCCTACAAGTCCAGCTCTTTAATTCTGCTATCACAATGTCAACATTGCTTTACTTACTCATCTTTTTTGTTTCCTGCCTGTATTTTTCTAGCAGTTTGGCTTTCTGCTTTTCTCAGTTTGGGGCCATGCTGTCTCCAGCATCCTATCAAGAATGTCAAATTGCTTTCTAAAATGTTCTGTGGGTTCTGTAGAAAAGAAGCGTGCTTCCCTCTGAGTCTCACAGATTCTATTCCCTCCAATTTTCTCAGCAATACATTCTTTTAAGCCCTATGGCATGAAATTTTATTACCTTTCTCATCCTCGACGAGGAGGGAACTGTGCAACATTGGCATCTGCCCTTGGCTTTGATCAGTGGCCATGCAGGTTCCAGACACAGGCTAATACTGTTCTCACAGCACAGCAGAATAGCAGACTGCACTTATCAATGCCCTCTCCCTCCAGAGAGCCTCACCCTGTGCAAGGATAAGAACCTCTTCCACCCCAGTCTGCTTTTCTGACAGGTTAGCTGGGAGGGTAGAAAATCATAATCTTTCTACTGTACTTCAAATAGGCAGATCAATTCTACCTCATAAATCAAAATGCTGTTATATGGTTGGATGTTAGGCAGTGTTTGCAGCACACCCCAAGTGCCTCCTAGCTAGTAGATATTCTTCACAGGAACACAGTGGACTGGCTTTTGAGCTCTGAGCCCTATGGTGCTGTGAATTCCCCTTCTTTCCTTCCTATGTTCCTACCTGCCTTCATCACTTTCATTCCTGGATTCTCATAAATATTTTGGTAAAATATTTGGGAAGGGTGTATCAGGATTACATAGTCTAACAACACTTTACACAGAAAGTCCCTTGTTCAAATGTGAACTCTAACCAGTCTTTAAAGTTCCCTTCTTAGTGGGATTCGACTGCACTTAGGGATCCAGGACACATGTGCCCCGTCCCTGCCTTCACTGGCTGAACAGTGAACAGCATTAGCAACCAGAAAAGACAGAAGGTTTGTCAAATAAGACCAGGTGTCCCTGTGCAATCAGATGATGTTCTCCTGTTATACCATCAGGCTAAGCCTTTGCTAATTTGATGCCTTATACATGCATAATCTTGTCTTGCATGTTTATTTTCAGTTTATTTTTGGTCATTGCATTTCTACCAAAGGAACGTTCCCCAGACATCATGTGTCTATACTGGAAAAGAAAAACCATCCCTTCAGTGTCATTTCTTTATTTACCTAGTCACATATAATAAGACTCGCTCAACTCTTGCTAAGTGTTGGCATTTATCTCTAAATCCCTGTCATCTGTCTTTCTGCTCTCCTCCTCCAACCCCCAATCTCAAGAGAATATCACTATATAGTTTTACTAAATGTTTTTAGAAAATTATGACTTAAGAGTGTTCTTCTTTATTTCATTTAAGACTTGTTGTATAATATTCCTATAAGCATTCTTAGTCTATCAGTTTCTTTCCCTTCCTCAAATATATGGTTTCAGCAGCTAACTATAAAACCAATGTATATCACCAAGCTATATTCTATTTAGGATTGTTTCCTTTGATTCATGGAAAACATATGTTCCAAGAGAGTTAACAAGTAAGGTGCAAGTCATAAAAGAGTAAGGTTAGAAACAGATTGCCCATCTATCTTGATTCCTGGGAAAATACTTTTGCTGGAAGTGACAAGTTGCTCTCATTCTCTACTTAGCTTAAATGTGAAGCCAAACATGCTAATCCAAAACGTTTTAATTCTCCCCAGAATGTCACCTTTGGCAAAGGGCACAGTAGATGCACCCACCTTGGTACTGCTCTGTACAGAAAGATACTTTGACATCACTCAGACACACAGCATGGGTAACACATTTGATTCACAGCATGGGGGCCCCAAGGAATTGGGTCTAAATTTTTTCCTCTGGGTACAATGCAAACTACTATGTATATCAAATAATAGGTCAGTTTCCAAGTTCCCAGGGTATACTTTGGAGACTATGTTTGCCTTTTGAAGGCAAAAATGTGTTATTTTTTAAAGGCACTATGATTGAGCGTGCAGTAGGGATACATAGAAACCATACATAAGCCAATGGAGCTAAAATAGCTCTTTCATTATTAAATATAAAGATTACGAACTACATATGCTTAGTATAGATACAGGGTTTTAGAAAAAACCTTTAGGAAAACAGAATTTATTTATTTATTTATTTATTTATTTATTTATTTTTTATATTTTTTTAATTTTATTTCTAGGAGAGAGAGAGAGAGAGCGTGAGCAGGGGAGGATCAGAGAGAGAGGGAGATACAGACTCTGAAATTGGCTCCAGGCTCTGAGCTGGCAGTCAGCACAGAGCCCGACGCCGGGCTCGAACCCACAAACCGCAAGATCATGACCCAAGCGAAAGTCGGACGCTTAACTGACTAAGCCACCCAGGCGCCCCCAAAATTTATTTTTTTAAATTAGTTTTACAATCTGTCCAGAATAGGATTTAAATGAACAGAGTTCTGAATTTCCATATGATTTTCTGTTAAGACAGATCAACACATAAGATATTTTCACATCGTCTTATTATGCAAAATGTACATCATCTGTTACTATCTGGCAAGGAGTAGTTGACCTGTGTCTGTGTTTCCTAGATATATAATGGGAGGATCCAGACATTTCACCAAGTATTAAATATCTTTTACAGTATGCCAACATACTCATGTCACTATATGGGCAGGGGTCACATTCCCATCATGGTCCCTATGCTTGCTATTGCTGTGACATATAATAAAACATGGAAGAGCTTCCTCCTGCCCTCCCCTGACCCTTATCTGAACCACTATTACCACAGGGCCTTGTATATGACCAGAAAAATAAAAAGGTCTCTAAATGGTGAACAGATTCATTTATAATATGTGAATACAGGTTACTTGAGTTGAACTAGGTTATGGTAAGAATATTTCCTACTTAGCAAGATAAATGAGAAATGCTTAAATCACCCATCCAAATGATGAACCCTCTCTTGGAAAGGAAAAAAAAGAAAAAGGAAAAACAACAAAAGCCAAGATTCTGCCGTAACACTGGCAAACTCCTGTGTACCACAATACACAAGGACTCAGAAATTCTGGAGGGATTAGGGTTTTAATCTGAAGAATTCTTCACAGAGGATACATCTACATCATTTCATTTTATATCCACTTATGTAGCTGGTCAGTCAAGATAGGAACAAACTATTTATAACTTATGTTAAGAAGCTTTTTTCAGAGGCCCTCTGGTGGCTCAGTCAGTAAAGCATTGACTCTTGATTTCAGCTCAGGTTATGATCTCATGATTTGTGGGATCAAGACCTGTGTCAGACTCTGCTGTCAGTGTGGAGCCTTCTTGGGATTCTCTCTCCCTCTTTCTACTTCCTTGGCAGGCATGTTTTCTCTCAAAATAAATAAATAAACTTAAAAAATATTTTTCAGTGATTGAAAGTAACAGTAATTTTACTATTGTTGGACACACGTTATTCTACTTTCAAATTGCTTTTCATATCTTATATCACACTTACTACTCTTATATACATGGATTTATATATACATGTATATACTCTTATATACATGGATTTATATATACATGTATATACTCTTATATACATGGATTTATATATACATGTATATACTCTTATATACATGGATTACATACATGGATTTATGTTCACCATGCTATCAAAGATGGTCTTTAAGGACAGATATTTTAATTTTCTACAGTTCTGAATACAGAGTTTTGTGTGTTCAATAAATAGGTATGGTGTTGAATAGACTTTTGAAGTGCTTAGCTAACATGGAACAGAAGTTTCATCAAACAACAGTTTCAAGTCAATAAAATTGGAAAATAATTTAGTAAAAATATCTGTCAGTACTATGGTAAGACCAAAGAGATGAGTAAAATGAGCCTTTCCTTCTAAGAACTGAAATGCCATAGGAATTTAAATCTACATCTAGTAAGAAATGAAATCTAAAAAATGATGTGTAAATAGTATATGTGCTGCCGAAGCAAGCACAGAAGTATGTAAATAAAGCTACTCTAATTAAAACAGTTTGATATGGAGACATGGTTGACAAACAGCAAAATTGCAAATGAATTACAGAAATGAATTTAAATTCTGAGATGAAAGTTATTTAATGGGTGGGGTAGGATAATTTACTACATAATTTGAAAAAAATACTCCTACGACCTACTGTACACAAAGCAAATTCCAAATAAAGGATCAAAGTATTAATACAAATTTATTTCAGAAAATTTGAATAATTGCTTTTATGTTTGAGCAGATATTTTGAAAAAGCAATCAAGCAACACAGTCTCCCTAAAGAGAATAATTGGGAGGCCTGATTATATAAAAGCCAATAGATATCAGAAATATTTAATGATAAAATATGGACTTGGAGCAAAAAAAAAAATGAAGAATATAGACAGGCCAAATGAAACTTTCTCTGCTAAGTCAAGTACTTCCATGCTTAAATATGAAGATGACTTAAAAACAAAAATGGATAATACAAACTTACATTTGATGAACATACACATACAAATGTTTTTTAAATATACCAACAAAGTTTGGCAACATGAGGAAGAATAATACAATGATCAACTTTGGAAAGCTAGTTCTATCCACTGTCAACTATGACGTGAGAAACAGGTAATCAGAAACATGCATTTTACTTGGGACTGAAAATTGCCCTAACGCTTCTGAGACACAAAGTGGAAGGCTCACATATTTGTTTCACAGAACTAAAACTGCATGGCAAACATAAGACAATAAATCTTAGAGAATCATTTTGGAATTCTACTTCAAAAAATGCTGTTACCAACATACTAGCAGAAACGGATGAAGATAAATGAACAAGGTTGCTTTTACGGTAGTATGTAAGAGACAAAAAAAAAAAAAAAAAGGTAGGGGGGGCGCGGCACTGGACAGGGAAGGGAAGAAAAAGAAAATGAAAAAGTAAAAGAAGCTACGTAAAGGTCCATCATGTGGAAGAGATCAAATAATTTCTAGTATACATTCACACCAGGAAATACAAAGCAGCTATTTTACCAAGGAAGGACATCTATATATACTAAGGTTGAGAGCAGTAAGTAAGTAAAGAGTAGATCTTTTTTTTTTTTTTTAACTTGCAGGTGGGGAGGGGGATGTCATTCTATTTTGTTATAGATCTGTTTTTATCTGTATAAACATTTCTCCATGAGCATAAACACGTTGAAAGAGAGGCACATGGGTCTAATAGCAGTGGTCACATCTGGAGGGAGGGATAGGATACAACTGAAGGGTTGGAAGGGAAGATCAATTTGTACTTCCCACATTTCAAAATGATGGCAATATTTGGGAAGCTTCTACTGCCTTTTTTATCCTTTCATTTAAGCAAAAAAAGAAAAAAAAGAATGAAACCAACCAGATAAATAGTTTGATAAATACAATAATAAAAGAGTGGTCTGGACAGCATGTGCACGCGCGCATGCGCACGCGTGCGCACGCACACACACACACACACACACACACACACACACACACACACGAATAATTATGGGAAAGATTCAGGACTTGAAAGTTAACTAAAGAGCAAACCTGTTTTTTCTTTTCTTTCTTTCTTTTTTTTTTTTATGTTCTCCTATGTAAAATTAAGGGAATAAAGTTTAAAGCACCTGTCAGAAGACTACATGCCAGGTAGAGAAGAGCAAGTTGATTTGAGGGGAATTGGGCTCCAAATTTCCTTATCTATCCTGTCTCAGGCTCTAAGTACGCTCAAATCCCAATCATCGAACCCTGAATGAGTATGGTCAGAAAAAGCTCAAAGGAGAAAAGCATTCTTTCTACCATGGAGAGAATCAGGAAAGGTCTTCCCGCACCACAGACCTTTCTGGGAATTTCCCACTCACCCCAGGTACAATGCTACAGTGAAGAGGCAGCCCTCCCCAATTCTCCCTTCCCCAGGCAGGCACCACATTTAGGAACAGCAACAGCAAGAAGCTTTTGACACTCCCCATATGTCTTATAACAGTTGAGCCACAGCCCTCCAGTGATCCCCCTCCCCCTCTTCACTAATGGGCTAAGTTCCATTTTAACCCCCCTGCCCTACAACTGAGATGCAGTAGTGACACTATGTCCCTGATACTGCAGCACCAATGGTGGAGATGGCAAAAGGAATCCTGTAAGCTCTTTGGTCACCACTTTGTCATATATTGGGCCAGTTTGTGGATACTGTGCAATAGTGTGGGGAGGCTGAAGTACCAACTTTTAAAACAGAACACAAGGAATAAGAATACTGGGGGACCAGAGACTTGGGGATAAGATCCTGGACAGGAGGAATTAGAAGGGACTCTGCACCTGGGTACGAGGCCCCAGTTCATTCTTTTCATTACAGACAGCAAAGAATTCCAGACCAAGTATAGACTGAAGCTAAGATAAAGACTGAACTATTGTAGCATATCCATAGGCCAGACAATGAAAGGCCCATGATAGGATCTAATTTATTAAAAATATAGGGGCACCTGTGTGGTTCAGACAGGTAAGTGTCCAACTTTGGCTGAGGTCATGATCTTATACTTGGTGGGTTCAAGCCCCAAGTAGTGCTCTGTGCTGACTGCTCAAAGCCTGAAGCCTGCTTCAGATCCTGTGTCCCCCTCTCCCACTCATGCTTTCTCTCTAAAATAAACATTAAAAAATTTAAATTATTAAAAATACCAAGAAGCAAGAAAACAATTCTCAGGGGGAAAGGATGATCAACAGATACTAACCTAGAGGTGACACAAATGTTAAAGATTTTTTAAATAGCTATTATTTAAAATGAACCATTAAAAAAGGTGAATACTCTTGAAATGGAAAGGTAGAAGTCTTAAATAAAAATTATGAAAAAGAGTTAAAAATAAATTAACAAAAAATTAAGAAAAAAATTTCCTGGAGTGTCTCCAAAGAAGGATTGTGAAAAACTGGACCTTAAGATAGAACAACAGAACTCTTCAAAGAGGAACAATATGTAGAAGAATGAACAGAGTCTCAAGGAGAAATAGCAAAGGTCTAGTATCTGTGGCATAAAACACCCTGCAAAAGATGAGAAAGGTTGGAACAGAAAAAAACACTTGAAGAAATAATGCTGAAAATTTTATGGCTGAAAACCATAAATGAAATGTTCTAAGAAATGAAATAAACTGTAATCAATATAAAGTTATTCACACCAAGACACATTAGTATCAGACTGCTGAAAACCAAAAATAAAGAAACTTTCTTAAAGAAAGCAGAATAAAAACAATTACGTATAAGAAAACAGGAAGTTAAAGGACTACAGATTTCTTCTTAGAAAGTAAGAATCGCAAAAGAGAGTGGAACAATATTCTAGAAGTACTGAAGACAGAAGCATCTGGGTGGCTTCCTGGGTTAAGCCTCTGACCTTAGCTCAGGTCATCATCTCCAGGTTTGTGAGTCTGAGTTCAGGTCAGACTCTACTCTGTAGAAAGCCACCTTTATGTTGGATCCTCTGTTCCCCCCTCTCTGCCCTTCCCCAATGAGTTCCCCTTCTCTCAAAAACAAATATAACGACAACAAAAAAGAAGTACTGAAAATAAATGACCTACCAATCCAGAATTGTCGATCTAGGGAAAACAGTCTTCCAAGATGAAGGCAAAATAAAGGCTTTCAGCAGGAATATAACTAAGGAATTTGTCAATTTTACATCTGCTTTAAAAGAAATGCTAAAACGTAAGTTCTCCAGTGGACCAGAAATCAGGAAGACATTCAGAAGGTCAAGAAAGAAGGAGAAAGAAAGACAAACATTTTGGTAAATAAAATCTTTTGTCTTTAAATACGTTAAAGTAAGCATGATTGGTGAAAGTAAACAGAACAGATGTGATTTTCAGCGCAGTTAGATGTAGTATATTTGGCAACTATAGCACAAAGTAAGTCCAGGTAATGAAATGTTATGATAATTAAGATGATCACATTTTACTTAAAGTGGTAAAATATTAGTTCTAAGTAGATTGTATAAGGTTTGTTAATATAATCCCTAGAAACCACAAAATAAAAACACTGTAACCTATTTATGTGTGGCTATTTTCTGTTTTTCTCCACTCGTTCAACAGAAGCTATTTGTGTATGTAGTCACTAATCCCTCATGTGCTTGTGCTATATTCATCCAATGGGATTTTATTTTTAACCTTGTGAAATATTTCGCTAAATTTTTGTCTTTATAACATTAGTCCCTCCTCTTTTCATCTTTATGCTTTAATTATATTCTTTAGATCTTGTCTTCTAAAGTACAAATTATGTCAAAAATGTTTACCAAATTTTAGCACCTTTCTTATAATTGTATTTTCTAACCTCTTTATAAGTTTTATCATTGGAGTATGTTGACTATTTTACTGCAATCATTATTTGTTTTCCCTTAAAATCTGACAAACGTACATTTTTACTATGATTCTGGATTACAGTTTCCTTGTTTTCTGCATTTTGTTGTTATTTGTTTATACGTTTTTGGTTTATTAGACCTTTCTGCTTAATCTGCTTTTGATACGGCATCCACCGTGGTTACAAAATAATATTCTCCCCATTTCATATCAGTTTAAAAGTGCTCTTCACCAGATTTTCACTTTCTCACTTGTGTAACATTTCACTGTCAGTTCTGTTTTCAACCTCTTTGCGCCTTTCATGTTTACATGATCTATTCGTAACATCAGAATATTGTTCCTTAACTCATTTTAAGATTCTTGTATTTTAATCAACTAGTTGATTCCAATTACTTGATTTATGTAATTTAATCATATTAGTAAATCTTGCTATGGTCTTACTTACAATCTATTAATATCCTTTTTTTGCCTTTTCAAACTCTATTGGATCAAGTTTACACTTGCCTTCCTTCCCTCTCATAATTAATGTTGAAGTTCCAGGTCTTTTATTCTATCAACTATTTTCAAATGATAAAACCTTTAAACGCTTTTTAAAATAATAATATACATAAGCCCCTGCACATTCTTGAGTGCACATTTAAATCTAACTTCCTATCCTACTCCTAGGTTTTGGGTTAAATTGGAACTTCAGATACTTTTTTTTTTTTTTTTTAAAGAAAGCAAGCATGCAGGAGCAGGGAAGAGGAACAGAGGGAGAGAAAGAGAATCTTAAGCAGGCTCCATATTAAGTATGGAGCCTGACATGGGGCTTGATCCCACAACCCTGGGATCAAGACCTGTGCTGAAACTGAGCCAGTTGCTCAACAGACTGAGCCATCCAGGCATCCCTACATACATTTTTATTCAGAGCTTATTACTGAAAGCAAAATGTGAACCTGTGTGCCATTTTATTCTATTATGAATATATTTGACAAGAGAATCTAACACTTGACTGGTTTACCTTCAAGAATAATCACAAAACAATTGTGTATATTAAAATAAAGGAAACAGGTGAATTGCTACTAGATCTAGGATAACTTAGTTGAGTAAAACTTGCTGAGTGGACTGCTTCATCTTTCTACCAGCTTCTCAATTCTGGTTCTAAATCATGGAACATGACACCCAATACTCACATATTAGAGGGTTTTATTGTTTGTTTGTTTTTTTACTCTATCACTTAAGATAAAATATATAATGAATTTATCTTAGGCACTCTACCAAGTTATAAAAAGGCCAAAAAGGGATGTTTGACTTCACAAAATTACCAGTTAATGGGGCAGAATAATAAATGAGTTGCCAAATGTAGTAGAATGGAGTAAGTGTTGTGGTGGTCAATATATGAGTGTTAGAAGAACACAGAGAAAAGAAAAACTATTCTACCTCTTGAAGATGTCCAAGAATAGTCTCTAGCCTGATACTAGGGTATACTAGATATGGATATAAAAGAAAAGTAGGAAAATTCCGTACATGAAGATAGCATAGTTGTCAAATAGAGTAGCAGAAGGATATTCATTGTGTCAGAAGGATTATCCACAGAAAACAGGAAGCTCTAAGGTAAAAGGCTGGAGTGTGGAGAAGGATTCTAGGTGTTACAAAAAAAACAAAACAAAAAACCCCCCAAAACTTCAAAAATCTTGTTAAAATTTTGAACCTGGTCCTAAGGGCAATGTTATTAACTCTAAGTGTGATGTGTATCAGAGCTTTAGCATATTAATATTCTAAACAGCAGTCAAAATTTCCCCATTTTCAAGAAGCACTCAAAGTCTATATACATATTGATAGAAATGACAGGTTTGTCTCATATTAGCAATCCCAGTAAAAGCTAACATGCCACTCAATGAAACTGAAACGCAATCTGGCTTTCAGAAGAGCAAGGAAACCAGGTCATTTGAATGCAAGAGGGCAGTTAATTGCAGTACATTGCAATTCACTATAACTACACTTCATAATGAGGGTAATCATTTATTATGCCGATAACAAAAAATAATAAAGATTTTGTTGAATTAACTGCTTTTAAGAAAATAAATTGTTTCACAAGGATGTTGTTTTCTTATATATTTCTTAAAGTTGACAAAGAATCAAGTGTATAGTTCCAGCTGAGCCAAAGAAAATACAGCTATTATTCAGCTTCTTTCTCAGTGAACAACATAAAATTACATCTTTAATTTTGAAATGGAACTGAAGTTAATATTTAATGGCTATATGGTCATATTTAGAGTAAATTGTGGCTGAATACAGAATTCATGAGTTTGTTTTTAACCACCAGGGCACTATGTTCCCATGAAGCAATTTGACAAAAAATATTTTATCTCAACCATAAAAAATAGTTCACAAAATCATAGATAAGTTTTTATTATCTCAATTATGCAAGTGTTCTTAAATTAGAGGTACTTGGGGGCATACAACACAATTTCTAGCAATAATGAGGTATTAGCAACTTAATTTTGTAAGGAGTACCCTGAATATTACATTGTCATGGCACAAATCTTCATCCATGCATCCTGAGGGAGTTTTTTGGTTACCTTGTCTGCAGATGATCCAATTTTAAGTTAAATAATTTTTTCATATTATTATATGAGGACATGAGTTATTATATTGCAAAATCGAGGCCTCTTCATTTTTCTAGACAACATCTGAAAGCATTAAGAGGATACAGCCCATGCTTTCTTTATCCTTCCCTCTCAAATGTTTGTCAGAATAAATGCTGGCATTTAGTAAGTTCTTAATAACTATTTGTTCAACACTCGTATAAATACAGGTAAAAGTATTCTTCACATAGATTAGTATAGAGTTGGTTCTTGTTACTCACAATAGCTGTGTTCTATAAAGTCATAGCAAACACTGAACCACTGCTCCTAGGGAAAATACAAAATAAGGTTTCTGCAAGCCTCTGGTCAAAACATTTTCATCCAATACTCAACATATAGCCTTGTTTTATATGTGCTTCTGATTACAAACATTGTATTCAGCATCTGCTATTGATTCATCAACACTGACCTCATAGCCAACATCACTGTAACTCAAGTTTAAATAAAGGTTATCTTTACACAAGCACTTTTATCCTGAGGCATACTAGAGTCTTCCTGCACCTAAGAACACACAAGACAACACCGCAGCATTACACCTGAGGCCATTTTAAATGACAAATGTATGAACAAAAAGCATAGAAGTACTAGAGAGGCATACTTCATTTTATTGCATTTAGCTTTACTGCAATTTACAGATACTGTGTGTGGGTTTTTTTTTTTTTTTTAAGTAACTTTAAGGTTTGTGACAACCCTGCATCAAGGAGTCTGTTGGCACCATTCTTCCAACAGCACTTACTCACTTCTTGTTTCTGTGCCACAGTTTGGTACTTCTTGCAGTATCTGAAGCTTTTCCATTATTATTCTTGTTATGGTGATCTGCCAGTAATCTTTTTTTATTATTATTATTGTTATTGTTTTGGAGCACCATGAACCATGTCCATGTAAGAGCAAAATTCATAAATGCTGTGTCTATTTTGACTGCTCCAATGACCAACTGTTTTACCTTCCTCTTCCACAGACCTCCCTCATCCCTGAGACACAACAATATTGAAATTAGGCCAACTAATAACCCTACAATGTCTTGTAAGTGTCCAAATGAAGAGTTGTACATCTCTTATCTTAACCAAAGCTAGAAATTATGAAGCTTAGTGAGCAAGGATGTCAAAAGCTGAGAAAGGCCAAAAGCTGAGCCTCTTGCACCAGAGTTAGCCACGCTGTGATTGCAGGGGAAAAGTCCTTGAAGGAAATGAAAAGTGGTATTCCCGTGAACACACAAATTATAAGCAGTAGCCTTGTTGGTGATAAGAAGAAAGCTTTAGTGGAAGATCAAACCAGCCACTAACATTCCCCTAAACCAAAGTCCAATCCAGAGCAAGGTCCTGCCACTCCTCAATTTTATGTAGACTGACAGAGGCGAAGAAGATGCAGGAGAAAAGTCTGAAACCAGTAGAGGCCGGTTCATGAGGTTTAAGGAAAGAAGCCATCTCTGTAACATCAAAGTGTAAGGTGAAAGCAGCAAATGCTGATGTAGAAGCTGTAACAAGATATTTAGAAGATCTAAGATAATTAATGAAATTGCACTAAACAATAGATTTTCAGTGTAGACAAAACAGCTTTCTACTGAAATAAAAGGTCATAGCTGGGGAGGAAAAGTCAATGCCTAGCTTCAAACCTGCAAACGTTTGAAACTTCAACCTGAGTCTCTTGTTAGGGGTTAATGAAGCCAGTGACTACATTGAAGCCAAAGCCCAAATTTTAAAAATTTGAGGGCCCTTATGAATTTTTCTGATCTACTCTGCCTGTGCTCTAAAACTGGAAGAGCAAAACCTAGATGGCATCATATCCAGTTCCTATCATGGTTTACTGAAACTTTTAAACCCAGTGTTGAGATCAACTTCTCAGAAAAATATTACTCTTAAAATATTACTGCTCACTGACAATGCACCTGGTTCACTTGAATTCTGAGACGTACAAGGAGATTAACGTTGTTTTAATGCCTGCTAACACAACATCCATTCTGTAGCTCGTGGATAGCACAGTTATTTTGACTTTCAAGAGTCATTTATGACATACATTTTTTAAGGCAGGAGCTACCATAGATAGTTGAGAATCTTCTGGAAAGAATTCATTATTCTAGGTGCCATCAAGAACACTTGTGATTCATGGGAAGAGGTCAAAATATCAACATTAACAATATATTGGAAGAAGTTGCTTCCAGCTCTCATGGATGACTTAGACTTAGAAGTGTTCAAGACTTCAGTGGAGGAAGTCACTGCAGATGTGGTAGAAATAGCAGAGAACTACAATCAAAATGTGAGTGAAGTTGCTGCAATCTTACTAGAAAACTAATAGATGAGGAGTTACCTATAAATGAGCAAGGAAAGCTGTTTCTTGAGATGGAATCACTCCTGGTAATGGTGCTGTGCAGATTATTGAAATTACAATAAAGTGTTTTGAATAGTATGTAGGCTTTGTTGATAAATAGTAGGGTTTGAGAGGATTGACTCCAATTTTGAAAGAACTCCAACTATAGATAAAACATTATCAAACAGCATCTCATGCTATTGAGAAGTCATTCACAAAAGGACGAACCAATCAATGTGGCAAACTTCATTGTTGTATTTAAGAAATTGCTGCAGCCATCTCAGCCTTCAGCAACCACCAACCCCGATGTCAGCAGCCACCCACGTCTAGGCAAGGCCCTCTACTGACAAAAAAGAAAAAAAAAAAAACTTTGCCGAGAGCTCCAGTCATTAGCAGTTTTTAGCAATAAGGTAATTAAGTTATGTACATTGATTTTCCTTTTAGAAATAATTCTATTTTTCATTCAGTAGACTACAGAATAGTGGAAATATAACTTTTGTATCCACTGGGAAGTATTTCATTTAACTTGCTTTATTGCAATATTTGCTTTATTACAGCAGTCTAGAATCAAAATTACAGGGTCGCTGAAGTAGGCCTTCGAAGTGAAAACTAAAAAACTGAAAAATTCAGAAGAAGCAAAAAAAAAAATAGATACTATAAAATAATAGATAAAACAAAACTGAAAGAAAAGAAATACCATGTTCATGGAATATAAGATTCAATATTGTTAAGATTTGTATTCTCCACAAATTGGCCTACAGAGTTAATGCAATCCATATTCCTACAAACTTTTTTTCTAGAAATTGAGATTATTTTTAAGATTTACTTGAAAATGCAAAGGACTTAACCATATCTAAAGTCTTGGTTGGAATGGGGGAGTTGGTAGACTCATCTTTCCTAATTTCAGACTTTCTATAAAACTACAGTAATCAAGGGGTGCTCAGTTGGTTGAGCGTCAACTTCAGCTCAGGTCATGATCTCACAGTTTGTGGGTTTGAGCCCCACATCAGGCTCTGTGCTGACAGCTAGCTCAGAGCCTGGAGCCTGTCTTCAGATTCTGTGTCTCCCTCTCTCTCTGACCGACCCTCCCCTGCTCATGCTTTCTCTCTCAGAAATAAATAAAACATTAAAAAAAAAAACCCTACAGTAATCAAGAGTGTGGTAATCATGAAAGGATATGTAAATCAGGTTAGTAAATTCACATATGATCAATTGTATTTTGGCAAACATTTATGAAGAAATCTAAATCTATCAATGAAGAAAAGGATGTCAGTTTGTAAGTATAATAGGAAAAATATCTTTCTGTAAAATATAAGATATTGGAAGAATTAACCTTAAATTTATTTTTCAAATATGAAGTATCAACATCAAGTTACAGTTAGAATAACTGTCCATGTACATGGTTTCTCCTAACTTTTGTTGTCCAATTTATCATAACCATTTGTGAAAGTTTGAAAATATGTTGTTTCAACATAATTCTTTTGTGTTAATGGTTGTTTGCAGTAAAGTGTGACTTTAAATACTACTCTATTAAATAGTGTTAATATCTAGACTGAAAATGGAGATGTGAGTCAAGAATCTTTTCATATTGCTATGTGTTAACATATGTTGATTACTGAAAGCAATAAAACGATTAAATATGTATTAAAATTTTCTAGTATTCCTGGTTTCTATTGCTAAGATAGATTTCCTCTAAGTGCAATAGATTCAAAACAGTTTTCACACTTAATTTCTCTTATTTTTGCTATTTATCTGAAAGCAGTGTATAAAAGACGGCTGATTCCTAGATAAGTGGGGAGAAGTATAATATTGACAGCTACTGACAGAATAGTCAGCAATTTAAATATAGCCACAAATAAGAAGGACAAATCCCATAAAGTATGATTGCTTCAAAATAAGCATCCAAATAATTCTCCAGAATCAGGTGTTTTTGGTTGGTGTGTGTGTGTGTGTGTGTGTGTGTGTGTGTGTGTTACAAGAACATATGGGAAGGTTTGAAACTAAGGAATAAAATCAAGACATGAACAGAGAATAAAGATTCAGTAATCACTGAAAAACAAATAGATCTTGATTAAGTGAAAATTGGCTCTGTAAAACCCTCTGTAAGGGGTTATAGTAAGTATAAAAGGACTTTTATATGTTTTCTGAGAAATTAGGAATAAGAACTATAAATAGATTAGTTCACAGCCAAAGAGAAAAAAATCATTTGCTGGAAATAGAAGTTCTATTACCATTCAAGTACCCATCATACAGAGTAAACTGAAAAAGTTCACCCCATAGATTATCAGGAAATAGAATGGTCTCATGAGGTAGAATTGAGACAACATCAATTTAATCAAAATATTTCTTTGTTCCCCACTCCACTCTCACCAGGGCCCTATAGTTTCAGAGAAAATTAGGTTAGCTATAAGATCATGACAAATTCTATTGGTAGAGTGATCGAAGACCTTTTCAGGTGGCCTTAGATGAAATGAATGAGAGAGTCCATAGGTTTGTGTCATTACTGCCAGCAATAGAGATGTTATCATGAACCAGAAGTACAGCTGTTAGAGAAAAAGTCTTTGCTCTATAAATATTTAATACCGTAATGTTCAAAGCATATGGCTTTCTACTAGCAAGATTGGAAAAAGATCATTCCCATATATTTGGTGCATAGTAGCCCTTGAGTCTTTCAGGGCAAGTAATCCTTTATTAATCTATTATTCAACACCAGTTGATTATAAGAGTTTAAGCAACTTGAATGCTGTGGCCAAAACAGAACAGAAAAATAGCCAAAGCATTTGACTTTCTTATCTACATAATTTGTCTCTAATTTAGTCTTAAAGTTAGGAATTTTGCTAGAACACAGAATACAAAAAGAGATGTGAGTTATATTTTAACTTTTAAAATTAAAGTATAATGTATATTCAAGAAAATAAATAAAATTTGAAACTCTGTAACGAATACCGTGGGATATCAGATTGCCTTGGTTTGTTCCAGATTTTCATAGGAAACTTTCAGAATTTTAACCATTATATAGGATGTTAACTATGGGTGTTAAGGGTATGCTGGTTTTATTTTTTAAAAACTTGGAAGTTTTCCTTTTTTTTTTTTTTTTTTTTTGGTTCTATCTCCTTGAAGAATTTGTCTTATTTAGTGAAGAAATAGCCTCACGTATTTGGAAGAATTATCTGTTTAGGCCATTGAGCCTTGTGTCTCTTCTGTGGAAATGTTTGTTTTTAATAAAAGATTCAATTTTAATAGAATATGATTAAAATATAGTATTCTAAGTTAATGCTCTTGAATTTTTCTAGAGGTTTGTTCATTTCATCAGGTTTTTCAAATTTATTGTCCAAAAAATCAGTTTATGTATTCTCTAGTAAGCAACTTAACACTTTATAATTAGGTCTCCTTTTTGTTCATGATATTAGTAATTTGTACCTTTTCTCTCTCCCTCATTAGTTCTCACTGGGGACTTATCAGTTTTACCCACAAAGAATGGTTTCTTTCAGTGCAACATGCTTATTTTAGAAGTTTCTGGTTTTATTATTTATCTGCTTCTTTGCTTTAATTTTACAGCTATTTCACATTTTCTTTAGATACAGGTTGGTTTTAGCCATTTCTCTATGTTACATAGGCATTTAAGGCTACACCTTTCCCCCTGCATCCATAAATTTATGCTATGTTATCATTGCCCTTCAATTCCAAATGCTATGTTTTTTTTTTCTAGATTCTTAGATCCATGGGGTATTTAGAAACATATAGGTTAATTCCCAAGGATCTTGGTTTTTCCTTATTTTTTAAATAATTTTTAGCTTAATTACACTATGATCATATGATATGCTCTATCTTTAGGTTTTATTGAAATGACTTTATCGTCTTGTAGGCTTGAGTTCAGTTTCAGTATCGATAGCACCTCAATATCAAACCCAAAAAAACCCATGAAAACATTCACAATAGAAGTAGGTATGAAGGTCTTCTACCCCATAAAACAAACTAGAAGAGGGACAGGGAAAAACAAGTGATCACAGAACTGAATTATCTTTATCTGTATGGGAGAAACAAAGGAAAACAAAAGGGCACCAGAATGACCTCAGCCTAGAGGCCACATGTAATTTCTAGCCAGCACAATCATCACTCCGTGAAGCCAGCAAGGAGATCCCAAAATATCTCCAAATTACACAGCTAGAATTTGAAATATTATGACTCCAAAGATCAATTTCTTCCACTCTATCCAAGTGTTCTACTTCATAGAAGACAGGAAATTCTTGGAAAATGAAAAAGGGACTAACCCTTGGAAAGCAAAACCTTTTTTCTCAAAAAAGCAAGCGGCAAAAAGATTGAAAGGAATACTGTGTGGAGAGGAGGAAGAAAATAAAACATACATCCAAGATGTTGAGTTTGCAGCTGAATGGGAAGCAAGACTACGTTGTGGGTATGAAGTATGTTGGTACGACTTGAGGCCAGAATCTTTATCCTGCAAATAGCCTCTCTTTCTACTTTAACATGTAAATATTTTAAACAATATACAAGGTGTAAGGTGTTTTACATGACTTGCACTGTAAGTTTGTTTTGTTCAAGTGATAACTTACTTTACATGAATTATAAGTTTGTTTTCTTTTATTGTTTTATTTCTCTAGTATGGTCTCTGATTTTCATTTTTCTCTATAATGGAGAGAGACCTAGAATTCTTCCATAGTAAGTGAAAATGGCTATTCTCTCAGATATAAAACTTGAAACTAAAATATGACATCATTCTTGAAGGGTATGAAATATTGGTTCCCCACTGATAGCTGAATAGCATTGCAATGGAGGGACAGAGAGGAATACTGGGCTAAGAATAGATTCATTCAGGGTTTAGGATACCCAGTAGGATATACTAATTAAGCACACAATGAGAAAGTGGTAATTGGGACTAGTTCTTACTTCTTTAATGTATTTTTCCTTTCAAGCTTTATAGTAAGTATATTTAGATCATCCTGTAAACTTGGAATTGTATACTATGGGAAATTTGTTTGAATAAAACAGAATATTTTATGATAATTTATGAAGTAATAGATTATAGTTCCTATCCACTAGCATGCTTTCATCTGCTTCCATGACTTACTGCAGCCTAAACTGTATTTGATTGGTATCTGTCAATCATTCTATTCAGATGAACATATTAAGTACACTCTGAAAATAGGTGGGCTAAAATATATGGCATTGATGCTACATACACTTTGACTTTGCTGGCTGCCTGGCCCAAACTCCTTCACTCTGAAAGACAGATAGAAAATGACACATCTATTTTTTTTTTTATTATATCAAGTCTTAACCCAACATTAAAATCAATTGAATAAAATCAATTTTAAAACTTCCCCCAAATGTCACATTATTCAAATAGACCATGTTGTCACAAAATGTACTATCTGTTAAAGCAATAAAAGTGAAACACAAATGCCCCGTGTTGACATTTTGCTGCAAAGCATCTCCGCTAATAAGATTCTGGCTCCATTTCTAGTTATAATGCACTTGTGAAACCCTAGAAACCAAATATAAATCAGATGTTGTAAAGCAGCCCCAAGCTCCATGATAGCACAAGAACCTGGGAGGAAGGGGCACTGAAGAGAAGGGCAGGCAACTGTACCTCTCTTGGCCTCCAACATAGGCAATCCAGGTTCTTCCTTTCTCCTTTTTATGTTTGTTGTATGTATGGTACAGTAAAGGTCACCTGAGTGGGCACATTTGCACACGGTTGTACGTAAGATGCATATACCATTTTATCTTGTTTTATTAAGTATTTGTTCATGTGCAATTTTGATAAAATGGTATAATAAATCTAAAGTATATGATTACATCAAGTTTTCATTTTTAACGTCATTTTCGACATTGCATTGAACAGTTTAGAGAAATTCTCCATTTAACCATTATTTTCTTTCCAAATTCCCCATCTGAGTATTATCATGACCTACAAACATGGATCTTTGATTTGTCTCACCCCCTTGATCTTCCTTTATGTATGAATGTGTTACTTTTAATTAAGTTTTCTATTTTGATTAAAAGTAAATATATAAAAAATACTGTAAAGTATTGAAACTATTTCTCAAAAACCTGTAGGTTACCTTATGGTTTCCTTGTCAACAATCATTTCATTATTGATACCTCAATTCTTTCATTTAAAATTCTTCCTCTTCCATACTTTTTTCACACTTTCCAGATATTTAAAATGGGCCATTTTACACTTTCATTTAACTGCATTAAAGTATCCTTTTCTTCTTTTACAGAAGTTTGTTCAGAACATAGCCCATTAAATGGCTTCAGAAAGAAGCCAATATATGAACAATTTCTATGCTGAAAAATACTACATTTGAACAGTTTGAGGTTTTCCTTTCTAAAAATCATTTTAGTCTCGTCTAAACATGGGTGTGTGAACTTCCAAAGCTTCCTTTCACATAATGATTTAATGCACAAAAATATTAGACATTAATATTCTCTAATTAGAAGCCAGAAGACTCAGTTTTATGTTCAAATAATCTTGTTTTACTTTCTAAATCAAATGAATAGCCAAGTTCTATTTTTCAAAGGAACATATGATAACTTTTCTGAGGAACACTGGGGAATTTACTGCTTTATCTGACGAATCATTTTTCATTAATTTGTGGGAATGAAGTCCGAACAAAGGGGGAAAATTTAAATGTGAGCTCCTTTCCAATGTCCAGGGTTTT
Source organism: Proteles cristata cristata (assembly GCA_017311185.1). Taxonomy (NCBI): domain Eukaryota; kingdom Metazoa; phylum Chordata; class Mammalia; order Carnivora; family Hyaenidae; genus Proteles; species Proteles cristata. Next base: position 730,735 of record JAESUZ010001011.1, on the reverse strand, counting down.
ATTAAAACTTAACAAATGAGGCTTTTTTCAGTATTTACATAAGGCACTTTATTATCAAATGTTTCATGTGTCATGAGTTAATGTCTTTTTAATATGAATGTAGTGAAGTTTTCCTATTGACCTGTACATCATTCTGCTCAATGGTATAATTAGTGGTAATAAAACATTATCTCTCTTAATCAACTCTTTAAAGCTGGCAGGAATCATCAATTCTACATCCTTCCCGTTTAGATGAGTAATGTACACTCTGTGGAGATTTTGTCCCATTTAGGTGAAAATATATTCTTTTTCGAGAATGTTCCATTCATTCTACTAATGACCAATGACAATAATTACTATACAACACTAAATTCCTTTATATAGTGTAGAAACTTTTTTTGCCATGTCTGACCTCTAAAGCATTATTAAGCTTTCAATGACCAATGTAGTATGTAAGACAGTGATTAGAAAATTATGATTGAGTCATTTTGGATTTTCAGATCTCAAGGCTAACAAAATCTGAAAATAACAAAAAATAAAACAATTCTTTGACAAAGATAACCAGTATTATTTATTTTTTTCATTTACTATATCATAGAATTGTTTTCCTATTTTTTAACAAATTTGTTTAGTGACTTTTAAATTTTAACTATGAAGGTGCTTCTAATGTTGATACAATATTCTGGTGGTCTTTTTTTTAGTGCTTTGTTTCTGAGAGAGAGAGGGAGAGAGAGAGACACACACACACACACACACACACACACACACAGCATGATCAGGGGAGGGTCAGAGAGAGAGAGGGAGACACAGAATCCTAAGCAGGCTCCAGGCTCTGGCTCTGAGCCAGCTGTCAGCACAGAGCTGGATGCAGGGTTCAAACTCACAAACCATGAGATATGATCTGAGCTGAAGTCTGACGCTTAACCGACTAAGTCACCCAGGCACCCCCTGATGGTTTTTTTGGTACATAACTTACTATGTAAGAACAGAGATAAAAGTTTTGGACAAGTTATGATACATAGTTCCCAGTAATTTCTGTTATTTCAACTACTCTAACAGCTGAAACTTGAGGTGCTGGGGATTAAATATTTAGCTTTTAATTCCCCCAAATATAAGTGTCATTAAGTGGAGAACATCTCATCTCAAGAGAGCTGGATCTGAATTCCCATGTTAATTAAACCAAGTAATGAAATACCAATAAAGATGGATGTTACACAATAGATTTTCTACCAAGAAAATTTAAGAATGCTATGTGCATATGAAAAGAGAAAGAAAAAAGGTACTAAATCATGGCTTACTACAGTAGCCAAACCCATTCCACTAATTTCCTATGGCTAGTTTGCAAAGGTTTGAAATTTTTAACAACTCAGCTGAGAGTCATACACCTGGCAAGAAGAATGTGAAGCAACAGAGACCTTGGTTCAGGGTGGAAGGAAAGACAGATTTTGTAAGGCAAGGAACACACACCTGAGCACAGGCTTGCTCAGGTGAGCAGGGCCTGCTGGGGACTTATGGAACAGCACACAGAACAGATGAAAGAACATAGTTCCATCTGAACAGTATACTACAGTTACACGGGCTGTTCAGATAGGATCTTTCTGTCCTCATTTTCAACTGAGGAATGAAAACAATAGCTGCAGCATTCCAAAGAGTTAGGTAAGCTGCACTGCAAGGTTTCCAAGAAGGGGCTTACAAGTATTTAGAAAACTCTTCTAAATGGACTGTTGGAGATTTGAGAGAGTCTCAAATTTGAGTTTCTTAGGGAGAGCTGTTAGGTTTTTAAGCACTCTCCCTGCCCCCAAGGTAGAGAAGTGGCCAAGATCCCATCTCTTAACTCCAATTTCAGTTAGACACACTTGAGCTGGACAATGCAAAAACTTGACACAAATCCTAGTGCTTACAGCAGACTGACTCACGTATAGAAATCTAGAGAAGCAGTTTAGTTGGCCTGGCTACATCCCAGAGGGGAGTTGCTGTTGGGCTTGGCTTGACCGGTTTTCCAGTTTGTGGAGTCAAGGATACTTGACTATTCAAAAGATACCTTCCATTCAAAAGATAGGGGTTCCCTATGTGAAAGAGCCAGATGAGGATTCCCATCCCAAATGGGTTACTGAGAAGAGTGACAGAACCTAAGAAACCAGAAGCTACTGGTGCATTTCTGACCTGTAGAGCTACACATGCAGTGAATCACCAAAAGAGTGAAGAATGCTTTGCACAAGCTTCCAAAACCAATAAACTCTGATGACAGCACAGTTTCTTTTTAAAAGGAAAAAAATTCAAGCTCGAAGTACCTGCCAAGTGGAGTCATTTTAGAATAAATCAGGTAAGAACAATCCCCTGTATCTCTGTCATTCTCTTGCTTCAATCTTGTGTCAGATACTGGTGGTTGGTAAGACAGGAAACTGGAATCAAAGTCTAAGGCAAGGTAGGAAGGGAAAGATGGGGTGGACTGTCTGCAAGTACTGAATTCGGTCTGCTTTCCACTCAACTCCACTCAAAGAGTTTTATTATACAAGAGTGTGTAGAAAATAGGACTACTAGGGTTTTTAAGCAGGGGTACAGAAAAGACATTTTCCACAAACACATCTTAAAATGGAGAGTGGAGACTTAAAAAAAAAAAAAAAAAGCCTTTTATTATATCCCCTGCACCTTGTTCAAAACATTCCATCAAGTTTCTACTTGCCTTTGGAGGCCACAAAGATGTAAGAATGGAAAGGGGACGGATGGGGGGAAAAAAACTGAATGATTGTTCACTCCAAAGAAAGTAACTTATACAGTTTAAGTAAATGAGGGAGCTTGAAGTGACAATTATAAATGGTTCCTACCAACAGCAGAAATGAGAGTTGAAAAACAAACTGAATCCAGATTTACAAAGAAATATCAGGTCATCTGTATGTCCAAGACGTATTTTGTAAACACAACTGCTGGGCACATAATGCCAAAATAATCTTAAACAGGGTTGTTAAGTTATACCCTCTTAAATAGTGTATGAAAATGCAAACCTCATTCTATCTTTCAAAGCTCTTGAAATCTTTATCAATTTAATGGGCATAAAATAGACTCTCAGTATTAATGACCAGGAAGTCACAGAATTGATTTTATGTGTGTCTATGTGTGTATGTTTAATATGAAGATCTAGAGTTTACCAATAACCATTAGCAAGGTTTAAGATTGAATCTGAAATATTAATTACCTTTATTTCCCAATCTAATATATTTGGAGATTATTGAAAAAATACCAAATGTGTCTCATCTTAATACCAGTAGAACTGAAAAAAAGAACTTTTAGATTTTTTATGGATATTTTATGTATTGATCAGAAAACAATTACACATACTTTAACAAGATTAACCATTGAAATGCATAAATACTGATAAAGCATCCAAAGTCTACCCTAAATAATAGTAATTATACCAATTATTGTATTGTGATATTCACAAGCCCACAAAGGAATTGGATCCTAGGCCAAATTTTAGGATGCACTTCCTCACAGATTAGAAAGTGCCTGATAGCTTTAACCAAAACTAGAATTAGCAGGTTTTGAGACCATAAAGGATTATAGTCCTGTTTTTTAATGAATTTGCAATAGAATCTCCCTATAAATCAATGTTTTATCTTCTAAGTAAAAAATTATGAAGAGAAGCTCTGACATTTAGGGATCAGAAGTTAACTTGTTCACCATTATTTTTTTTCCTTTTAAATCTATAATTTCTTCTATATTTTCATTTAGCAAAGATTTGATAAGCAATTTATAGCGTGGTAAGGCAATTATAATTGGTGTCATAAAAACAAACCCCAAACTCAGTACCTTTTATTTTACCTTAAAAAAACTTTTATTATTCCTGAATAATTACTATTAAAAGGCAAATTCACTTAGCTCAGACGCTCCGGAATTAAAATAACCCATCCAAAGAATCCTTGTGCTAGAAGTCTTCCCTACCAGTTTAAAGGTTAGAACTATATGACTATACACTGGATGCAGATCTTTATCTGGAATCATGTTCTTGAAACTTCATAAAACTTTTGATACTTAAATTAAAAGTTGATAGGTGAAAATATTTAAAATCTCGTTTTTTCATAAGTAGCAAATTATGGTAATCATACATTTTCTGGTTATTTATTACAAATTTTTTAAGCTTAATTTTTGAGAGTGCGTGAGAGACAGAATATGAGCTGGGGGGTGGAGGAGAGAGAGAGAGAGAGACAGAGAGACAGAGAATCCAAAGCAGGCTCCAGGCTCCAAGCTGTCAGCACAGACCAACTCAGGGCTTGAACTCAGGAACCGTGAGATCATTATCTGAACTGAAGTTGGTCTCTGAATGAGCCACTCAGACACCCCTATACATATTCTGATTCTATGAACAGCCAAATAGCTTCAAACAGCAGAAATATGCAAACTTTAGACAGCCCCTATCGTTTCCTCACAAATGGTGGGGTGTATTCACAGCATTTGAAGAATGTACTTTGCTTTGACATAAAATCAAATTTCAATTTACTCAAAATTTACAACTGTTACCAGATAAATCTTGGCAGATTTTTTCATTACAATGATTCTTTTTGGTTTTGAGTCTTTCCAAGTACTTACCTGAAGTTAATTATCTGATCCCACAAGAACCAATTTATTTACTACTATGTGTTTTTACTTTAGGATAGTCAGCAACTATTTTCTAATATGATTTTTATGTGAAAATTCATAATATAAAAAGGGTGGATAAGTCAAATTAAATTCTATGTTTTCAAAATGAGGGTAGAAATGCAAGGAAATATCTTTTTATAGAAAATAGAATATAAATAATTTTACCCCAGGAACTATCAGTTAAAGCACTGATTTTTAATTCTCAGGAATTCATAATGAGGTAGGTGTTTTAATAGGTATCTCTTCTTTGCTAATGTAAAGCAAATTAAAACATGTTACACTGTGAAAATACACAATAAAACAATAGCTTTGGAACAAAGTATAAAGTAAATCCTATAATATAGATGGTGGACTGCCTTTCACCCATAGCTATAGTCAGGACCACAGACTCACTCTAAAATACTGTTAACTCTAGATAACCTCGGACAATATTCTGGATTTAAAAGTATGTAAACCATTAGAGGATTTGGCTATGTAATTTCACCCACTTGATTTTCATTTTCCTCCTTTCCATACGCCCATTCTTCAGAGAGCTTACGAATGCTTGAGATAGTGTGGTACATATAATAAATTACATATATATGGACATATACTGTTCAATAGAACACATCATCTCTGGATAACTCCCAGATACCAGGAGCAATACTAGAAAAACAGATCTGGATCTACATTCCAAATCAACAGTTTCTACAAATAAGTTAAGACTTTTCCACAAATACATGGACAATTATTGGTAGGAAAATTATGGCATCCTAGAAAAAATAAAAAAGACCTTCATTTCTTCAATGTTGTCTGACTTACTGAATAAAATTATTGATTCCTAATATTAAGTCCTAATGATTCACCTCCTAAATGATTTTAAAGTGATCTGATAAGAGCATGCAAAGAAAGTTATATAGAACTATTCCCTTTTTTCTAAACACTATGTTCCCATACTTTTTGAGGTTAACAAGGCTATGAAAATTCTTGGATCAGAGTTAGAGACAATATAAAGTAATAAGTGGATAGGCAAAAGAATGACAGTACTGGAAGAAACCAAATACTCTGTGAGCTCCAAGTGCCTAGAAGCCAAGGGACCCAGCTGTGTTACTCCTGACATACATCCCTATGCTAATATTCCAAAATCTACTAAGGGATCTAACAGAGAAATCCAGACTACTAGCGACTGCATAAATAAAACATCTGCCCAAGCAACGGTTTTTTTTCCTTACGAAAAGAGCCTGGATATCACGATAGTTTAAATTCACATATACTCACAAAAAAGTTTAAGTCTCTATTTTTTAATATTAAATGGTATAAGATATATTAAAATAACATTTTCAATTTTTTAATGTTTTATTTATTTCTGAGAGAGAGAGAGAGAGCGCGCGCGCATGAGCAGGAGAGGATCAGAGAGAGGAAGACACAGACTCCAAAGCAGACTCCAGGCTCTGAGCTAGCTGTCAGCAGAGCCCGACACAGGTCTCATACCCACAAACCATGAGATCATGACCCGAGCTGAGGTCGGATGCTTAACCGGCTGAGCCACCCAGGTGTCCCAACATTTTATTTTTCAAGCTTATGTGTCTAGATGCACAGATTTCCATCTAGAACCTAAAGGAATTTCTAGGTCTTTAGGTTAGATGTCCTCCCATGAATGTTCACAGATTCAAACAACCATGGCTTCTAAATGAAGAATAATCACAACTTTATTGTTTGATGTTCAGACAGAAAGTATGCTTAGGTCTTTGATGCTCCATCCTAATCAAGTATAGAACTTTGTTTGCTCCATTTTCACAGCTGTTTTGCCAGTACGTTCTTTTCCTCAAGAGGTACGCCAGGATGTAATATACAAAAATCAGTTTCCCATTTTGTCCAACACAAGTTGTTCCACTTTCTAATCAAGTAAGAGGGAGGAGCTAGCCCCAAAGTTACTTTAATGTGAATCTAGATAAACTTCATAAGATGCAGAATACCTATCATAACCCAATGTTTCTTCAAAAAAGCTTCCTTTTTTTTTTTTTTTAGCATGCCTGACATAGGCATGCATAAGTAGTCAATACAATCTCATTCAATTGTTGGTGCTATCAACACACAAATTCTTAAATTCTGACTGAAGACTCATTTCCACCCACTCATTAAATCTTCCTATTGGCATCTGTCTAGCCACATACAATCTCCATCCCTCTCTCTGTCCCAGGAGGCTGACATGTATGGATACCTTAATTGTTACCCATGCTCTTTGGCTTCCAATTAGTTCTGCCAACAGGGAATCCCAGTGAATACCCAAAGAAGGAAGAAGTGATATCTAGTTTCCATGACCTCCATGCTCAGCCCTGGTTCACTCTCTGTGATGTTGCCTTAGTCTGTGTGTTGCCCTTGACTATTTTCCAGGCCACTTAGCTATACAGAACTGTCCTCTTTCATCTTTCTCTCTCATTCACTCATGTTCAGAGGTGGAATCCATTGGGCAATTACCTGTTTTAGGTTCATAGTGTCTTTTGTAGTTCCTTTACATCCTGTTAATGTCCTTATAATTAACTCTTTTATAAGCAAGTCCTCCTTGAACCATCCTAATATTATTTTTCTGGTTAGGACCCTGTTACAGTAGCTTTAGATTTCTAAAATTAAGCTTTCATTCCCCCAAAGCTATTTGATTTCCAAAATTCTGTTGCTATTACCATTTTTCTAGGGCACCTGGTGACCTAGTCAGTTAAGCATCTGACCCTTGATTTCAGCTCAGGTCATGATCTCACAGACTGAGTTCGATCCCTGTGCTAGGCCCCATGCTGGCAGTGTGGAGCCTCCTTGGGATTTTCTCTTTCTCCACTCTCTCCCTCTCAGAATAAGTGAATAAACTTTAAGGAGAATATTACCATTTTTCTAGGCATGTTACCATGAAATTTCATAATAAAACCAGTTACAATCTTCATTTGCTTAGAGCCTTACTACCAAGTCAATTTCATGTACATCCTTTTATTTACTCCCACAATTTATGCATCATTGCTTCTACTGCACACAGGAGGCAATCTGCTTTGCATCATCATGTGTGTGGTCATCCAGAATGCGATCTTAGCTTCATGCCTTTGGTCTCCATTGAACACAGGTGACTTCTTTTCTTCCCTAGACATTACTACTTACTTCCATTCTATTTTTTGCATACCATTCTATTAAGCTGTTCACTATTTAAATAGAGCCCTAAATAGATTTCCAACGTCCTCATTTGCTGCAGCCTATCAGCAGTAGTATAACTGTTCTTAGAGCCGTAATGTTAAAGTTCTAAATCCTTCATTGACCTTCACTGACCCTAATAATTTCCATAGTTCACAATTTTCTAGGCCTTAGTAACCTCTTGAGACTGGCCTCCCAAAATTCCCTTTGTTAGTTCCTGAATTTCAGTCCAAATAAATGAACACAATTGTACCCGATCTTCCTTATTTCTATACCTTGCCTACATATTCTCCTATACTGGAAAAATTTGCTCATTCTTAGAAACTGATAAAAAATACTCCCCATATTAAAAGGTCCAAAGAAAATACCATGAAGTTTACTCTGCCAGAAGAAAATCATTTTGCTCTCTAAACTTCCACAGCACTGTCACATTCTTCCATTGTTATCACACTGCACTTCTATTTTGGCTTTTACATATGTTTTGTGTATGGTACCCATCTATTTTAGACTGTTTAGCTAGAGGAATGCACCTCTTTTCTGTTTGCAGTACTTGAGGTCATTGAAGCTTAATTGATGACATTTCTAATTTTTTTATATCAACTCAGTAGTGTATTAAAGTAACATTTAAAACTTTTGATTGCTATTAACCATGCATTACCAAATTCTCTACTTTCCATCTTTTAATAAAATCTCAGGTAGATCGTATAATTTTATGGTAACCTCTAGCAGTGAAAATATAATAAAAAAAAAACCTTTTCATACAATGGTAATTTTCCTGTAAGAAATTGTAGAGATATACATGCACATGTTTTTATAAGTTGGTATATGCAAATATATGACCATGTGTATTTTTTCTTCATTACATTCTAATACCTAGAATGGACCTATCATTTTACGGTCCCTGAAGTATTTTAAGTAAAAAGGCAGGAAAAACAAGACTAAAGGTTTTATGTAGTTTTATATTAGTGCCGCAAAATACTTGGGTAGAGATATAAAACTTATTACAACCATACAGGGAGCTTCTATCTCACATGCATTTGCATTTATTACAGCATCATGATTATTCTCAGTTAACTGGAAATATTTGTACTTTATTCAAAGATCAACCTTCCTCACCATACAAATTACAGTGTAATCTTCGAAAGCACAGGTCTTATCCCCTTTCAGTTCTCCTTCAAAAAATTTATAAGCCTTATCATCAGAGAGTCCAGCCATATCATTAATGCTTTTCTAGACTTGAGTACTACCTCAACTCAATGGTTGCTTAACGTTCTAAGTTACTTCAATTCCATCCTTTCTCAGATAATTTATCTCTTTAGATAAGACATAACATTAAAGGATATAACCACATTGGGGAGATTATTTTACCTTTTGACTGCATAAACTCAGTTTGAGATCATTACACTAGAGTGTTTGATGTTCTCTTTGCTTCTAACTACAGTTACCCTTGCTCTGCATTACTGAATAACACTGAGCTATAGATGGGGACCAGCTTCCTTTAGATCACAAATGATTGAAAAATGACCCAGAATAAACACACGGAGTTGGGAATATAAATGGTCATTTAAAAGGCTGTAATTAAGCATGGTTTGCTAAACTCTTAATAGAGAAATTTTATGCAAGTCTGGCTTTATTCTGCCTCTCCTGGTACCACACCATTTAAAAGGAAATAGATATGGGCTTTCAGGATCTTCAAGGTGTCAGCCACTGTACTTGGAATGAAACACATTACTTTCTTCTAGTCCCTTTGCAAGAGTGCTTTCTATAAATTAGGTCCAGGGAAGCTACCTTGTTCCAATGATCACTAGGGAGGAAGTCAGTGGGAGGACATTCGAGATCTACAATCTTTTTCATGCCCCATGCTGTGTCCCAAGAAACATCCAGAGGAACTGGGAGTAAAGGCAGCTACCATGAAACACATCCCTACTGAGATATATACAGTTGTGAGCAAATAAATAAGAAAAAATAAACTTTGGTCACATTTGGAGATTTCATAGTTTAACTATTTCCACCATGACTAACTTCCTACGACCAATGTAAGGTCACTGAATGCAGACTTGGGCAAAAAGTGGCATAGTTGGTTCTTGTTGCCGGCTCCAACAAACACTGAATATTCCAAAGGAGAAGTATACCATCAAGGAAATCTAAATGTCAATGTTGTCTACCATCCAACTGGGGAGTGTTGAAAAATAGATGAAAGCAGACATGGCATCTTCTGCCCAGACACTACCTGGTCATTAAGTCAAACATGGCTTTTTTCTCCCCAAAGCAATTACACTTCAAAACAGCCATTTGAGAGTAGAATGCTCCATTTTTATTGCAAAATTGTATGTTGACCAGAAAGCTTTACCAAGCTGTCAGGCATTACATCAAGGAGGTAAGGATACTTCACTCAAGAAGAGGGTAAGATGTCAATAGAAGATAGAACATGTGTTTAGATATGTTAAATAATAAAAATTTGGGATTTTCTTCCAATTTTGGTCTTGTATATAAACCAACATCCATGGGTGTGCATATTCATGGAATATTTTCTTTATTCAATAAGTAATTGCTCAACTCCCTTGTGACCACATTGTTCTAGATCCCTGAGACAGATCACTAAACAACATAGATTACAATTTTTTTAAATGTGGTCTCTTTGAGAGTTAGAGAGAACATGAATAGGAAAGAAGCAGAGAGAGAGAGAGACAGACAGACAGACAGACAGAATCCAAAGCAGGGTCCAGGCTCTGAGCTGTCAGCAAAGCACAACATGGGACACAAACTCGTGGAGTGTGAGATCATGACTTGAGCTGAAGTTGGATGCTTAATTGACCAAGCCACGTAGCCCAGATTACAATTTAACACAATAGGCTTACATTCCATTGAGAAATTAAGTACATAATACTATGTTTCATTGTATCTTTAATATAAATTTCCAAAGCCCAAGCTAGTATTTTAAAAAGCACAAGTGATAGAAAACTACTTTATTATAATGCATCTAGTACCTCAATATATTTTATAAGTTATATTGTGGAAACGTAAAAGTCACTTGACCCATCAAAAATTATTTGAGTGCCTACTAGAGGCAAGCAATATTCTAGGAAATACGCAAATTGTTTTTTTCCAAGTTAATTATTTTCTAAAGAAGGAGAAAAACAAACATGAATTAAGGTACTAGTAATTTCAGTTACTGATGTATACTCTTAAAACAATGGGAAAGGGTAGTGTGATAGTGACTAAGTGAAAACTTGAAAACTATGACCAAAGTGGTCAGCAAAATATCCTAAAGATGTGGAATGAAGAGATCTCTGAAAACACTACCTCCCAGTACATCTGATGACACCAATAACTCCTCCTGTCTCTCCTTCAGATTTGTAGGGACTTGAAACTCCCTCCTTTCACAACCACGGCAGGACTGAGAATAATACATTACTGTCTGAGGGAAAGGAAAATCCAAGTGCCCTGCGGAAAGAATGAGCTTAACGTATTCTAGAAAAGGAAAAAAGGTTCATGTAGCCTATAGAGAAGATAATGAATTTCAGTACCAGATAAAGTTACAAGGTTGTGCAGAAATTCAATAGGAACAGGGGCGCCTGGGTGGCTTAGTCAGTTAAGCGTCTGACTTCCGCTTAGGTCATGATCTCGCGGTTTGTGGGTTCGAGCCCCGCGTCGGGCTCTGTGCTGACTGCCAGCTCGGAGCCTGTAGCCTATTTCAGAGTCTGTGTCTCCCTCTCTCTCTGACCCTCCCCTGCTTGCGCTGTCTCTCTCTCTCCCTCCTAAAAATAAATAAAACATGAAAAAAAAAAAACCGAAATTCAATAGGAACAGCTTTATGGGCACTGGTAAATAATTTTAGTTAATTATAATTCTAAAATGGAGCCATGGGAAAGAAGGGACACAATCTGCTTTTTTTTTTTTTAAAGATTATCTTGAGGGGTGCCTGATTAGTTTAGTTAGTTAACTATTAATTTCAGCTCAGTCATGATCTCATGGTTCATGGGATCGAGCCCCGCAACAGGCTGTGCTGACAGCTAGCTCACAACCTAGAGCTTGTTTCAAATTCTGGGTCTCCCTCTCTGACCCTCCCCTGCTCACCCTGTCTCTCTCTCTCCTCAGAAATAAATAAAACATTAAAAAAAGAGGACACATTCTGGTTCAGCCAATGTGTCATGGTAGCAGAAGACTTCTACTGCTTCTTGATATGATATCAGCTCACTTTCCTCCATGAAATACTATCTCCCAGAGGCCTACCTTATTTTCACCATACCTGAATCCACCATTACCTGAATTTTTTTTAAACTTGTTTGGTGTCTATCTACTTTCACTAGAATACAAGGACTAAGGGTGCTAGAAACTTGTCTGGCTTATTCACAGTTATGTCTACAGTACCACAAACCTTGCCTCAAACATAGTAAGTACTCATTAAGTAGTGAGTGAATTCATGACAACATCTACCCAATAGCTCTCCTTTTGCACCTTGGGACACACAGGATAGTTTTATATCTGTTTTCTCGTGAAGTAAGTGAATGCTGCAGCTATGCTATCCCTCTTGATTTCCTCTTCTCTAGGCTCTTTCTACTTCCTTAAAGTATTCCTCGAATATACCTTTTAGATTCTTAAATATCATAGTTCACTTTATAAACTGATTTCTAGAATTCATTTTGTAGACTTCCCAAAGGAGATAAATTAATTATGTATAATAACAGGACTTCGTGGTACAGACTACTAGTTACCACCCATGACATTTTATTCCTTGGGAATAGAAAATTCATTCGATCTGTAGCTATACTGAGCAGCTCTCCATGTGGCCATGTTTGGCCATGTGACTGTTCAGGCCAATTAGATTTGAGTAGAAGTACTGAGCAGAAGTGTTGAGTAGAAGCTCAAGGTCAGCTTGAGCTGTGGTGGAAGGATTGACTATTTTAACTTACTCTCCCCCTTACCTTCCACCCTCCTACGACTTAGAACGTAGAGGTGCTAGCATCCTGCAGGAACTCCTGAAGATATCTTGGGACATGAAAATTTAGTCATGTACTAAGAATGAGAGAAAAGGGAAAAAAAAAATGAAGCAATGGTGGTCTTTTAGGACCATGAGTTTACCTTTTACTTCTGTCATGTAAGTGAAAAAATTCAGTCTTAATCTGCTGTTATCTGGTGCTCTCTGTTGTGTGCTCATGAATCTAAACTTGACAGAAAATTCAATTTATTTCTCAACTTCTATTTTACTTGGTCATTCCTAGAGACTTAAAAAAAAATTACGATACCATTTCACAAGAAAAAATTAAAGGAGGAAAATATCACTAGGAGGAACCTAAAAACAAACTCAATTGTTTTAAATATTGATGATAAAAGACAAATCATATACTCAACTCCAGCTTTCCCTTGGTCATCTCTTCTAGTGTTTTTCTTCTTTTAGGATTTCTTAAGCACTTAAAATATAGATTGGAATTACTGGTATTATTTCCTTATTGGAAAATTAAATACAATTATTGGTATTTTTTAAAATAAATGAATCAGTAAAATTCCTAACCATGCTTATATTTTTCCAGGCTTTCATAACTGCCATATAATTTAATGGTCACTGAGAGGATTAGGATATTTTAAAATTCTATGAAAATTGGTCATTGAGCAACTGAATGTATTCCAAGTTAAAAGAAAAAAAGGAAACATTTGTGTTAAATATCCATGAACTCAATCTGCCTAAGTCTATCATCTTCATTTCATTTGAATTTATAGATATTAGAGATTTACTGAATTCATTAGATTGTTGTCTAGTATCCCTAATATCTACAACACACATATCTATGTGTGTGTGCTTTAAACATTCTCTACTTTAAAATGCCTAATACATCAAAATCCAAGAACAGAAGCACAATATCACTACTTGTTGTTCCCTCTGCTATGAAACTGTATATTATAAAAGTTACTTTTTATATAGAGAGAGGAACAGATAAAGAACATCTATAACCCACTGATAGAGACCCACAGAAAGAGCAATGGCATCTTTGGGGAAAGAGGAAGTAGTACCATAGATAGGTCCTGAAAAGTAAGAAGAAATTAGCAGATAGAAGAGGAAAAGGAGAAATCACCCAGAAGGAATGCCTTGAACACAAACATGAGAGCAAATACAAGCCACATTGTCATGTTCCCAATAGCAAGCCTCACTTAACACACCAATACTGACATCCCAGTAATTTCATTAACTGTAAAAATTCCAACAGCCTATTGTTGAATCCACTACCTCCTATACATCGAGCTATGGACTTTAGGATGGTCAGTTCATCAATACTACCCTTAACTGTCTTTCCAGATTCATTGCCCATCTGCTAGGTTTTTCTGGAGCTCTATGAGGGATTGCAATTTGATGCTATGTGGCATCATCACAATATATAAGCAAACATCACATGAATTACTAAGAAAGTATGGTACTAAAGAGAATCCTAAATGTAGTTTTCATACTTTGAAACATTACCATATTTATGGATTTAAATTATTCTAACTTGGAATTCCAACTCAAAACCCATTTTTTAGAACAGATTTGTTTTCATGCATGCTGTATAAACATTCTTCCCTACCCCTCCCCCCAAACAATGAAAATGACCTACCATATGCCATCATAAAGCTGGTCAGGCTTTATTTTTATTAGTTTACATTGCATCCTCACTTAGCTGCATCTAGAAAAGTCTGAAAATCCAATTATATCAGTCAGCCAAATCTCATTTTAACATGCATTATCTTGTATCTTTCATCTACATTTTTTGACAACAATAAGTTATAGTCATTTTTATTTGTCAAAAGTGATATTCCTGAAGTAGAGAGAGAAAAAGCATAGAAGGTCGTGCAAGCTATTTCTGATGAGCTGTTCCACTGCATTGCCTACAACCTGCAGGAGTTCTACTGTGCCAGGATCTTTAAAATATACAGCCTCTTTATGACTTTAAGGAAGGGTGAAGTGGAAGTGAATTCTACTCAAGACACATGGTATAAAGAGCATTGTTCTCTGGAGGACCTTCATACACATTCAGTGACAGCTGTCAGCTGTGAGCACAATTATAAGTTTCATTAATGAGAGTTTCTTTCAAACCAATCTTCATTTATTTGAAGACTAATATGAAAACAGGCATATGGTAGTTGCTCGAATTAGGAGTAAAACCCTGCCTGAAATACCTGTGAACACATCACACAGACCTATATATCTGTACAGCAATATATGTGCTGTACAGCACCCGTATACGTGCTTTAAACTATTATCTTTAGCTCGCAATTTTGTTGGCTGACAAGTATCAGTGAATTTCTGTAAATTGTTTATGAAGCTACTCTACAATTTATAATTGAATTACCATTTGTCAGAGAATATAGATATACTCCTATGAATGCAGAAGTATTTGTTATCCATTGACCTTTAGTATTGTGTTTGTTATTTATTGATTTCTTTGTTTAAAATATGCAATTACATAAAATATGATTGCCTTGCCTAAACTGTATTTATCATGTTTGACAGATACCCAGAGAGTCACTGTAGTAGAAACTCAGGGAGATAAATGGGTAACACTTCCATTACATTAGTTTCCAGTATGCACGCCTTTGACTTCTATAGTTCTTAGATAATATTTTGTTTGGGTCGAATAAGATACTGACAAAACAGAACAAATTAAAATAACCAACACAGATTCCTGAATGACTTTCTTTATTCTGCCACTATCCGAAAGGTCTTAAAACGTTGAATTTGTCCTACCGTTCCCCCTCCCAAATTTTTTTTAAAGGTCTCCAGTGTATTCAGGAAAACTCTCATCTGGCCATCCCTCAATACTAATCAATAGTAAAAGGAAAGTAACAACAGGATAACATCAGAATAAACATACGTAAAGAGATTCTTGGCCAGCTCTTTCTTCTGTTGTATGGACCAAATTGGGCACTACATTGAGAACCACTACACAGAAGAAATCTAAGGAGCAATGCTTTGAATTGTGGCTTAACAGATGCTGCATGAAGATAACATTAGGTTGCTCACACCCCTTTGTACTGGTTTCCATAACATCAGTTTAAAGCAGGCCTCATATGTACCAGATTTTATCATCTCATGAAACTTAAAAACATTAGCAACTCTGCCATCGTTCTCTAAGGGGGGAAGTTTGATCAAGTAGCCTTCCATGGTGTCAAGTGATATCACCTTCAGTAGCAGGAAAACGAGTTTTTCTGACAGAATCCCTATCTCATCATCCCATGTTCAGCCACTACACTCTGTGATCTTTGCAGATTGGAGTCCTAGGCTTCTCTCCTACCCTCCTGATGAGTTCAGAAATAATTTTATTGGGTTTCTACTGAACTCTTTACATAGATTCTGTTATTTAATCCTACCACAACCCTGGGTAGGAGGTAGTATCACCATTTTACAGAAGACAAAGTAGACTGGGGAGGTTAACTTGCTCAAGGCCATGCTATCATGGTGTAAGTGGGTGGGGAGCACAGCCTGTGCGACTCCTAAGCTTTCACTCCTATAACTAGGATCTTACAGTTTATCAGATTATTTTCTTTCTCCATGTTTTTATTAAATTCCAATTAGTTTACATACAGTATAATATTGGTTTCAGGTGTAGAATTTAGTGACTCATCACTTATATACAACACCCAGTGCTCATCATAGCAAGTGTCCTTCTTAATGCCCATTACCCATTTAACCCATCTCCCTGCCCACCTACCCTCCAGCAACCCTCAGTTTGTTTTCTGTTGTTAAGAGTGTGTTTTTTGGTGTGTCTCTCATCCCTTTCCCTCTTGTGTTCATTTGTTTTGTTTCTTAAATTCCACATATGAGTGAAATCATATTGGATTGGTCTTTCTGACTTGTTTCACTTAGCATAATACTCTCTAGCCTCATCCAGGTCACTGCAAATGGCAAGATTTTATTCTTTTTTGTGGCTGTGTAATACTCTGGTGTGTGTATGTACACACACACACAAACACACACACACACCCCTTTATCCATTACTATCAGATTGCTTTCATGTGTCTGAACTTTCATACACTGTCTGCTAGCAGATCAAAATGCTGCGTTTGACCTCTTGGCACACCATCCTACTTTCTCAAAATATTCGTAGCCAGCCCTTCCAAGCCCTTCAAGCTATGAACCTAAAAATTCAACATTTCTTATCTTCCCACTGCAACTCCTCGATTTCATGTCCCACCAACATACTAAGACAGCCAACAGAACTTACTTATACATTCCCTTTCCCTTTCAGTATCATGCATTGAGGATTTGTTTAGGTTGTCTAGGAGATAGGACTTAGCCTGGCAGTTTGCCTATTATCTGAGTCCCAAACATACTGGTAACTCACCTCTTCTCTTAGTTATTTAACATGTTTATGTGTCCCATCTGTCCATTTGGATTATAAATGTGCTAATATGACATATCTACATCCTCATAGTACCTATCAAAGGTTAGTGAATATACCAACCATTTACACAAAAATACACACACACACACAATCTGGATAAATGCTACTTTTAAATTATTATGTGAGAAAAAACCAGAGCATTGGTAAGTATAAACTGTTCAAATGGGTGTTAAGTGGTCTTTACAAAAGGAGTTCTATTCTATTACATTGTAATTACACATAAAAGATTAAAACAAAAATCTTTCTGAATAACAACAGTGTATTTCACAAATAATCACTCACCAGATTACCTAACTTACATAAGACAAATAAGCTATGTATTTGTGATTGCCCCCATGTAGTATACAATATTTCAATATACCTATAAAGAGCAGTAAATGTTTCATAGACTATGTTATATTAAATACTATTAAAGTTTTCCTATTTACTGTGAAATAGTCAATTTATATTTGCCTAAAAATATGTAAAAGAGACAACAGGAATATTAGTATTAAAGAAAAAATTATATATTAGTGTCACCAAATGCAGTATCTGCTAACTATGTTTGAATCATGGTTCAAGTGTTAAATATACCAAAATCTAAGACTTACTGGTGACTTAAATCATCTAAGTCTTAACTTACTCATACCAAATAATACCTTCTTCATGGGTTCTCCTGAGGAACAAATGAGATTTTACACACACACATACATACTCATGCAAATGGTTTGTATGCTACAAATATTCAACACGTTAATAATTAGCAACAACTCTCAAAGTGTTCTTTTTCAGAACTACAGTATTAGGTTTTAAGACAAAGCCAAATTAAGTCATAGTATTATGACTTAGACAATATATTGTGATAGTTTTGTTTTGCATGATATCATGCATGAGTCTAAGCACACTGCTGGTCTTTAGACATTCCACCCAGGGCAAAAACCATCCTTATGGGAGAACCATGATCCAGCATGGCAAAAAAATTGAAAGAAATATTCATATCACACCAACATTACTGAGAATGTACCATAGACATTTGAGATTTTTGTCTAAGTGTTTAATGAAAAAGTTAGCATACAAATATACTTAAGATGAGTCAATTTAAAAATCAGTGTTGAAAACCACTTATAAAAAGTTGAATAACATGACACTAGATCTAAAACAAACAGAAGATTTGGTGCATTTAAAAGATAAATAGAATTCAAAACCTGAAGTCTTCCTTGTTTCTAGGTTTATCTCTGGATTTTTAGTTTAGTTATTTGTAAATATGAAGAGCTAATCCTCCAACTCTAGCATAAGTTATAGCTGCTTTTCCAAAAAGTATTAACAAAACAACCTGTGATAAATTCCCCCACCTCCAAGTCTCCAAAGTGGAAACAGTGTTGGCAGGATGGTTGGTCAAGATGAGTGATGTGGCTTACAGGCAAATCGTGCTGCAATCCATCTTTATACCTGACTTTCCAACAAGGAACATACACGGAGAAGCAACAGAGATTCTCCCTCCCACCGCCACCTCTCTCACTAAGTAGACATATTATCCCAACGAATGAATTCAATACATTTATCTGTTATTTATGTTCTTACAGATCAGTATATCAGAGCTCTCTAAATGGCAAGCCAATGGAGATACAAATCAAATACAAAAGCCTCAAGTTTAAAATACCTTTAAAACCTAATTTTCCTACTATTTAGGATGTGTAAAGTAACACACAGTATAAAATAGTCTTGCATCTCCAATGTAAAAGTTATTTTTATTAGTAAATCTTACCTATACACAATCTTAGTATTTCAGAATCAGTGAGGTAATCATGATTGATTCTGTAATGAGAATGATTTCTCACCTCTGTTCTAAAGAAAATAAATTGTACAATAAAGGCCTATTAATAAAGGCCTATTAGTTTTATAAGAATATTCAAACACAAATGCTCACTTAAAACATTCACCAAAAATATATTAAAACCCAAGCAAAAAAGGGATAGGTTAAAACAAATAATAAGAATGAAACAGAGATCCTGACTACACACCCCCAAACCAACTTTAGTGAGGCTAGGATCACTGGCTTTGTGGATTTGATATGTAGTATTAACTATTTTTATAGCAAGTGAATAATAGTCAAATATATTTCTGGCTATTTGTTTACAATATTAGATACTAGATTTAGATCTCTACATCAAACTTTATACTTACTAAAACATAACAAATCATTTACATTATTTGACTGAAAATATCCATATACATTAAGCAAGCAGATATTATCCCCACCTAATGAAGAAAGAAATTCAGACATGTTTATTCATTCTCTCATTCATTCCATCATTCCTTAGTGCATACCATAGACTAGCTAATACCCTGGGTATTAGGAATTTATTAGTTAATGGAGCAAATTAAGTTTCTACTCTGAGCTTGATCTTGAGAGAGCATGGGAGTAGGGGGGGGATCAAGTAAATATATCAAGTGGGGATAAACACTACAAATAAAAAAGCAATCACGTAGGATAAGAAAGCTAATTCACATGAGGTGATCATGGACATGTTCTTTTAGCAGAGCCTTCAGTGAAAGGAGGTTGAACCATGCATTTGTCTGGAGAGATTACATTCTGGTAAAAAAGAGGACAGTAACTTCCAAGACCCATAGGTGGTAGGGACTCAGAATTCTTTAAAGATGATGGTTTTTAGAAAGACAAGTATCCAAGAAGCACCCGAGAGAGAAGCTGTACGGACTTAACCAGAATGACAATATGAAATACATTTTGCTTTTACAGTGTTATACAATGACATTGCAGTTTTACAGGAAAATATTTTACATGTATAAATGCATTATGTGAGTGCTTTAGGAATGCAAAAATTGAAAACCAGGAGAAAGCTGAATTCTAGTGTCCCCTATTTTAGTAAAACTCTGAGGAAGGTGAAATGCAAGCAAGTAGGAAAAGATCTTGGAACTAGGTCAGACAATAAAATTTTAAGTCATTGAGAACTTGTTGGAATTTTTTTTTTGAAAATGTTTTATTTATTTCTAGGAGAGAGAGAGAGAGTCAGCGTGAGCAAGGGAGGGCCAGAGAGAGAGGGAGTCACAGACTGAAACAGGCTCCAGGCTCTGAGCTGGCAGTCAGCACAGAGCCCGACGTGGGGCTCGAGCCCACGAAGCGCGAGATCATGACCCAAGCGAAAGTCCGACGCTTAACCAACTAAGCCACCCAGGCGCCCCGAGAACCTGTTGGAATCTTGAAAAAACGTATTAAGTTCACAGAATGTAAAATACAGACTATAATGTCTTTCATTTAAATATCAAACAACTGGTCTACATCAGCTGATAACTGGGTAACAATTATGACACTTCATTGAGTTCTCTTTCAGAATATTTCCTAAAGTAGGGCAACTGTCATAATAGCAAAATGAAATTAAGTAAAATTCACTATTATGGGAATCAATTTCAGTCGTACCTTCTGATGGTCTGATGAAAAAGAAAACCAGTGTTGAGATACTGAAAAGAAAGAATGCACCATGCATAACTTGGATAGGTATCTTCGCAAATTATTCCCTTTATCAACCTTTTGGTCAATAATGAGTGACAGTGAGTTTAAAGTTATACTAGATCCTGAAGTTCAAATAAAGAATTATATACTTGACCAATCACCCCTTATGAAAGTTAGTAACTCCTACCAAGAGCTTCCATTTTCCCAACATTGCCATGGATTTTGTTATCCCTCCTATCATTTCTCACCTCACTTTGCTGAATTATTCTCAGTAGCCTACACCAAATTATAGGGACCAATAAAGCTAGGAGATGGGCACCATCTCTTTACACTCAGTTTCAAAGCCTTGAGAGGAACAGAAACAATCTATAGATTGTCCGGTTTATACCTCTAATCCTGACTTCCATTGCCCCCACCCTTGAATCTTACTTTCTACTCTATCAGGATGACTAAAATTCATCTTAGTCCAAATATGTCTGTAAATTTTTTTCCTATCACACAAATCTATTCATCTACTAAGCTTCTCTGTACCTCAATAAATCAGATTACCATCAATAAAATGAGTCAGATTAAAAATGTGGAGTCAACATAGATGCCTTCTACCATATATACATATATATACACCTATATATACCCACCTATATATATATATCCATATATATATGCCCACCTATATATATATCCATATATATATGCCCACCTATATATATATCCGGATATATATATATATCCTATTAATTCTATGGTATCAACCTCTAAAGTGTATCTTAAATCCTTTCATTCTTTCCCATTTCCATTGACAATGACCTAGCTCAAGTGACTCTCATCTCTTTCCTATACTAGTACAGTAATCTCCTAAGTGGTCTGTTTTTACTTTGGCTTCTCTTTAATCCACAGATTTGAAACTGAAGATTCCCTACAGATCACTTAAGTTTCTGTGTGAAGATTTCCTCTCAAAGGAAAATTCACAGCTAGATGTTAGGAAAGTGTGTCATGTAACAGAAATATTAAGCCCCAAAATGATCCAAACAGAAGGTAAAATGCAAAGTACAACTTTGGCTCAAAGTATATGGATATGCAATGTCTGTGAGAAATGTATTTTGAGAGTTGTAACAGAAATTAAGGTGAAATTACTATTAATAGCAAGTCAGATTAAGACTAAAATAAACTGTGGAAAGAATTCCTCCTAATATAAGGCTTAAAAGCAGAGATAAGAGAAATTAAGTTTTATTTAAACTGTAAAAAGATTTTGAGAAAGTCAGGAAAATCTGCACTGAAAACAAAACTGAGTATAATACTAAACATTTGATAGAATTTGGGGTAAGTGATCAATGAAAATAGTTAGAAATTAAGCTAAACACATAGAATCAAAGATTTTATGTATCATTTATAGTTTTGAATCTAAAAACACAGAAGTAGCAGGTTATTAGGCAAAGAAAACTTTAATAAATGCTTTTGTTTGGCTTACCCTCTGAACCAAAAGCTTATACTTCATAATCCTTGTATTGCTGTCTTGTTTAATCTCATAGGCATGAATGTAAATACTAATGAATTTTCTGAATACTTTGATATGCCTCTTAAAAGAGATCAGTAACAGTATACATGGGACTAAATATAGGTTTTGGCTGACTTTTTCTAATGTGAAAATACTCCTTGAAGTTTATTTCTAACCTTAGATAGTTTTTTAAAGATTGCCTCCAGGGGGAAAATTAAGGAAATGATTCTATAGGTATCAGAAAAAGACAATTAAAAGCTAGAACAGAACAAGACATAAAACAGAAGTCCATTAATTTGAGAAAAGGATTCTGTTCTGTGTATGTCCATTCAGAAAGGGATGCATGTTAGAGATGGTCTGAAAGGTAAAGTTGTGAAGGCTAATAACTATGGTCATTTGATGTCAGATGTAGTCTTGAGGAAAGCTATATTTAATATTAAATGTGGTGGGAAGGCTTAAGGAGAATGGACTTCTGAGTTTTCTATTTTTGCCTTGGCTACAATGGCTTGTATCATTCAAGTATTTGAGGTCAGAAATTATTAGTTGAGATGAAATTGTCCCTTCAAGAACTAGTAAATAAGCTTCAAAAAATTTTTAGACTAAAACTCAAGAGTACTTCAGAATTTTTTTTTTCCTGATGTGATTAATACTGCTCTACTTTTGGATGAAAACAGGAAAGAAAAAACAAAGATGTATGTACATTTTCTATATGGAAGGGACAACTTCAAAACTCACTGGTAAATTATTTTTGGTTTTCCGAATGGAAGACATATCGCAAGGCTTTCACTAAAAGCACCGTAGTCCTAGACATCTAGACATTCTGAAAAACACATTAATGCAGTATTTTCAAGCACTGTTCCAAAGAGCTGAGAGAGTCCAGTTTTTACCCATAATACACTGCAACAATTTATTATCCCATTCCCTGAACTACCATTGCCATGGATGACTAAACTCTGAAATCTGAGACTAATTGTCTAATTTCTGATTAGGAAGTCCTATCTTCGTCAACTTTTCAGCACCAAGAACACTGGATCTCAATTTTGTTGAAAGCTCCAGCTCCCCATGGAGCTCCATTTTCATCCATTCTTTTACAATTTCCTTCTATAATCATTTTCATGGACAACTTATGCTTAAATAATTCACCTCTCATCAGGCAAGTATTTGTCTCCCAAACTTGTGTTCACCTCCTTTCACTGGTTCTAATAACAATCATTTTGGAATGGAATCAAATGTGACAGAACTCTTTATAATAATCTTTAAGATTATTTCTCATACATAATACTTACTGTACTTGGGATTATGCTTGAATGATAGGGAGTCACCATCTCTCTCACGAATAATGTAATCCACTTGGTTCTTGGCAAAGATGTAGCAATTTTATGTATTTAAAAATATATTTTAGTAAGAAAACTATTAGTTTTTCCCTCTAGTTACAGGTATTCCATCTAATCCTCATTCCTGGCCAGTAGTCATAAACACTAGTCCTTCTAAGCCTTTTGAATTTTAACTTCTCTCTCTAGAGTTCACTTTTTATAGTTTCAAGGAGTACAAATGCTCTTCCAGGATTATTTTGGTCACAAACAATAGCAATCAAGTTTAAACTGGCTAATTCAAGAAAATAATTTGTTGACTCGGGGAGCTGAGAAATCCAGGAGTAGTTGTGATTTCAGTTTGGCTGGATTGAGATGCTCAGATACTATCATCAAGGGTCTTCTTATATCAGAATACTGCTATTTTCCTTGTTGGCTTTATTCAAGGCAAGATTATTCCACACAAGGGCAGCATAGTTAAGAACAGATCCAGGCTTACAAACCATAAGCCTAGTAAAATAGACAAAGAATTTCTCTTTCCTGTTAATCTAGCCATATCCCAAGATATTCGTCTGGCTTGGGTCACTAATCTATCCCTAAAGCAATCACTTCAACTAGACAGTCAAAGTGTTTGAATGTGTCCTGTTCCCATTCTATGAGACCAGATTAGGATCCTTCATATCTGTAATGCAGGAGTTGAGAAAGAGAAAAACAGAGTCAGAGACAGACAGACAGAGAAGGTTGTTCATAAAGCAAAATTTGAAAGCTTTTGTCAGATCAAAAGAGAAAATTTTCTGGACAGCGACAAAACAGAAGATTTCTAACATAACATGTGTTATGGACTGAACCGTGTTCCCCAAAATTTATGTTGAAGCCCAAATCCCCAATGTGAGTACACTTGGAGATAGTTTAATGAGACATTAAGATTAAGTGAGATCACAGGTCTTTATGACTGGTGTTTTTACATGAAGAAATACATCAGGGAAGTGTGTGCATGTTAGGACACAGTGAGAAAGCTGCAGTCTTTGAGCCAGAGAAGCCCTAGAAGTATCTGCCCTTGGAGTACCTTAATCTTGGACTTCTAGGTTTCAGAACTGAGAAAATGAATTTGTTTTAAGTTGTCCAGCATGGGGTATTTTCTTATGGTGGCCCTAGAATATAAATATGCTAAGTACAACCGGTGACAATTGGTGTTTGGAAAATGTGGAGAAAAATCAAAATATATCAGAGTAAGATGATAAAATGGTGCAAAGAATTCAAGCTTCTTTTAGCTCTAATTTGTAGGAATGAATTGTATTCATTCAGGGTCAACATTACTCTTAAAGGTTGACTACTGGCTTCACAGTCAATGCACTCGAAACCAGGGACAATTACAAATACACAAAAGAATGTGTACAATAACTGGAAATATTTTTTAATGAAGAGAAAGAAAACAAAAACAGCACACTATTTGGTAATGTCCAAAGATTTTTTATTTACAAATCTAAGATAAAGAGTTCAGATTCTTTAGTCTTCTAAGAATGCTTTTTATATCATGTTATCAATTTGATATCAACTAATTACTCTCTATACATCAGATAGTGTTAGTGTTTCCACACATTCTTATAGGCAGAACTTTGCTCTATCACAGAGATATTACATCAGGCAGATGCCCTATCATTATTGTGACAAGGATTTTCAATATAAAATAGCTAAAATAAAATTCATTAACACAAATTTTAAAAAATCATAGGCTATATTTATCTTATTTATATTTTATATATTTTATATATTTATATATAAATATATATAAAAATATATAAAATTTTTATATATAAATATATATATAAATATATATAAAAATATATTTTATATCTTATATTTATCTTATTAACAATAAGATATTTCTTACATAGATAAAAATATTAGAATACATCAATGATTTTAGAAAATCAAATGTGATGAAATTTAAAAGATATTAAAGCCAAATGCAAATTGATATAATCAACCTTGAAATGTAAGAAAGGAAGTCTTTGGTGGGTGGAAATCCAGTCTGAACGGTCACTGAAATTTAATGGAACTCATAATTCCCTAAACTATTATTAAAGTAGGATAGAGATTACATCTAGTATTATTTGGATATTTGATCCATTGTTGTTTCTTCTGCTTGATTATATCTTTTTAAATAATGAATAGAAATTCTGCAACAGTAGGTTTTATACTTAATCTCAAGAACCAATTCCTATTTTTTGGCAAATAGGGATACATACTAAGAAATTGTTTAGTTCTGTATTGTGACACCAGAACACCTTACAATACTATGGATCTTTTGTTAATAAGTAGGACTAGATTGTAGTAATTGTGTGAAATTCAATGAATTATATCAAGAAGTTTTACTACAGAGATTTAATATAATTATAGACCTACAGAAATGAGAAGACAGTCACATTCATGAATCTGAAGACAATATTGGTAAAAAGGCAATACTTCCCAAAATGAACAATGGATTCAACAAATCCTTATCAAAATGGCAGTTAGTTTCTTGGTAAAAATTGACAAGGTGATCCTAAAAATCATATACACATTCAAGGGACCCAGAAAAGCCAAAACAATCTTGAAAGAAAAGAACAAAGTTGGAGGAGCGCTACTTCCCCATCTCAAGCTTTACTGAAAAGTTATGGTAATCAAGACAGTGCGGTATTGGACATAAAAGATCAATGGACTAGAACTGTGAGTCAATACCTAAAATCTCACATTTGTCATCAGTTGAGTTTTCAACTGTTGCTAACATTTCAAGGATCTTTTCAACAAATGGTGCTGTGACAACTGGACACCCATATGAAAAATAAAACTGGATTCCTACCTCATACCATATGCAAAATTAGAAAACTTGGATATAAATCTTAATTGTTTTTAGTAGGACATTGCAAACACAAGCAACAGAAGCAAAAGTAGATAAATAGGACATCAAAATCAAACTCGTGCTTCAAAGAATGCCATTAAGAAAATGAAAAGAACCTATGCAATGAGAGAAAACTTTTTTTAATCCCATACCTGGTAATAAACTTATATTTAGATAACAGAAGAACTCTTACAACTAGATAAGAAACCCTGATATTGTAAGTTAAAATGG
This sequence comes from Proteles cristata cristata, assembly GCA_017311185.1. Classification (NCBI taxonomy): domain Eukaryota; kingdom Metazoa; phylum Chordata; class Mammalia; order Carnivora; family Hyaenidae; genus Proteles; species Proteles cristata. The sequence continues at coordinate 704,232 of JAESUZ010001011.1, read as the reverse complement.
GCCAAGAATCTACTTTTTTACAAAGAAGATATACAAATGGCCAATACGTGAAAAGATGTTCAACATCATTAGCTTCAGGGAAATGCAAATCAAAACCACCATGAGTTATTCCTTCACACCCACAAAGGTAGCTATAATCAAAAAGACAGAAAAAAAATTATGTTAAGCTGAAGAGGTCAGTTAATGAAGACCACTATATGATTCCACTTATAGAGATAGCCAGAATAGATTAGTCTATAGAGACAGGAAAGTAGTAGTAGTAGTAGTGGTTGCCTAGGGCTGGGGAGTGACAGCTAGTGGGTATGCATTTTTGGGGGGTGGGTGATGACAATGATCTAAAATTAATAGTTCTACAACTTTGTGACTATATTCAAAATTGCTGAATTTTATACTTTCAATCTATTGTACAGTATGTGAGCTACATCTCAATAAATGTTATAAAAATTAATAGTGTTTTAAAATATATATAAGAATGAAGGTATATTAAATACACATTTAGAAGAGACATCTATAGGATGATTTACTGACATTAATAAAATAGAACAAACAAGGCCCTTCATTTGCATACAAGTGTTAACAAAAAGACCAGGCACAAACTAAAGTGTGTCACAGGAGCTCATTAAAAGCTCATGATCGGAGTCTTCAGTATACATCAGTTCCATTCTTCAAGAGAATAGGAATGGAGTGTTTTCTTGAATACTATAATGAGCCATCAGAACAGGAAAAGTATTGGAGTCTTACATATACTAAAGGTATCCTTATATAACTACAAGGATTTAAGAACATGCAGGAGAGAACTGCAAAGAGTATAAGGTTAGCAATTTGAGACATCATAGAGGCAAAGACAGGAAAATACTTCCATGTAAGGAATATTAGACTTGCTGACTATGGTATGAAATTTGCTTTTTACCAGTGAGGAATTTGTGCTGTATCATTAACACTTGATTTCACTAAAGTTGAATCAAGATACATACCTATAGTTTAATTATATACACCTTTTTAAACCTTTATAGAAAAGTGTCTAATCGTTAAAGAACATTAAAATAATGATTAAAAATATATATGTAGGGACATTTCATTTAAAATCCATAAGTATACACATTAAAATAGCATTAATTACTCAAACAACATTGAAGTATTAACTCAAAGTAAGGGCAATTCAATTTCAGTAGTACAATTTCATCTCTATCTAACACATATTCCCAATGTATTTCTATTGACACATAGAATACCTAATACATGACATTGTCTTTTGTAGAGAATGTATACAAAATATATAAATTTATGTCATTTGTTATGAAATTATACTATATCACTATAGAAGTATATTGAATACTTCCTCTCCTGGAGAGGAGTGAAGATGGCAGAACAGCATGGAGACACTGAGCTGGTCTCATCCCTGTTATGCAGCTAGATCAGCACCACACCATTTTGAACACCTAGGAAACTCATCTGTGAATTAGCACAACCATCTGCATAATTTGAGTCACAGAATTCACCAAGTACACGGTGCAGAGAGGTGAACTGTGGGAGAGAAAAGCCACGGGAGATAGGGAGCTGTTTTTGTGCAGAGAGGACAGAGAAAGACAAAGGAGGAGAGTGTGGTGCATCAGAATTGTGCAAGAAAAGCACTCCCTCAAAAGTAGCTGGAGAGAAAGAGACAAAGAGTGAAAACACTCGCATAGGATTGAACAAGAATCGGTGTTCCCCAAACCACTGATGGTAATAAAAGAGCGTTTCAGTATCACCAGCATTCTATAAACAATGGAGCACAGAGTCTGAAGTCTGGCTCTGCGCCTGGTTGTGCTCTAGTGAGGAAGAAGGTCTAATCTCCAGAGGCAAGCAGTGGGATCTGAGGGGTCCATGTGCCATTTGAGAAGAAGCTGTTCTACTGCTTGGAGTGCATTTGGTAAAGGCCCTACAGCCTCCACATAGGCAAAGGTCTCAGCAGAGCCCATAGAGCAGCCACATTTGCTGGTTTGGAGACAGAGACGCCAGAGTGTGACAAAATCTGGCACTGATTACGTGCTGTGATTTGCCATAATCTCTGAACCTCTGCGGCTGTGCAATCAGACAAACGTTTTCCAGCACAAGCCAGTGCCCAGCCATTGCTCAGCAAGACACTAGCCCAGACAGTTAGCCAAGACCAAGTTGCAGGGGTCTCTGAAGTTTGGTGTTTTGAAACACAACCCCATTTGAGATAAAACTCTGGAGGGAGGTGCTGCCTGGCAGGTAGACAACTTGGATATGGTCAGGATAGAGGTGGGGGGTGGACAGAGGCCTAAAACAAAGGAGAAGTGCTTCATTGCAGGTCACAGAGTGCAAAGTTCCCGTGGAAGCAGCTAGGAAGTTGCATGAAGTCATTTCCACCTCTCCAAGGCACGTGCATGTGCACCACACTGAACCACCCCAGTAAGCAAAGCAGCACCATGTAGTGGAGAACAGAGCTATTGCACCAAGCCCCACCCAAGTGCACCTTCCAAGCACATCCCCTAAAAATGGTCAACCAGCACAAGTCATTACATCTCCTTAGTGTACGGACCACAGAGGGCTTTGTAGTTTCAGTTTCAGGGGAAACTGGATGTAACCTCATATGTGTTTCATTCTGTTTCCTGGTTCATTTATTTATTTTCTTTGCTTTTTTTTTTTTTTTTTTTTTTGCTTATTCCTTTTCTTTCATCCTCTTTCTTGGATACAGGAAAAGACAAATTTTACTTATTTTTAAAATTTTTATTCTATTTTATTCTATTATATGTATAATTTTTAAATATTGTTCTTTTCTTTCTCTTCTCTGTTCTATTGAGCTTCTTTCAATAAGCAGACAAAAACACAGGTAGGATCTAGCTTCCTTTGACTTTTTGTTCTGTTCTTAATAGCTTTAATTTTTAATTTTTTATTAATTTTTTATTCTAAAATGACAAAACAAATTTATGCCAAAAGAAAAAAATAGGAAGAAATGATAGCCAGGGGCTTAATCAACACCTATGTTAGCAAGATGTCCCAATTAGAATTTTGAACCAGGACAATAAGAGTACTAGCTGCAGTTGAACAAAAGATAGAATCCCTTTTTAGGGAGATGAAAGTAAAATCTAGTCAGGAAGAAATTTAAAAGGATATAACCGAGATGCAATTTTGAAAGGCTGCCACAATGGCAAGGATGATGAAGCAGAGCAGTGAATCAGTGATATAAAAGATAAAATTATGGAGAATAATGAAACAGAAAGAAGGAAGCAAAGGAAAAAAGATCACAATACATGACTTAAAGAACCCAGTGACGTAGAAGAAAGGAGTAACATCCAAACTATAGGAGTCTGAGATTAAGAGAAAGAGGGGCAGATGGTTTATATGAGCAGATTATAGTGGAAATTTTACCTAAACTGGGAAGGATACGGACATCAAAATCCAAGAAGCACAGAGAACTACCGTTAGAGAAAAAAAAAAAAAAAAAAAAACCAAAAACTAAAAAAAAAAAAAATGCCCATCACAAAGCCATGTCACCAAATTCCCAAAATACACAGACAAGGAAAGGATCATGAAAGCAAGGGAAAAAAGTCCTTAACCTTAAAGGGAAAACAGATCAGGTTTGCAGTAGATATACCCACAGAAACTTAGCAGGCTAGAAAGGAGAGGTAGGATATATTCAATGTGCTGTATTGGAAAAATATGCAGCCAAGAATTCTTTCTCCATCAAGGCTGTCATTCAAAATAGAAGGAGAGATAAAGAATTTTCCAAATAAAAACTAAAGGGGTTTGTGATCACTAAACTAGTCTGGCAAAAAATGTTAAGAGGTATTCTTTGAGTGGAAAAAAGACCAAAGAGAAAAGACCAAAAGCAGCAAAGGCTAGAAAGAATCAGAGAAATCACCAGAAACACCAACTCTACAGGCAACACAACTACACTAAATTCATACCTTCCAGTGCTCACTTTAAATTTCAAGGAACTAAATGTTCCAATCAAAAGTCATGGGATATCAAAATGGATAAGAAAACAAGACCTATCTATATGCTGCTTATAAGAGATTCATTTTAGACTTAAAAGGCACCTGCAGATTAAAAGAGGATAAAGAATCATCTATCATGCTAATGGTGATCAAAAGAAAGCTGGAGTAGACATACCTGTTTCAGACTAACTACATTTTAAAATAAATACTGTAAGAATAGATGAAGAATGACACATCATAATTAAAGGGTCTACCCACCAAGAAGATCTAACAATTGTAAATATTTATGCCCCTAATATGATAGCAAATGTATCAATTAATCACAAACAAAGAAACTCATTGATGATAACACCATAATACTGGGGGACTTCAACATGCCACTTACAATGGAGAGATAACCTAAGCCAAAAATCAACAAGGAAACAATGGCATTAAATGACCCTCTAAACTGGATGGACTTAACAGATCATACCTTGCATATTTTCAGACCACAACTCTGAAACTCAAAATCAACCACAAGAAAAAATTTGGAAAGACCATGAATACTTGGAGATTAAAGAACATTCTACTAAAAAAAAAAAAAAAAAAAGAATGAGTTAACCAAACTTAAAGGGGAAATTAAAAACATGGAAGCCAATACAAATGTAAACAATAGCTCAAAGTCTCTGGGATGCAGCAAAGGTGGTCATAAGGTCAAAGTACGTAGCAATTCAGGCCTTCCTAAGGAAGAAGGAAAGGTCTCAAATACACAATCCAACCTTACCCTAAGAGAGCTGGAAAAAAACAGCAAATAAAGCCCCAAAACAGCAAACAGCATCTGAAGGGAAATGTCAAAGATTAGAGCAGAAATCAATGCTATCAAAACAACAACAATAACAAAACAGTAGATCAATAAAACCAGGAGTTAGTTCTTTGAAAGAATTAACAAAATTGATATGCTTCTAGCCAGATCAATCAAAAACAAAAAGGACCCAAATAAAATCATTGATGAAAGAGGAGAAATCACAACCAACACTGCAGAAACACACAATGATAAGAGAATATTATAAGTAATTATATGCCAACAAATTGGGCAGTCTGGAAGAAATGAGAAAATTCTTAAAAATATATCAACTACCAAAACTAAAACAGAAAGAACATTTGAACAGACTAATAACCAGTGAATAATTTGAATCCTTAGTCAAAGCTTCTAACAAAAGAGTCCAGGGCTAGATGGCTTTCCAGGGGAATTTTACTAAACATTTAAAAGAGAGTTAATACCTGTTCTTTTGAAGCTGTCCCAAAATACAGAAATGGAAGAAAAACTTCCAAACTCATTCTGTGAAGCCAACATTATCTTGATTCCAAAACCAGAAAAAGACCCCACTAAAAAAGGGGGAAACAGAAGAATTTCCCTGATGAACATCGATGTAAGATCTCTGATCAAGATATTAGCAAACCAGATCCAACAATGCCGTGAAAGAATTATTCACCATGATCAAAGTGGGATTTATTCCTGGGATGTGTGGCTGGTTCAATATCCACAAATCACATTGATACATCACATTAATGAAACAAAGGGTAAGAACCACATGATCCTCTCAATAGACAAAATGTTTGACAAAACATGGCAACCTTCCCTGATAAAAACCCTCAAGAAAGTTGGGATAGAAGTATCGTACCTCAAGATCATAAAGTCATATATGAAAGACCCACTGCTAATATCATTCTTAATGGGGAAAAAAGTGAGAGCTTTACCCATATGATTAGAAATATGACAAGGATATCCACTCTCACCACTGCTATTCAATATAGTGTTGGAAGTCCTAACTTCAGCAATCAGACAACAAAAAAAATTTACAAAGGCAACTGGATTGGCAAGGAGAATGTCAAACTTTCACTCTTCGCAGAGACATGATACTGTATATGGAAAAACCATAAGATTACACCAAAAAATGCTAGATCTGATCCATGGATTCAGCAAGTCACAGGTATAAAATTAAAGTATAGAAATCGGTTACATTTCTATATGCCAATAATGAAGCAGTAGAAAGAGAAATCAAGGAATCAATCCCATTTACAATTGTACCAAGAAACAGAAGATACCTAGAAATAAATTTAACCAAAGAGGTGAAAAATCTATACATTGGAAACTATAGAAAACTCATGAAAGAAATTGAAGTCGACACACAAGAAAAATGGGAAAACATTCCATGCTCATGAATTGGAAGAATATTGTTAAAATGTCAGTACTACCCAAAGCAATCTACTCTTTCAGTGCAATTCCTATCAAAATAACACTAGCATTTTTCACAGAGCTAGAACCAACAATCCTAAAATTTGTATGGAATCAGAAAGGACCCCGAATAGCCAAAGCAATCCTAAAGAAAACCAAAGCTGGGGGCATAACAACTCTAGACTTTAACCTGTATTACAAAGCTGTAATCATCAAGACAATATAGTACTAGCACAAACACAGACACATAGATCAGTTGAACAGTGTGCAGAAATGGTCACAAACCCATGGCCACCTAATCTTTAACAAAACAGGACAGAATACCCAATTGAAAAAAGACAGTCTCTTCAGCAAATAGTGTTGGGAGAACTGGACCGTGACATGCAGAAGAATGAACCTGGACCACTTTCTTACACCATAACCAAAAGTAAACTCAAAACGGATGAAAAACCTAAACCTAAGTCAGGAAGCCATCAAAATTCAAGAGGAAAACACAGCCAACAACCTCTTTGACCTTGACCACAGCAACTTCTTACTTGACAAGTCTCCAAGAGACAAGGTCAACAAAAGCACCCATGAACTATTGGGACTTCATCAAGATAAAAAAAAAAAAATCTGCATAGCAAAGGAAACAATCGGCAACATTAAAAGGCAATCAATAGAATGGGAGAAAATATTTGCAAATGACAGGTCAGATAAAGGATTAGTATCCAAAAATCTATAAAGAACTTATCAAACTCAATGCCCCCAAAAAACAAATAATCCAGTGAAGAAATGGGCAAAAGATATGAATAGACACTTCCAAAGAAGCCATTCAGATGGCTAATAGACACATGAAAAGATGCTCAACATCACTCATCATCAAGGAAATATAAACCCAAATCACAAGGAGATAACACTTCACATCTCTCAGAATGGCTGAAGTAACTCAGGCACAACAGATATTGGTGAGGATGCAGAGAAAGGGGAACACTTTTCCACTGCTGGTGGGAATGCAAACTGGTGTAGCCACTTTGGAAAACAGCAAGGAGGTTTCTCAAAAAATTAAGAATAGAACTACTCTATAACCCAGTAATTGCACTACTAGGTATTTATCCTAAGGATACAAAAATGGTGATTCAAAGGGGCACATGCTCCCCAATGTTTATAGTATTGACAATAGCCAATATGGAAAGAGCCCAAATGTTCATCAACTGATGAATGGATAAAGATGTGCTACATATATACAACTGACTATTACTCAGTGATCAAAAAGAATGAAATCTTCCCATTTGTAACAACATAGATGGAACTAGAGTGTATTATGTTAAATAAGTCAATCATAAAAAGCAAATATCATAGGATTTCATTCATAAATGGAATTTAAGAAACAAAACATGAATATAAGGGAAAGTAAGTGAAAAGAATATAAAAACAGAGGGAGACAAATCATAATAGACTCCTACAGAAAACAGGATTGCTGAAGGGGTGGTAGGTGGGGGGGATGGGATAAGCAGGTGATGGGCATTTAGTAGGAAAGTGATTGGTATGAACAATGAGTGTTATAGGTATGAGCAAGGAGTGTTACAGGTAAGTGATGAATCACTAAAATCTATTCCTAAAATCATTCAACCGTGAAAAAAATAAAGGTATTCGGTACACTGGAAAAAATATATACACTCATTTGAGTTGCCTAATAATGGAGTAAGTTTGTTGATTAGGAAGATGGTTATCAAAGTGATTACAAGTCTGAATCTGGAGTAAAGAATCCAGTTAAAAAAATACTTCCTCTCTTCATCCAGTTTTAGAATGGATCTATAGATGCCCTGTCAACATGGAGAGCCTGTGATTTTTTTTTAAATTTTCTAACTAAAACTATTTAAGTTGATTGTATTTAAAATATCAATACAAACATTAAAACTCATATATCCTAATAAAAAATGGAACATATTTAAGATAGTTTTATTTATTTATTTATTTAATATTTTTATTTATTTTTAGGAGAAAGACAGCGTGAGCAGGGGAGGGTCAGAGAGAGAGGGAGTCACAGATTGAAACAGGCTCCAGGCTTTGAGCTGGCAGTCAACACAGAGCCTGACGCGGGGCTCGAACTCAGGAACCGCGAGATCATGACCTAAGCGAAAGTTGGACGCTTAACCGACTAAGCCACCCAGGCGCCCCAAGATAGTTTTAAATAGATTCCATTAAATTAGTGCTTTTTATAATATTGAAGTTCAGTCAACATTGTCTTATTTCAGAAGTCAGTGTCAAACTTTAAAATAGGAAGAATGCTATTCCATCTGAAACCTTAGGATAATAGAAGGCTAACTTAAAATTCTCAAGTATGTACATGTTTTAAAGCAACGTCAGAAATGTGCTTAGCTTTAAGGATGGCTATCTTGTTATATCAATTGTAATAAAAAAGACAGCATTTAAGATCAATTCAAGAAAAAAAGCAGTGAGAAAAGATAGTAAATTTTGAATAGTAGCAACATAGGAAAGGCCACTAGTAATTAAAGGACATCATCCTATTTGGTTTGACGTGGGGATTTCAGTTCAAACTGCCATTGAAGAAAATTTTTCTTCTTAATTATGGAAAATGTTCCTTTCAATTTATTAAGTTAATTAGCCCATCTTGTTTTTAACAGGAAAAAAAATGGAGATCTGTGACATTGCACTGAATCAAACAGCATTAGTTGTAATTGTAAAAATTCAACTTGCTTGAGAGAGAATCTCAAGCAGACTCTACACTGTCAGTGCACCCCCTGATGTGGGGTCAAACTCACACATCTTGAGATCACGACCTGAGCCAAAATTTAGAGTTAGACCCTTAAGGGACTGAGCCATCCAGGCACCCTCTATTTTAATTATCAAAAAGCAACTTTTCCTAGTGAAGAAACTAGCAGAAATATGAGCCGGGGGTGAATAAAATGGTGAACTAAAGTTCAAGGATATGAAGACTAAAAAGAAAGGATTTTAACTTTTCTTTTAACCCCTGATCAACTTTTTTGCTTGGTTTATGCAGATAGTTTGCCTATTCTAAAATAGAGTACATTCTATTCTAATTCTAAATACAGTACATTTAAAAACTTCCCTAAATATTTTTCAATATTCCCGACTTCACTTCTTTTCATTACTTTTATCTTTCTCCCAAGTAGTATGGCCCCAAAGTGTTGATATTTTGTCTACATATGTCCTGATCTAAAAATGTAGACTAGATTCTTGGCCAAAATCAGTCCCATCAGATAAGTGTTTGCATTGTTACCTCTCAACAAATCAGTGATTCAATTGCTTATTCAGTGTGAATCACTGAAAACTGCAATAAAAGAGCTAAGCCTATTTAATCGCTAAAATTTTGCTTTATACAGAACATGGTACTTGGTGACAAAAGGGACATTCCCCTCCTCTACATGTGATTTCATACTCAAGTTGTTTACTATAAGGCAGATTCACCACTTAAAAATCGCTTTCTGATGTGGTGCCATAGGCATTGTTCTTCCATTATCCAAAAATGAGATGACGACCAAGTATAAAAGCGTTTTGTAGCCATAGTGGCAATAAAGCAATCTAAAGATAGCCCAGAAGATTACATGGCAGCTACAGAGAATGGCTGACATTTAGATATGATCGAAGTGCTCAATTTAGTTCAAACAATTTCTGAAAGAGCACCATTCATACATACTAAGAAGTTCAAGTCAAGTTGAAGGTTCTCTTGAAAACAGCTTCAATAGTCTTGCTTGAATGGTTGAAAAAAATGTGGGAGTCTTGCTAACTGCTTCAATTACTTATTTAATATGGTCTCTTTAGATTAGAAAAGGAACACCCTACAATATTGTCATTTGTGATAGGAGGGAAGCTTCAAGCCACTATGAGAAACTTCTACTTCAGAAAAGATTTTTTTAACTGTATTGCAGGCTAGAAATCCATGATAAATTTCTGTATATTTGATATCTTCCTATCCATTTTAAGTTCTTCTCCATATATAGATAATAGCATTTAAAACTAGAATTTGTGAGGCATCTGGGTGACTCAGTTGAACATCTGAGTTTTGATTTTGGCTCAGGTTGTGATCCCATTGTCATGGGAGCCCCATGTCAGTCTCTGGCCTGAGCACGGAGCCTGCTTAAGATTCTGTCTCTCCCTCTCTAAAAAGAAAACAGAAGAAAAAAGACCTTGTGTCAAGTAAGAGTGTAAGATGTGCCTGCTAGATCCATGAATTTCTATTAGTGAGTGGTGACTGACTGTATCTACCAGGCACATGAGAAATATCATTTACCCTAGTCAGCTTTCAGAAGTTGGACACTTACAACATTCCTTTATTCCTTTATTTAAGGATGTAGAGATGCTATGTAATTTTAGAATGGCCAATGAAAATCACCTTGCAAGACTATCTCTAAGATGTAATAATTTGAATTTGACTTACTGCATAAAACTTCACCACCACCACCACCCAACCATGTATCCACCGCCTATTTTCATAGATGAGTTTTTGAATAATTTGACAGTATGGACAGGCCAGTAGAACTCACTGAAACAGATCAGACTGGATGACAAAAGCCATTATTTTCCTTCTACAATTCAGAAAATTATCAAAGGTAAAGTAAAACTAACCACATCAGATTTGATCAGAATAGTTTATCATCATACAATATGGTTTCACACCAGGGTTTCATCCCATCAGGAACAACCTATGTGCCAAGAGTTCGCTTAAGAAGTTTCTACTTAGCATTTGTTTTTCAGATTGAACAATCTCTGGAAGAATATATGTCTGGCTCTATATATTTCTATAGGTAGTTAAAAGGGTAGATTAAGGCTGGCTTAAGTCTAAACCTTTTTACTTCTTAATGATAGAGTTAAATTCATCTCAAGGGGAATTAAAATACCCTATTTTCTGAGGGATGCTTTAGGGATTTCTCTATTAATGGACCGACAGGTGTTCTCTAAACAATTAGGACTAATTAGCATTTTTGTTGACTAGATTGAATAGGGAGCACTGGAAGAAACACTTAATGGCCATATAAGTGATTAACTCACCCTTGGAATTTTCTTTGCCAGCAAAGAGAAAAAATGTACTGTGGAGAAACAAGGAAAAGGGAAAGTTGCTTTACTCTATGATGATTATCATGAATTAGCTTCCTGTAAAGAAGGTAAACAATGTTAAATTGTGTATAATTCAAACTAGATTCCTATCTCAAATAGCAATCCTATACTATGTGGAATCCTTTACATAGTTTACCTCTTAGCTTCAGAAGCCTTCCAAGTTAGGTGCTAATACCATATTTATTTAGGAAACAGATGTTTCAAGTGGATATTTAACTTATCCAAAATTACAGAAATAGCTCCAATTTGGGGCTATGTATTGTAAAGGACCTGTGCTTTTCACAGACACTTTATCCTATTTTTTTCATAAGGATATCTCCTTTATTAAGGATTTTTATTTTAAAAATGGAATTGCATGATGAATTATATAGTCACTAACTGGGACTTTCTAATTTCCAGTTTCACAGAAAATTCTCTTCATATTTTCCATTAATCAGTGAATTTTAACAATCTACTATGTGCCAATCATTGTAGTAGACCCAGAAAAAAACAGGGTAATTCAAACAATCCTTGCCCTAAAGGGATCATGGGCAGTATGTTTTAATATAGTTTTAAGTGTATTCTGGTTTTTTTTTTTTTTACCCATTATCAAGTTTTCTCTAGAGTTTGCTACAGTAGGAGAAAGGTAATTGACTCAGTGGACCATTAATAAGTACAATATTATTTAAGTTAATTCTGGTCTTAATATATTGGGAACAAGATAGCCAGATAGCAGAAATCTCAAAATTAAAACTTAGCTGAGGTCAAGAAATAAATATGCTGATACCAAAAGGAGAAATGTTACATAAAACAACTGAACTATTTTGGTGTTAGTATAGACTCAAATACATATTTGCTCATGACACAGATATTCTATCATCATCATACCATTTGACAACCTTATCTTTAATTTTTTTAAACCCCAAATTGCATTCTATCTCCATATTCAGGCTACCAATATGTTACTTTAGGTTACGGTGTTTTAAAAAGTCCAACTATATGGAGACATATTTTATATGCTTTTTACTTTAAAGAGAGGAGTTAGACCAATATTAATCTAATCCATATCATTTTCAAAGCGATCTCTTTCTTTGGTCTAGATTTTTCACATTAGATCATATCTGCTCTGGGTCTTATCTACAGAGTAGCGATAAGATTTCTTTTTTTCTTTAGGCAAATCCTAAGGATAATTTAGTTTTGAAAAACTTTTTTTCTTTAATAATTTTCAGTCCTGACAAATAGCAGTATATGAAAAGCTAATAAATAAGAGTAATTATTAAACCCCACCTTAATACAATTTTATATTCTAAAGGCTCTGATAGGTTGGAGGTGGGGAGAGGAGATAAACTCTAAAACAAGGTTGCACTGCACCTCAGTCCACCTGCCATTGGAACCTATAAGGGTTCAGGGCCACCAACATAATTCTTTGCAATATGTATTACTTATGGCAAAATACTTTGTCACATTGACTGTAAGTCTCTGAAAGGTTAAAAGTAACTTTTGGAAGTTTGTGAAGGTATAGAAAGCTCAAGAAGGTAAAATCAAGCATGGCTGTTACTGAATTATACATAAGAAACTAATTACATGATCGAACTCAACGCAGATTGACATCGCAACAAAGCTTTAAATGAACAGGAACCAATAGCCTATTGAAGGATTTAAGATAGGCCACATTCGTTTCACCGTAATGCAGAAATTTCTTCATCAAGGACCTTCATTCTAGGTTTCTTTTTCAGATGTTCAATATGTTCTTCATGCACAGTGGAGATTTTATTAAGAGTAGAAAATATAAGGGTGCCTGGGTGGCTCAGTCGGTTAAGCATCTGACTCTGGCTAAGGTCATAATCTCACGGTTTGTGGGTTCATCAGGCTCTGTGCTGACAGCTTGGAGTTTAGAGCCTGCTTCAGATTCTGCATCTCCCTTTTTATCTACATCCCTCCCTCGCTGTACCGGCATGTGTGCACGCAAGATCTCTCAAAAAGTAGACTTTTAAAAAATAGAAAATCTAAACACAGCATAAATCTAAATCCAATCATAAAAAATAACTCAAGAAAAATAGTTTTGCTCCATTTCCCAATTCATAATACTAATAAAAATATGTCCCTATCTTTTTCTAGTATAAAGAGTAAACAAAACATTACCTTCTCTCATTGATACAGAATTTTAATTTTAAAATGGTTAGGATTCTGATTCATATAATGTAAGGAATCAGCAATACTTAGGATTTTGTAAAAAGCAATTCCCATTCTTTGGATGGCACTTCCCCACTGCTGCTTCCCAAAGTAAAGGACTGGGTCCGTTCTTTCTTTAGAAACTCCTTTCCATACTTGAATATAGCTACATGGCTCTTATTTCTGTTATCAATTTCAGACATGGATCCATGACTTCCTGCCATGGCAGGTACGAAGTTAATTTCCTGGGCTCTCATTTTTAACATTTCCACTCCCTCTAATACCATGTACAGGGTTATTACAGTTTTGGTTATTACAGTTTTGGTTAAATCAGTGGTCAGAGCTTATATTTTCATAACTATGTAAGTAACACTCACCACTGGGCCACATGGTGCATTTTATTTTTGCTTTCTCATCCAAGTTTGTGTTTGCTCATATTTTTACTTTGATTTATGTATCATTCTTGTGACACACACACATACACACACCACTATTTTTTCCCCCCAGAAGCTTAAGCAAATCTTTCAGACCTATAAAGCTCTTCCAAATAATCATTAAGTGACTAGGTAAATCTTTGTTTTTCTCCCCAGCTACCATCTCCCATGGTTTGAGCTTGGTACTCCTGCATTGTGACCCTCAGGGTCACTACAACTTCATCACCTTGTCATTAAGTCTGGCTGTTCCCCAGTGATGGATCCTCACACATCCCTTCTCTCCATTCAATTATTTTTCTGATGAAAACCTTTGAGCTTCCAAAGAAATGGTACATAAAAGATAATTTGATATTTTTTAGGTCTACAATGTGTATCATGTTCCCTTTATTGTTAACTCAGATGGGTACAGGTTTCTAGCTGATCATTTTTCTCTAGATTTGTGAAGGTATTTGTTGAGTGGATACAAGACAGGCTCTTCAAACTAAATTCTCAGATACTTTAGTTAGGGAGCTTTTTAACATTTTTTGAGTTAGTTTCCTTCTCTGCAATTTCTTTCCTTCCTCTAATTTCTTTCATTAATGTTAGAACCCCCATTGAAAGTATATAGGACCCCTTATTCTTGAAGAGTTACATTTTCCCATTTTTTAAAAATAGAACTTTCTTATCCTTCCATTGCCTTTTTGATCTAGTCTTTAAATACTACAATAGTTTTAAAATCCATTTTAATTTATATTTTGTGTTATGTGTCTTTGGATAAATCTCGTAACATAGGACCTTCAGTTATTCCACCCCCTCCCCCCCCTTTAACATTATACTTCCTACATTGTGGATTTTCTCCAAATTTGATTTGTCTTTCCTATTGAAGTCCTTCCTTCAATTGTCTGGTGATCTTTGGCTCTATTTTGTCATAAAAGTTGATGGAAAGCTACATGTTCATGAAGAGCTTAAGAGGCCTAACTGAAGAGTCACTGGGGAAGGCAAAGTTTTCTTTGGACAATTATCCTGATCCTACTCTGAAGACCTAGTTTGGGGGCAACCAACTAGATGATCTGGGAGAACATTCCCTTAGATTATATCTAGGAGGATGTTGAAGCTGGCTTCAGATGATTAGGAATTTAAAAAAAATAAAGGAGAGTGGAGAAAACTGTTCAGTTTATATGTATTAACACAAGATACCAACTTATTGGATTTACTTCCTTCTCCTTAGCCTGGGTTTTCCATGTCCGGAATCAATTATTGAAATTTTTGTCTTTACACAAAACAAACTCCTACTGTTTCAGCAAGGGCCATGAAGAACACTGGACTCTGGTATTTGGTGGGTTACCTGGGTCTCTCCTATCTCCATGCATTTACTTCAAGAATTTCAATTGTTTCCAGATTTAACTGTTCAAAGGTCAAGGCTTTTCTTGAAATCCTCCGGTTGTGTGTGTAGCACTCTAGGTAGGAGATTCCTTTTAACGCTTCATCACTATGCTTAGCACTTTACGTGCTTTTCCCCCTATTATGAGTTTATACATTGAAACTTTTCCCTCTTGCATATAAACATTATAGCAAAGAGATGGTTTTGATTAATATGCCGTAGTTATTCAGAAGTGTCAAAATAATCCCAAGGATTTGGGGTGTCTGGGTGACTCGGTTTAGGGTCTGACTCTTGATTTCAGCTCAGGTCATTATCTCATGGTTCTGGAGTTCGAGCTCCTTTATCAGGCTCTGCACTGACAGTGGAGAGCTTGGTTTTAATTCTCACTCTCACTTTCTCTCTGCCACTCCCTTGTTCTCTCTCTCTCAGAAAGAAATAAATGAACTATTAAAAAATACTTTAAAAAATAGTCTCAAAGATTTGTTTGTATTCAAATACATGTAAATAAGAACCTGAGGGTCTTTTAAAAAAATGAGAGGGAGAGAAAGAATCCCAAACAGGCTTTGGACTGTCAGCACAGAGCCCGAGCTCATGAACTTCAGTTCATGACCTGAACTTAAATCAAGAGACAGAAGCTTAACAGACTGAGCCACCTAAGCATCCCAAGTATCTGAGGAAATGTTAACATGGAAGTGATAGATCCAGAATATTGTTTCTCTTCAACTGTCTTTACAATTACGTCAAAAGTTCAAAGAATGTACTTATGATCCAGTAGTGGCTTTCAAATTTCTATTTTCAAAATTATATCCAGTAGATTCTTAGCTTTCAGCTGTTGCCTCATACTTCACAATTTGAATTTTTTAAAACACTTTAACAGAAAAAAAAAATGACATGGAGCCTTTGGTAAAGGATTCATGAATGCATTTTGCAGAAGTTGAGATAAGCATTAGTTTTTTCCCCTTCAGCAATTGCTCTAACTTAGGAGTAATTTATATTATTTTGTATGCATATACATACACATTTCAAAAATAAATTTAATTCTTGAGTCATTTTTTTTCCCTTTTATACGTATCTAGAAATCAGCTGGCAATAGTTCAGGTTTTTATTTTAGGTCGATTAATTAAAGTTATTAGACTGATTATTTACAGAACACTAAATTGCTTAAAATTCAACAGCTGCATTACACTTTAAGACTGCCCCTCAGAAACCCTAAATCCCAATTTTAGTATAGATCCCGAGATAAGGTGGAAGTTGTACAATGTTAATTAGTTCAATGACATTCCTTTATCAAAAGGAAAAAGATATATAAATACATTCACTGAATGTCAAAGACAAGATTGATGCATAGTGTAAACTGCTAAGTGTGGCACAACAAAAGTCTCCACATCAAGGAACTGAAAGTCAGGTAGGAAAAGATACATAGATACAACATGAAATAGACTGACTCAGGACATGGAAGAATCAAAGTAATACAGATAGTTACACAGTCAGAATCCTCCAGGGTTCTTTCCAATTGAACAACAGTGTGAAAGTCCAGAATAATCTAGAAGGGATCCATGCCCAGCACTAACAAGCCACTCAGTAGTTGATAGGGTAAGAGGTGGTCTAGGGCTGGGGAAAAGGTATGGGGTTGGAAAGTACAACTGACAAAAAATGGTTTCTATCACTATTAGGTCAGGGGTGCCCAAGACCACCCTAGAACAACTCACAGAACTCACTTAGCATATGTTTGTTCTGGTTAGGACTCCGCTAATACATAAAAAGCAACATCAGCAAAGGGAAAAGGTACACAGGGGAAAATGCACAAAGATGGGATATTCGAAAATCCTTTCTTAATAGAGCCATACACAATATACTCCAATCCTCCTGTGAGTGACAGAATTGTGACAACACATATCAACTTTTATATACAAAGGAAACTCACCTGCACCTAGGAATCCACGGTTTTGGGGATGCGGGTGGTCATATAGGAACCTTCTGCTTAATACATTTTCAAGTTCTAGACCTCCAAAAGTAAAGTAAGTATTCATCATAAAACACAGTGTACCAATTTTAGGCAAGTGAGACACTTTTTTTTTTTTCGGTTGTGGGCATGGTGGGAACCCTCTTGAAACCAAGTTACCATAGCCAACCAAGGGCCAACCTTGCAAGCACGTCTTTTTAACATGAGAAGTCCTGGACTTGCAAAGTTTGTTCTCCATAGAACACAGTCTATGGAACATCTTGAGAATTAAAAAACCTAAAAAAAATTCCCCAAGAATTCAATCTTGTCATTAATTTTGATAACACTTTATAAAATAATGAGAACACTTTATACTCTGCCACAGAGGAACTTCCTAAAAAGGTTTAGTTGTTACTCTTCATTGTTAGGAGAGAACAGAAGATTAAGGTCTTGGTCAATGATCAGATTATGGAGAGAAATGTTCCGGTGACATGACTGAACATTACATCAAGTTTTCTTTCATTCATTTTTCCTCTAATGATGTGGAAAGTTCTTTTAGAGTTTAGATTCTCTTTACATAATTGCAAGTAATCATAACCTATTTTATGCCTTGTGTTCAGTTTAAAGGATGAACAAAATTTTCATGTTAGGAAGACAGAGTTTGATAAAAAATTGGACAGGTGTACTAGTTTTCCACAGCAGTAACACCAGGCTGAGACTGAAATGCTTTCAAACATTTCATTGATTGAAAGAAGTTTACTTGTTTTTTCTTTTTTAAACTTTTTTCTCTTCAGGATTTTGATCTTTTACAAATTACAAGTATACTGCCCACAGAGCTAGTCTGTTAAATGAAAGAAAGCTAGTTTTCCAAACTCTTTCAACCCAACTGATAATACCATCCAGAGCCATAGTTATGTGAAGTGTTCAAAGGTTATGGGGAAAAATATGAATCTTTCATATCATACATTTATAACTCACAATTTATACTTTCTACCAGTGTGACTGAAGAAATAAGAGGTCTACCTGCAGAAACACTGTCAGTTTTACAAATAAATGGCAAATAAAGGAAATTTTAGTATATAAAAACAGTTAATTATAAATTGTTCTTCTGATAGAAGACCCTTGATATGCTTAAGGATTACATTCTTCTGCTGTCACTAATAAAAAAGCATAATTATGAAGGAAAAGTTGACCCCTGATGTTAACAGAGATTTATTTTATCTCCAGACGAGGGTGGGAAGAAGTTTGGCTAAAATTACTAGGGTGTAACGAAAATGATGATTATTTCCATGTGTCCAATACCAGAGGAAGAAGGCTTTCAAGTTTACTATGTCCAACTTTCACAGAACAAAATGGCCTGGAGGTCAGGTGTGAATTTCCTTTTGTGCTATTAATCTTCATCTGAACATATTTTTTTCTTTTAGCGTTTAGCAACCAGTTCTCCTATAAAAGTAAGTTATACAAACAAAGAGAAAACAGGGATGAATAGAGTCCCCTTGTGGATTTAGGGTCATCATAAGAAATCTTTAACACTAGCTCAAAGTTTTTTTCAATAAGCCTAAAACAATTCTGCATAGGAAAACAGGTTCTATAGACCACCTGGTACTGGTACAGGCTAATAATCGCCATAAAGTTATTGTTTGTTTACACTGAATGAACACATGTTCACTTTGCTATAAATATAAACTATCAGCTCTCAATAACTCTAGTTCTTGAAACTCCTAGTTGGCAAATTCCTACTAGGATATATTCTTAGGTTGAGAAATACCCACTAAGTGAAATTAGACAATGTAAGATAATATGGGTGGATATTAAAAATAAGGGCCAAGAAAACATTCCTGACAAATCTGAAAGATGTCAAAAAAAAAAAAAAAACTTGGAAGAAATGGTTTTGTGTCTGGGAAAAATCAGCTTCGTTTCTTAGTTTCCCCTTAATGTTTCTAATAGTTCTGAATTAGCATTTTCTTTTTTGACCATCTGTTGTTTCTGCTTCAGTGTCTTCTTCTCTTCATTTACTGTAATTAAACTACTTCTCTATTTCTATCGAGTCTTAGTTCATGTGCATCTCTGTATTTAAACAATTTCAAATGTATCAGATAGTACAATCACTTAGCTCTGAGAACTATAACCAGTTATGTGGTGCTGTTTTCCCCGCCAATCTTTTTCTACTAACCGGGGAGCTCAGAGGACAATAGATTAGTCCTCTGGTGTTCTCAGGCCTTCTTTCATGCTTACACAGTGGCACAGGGTGCCTAGAGATTACAGAATTGATCTGAGATACCACAGGAAGATAGCCACTTTACCACAACACAAAGCAAGTGCTGCTTCACTGCATAGATTAGCTTGGGGAAAACAAAAGATAAGAAAGTTCCCACCAGCTAAAGGTCAAGAAATCACACACACTTACTGGCAACACTCAAATGTCATGCAAGTCATAGAATACTTCTGCTTAACTACTATTTCAGCTCTATTATAATTGGATGATGCTAACAGTAAAGAGTCTATTATATTGTCCAGAATTCTAACTTAAAGGTAGAATACTTTCCGGTGAACTTAAGGAGCTGGATCTTATTAGCAGAAGTGCAAATACTCCTGAGTGGTATCAAGAGATCAAGAGGGAGATGGAAATTCTAGCTGAGAAAGTTTACAGTGTAAGGAAAGTCTCCTCATACTTAATGGAAAGGATTAAGACCAACACGGAGACCTTGGACAGTGATAAGATCAATGGTAACATGCTGTAATAGTGGTAAGAGGTTTGATTGAGGGTATCATGTGCAGGTTTAACTATGGCATTCAACTGGCCCCAAGATCATGGTCAAATATTTCCAGTGGTAAAGATGTGGGAATGAGAGAAGATCATAAGAGTAGATTGGGACCACAGTGAAAGAGCGTGTTCAACACATGTCCAATAAACCCCTGCCTTCCATTTCTGTAATTTCACAGGTCGACTTTAGGGCATCTATTTGAGAAAAACCGGTGAACTTAATACTATGATTTCTGACCAGAGAGTCCTCTTATTTATCTTTGACATCACGTGTCTTACCACGGGTTCCTTATATTGTACATAATAGGACAAAGTAAGGTACACAAATACAGTATATTTTCAGTATACATTTCAGCCCTCAGGAATTAATTAGCATTTCACCCTGGGATAATTATAAAGAAGCTATTTCACAGCTATGATTAAACTAATAGAGTACTAGTTTCTTAACTAGCAAGTCCTCTAAGATTACCAGGGATTAATTTCCTGCTTTATCCTATACAACTGACAACAGTAATATTTGTTAGATATGTTACCTCTGCTCTTGCTGCTTTTCTTTTCATATCTGTCAGTTGATGTTAATCCTAGTATTAATGCCACATGCTTGCTTTGAGGATGAACCTATGAAGTGTATAATACACTCTCTAACATATAGGAAGTACTACTAGATGTTGTTAGCTATCATTCCTATTACATTAGCCTGCCAGCCCCTCTCCAGTAGACTATCAAGCAGAGTAGTAAATAGTTATGGTGCAGTTTTTATGCTGAAATAATCCTAAAAAGCAGTACCAGTGGTATCATTTATGTGTCATGGCACCACAGTTCAGACGCTTCATGTTTCTGAACCTCAGATACATCTACAAATTGAATAAAAATAAACACTACAAAGAGAAGCCAGTTCATTTATACTGCAGAATCTCAAAGATGCTCCAAAGTTGGTTTCACTGGGGGGGTCTCTTTGAGGATGGGGCAGATTAGATCGAAAATAAAGTGGGTAAATTCAGAGAGTTTATTTTGTGGTTAGAGTGCTCAGTTCCCTCCCTCAAGCTGTTAGCCAACTGGCCATCTTTCCACTCATACAGAGGCTGGACCTTTCCTACACAGGTAAGTAGAATCACAAGTGTCCCAAAGTGAGTCAGACCCTTTTCCAACCAGAGGCAATGGGAATGTTTCTTTCCAGTGAAGTTTTGACAAGGCCCTACAAAGGCCTACAAAAGTGACACTGAAGATTTTCTAACAATTAAACCCTACCCAAGTAGGCAGATTCTCCTCAGGCTTGTAGTGTCCCATTGTTAAACAGGACTAAGGGTTATCAGACATGGAAGGAAATCACTAACATTAAAAAGAAAAATCCATATGGAGCAAATATTCTTCAAAAAGAAAGAAATTAAATACATGGAATGGAATAAACCACCTTCAAATGAATTTATTAATAGATATGAAAGCTCGAATATGTGAGTGGTATAGGAAAAAAATGTAATTTGGGGCCTATTGAAGATCTTCTTTTCCCAATTTGTATTAATTGTATAATGGTTTGATTCTCCCCATCATAGCACGCACATATTTCCCCAAAATAAGGAATATATATCCTTTGCCTGTCCAAAGTCATATTTAATATTTACTACAAATCCATCAGATTTTATTCAACTTAGACAAGGAAAGAGTCACAGAGAGGCAGGGTAACACGCTAGGGTCATAGTTTTGCGAAGTATCAAATATTTCAGCCCAAGCGAGTAGCTTTCAGATTCCTTAAGCACATTGCTGGGCTGCCTCCCCTATAACATATTAACTCTTCAGGATAGAGACACCCCCGTCTCAATGGTTAGATGTCCAGTACCTAGAGGAATGGCTATACAAGAAGGTGAAGTACTCGGTACATATTTGTTGAATGAGAAAAACAAAAAAGCCCGTATTTACACAGAATTCTATAAATATTGTTCCATTCAACATAAGCATAGTCCTAACAGTATCAATTTCACTGAAAATGTTCCATAATTATAGGGTGGTGATGTGGAGGGACTCAATAGGTAAGTGGTAATAAGGTGACAGACCTAAATCCTCATAGTAGGAAGGCAACAGAAAAAGGACTATTTAATTGAAATACTCAGAAACCGTGGTATTTTTAAGCATGTTAAAAAAAAATTCAGAGGTGCATGAAGGAAGAAACAATCTCTCAGAAGACAGAATCCTTATCTTTGGTGTATTGAGGGTCATGGCTGGGAGAAGGGCAGGAACTGCTGGCTAAGTGGAGCAACCGGTTTCTTCTGGATGGTTCCTTTCGAGTGCCAAAACCCATCCTCAACATGAGAAAACATGAGAAAAGTGCACTGAAATCAAGGGGTCACCTCTAATAGGACGAGTAAGATGAACAAATGGTCACATAAGGTCAAAGACCATACAGTTATTATAAACCTACATCCTTTAAATCTGGAGGAGGATATAATTTCACTGTAGACTTAGAAACGGATTCTGACTTTGCAAACCTATTTCAGTTTCTGCCCCCAAACCTTTCACAGACAAAAATCAACAAACTGCTTTAGTGTTCCTGAGAGGCTTTTTGCCTAAGGATTGCCTTTCTAATTAAGCCCTCCAACTCTTTAACATGCTAATTTTATCCATTAACTTGTAGATGAAGTGGTTTCAGCTGTTATCTGTGCAGCACACACAATGGGGCTTCATCTACCATTTCAGGAAAGCTGGTTTGAAAATTTTTGCCAGCTTTCATTAAGGAAACTGAGTTTGACAGCACCAAATTATTTTTTAGTGTTGTTAACCAGACTTTTATGGACTGACCAACAGAAGATGATAAAAGGAAATCAGTGGTGATGCTGGGGAGGGAGCAAGGATGAGGAAGTGACCATTCTCTGGAGCACATTTGGGATCTCCACCTTAAATATCTTAAAGAGTGAAAGGACAAAACCTAAAATTTAATGGTACTCAGACTTCTGGAAATGCAACCTCAACTATCGTCACTTGACCATATTCATGGTATGACCCAAACCCAGATGGAAGTAGAGAAATGAATGAGCAAAAAGTTCACCGATCTTAGGAATGAGTTGCATCTAAAATTTTTCTCTTAGAGATGAATCCAGTTCTACTTCCACTTCTGCATAGCTTTCCAACTTGGGTTTTTTTTTTTTGTTTTTTGTTTTTTGTTTTTTTTAAGTGCTGGTTTATTCTGAAAGACAGACAAAGAGTGCACAGCAAGGTGGTAGGGGTGGGGAGAGGCAGAGAGAATCCCAAGCAGGTTCCATGTAGTCAGTGCAGAGTCAGACACAGGGCTTGATCCTATACCCCTGAGATCATGACCAGAGCCAAAATCAAGAGTTGAAGCTTAACCAACTGAACCACTCAGGTGCCCCTTCAGTTTAGAATTCTTAACCTCCAGACACCTGAGTTTGTTTGCTAAAAACAGGGTAATAATACCACCAATGTCATGCAATTGTTGAGGGATAAAACACTTTATGTTGTGCTACATTTCATCTATGTGATTAGGAGAATAATGGAGTTTTCTGGCATGCTGAATGCAGAATGCCATATGCAAGCTAGTCCATAATGTACCTCAAAGGAAATGGTTCATAAAAGTTGATACCAAACCATTAGAAGCAGGCTTTCTTTTGACTCTAAGTGGCACACCCCGGGTGGTGGAATTTGAACACTTTTCATGCCTAACAGAGGGAAAAATTAATAACCTATCTCAAAGGAAAATTGCACTTGATAGTGTTAAACAGGCAAAGAAGACATCATTCAAGACTACCACAATACAGGTTAAGACCTTACAAAAGGGAACAGATATTGATATTGAACTCAATCCCACTGAAACAAGACCAGAAAATTCTCAAGCGCTAAGGTGAACTAAAGGGAAATGGCGAATGGAGTTACAAAAAGTGAGGGTAATCAGTGTGAAGAGACTACTGATGTTTGCTAATTGGCACTTACCTTAAATCTGGCTCCTCCTCTCCCACAGAAACTGAGAAATAGGGCTCCTCTCTTTCTTGATGATTACCTTTCATAAGATATGGTTCCTAGTCCTTGAAAAAGACTGTCATGGGTTGTAAAACTGTCAAAGGGCTGGAGAACTTTTTCATCTCTAAGGGGCAGAGGAAATTTATACTACCAAGTTTTCTCAAGTAAAAATTCTAAGAAAAATAGATCAGGGAAGGATAGTCAGGAAGAGAGGAGTCTGAAATTAAGTCAAGCTGAGTAGACTGTTAAGGTGATCTCAATTAACTGAGGCAACAAACCATTGTCACTGTAGGAAAGGTACTGTGTGTTGTGGTGAAGACCCCAGACTGTGTGCTTGGATTCCCCTCCCTTTCCCTCTTCACACACACACACACACACACACAGCTGTGCGACTGTAGGCCAGACAACCTGAACTACAGCTTCCTAGCTTGTGAGAACAAGAACTGTACCCAGGGTCTAGCATAAAATAGCTGCTCTGTATGTATTAGCAATCATTAGTGTTCTTTTCACTATCTTTACCGTATTAATACTTGGCAATTTAACACGTTAAAAGTGCTATACTCTGGGAGGGAGAGAAACCAGTTTCAAATGGTTAGAGGAGATATGAATTGTAAGAAGCTAGGCCATAGGACACCGGTCTGGCCTGCCTCTCAATCATAATGTTCCTCTTGGAGATTATTCAAAGTGACAACCACTTTAGGACTCATGGTTAGAGATTTGAGCGTAGGATTTGATGGCTTGAATGCTGTATCTCCCTGGAGGCTCAAAGTGCTATCTCTCCACATCCAGGTGCTTTGCCCACACCAGTCCCGGAAGTTCTCACACCAAAGCCTGAACTGAGGAGGGGTGACCGAAGTTCCTTTAAACGGAGTCCATGGCTACCCTTACAAACCAGGGTCCACCACTAGAGAAGACACGCACCACCATCACTCACAAGACCCCCATTGGTAGTGCAGCCATCCTTCCCTTACACAACCTAACACAAACGACCATAATGATTCCTGGGCAAGCCTCTGGCAAAGCCCCAGAGGGACCACAAAACAGCGAAGGGCAGAGACCTCCTTGAGGTAAAGCTTCCAAACAGCTCAAAGAGCCCAATGCCTCTGGTACTTCTCTGCAAACCACCGCGGCCATTGTGTTTGGGGAGCACAAGTGTGCCACTCCACTGACAGACACAGAACTTCTGCAGAGTCACCAGTTCATAATCCTTTCTCAAATTTCAGGTAGAAAGAAACCCCCAGATTCATGAAAGAGAAACCACATGAATTATTTTCCTTTCTCCCTGATTTCTTTGCCAAATAGCAAATGTTGATGTATTAAAATTGCCTTAATTATTCCATTGAGTCATCCCAGCAATTACATTCTCTCAAATTAAAAAAATGTTGTAAGACTTTTAATAGAAATAAACTTGTTCAAGCTGTAAAAAAAAAAAGTTCTAACCCTTGATAGGAAAAGACCTGTTCAACATGTTTAAAATCACAAATTCTCCTTCACAAGAAGTTTTTTTTAATATTTGTAGACTCCCAAATTCTTGTTTTTCATGTGAATATAATCATTTCTGCTAAAACGGTATTACTCAGTTGAGCAAACCCCCTTCTATGGTTTCAAAGACAGCAACATAAAACAATATGTATTTCTTACCTTCTAGTTCCAGAGGTCAGAAGTCTGAAATGGTCTCACTTGTGGTCTAGGGAGGTCAAGGTGGAGACAGAACTCTGTTCTTTCTGGAAGCTATAAAGAAGAATCCATTCTTTTGCCTCTTTCAGCTTCTAGAGGTTCCGAATATTCTTTGGTTCCTCCACCTTCACAACCAGTAATAGATCCTCTAGCCCTCACCACATCACTAATTCCTCTCATGCTTCTCCTCCTCACTCTCTTTCATTCTATAAATACCCTTGTGATTCCATTGGGGCCACCTGGACAATACAGGCTATGGTCTCCATCACCCAGTCAGCTAATTAATAATATTAATCCCACCAGTAACCTTAAATCCTCTTTGCTGTGTGTCCTAGGATGTTCATGAGTTCCAAGGATTAAGATGCAAGACATCTGTGGAGAACCATTATTCTGCTTACACAAGGGTGGTTAGGAAAGAAATGTGGAAAAGGAGTAAGAGCCTTCCAGGCTCGCCCACCAGCAGAACCACTGTGTTTCCTGAATTCTAAGTCGCATTATTATCAGAATGATACACAACACAGAGGACTGAAGCCAGCTGAAAGCTTAGAGAGTTAATAATAGCTCACCACCAACCTTAATCAAGGCAAGTTCTAGGGCCTGAGAGTCTAGTGCTCAGGAGGGTGAAATTGGCTTTTAACAGAATAAGCCTCTTAAATGGAATCTTCAGTGATGTTTATAAAGATGAGTGAATTATGTTTGAAAACAAAAGTGCTATTGGTCTTCTATAGTGCTATGCAAAATATGGATGAGTCCCATGTGCATTTTTGACTTCGAAGTAATTTGTAACAAACCACTAAAATTGAATAAATGAGATATATTGAATAAGCCCTAAAAACAGAAAATAAGGCAGTATAAAAAGAATTAATACTTGAACAGCCCTTGATTTCCACATGATAGAAAGTAGCTGAGAAGTTTCAGTATTGCTCAGAACTAAAGCAACCAATGAATAGTTACACTCTAATCATGTGTGTGTTTTTAAATTTGTGATTGTAGCAATATAGGACCCATTGTAGACTTTTATAAAGAAGAGAATAAACAGCAGATTACAATCAGACATGTCAATAAAATGTTTTGTACGATGGAAGCAAAATTGCTTATGTTTGTTGTGGAAAGCTCCCACCACAATGAAGGGTTAGAAAGCTCTGTCTACATGATAGTCTTAACAGCAGTTTCCTTTGTAAAATACTTGAATCCTCTGGTTTTAACTTCTGAGATACAGTTAGATTTGTCAAATGGAAGCAGGCCTGTTGAAAAAGACTATCAAGTGGAATTCACCTGACCTGAACTGTTTGGGAGTCTGGTTTCTTTATTCTGAAGACCATAAAGGAGTTCTTTATTATCAGTATTGGAAGAACCGATGAACATTTCTGGTGTGATTTTGGAATGCCACAGATTATTAACTTTTTGATGGAAGGAGTTATAACACTCTCTGCTCTTTAAATGTTAGTTTACATAATGGCTCTGCCAGATTATAGAGTTATTTCAGGGGCAACAGCAGAAGTTTTAAATTCCTCAAAAGGAATTATTCACAGGATAATGATAACAATCATTATCAACAAGATAAGGCCCCATTTCCTGACAGATTCTCAGAGGTAAGTGTTCCGTAGATAGCAAACATAAAAATCGTCTATTCCGAGGCATTCTTTCCACTCCGCCCCCCCCACCCCATCCTTCTATTCACTGAAAATTATTATAGGAAATAAAATCTGTCTTCCCAAGTTTTCCATTAAAAAACTGATTTGTGTGCTCCAGGAGGGTGGGAAGTTTGTCATATATATGTTTCATACAAAGGAAAACACATTGAAAAGGCACAATTTATATTTAGCAACTGCAGGGAACATCTGTTAACTAAGGGACGCATCTATTATTCAAGGCAATCATCAACATAACTATGCGATCATTTGTCTGAGAAACCTGAGCTTTGAGTTCAGAGAGAAATCTCTGCCTCTCCTTTGGGCTGGTGCAGAGGAGAGCAGGGTTGTGGTTTGTATCAATTGGATTCTTGTCAAGATTATTCCCCTTGGTGGTGGCTTGACTATAGCTGAGAGAAACCTCTTTCACTCCCCTCCCATCCATCACGGATTTGTTGGATACATGGCTAAGTGATCTGGGTGGGGGAGCCCAGGAGTGATAGAGTCGTACAGGGCTGATACACAGAGTGTCCAAAGACTCGGCCTGTGAAGGTAATACCCAATTAGGATGGGTCCTGGCAAGAGGACAGTGAGGTCCCCCGCTGAGCCACACAGTCTTTAGCTCCAGGCCCAGAAGGTCCCAAGGGAGGCAGTAGGATTGTTGGCACACCCTGAGGATACTAGTGGAACTTAAGACAGCAGCGACTTATTGATCTGAAATATTCCAACATTTTAACAACTGGTCCAAACAAACTGAATATAAGCTCCAGTATAAGCAAAGGAAAGTTCATCACTGCATTACGTTTGACCCCCTCCCCCCACCCCAAAAAAGTAGATCTATGTGGCAGGCATTTCTATCGTGAGATGAAATCTTTAAGATATTGTTCACTTTAAAGAACTATTTTAAGGAATGAAAGGGTCCCGCCGAAACTCAATAAAACTACTCATGGATCTTTCTGTATTAGCTCATTTTTACTCATAATAGGAGATTGGTTTTTTGAACATTTAATGTATCTCTGCAGGGAATAATATAGCATAATGGAAAATGCTCACCCTGCAGGGCTTTCCACCCTCCTTCAAGATCACGGTCCTACCATTTATCACCTCTGCAAACCTGGGCAAGTTGCTTCACCCCCGTGTGCTTTGGCTGCTGTAGCTACAGGTAAGGCCAAGGGTACCTACTGCACAGCTGTTCCCACTTCTGGATTGAGCACGTCTGCAGCACTTGCCACCTGCTAAACATGGCAAGCTTTGTTTCCTATTTCTTGACTGTGTCCCCCAACCACAGTGTAAGTTCCATGAGATTTGTCTTTTTTTTTTTTAAAGATAACGCCTTTATTTATTTTTTTTAAAGATTTTTATTTATTTCTAGGAGAGAGAGAGAAAGACAGCGTGAGCAGACGAGGGTCAGAGAGAGAGGGAGTCGCAGACTGAAACAGGCTCCAGGCTCTGAGCTGGCAGTCAGCACAGGGCCCGACGCGGGGCTCAAACCCAGGAACCGGGAGATTATGACCTAAGCGAAAGTTGGACGCTTAACTGACTAAGCCACCCAGGCGCCCTGAGATTTGTATTTTTTTTTAAGTTTGTTTGTTGGTTGGTTTATTGAGAGAGAGAGAGAGAGAGAGAATCCCAAGCAGGCCGTGTACAGTTAGCAAAGAGTCTGATGCAGGGCTCAATCCCATGAACTGTGAGATCATGATCTGAGCTGAAATCAAGAGTCTGACCCTTAACTAACTGAGCCACACAGGTACCCTGATATTTGTCTTTTATTTTTTAAATCACTATTCATTTTTATATCTCCAGTGCCTCGATTTCTGGCTGGCACATAGTTGTTGATCTATATTCATCTGTTGAAAAAAACAAATAAATTAATATTGTCCATGTTCTGGATGCTTTGTATGTAATAGGAGGTTCTCTGCTGCTATAACAGAACACCCGAGTGAAAGTGGTTTAAATACTTAGGAAACGTGGTGTGCTTACCAGAGTGGAGGGCTTGTACTACCCAAGTTGAAGCTCTGTCTTCAAGCGTTTTACTCTGCTTCCTCTCCACTTTTCTGTCAACAAGCTGATTTTTTTTTTTATGCTGTCAAACGTTTTCCAGCAGCAGTTGGGAAAATTTAGTTTCCTACTTAAATCAAAGGGAGGTAGAGAAAATGTCTCTCATATCCATGGGGCAAAAGCCGTTTCCTTGGATCAGGCTGAACCTACCTAATTCATGAGCTCATCCCGTTTGTTCACAAACTTGAGCATGTTTGAGACTCCCCTAGAGAATTTGTTAAAACACAGATTTCTGGGGTCCCCTCCTCTAGTTTGTGATCCAGTAGTTCTCAGTTGGAGCCTAAGAATTTGCTTTCTGACAAGTCGCCAGGGGATGCTAACGCTGCCTGCCCAACCATACTTGGAGAATCTTTGCCTTAACCTCTCTGCATCTTCAGGGAAAAGCCAGAAACCACCTGGCTGAGGCCTGAGTCCCTGATCAATCAGTGGCAAGAGGGATGTAAGGGCCAAGGCAGGCTGGGATTTCAGATGCCACCCCTATTGCTGAGGGCAGGAGCAACTTCCCCAGACCTTCACAAGATACAGTAGGGAAGATGTCAAGTACAAGGAGGAGAAGAATGGATGGGTTCTGAGTCAGAAAGTGGCAGCCAGATAACTCCTTTTATGTAATTGGCTTTTAGGAAATCTGCACAGAATCCTACATTTCTTTGTTTTCTTCAGAGAGTTCTCGTGACTAAGATTCAACTATCAGTGTTCAGTGGATTTCTTTTCCTTTCAGTGCCCTCCTACTTTGCATATACTGAGTCAGCTGCTTTCCACTATGGTTTATTTTATTCATCTATTTAGTTCATGTCTGAGGGTCTGCTTCTCCAAGGCCCTAAACACTGCTCTTGGATAATCCATAGAAAATAAAATAGCTCTATATTTGAGTGTCATTTAAAATTTGGATGTTGGGGAGGCAATGGAGACCAATGTCTTGGAGTGAAATTATTTATAATTTTTAAATATTTTTTTATTTTGAGACAGAGAGAGAGAGAGAGAGAAAGGGAAAAGGAGGGAGGGTGGAGGGACAGAGAGAGGAGAGAATCCCAAACAGACTCCATGCTACCAACCTGTGGCATGAACCAATGAACCATGATATCATGACCTGATGTGAAATCAGGAGACAGTCACTTAACCAGGTGAGCCACCCAGGTGTCCTTGGAATACCTTTAAAATACAAATGTCATGGCGCCAGGGTGCCTCAGTTGGTTAATCACCGTCTCTTGATTTTCACTGAGAACATGATCTCATGGTTGTTGAGATGGACCACCAAGGGGAGTTCTGTACTGACAGTGAGGAGTCCACTTGGGGTTCTATCTCTTTGCCCCTACCCCCACTAATGTGCACATTTTCTCTCTCTCTTTCTCCCTCAAACTAAATATATAAACATTAAAAAAAAAACCAAGAATCGGGGCGCCTGGGTGGCTTAGTCGGTTAAGCGTCCGTCTTTCGCTTCGGTCATGATCTCACGGTTCATGGGTTCAAGCCCGGCGTCGGGCTCTGTGCTAACTGCCAGCTCAGAGCCTAGAGCCTCTTTCAGTCTGTGACTCCCTCTCTCTCTGACCCTCCCCTGCTCACGCTGTCTCTCTCTCTCCTAGAAATAAATAAAACATTAAAAAAAAAAAAAAACCCAAGAATCTATAATACAAGATAAAATGTGTCGAAGTCTAATAGAAAGATTTGATTTATCTGAGTTCTGCCTGATTTCTTTACTTCATTGG
The DNA here is from genome assembly GCA_017311185.1 of Proteles cristata cristata. Lineage (NCBI taxonomy): Eukaryota > Metazoa > Chordata > Mammalia > Carnivora > Hyaenidae > Proteles > Proteles cristata. The sequence goes on along the minus strand of JAESUZ010001011.1, from coordinate 673,314 downwards.
CCTCTTCTCCAAGCCATGCTAACACAACATCTACCTTTAGTTTGATTTTCATCTCTGACTTGAAAAACCATCAGGAGGAACAATTCAAGCTTGTTTTAAGGTGACTCCTATGCTGCTTCCTATATGTTTGCTTTATTTTTGAGACTAAGGACCCACCTTGCAATGAGAACATTCTCTTTTCTAACTTATGTATTATTCTAAAAGATATTACTTTTTATAAATACCATATTAACTTTTTATGTCATGGTCAATATATTTTTAAAAGATTTTGGAACAAGGTTGCCAGTGAATATTATGGCTATTATTCAAAAGTGGAGTTGTTCATTAATTTGCCTGAAAATAACAGATAGCTATAGAGAAAAGGAAGTCTAGTGATAACTCTGTTCCATCAGATTTTAGTTATAAGGAAGAACCAATTCATTTTGGCAATGCTAAGAAGGAAAAGAAGGGAACTGAGCCCCAAATATCAGTGAAGAATTGGGAAATATTTCCTAAAATATTTTTTAAATGCCCATTGAGGAACCTAAATTTTTGAGTTATTCAGTAGGAAATCAGAATTACCTATGAAGAAAGAAATAAACTTAATAATTACCAAGATGCACACTGAAACTTTGAATCTTTGTGGTACATAAGTTAAAAAAATATATATTCTGATTACTGTGATGTTGACATGTTAAAAATCCAACATATGGTAGATAAAAATGCACACATACTTTTGTTCACATGAGATCATAAATAATGAGATATTAATTTTTACAATTAATTCAGAATTCTCAAATACACTTTATTTATATACCTACTGTTTCTCAAGGTTGTTAGCAGTATTAACTGTTATTAAACACTCAGGGATTCAGGATCAAGCTTATTATCAGTAGTTATTAGGTGCTCACCAGATGTTTGTTCCAATTCCTTATTTTCTCACACAGTCAATATGCAAGAATTGACTACAATCATTTTACACAGAAGATTGAAGTTCATTGTGTTTAAATCTTTCACCTAATATCATGGAGCAGAGAAAACACTCAAACTTTACCCCCACTGTTCCAATGACTGTTCTCTTCTTTCAATGAGATGTGATATTATCTTCCCACTCATAATTTGGCCTGAAAATTCTTCCAAGTTTTTGGCTGATTTCCACTACAGTCAGAGAATCTACTGTGAGTGATTTTTTATGGCCCAGCATATTGTCAATTGGTTTCTGGTATTGTTGGGCTCAATGTTCTATTATTGGATATAGTGTTCACTGTATTAATCAGAGCAGATCTGTAAATTATGTCGTTAATGTCTTCTACATCCTTGCTGCCTTTTATCTACTTTTTTTTGGTATGTGTTATTGAACAAGTTATAGGAATATCTCCCATCATGACTGCAGATTTCTCCATTATTTCAGAAATCTGATTATTAATATAATCCTCCTACTCCATAATGTTGCCAAAATGACTTCCATGAAGTAAAATCAATTTATTTTATTATAGTATTTTCTTGTCATTAAAAATCATCAATCATAAGATATACTATTTCATATATTATAAAGAAAGGAAAATTCTTGCTAAATAAAACCTGTTATCATATACCACAATGACAATTCTACATAATTTTGTCATTCAAGACTCATGTTCTTAAATTCCTTTTATTTCTATCAAGTCATCTAGAGCAGAGATTTCTACTAACTTCGGTTGCATTGCACCTGAATCAGTAATAAAGCAAACCATAGCTTCACCTACTTGTGGGAATGTTCTTGTGGGTCCCCTAAGGTACTTGGTTTTTGCTCTAAAAAAATAGAAAATCAAATTGAGTTCATGCTTCTACTTATGAATCTGTGCTTCAAATGTATGGCTCACTGCTGTTTGTGACTTTCTTCAAGAGCAATATATATTTTTGTTTCAATTTTGAGTCATTGTCCAATGTTTTTGAAGCTGTCTTATATGACCATTGAACTTGACACATGCAGGATCAACCACACGGATCATTTAATTGAAGTGTGATGTTCCATGGATGCCCCCTGGCCAACAGCAACTTAAGACTTCAGTTAATTATAAGATTTAACCAGGTAACAGAAATGCGACTCAGACTGATGAAATACCACTCTCATCCATCTGACTCATCCTTTGATACTGTTAAATGTTACACTTTATTATATAGTGTCTTTCACTCTTTAACAGTAAGAGGCATAAATAATAGCAACTCAAATTTCTGAAGAACAAATATCATGAATAACCCAAAGTGTGACAATTCATTAGCATTAGATTTCACTGGAGTCCACAGATGATGTTCAGTACAGGCTTGATGACAAGGAAGGAGGAAGAACAGAAATGAGAGAATGCCTCACTGTGTCACTGTGCGTGGCCCTCCCTGTACTCTGCTCATTTCTTCCGGAAAAGGTATTTTTCATCTTGGAAACATCTTTTTCTCTAACCATGAGGTCCGAATGGGAACCAGAAAATTCTTACACGATCCCCAGCTCCATAGTTATAGATTTTGGTTTAAAGATACCACCTGAGCAGGGCTGGACCAAGCCTAGTAACACATTCTTCAGCTCATAATAATTCTTCTAGTTGTAGGCATATACACAATAGAGTCCAATTAGAAACTTTCCCTTGGGATTTTTCAAAATGAAGTTGAAAAAACGTGTGTGTGTGTGTGTGCGCGCGCGCGCGTGTGTATCTGTTTGGAAAGCAATGAAGATACAAACACTGATGATGTCAGAAATCACCATTTTAGCCCTGAAGAAACACAGTCTGAGATAATTTGCCTGGCACACAGCAAAAAAGGGGAGGTACAAAGACAATCCCAATGGCTTTAATTCTCTAGTTCCTCTTATTGAGACTCTTCTACAGTTTATATGGGCCAAATAATCCTCCATTTTGCTTAAGTATGTTTGCATTGGATTTCTTACATTTACAACAAAAACTGTATTAGCTCTGGATAATATAGTTATTTAGAGAAATAGGCACTTAGCATGTGTTTATGATTAAGGATAACATAATTATAATTATTTTGTGTGATAGCAATTGTCATTTAATCACAGAAAGTAAAAACACAATATTTTAAGGTTTATAGAAGTGAATAAAATTTTCACTGAGGTTTTTTTTCTTTACTTTTCTCATGTTTTAATAAGAAATATGTGAACAAATATTACTTGTAACTTGGGAAAAGTTAAATGTAAAAGTAAAAAATAAAAGGTATTCAAAGTAATATAGTCCTCTCTCAACATATTGAAAAATGCAGCCTTTTATTCCTTCTTGGATGCGTTATTATATAATCAAAATAAATTATAATTATAATTACAATGACTGTGCTTCATATGCTCAATGAGAATATATTGAACAAAGAATTAGATGCCAGCAGGAGTTTTTCAGTTTGACATACTGACAGGATCTAAGTAATTCTCATCTTGCTCTGAACTTTAATTATACACACACACACACATACGCGCACATACATACACACATATATACACACATGCATGAGTATATGTTACAGGCTTTTACCTATGCATATTTTTAAAAGGATTCCTGAGATACAAAACTAGATACACCAGTCTAAAGGGAATATCATAGCTTTTTTAAAATTAAAAAAAAATTGTGTTTGAATTGATGCAGTCAGTATCAACACTTCTGTCTGAATTTTAAAATAAAACTTCAATGATTCTATGACTAACAAAACTGTCCCTCTGGTACAAATGTAAAGATCTCTTGATTGAAGTCTCCCAAGACAGAGCCAACACTAATATTTCCTTAGTAGTATTGAAAACCTTGAGACTTTAATTTGACTTATAGAATATCCAAACACAAGTTATAAAAATAATAATGATCAGTGTTTTCTTTTGAAATTATAGTCTCCTAACTGAAAATAGACAATATTGTATTTGAAACCATATGAAGCCAACTTTAAATTTTTATGAATGAAAATATTTGTTTTCACTATTAGATTTTATTTCCAATATAGAGAATTAACCATTTTCTTACACCAGGAACATTTATATTTGGAAATTAAATGACAATTCTATTGATTACTTCAGTATGTTACTTCTGTTTTCACACTAAGGGAAAGATGGTATTGGAACTAATGAATTAAGTTCTCAGATATTTTATATAACTTTTATGTTAAGTGGACCATATGCTAGAGGCTGCTGATTTTGGAGACTGAAATACACGGATCTCTACAATCAAAAGAACAACAAACTTCTCAAATGCTATTTGCCACTACTTGACTAAGTAATGGTCAGGTACTTTTTTATTTTTAACAGAGAATCTAATTCTGAAAGAAACTTACTTTCTAGCTTTACAACTATCTGGCAGTATTGAGCTCTCTTTAAGTTCCTTTGATGTAACATTGACATGATGTTGATGGCAAGTTATTTTATCATGGAAGAGAGTCAGACACTATTTGTTGACTTCCCTTTAGATTTAAACATTTTTCTAAAAGAAATAAAAAGTATGTATTGTTTACCAAAATTAATTATCATCTGTAAGTAAGGTACCTCCACGATGCCTCAATTTTAGTATGAAATTAATGCAATAGGACTTGGTTTGAATTCACTGTTTTCTATCTCATTTTGAATATGTAACCATTTCCCTGTTTCTGAGATAGAGATGTGACTCCAATTTATCAGAAATAACTTATTTAGATCCTTTTTAAAAATGTGATTTACTACTAAAGAGCCAATACCAATAGCCAGCCTGAATCAGAAATTCAAATTTATCAGGCCAGTTAGTCATCTTTGTCATTAGCTTCAAGGGCTATGAAGGTGCGTGTTTTCTTTCTAGGCATCATTGTTGAAAGGTGCAATTATCTTTTTAAGGTTTGACTTTACTCATTATTTTATCAATTTATTTACTCATTTACTCAGTCATCCATATCTGCATTTCACTCATGATGGAAACAAGAATAATATTGGAGCTAATTAGATCATACAAATTTTTCAACTGTAGGTTATAAATTTGGATCTCAGAATCCTCTGGGGGAATCATTATCTATCAATAAAGAAGTGTTACTAATTAATAAGGAGCATATCAATGACCCATAAACAAACCTGCCAGTGGGAAACATTTTTAATCGGACACAGCTAGTAGCCGAATCAGTGTTAGGTACCAGGAATACAGTGGAATGGAACACTAATAAGGTTCCTGCTATCATGGAGATAACATGTAAGTGAAAAGAGACTCACATAAATACAAAATAGAGTGCTATGATATTGAGGGGGTTGTTGACCTCTTTAGATAAATCAGAAGTGATTTCTTAGAGATGATATTTGAACACAGACTAAAGAGGTAAGAAGGAGCCTTAAGTCAGAAAAGACAGTACCAGAATCAAAGGACGAGGAAACTAGCAAGTGCAAGGATTTTGAGGCAAGAATCTGTTTGTCATTATTGCGAATCAAAAGGAGGCCCATGTAGCCATGTGGCTATAATGTAGTGCCTTAGAATGCAATAGATCAGAATAGTATGTATATGCATATAAAATGTTATAATATATGTCCTATATATCATGTCTTATATATGTCTATATACATGTATGCATAAGCATATATTATATTTATATTTTTATATATTTTTTTCTAAGGAAAACACAAAAACTTTTACTATGGAATTAAAAGCAGGCAGCAAACACAACCTATTTTGCATTTCTCCAAAGATACTGGAGGGGGGGAGGTGTGCATATATTCTTTTACACAGGATTTTAAATGGCTGATGCTGACAATACAATTTACTATAAATCTGAAAAAGCAGTACATATTTCTTTTTTTTTTTTAATGTTTTATTTCTAGGAGAGAGGAAGACAGCGTGAACAGGGGAGGGTCAGAGAGAGAGGGAGTCACAGACTGAAACAGGCTCCAGGCTCCGAGCCGGCAGTCAGCACAGAGCCCGACGCGGGGCTCGAACCCACGAACCACGAGATCATGACCTAAGCGAAAGTCGGATGCTTAACCGACTAAGCCACCCAGGCGCCCCCATATTTCTTAAACAAAGCATACCTGTTGTGAAAATGATGCTCAGTATCCAAGTATAACGTGTCAAAAAGCAGTGCTTACCCAGGGTGAGGAGGACAGGCAGCCTCACCGCCGGTGACTGTACCACATATTGTCCTACTAAGGACATGATGTATACATACATATGTCGTATTATACATGTGACATTTCCTTTTCTGAATATTATATTTCAAATGTATTATATTGTTGGTACTTCCAAGTTTCAAGTTAACAAGCACGAAGTCTATAAGAAAATGGCAGGCTTGCGTCTCCTGGGTGGCCCAGTCGGTTAAGCATAAGATATCAGCTTAGGTCATGATCTCACAGTTTGTGGGTTTGAGCCCCACATCAGGCTCTGTGCTGTCAGCTATTCAGCTATTTTCAGATTCTGTATCTCTCTCTCTCTGACCCTCCCCTGCTCATGCTGTGTCTCTCTGACTCTCAAAACTAAAATTAAAAAAAAGAAAATAAAAAAAAGAAAAGAAAATGGCAGGCTTTCTGCCTCTGTGCTTTCGGGGGTAGATATTTTATTATTGTTTTGTATCCTTGGAACCTCAGAAAAGGGAATGGTGTGTGCAAAAGATGCTTATAAGGCATATTGGGAATCTGTGGGTGGAGGTGTTTCATGTAGTCTTTGTGTGAGCAGAGACTGTATCAGAGCTGTCTCCTTACCCCCTTCATCAGTACCACTCACTTCCCTCCTCTTCTGGGCTCACTCACCTTTAGTCGACAATTCATATTGTTTCTGTGGCAGTTTTCAGTATCTTAACATTTCCTGTATAGCAGGCCCACCCAAATAAACATTATTTTAACTTAGGATCATGTCATGCACGATAGCATACTTTCTACTATCCGAGGACAGAAAGGGGACTATGCTGCTTTCACCCACTGCTTTCGATGTCTGGCAGCTGCCTGCCTCTGTCTCTGTGCTTTGTTTATCAGTAAGAGGAGCTGCTGTTGATGTTGAAAGTTCTCCCAGTTACCCTGGGTCTGACGTGGATGAGGAGAGGAAAGGGCAGAGTTACAGCTTTGATGTTGGCATGTTAGAAAGTAGAAAACAGAATAGCTTAGCAGCTAGAGAAATGTTGCCTTTGGATCATGAACAGAAGGGCCAAGGCAGAAGTTTTATAAATAAAAGAGAAATTTCTCTCAGACTTCATGACGAAAATCTTTAGTGAGGCCACTTAGTTTTCAATAAAGTTTTCAGTTGGAGACTAATTCTCTTTTAGGATTGTAATTATATTTTATGACTGATTAAATATAGAACAATAAAAAACTAATCAAGCCTCTACTTCTCCCTCTTAAAAACCACCTACATTAAATTTTAAAATACATATTAAGCATATATATCTATATATTAAGTGCTTTGTGCATCGAAATCTCCATTTCTATTCTTATTGCTATGGAAAAGTAAGTATTATATGCCTTTCAAATAAAACATTTCTCTAATTAAATCTTATAAAAATATCAGGAGCTATCAGTGTAAGTGGTTGTAAAACTGATGGTAATATTTCACAAATTTTAGACAAACTAATAATAGATATTTAATACTTTATTGATGGTATATTATGTAATTACTTTTATGAGATGGAATACATCTTTTTTTTCCAATAAATTTTATACAGAGAGAAACAAATTGTGAAGATACTATCAATGAAGAGCAAAATTAATTCTTCTGTAATTAGTTCTTCATTATGCTTTCCTAGCTCCTTTGGCTCTTGCCCTACTGGCTTTCTCAGTCTCTGGAAGGCTTAGCACGTTCCTGCCAAAGGGTCTCTGCACAGACTCTGTCTTGCTCATCAAATGTTCATACTCTCCGTAAATGTGATTGTTGAGTCACACTGAATCCCCTCTGGATCTAGGCACACCATGAGTACATGATAAATCTATGCTGAATGAATGAATGAATCAATGAAATCCTGAGATAGACCTAACGGTCAGGAAAACTTTCCAAAGGCAAATACAAAATTATTTTTATTGGAGATGGTTCCATAGGGCAGCATAGGGAGATCCTGAACTCACCTCCTCCCACCGACACAATAAAATTGTATCTACGTATGCAAAAATTCTTCTGAAAAACTAGCTGAACATCTTCTCCACAATAAGAGATAAAAGAAGCACACTGAGACCTGAGATCAGGAGGAGAGGCAGAGACATGGTCTCACCAAAAAACCAACCCCTGGTGTGGTGACCCACGTTGGGAGGGATCTCAAAAATATAGAGCTTCTCCCTGGGGAGTGAAGGGCTTATGCTCCACACTAGGCACCCCAACCCTTGGAATGTGTATAGGAGAGCTGAGCCCCCAAAATATCTGGCTTTGGAAACATGCGGGGATACATCCAGGAGAAGCAGAGGACAATGGAGAATGAAATTCAGCTCTTAAGGGGCTGGTGCACAGACTCAATTGCCCCAGGACTCAGCCAAAAAGGTGCAGTTAAAAAGCACCTAGAGCACATGTGAAGGAGATTCATTTGCTAATCTTAAAGCATCTGCAGAAGCCCGTTAGAATTCACTCCAGGGCGTGAGGCCCTGGTGGGTGCCATTTGTGCACTCCCCTCTAGCCTGCCAGCACCATAGGGTGGACTCCACCTCCTACTACTCCCAAGATCCTACTAAAGCCATGGCTGAGCACCTCCCCCCTGCTCCCGCATTCCCACCAAAGCTGATAACTGAAGGTCCACCAAAGTACTTTTCCCTTAGCCCCATCCAGCCCACACAGGGAATGCCCCTTGAGCACCTTGCTCTAGTAGCCAGGGGGATTGTGCTTCAGGGCCCCACAGATCTGGAACAATTAGAGAGACAGTTCTGGGCAGGCTAGCAGCCCCAGGGCACTACACAGACATCAGACTGAAACATATCCCCAGCCTTCCTAGGGGAAGGCCATATGCTTATCACACATCCAGGGGCTGGCTACAGAAGGGTTCTCAAGAAACATAGGCCAGAGGATGTCATCTTTTTGCTATCCCTTGGCCTCATTATAGCTTGCCAGGACATGTGCAAAAGAGTTCATCTATTCATCAGCAGCCCCAATATTTGCAACTGTCACCAAGGGGACAACTCCAGGTCACCTGGTCTGAAAGCCAGCAGGGTTTACACCTGTCCCACAGGATGTATGTATTTGCTTACCTTAAACTCTGCTGCCTAAGGTTCTAGCCTCCAATCAGTCTGAAACTGCGTGCTGACATTTATCCACAGAAGATGTACAGATGACCAAGAGGCATATGAAAAGATGCTCAACATCACTAATAATCAGGATCATGCAAATCAAAGCCGCAAGAACATATCACCTTACACCTGTCACAATGACTATTATCAAAAAGACAGAAAAAACAAGTGTCGGCAAGGATGTGGAGGAAAAGGAACACTTGTACACTGTTGGTGGGAATATAAATTGGTGCAACACTATGGAAAACAGTATAGAGGTTTTAAATTTAAAAAATTAAGAAGAAAAATACCATATGATACAGGAATTCCACTTCTGGGTATTTATCCAAAGAAAATGAAAACAATTATAAAGATTTATGGATCATAATATTCATGTAGCATTATTTACAATAGCCAACATGCACAAACAAGTGTATATCAAAGGAGGAATGGATAAAGAAAATGTGGTATATTTGTTCAATGCAATACTACTCAGCCACAAAAAAAGAATGAAAACTTGCTATTTGCAATGACGTGGATGGACCTATAGAGGATTATGCTAAGTGAAGTAAGTCAGAGAAAGACAAATACCACATGATGTCACTTATACATGAAGTCTAAAAATCAAAACAAAAATCATAACTCATAGATACAGAGAACAAAACGGTGGTTGCCAGAAGAGAGGGGGGGCTCAGAGATTACAAAATGGGAGAAATGGATCAAGAGGTACAAACTTCCAGTTATAAAATAAATAAGTGATACAGATGTAATGTACAGCATGGTGACTAGAGTCAGTAATGGTGTATTGTACATTTGAAAGTCACTAAAAGTAAATCTTAAAATTCTGGTCACATGGAAAAGGTAAATTGTGTTCATTTTGTAGACTTAATAGGGTGATTATTATTTAAAGCTTTTTGTAATGTTTTATTTATTTTTGAGAGAGACAGAGAGACAGAGCATGAGTAGGGGAGGGACAGAGAGAGAAGGAGACACAGAATCTGAAGCAGGCTCCAGGCTCTGAGCTATCAGCACAGAGCCTGACATGGGGCTCGAACTCACCAGCCATGATATCATGCCCTGAGGTGAAGTCGGATGTGTAACTGATTGAGTCACCCAGGTGCCCCAATGGGGTGATTATTTAGCAATACATACAAATACAGAATCAGTGTTGTATACTTGAAACTAATATAATTTTATGTATCAATTATACTTTAATAAAAAAGCTTCAGAACATAAAATTAATTTTTAACAAAATAATTATTTTATTAAATATCATAATACTCTATTCTAAATGAAGTACAATTAGTAGTTTGTTACTCTAAGTTGCTCATTGAAACCTACTTTCTAGAGTTATAATATTTTCGGTTTACTTTATGTCCTGTCATCTCACCTCATGTCTGATTTTAAATTAGTTGTGTATTCTTGGGGCACCTGGGTGGCTCAGTCGGTTGAGTGTCCAACTTCGGCTCAGGTCATGATCTCACGGTTCGTGGGTTCGAGCCCGGTGTCGGGCTCTGTGCTGACAGCCAGGAGCCTGTTTCAGATTCTGTGTTCCTCTCTCGCTCTGCTCCTTCCCTGCTCATTCTCTGTCTCTCTCACTCTCTCAAGGATAAATAAACATTAAAAAAAATTAGTTGTGTATTCTTATATCCTTCCTTTCTTCATCATGACCATTGACACATGTATACAGTGGCAGAATGAACATATTAAGTAGGAATCCAGGGTGGTTATTAGATGCAGTGGAGTTTGGCCACAAACAGATTTGGATTTCAATACTACATTTGAACACTCATCAGGCAACAGGAGCAAAATAATGTTAATTTTGTTTGTTTTTAAATTTTTGGTGGGCACCTGGGTGTGGCTCAGTCAGTTAAGCATCCCACTTTGGCTCATGTCATGATTTCATGGTTCGTGGGTTTGAGCCCCATATCTGGCTGCGCGTTGATGGTGCAGAGCCTGCTTCTCTCTCTCTCTCTCTCTCTCTTCCCCTCTGCCCCTCCATGACTTATGCTCTCTCTCTCAAAATAAATAAATACAATTAAAAAAAAATGGAGGCCTAAAGGACGCCTGGGTGGCTGTCGGTTGAGCGTCTGACATCAGCTCAGGTCATGACTGCACAGTTCAGGAGTTTGAGCCTTGTGGGGGGGGCTCTGTGCTGACAGCTCAGAGCCTGGAGCTGCTTTGGATTCTCTCTCTCTCACTCTCTCTCTCTCTCTCTCTCTCTACCCCTCCCCCACTCCCCCCCTCCCCCGTCAAAAATAAATAAACACAAGAAATAACTGGGGATCAAATACTCCAATGATTATTTTAAAGACAAGTTCAGTAACGAGTATAAACCCAATAAATACAATATATTTTTTATAGCGCCTGAGTTATGTTGTTTTACTCTTCTTTGGTAAATTTATAATTCTAGATACAGTTTAGGCTCTGTCTTGATATTTAATTTTAGGTGCTGTGCATGCCCAATACTAAATTTAGAAAACACATATTTTGTCTGCATATAGATTATAGCTCAAAAATATTTACTATACAAGAAAACATAGAGCTTAATATCAAATTATATTGTAATATTCATTTATATTGAAGGGCCATGCAATCTTATGATTTGATTTTCAGATGCATTTTCAATCCTTTATCTTGTTTTTAATTTGTGCCTTCCTAAATTATCCTTAATGCAAACCATCTCCACTCATCTATGCCAGAGATCTTTGTTAGACTTTAATGCTTCTCTGATTTAAGCTTTAGAATTTTCAGTGATAATTATCATAAGATAACCTTATTTCTTCCTGCTAATACATGTCTTTGAATCTGTGCCCCTTCAGCTGTTCAATCACGACCCTACCTCAGATTTTGAAGAAATGTCCTTGAAGACCACATTGTTGGAAAAGACCATTAAAAGTTAAGATCTGGCAGGGAAGCTAATAGCAGGTCAGAAAGAGCCTAGTATATGCCCTCTGCTAATCTCTTTTACACTTGAGTTTTATTTCTTTCTATTCTCTTCCCTAATGAATACCTGCATTACCATACCATTATGTGTACCTTCAGGCTATAGCAAACTGACACTGATTTCTAAATTCATAGAACACAGATCCAGCCATGACCACTTTGCAATTTCTGAATAAGGATACTGTTTCTCTGTAGGGAAATGTGCAAAAGCATTGACAGGCAGGTTTGAAGTGGTGGGATGAGTCTTAAACTTGGAATGATGGGATCTCTCTCTGTATCCTGGCCTCTCTTAATTTCCTTGGGGACTCTGGAGACTTATTTTAACTTTTCTTTTTCCTCATCTGCAAATAATGGGTCATCATACCGAGACCACAGTGACAGTATCAGGATTCAGTGGGTTTCTTTATGGCAAACAAAGCCTACCACACACGTTGTACACCAGCCTGAACCTGCAATGCACTGAGCGTGGCTTTGACGTCTGACAGAGATACTTGTGATTTCCACCTCAACCACACGTGATGAGCTGGGTAAAGTCAGGCAAGGTGCTTAAACCCTCTGAACATCAGGTTTGTTTTTCTTTTTTTTTTCTTTTTTTTTAGTTGTAAAATAAGGATAGTTATCACTATAGGGTTTATGGAAATAAATTGCCATAAAGAAGTAATGGTACTTAGATAGACTCAATAAACTAGCGTTACGTATAGCAAAATATGGAATGCAAAGTTAGGGAAACCGGTTGAAGGTGATCAACTTAGAGCTGAAAAACTCAGCCCAATTAAATCTTGATACTAAAACCCATTATGCAAATAGCCAGGTTTTTAAATTATATTCAGCTTATAATTTACCCATTCTGGAGTATATCCTGCTGAATATGAATTTTTTAGTTTGAAGAATTAATATCTTAATAAAACTATAGTCATAAATATTAAAATGCTTCACATGTTTTTCATAGCCTTAGCAAATATTTATAATTGGAATAGACATTAAGTGCCTGCATGGCTGCTTCCTGAAGTAATACGTCTTAGTTAAAGAGAGTGTATCATGGTGCCACCCAAAGAGGAAGGGACTGTTCTATCCCTGACAGCCACTGATTTGCTGGGAGACAGCCAGTGAACATGGTGCTAGGTGGTTACTGACAAGAGCATAGGGCTAGCTTCCTGGGATTCCCCCAAAAAAGCAGATGGTCAGCAACTAGTAGGGTATTAAACTAAAGTTGCTAAAGACTATGCTTTTTATAAATTTTTCCCAATACAAAGACTAAAGCCTTTGTTTTCATGGGCCATTGGGTGGATTTTTAAAGTTTATTTATTTATTTTGAGAGAGAAAGAGAGACAGAGAGACAGAGAGAGAGAGAGAGAGAGAGAGAGAGAGAGAAACCTGTGCAGAATCTCATATACAACCAGGGGAGGGGCAGAGAGAGGGAGAGAGAGAATCCTGTCCAGGCTCCACACTGTCAGCACAGAGTCTGACGTGGGGCTCGATCTCACAAAGCATGAAAGAATGATCTGTCCTGGGGGGTAATCTTTTTAAAACAAGTCTGAATGGTATTTCTGGGGGGCACCTGGGTAGCTCAGTCTGTTAGTTAAGCTTCGGACTTGTGATTTCAGCTCAGGTCACGATCTCACAGTCATGAGATTGAGCCCTGTGTTAGGCTCTGCTCTTGGTCATGGAGCCTGTTTAAGATTCTCTCTCTCTCTTCTTCTGCCCTCTCCCCTGCTCGCACTCTTTCTCTCTGTGAAAGAAAGAAAGAAAGAAAGAAAGAAAGAAAGAAAGAAAGAAAGAAAGAAAGAAAGAAAGAAAGAAGAAAGGTATTTCTTTTACTCTTAAAATGCATACAGTCTGGTAAGAAGAAATAGATAAGTAAAAGTATAGTAATACATTGTTACCTGTGGAATAAAACGTTGCACAGTCTACAATGGGAGCACATAGAATGGAGTGGTTAATCCTCCTGGCCAGTGAAAGGCTTTCAAAACGGAAGGTAGGGGTGGTACCACTTAATTACAAGGAAAGTATGAGGAAGAATGAGGGACTAGTGGGAGGGAACTGAACAAGGATAGCCCTCCTGACCCGCTTATAGAGCACAGCCAACTTCTCAGGGGCTGGGTTAATTTATGTATAATAATAATACTACAATGGTATAATATTCCATTTCAGAGTTTAAATACAACCATTCTCAAGATGGACTTAATCATACCAAGCAAATCCATAGTTGAAGAACTCTCTCTTACCTATTATTCAATATAGGAAACTGTATCTAATATAGATTAACTTTCATGGTTAGTTTCCAAAGCATAATAAATGAATACTAGGTATTATTTCATGGCATTCTAAATATTGAGTCCAGAATTTATATTTTACTAATATAAATGTAAATATGCTTTGATTCTATCTTAAATTATGAAACAGTAAGCTTTATTTTTAATAGAAAAAGGAAATAGTTCTCTTATTTCAGTATACAAATGACTAGTTACCAAATTAATAGTATCCGTTAAATTTCTATAGGAGTATAATGTACAATGTATTTTTAATAAGTTCTCAATAAAATTCCATGATTACAGTGTCAGATAAACTTATTCCAGGGTTAGAAAAGTAAGAGTGTAATATGTGTATATTTATCAAGTAAACATAAAGTTATTTGTTGTAATGTATGTTCTACATTTCAGTAATCCACAATCCCATGTCTGGATATAGAAATAAAATTATTCTAAAATGAAAAAGTATGTTTTTTATTCCCAGGCCAACTAAAATTAATGAACCCTGTTCTTACCTATAGGCATCTAATTTCACAATTACCAAATGCTTCAACTAAACAAGTTTTTTCCACATTCAAAACTAAAAATAAACTCATATTACTCAATGTTACATTATTTTAAGATCATTAGTAAAAAGAAATGTGAAAAAGGAATGACCGCTGTTAATTATGCACTGTTATTATTTACTTATTAAATCCACTCTATGAAATATTGAAAAATTCCTTTCAACAATGAGCTCCATCTGTCTTTTTAGTTTGTTGTGCTTTGTCTTATTTTGCTTTTATTTTATTTCATCATTTACAGTCATGATGAAACATGACTAGTAGATATGAATGAAACAGCTTAGTGAAACCAACGGTACAAAATAAATACATGAAATAAAGGCCTCTTGTCTCTGTTTCCTCTTTTCCCTTTAGTTTTTCTCCTGTTAGGTGCCATTTTTACTCTCAACTCTGACAATTAATTAATAGAGGGCTTGTTCAGAGCTATGCTTTTAGCAAAGTAACCTCCTCCTATTGTATTTCTTTGAAGATAATCAATTGGAGTCTCTTTTAACTGTCATTAAGTCTTCACAGCCTCCTTTCTTTCCTCGTTTCATCAGCAAGTGATACATTTAGAGCTATATGGAGCCAATCTAAATTGTCCCCAAGGAAAATAAAAATAAGCTTGATATTATAGATGCTACTAGTAATTTTTAAGACCCTTGGTACCTCAAAATAGAGATTCCAGCAGTCACAACTGACCATATATCTCTTTGCTTGAGACTGAAATGGAAGAAAGGAGAAAAATAACGATAAAGTAGGGACTGTCATGCATACCACAATTTGATTAAATGGGTTTTAGAATGCAGCTAGTTACCATAGAGGGATTTTTATGTTAAGATGTTAATAAATAAAAAGTCAGCCACACAATTTGTGGTTAGAAGAAGGAAGAAAATCTTGAGGGGAGTAAAGAAGACTTTATTTCACATTTAGTCATAATGTTCTTTATATGAGTAATTAAGTCTGAGAATATTGTACTGAACAATGATGATAGAAATTAATAGATTCTAAATGAAGCATTTTCCTTTTATTCTCAACAGCTGTTCATTTTTACTTAGTGTGCACATCTTTCCCCCAAAAAGACAAAAGTAAAATTATTCTTTAGGAAATTAATCACACGCGTCTCATTATTTCATATAAAATGTTCTAAAACCTAGCTTCTTAAATGGAGAATAATCTCTTCACAGCATCAGCCTCAGAATCTTGTCAATGAGGAGTGCAGTGCCACCTTCTGGTAGATGGGGGGATCGCTTTTCTTTGCCTAGAGAGTTAACTTGGAACATTGGAATCCAATTGTGGACATGTATGTAGTAAGATAAATAAACGGTATCCTTAAGCATGTGCTTCATTTACTTTACTATAATGGCACAAAGGGTTAAAATTGAGTCCATTGAGAGCCTGGTTTGATGTATGGTTAACTTAAAAGTATTTCAATCACTATGTCAAACTCAACAAGCCTTAGCAACTTCATAGGTTAAAAGATAACAAATGAGTAATTTATTAAGAAAATTTTTAAGCTCATTTATTATTTTGAGAGACAGAGTGTGAGTGGGGGAGGGGCAGAGAGAGAGGGCACACAGAATCACAGAATCTGGAGCGGCTCCAGGCTCTGAGCTGTCATCACATAGCCCAGTCAGGGCTCAAACTCACGAACCAAACCCTGAGATTCTGACCTGACCTGAGTTGAAGGTAGACAGTAGACTGAGCCACCCAGGTGTTCCATAAGTAATTTCTTTTCAAAAATTTATGGGGCAGAGGTGCCTGAATGGCTCTGTCCATTAAGGTTCCAGCTCTTGATTTTGGCTCAAGTCATGATCTGATGGATTGTGAGCTGGAGCCTTGCATTGGGCTCTATGCTGACAGTGTAGAAGGAGGCTGCTTGGGATTCTCTCTGCACCTGCCCTGCTCGTGCACTCTCTCTCTCTCTCTCTCAGAAATAAATAAACATTTTTTAAAAAAATTAAAAACATGTACAGGGCAAAGAAATATAACTTTCAAGACCAACATTGGAGCCTACTGCATTATATTTTAAAGTTACACGTGTTACTTTAAAGAAGGGGGGTTGGTTTCTGCATGTAAATCTGGATTACATGGAGAATTTACATGCATACTGAGTGAACAGTTTCAGAAGTTCAAGTTTATATAACAGGTGCATAATGATTTTCCACTGAAACACGCTTATATAGACATTACTTCATTTCATTCTCATAATAACCAATGAAGAACTTTATTCTAGATGGAGGAATTAGGAGGCAAACTAGGCAAGTTTCTTGTCCTAGATGATGCAGGGAGCAGTGAGGTAGGATTCAAATGCAGGACAATTCCAACTGTAATGAGTTTACTACAAAGACTTCCCTCAATTCTCCGAATATCTAAACATTGTTCTACATAAGAGGCAAAAGGTTTGATTTGCTTAAGTTTTCCCAAGCATTCATGTTTATTTCCTCATGCCAAAAATATTCAACCAGTTAACCATTAGCAAATATACTGCATGTGATTATACCAACCTGGATGTTATATAATATATATTTCCTTAGCATTTACTCATTTTACATATAGATTATGTATAATATATTATATGGATCTATGATTGCTATTAAAAGGTATAGCTAGGTTGATAAAATTTTCACATGAATCTTAATTCAGATTTTCCTTGCAATTCCAGGGTATTATACTACATGCAAGGGCAGCAACAATAATTCTTTGAATATATAGAGAATATTAAGGTTCTCTACCAAATTTCACAGCTTAGTTGCCAAAAATATAAAAACCTTATTAGGGATCCACATTCACAATGTCTGGATTTAAAATGATTACAACTATACAAGATCTATAAAAAATTCAGAAGATAATTGCTATCAGAATGATTTTCTTTAAAAGGTCAGTTTTTTGGCTATATTGTCTTCAGAAGGAACTCTGTTAGGATCTAGGTTTTTGAAATATAGCTTCCTTTGAGGCCCCTTTTTCACATTAATTTTTAAGTAGTATCTGATTATACTGCTTACATTTAACCTTAAGTTAATATTTCATTACTACTCAGAGCTCTGTTATTATATTTTCTCTTTGAATATTTCTCATTAATTGAATCACTACTAGCATACAGTAGTCATATATTTTTGAACTGAAAAATATCACTGTAAAGTAAAAATAATACAGTGCTTGCTTTATTTACTCCCTTCCAAAGTTCATTGAGAACCTAATATTTGTGTCTTATCATTTGTATTAAACCATTTACTTTGGTAATCAATCAGCAGATCGTAATCTGGCTACAACACAGTAGTATAAGTTAATTGGCAATAATATAGAACAATTCTTCAACCTTAAAAGTGTTGGTTTAACTTGGAATTATACTATTTTATATTTTGTTTAATTTTTTAACTTAAGGGTCTCCTGAGTGGCTCAGTCAGTTAAGTGTCCAACTTCAGCTCAGGTCATGATCTCATGGGTTCGTGATTTCAAGCCCCACATCGAGCTCTGTGCTGACAGCTCAGAGCCTAGAGCCTGATTCCAATTCTGTGTCTCTCTCTCTCTGCCCCTCCGCAACTCATGCTGTTTCTGTCTGTCTCAAAAATAAATAAAAACTCTAAAAAATATTTTTTAACTTGAGTTAAATTTAGTTTTAACTTGAGTTAAATTTATTTAACTTGATTTTAAACCAAAATCATCAGATCATTTGCCTGTTTGATAAACTCACCTAGGCCTAAAGAGCCCTAACTTTGAAACTGAAAAATGACACATTTCTGAGGTGCTTAGGTGGTTCAGTCGGTTAAGCATCTAACTTTGGCTCATGTCATGTTCTTGGGGTTCATGGGTTGGAGCCCCACATCAGGCTCTGTGCTGACAGCTCAGAGCCTGGAGCCTACTTCTGATTCTGTGTCTTCCTCTCTCTCTACCCCTCCTCTGCTCACACTCTGTTTCTCTCTCTTTCTCAAAAATAAACATTAAAAAGAACCACATTTCTTAGTATTGGAGTGAAAAGTGGCATTTATTTTTGAAAACTCCCTAAATATACTTTGTATCAACAATAAGATAACCATTTGTTTCTTTCACTGGAGAATGGAGGCATTTTCCTTACTTGTTCAGGAGACTGTGAAAATACATCTTTGTAAGTTTAAGAGAATTGATACTAATTATTTTGAGCTACAGATCTGGTAGGTAATGCCTATTCCTACACTACATTGGGGATCAAAATCATTGTGTTCACTTTCACACATATTACCAATTTGAAAGGTAATTGGTAATATTACCAACTTGAATTTCAATACACCAAATAGATAAAAAAATTGAATATTGCATTTTATGCCACCAGGGCTGGGGCCAACTGAAGCTAATCAAGGTTCCTATACATTGAGCAAACCTATCTAGTCAGATACTTTCTATATCAAACTAAGGACTGTTTTCTAACCAATGAACATTGGGACGTGATATATCTGTATAGATCTATGAACTCATCTATCCTATCACAAGTTTCCAATACTCAATTTACAAAATTACCATGAACTCTTTTTTTTTCTCTTTTTTGACATTTAAAAATCCCTGACTTTTCTCCCATTAGCTCCCATGAACACATCACTGGTGTGTTCCTTGCCTGGCACATTGAGAGACTTGGCTTTGTAAATTAACAAAAAAAAAATTATGTTTTATTTATTCCTGAGAGGGAGAGAGAAGAGAGAGAGAGAGAGAGAGCATGAATAGGAAAGGGTCAGAGAGAGAGGGAGATACAGAATCTGAAACAAGCTCCAGGCTCTGAGCTAGCTGTCAGCACAGAGCCTGGTGCAGGGCTTGAACCCACGAACAGTGAGATCATGACCTGAGCTTAGACGTTTAACCCTCTGAGCCACCCAGGCGCCACTGTAAATTTTTTGTTTAGTTCTGGTGGTCATTGTTTTACTGGATTAAAATCACTGTGTTTCAAGTTTCATATTAAGTACTAGGAAAAGAATAAATGAAGACATCAACTTTCAGAATTAGAAGATACCTTATAAATCACACTCTCTTATAAGAATACAATTGACTAAGGTGACTTAAAAGTGCTCCTACTATGCACACCTAAATATGTTAGGCAAAAATAAAACACATAAAATTCTTTTAAATGCCTAGCTGAATTTTCAACAACAACAACAAAGAATCCTTAGTTTTCCTTAAAGAAGAAAGAAAGAAATCTGGGATGACAAATGTTCAGTCTATCACTGGGGACGCCTTGGGTGGTGAAGATAAGGGTGGAGGATTGGTCTTAGTTATTTAAAGACTCGATTTTAATGCAAAGGCAGATGCTAAAGCTTTGCATCTGAGAAGAAAGCAAAATGTAGAAAATGAGAGCATTCCACCAAGTTAGGACCCTCAGGGAGCTACATTTGCAAAGACTAGTCTTTAAAAAATCCACCCAATGGCCCATGTGAAAATTTAAAAAAATTTATATTCTCCTAAGGTCTGGAAAAAGTAATTTTTTCCTGAGCTGACACAGGAGCTTAAGTCTTCAACTAATGCAGTTTTGATGTTCAATTTTTTACTACATGTATAGATACAACAAAATGAGAGGTTTCCTATGGAGTTCTGAAATGAGCTAACATAACCATCATACACTGTCTCATACTAAAAGCATTCTCAATAAAACAGAACAAAACAAAAAGCAAAGGTAAGTTTGCAATAAAAATAATACACCAAAAATATAAACAGTACACAAATTAAAAAACAAGACTAGAGCCACACAAATTTGACATGGTAGAGTGGAAATGTGATAAAAAAAATATAAATAGTTTTGGTTACAATGAATAAGATTGAACTTTTATAAATGACTTTAAAACTATAATTTAAATTAATAGTGTCAGTGGTTTGATGAAAACATCATATTGGATAGAGTGAAAGAGAAAATTAGTACACTGAGAGATATATATGAGGAAATTGCCCAGCATGTATCATGTGATTTTTAAAAACTGACAGCTATCCTAATGGCTAAAATCATAAGGTACTTATAAGCAAATAGCAAAGTATATCCCTGTTATTTATAAAGGATATCATAAACACCATTGAAAACCATATCATTAGACCTAAGTGGAGAGGTATATCATAATTTATGTTGGATTAATATTAAAAGTAGTGTATCACTCTTCAAAATGCAAATTTATTACAGTACAAATAAAGTTTCTTTTTGCTTGTTGTTTATTTAGTTATTTTGAGTGAGCAGGGGAGGAACAGAGAGACGGAGATAGAACCCTTAGCAGGCTCTGTGCTGTGAGTGCTGAGCTGCACCTGGGGCTCGAACTCACAAACTATGAGATCATGACTTGAGCTGAAATCAAAGCTGGAGGCTTAACGGACTGAGCCACCCAGGCTCCCTACAAATAACATTTCTGAGAGCATTTTCACAGATTTTGATCTTAAAATTCATATATATTATCCAAAATTGCTGATGATAATTAAAAAATAAGACTGGGGGATGACCCTTATTATATATCATTTTAAAGCACTACAATCATTAAATCAGTGACACTGGTACAAAGTTAAATGGTCAGACTAAAGAAAAACATTCACTTACATGTGCCTAACATATAATAAATGACACATTAGAAGCCTGAAAGAAAATAACAGATTAATTTATGAATGGTGCCAAGAAAATGAATGTCTTACAGAAAAGGAAAAAAAAAATTAGGACTCTATCTAATAACAGCCTTATATATATTATATATGTATATTTAAAATTATATATATAAATACAAACACAGGCTTATCATATATGTGTGTATTTGAAATATTTTATATATATATATCTTATATATATATATATGCATGCCATGGAAGAAATTATTAATACATTTAAACTCACTTAAACTAAAAATCTGTGCCTAAAAAATCCACTTTTTCTCTAAAAACATAAGAAGACATGACTCTGATGGGGGAATAAATATAGTCAAGCCATATAATTCACTAAGAAATTGTATCCACAATATATAGTGAATTATAAAAATTAATACGAAAGATGAAGAATACATGGACAACTAACGGGACAAAAGCATAAATAAACTAAAAGAAGGTGCTCAACTTCAATATTACTTTGAAAGATGCAAATTAAAATAAAACATACTTCTTAAACACATTTTAATTCATTTTAGCAACAATTAATTATGATTATATTAAATAAGAGCAAAGATATGCAAAGATCTGCTTTTGGTAGGAGTTTGAATCAGCACAGATATTCTGGAGGGTAATTAAGAAATACATAGTAAAGAAAATTATACTTTCTATCATCTACCTTAAACTTACTATGACATATATCCAAAAAGGAATTCATTCAAGGAAGTTCAAGGAAGTTATTTATGAAAGGAAAAATATGGGAGGAAATTCTGGTTTATTTGAACAGCTTAATACTACAGAGAAGCTGAAATAAATTATCCTATATATATTGACATGAATAACTAACAAAAACATAGTACTGAAAAATATATAAATATTGATAACAATAGTTAAATACTGAAAAATTAAGTTTATATATTTGGTATGGTTCAGTCAAATTTGTTATAGGTTGTGAAAAACACCAACATCACATGGGAATGATATACAGCCCCACAAGGTTAGAGGCTACTTCTATGAGAATAAGGACGTAAGAGATAAGAAGTAGATCTTAAGCCGTATACACTGCTTTTAGTTCTTGAAAAGCCAGAGGAGAGAAAACAACATTGAAAGAAAAAAAAAAACCCAAAAAACTATTTACCTCAATTCAGGGTATTAAATTATTTTGTATGCTTTTTGTGTTTGAAATATTTCATAGTTTATATTTTAACCATCAAAAAATAAAAGAAAGCCCAAGAAGTTCTTAAGACAAACTTTCTCATTTTATTGAGAAGTAAATGATGTCTAGAGAAAGGGATACATCTAATTTTACAGGAAGTTAGAGCACAGGTCAGAACCAGAACCCAGCCCAGGAAGAATGACCCAAATGTTTTCAAAAAATGGAATGCTATCTTTGGTGTTGTATATTTTCTGTCTTTAAGTTTCACATGACAAATAGAGAAATGTCAGACATCCAGAAGTCTAGGGAGTAGAGCACTGTGTGGGAAATATAATGCAAAGCACTGTGTAATTTAAAATTTTCTGTAGTCAAATGTAGTCAAATTTTTTTAAAAAATTAAAAAAACAGGTGAATTGTTTAAAAATTTATTTTACCCAATATGTTAAAAACATTGCCATTTTAACACAATAATTATTAATGAGGTAGAGTATTTTACATTATTTTTCCATTGTAAGTTTATACAATGTGTATATTACACCGCAGACTTTATTTCAGTGTCGACTAGATACATTTGAGGTGCTCAGTAGGATGTGGCTAGTGACTGTCATATTGGAAAACAGAGTATTAGAGTAAATAGAAGATCCTTCAGTCTGTCTGGAAAAGGTAAAGTAGGCTAACTGGAAACTGATTGCACTTCCATCAATGATGGTCAAAATATGTGTCTTCCAAAATGGGATGTGGACCCTGCAGAGAGGAGGCTGGGGGTCTTCCTAGAAGGGATCTATGCAAGAGACCTTGCTTGTACTTGGAGAGTATAAGATATCTGATCAGAAGCTAAGACAGCCATATGTAGCCTGCAGAAAAGAAGAACTCCTTAGGTCAAGTGGTAAGAACAAACATAGCTGATATTTGCTTACACTCTAGCAATTCTACTCTGTTCAATAAACCAATTTTGCCTACATTAAAATTGTAATAAAAACAAAGTACACTTACATGTAACATAAAATAAACATTCACACATTAACTGCTTTCTGCAGGAATGCAAACTATAACTTAAAACTATATTTTCTTCTGCCATCTTTATTTCAATGATGAGTTCCCTAAGGACACAAAAGTAAATGTTGAAATGTTTACCTTTGCAATTATGCATGGTAATCAGGACTTTTTAAATAGTCAGAAACCCCCAAAACTATATGATTATTTTATTAATTAAAACATATATTAAATACAAGGTTCGTATTATTCATAATTTGAAACTTCTGCATTCACTTAAATCAACTAATTATGTTCATCAGATGACTTTATAAGTAAATAATAAAACTCTGAATTTAGTAATTCAATTTATATTAACAAAACACTGATTTATCATTTAAAAATGGGGTTACTCTTCCATTATTATTTGAAAACAATGGATTCTATTTTGAACATTCTTTTGAAAATCATTGATCTGATTTTTTAGACAAATACAGTACGTTTTTCAATTTGGCTACATCTAGGCAACAAGTACATTCCTCATTGGGTTATGTTCTTCCATTGCCCTCAAAATTTGAATAGAACCATTACAATATAGATATAAGGAAGTTATACTTAAGGAGGTAAACCTATTCCAAACTAATTATATAGTACACTTCTTTTGGGTTATTTGGCCCATGAGTCTGTAGCTAAATACCTGAAAGGTTAAATGATTTCCCCACTAGCTTTGTGAAAAAGCCTATTTCTCAAACCAGTCCTCAACACTCCCATCCCTCATAAACATTAATTTATCTTGATAACTTCATGTCTACTTTCTGATTCTCAATACAAATCTACCCCAAATATTCCCTGTTCCCCAAGTGTTCTAAGTTATTATCGCACATTGTGTTTAATGTTGGATAACATCTTTCTATTTTAATTTAATCTCTTGACTAGATAAGAGCCATCTTGAATTCATTTTCACCATTTTGCCTTCCTCTATACACACATAAAACAAGTTCACAGTTTGGAGAAATAATGGGATACGAATAAACAGGCATCAAGCTTTGAAATGAATCAGGGAATCTGAGCTCCTACTCCTAATAAGTCTTTTAATTGTAATTTCCTGAGTAAGTAATTTTTAGGGCTTTATAAAAATTTTTAAAAAATTCTCCCTTTAAAATTCTGGTGATACACATTTCCTCATTGCTTACACATTTACATATATACATTTTGTAGATTAATAGTTAAAAATTTACTTTAGCAAAATTGTACTATACTAAGTAAAAAATCTTTTGTGGCATTCATCATAGTTCATAGCAATGATCCATGTATTCAAAAACATGAACTGTCTAGCACATGGAGAGGAAAATTGTATTTATTTATTGTTTGTTTGACTGAATTCATTCATTAGCCAGACTTTCCCCAAACACAAAATACTTTCTAAGAATAAATTAAAAGCTGTGGTACTTGGCCTAAATTTAGCTTAATCCAGTAACAAGAAATTATGTGCTGTGGGTCTTATTATTAACACTTTTTTTGAAGTTCATCAAAAGCTTGTCAATACTTTAACTTTTTTCCCCCTCTAACCAGCACACTTAAGACAACTTTAAAAGCTAATTAGTTACTGTGAATGATTAGCAAAGAGTAAAAACACACAGTGAGGCTATCGGTGGTAAGCAGGGATGAATTAATGTGTTTGACAAGTGATGTTCTGTCTGGCCATGAGTTTAAGAAGATACTTCATATGTAGTTTTAATAGCTGAAGGAAGACCGTATTTTCCATGTACTTCTGTTCTCATTATAAAAGGAATACCTGTTCACTGTAAACAATTAGAAAATGGAGATAAGAAAATTAAAATCATTTGTAATTGTAATACCTAAAAGATAACCACTGGCAATATTTAGTGAATTTACTTTTCTTTAGTTGTATAATTACATACACAAAGAGAAAATTAGACTCAAATTATTGATACAGCGGTTTTACTTGTTTTTTAGGTTTACTAATTATTATTTTCCCATGACTTAAAATAGAATTTTATAGGTTAAATCATTTCCTGTGCTGTAAGCTATAACAGTTGAAGATGAGACAAAAAATAAGCCATTTTAGACGTTAGATTTAATCAAAAGGGATTTAACCTTGCTGCAAAGATCAGGTTACGTGTGGGGTTTCTTTCTCAACCACACCTCTTGTTTTCATGCATAAGCAGGGTGCCCTGAATTACCACATGGAGAAAAGCCAACTGTCATTTATGAAGACCTGCCTTGGATGCAAGGCATGAGACATGATACACATTTGGGCCCATTTGTTAGAGAAGTTTAGGTGACCTCAACTAAAATAATATAGAATCAGTAAAATCATGGCTTATGACTCAAATCTAAAACGTACTTACATTTGTTTGTCTACAATAAAAACGGTAATAAGGGGTGCCTGAGTGGCTCAGTCAGTTAAGTGTCCCACTCTTTACATTGGCTCAGATCATGATTTCATGGTCAGTGACTTCAAGCCCCTCATTGGGCTCTGTGCTGACAGTGCAGAGCCTGCTTGGGATTCTCTCTTTCTCTCCCTTTCTCTCTGTGCCTCCGCTGCTTGTGTGCTCTCTTTCTCTCTTTCTTAAAATAAATAAATATTTTCTGGGGCACCTGGTGGCTCCATTCATTGAGTGTCTGACTTCAGCTCAGGTCACGATCTCACAGCTCGTGGGTTCAAGCCCCACATTGGGCTCTGTGTTGACAGCTCAGAGCCTTGAGCCTGCTTCAGATTCTCTGTCTCCCCCTCTCTTTGCACCTGCCCTCACACTCTATCTCACTCTCTCAAAAATAAACATTAAAAAATAAAAAATAATAATTAGTTTTTAAAACTGTAATAAAAGATGTTTAAATTTAGTCTCATAACATCTTTCTGCACCTAAAATTTAGCTAATTTGCTTACAATTTTTCATTTTTCCTTTAAGGTTTCAATTTTTAACATTTATTTGTTTAATATATATACATATTAATTTGCTATAAAATTCAATCTTTCAATGGGCCAGAATAAAAAGTGCTATGATCACATAAATTATGAGTCAAAATTTTAAAAGCATATAATCAATCTGAAAAAATAAATACTAGGCCCGGAATATTTCTCTCTTGGATACTAGATTTATCAACATTACACTATAGTAGGAAAAATCTATTCTTTAGCTAGTAATAAATGTTCTACAAAAATCTATGAGCAAATACTGGGATAAAAGAGAATTATAGATGTTTTTAAGTGATCTAATAATGTGGATAGGCAGATCATAATGGCTCAGTCAGGCTAGAGACTTCTAGACTCAACATTAGGACACATTTAATGGATAAGCTCACACTCAAGTAATTACTCTGAAAAGGTAAAATCATGAGAAAACCCTTCTCTTTAGGCATCTGCCTGTAGCTGTGTGCTCTGCAGAAGAAAGAAGATGAGCTAAACTTGCTTGGAAACAGTTCTATTTCTATGGTTTTATAGAAAACTGAGATATTATCCTTTCTTTCTTTTTTCATTAACTTTTTTTAAATGGTGGGGGATATGTAGATACTTTTATTTTCTCCAGAGCTAGATTAGGATTAGGAATCCTGGCCCTAAAATGTCAAATTTGTTTCATTTTGCTTCAGGAGAAACTATTAATTCTCACTAGTAAGGATAAAAAGATGTGAATCAACAAGTGCAGCCATTTGACTAAATAACATTTTGGGCTTAAAGTAAAGTTCAAGTAGTCTGTGGAATAACGCTGTCTTAAAGAGAGAATAAACTCGTTTGTTTAAAAAAAAATTCTTATGCTAGTAGTAGTGTAGATTCAAAATGCAAATTAGCTCATATTAATTTAGGAATTAGCAGCTGTTGATATACAATATTAACACGTGTCAAAGACTACTTGCATATATGTAATCCACATACAATGCATAAAATAGATTACTATCCATTAATTATAAATTACTGATTGTATAGATCACACATTCTATATTGCTATTATATATATTCATATGTTATGTGTATATTGTGTATGTATCTGTGTGTCTGTGTATATATATATATATGTAGATAATGTTTTGAACTTGAGACCCACAGTTTACATGTATAAAAAATATACATATATATGTAAATAAATTGTAGGCCACAAGTTCAGTACTCTAATAGGTAAATTAAAGCGGCAAACACCTCCAGTTTAATTTGCAATCTTAAAGGAATGGTGTGAGCAACTTTTTTAAATAAAGAAAACTCTTTCCACAGCTGCTGATATGCTTTTCAGGATTTTTGTTTGACTACCGCCAATTTGAGTCCCTAGACTGGAATAAATGCAGAGCCATCTGTTCCGATGCGGCTGTTACAACAGTGTTAGGCTCACTGAAGCAATTGTTTCTATTACCCTTAGAAGTCATGACAGGCTTCACTTTGTAGCCTCCCTACTGAAAAAATTGAGCCTAATTTGTAACCTCAAATCTAATTAGGTTATGATCTTGGTAAAAATTCTATGTGCCAGAATAGCTTAACCCTTTCAGCTCCAAAAAGTTTATTGGTGGCTTGATATGTTGTGTGCCATTCCCAACCCTTGCTTCCTCATTAGCAAATGATTTTTGTATGTAGAATAATGGGGTGTGTTTAATTATGTTAACCACTATGTAATTATAATGTTTATATTGAGAGGAAAAATAGAGAGGAATTATTGAAGTAAATTTTTGGTGGGCCTTGCTGCAATTCATTTGAAGTAAATGGTGCTGTGGATACGGATTTTGTGACTAGTCTTTTCAAAGTAGTAAGGTATAAAATAGGAGGCTCAGTTCAGGCATGTACTCAGAGCTGTCATGTGGAGATCATGAAAAAGAATATCAGACAGAGAGTGTGAAGTAAAAGTGATTTTGCCGGCAAAATGTGGAAGCTTCTGCACTGCAAGAGATCATTATGATCAAAGATTATGCATATCTGATCTAAATAAATTAATGGTAATTTGAGTAAATTTCCATAAAATGTAATGGTAGAGACCATAACATACTAGCAGCTCATTCTTAGCACGAGAGTAAAGGTTTTGCAAGATGATAATATAAAAAGGGTTAAGAAATAGCTTTAATAAGCTAAGATTTCGGGCAACTGAGTTGGTTAAGCGTTCTCTTGGTTTTGGCTCAGGTCATGATCTCAGGGTTTTGTGAGTTTGAACCCTGAATCAGCCTCTGCACTGATGATGAGGAGCCTGCTTGGGATTCTCTGTCTCCCTCTCTCTCTCTGCCCATCTCCCATTTGCACATTCTCTGTCTCTTTCAAAATAAATAAGTAAACCTAAAGAAAATAAGCTAAGATTTAAGGAATTAATTAAGTTACAAGAATATAAACACTGTATAAAGGTAAAGTGCTTGCCAGATGGTTTCCCATAAAGATAGACTAATCATTTAAACGGTAACCCAAATGAGATGGAGTATGCTAAAATACCATTGAAGATACAAACCATTTATTTTAAGGCATTATCATGATATTAACAAAGAGTTATCAAGCTCAGCAGAGAGAATGAAAATTAGGTAAGAAGAGGGTTCTCGGGTTGCCAGAGGCAATACAGACTTCAAAGTCTAGAAACAACAAGTAAAGATAGAAGCTTGATATGCCACCAAAAAGCCAGGATGTTTATGTTTTCAGAAACAAGGAGTCTGTAAGCCAAGACATTCACTGAGATGGAAAACAGGTGGTGACAAGAGGTATTCAAAATCCAAAAGAAACAGAGCAATCAAAACGGTGACAGAGATCTCAGAAGATGGAGGCAGTACCTTCTCCACCTACAGTAGTAGTAATCATTTACCATTGTAGCCAAAATGGCTAGAGAAGGCAGTGTCTGGAATCATCTGTCATTAATAACCGATGAAGGGATGGATAATCAGAAATAAATGGGTGTGGAACTGAGCAACTTGCTTCTAGATATAGAACATAAAGAACTAGTGCATAACTGGGTCTCCTATGGGGGTAAGTAAAGCAGAGACATAATCGCACGTGGTAGGTTGTACGTCAGGAATCAGTATATTAGGGGCTGCGGTAAGGTTGTGGAGAGAGGGCCTCACCTTCATCTGGGAAGAAAGTTAGAAAGATAGGGGCTGGATGGGGGAAGCTGGGGAGGTGGGAGGTAAGATAGAGAAAAATGGAAAAAGGAAAGACTCAGAAATCCAGAAGTCAATGAGCAAAGGGAAAATCAGAATCCACAGTGTGTTGTGAGTAAAGCTTTTCATTAAAAAATGAGTATAAGCTATTAGTTGCTAAAGGACATAGAGCAGTACCCCCTGTAGCCTGGTGATGAAGTTGAGACTTATATAAGTTCGAGATATGGCTGCCTAGTGGTTAGGTGCATAAATACAATAAAAAGAACATCCCTTATTTTTGGTCTTTATCCAGGTCTCAGTGTCCAGAGAGACGGATATTGCAGGGTGGCACAGAGGTGTCTTGTGACAGAAGGACCAGATCATGAGCGTTATTTGTTTTATCCATAGAAAGACTTGCGTGACGTAGAGGTTCTTAAAGTGTGGGCCCTGGACCAAGAGCATGAACATATCTGGCACCAGTTGAAAACACAGAGTCATTGATTCCACCCCAGATTTAGTGTTTCAGAAAGTCTGGGAGTGTAGTCCAGCAATCTAAATTTTATCAAGACCTCCAGGGGATGCCGACACATGTTAAAGACTTTAAAGTCTGAGAATCACTGTTTTGCAGGAAACTACTGTTAGCGGCAGAAAAGGGCCAAACTTTGTAATTTATGGTAAAGCTTGTGTCTGACCCTAAAAAGTAGGATCTAGTGCTTCCAAGGTACACTATCTGAGATTCCATAATATGAAGAGACACACTTTTATAAAGAACTGTTAGATGGTGATGGGATCTCAAGAGATAAGAGATCTAAAGAACCTCTAAAGAGAGAGCTGTGCCTGGTTGCAGAGGAACTTACTTTCTTTGCTTTGAGGAATATTCCATGTTTGCAAGTGCATAGTTATGTTGCACCTGCTAATATAAAAAATTTCTAATGAGAATTCCTTACAGCATTACATTTAATAAAGAATAGGATAGGTTACAGAGAAGGTTTTTCTGAATTAAAAAAACCCACAAAACTAAACGTATAGTTTGCTAACGTCCTAAGCACACAAGCCCCATCTAGTGGCCTTTCTGCCAATAGTTCAGTGAAGGTTTCTAAAAGGGTGCAAGGCAAGTATGGAAGAAGAAACAGACAAGCAATTTAACTCTTAGAAATTTCGATTCCAGCATGTAAGCATCATAATTATGTCACATCCTCTTATGCAAATATTCAAGTATTTTAGAACCAGTCCTAAATTTCAAAACTATCTAGAATCAGAAAAGGAAGAGAAACATTTATTGAATTCCAATTTTGTGCCAAGCCTTCTGTTAGCTGGTTTTATATATTTATAGATACAAGACACGATATAGATGTAGATGACAGATATATACACAGATATAGACATAGACATATAAGTGGCCACTAAATTTGGAAACAAGGGTAAATACATAAATATTTTACTAATATTACAATATATAATAAAATAAAATGGTCTATGCTTCCAGAATACCTCAGTGAAAACAAAAAGAAACAAAACAAAACAAAACTCAGAGGGAGACCTTTTTCAAACTTTCTCCAAGTTACTCAATGTGTTATTCCTATCACACTCTGTGCTTAATTCTGTAGAGCATTCTTCATCCTATGACATTTCTGTTTTTTGTTTTGTTTTGTTTTGACCTAGTATTTTAAGCTCTTTGAGGAATAGAAACACTTTTTTTTTCCACTGTTGTGGAAAACTGCTGCTGTTTATTCTTGGCACCAAACACAGTGCTCAATAAAGTAATCAATAGTTGTTAAATAAGTAAATGCATGAATGGATAAATGTATAAATTACATAATAGATGAGTTACTTAAATCCTTGCTGTTGTATTTCATATTTTATACATATACCATAGACACATAAATGTATATTATTTTCATACTTTTTGAAACTGAATCTCATCAGCAAGTATGGGAGCATCCAAAGAGAGTATGTTCTACATTCTCCAAATATTGATTGACTCAAAATTAAAGTGATTATTGTTTCATTCAGAACCTTAGTAAGAGGGGCGCCTGTGTGGCTCAGTCGGTTGAGTGTCTGACTTCGGCTCAGGTCATGATCTCACGGTTCGTGGGTTCGAGCCTCATGTCAGGCTCTGTGCTGAATGCTTGCTCAGAGCCCGGAGCCTGTTTTGGGTTCTGCATCTCCTTCTCTCTTTGCCCCTCCTCCGCTCATGCTCTGTCTTACTCTGTCTCTCAAAAATAAACAAATGTAAAAAATAAAAAAAAAAAGAATCTTAGTAACAGAAAAGGAATATTTATATAAATAATCACGATGTGATATAGAATATGAAAAGGGGGATACAAGACATGACTTTTTGCTCTTTGCATTTTAGTGGAAGAAATGACTTCTAGTTGAAGGCATCAAGAAAGACTTTACTAAACAGTAAACTCATTTACTAATCAGTACAATTCGATAAGAAATTAGGATGGAAAGGTATTTCATTAAAAGGAAGAACTTAGGAGGTGCCTGGGTGGCTCTGCCAATTAACCATCCAACTCATGATTTCAGCTCAGGTCATGATTTAATGGTCATGAGATTGGGTTCCACACTGAGCATGGAGCTTGCTTGGGATTCTCACTCTCCTTCTCTTTCTGACCCTCCTGCACTCATGTGCTCATTCTCTCTCTCTACTCTCTTTCTAACTCTTTCTCTTTCTCACTCAAAATAAATAAACATTCTTTTTAAAGGAAGAACTTAGGTAAAGGGTTTGTTTAGACATTAGCCACACTTCCCAGTGTGCTCTTGGCATACTGCACAGGGACAGAAGCAACATGGCAATACAGCCTGAAAAGGAAGTGAGGTGAAAGCAGCACAGATATTGAGGCTTTTCTGTGCCAGGAACCAGGCTTCCAGTCTGAAGGGCTTCACTTCCAACAAAGTCAGGGAATCAATGGATCTAAGCAAAAAAGAGAAGTAGCCAACCAAACAAATGGAATAATAACCCTGCTGATAGAGGCAGATCTATATTTCTAACGTAACTAATCCCATTTTGAAAATACCTACTAATTC
Source organism: Proteles cristata cristata (assembly GCA_017311185.1). Classification (NCBI taxonomy): domain Eukaryota; kingdom Metazoa; phylum Chordata; class Mammalia; order Carnivora; family Hyaenidae; genus Proteles; species Proteles cristata. Next base: position 640,680 of record JAESUZ010001011.1, on the reverse strand, counting down.
TTGAATTAAACAGGGATTTAATTGAACTCACATTCAGTGCACAGATCACAGCATGTAGGCAATACAGGATTTTCCTTTTGTATCAGCTTTACGTACTAGTTCCATCAATAACCAAGGATTAATTTTACCAAAATAAGCCTCGGTGGTGATACAGTTTACAGGTAATGAGGACAAAGGTTTTGGGGCTTCAACCATGAATGTGTTTCCCTTTTTAGGAATAGGCATAGTTAAATGTAAATAATTGCTTAAATTTTTCCCTTTCTAGAAATGGAAACTTTAAAACTATAGTTTTTTTAAGTATCGAGAGAAAAGGGGCAGACATGGATCTTAATTACTTTAGTGTTTAATAACCTAGCATTACACTGCTGAAAGTGGATAAATTAGCTTCAGATATCATGTTGCACATTTTAGGTTTAGTGGAACTAAAACAGCATTGAGCAAATCTTTTCAAACAACATATAGGATAGTATCTCTTTTAAGTAATGAGAAGAGCCATCTTTTTGTAAAAGCTGCTTCTTTCTCAGAAAATATTTTCAAGGTGACATGTCAGTTAAATGAAAGAAGCATGAGATGAACAAGGGAGACAAAATTTATTATGACTATAAAGCATATAAAAAAAATTCACATCTACTAAGAGACATCCTCCCTTTTTTTTTTCACCATCTTATTTCCCCCCCCTAGTCAAAATTGATTCTACTTTTCAGATCTCCCAAAACTGAATTTAAAGTTTCAGCTAAGAGTCAACTCAAAGGTTATGTTTTGTTTGCTATTTTCAGTTCTGTGAACCATCCTCTGGTTTTACAAACCTTTTTAAATTCATTTCAGAACTCATATCCTAACGATTCCTATATGGCTTTGTTTTCTATATTCTCTTTTAGGGCCATTTTCTTCATGTACATTAGGGTGATCACACAACTCAACTGGATCTCACTCCTTTAAATTGGAAATTGTGTTCTTCCAAAGTTATACACAAGCACGTCTCTTCTCATCCTTCTATCTATCCACGCAGCCATTATCTACACACCTATCTACCCATCTATCTGTTCTTCCATTTATTGAGGTATATTTTTAAGTATGGTCATGTATCTAAGAGCTTGAAATACTACATAGTAACAGGAAATACACAGATTTTATTATCTATTATAGGTACAAATATGTGAACTGTCATTTTAAATTCTGCTAATACGTGCTATGGTGTTGGGAAGCTTTGGGAGCAGATGGCAGTAGAAACCCAAAACTGGTGGCTCAAAAATGTTCCCTTTTAAAATTGAGTGAATGATGCTAATAGCCATTATGATAGAGGGCAGGTTTTAGGATGGGGGTAATAGAGAAAGAGCTAAGCTATGGATGCGGTGAATTATATATGTTTAAGCTTCAGAAGAAATCATAGAATTGGAAATGTATAGGCGCCAATTACCCACTCACTAAAGAGGATAATATTGCTCAAAAAACACAGAATGAAAAAGTTAGAATATCCAATAGGAACCCCAAACAGTAACTAAATTAAAGGAATGGAGCAGAGAAAAACATATTTCAAAAAAGTGAAGGTTGACTTTGCCAATTTTGGGGAGTGAACAAATGAAACAAAACTGAAAGCAGACTACAGGGGGATGGGTGACCTTGGTAACCAATATTCAGTTGAGAAGATAAAATGGATCGAGGAGCTCTTATGTTAGGATCAGTAAACTCTGATTATAGACAACTATTTCAGGAAGTCTGGTTGTGACAGGAGAGAGCTATAAAGGACAGTAGATGAGATTATGGGTTTAGGAACATGAATGCAGGTATATATGTGTATATATGTATAGGTATATAGATACATAAGCATTGCATTTACTGATTTCTTTAAATAGAAAAAACTTGAAAAGAATCAACATTTTTAAGGGTGGGCTCTATTATATGGGAAGAGAAAAAATTCATATGATGTATGAAAGCAAGCCCTCTGAGAATGTAACTGGGGAGAGGATACAGCACACAGAAGTGGTCCTAGATAGGAGATAGGGTACTCTTATTGTTTAGCAAAAGGGAAAGAGGAAGAGAAAGAGTAGGAATGGAGTCAGGTATGAAAATCGTGTAGAACAAGTCTTAGGAAGTTCCCATCTGATGGGATAGTGGTTAGAGAGCTAGTATCATGGTGGCAGATTTGAGAAGAATAACACTTGTGTACAGTAGCTTCCACATAGTGCATGAGGGGCTACTCACGTAGGAGGGGATCATAAAAAAAATTTGCCATACTACAATATGGTCCCAAAATTAAGATTATGTGACTTTAAAATATTTCTTAATTAATAGGACATGAAGGTTTTTACTACTGTCCCTCCTGCTACATGTGTATCCCATTTTTTCTTATTCTATATCCAAAGAAAATAGATTAAAAACAACAACAAGCACAATTCACCACAGATATTGCTAACTCTCAGAAAACAATTGCTTCTGATAGACATTGTGACATGTGAAACTATGGGAAGATTGGTATTTAAGTATTCTATATTAATAGGAAATCTTGCTTTGTGGATATAGGAAGTAAAGTCTTAAAAGAAATATAATTAACATCATCAGAATACAAATCTTTGATGATATTCTTAAATTAATATTCAGCCCCACCATTTCTACATGGATTCTTTTTGTAGGGCATTAGAAATTCAAAACAGAAGTCATTTTACACAAAACTTTAAATATGCACAGTCATTCAATCATCTTCCTGGAAACATCCCTATGGTGAAAGATTTATTTGAAAAATTTCTCTAGATGTTATCTCCATTGTAATATTTCATGATGTTGACTATAACACAAGAGTAAGTGCCAGAGAAACATATTACTAAAACTTACATTTAAAAATGAATATTTTCTATTAAGAAAAAAAAAATACCTCCAATCACATTCATAAGGCAGCCTTCCAAAATGCTGAAAAATATACTCAAATAACAGATTGCCATATGTCCATAGCCTAAATGAAGTAAACATAATGTACTTCTTAATAAGAAGAAGTTTTTGAATTTTTTCCACTAATGACAAGTATACTATTTCAAATTATGAAATAAATGTGCTCCTTTTCTTTATAACTATTACTGGATGACTCAGTCTAAGTCTTATATTTAACTGCTTCTTGGGCAAAAATACCCCTAGAAGGCAGATTGTGAATCTTATGTGTCTCTTGACATCCCAGGAAAAAAAAAAGATGCAGACAAAAACTTTAGGCTAATACAGAATAAAAGGTGAAAAATTCAAAGTTTATTCCATATTTAAGGGTGTATAGTTTTCAAAGTTCATCTTCAAAGTACCAGTGTTTGATCTTAATGATTTCCCTTTCTGTTCTCTTTTAGTAGTTTCTTCTAACGTTATTTTTAACATAAAAGTCTAGGCCTAAATGTAAGATTCTCTGCATAAAGGAAATCCATCATGGAGGAATGTGAATTTCTGAACCTTAAAGATATTTGAACATGGTTTTAGAGGTTAAATGGATTCTTTAAAAATAGATATTGAAGATACTAAGAAGGTCATCTGGAAATTCTTCTAGGGGACTTGGTTATCTGTTATATCCTCAGGCCAGGAGAAAGTCCCTATGTAGAAATGCAGTCTTCCATGTTGGACCTAGCAGCTCCTTCTCAGGACCATGATTAGATAGAATAAAATACAGCCGCCCTGGAAATGCAAATCCATTGAAACAGACTTGACCACCACCGGGTGACAACTATCTCACTTAGTTTACCCTCATCATGTACTGAGAGATTATAGAATCTCCCAAGTTTTGGACCTCTTTGTTGGATCTACCTAATGGTGTGGCACTTTCGTGTATAGGCCTTCCAGTTTAAGACCAAAAAAAGTGTCTTTTTGGTGTGTTTTTGTTGTCTGCTAGCTGTTATATCTTGGTCCTAATTGACGGTGAAATCCGAAGTTGAACTAAAATGAACAAAATTAAACTGAGCTAAGAAGTCAACTTGAAACAACAGTTGACCTTTTCCAAAACGCTTGAAGCTTTGGTAATCCACATGATTCAGATGACAGCAGCGTGGGATCTGAAAGCCCTTGTGTTCAGAGGCAGAGCTAAATCCATCAAATTCAGCTTTCAGCTGTCTGGTTCGGTCTTCCACTCAACCCAAGGAAAGATGCTTCATTTGCTCTCCAAATCTATTTCCATAGGTCAGAGTCTTTAAAGTCAAAATTTATTTTGCTTTGTTCCTAGCCGTAATTCCTGCTGCTTTTTAAAAATCCATTTAATTTATTCCAAAAAAAGGGAAAAACAGAAAACATCATTTACACGAGTAACTTCATACATTGTTACTACTGTCCCCTTTTCTAGATCTCTTTCTCTCAAGGCTATTTTTTGTTACTTTTAGTCATCTACATTGCTTTTACTTATTTCATTTGAGAACACTGTGGTATTTGAATTTTTATATCATTTGCATTTTGGATCTTTTTATCCCAATGTTAAAAATCATATAGACTTTTTTGTTATAAAAAAAAATCTTTTTTCTCTCCACTTCAGTGCCTGGACAATGATGAATATTTAAATAATGCAAGTACTGATGGTAGAATATCACGTGTTAATATCTACTGGGTTACAATGAATTGTTACTATTTCTCAGTGGTATATCTTCAATTAATTTTTCAAACCTCTTTAATAGAATAGTCAATAATGTAGAATCCTAGATATAAGGCGTTTTTTGTAACACAAGCCACATACCTAATGATGGGAAAAAACAACTGTATATACATTATTTTCCCTATCAAAAATTCTATTAATCATAATAGGAGGAAATTTTTCTATTCCGGCCAGTGTGTGTACTTGTGTATGTACGTGTGCGTGTGCATGTATGTGTGTGTATCTCAGTTAAATTGTTTTATTTGCATCATTTCGGGTATAGAGAAAACTGTGATGTTTCTTTTTTTTTTTTTAATGTTTTTTATTTATTTCTAAGAGCGAGAGAGAGACCGCATGAGCAGGGGAGGGTCAGAGAGAGAGGGAGTCATAGACTGAAACAGGCTCCAGGCTCTGAGCTGCCAGTAAGCACAGAGCCCGACGCGGGGCTCGAATCCACGAACCGCGAGATCATGACCTAAGTGAAAGTCGGACGCTTAACCAACTAAGCCACCTAGGTGTCCCAAAACTGTGATGTTTCTAATTGACCCTAAGATAATGTTTCTAAAGGAACACCACATACCTAATGATGGGAAAAAAACCCACAACTATATATACATTATTTTACCTATCAAAAATTCTGTTAATCATTATAGAAGGAAATTTTACTATTCAGGCCTCTCATTAACTTGTCTTATTTGCATCATTTTGGGTATAGAGAAAATTGTGATGTTTCTAATGGGACATGGCCAACATCACACAAGTGATTCTGGCTTCTATTTTTTTTTTTTTTCCACCAATGATTTCCCAAGCTTTACTTGATTTCTCTCACCTTCTCAACAAAAATTATTGTGATACCCAAATTTTAAACAGCCCTCCCTCATGACCACAGCCAATCTAGTGCTGATTTGTTCTTTCAGGTTCCTCTTTAGAGAAACCTGTGCAAAGCTATAAATAATCTATCACAATGCTCTCTGTCTTGCTCAGTTCAGCAAATGAATAAACCTAACTTTGACAATGAAAGCTTCTCTGGTGGTCTTTATCTGATGGTTTTATCCAAATAAGAAGAGCTTTCAACAAAATCAATTATATCTTAGACATTTTCTAAGTAATGGCCATTATTTAAAAATATGCCCTCCTCTGACCCATAGTATTTGAAAGATGAAATGGAATTGGGGAACATCTTGTCCAAACCCCTTGGTTTGATACGGTAGGCAAATGAGATCCAAGACTTTTTCAAAGCCCCTGGACATTAGTGACAGAACTATAATTAGAGCTAATGTAACTTTATATATTGTCCAGTATACTGCCTCTATAAACCCTATCACTTTACTGTAAAATTCCATACATTGGCAGTCCTTTTAAAAGTACAATAGAAGAAAGCTTTGCTGTACATGAAGCATATAAATGAATGTTATTTCTCTTTTTTACTTGCTTCTTCAGGTATTTAGACCAATAGTTAGAAATGTCCTTTCCAAAGATACTTCTTGTCTTTTCGGTGATTTTCAATTTCTCCCATATAAGCATAAAGATTTTCAAAACATTTAAAAATGTGGCATGGAGCTACTCACGCACAATATGCTGAGACTTATTCTTGTTTGAAGTCCTATCGCCTGGCTCTGATTCTGGCTCTGCAGCATGCTAACTGAAACTCTGGTGTCCTTGGGCAAAGAACCCAAGTATGTGTGCCAAACAGGAAAACAATAATAGATATATCACATAGAGTTTTAAGGTGAAATAAGTTAATACATAGAAAATCCCCAAAATAGAGCTGGGCTCTGTAACTGATTGTATCAGTAAATAAATATTAGCTTTTGTTTTTATAATGTGGGCTACCTACTAAGAATTATTATTGTTATTACTATTAGAATTTAAAAAATCAATTTTCATATTTTAATTTGCATTTACAAACAACAAATGTGATCTTTTCATAATCAACAGATATTATTTTTTTGGAGCAGTGTTATTTTCACAGCAAAACTGAGTAGGGAATACAGAGATTTTTATACATGCACCTTGCTCCAGTACCAACATCCCCCACCAGAGAGGTACACTTGCTATGTTTGGTGAACCTACATTGATTGACACATCATTATCACACCAAGTCTATATGTTATATTAGCATTTACTCTTAGTATTCCACATTCTACAGTTTTAGACAAATGTTTAATGACGTTTCCACCATTATACTACCATGCACAGTATTTTCACTGCCCTAGATCCCTCTGTGCTCCATCTGTTTTTCCCTTCTTCCCCCTAACTTTGGCTACTGTTGATCTTTTTATTGTCTCCATAATTTTGCTCATTGCTCATGTCATATAGTTGGATTATTACAGCGTGCAGCCTTTTCACATTGGCTTCTTTCAGTTAGTAATATGAATGTAATGTTCCTCCATGTCTTTTCATTGCTTGATAGCTCAGTTCTTTTTAGTGCTAAATAATATTCCATTTGCCTGATGTACCACCCACTAAAGGACATCTTGGCTGCTTTCAAGTTTTGGGTATTATCAATAAAGCTGTTAAGGACATGTACAAGTTTTTGTGTGGATGCAAGCTTTCAATTCTTTTGAGCAACCATGAAGGAATGTAATTTCTCGATCACATAGTAAGAATATGGTTAGTTGTGCAAGTAAACTCCACCTCTGAAATAGAAAATTTTTACTATTTTTGCCATTGTTCACTGAACTTGAGCATGTTTTCCTGAACCTGAACATTGTATGGTGATGCCAAGGTATTTTCAAAGACACTGACAGCTCCTAAAATACAACAAACCTTACAAGGTATATGATAGGAGCCTTGATCATTTGCATGTTGAGGAAATAGTAGGAGAAATATTCAGTAGAAAAATTCCATTAATTTGTATCATATATACCATAACTTGCCCATTTGTTCCTATAACTTGTTTTTTCTTCTCCTTTTTTATTCTAGTGTGACTTTATATTACTATATTTTCCAGAATGACTTCAAAATACTTTTCTTCACTCTTTCATGTAACCATACATTAAATCAACAAAGATTTTCTGAACATTGTGGCTCATTCACCAAATTTGATTCCAAGAATATAAAGATGAATAAGACATGGGTACCATTTTTATAAACTCATGGTCCAAGAAGAAATAAAACATAAATAAGTTTTATGTTTTAAAACATAAATGTTTTAAATTTTATGTTAAAAAACATAAATAATAAACTACAGTGTAATAATATACACATGTTAAAGTGTTAACTTAGAAGAGAGTGACCAAGTTCACTTGAAGAGGTGGAGAAATCACAAGAAAAAAATATTTGATTTTTATTTATGTCATCAACATTTAATGCCTATATTACTGCAGTAACAACTCTTTTCAGATGCATTTTTAACACTGCAATTATAGAGCTCTTGCTAGAGTACAAACTAATCAGTGAACTGATTTTTGGCATAGCATGTTGTGGGTAAGTGATTCATGAGTTAGTTTATGCCAATCCCCAGGCTACATTGTATATTACAGCATTCAAGGATTCCACAGTTTTCTAATGATGCTCAGCTTTTTCTAGTTATCTAGTCTGCTTCTGCTTCCTCATCCTGATTATCCTCCTGGCTATTATAACACTATTAATAACTGTTTCTTCAGCATCAGATTATATTTCAATTTCTTTGAGGAAACTTCTGATGATCCCTAAGATGCTGTAAGATAGCTTTCCTTTATGTTCCCATAAGATTTGTTTTCCCACAAATAAGATTCTTCATACTGCACTGTAATTTCCTGATTACTCACCTGTATTCTCCAGAGGCAGACATTTGCATAGTGACTAGTACAGAATAGGTACCAAATAAGTATTTGTTCAGTGAATAAAGGAGTGGATAGATGGATTGAGAGGTAAGGGGTTACTATCAAAGACAAGATTTGTTTTATGGGTTGGGACTATAAAGAATAAGCAATTAGAGGCTCAAATTTAATTTGGAGTTCAAAATTTGTATTAAATTAGTGTCATGCTATTCCCCTCTGAGTTCCATAACGTAATTTAGATTTCAGGGAAAAAAAAAAAGATTCCATCAAATGTAGTTGTATCAATAGATAACACTAATAATAATTTCTCTGAGAAATGCTATGATACAAAATCTAGATTGTTTCAAAATTATACCAAGAACTGGAAATAATTACCTATATTATGTAATAAATAAGCATAATTATTTGTATTTTAAAAATTTAGCATGAAACATTAGAATTATAAGGAAATTAGAGGTCAACCATAATAAACCAAAAAATACCCCCAAGCAATACAAAGTGTGTTAACGTGTCTCTTCCAAAATTGCAATGTTACACATTAATCTGGAAAATTACACTCTTAAATTCAGTGCTTTACAATCCAATTTAACAATTAGCACTCAAATAATTACTTTTGGCTTATTAATTTTCACTCAAAATACCACATTAAGCTAATGCAAAAATTCCTATGTCAGGTCTCTACTCTGCAAAGATATGAAAGTTATTCATACAATTCACAAATACTGACAGTTGTTGAAGAAAATCATGCTTATCAAATGCATTCTATATTTAACAGCTATGGGTCTTTAAGTGTGAACATATTTATATTCATTTTGGTTTGCAGTTAATATTCTTAACTAAAATTAATGTCAATATTTTCAATTCATTAAAAAACCCAAGTTTTACTATTAATTAAGATGTATCTCAGAGACACATAGCTTATACTCATATCCATTCGTGCCATTCAGAGCACATTCATTACATGTTGTATATTTGGAGGCACTGTTGGAAGGACTGTGAGGCAGCAGTTGTTCTCAAGCTTTATTGGGAATAATTATTTATTATGCGTACTAAATATACATTTCTGGGTTCACCATGGAAATGTTGATTCAACATTCTAGGGTGGAACTCTACAATCTGCATTTTAAACAAGTCACAGGGATAATTCGGATGGAAATCGTGTACTCCATGATCAAATACAATGCTGTCATGTGTGGAAAGAAAGTAAAAAGCACATTTTAATAGGTGCTGTCCAACTTACCCTCAAGATCTTACAACCTATTATAGTTAATGTGATTCATATGCAAAACTATATTGTTGGGTGAGCCACAGGAACTAATACAAGTTTGGTGCTGGGTGCAGGAATTGAATCGTACTTTAGAAATATGTAGCTGGTGAATACATAGGGTTGAAGAAGTACTTGAATGTATCTTAGAGAGTTAATTCAAATATTCCAAGTCTAGGAAGCCCTGCAATTAATAATAGTAAAAGAAAGAGACTTTGAATTAAAGAACCAACATTTGGTACCTTGGAATTACCAGTCCCATTTGCTAGTTATTATGCATGTCTATATGTTTTCCTTGCCCTGCCTCAACCTTTCCCAGCCCTGAACAATTGGCTCTGTGGAAGTTCCTTAGAACTGTCCTTAGAGACAATTTCACATAGTGGTTTCACTGATACTGAGAACTTCAAATCAACTTAAGTTGATCAGGCACAATGCCATGTGAAACAAAGGCTTGGAAGTTTCGGGGCTGATTCCCCCAGGGTATTTCTCACCCAGAAGACATCTATTTCCTCTTATGTTCTCTTCAACATGTCCAAGCATGAATAGATTATTTCTTCTCATTTTCTACCTCGTTATTTTCCTCTGGAATTTGGGAGGAAATGTAAAACAGGTGTTACCCTGTGCAGCACATTGTGATGGTTTTATCCCCATGAAAACTACAGTAAGGTCTTCTTACTTCTCAGATAGTAATTATATTATTCTTATTCTAACTCTATACAATGAATACCAGCTGTATCAGATAGGGTCTGTTCCAAAAACTAAACAAGGTATTATGCCAGCTAGATATTTTAGAGATAATACAAGAAATTGGTGTGTATGTGTATATATATACATATATATAACATCTTTCTGTTCTAATATATATATTAGATATATATTATATATAATAATATATATTTTATATTATATATTATTATATATGATTACATATAATAATAATATATATTATATATATATAATATATATATATCAAAGATCTTAATTACTATAAGGAGTAGCTCCCACTTTTAGAGGTGAAGGAAAGAAAGAGATAAGATATCCAGAATAGAGAAACTTGAAAGACGAGTTTAAGGGCGGCTGGGTGGCTCAATCTGTTAAGTGTTGGACTGGTTTTTGACTCAGGTCATGATCCCATGCTTTGTGGTTTCAAGCCAAGCATTGGGCTCTGCGCTGACAGTATGAAGCTTGCTGCGGATTATTTCTCTCTCCCTTTCTCCCTCTGCTCCTCCCTTATTAGCTTCCTCTCTCTTTTTAAAATAAATAAAAACATTAAACAATTAAAAAAAGGAGGAGTTTACTTCTCAGAATGGACAATGAGAGTGTAGCCCTTTCCAAATCATGTTCAGACCTCTGTGGGTACCACAATGCTCGTGTCAGACTATCAATGGAAGTGAAGGGAGCTGATACAGGTTCCTTCAAGGACTAGAAGACAGCTGCCACCATAAGTGATAAATGTGTCTGGGCGCAAGAGAATGATACTCTGATGTGGGATATAATCCTGACAAGAAGTAGAAAGAGGAAGGAAGTATTTTCCCCCTTCTCTGTTCTTATGATTTCCTTTTAGTATCTCTCACTGGCAGAAAAGCAACAGGACACTGGCTGGCAAGATAATTTGGGAAACATAATTTATAGACCTTGTGTAATTTGGAAATTTGGTTGAGAGCTTAGAAAATGTAGTTTGCATAATCACAGAACAATTTTTAGAAGGGCGTCCTGGAGCTGAGACACAACAGGTAAATAACCAGCATGCCAGCCATAACAAGCCTTTGACATTTTTGAGGTATGTGGCTTCAGAAAGATGGAACAATTGTGCACCACCACTCATTTCATTGGGATATGAGAGACAATAAAAGTGTTTAATTTGGTAAAAAGCAACAGGGTATCCTCAGAAAAAAATGAAATTGGCTGTCTGAAATGACAGATAACTAAAAGCTATTGTTCAACTGTTCATAAGCTCTCAATGCTGAAATAGCCTCCTTAGAAGACTGATTCTCTGCCTAATAGGACTTTGTGGTGGCTGGGGGCATCCTATCTCAGCAAAGAACCAGACTGCCAGTTTAAAAACATTACTTTAACAGCAGGGCGGAGATGGGGAAAATAGAAGCAAAGAGGTCACTATGGCATTATACAAACAGTGCAGGCCACCAATGGTGAGGACCTGAGTTAAGAAAGCAGCAATGGGAACAGGAAAGACAGAATGAATGTATTTAAGGGAAATTGAGCTTGTAAAGACAATGGGTCTTCCTAAATGTGGGGAGCGAAGGAAGCAGGTGAACTTTGGAAAACTCCTGACTTTCGGGTTTGGTAGGATCATAAATGGTAGCATGCCCACCAAATATGGAAAATTAAAACACAGATTTAGGAAAAAATCTGAAGAGTTTACTTTAGGGCTCATTGATTACACAATCTACATCTAACTGATGCCTGAACATCACTGGAATTTGGTATATTGCTTGGGCATTGGGCCTTGAATGTATGGATTTTCCTTCAGAGTCTTCACAGTTGAGGAAATCATTATTTCTTATAGAAAACAACTCCAACTACTAAGAAAATCACTATATATTGTTCTCAGTTATAGAGACCGCTAATTATTTTGCTAAACTCATGACTCATCCCCCCTCAAAAACAGTGTTTCAGGAAGATCAAACACATCATGAATATCTGAATATCTGAAACATTTGTGCTTTTGTAAATGCTGTGTCTGGAATGAATTTATCCCACACTCCACCATAGTATTTTTGATTTCCTGTGGATGCCAGTATAGATAAAACTTTTAGGGTGTTATTTCTGGCTAACTAACTAAATAAATATAAAATTTATTATTCTCCCTATTACTTACCCTCAATGCCTCATAGTTTTAAAAGTATTTTAACTGTCTTATTTATTTACTTACATATCTGTCTCCCTTCTAGACTTTGAGTGTATAAAGGCAACATACCTATATTTTAAAAACATACACACTAGAAACAGCAAAGAGATTTCTTACAACTCATATACTGACAAAATTATCAGTTAGGTATGTAACGAGACACCTCAAACAACCTAGTAATAAAATAGGAAAAGGGAGAGGAGGCAATTTGCAAAGAAGGAAACACAAAATGACCAATTAACAAAAAAGTGACACTCAACTTCAGCAATCAGTGAAATGCACATGGCCAAGGAAGATTCCCCTCAGTTTATATGAACTTGAGACAGGTTTCTTCCAGACTCAACGTTGCTGACCTCCCTAAAGCTCTTACTTTAGAAAACTTGCTATTGTAAATCCTGTCTCTGACCTTTTGAGATGTAAAAGTTCTCCAGCTGCTTAACAATTTTACAACCAGGACTATTTTTATCAAGGACCTGGGAGCCACCACTTTGAAATGTAGCTTAAAAAAAAAAAAATAGAGCTCAATATCCTGGTGTCTGTAGGACGGTAGGAGCCTAACTTGGACAAGTGCCAATTAGCAAACATTGGTGGCCTAAGCCCACTGACCAACCACTCCCCTAATCAACCCCAGTAGTTGTCGTCCAGCTATCCAGTGCTTAAAAACTCTCCCACGTTTTGTTTCAGCAGAGTTGAGTTCAATCTCTCTCCTTCATTTCAATCCCCTTGACCCCTGTTTCAATTGTTTTAAATAGTCTCCCTTTCATGTTTAATTCTGTCTGGTGCCATTTTTATTTGGTACACATAACTATAGTTTTTACATTTACATCTAAAAGTTTGCAAAATTAAGAAGTCTGAGGATATGTAATGATAGCAAAAAGTTAAAAAAAATTTCCTTTGGTTTTTGTGTAAACATAAACTGATACAATGATTTTGAAGATCAATTTTACTACCCCCAAGTAATTTATACTCAAATGCATAAAGAGCTTGCTTATACCATTGCTTAGATTCATTAAATTTGGAAACAACAGACAATTCATTATGCCAACAGACATTCATATGCCAAAGATAGTAAAATCTATTTCATTAGCAGAAAGACTAATGATGGCATATAAATTTTAAAAACACAGATGTTCTCCACATATGTGAAAAACATGCATATGTATGTATATACGCATGAATACAGGCACATATATTATGTCAGGGTATACAACCAAAGATAAAGAAGGGCATTATCATTTCCTTAAAACTTTAAATGATCTGGGAGATTCAGGGAAGATACTTTGCAGTACTATTGTAGCATAGCTTTTGGAAACTCCAGGATCCACACAAAAACCAGACAGAAATTCAGATAGTAAAATCAGTCACATGACAGCATTTTATTATGCTAAATTATAATAATTCAGCTCAACTCATGAATTATCCTCATGAACCTCAAAAAATGCATGAAGATATATTAGCAATAGTCACTAAACAAAATGCCATCAGCATATCTGCAGAAGAAAACAGTGGGAACCAACACAGTTATGTTCTAGACCTGAAAACCAAAGACTGCAAAAAAAACAAAAAACAAAAAACAAAAAAAACAACAACTAGTATTTACTAGAAATCAATCTGCAAACAGCAGAGACTCGGGAGTTTTTCCTATTCTAACAGGGAGAGATTGTAAGGACTCTGATAAAGGCTGCAGGGGCTGGCTCCTCTGACTTGAAACTAATCCACCAAGTCTTTTTTACTATTTGGAGCTCCACAAAGAAGAGAAACTGCTAGAAGTGGAATCAAGCATTAGTGGACAAGGTCAATGAGAAGAGAAGATATGAATAAATGCAGGGGAGGAGACAGAGCCAGAATATCTTAGAAAAGAAGCCACCATACTTTATGTGAAAACAATAGGCCTGGGAACTCAGTAAATTTAGAAAATCTATCTGAACCAAGCCTCCTTCTAAAAATTGAGAAAGTTTAAATTCACATAAAAACAAGTATCAGAAAATGATTGAGATCAAACAATAATATTTGCTACTATCTCTACAATAAAAGCACACCAGAATGACATGTGCAGAAATCAGACCAAACATTTAACATACCATTTTCAAAAAGAACTGAAAGACATTAAAAAAGAATATAAGACACAAAATAATAACATAAACCAGAATTAGAGAAATTCAGAAATGAAGTTAGAGATTTGGAAAAAGAATGGGGGAAATAATTAAAAAATAAAATCTTGAAGGAGTGAAAGAGCAAAGAAACACCATTAGTAAAACTGTAAGGGAAATAGAAAGTGGAAAAAGGCAGATATCTAAAACTAAAAATAAAAACAGATCAAAAGTATTGAAGAATGTACTAAACATAAACAAGTACAATCCAACACACGTATATAATAGGTGTTCTTGAAGAAAAAAAATCAAAACAAAGGAAGAGAACAATTACTTAAAACTAAGTCATTGGGGTGCCAGGGTGGCTCAGTTGGTTAAGTGTCCAACTGGCTCAGGTCATGATCTTACAGTTTGTGGGTTTGTGCCCCACGTCAGGCTCTGTGCTGACAGCTCAGAGCCTGGAGCCTGCTCCAGATTCTGTGTCTCCCTCTCTCTTTGACCCTCCCCTAACTGTGTCTCTATCTGTCTCTCAAAAATGAATAAAAACTTTAAAAAAATAAAGAATATTATAATCTGCTAAAAATTTGATATTAATTATTTAAAAGGTATATTATGTTCCTGAGAATGTCCACCCATAACTACCAACACAAAGCTATAAGCTATATTCTAGTAAAATCACTGCACTTTAAAGAAAACAAGACGTTGGGCACTGAGAGGGTAAAAATACAATATGTCATTTATAAAGAGTAGAAAATTATACTGTCAATATTTTCCAGCAATGCTTTCTCTCAGAACAGAAATCAGTGAATATTGAAGAGATGCAAGGAAAGAAAATTCCAATATTCTTCTATCTAACAAAATTGACTCTCATGTAAAAGGGTCACAAACACTTATCACCAAGTGAAAATTTATGAAATATTGTCTTTATAAGTCCTGCTTAAGAAATGTATTAGAGACACATTGACAGAAGAACGAGTAGTGAATATTATATATCTAGTTTCTGAAAGAATTAAGTGAGCAGATGTAGTAGGTGACCTAAGAGATATCTCTATCTACCTATCATCCATCTATCTATTGATCTATCATCTATCTATCTACCTATCATCTATCTATCAATCTACCTATCTATTTTATATTCTTGCTAAGGAACATTATATATGATCTTTGTATAGGGTTGTTTGATACATATCAGTATCTATTATAGCCATAAAATTTAATTAGTATATGGATAAAATATGCCAAAATATAACTGACTTTAGTAATAATAATTGGGAGGGTAGTTTTAGTATTAATATTAAATATTAATAATCACATTGATAATGTGATATATCTAAGGTGGAGTACAGCAAATGAGCAAGGAGATTTTTTTTTCTTTTATCGCCTGTGTCTTATGCCTAGATTGTGGCCATAAGAATACTATTTCTTAAGAAAACAAACCAAAGGTCATGTAAAAATGACTGATTGCATGTCTGTGACAAATAATGAACAAGCTCGGTTTGGAATATTTTCTTAAACTACATGACAATGAAACTCGCAAAACTTTAAGGGTCAAGTCAAAAGAACTCAAGGGCCAAATCAGAGAAGAGACAATTGGCATAATGTAGGCCAATCCGGACTTCAATAAAGATAAGAATCACAAACATTCTTAAACTAATTTTATTATGACCTTAATTCATACAATCTTTTGGGGCACCTTGATGGCTCAGTTGGTTAAGCATCTAACACCTGATTTTGGCTCAGGTCATGATCTCCCAGTTTGTGGGATTAAGCCCTGTGTTGGTTTCTGTGCACAGTGTGGAGCCTGCTTGGTATTTTCTCTCTCTTCATCTCTCTGCCCCTCCTCTCCTGTCTCTCTCTCTAAAAATAAATAAATAAAAAAACATTTAAAAACCTAATGTTCTGATGATCTTTAAAAAAAAAAAAAGGAATTGGTCATCTTCTGAGAAAGATAGAGAGGGTACCAATCCATTATCTTGAAACTAGTTAAATAAAAAGAAATATTCAAGAATCTCTCTTGCCTTTCCTGAAGATGATAATTAAAATACATAACTAGATCACTGAAGTTGACTTTTGTCCTGAGTGCATCTGTCAAAGAAAATAAGTAATGCTATAGAGAAGGGAAAATGATATATAAGAAATTTCAGATGAGTAAGTACATGAAGAATTTCATATACCTACGAAAAAGCACCATTCAATGAATTATCATGGTAACAGAAATTGATATAGAATAAAATACTCTTCTACTTCAATTCCTTGGAAAGATATACAAAAATAGTGACAATGGGGAAAATGTTTACAAAAATGGGGAGGAATAAATAATAATGAACTCTTACTTATTGCTGGTAAGTATACAAATTTGACAGAATCACTCTCTAAAGCAGCTTGGCGTTTCCTAGTAAAGCTTAACATATGCATGCTTTGCTTTGAGATATTGTCTTAATACTTCTAGGTATATACTGCAGAGGTTCTTACACATGTGTATCAAGAGATACTTCAAGATGGTTTATGGCAACATAATTCACTATATCCAAAAACTGAAATCAATTCCAGTATCTATAAACAAGAGAATAAATAAGTGGGTGTGTGTGTCCACAAATGAGAATACTATACCTTGGTAAAATAAATGAGTCCCTCTACACCTATCATCCTGGATGAACTTTAAAAATATAACATTGAAGTGAAAGAAACATATCACATAACAAAAATAACATGACTCCACTTATATAGAATGCAACTTCAGCAATATATGTTTGCAATGTATAGATTGATGGTGAAAACTTTTAACAAGAGTAAAGGGGAATAATTTTTATATAATTTATGATCATAGTAAATTCTCAGAGTGCAACATGTTCAGGGAGAGGCACACAGAGATATGGAAATACTCTATTTATTTGACTGGGTAGAGAAGTAGATAAAATTCATTCTATTATTTTCCTTAAACTGTGCATGTGCGAGTAAGTGTATGTAATTATAGATTTTTCTCTATCTCTATATATCTACGTCCATCTCTGTTTCTATTTCTATATTTATTTCTTTCCTACCAGTTCATGGTTGAAGCATTTAGGAAAATCCTTTTACATCTCTTACTCAACAATGTTTTCTGATTCAGTAGGTGGGGATGGATGGGATACCCCTGTAATGCCACATATGAATTAGGTTATTTAATCCTCATGGGATGTTTCCTGGAAAGTACTATCATTATCCCCATCTTAAGGAAATGCAGGCACAGCATAATTATGTGTGCAAGATAAGTGGCAAACTACTTGTGCAAGATAGACTTCATTTACACATTTATTTTTTTTAACCATTTCACTACAGTGCTAGTAAAAATAACACTGCACATTCAAACAAAATGTTCACATGGAAAAACTTGTAATAGTTCTTTGCTTAACAAATAAAGTGCAAACTCTTCATTCTTGAATCCAGAACCCATTATAACATTTTCAATCCACATTTTTAGACTTACGATATTTTTTCAAGCAATTCGAACAATGTTGTTCCTCCCCTCTCTCCTTACGCTCCCATCCAGTCTTTGTTTACCATGTTCACTCTTCACAGGATACCTTCTTCCTTCCTGTTATCAATAGCTGAAACTAAATCATGCACCCATCCTCTGGAATGCCACTTTCTCATGAACATCACCATTGATTTCTTTTTTTCACATGGCCCTTTCTTTGTCTCCTCTATGCAGTATTTTTGGATTGGCCCACTTAGATAGTCTCCCTCCTCCCTCTTAGTTCACATAAAACTTTGACTTATCAATGTTGGAATTCAACATGATTCAGGGACTTGTGCAAGCTATGTCTTCAAGTGTTCATCTCAAACTGGTAGAGATGAAAGTGAAACATTTCTGCTCACATACTAGAGGCACTGTTGCCAAATGGAAGGCTTCTTGAACCAAGTGTTATCTGAAGGCTTCAGACCCTGAGAAAAGATGGAAGTGGTTCTCCTTTGGTGTTAGGAAGTGAACCTGTGGTTTAAAACAGTCAAACAGACTGTTACCAAAAATCCCATAGGGTAAGCCACATTACCAGTCTAATTATTATTGTCCCTAATGTCTTTGTGTATATGACATTGTTTTGTTATGATAATACATACATGTAGATGGTGTTTTATAAGAGTTCGTGCTACCTTAATAAAGCATTAGATATACTAATAAGCAAGGGATATGATAAACAAGAGCATACGTTTTTGTTCCTCATAGAAGGAATGGTTCTGAGACCAGCAGCATCATCTAGAAGCATATAAGCAATGTCCCCTTCAGAACTCCTGTATCATACTCAGCTTTTTAACAAGGATCCCAAGTGCTTTGTATACACTAGCAACTTTGACAAGCTCTGGGCCCAAATCATATGCTCCATTGTTTATATTAATTATTTAATTGGTCAAAATCCTACATAAAATACTCTTTGTACTTAGAGATATGGAAGTCATTAAAGAGCTGAAATATACCTGACTTGTTTCTACATAATCCATTTTATCAATTCCTCCTGAGACATAATGTAGCAATTTCAATAACCTTTTTGTTTACTTGCAACCAAAG
This sequence comes from Proteles cristata cristata, assembly GCA_017311185.1. Lineage (NCBI taxonomy): Eukaryota > Metazoa > Chordata > Mammalia > Carnivora > Hyaenidae > Proteles > Proteles cristata. The sequence goes on along the minus strand of JAESUZ010001011.1, from coordinate 621,568 downwards.
GATATAAAAATACACATGGGTAGAAAAATGATTTGTTTCTGGTTTTATTGACAGTCACATGACTTTAGGCAAGCCAAGATAAAGTATATCTGATAATATTTTCTTAAAATTTTCAGTTTTTACTTCCTGTATTGGTCACAAAGTCATACTGAGCATTGTGCTAATTCAAAGAGACCATAGCTTCTTTATTTTACTTCCTCTGGCATGATATAGGTTTAGTCATGAGCTCTGTAGCATAGCAGGTTGATCTGGGATGCATGCTAGGAAGCTTTGTAAGCTTTAATTAATAAGTCTTCCCTCTTTACCTCAGTGATTGAACATCAGTTCTATATCTAAGACGAAGCAATGAAAATCATTACATAGGCATTCAAGGACAAACCCTATAATTCCGATTCTATTATTTAAATCCATGAATGCAATATATAACTTTTCAAGAGAATGAATGATGATTTTAGATGATTCATTAGGTATCCAGATACCATGACACAATCCTGTTAACAAAATAGCAGGCAGCAGGATGAGTCTCAATTATTTAGAAACCAAAATGAAAGTGTGTAATCAGAATAATACTCATAGTGATCACATCTTAATTAAAATATATTTATCTTAGGTATGTACTTCATTTCTTTTTAGTATAATATTCATCAGTAGTATAAAAACTATAGGCTATGACAGTTTCAAACTGTTTATAAGTTTGAAAATTGAACAGAATCAGGAAGTGTTTCTTTGTGAAAATCGTCTGGCTTTATCATGATCCTTCAGTATTAGGCATTATAAAATGGACATTAAAATATGTAGTCATTATTCAAGATTACTTTCTCTGTGTCACAAAGATTTGAATCTAAGAAACCTTATAAAGATGATTTATTTTTAGCATCACTGAACAAACACATAGCTGTTTAGTTATTTTTAGTAAAATTTCTTATATTGAGGATAATTTATTAAAGGGCTATTTGTCAGCACTTTGCAAAGTAAACTAAATACATTTTATTTAATTGAATTTCATGAAATTTTAATTTAGAAAGAATATACATGCTTTTAATATGCTTATTTGGAACTATTATTTTTAGGGGGAGCTATTATAAACAAATGCATACTTATATTATCTGTTTGGCATAATTTATATTGGAAAAAATCATCAAATACCACATAAAATAATTTCTACAAAATGAATAATTAGGTAGTTTTAGTGATTCTGGAAAGAAAAATAAAGATTGCATTTTCTAAAGAAAATGCTACTTAGAATTTTTTTGAGTTCTCCTTGACCTCTATGTCTGAGATTTTTGAAGTAAGGTGATTTATAGCAAAAACAAGTGTGAGGAAGCCGAGAATTTTCACTCTCTCTACAACCCCACATCACTAAATAAATCAGCAACCTCTACTCTTCGGTGGTTAACAAAACATTATTTATTATTTTCATTTTACTATGCACATGGAATATACTATTCTTTCCCAAAGTCATTGTTAGTACCATGCTGTAGATCCATTTGCTAGAAGCTGCTCTGAGGTTAGTTACTAAGTGACAAGTCCAAAGCCAATATAAACAATAGTTCTATTTATTTTAGGCTATTGAATGTGAACCAAAGTTTCTTTCCAGATCTAGTAACTTTATATTTTAATGTATTTCTCTTCTACTTCCCAATTAATCTCCATTAAGTTGAATACCTCTGGTATTCATAAGCTTACCTCCTGAGATAAAACACAGGGGAATGCTTCATAAACTAGATGGTGCTATCAATGGCTGGGTACCGTTTCACCACTGGTCTCATAGTGCAGAAAGCAGTTTGTGCAACAGGGAATCATTGAAGAACAGAGATGATAAAAAGTTTTGAGAACTGAGTCCTGGGTTCTTCAAGTATTTAGAATATGGGATGATGATGAAAACCCAAACAAAGGCAAGAGGAAGAGCAACTCATGAAATAAGAACCTAAGGCTAACAGTCCTTCTGAAGAAAGACTTTGGGCGGCTGAGGGACCAGAATGCCACCCCGGGATCCTGAATGCACCAGTCCTTAGGAACTCATAAGATGATCCTTCTGCAGAGACACGTTGAGAGCACCGCTAGGAAAAAAGTCATCTGAACACACACCAAACAATCTCTGTTGCCATTTATAGCTGCTTGGCTAACATAAAATTATTTTAAAAACTGCTAAACACACTCTATAACGTTGTATAAGCAATGAGGAATATGACAATAGTTATCTCAGACAATTTGAAGACTGAAAATCATCCTACTATTCTTGAATGTATTATATCTGAATCAAACTGCGGGCAAATTCATTGTGCCTGAGTTGTCACCATGAACCACTTTATCAAAGTGAATCTGATTATCCAATACATAGTCTGTGTTTTTCTTTAAAATATAAATTATAATATCACATAAGAATTGCAAGCAATGCTACTACAGATTCTAAAACTATACACAGAATAGTTTTGCTACAGCCTGTATTTTAGTGGCATTCTAGCTTGTTTGTCAACATTTGAAACTATCAGAATTTTGGGTTTTAGAAGAACAGTCAAGTAATTGAAAACATATTGATGATAGTGTCGGTGCTCTCCATGGGGCTAAAAGAACAGAACTTGTTTTCTTCCACTGGTGTTTAGAACCTGTATCAATTGGCTACTTTGAAAGGATGCCAAGTGTCAAGTGAGGTAAAATGAAGGTTCAAAGTCATTTTGATCTGACAATTCCAGGTTACTAGTGAAATAACCATACCTACACAAATGAGCCAAGTTTAATACCATGAAACACCATAGAGTAAGTTCCCATAAGATTGGAATTTTTAAATCATTTTAATGAAATAAAAAACATTTTCTGTTTCCTAAGAGTAAACACTGCATACTACAGATGGCTGCTTTTTATAAGAAACACATCAGTTCTCATTTCATTATAGCCACCAGGTAGTTTTAAAAGTTAAAATGTTGTTAAATTATTTGATACCATTGGTGATGAAAACAAAATGATACCTAAAAGATATATAAATATTTTGATAGTAATACCTTGCACATTAAAGTGTACAGTGCCTTCTGTTTTCTAAAATAAACATGAACAAGAACAGACAGAACATCAGGTCAAGGGATAATTAGTAAAATATTCATCAACTTTATAAGTTGTCATAAATGAAGCTAAGTCACATTTGCAGAACACAATATTAGCATTATTCCATGTAATCCTACATGGCTAATTACATAAATACGTATTAGTATGACTTTCTAATCAGACACTTTGAGGTGACAAAATGAACTATATTCTAGTTAGGTTATTTATAAAGAATACACATCAGTGTAAGGAGGAAACAATGGTGCATTTCAAGTTCTTTACTCAATGACACCTGGTAAACTTTCTAGAGCACTTGAGTCTTAAGTCATTACAACCATCTAAAAGTAGGTCTTATATGGAAACCAACTTGACAATAAACTATTTAAAAAAATAAAATATACAAATTAAAAACTAAATACATAAAATCTATTTTCTCTGCTATGAAATATAAAATAAAAAAGAAGTAGGTCTTAACTTGCTTTAGCAATATATCAAATGAGCCAAACACAAGGAAAATATGATCATTCTGTATAAAAATAGAAACATGACCTATGCATTGCTACTTTCGCTGCCCCTATTTATTTCAGCCTACTATCCACAGTGGTTTCCTAACCACTTATTAAAAATTGAAAGGCAACAGCTATAAACTCTGAGAAACATGATAGGCAACCCACTTATAGCAGTTGTGGATTTTTTTTTAATGTTTGCCTGAAGTTGCTGAAAACCCTCTATATCTTAAATCTCTCCAATTCTGATAGATAGCTGCTTGCACCATACCTGTCCATACCAGTAATAATTGAAAACAAGGTTTTGAGGTAAAAATTCATTCTTGCCACCTTGACAAGATGGTTTGTGAGAAAATTATTAGTGGTTGAATATCCCCCACTATCTCTACTTCTCTTGTGAAATAAACAACAAAGAAAGGGTTATCTATTAATACATAATGAGTTCTTGAGCTTATAAATAACTCCCAGAGTAAAAAAAAAATCCCTATAAAAATGTTAATTCTACACACACACACATAATTTATAGATGAAGTTTCAACTTCAACTATTTTTTATAATAATGTTTATGCCTTAAAACCGTACGAATAGTCAAATGACAATAAAAGTATGGTGCATGGAAATACTCAAGATAGAATGAAAATGAAAGATTAACTATTATTATCCTAGTAGATAAATATCATAATTCCAAATACAATGGAGGACACTTTAACTCTTAGTGAAAATTATTTTTTTCCAGTGAAAACCCTTTCATTTTCATTTTCTACTTCCTCCTTTTCTTATTGTTTTGTCCTAAACAACAAAATATAGAGAAAACAGAAGAATCAATCTGATAAACTATATTAATACCAATAACAAAAACACATATCTGACCTGCCCCTACAAGAGTAAAAGACACTTAATTTTCACAAAAAAAATTGCATTAATACATCAAGAAATTTTGTGGCCATTGATTCAATTGCTGCTCCAGTGTACTAAATCCCATCTATTTACTTTCTTTTTTTAAAATTTTTTTGTGTTTATTTATTTTTGAGAGAGAGAGTGCACAAACAGGGGAGGGACACAGAGAGGGAGACACAGAATCTGAAGCAGGCTCCAGGCTCTGAGCTGTCAGCATAGAGTCTAACATGGGGCTCGTGAGATCATGACCTGAGCCAAAGTCAGTCACTTAACCAACTGAGCCACCCAGGGAACTCCCATCTATTTACTTCCTATGTTAAATTTATTTCTGTTTCTAACAGGAACACATATTTCTTTATATTAATTGCCCTTTAGATTTTGCACCTCTCTGGCTTCCATTTTTTTAACCAATATATTTGCCTTATAAAACAAGACCGTAGAACGAATGGGTATTGATGTTTGAAGCATGTATAGTGTTCTAAATTTACTACAAGAAGTGAAAAGTAAATGAATTCTTCTCCTCCCAAAGTCATGAAAGGACATGTCTCACAGTTCCAAAGCAGCCCTTAGTAATTTAGAGGGAAACTATCAGGCTAGCCTAGGGTAGCACAGGTCCAGAAAATTACTTTATAAAGGAATCACCTTTGGTATGACCTGAGATAAATGAAGAGTTGGAAGGTAGCTGCCCTGGGTACATTAACTTTCATACTTCTTTCTCAGTTGGTAACTTTGGTTGTCTGGCCCACCTGAACATCTGCATATGCCTCACAAGGAAGAGCCAATATTCCTCTTCTCTTAAAATGAAGAAAACAAAATTCATCTGGTGACTTTTTGTGGCCATTGTCATTCGGAAGCTCCTCTTTTGTGGGGGTGACCAGTCCAGCCATACCAGAAATGGTTTTCAAACCCACACAACTGCAACAAGGTGAATGACTGCTGAGAGTTTTTTTGGGAGAACAAATTCCTAAGAGTTAAATCTAAGTACTATCCCACTATGACTAACTGTATATTTAATCAATTTCTTTGCAATCTGACTATGATGAAAACCTGGTAAAGTATCTTGTATATAATGGCACAATATAATGAAGTTGCAGAATTTGATTATTTAGTAGAGTTTACATATCCTGGGTTGACAGTATTTACCAATATGCATTAATAGCCACCCCAATAGTTATTTCATTCCCTGGGGACTATCTGCCTTTAAAGCCTTTAATTCTCAGAATTGGTCCTTCACTAGTCTTTCCAGAAAAAATAAAAATGCCATTTCCATTTAAAGCCATAAGTTAAACATAATAAATCCCCAAGAAAACAGGTCCTGAATAACTTAAAAATGAGTTCATTTTCATTTCCAGTTCCATTTGCATGCTTCTGAATTCACTGTCATTATTACTTTACATTCATAATAATAATAATTATCTTCAATTATATTTCAAAATTGATTCTTTAGAAGTGATGTTAGATCCATGCACTTACAGTCTGTGATTTTCAGCGTCCTCTTGACTTCTCCACTTCCTGATCCCCCACATCCGTCTTCATCATCACACTCCCCGCTGACGTGTTCAGCCATGCCACCGCCACTGCCCATCTGGAGTTCCCATTTGTTGGGCTTGGGTGACCTACCCTGCAACAACTAAATATGGATACCAAAATCATGTATTAATGGCAAACTCAAGTCATCTAAGGAAATGATTCAGAAACGTATAGATATTAGAATGATTTTCTTATGGGGCTCTACTATTTTGGTGAGAATACCTTACCAAATTAAGTCTGTAAGAAAAATTAAAACACTAAAATAATAATAAATAATGAGCAAGGTCTTACAGCTATAAAGATCTACAATTTGCTTACCAGTGATCAAGCTTTACTTGAGGCTTTGGAAAGCAAATAAACCAGGCCTTCTGGCTCATGGATAATTTGGCTGGAGAATCTTTTGTCTCTGAATCAACATGTTTAAACTTGGTCAATCTGACTCTGTCATTCAAACTCCAGGATGACACAACTCTCTCTGCAGTGTACTGGTCGATACTACTGTGTTGTGCTGTAAGCCAACAACCCAGAATTTCTCAAAACATAGAGCAACATTCTTCAAGAAATTATTCTGTTAAAAAAATGTAGAATTTTGCATATAAATGTGTATATAGCTTTAAATTTTCTTGGATCAGATGCATAGTCCAATGCATATAGCATAGAACTGAACCTCAGAACAAAAGATTTAGATCATATTTCCATTTCTACAAATCATTTAAGAAATTCAACCAACTTCATGGTTCTTGGTTCTCAAGTAATTCATTCAATATGAGCAAAATGGATGGAATAGCCATTTCTCCCTACAGCACAAGAGTGATAGTAATATTTTTGAATAATATTGGAAATGCTTGAACTCCTTTACAAGAAGATGATGTCATGAATAATAGAATATTTTACTCAAAGCTAAGATGAGTGAAATGATTTAATGTGTGGCATATACTCCCGTAAGGCAGTTTAGGAGAACATATGACCAAGCATGAGCACTAGAGGGTACTGCTATATTATGAATGAAATGTACCACTGCTGAACACTTAATGGGCATTAAAATTTTTGGGGTGCTTCATGAAAGTATTAGGGTTGTTTTCTAGATAATGGTATTGATTGGTAGATAATAATTAAACATGTAGTCCAATGACAATATTTCATATTGGAAAACAAAGGGTGAAATATCCTCAGTACAACTAAGACGAATATGGTTAGCATTTAAGGAACACTTACATTAAAGAAGCTGGACTTTGAAAATTTATCAGTTTTCAAACTTAAAAATAAAATTAGGTCACACATTGTGAAATAGTATAATTCTTTAAAATTAATTTTTTTCCTAACAAGAATGAAATGGTAAGACAATTTGACAATAATTTAAAAATTCTGGTCAGAATTTATTTCTATCTATTAGCATCTCCTAAATGTGTTAATAGATGTTAAATTTTAAAAGATATCTCCTCTGATTCTCCTGCATACTCTTCCAAACAAGAGATTAATATTCCATAACACACCCCTTACTGAGAAGATCATACTCTGGGGAACAAACCATCTAATTTTACCTTTTCTCCACATTTCAGTTTCTCAGCCTCTTTACAATCCCTCTCACTGTTTCCAAGCCCCTGAACATGAGACATAGTCAATTTCCTCTGACCAACCCATCAAAATAATATCCATAATTCCATCTGACCCATTCTCCCAAGTTCCCAATAATCCTATCTCCCTCTGATGGGATCAATATCTCTGGGTCCTCTGCATGAAAGTTCTGCCTTACAAGGTTCATTTTCTTCCTTCTCAATCATCATACATCCATAAATGTTTATTTTCCTTCTCACAATGCTAATAAATTTACCTTGCAAAAATCCCCAATACATTCCTAATCAACAAAAAGCAAGCTTTTCCCAGTAAGATCCTTATTCAAATCCCACATCTTTTGGATTAAAGTATTCCAATTTCTTCTTAGCTTGATCATCTCTCTCCTCACACTTCCAGGAAAATTAAGATAAATGTTTCAGTTAATAGTAGAAACCTCTGTTCTTCCTTTGTAGTCTCTTTCTGGCAATCCCTCCCAACAGATTGTGCTCTCAGCTGTATACAAATTACACGCAAGTCCTTATCTGCAGCTCTTGCTACAATACTTCATCTCTACTCAGTGATTGGATATAAAAATGTACTCTACTGCTTTGTATCTTAAAATAAAACTTTCATCTCCACTCTTCATGTATCATTACAACTTCTCTTCCCAACCCCTGATTGCAGGGGACATCATTCTTTCCATTTACTACTACCAAATTATTTTCCCCAAATCAGTACTTTCACCATGTCATTTCTCTCTGCCTTTCTGCTCTTTTTGACCCTTAACAGTCAAAAACTGCTAGTTCTCAAATATCACTACAGATAGACAAATAGAGAAAAAGATCCTGTGGCAAAATGGTTGTGAAATTCCTTTGATGGCCTCTTCTTGATACTCATGAACTAAAAGCTCCTAAGAAACCTCAAAGTAAGCAATCTTGTTTAACAGTTGAGATTCACCTCGCATTTTCCAAATTTACATAAGCAAATTACCACTTCCCCTCACTCAACACCCACTGACACATTTGGAAACGGGGCCTAGAAAATACAGTTCAAATATAGTCAAAAAATGTTTTTGTTGTTAATTATGTCTAAGCACAATCCCCCAGCACCCAAATTCTGCCCCAGAGCAGTCAATTTGTCACACAGAAACTGTGTGAATTTATGTCTATAATTTTGTCTGTGCTTGTTTCATAATCTTCTCACTTTCAACTCTTGTTTTTCCTCCACATAGAATATCTCCTTTCTTCTTTTGCAACTCATCATATTACACCTAAATCTCAAATTCAATCCTAAGTAACTCTTTTCTCACTCCATACATATTTCTTGGATCTTTTCAATCTTGTGTACCATTCACAGGCACTCAGTTAACTTTCTTGAGCATCGTGGTGTCTTTCTGATATCTTTCTCAAAGATGAGATGATGATCTAATCACATTTATGCTCCCACTCATGACTAGAGGAATTTCCACATTATAGATGCTGAGTAAATAAGCTTTAATTCATTTGCAATTTGAAAATGACTTATTAAATATATCCTGTCTTCCATGCCCTTTATGTCTAATTTAGGAAAGTGCTTTCACTTTTACTCAGATCTTCAGAGGCCATGATATTCTAGAATAGCTTTTGGATTCATGCTTATTGACTGGTAGATGAATTCACTTATTTATTCAATGATATTAATCGAGTATATATTATGCAGCTCATACATAGTTTGAAGGATATAATTCACATCAAAGGAGAAGGCATAGTCAGTTCTTAAAAGGTACTCAGTATATATTTCTTTTTAAAACTTTTAAAGTTTATTTATTTTGAGAAAGAGAGAAAACATGAGTCTGGGAGGGGCACAGAGAGAGAGGGAGAGGGAGAGAAACCCAAGCAGGCTCTACACCATCAGTGCAGAGCCCGACACTGAGCTCACACTCATGAAACATTGAAATCATGGCCTAAGCAGAAACTGAGAGTCAGATGCTTAACCGAGTGAGCCACTCAGGTGTCCCTATATTCCTTATTTCAAAGTTGGACTATATGAATATGCAACAAGGTAAAATTAAAAGAAATAATGTGAAAATAATGTGAAGCAGGCTAACAATTTAGTTTTGTCATCTTGTCAAATTATTTTTCTTGTTAATCTTAATCAGAAGTTCATCTCATTCCTGAGCTCCTGGAGGCATGTAACATACTATTTAAATAAAAAGTTAACATTGAAGGATTATGCCAAGAACAACTAACCCAAAATATTTACATTTGCCATCCTATTAGCTCGATAGAAAGGGGGCATTCCAATTACCTTTTTAAATGAAGACCTAGGAATAGAATCTAGGGTGAAAAACTTATTTATATAAAATATTTATTTTTTTTCTAGAGCAGGAAGGGACTTTGGCTTTATGATTTGGGTCACCAGGCAATGAAATATCCCCCTGTTCTTTCATAGAAAATCAGCTCTTTACAGTCCTCTCCTCCTCCAAAGCCTGGGAGGCAGCACACAAATCACTCCTTCATCAGTCTGTTGGTTCCACTTTCATGGGCAAGTGTTATTTCACATACTATTCTTAAGCCACTTTGGAGAAACATACACAGCTTCCATCAAAGACAAGCCTTTCCTCATGTCTTTAAGTAAAACAAAACAGTTTCCACGTGTGCACATTTAAAACAACATACACGGTTGGTTAAGCATCTGACTATTGATTTCAGCTCAGGTCATGATCTCATGATTTCTGAGACTGAGCCCTGCATCGGTCTCTACTAATAGCATGGAGCCTGCTTGAGATTCTCTCCCTCTCTCTCTCTCCCTCGCTCTCTCGCTTGCTCTCGCTCTCAGCACCTCCCCTGCTCAGCTTGCTCACTTTCTCTCTCAAAAAAAAAATACACTTAACAAAAAGCAACATATACAAATAAAAGGACCCTGTAGAATGATAATGAAGTCAATTTTTAAGTGCCATATGAAAATCAGTCATATTAAAGTAGATATACTCATGCTACATACTTTTATCATACGCATGGATAGCTGTTCCATACATTCATAAAATAGAAAATATTAGAATTTTTTAGAAACTTAAAACCTTAAAATTTTAACGTTACTCTCTGGGCCTACATTCTCTGCATCTGTAAATTAGGAGAAGAATGTCTGTTTGGAAGGTTTTGAGACTATTAATTGGGCTTAATTATGTAGAGTGCTACCATATTGTGAGTGCTCAGTAATGGTTAGTTATTTGTATCATGATTAATCTTACAATCGAGAGGAACTGATACTAGTTACCATGATGCTGTCTTTAAAAAAGGGAACCCATGCAGGGTAAAATGTTTCCCTTCATCCTTATATTGTCTTGTCTTGATTGGAGTCTTCCCAGTTGTAAAGATGGCAATATTTTGAACACTTGAACACATTTCCAAGCCATGAAAGGTAGAAAGTCAATCAACACATACATATTTATAGAACAACCATAACAGAGAAAAGGGCATGATTTTGAGTCCCAGACATACATTAATTGTGTGCCTTTAAGCAAATCACTTAAGCCCATTAAAACTTATTTTATTCTACTGAATAACAATGCAAGGGGAAGCACTTTATATAGAAGGCACTATACTCATTTACAGTATCCTGTGCAAGACATCACATCCATAAAATTGAGAAGCAAAGTAAGGACAGTGAAAAAACAACTTTTAGGGTGTTCCATCTTCCCTCAATGCCATGCAGTTTGTGCAGTCAGCTGATTAGCTGAAAATAGTTCTGATGACTGATGCTTCCTGCTTATGTTTAATTGGTTTAGGAAACTCATTAGTTATGCTATGTTTGAGGATGAGTTCGGTGGGTAGAATATCTGATGACTCTAAGGCAAATGTATTTCTTTTGGCTGGTGAATTAATCTCTCAATAGACTCAATTTGCTTGTTACTAACAGTCTGGCAATATCCCATAGTTGCAATATCCTTTCAAACACTTACAATAAAATCTGGCTAGAGATGGTTCACATACACACCATGTTTGCTGTGAAAGAGAAACGTATTCGTCCAAAATTTCCAAATGTGAAAGCAGTTGAAATCGCCTCAAAATCCTATACATAGTGATACATCTCTAAAATATTTCCTCGGTCCTCTTATAACCATTCATACGGATATACAAGAAGTACATATGTATTTGGAAAGTATTAGTCATCAGACACGAGCCTCTTGTCATCTATTCAAGTGCAGACACGGTAGAACCTGCTATTTTCTGATTTTATACCATTGATGAGAATATGTTGTTGAAATTAAATGTTGACAGAAAAACTTCAAACTAGAGAACTAAAGACACAGGAAAAAAATTATACTTTCATTTCATCAGTTCTAAGGCATTTATAAAGATACATTTTAAGTATAGAATAAAAAGATATCTTTGAATATATACATGCAAATATATACATATATATGAATTTAATTTTGTTATAAAGCCCTTGGTATTGGCACTTTCATACAGTTTAAATGAAACTTAAAAAGAAACGTATGGGAAATAGGAAAACAACAGAAGCTGATAACATTTTAAAATTGGAACTCTGATTCAAATTTCCTCATGATGTATTTTTAAAGTTATCTCCCTTACATATTTCAAATGAGACCTTTAAAAAAAAACAAAAAAAAATTCTTATATAATATGGTTTCATCTTTTTTTGCAACTTAACTTCCTTTGCCCCAAACCTCTAATTCTGCCCCCTTCTAGACCCCAGCCTGGTCCATCCATTTTTTTTTACCTCTATTATGAACATTATTACAATCATATTTGACAAATATTTTTCTACCAAACTTTCCCACTCTTTCTCTTTGAAAATAAAAAAATAATAATAATTTAGGTTAAGATAACCTAACCACAGATCTCCAGATTCATATTTTCAAAAGCAGTTAAGCCACAATAGACCATTCTACCTAAAAAGCCAAACACTTTTTACAGTGTGTCATGTTATGTTACGTTGACCAGACGCAGAAGTCATTTCTGCAGGATTTCTTGTCAGTGTTTGCTTTAAGTTTGAGCTTTCTGATCTTGGCTTCTGTTGCGCCGGTAATTTGAAAGGTCACTGTTCTGTTGGCATTTAGTTTATGCAAGGCGGTCTGGCAATTTATAAAAGTCTTGTGATTTTGTAAATAGAATACTGAACTTAAAAAAGGCTGACCATATTCACTATCTGGCCTCTAATGCTACAAGAAATCATTTTTTTTCTTGTTCCCTTAAGAAAATTCTGTATGTCTCCTTCCACTGTGCCAGAGTTTATCTTCAACTCAGAATGTGGCTGGTTCTGTCTTCTGAGCTGTCATGCCAGAAGTGACCAGATATGTTTGTAATTAATGTGTGTTCTAGTCCAACCTCTACATTTGACCTCACAAGAGAGTTTCAACTAAAAACTAATGAATAAGTGCAGAAATAAAATGAAAGTAGGGATACAAACACAACCCAAAAAGAACTCAGAAAAAATGGGAGACACTTTTTTCTTTTTGAAAAGAGGAAGTGTACATGCCAAATGTTAGCAATTCTCAAATGGCTTTTGTGAAATGTCTGTGTGAAAACACTCTGAAGACCTGGAAAGAATTGCTGAAAAAGCAAACAAAACAAAACAAAACAACAACAACGCATACACACACACACACACACACACCATTTCTTTTTTTTTTAATTCTTTTTTTTTAATGTTTTTATTTATTTCTAGGAGAGAGAGAGAGACAGAGAGAGAGAGAGAGACAGCGTGAGCAGGGGAGGGTCAGAGAGAGAGGGAGTCACAGACTGAAACAGGCTCCAGGCTCTGAGCTGGCAGTCAGCACAGAGCCCGACGCGGGGCTCGAACCCACGAACCGCGAGATCATGACCTAAGCGAAAGTTGGACGCTTAACCGACTAAGCCACCCAGGAGCCCCTCACACACAACATTTCTTACAATATAACCTCAGAGTTAATTTTGGAGCCATCAGTCAAAACATCCATGCTGAGTTAACTGGATACATATAGAAGATCAATGGCTGCAACAGGCAAGAAACAACGCCACTTTGTGACCAGCAATGTATAAGGACCCTGCGGCAGGGGAATGGGAGAAGAAGGGAGGAGGAGAATGGAGCCTATATTGAAAACATGTAAGATGGCCAATGGACTAAGTAGATGTGTAATGCAAATTTCCTGAAGTCAAACTTTTCATTATGTAGGACATGAGGTATCACATTTATAAATCCCCCCATCCACCTCCATCCCCAAAAAAGATGAGAATTATTTTCTTGATGCTGCTATCTCATTTTCCAACTAATTTATTAACTTTCTAAATCATTACTGTATATTTCACACTAGATATTACATACCTACATAGACACACACACAAATCACATTACATATTGTCGCTTGCAATTATAGGACAGGTACCATCCAGGTCTCTAGCTGTTCCAAGTGAGTCTATGATTAAAATTAAAGAACATCATGGGGCACCTGGGTGGCTCAGTTGCTTAAGCATCTGACTTCGGCTTGAGTTATGACCTCACAGTTTGTGTGTTCGAGCCCCACAGCAGGCTCTGTGCTGACAGCTAGCTCAGAGTCTGGAGCCTGTCTTTGGATTCTGTGTCTTCTTCCCTTTCTGACCCTCCCCTGCTTTCTCTCTCTCTCTCTCTCTCTCTCTCTCTCTCTCTCTCTCTCTCTCTCAAAAATAAATAAAACATTAAAAATAAATAAATACAGAACATCCTAAACCAGAATAATCAGATATTAAATAATCATATGATTTCACATTTCTTGGGTGAGGAGTGAATTTGTATTATTCATGGGTGGTTTATCACCAAGGAGTCATTTTTTTAACATGCCTAAAGCCTGTATCTTTGTTACTAGGTCTTCATATGCATGAGAAATATTTCAATAACCACCAAGTACTACAGACTAACATGGATGTGTGCCCTAAATATACAGGCTACCTCAGGAAATAGCCTCTGCCTGGTTTGGATGCCACAGCAACTAAAGGTACCAGTAACTTACTGCTAAGAATATGCTTAGCGATTTGCCTCATTATCTTGTATCATCTTTCTGACACTATAAGGCACAACGACCAAATTTCCAAAATCAAAGATAGAACTGAACATCTGCTTCCTCTGAGCAAACAAGTGAAAGTCTTCCAAAACATGGATGCATTGACTCAAGATGAATTCTAGATAACTGATTATGAGCTAGTGAATCAGGTTTCCATTAAGCACGCTCTACAGAAGTGCATCAAGACCCATATCATAAAGGTAATTTTAACTTTATGTGCATTTGCTAGTTAATGGTATAATATTAATTTTGCTTCTGTTACTAAGGGAGAGGTTTTCTTCGCTCAGTTCATCTGCTAAATGTTGCTTCATCTTGGCTCAGTCAAAAAGAAAAGGATTGGCAATGTTAGCAATTCAGTCATCGCTACTGACAAAAAGACCATGTAATTTTTACATAGAATATGGGAATTCGCATTTCCATTATTTAGAATTTCCCTTGCCATTTCTTTTTATTACCTTAATATATTTCTAACAGGACTATAGGATTTATGTGATCCAACTGATATGTGTTGAAATCACTATCCTTTAATGATTGATCTGTATAAGCCTGATGTCATGAGAAACAGAAAAGGGGAAAAAATAAAAGGAAGGAAGGAAAGGAGGGAGGGAGGAAACCTTTAATCATGATACATTGTCAATGTAAGGGCTCCAGATTAGAAAAGATTTTTATTTGCTAACTCATCAAAAGTTCCATTGTCTTTTATAAAGAACTGTGATGGATTGTGAATTCATTTAAAACCTAGTTTTGGCAACTATTCTGGATTGCCTTCACTGGCCAGCTGTGCAGAAATCATCCTCAAATGCTCTATTAAAACATTCGAGGAAAGATGCCCTTAAAGTTCCCTAGTCTATTAAAGGTTTACTTCCAAGGAGCTCATTCTGATCTCATTTAGTATGACACCCTTGTGTATGCCAGATGGTAACAAGAGTTATAGCTTCACACATGTCATTCTGATTTTCACCTTTGCAGTGAAAGTCCCTTAATCTAGCTTTCCTTACATAAACCACAAAAACATGGACAAAGATATGCTAAGTCAGGATTAAGAAAATGTGATCTTGGTAAACATTCTAGAAATAATTTGAGAAAATTAGCAAAATTTGAAGCTATGGTTACCTTGGGGAAAGGGAAGGTGGATGTTTAGGATTCTAGGCGAAATCCTTCCATTAATGATTTAAATGTGTGCCTTAAAAAAACTCTTTAATGTGAGTCTAAATGTTTTAGCTGAAAAAAAAATAAAAGCCCAAGTGTGTCTTCTAGCTCTAAAATTTTCAATTCTAACATGTTTCAAGCCATTCTAACATTTGGTTTACAAAGAGGCATTCTAGGATGTTTGGATGGCTCAGTTGGTTAAGCATCCATTCCTTGGTTTCAGCTCAGGTCATGATTTTATGGCTTTGTGGGCTCAAGCTTCGCATTAGGCTCTGTGCTGACAACATAGAGTCAGCTTAGGATTCTCTCTCTCCCTCGCTCGTTGCCCCTCCCTCACCCATGCTGTCTCTTTCTCTCTCAAAATAAATAGAAACTTTAAAATAATTTAAAAAACAAGAAATAGGCATTCTATCATCAAGGTTTATTGCAGCCCTACTTGACTTTCATTTCCATTCCATTCCTTTTTCTGTTACTTTTAATTTTGGGAATTTTAAAACAAATAGTGTATGTTTCTTATAGGCCAAATTACATTTCTGCAAAAATATATTTTGAAGTCCCAAACTCTGGGAACTCTGGACATGGCCTTCTTTGAAAATAGGGTATTTACAGAGGTAATAAAGTGGAAATGAGATCATTAGGCTGGGCTCTAACCCAATGATTACTGTCCATATAAAAAGGGGACATTTGAACACAGGGTCAGACATGAACAGAGTGAACACTCTACGAGGAGATACAAGGAAAAAGCATGTGGAGGTGTAGGGTTGGGCGATGCACATACAAGCCAAGGAGGCCACAGGTTGCCAGCAAGGGAGCAGAAGCTAGGAGTGAGGCAAGAGCAGATTCACAGCCCTCAGAGGGAACCACCCTCGCTGACTTTCTGATATCAGATTTCCAGACTCCAAAACTGTGAAGCAATAAATACATTGTCTTAAGCCACTGTTTGTGGTACCTTTGTGGTTACAATAACCCTTACAATTGAATACAAAGATACATACTAAATAGTGCAGAAGTCTTACGTGTATAACTTCAAGAATTCGACATGAACTCAGCCATTTGACCACCATTATCATGATACAGAACATTACCAGCATTTCAGAGGCTTCTTTTATGCCTCATTTGCTTCTCCCAAATATAACACAATTTTGACTTCTACCACAGATTCATTTTTCCTGAGGAACTTTATATGAATGCAAGCATGTCTGTGACATTCCAAATGTAGCAGAAATTCATTCTTTTTAATTACTGTATTTTATTCCATAGTATCAATGAACCATAATTTAATTTCCCATTCTGTTGGTAGACAATTGTACTATTTTGAGTGTTTGGATGTAAAAATACTGTTGCTGTGAGAATCCCGTAAATGTCCTTCAGTATAAAACAAATACCAAAAAAACCCAAAAACCAGTCATATCTTTTGGGTATATACCTAAATTTGGAATTATGAGATCATGGGGCTGAGTATCTGTTTAGTAAAACTAGCTTTGTTTACTTATTTCCTTCTTCTTAATATTAATGTATAACTTATTAATATAGTGTACAGATATTAAATATACAGTTCAGTGAGTTTTTGCATAGGTATGCACACAAAACTATAACTCAAATTAGAATATAGTACAAGCACCCCAGAAATCTATCATCTCAGCCCATAACAATAATCAGAAGATAACTCCTATTCTGATCTCTAACTTACATAGATTCATTTGCCTGTTAATGAATTTCATCCATGCAGTATATATCCTCTTGCATATGGCTGTTTATATTCAACATTATGCTTTAAACATTTATCATATTATTGTATGTATTAATAATTCATTACTATTGTGTAGGGAAGAAAAAGTATCTTTTCTTTCTACCTTTTCCAGTTCTTGATGACAATCTCTGCAACAAAAGAAAGATTAACAAGAGAAAAGCATACAAATTTATTTAATAGAAATTTTACATGACACAGGAGACTTCATTAGGAAAAAGCAATTAAAGCTGAGCATTTTTATGCTAGGTTTGATGAAGGCCAGAAAATTATGTGAAAATGTTATAGGACAAAAATGAATATGAGCTAAGTTGGGAAAAAGCAAGGCTTGCTCATTCAGATTCTCTAGGGCGGAGTCCCTAGTGTTTGGAGATAAGAATATTCCCTACCTTGTTTATAGCTAGAGCAACTTTCACATTAGGGTCTTAAAACCTGCTTCAGGGGAAGGTGGGGAAATTCTTCCAGCACCTGCCCCTTCTCAAGTTTCTTCGGCTCAAAATATTCAATATGCCATGGTGTCATATTTTGAGGTTGCCTTTCCTGAACTCTGTCAGTTGCAATATAGGTATTTCATTTGATGGATAGATGGCAAATTATTTAGCATTGGATTATTCATCTGTTCTCAATTTGAGGCTATGATAAATCAGGCTAATTGAATATTTTTATACATATTTTTTGAATGACTTAAGCATTAACTGATCATGAGTATATATCCAGGAGTGGAATTGCTGAGACAGAGGGCATATTAATATTTATCTTTAATAGCCATTGCCAAAACAGATTTCCACTATGTCTCTTCAGGTTTAAATTTCCACCAGCAATACACCACACTTGCAGTTATTCCATGCTTTCTGAAAGACTTGGTAGTACTGGTCATTTTAATTTTAGTTATTTTGTGGGCACGTAGTGATATTTTAGTGTAGCTTTAGTGATATATTTTTGGGGGTGCCTGGGTGGCTCAGTTGGTTGAGCATCTGACTTGACCTCAGGTCATGATCTCATCATTTGTGAATTCGAGCTCAGTATGAGGCTTGCTGCTGTCAGCATGGAGCCTGCTTCAGATCATCTGTCCCCCTCTCTCTCTGTCTCTCTTAAATGTAAATAAAACATTAAAAAGTATGATTTATTTCTTTTTAAGATTTTGATTTTTTCATTAAAAAAATTTTAATATTTTTGAGACACAGATGGAGAGAGAGCGAGTGTGGGCTCACATGGGTGGGGGAGGGGTAGAGAGGGAGACACAGAATCCAAAGCAGGCTCCAGGCTCTGAGCTGTCAGCACAAAACCCAATGTGGGACTCGAACTCACGGACTGTGAGATCATGACCTGAGCTGAAGCTGGATGCTCAACTGACTGAGCCACCCAGGTGCCTCTGATATATATATATTTTTTTGCATCCTCTAATGTAAGGTGACTTTTCAAGTAATTTATCCATAGAAAAACCAGATTATCTACATTTTCTAATGGATTTCTAAGAATTCTTTATAAATTCTAGGTATGACATTTGTTTTTATGGCTATGCAGTATTTTCAATATTTTGTCTTTCCTTTTTTGCCATTTTTAGATGGATCTTTTTTTATTGTTTGTTAGCCTCTTGTTACACCTTTTTGAATATCTTAGATATTATAATTGTAATATCTATGCATAGTATCATATTTATTCTATACTTCTTAAACTTTCAATAGTATCCTTACCACTTCTGCAACAATATAAGAACCTTGGAAAAGTTAAGCACTATTTAGCCACTCTCACTCATTACCACGTTTTATTTCAACATATATTATAAATTCCGGCAACCAATTCTTAAACGTACCCTCCTTCTCATGTCTATTTCATGGAAAATATCCTCCTCAAAAATCTTTTAATACCCTTGTCAGATTTTAGTGTCAATATTTGCTTCCCACAGCAAATTAGGAAGAATTCTCTCTTGTATGTACTTCCTGAAAGTGTTTGTATAAGATTAATTGTATTGATTCCTTAAGTTTTTAGAAGAATTTACCAGATGATCCATCTGTGCTTGAAATTTCTGTGTGTGTGTGTGTGTGTGTGTGTGTGTGTGTGTGTGTATGTAAAATGTGTTAATTATATATATGGTTTCTATAATTGATACAGAGCTCATTCCAGTTGTCAAATTTTCTTCTTGTGCCAATATTTTAAGGTTTGTTTTCAGTGAACTTCATTGCTTCCTGCAGTTTCCGGCTTCTCTCTGGAATCATTTTTCCTCAGCCTGAAGTACTGAAATATTTCTTGTAGTTCAGGTCTCCTAAGTAAGCATTCGCTCAACATTTATGTGACAAAATAGATTTTATTATGCCTCATTTATATGTATATTTTCACTGGTCATAGAATGTTAGATTGACATAATTTTCCCCTCAGCAAGTTAAAGTAATATGCCATTCCATTGTCTTTAGGGGTTTTTTTTTTTTTTTTGGAAAATCTTAGTTTTGCTCTTTTACTTGTTTTTAAGACTTTCATTTTGTCTTGATTCAACAGTTTGACTAAGATCTACCCAGTCATGGTTTTCTTTGTATTATGTTGCTTAGGTTTTGTTGAGTTTCTTAAAAATGGACATATTTCCTTTACCAGTTTAGCAACATTCTTGACCAATTGCTCTTCAAATATTTGTCTTTCCTATTCCCTCTCAAGCATCTTTGCTGGTCTCCAGTTGCAGGTATATTAGACATTTTGATGGTGGCTCGGGTATTTTATGCTTTGTTCTGTTTTATCTAATTTCTGTTCTTCAGTTTAGATTATTTCTGTGGATCTCTCTTCAGTTTCACTTATTTGGGTTTTATTGTATTTACTGTGATTTAAACCTATTCAGTGATTTAAGTTCAATTAGTGGGCTTTTCAGTTTTAAAATGTCTACCTGATTTTTTACATAGATTCAAATTCTTTGTGAAAATGTCCACCTTTTCATTCTGTTTATTTTGATTTTATTACCATGTTAGCATCAACCAGCTTTCAGAGATATCTAGATTAGCTCTTTGCTATATTTCTCCACTACAGCTTCAAAACCTGAGAAATATCTGGGGTGAGGTACTGGGGTTGGCCATGGGTTTATGGCAGACCCATCCCTTGCAATGATTTTATCTCCCAATTATTGTGAGCTCCTGGAAGATTTCATTCTGCCTTCTAGAATCCTTTGGCATAGTTTCTCATAGACCCAAGAACTCCTCAGATAGCTATCCAGAAAAAACTCTTGTGTACTACTACTGCCTACTTTACCCCAAGATTCACTCAGGCCAGGCCCAGTCCTCAGCCTCTACCCACAGTCAGAAAAATCTTTAGAGAAATAAATTGGCAAATAGCCCACGTTGGCAGGTTTCTCCAGTCTATACATTTTAGTTCTTCTAGCTCTTTTGGTTGCCCCAGTTGTCCCTAAAATTGTAATTTTATAATTTATCTACCTTCTGATGGTTGCAACAATTCCTTCGACCAAGTCAGAACTACATGCCACACTTGCATTCCCCTTACTTTTAGTATTTTATATGTTAATATGGTCTTTTAATTCTTTTCTGAAAGCATCTTAACATTCATAAAATTTTAGGTCATGAAATTTTTGCAGAACTGAATATTCTGAAAATAAACACAGGCTTTCAGATCATGCTATCTTTTTTACACACTCATCTTGGGAATCAACGGAGCACCCAAATTGCTTCTCAAATTAAAAACAAATCTGGAATTTGTCAAAAAAGGATTTAAGATGGCTTTTCTAGAAAGAGGTCTTGCTAGTGTGACTCTGAACTCTCTGACAGATATGAAAATAGAAATGTCTTGTTATTATGATGACCATTCAGGTATATTTATTGACATTCCTACTGCTTCATCTTGAGGGGCTGACTTATAGGTACACAGAAATACATCCAGAACAATGAAGAGATAGAATATTTAAACCAGAATGTTTTAACTTTTCATTAAAATTTTTTTTGAGAGATAGAGAGCAAGAAAGAGACAGAAAGAATGAATAGGGGAGGGACAGGGAGAGAGAGAACTCAAGTAAGCTCCACACTCAGTGCAAAGCCCGAGGTATGGCTCGATCCCATGACTAGAGTCCAAATCAAGAGTTGAATGCTCAATGGACTGAGCTACCCAGGGCCCCCTCAACCAACATGTTATAAGGAAGTAGCTTAGAATATGACATTGTGTCTTGTTTTTAAGTCAGTTGGTCAGATGTACCTCAAATGTGTTAGACATAAACCCTTTGTGTCTCTGGAGAGAGCTCTGTAATGACATAGATGCCACTACAGAAATTGTCAGAAATACTATCATGAACCATCTTTGTGGTGCTGAGTAAGAAATTTACTTTGGTCTGTAAGCCTCAGGTTAAAGGAGGGAGAAATAACAAACAAATAAATCCTGAGAACATGTTGGAATGAATGACAGGCAGAAATGTCAGCATCTATTATCAAAAGACCCAGAGGAAATAGGGAAGACTAGGGTAGAACTGAGTCAATATTCCGTAAATTTTTAAAGATGGTAAATATTAGAAGAAAGGAAGATTGATCTGAGGAACATCCCTTTACCTGCAGTAGTAAAGCATCCATCAGGTGGGGCATGAGCAAATGACAACCTTAGTACCCCAAAATTCAGTTTTGTTCCACCAAAGAGTAAAAATGTTGAACCCTCAAATTAGTCCAAATAACTCTCTGGCATGATGCACTTTTGTCAAGATAATAAGTTCTTGGGGGTGGGGGGGGGTCTTTGTATTTTCCTCACTTTAACATTACAAAAGTACCTCTTACTATGTAATTCATTCACATTATAATCTTTTAGGGAATATAGAAAATCCTATCCAGTTCAATAAAACCTTTATACATTTAAACTTTAAATATACAATACAGTGCTTTTATCAGTCTCTACTTGACATTTCCCCATGTCCCTGTAACAAGTGAGTGCCCTTAAATAACTGAAATAAATGTATACATATATATTATACACATATATTTATTCCATATAATGATTTCATACTATAAAAGCTAATATTTTCATTTAAAAATTATTAGTATCTTTTGATATATATGCCAGAGGCAGCATACAAACTATTTATTTTGGGCACAAACTGGCTTCCTTTTGATAACTGCTCTCATGTCCTGAGTGTTCCCTGTCTTCTATGTATTCAGTGTCATAACATTTTTTATCTCTTCACACAGGCTTTCCTAGAAGAATCAATTTCCCCTTCCTTTGATCATAATGCTTTCTTAAACAATTGATATTCCCTTGCAGTTGACTCAATGTGAGTATTAAGGGGAAAATGACCAGCTGATTAGAACACTTTACATAAAGTCTCGGTGGAAAGAAAACACATCCCTCCAAAACTCCACTGATACATAAAGGGAGGAGGTTGCCAATTCAGGGCTATGTGGGCACCATCACGGACTCCTCTTCCTTATTGCCAGTTATAGACCTAAGCCAAAGGGTACTGACAATAGAAATGGAAAGAAGTGTGTGTGTGTGTGTGTGTGTGTGTGTGTGTGTGTGAAGGCAGCCGTGTGAATGCAGTCATCTCAAGGCCTGACAAGGAAGGGTTCATTTCCAAGCACACACACAGTATGCTGGTAGGATTTAGTTCCTTGACAGTTGTTGGTCTGAGGACTCCTTTGATTTCTCACAACATGGGCCTCCCCATAAGGCATCTTACAACACGGCAGCTCTCTTAATATTAGCAAGAAGTGAGAGAGCAGAAGAGGTTACCAGCAAGGGGCGGGGAGAGGGTGAGCAAGATGCCTATCTGTTTTGTAACCTAATCCCAGAAATAACATCCCATTACTTTTGCTATATTGTGTGCATCAGAAACAAGACATTGCATCCAGCCTGCACTCAAAGAGAGGGGATCCCTCAAGGGCATGGACCCTGGGAGGTGGGATCATTGAGAAACTGCCCATGACACCATCCAGGTAATTACCACTTTTCCACTAGTATATTATTTTTCTTCAGAAATATACTTAAATAAAGCTCTAAAATAACAGTCTAGAATTAAATTAAAATAATGGTCTCTACAGCTTTGTATCCTGCTCCACACCCCCAGAGCTATATATAAATGTAACCGTTTTTTCGTCTTCTTTACCACCAGACACCAGCATGATTCACCCACACAGCAGAGACCCTCTATGTGTTTGCCTAAGCCAGATTCGTCAGAATCTATATATTATTGACATGCTGGGGACTATTTTTACTCATTCTGGAAAGCTGATCAATTTTCTACATTCCCCTTTCTCAACCCTCAAGAGTGTTGATTGCTTTCTGCACCTCAGCTCTTCTTCTCCTTGTTACCTGGGTTTCTGCAGCAACAATACCCTTGACTTCATTTTCTTTCTTCTTTTTGCAATGTCTTTTTCCCCACTTCACACATTTTTAAGCAAAGGGACTTTTTCTAAACATTTTCTAGACATTTTCTAAACATTATCATGCTCCTGATAAGTGTGACCTGACTACTCACATCAGTTGTAATTTCCAGGGTTTTCAATTCTTTTCTTAGTTGGGCTCACAAATGATTCTGTGCCAAAGGGGAATGAAGTAAAAGGGCAGATAATTCTGGAAGACTGTTGCAAGAATTGCTAAGATTTTGCAGCAGCTGGGTGGTTGAGTTAGTTGAGCATCCTACTTCTGCTCAGGTCACCACCTCACAGTTTGTGAGTTCGAGCCCCACATTGGGCTCTGTGATGATAGCTCAGAGCCTGGAGCCTGTTTCAGATTCTGAGTCTCCCTCTCCCTTTCCATGCTCATGCTCTATCTCTCTCTCTCAAAAATAAATAAACATTTAAATTTTTTTTTAAGGAATTTCTGGGGTCCCTGGGTGGCACCCGACTGTATGGCTCAGTTGGCTAAGCGTCCAGCTTCAGCTCAGGCCATGATCTCTGGTTCGTGAGTTCCAGCCCTGCATCGGGCTCTGTGCTGACAGCTAGCTCAGAGCCTGTAGCCTGCTATGGATTCTGTATCTCTCTCTCTGACCCTCCTCTGCCTCTCTCTCTTTTTCTCAGAAATAAAACACTAAAAAAAAAAAAAGAATTGCTAAGATTCTATTGAAGGGTTTCTATCATCCTTTGGATGCTTACTTATAATGTTTGTATTTTCCCTTAAGGTTTAATTCTCATAAGTAAATAGTGTTTATGAAGCCATTATGTTCTAGGGACTAGAGAAACAATGTTTAATAAAAAAGGAAAAACCTGAACTTTGAGGATTTTCTAGTATTATTATCATAACTATATGCAAAATCAATGCATTTATTTTTAAAAATAAGAACTTGAAAGATGTGCAGTGAAGGAAGAGAAGTTTTCTTGGAAAAGTACACACAAAGCAAAATTTATTTAAAGCAAAATTAAGAAAATAATATTTGGTAGTTTGTTTTGAATTAATTTTTTAAAATATGTATTTCTGGGGCGCCTGGGTGGCTTAGTCGGTTAAGCGTCCGACTTTCGCTTAGGTCATGATCTCGCGGTTCGTGGGTTCGAGCCCCGCGTCGGGCTCTGTGCTGACTGCCAGCTCAGAGCCTGGAGCCTGTTTCAGTCTGTGACTCCCTCTCTCTCTGACCCTCCCCTGCTCACATTGTCTCTCTCTCTCTCCTAGAAATAAATAAAACCATTAAAAAAATTTTAAAAAAAACTTTAAAATACGTATTTCTAAGTATATGTCTAGGAGGGAAATGTATAAATTTTAATCATTTTTATTCATAGGAAAAGTGTAAGGTTTCATAAATTTTGCCACTAAACTTCCCTGACCTTTATAAATTCTGTTTTTTTCCCTTGTTTACAATCCGACTGAGCTATAAAGGTGTAACCATTAACCAATCAAAATGAACACTAAAAGGTCAGTGCATTGCATATAATATAGTTGCTTTTCAAAACATGTGTAAGGCATTCAAATTCTGGAACATTTTTGCAAGTCCAAACTTGTAAAATAAATCCATGGTGACATAAATGAGACCCAGGCTCCTGGTAAAACTTGCAATAAAAATGAGAAGAGAGTCCAGCTCCCTGTCTTTTCTTTTTCATTTTCATATTTTAAATTTAGTCTCCAAATTTCTAGTAAGGTAGAAAGGACAGGAAATAAACAATGTTATGTATGTCATAACTCTGACAGTCTTGCAAATATTTTCCAAGCTGCAAATATCAAATTAAGAACTTCCTTAGATTTACAAATTAGTGCACACATTTTGGAACTACATGTCAGTTTTAATAATTTCCTAATGGCAACTATCAATGTTATCAGTGATTTGTGAATAAGTAATAATTATAAGAGGGCATTTTGATTTCGGAAATTATCTCAATGTGTGATCCAAAGAAGGCCAGTATCAGAGGTAAATATATATATATTTTTCCTACATGGTTAACTTGATTGGGGCATATGTTACTTCTATATAGTTTGTATCTTCAGTGTGTAAGGCAAAACTAGAACATAATTTGTGAATTTTAAGAACATTTTTAAAACTTGTTTTTCTTATTGCCAACATATTTTAACCATTCTGAAGAGGGGGGAAAAAAGAAGGTTTGGTCTCCTTAGGAACATATGCAAGCAATAAAATCAGACAGTTAAACACAGAAGGAAAAAAATTGACTCACCCATAGATTAGGAGAAGGCGAGAAGCAAAGTCTACCAAAAACATTAAAGCTACCGAATCGTAACAGAGGCAACAGATGTTGTTTCTGTTCTGAGTGGAAGGTAAGGTCACAGGGAGAATGCTTGCCTGTGTGGCCTCATTTACAGAAAAGTTTTGAGAAGTTGGAAAAACTATGAGAAAAGCAAGTATGATGGTTTGGACATTAAACCAATATACACAAAGTATGTTATAAGGCGTTAGGATAAATGCCTAATTAAGAGTCTACAGGCTGCAGGAACAGGCCACAGACTGGGAAGCGTATTTTCACACCTCTGTGGTAGTAAGAGGAAACTGAAGGCAGCGTCTTTTCAGAAGTTTTGGGCTCTCCGGCCTCAAAGAGGCCAGAAGCCTGTGGCTGCTAAAAGCAAAAGGCCTCTTGACCTTGATCAAGGTCTGTTTGTAAAACCCAGAAAACTTCACTGTGAGCCTCAGGCCAACTGTCACTGTGCCTCAGTTATGGAATGAATGAGTCATCATAATAAAAGATACAGCATAGGGAATATAGTCACTGATATTGTGAGAGCATAGACATTGTAATCCGTTGAAAGTGTAATGACTTGTCATGATATAGACGGTAGCTCCACCTGTGGTGAGCACAGCATCACATATAGAGTTGTTGAATCACTGTGTTGTACACCTGACACCAACATAACAGTGTGTGTCAACGATAATCAAATAAAAAATAAATTAAAATGTTTACTACAAGAAAAGACAAAGGGCATTTCAAAATGCTTAAGCTTCCTGTTTCTCCAAAGTACAATTTCCTTTTAAAACTTCTATGCCAGGGGCTTAACCAAGCCTCTGACTTCAGCTCAGGTCACGACCTCATGGTTTGTGAGCCCTCAATGGGTTCTGTGCTGACAGCCCAGAGCTTGGAGCCTGCTTTGGATTCTATGTGCCTCACCCTCTTCTTCCCACCCCCCCGCCCTGCCACAGACACACTCATTTTTTTCTCTCTCTCTCTCAAAAATAAATGAACATAAAAAATAAAACTAATATGCCAGGGTAAGTAATTATTGCTTAATTTGCATTTGTATAATGAGTTTAATAGGTACATTCCTGTAGATGATGTAATATTCAGAATATTGCTATTACTGGACCAATGTCACAAAATCTTTGTGATACCTTTAAAGATGCTTCTAACAAAGACTAAAATGGAGTCCATTTCTACTCTGGCCTTAATCTGATTATTAAACAAGGTAATTGGATGAAAATATCTTAATTCTAATTTTGAATTTTTTCTGTATTTAATTTTATTAGTAAAAAGAGTTGACATTTTCCTCATATTTCAGCAAACTTTCCAGAAAAGACTCTCTCTGTACTTGGCCATAATCCCATTGAAAATATATCTATACATGTGTTGTGAATGGGAGAAATGGAGTCTAGCCACCAAGAAAGGATGAGGACTTTCTGGAAGGCTGAGGATGCGTAGGAACTCCTTGATGGCTTAGAGGAAAGGGTCCCACAGCTCTGAGTGCACACAATGCTAGGGAAGAGGCAGTTTTTCAGCTTAAAAGCCCCATAGATATAAGAACTGGGATGAAGAGCAAAAATCAGGAAGAATGAAGAGTTATCTATGGAAACAACCATGTGAGCCAACTTTCCACATGCTTCTTCCATTCGTTCGCTCAATGCACAGAACAAACAACAAAAATATGCTTCAGATAATGACACACTTTGTCCAGGAGAGACTCAATGAGAGCCAGCCTTGAGAGTCCAATTTAGTGACCATTTGTGTAACTCTCATCAAAGAGCACAAGGGAGTTGGAGCATACCGCCCATTCTAGAGAGGGGAGATGTAGATCCAAACCAGAGCTGCCATCAGCAGCTCCAAACTCGCTTCCCCACCACCATACCACTACTTGTTGGCTCATGAGCAACCTTTAGGAAAACATGAGTGGGATCACCAAGTCCACTACGAGTAAATAGAATAAAAGATTGTTCTTAGATTCATTCCAATGGGAATGTATTCAATAATAGAAAGATGGAAGGGATTATGCCTATATTTTAAAAAGAAGAAATGCTAGTTTTACTTGGACTTACATGGTTAAAGGTGAGAGGCTGGGAGCATCTATATCCTAATATTGCACAGCAAGGAATCAGAAAACATGCTCAGTAGAAGAGACAGTTTGGTCTTTTCAAAAGAAGTTACTTTACTGCTGCGTCTTTTTTTTTTTTTTAGGTTTATCAATTTATTTTGGGAGAGAGAGAGAGAGAACTCAGAAGGGGCAGAGAAGGAGGGATAGAGAAAGAGAATCCCAAGCAGGCCCCGGACGGTCAGCATGGAGCCTGATGTGGGGCTCAAACTCACAAACTATGAGATCATGACCTGAGCTAAAGTCGGAGGCTCAACCAAGTGAATCACTCAGGCACCACAGAGGTCACTGTTGAGTCTTAAGCAATTTGCTAGGAAGTAGAAAATAGTTACTCTTGCCACAATAATTTCCAGATGAACTGAAAAGTTCAATGTTAAAAATACAATTAAAATGCATTAAAATACAAGTAGATACTTAAATCATCTGAGATGAGGCAAAGGCATTGTTAACATAAACCCAGAGCTGGACATCATAAGGAAAAGATTCCTAGAAAAACTAGATAAGATTTCAAGTCTCCATGTTCTCCTATGATTTCTTGTTTTGTAAAATCATTTAAAGTGTAAGTCTAACAATATTACAAGTACATCTATATATATACATACATAAACACACATTACTTAACATAGAAAGAAACCATAGTATTTGAGACATAACATAAGAACATATATTTTTGTACATCATAGTGAGTTTGTGCATGAGAGTTGTGTCTAAGTCCGAGCCGGAAAAAGAACGAGCATGTCCAGTGAAGATCTACAGGTTGTGCGTGTGGGTGCACGTGTGCACCTGTGTGTGTTTACACACATGCACACTTGTACAAGCGCTGATGTCCTGGCCTGAGCGAGCTTCATGGTGGCACAGGAACTTGGCCCTGATGTGGAGAGTTCCTCAGCATCCCTAGCGATGTGTCAGAGCAGGGAAAGGAGCAAGAGAAGAGAAGTTCCTTTTCTCCAGTCATTCATTTTTGAATTAGGAAATAACTAAATCTTATTATTGTTTCCAACTGCTCATTTTCTGGGTCAAGAATCACTTGAGGAAAAGACAGAGACTGATGATTTATATTGCCAAAAATGAAACAAACAAACAGAAATACTTCACAGTGCTGTGGCTGGTCCGTGGGATTCAATATAATTACAAACAATCACTCCAGAGCCAAATACTAAACATTTGAGAGAAGAGCTGTATTTTTTTTTTACATTACCTTTAGCTTTTCTTAGAAAAATGAAACAATTATTATACTAATTAGCCTCTTAAAAGAAAGCTTTATATTGCTTTCTTGGTCATTCCATACTTCTGTAGATGTGTTTTTTAAAAAAGTATTTTAATGCTTACTTTATTTTTGGGAGAGAGACAGAGTAGGAGTGGGAGAGGAACAGAGAGAGGGAGACACAGAATCAGAAGCAGGCTCCAGGCTCCGAGCTGTCAGCACAGAGCATGATGCAGGGCTCAAACTGGTGAACCACGAGATCATGACCTGAGCCAAAGTCAGATGCTTAACTGACTGAGCCATCCAGACGCCCCAACAAGTTTTCTCTCCTAATACTGCCTTATACTGACTATTTATTAAGGCATATTTATTGCATTGATCTTAACAATGACTTCTATTTGTCTGGCCAAAAGTAGTAATGAAAATAATTTCTTGTCCACGAATTATATTTTAGAGGTTTACCATCATGGCAGAGATTTCATTGAGGATTACTTTTACATTGTCTTTCCAGAGAATCTCTTCACGTTTCCCTAACATTTCACGCTGAGATAATTGACTTTAAAAGCATGCTCAGGTCAGGGTGCCTGGGTAGCTCATTCAGTTAAGTGTTCGGCTCAGGTCACGATCTCAAGGTTTGTGAGTTCAAGCCCCACATGGGGCTCTGCACTGTGTGCGGGGCCTACTTGGGATTCTATATCTCCCTTTCTTGATGCCCCTCCCCTTCTTGTGCTCTCTCTCTCTCTCTCTCAAAATAAATAATTTTTTTTAAAAAAGCATGCTCAGGTCATAAGATAAACATAAGTCCTTTACTCCATTCATAACTCCTTTGCTCTGTATTAAACTGCATGTGTTGTATGAAGACAAAGGACTAAACCTATAAGACATGGAAGATAAGTCCTATCAACTGACTGATAAAGTCATGTCTGAAACCAGCTGACTTACCAAGAGACATCTTCTTTACTACTACTTATAAAAATATTTAATACCAAATAGATACATATCATTTAGGTAATATTGCCATTTTAGTTATAAGGATATATGTAGAGATTGATTTCTTCTTTAAATACCAATTCAAAACAGAGATGCAAGTTTGAGCAAATCTTGGTGATAAAAGTCAAGGAAAACATTGTGACGATAAAAAATAATATAAAAAATAAACCAGAATATGGTAAAATAACCCATTGACATTTAAATGTCATTATTTAAAACTGAGATATAAAATCATCTTATCCTTCATGTATTTATCATTACTTCCTGGAGAGAGTGAATACATCCATAAAGAAAATAAAATATCAATAAAATATTTGACATAAAAATTTAAACACTGCCATGTAGTCATTTCCTGATGGTAAAGTTTTGTTCATTATGCATTTGCCAGTAGTTGCTTTATCTATTTAGTTATGGATATATGAAATGATGGTTATAGACCAAGTATTTTGATGATAGGCAGTTGAAGTTAGCAAATTCACAATCAGTAATTCAAAAATCACTTTTGTGATACTTATAATGGAAATGCGCATAGATGCTGGTATGTAAAAACACTCCTTCCTGCCCCTCTAATTATCAGGGATAGTCTTTTGCAAATTATACCTGCCCTACTTGAATGTACATCATTGTCTCTACTGGCAGTCTCAACATAAAATATTCTCAAATTTCTCACAATACTTGATACATGCATACATACACGTGCATATGTACATATACCACACACACACAAATGACCCTGTTACAATCCTATGATCAACTGCTATCTATCAAATCTTTTTCCTCCTAATTGTTCCTTTCAAGTTTCTACAATATGTGGTATTCATTTTCTTATCTGTTCATTCTTTATATCTCTTCTTTATATGCCTATTCCCTGCATAGCTTTACTAAATCAGCCCCTTCATAGATCACCAATGATTATATAATATTCAAATTAAATGAACAATTTCTATCCAGGTCTCATTCAACCTAGCATTTGGCACTCTTGAACACATCCTTCTTGTTCTCAAAGAATTCTCTTTTCCATTAATATTCAGAAAGCTACTTTTTACGTTTATTGATTTAATTTTAAGAGAGAATGTCTAAGTAGACAGAGAGTGATAGAGAATTCCAAATAGGCTACACTCTGTGAGCACAGAGTCCAATGTGGAGTTCAAACTCAGGAACTATGAGATCATGACCTGAGTCAAAATCAAGAGTCAGACACTTAACTGACTGAGGTACTCAGGCATCCCTCAGAAGATTATTTTTACTTAGCTTTTCACCTATTCCTTTGACCATCACATCTTGATCCATCTTATACAGTATTGTATTATTCACTCATTAATACTACCTTCAAAAATTCTGGCTTACCCACTTTTGATTTTCTCATGATTTGTTCTGAGTGACGTTACCCATAACCATAACCCTATCATGTGTAATAGGCTGATATCTCCACAGTCAATATTCCTAACTCAAATTACTCTTGTCATTTCTAAGTCTTCTAAACTATTGAACACATACTGTTCAGACAACACAAATTCTGCTTCATTAAACATAATGACAATGTTCCACTCAAACTCTGCTTGGGTAACATCTAGTTGTTTCTCCCTTGGAAGTAACTTCTTCAGATCCTTAACTACTGACCTGCTAATTTCTCTTTTTGGATTAATGTTACAGTCTTAAGTCTTATTCTCTCCTATTGATCTAATCAATCTTTATTATGGATAGACCTTATCTTTGATATAAGACACTCAAATATTTCCCACTGTCTTAAGAATAAATTTCACAGTATTTAGCATTGTGTACATAGATTCTTGTCTCCTATCATCATCCCCTTGATTAGCTTTTCCTTTAACTACACCAATATTCTTGGGTTTTGTTGACCAGATAAGGTACTTTGTTAGCTTGGTGCTTTTCTTTATATTGAATCTCCTTCACGGATTGGTATTCCTCACTGCTGTCTACGTGCAAAACTGCTAACTGATCTAATTCATCACAAGCTTTTTGGAAGACTTATTTGAAGTAATTGCCATCAATATTTCTCTTTGAATTTCCATAATTTCTGTACCATTTCTCTATATCTCTTATTTTACAGCACTGTAATTGTTGTTGTTTTGGGAGTAAACCTATTATGGGAAAAATAGCTGGCTTTTGCCAATAGATATTCACTCTTTTTTTTATCTCCTAGTTTACAGAACCTTTCTACATTTGAGACAGCAATGTGCTAAAAATATTGTTATCCCAGGTTTTCTGGTATGCAAAGAGCTTCAAATAACCTGATGCACTTGTGCCAATGAGATGTGACCAGAAATCTGCTGGGCATGATTATAGGAAAAGAGAAATCTTAACTATTGCATGCCTTGGACATTCTTTTTCCCTTCTTAAATGAATCATAGAAACAATGTGCATAGATGAAATTACCATCTTGTAACTATCAGAAAGAGACATATATGAAAGAAAAAAAAGAGTAAAGGAAGAAAGTGCTTGTTCTGTGATGGTATCATGAAACCACTGTACTAGATTTGGTTTGCCAACTCTGACCTCTTACATACTGAAGCCAGCATAACTGGGTTTCTGTCACAGGTCACAGCCAAACACATTTCTAAGTGAAACACTTTGCTAGCTGGAAGGAGGGCCCTTTGAAGTCAGAGACTTTATCCTATTCAGTTCTACATTTCAATAACTAGCCCAATACCAGACATACCATAGTTGACATATACAAAATTTTAATGGAAGGAATAAATGAATAAAACAAGACAAATAAAATCCCTTTCTCCTAAAATCAGGGCACTGGAAGAAAATGTCCAACCCTGAATATAAATAGACATAGAATAGCAAAATGTTATCGACAGTCTCAGAAGCTTCTATCTCCTTATGTGGTTAAAATGCATTTCATAAATACAAGAGCATAATGAATTATCAGTTAGAACACTGAGGTCAAGTCGACAATTTTCTTATCCTTCAATTATCCTTTAGCCCGAGAAAAATAACACGACATTACTGTGCTCTGTTCCAATTAACTCAGCTAAACTGTTGACCCTTGTCATTTAAATTACAAACTATTAAATGGCAAACACCAATTTTTCTCTTTAAATTCTGACTGTTTGAAAGATATTTGGGGGACTTCTTTTTTTTTTCCTTCAGAGCAAAGTTTACTTACTTATTACTACTGGGAAGGAAAGTTTGTCCAGCTATCAATGACTTACTATCCTTAAAGTAGAGCCTGAGAGAAAAAACAATTCATGAAAGGTGCCGAAGGGTCACTTCAGGATTTTAGCAACACATGACAAGTCTGATTTTTGAATAGACCTTTTTTGTCATGCAGTTAATAAGAACTTACATTCAAATTCAATAAATCTTACTGTGGGTAAACAGAAATGCTTAGGATTAAAAGAAACACAATTTCTTTTTATTATGTGGTCTTTTGCCTGTCATTATTTACATATGTTTGGGAATAGTCATAGTTTACATGCTTAAAATGCAAGACAAAATTAATCCTGCATTTTCTCTCTTTTCTTCAAATCTCATATTTGATATTATTAAGACCCGTCAGTCTATAGTTTAGCTAGTACATGTAACTGGAGTATCCCCTTTCTTGCTAATCACCTTGTTATATGGTTTCTACGTCCTAAATAAATTACCTATATGCCTTTCCATTTTCCAACGTCTTCTCTCTTTCAGGCACCTTGATTATCCTAGACTCTTGTAATGGTATTTTGATTGGCCTCCGGTACCCACTTTCAAGCACAAATCCCAGGTTATTGCTTAACAGTAACTTTGCCAAATCAGTTTCCTTCCTATAGCCAGTGTGATCTATAGCTGTTTCAGATATAACACCACTCATAATCTAAAGCATATAAATATCTCCCAACCCCTCTATAAAGTCTAAAGGTATTACTGCTC
The DNA here is from genome assembly GCA_017311185.1 of Proteles cristata cristata. Lineage (NCBI taxonomy): Eukaryota > Metazoa > Chordata > Mammalia > Carnivora > Hyaenidae > Proteles > Proteles cristata. The sequence goes on along the minus strand of JAESUZ010001011.1, from coordinate 587,363 downwards.
ATAATACTTGTAAGATTAGGCCCCTCTCAATTCTCTCTCCCTTCTCTCTGTCTCTCCCTTGCTTGCACGTGTGCTTCTTTTCTGCCTCACTCAAAATAATATTTTATTTTTTAAGAAGGGGGTGCCTGAGTGGCTCAGTCAGTTGAGTGTCTAACTCTTGATCTCAGCTCAGGTCATGGTCACGATTCATGAGTTTGAGCCCCACATCAGGCTCTGTGCTGACAGTGTGAAGCCTGCATGGAATTATCTTTCTTTCCTTCTCTCTTGCTACCCCTGCCCCATGCACTCTCTCTCTACCAAAATAAATAAATAAACTTTAAAAAAATTATAGCCCTCCTTTCCTTCTCACTCTCATTTCATGCCAACTCTTTATCTAACTCTTTGTATGATAACATTTTATTGGCTTCAGATGTACCATTTTCTCTTGTTTTGTCCTTTACAACTGTTACAAACTGAGGACTGAAGGGGGTGAGGGAGTTGATGGGAACTTGTGGGGCTGAGCAATGGATGTTGTTGGAAACCAACTTGAAAATAAACTCTTTATAAAAAAATAAATAAACATTTTTAAAATATGCACATCTTCAATCCCAATACTACCTGACTCATTTGCCTTTCAGGTCTCAGGATCATGTGTGCACTCTCTCTCTCTCTCTCTCTCTCTCTCTCAGACACACACACACACACACACACACACACACACATTGCATATACATGCATTTTTAGAGAGTCAAAGTCCAAAGAAGGAAATATTAATAAAAGGATTTAAACAGAAGCACAATTGAAATCCTGACCTTGGTTGGATAGAGTAAGACCAAGCAATAGGTGCTTACAATGGTCTTAGTGAAAGACTATGACGATCAGATGATAGAAGTGTCCATGGTACTGGAGAGAAGGCTCTAGAAAGTAAACAGTGAAAAGGCGAGATCCAGAGAATTTGATTACTGTGATGAAATGATGAACTAAGAAGGATTTTTTGATACATATTTCATACTGGAGATGTACACCAGAGGCAATCTGCACAGATAGAGCTTTCAGACTTTTGAGAAAGTTGTTTGGGGAATATTTGTATGTCTAGAAAATAAGTGGTCTTGAGATAGAGATGATAGCAGAGGAATGAGAGAAGAAAGTTTGAGAGGCAAGAGGAGATCCAGAAGTCTGGACAGGAGATGCAAAGGAGAAAGATGTTTCTGCAGATAGATTCAGTTATGTATCTGATACTACAGAAATATGTCCAGAATAAGACTGAGAAGAGTCAACATGACAGTATATGACCACATGTGGGAAAAAATTTTCATTAGAATGCTGAAAATTAACACCAAATTGTGGAAGGTTTATGTGATCACAGAGCAAAGATTTGAGTATAGAATATGCTAAGTTTTTCATTGGATTGAAGAGCAGATAGGAGGAGATGGGGTCATGGTAAAAGTAATGGTCTATAGAGCCTATGGTCAACTCTCAGCACTGCAAGCCTCTTCTGTGGGTGGGACGGAGTCTCTTGATTTTGCTGAACATTACTTTCTCAGTGCCCAACAAGGATTAGAATACTTCTGTCTTTGAAGTATTGTTGTCAGGATTAAATGACTGTCGATACATGTAAAAGCAAGGAGAAGAATGAATAATCAATAAGAATATGCTATTATTACTGTTATGTTACTATAACCATATCATCCAGCATATGGTAGATATAATAGATAGTCTTTATTGGGAAGTTCAGAATGGAGGAATTTCAAGAAAATAGGTGAAGGAGGAGACATACAAGGTGACATGAGAGGTGACAACTATAACCCAGAAGGGGATATCCAATGGAGCAAAGTTGCTGGGTCGGAGTTAACAGGTCAGATTTAGGAATTAGCCTAATAAAGGGGAAAGTACTATCTTACTCTGTAATTGAAGGGTCAAGTGCACGATAAGAAAATAGAGTGAAAATTCTATATGGGGAAAAAAACCAACTTGAAAAAGTTTGTGTTGGATGGATACACTCATTTAAGGGAAGAAATCTGCTCATGGGTAGCATGACTAGACTTTGGTGATAACAGAAGTTGAGAAGAGGCAAGATGGTTAAACCAGGATGCTGAGTAATAAAGTAGATACTGAGCCATGGAAGTGATTCAACTATTTAGTCTTTGTGTTACATCCTACTCTACACATCGCCTTAATCTGTAAACTTCCATGCTCACATGTGGGTATGCTGTGGGCTTTGTAATAGATCTTTGTTTTTTTTTTTTTTCAATCTATAAAAGAATCTATTAAAAGAGTAACAGGAACTTTCCAAAGGAAGATAAAAGAATAATACTTTTTGGAATATTGCATCTTCATTCCTTGGTAATTTTAACTATCAATGACAATACTAAAATAAAAAAAAAACCAAAATGGTGTATGAAATTATCAAAGTAATGTAGTTTAAAAAATGCTCTCACATGATTTTAAAAGTAAGGCTTCAAGGTTAAGAACTTTCTCTGATATTAGCAGAATTTGAGTATTTTTTAAAAAATAGGATAGGGGTGCCTGGGGTGACTCAGTCGGTTGAGCGTCCAATTCTGCTCAGGTCACGATCTCATGGTTCATGGGTTCGAGTCCCACATCGGGCTCTGTGCTGACAGCTAGCCGGAGCCTGAAGCCTGTTTCAGATTCTGTGTCTCCCTCTCTCTCTGCCCCTCCCCTGCTTATGCTGTCTCTTTCTCAGAAATAAATAAAACATTAAGTTTTTTTAATAGGATAAAAGTACACCTACCACAAGAAACTGTCCTCAAAAATATAAATGAACACAGAATTAATTTGCTTCATGTATTTCCCAGGTATATTGCCAATTTGGGTAAAAAAGATCTTAGCTCTCTTTTGATGGAAATCATAAAAGAAGGGCTTATTCCTTATACTCATATATGTCTAAGAATTAGCTTCCCTGAAAAGGGAAGAACGGGTCTAAGGTTGAGCTTGGTAAATAAATAAACAAACCAAATATGCCAGTTAGCTAAGACATGGGACATCCTTCTTGTTTACCTATTTTTCACTTACCAACTTCAATTAATTTCTGAAACTGTCACTCAGTGGAAACTGTTAAATGAAAACAAAATGCTTTCAACATTAGAAGGGGAAAAATTATGTGTTCAACCCCAATTAAATGTATCCAAACAGATTGCACACATAGAAATATAATCAAGTGATGATACAAATACATTAATATAGGTAATAGCCCTTAGAAAGAAAATAAAGTTTGTACATAGCCTGGATTATTAGGAGGGGTTATTGTAACCCACCTGATAGTAAGGGGTCGTTAGTAAAAAAAAAAAAAAAAAGTACAAGCAACCACTTTGTTGGAGAGTGATAGGCAAGTTTTATGCAGGTATTTGATAGTAGAATCTGAAGTGTTTATGATAAATTTCTTTATTCTGAGGCTTTGAGACTAGAAGATCCTACTTAGGAATATTTTGGTATATCTTTAACAGGAGTGAGATCTCTGGGTCAAAACTAATGTTCCGTTAAACATGGAAAATAGCAAACATATACAATTATCTAAAGAGTTACAGATGATGTCACCTTGTTTATGTTTGCAATGTTCATCTCTATAGCTTATATCTGTTCACTTTCACTTTCCTCTCATCTTATTAAGTACTTTACACAATCTATTCAATAACCCTAGGACATTTTTTTCCCAATTCTACCCACATATAAAATTGTCGCAAGCATTTGTTCTGAGTAAAAAGAATCTAATTTGGAACATGTGTCAAGTGAAGAACCTCATTTAAGCACTCATCATACCCCACATCTATTTTTTATCTGATAATGTGAAAGAACCATTTATTTTCACACATATGGCTCAAATGAGTTTCTTTCTTCTCTTTTTCAAAATTTAATTTAATCCTTGGTTTTCAAATCTTGTGTCTACTGTGCATTTCTGTTGATATTTTTTGCCCTTTGTAGTTTTCCAAACTGGGTGTCGGTCTTTTTAAATTGATTGTTAGGAGGTCTTTATATATTTCGATCTGGGACCTTAAACTGGTACAACCATGGTGGAAAAAATGATAACATTATTTACTAAAGTTAAATGCATATACAACTTTTGACCAGCAACTCCAACAGAAACACCTGTATGTCCATCAGTAATAGAATGAATTAAAAATTTCCATATTTATTCAATAGAGTGCTACACAACAAGGAAAAAAATTGGCCATGGGTATATAAGTTAACATAGATGGATTATACAGACACAACTGTGAGTGAGGTAAAGACAAAACCTAAATAGTAAATAATATATGCCTCCTTTTATATGAAGACCAAAATAGAGAATATTAATCTATGGTAACAGAAGTTAGAATAGTGGCTACTTTGGACACCATTGGTTGAGACAGGGGTGAAAGAGATTCTTTTTGGAACTCTAAAATGGTGCTAGATCTTACAAATATATAATTTTTAATTTATTATAGTGAACACTCTATGTAAGTTTTATATACTTCAGCACAATTCTATTCACTTTTGTTGACATAGTAAACTATCACATATAATATACAGTTATTTTGAACAGTTCTGGATTTAGGCATTCCTTTATTAAAAGCCAATTAGAAGCAAATATTAAATCTAAAATATAAAAAAATATTCTTCAATGACAGATGAAAAATGTGTGGTACTATAAAATATGCAAAGAATAAAAATGCTTGCTTCCAAAGTTACTTTTGTTTTTTACAAATAGTTGAACTAAACTACCTATGTTATTTCTAAAAATACTCAAAATATCAATGAAGGTGCTAAAATTAAATGATTACATTTTTAACAGTTAATTTACAATGCTCCATTATTTTACTTAATAATTTTATGCTAGAAATAAGCAAATTTCTGTATTCACATTACTTTTACCCAAGAGCATTTAAACAAATATCATTGATTACTTGCAAATTACAGATTGTGGATTCAGAGCTCCAAACTAAAGCTCTAAGGATATAATTCAATTAAAATGATCCATAATTGTGAATTCACCTCATCAGTGCCCCAAGACAAGAAACTCTTTCTCACATCATCGTGAATTATTTTAATGATCATGGCCTGCACAGAAAAAATTGAAAAGCTAAGAATATCCTAGTCCCTTTGCAATTAAAACAAAACTTCTCTCAAAGCTTCTTTATATCTTAATTTCTATAAAATTATCTTCATAATTTCTATAAAATATGAACATAAAAGTTTGGGTCAGATCAATGACTGAGCTAATTCAATATTTCCTAACAAGTCCATATTTTATAGGGTGGTAAGGTTGTCAGCAGAAGATATGACAGGGTCCAAAATACTCTAAGCTTCACATAATCTATTTTGTAATTGTCACCCCAAATTTACCAAACCATTTGGATTGAAAATTTCAGCAGGGACCTCTGTGAGACAGAGAGATTCATCTACAGGTACCCAGTCAGCTCCTGTTTTCTTGCTCTTCAGGTACAATTCCAAACTTCTTTCTCTTTCAGCATTCTACCATCACTCTTTGCAAAAGGAAGAGTATGGCTCCACATCCTCAAGTGGAGGGTTCCACTTGATTCTCTCTCAGGATTCTTCTCTAATAAATGGGGAATGTAGCTGACCTACTTTGAATACCTATGAGAATATAATTTAAGAACTTATGTAAGGTAGTTCTGACTTCCAGAAAGATGAAGACTTCTGAAAATCTACTCTCCCATAAAACCAATGAAAACACTAAGATCTGTCAAAACATCAACCTCTTCAGAACTCTGGGAATTAAAGAATTTCAACATTTGACATTTAGGAAAGACACTAAATCTCAGTGAACTTCGTGAAATTTAATTTGCCCTCTTCCTATCCTCTCATCTCCAGCTCTGTGGTAGCCTTAAAAGTGAATAGCCTTGGGGCACCTGGGTGACTCACTCAGTCAAGTGTCTGACCTCTGCTCAGGTCATGATCTCATGATTTGTGGGTTCAAGCCCTGTGTTGGGCACTATGCTGACAGCTCAGAGCCCGGAGCCTGCTTTGGATTCAGTGTCTCCTTCTCTCTTTTCCCTTCCCCCACTCATACTCTCTCTCTCTCTCAAAAATAAATAAACACTAAAAAATGAATAAATAGCCTCAAATTATAGAGAAAAATTAAGAGCATAGTAGTCATTGATGGGGCTCCTTGGATGGGGCAAAATGTGTCTAGAGCTCCCTAAAAGCCCCCATCTCAGAATATTACCATTGTTTGACCTGACAGTTTCCTTAAAACCCCATTCATATGTCTGGTCTTTATTTTACCTGAATCCTAGCTTTCTCAGTAAAAATAGCCTTTTCCCATGGGTATTTGCCAAAAGCATTCGGTGACAATTGTTTAACATTTCAGTTTTCTAATGTGCTGATTTGATAATGGTTGAGACAAACCATTAGTTGACCAACAACCTTAAGAGAAACCCTGGGGAATGTTCATACGGGACTTTGAAGAACTCCAACATAGAGCTGGGAATGTAAAAGAACACACATGTCCAGTACTATGTGTGCATTCCCAGGGAAATCTGGGAAGGTCCTAAACTCTCACTGGTGACTGAACTTGAAGCTCTGTGAAAGCAGGAAGTAAACCCCTTTCTAGCCCTCCCTCTAACCAAGCTCTAAGACTCTCTGTTGCTCATAATCAAGGGCTAGGGTTATCACACAGGCCATCTCTCTGATAGCCCTATAGCATATGACAGGGTTTCCGGGGCTCTCCTTAAAACCCTTTATCTTTGTTTTTCTGACTATATTTCCTCCTGAATTTCCTATCCCTTTTCCATCCATTTCACTTCTGAGATTTCTCCCTGCCTGTTCTTAAAAATTGCAATTTCTCTGGGCTTGGTCCATCTCCTTCTCAGACTTCTATGCTGTTTGCTTTTTTCGGGAAATCTCAATTATTTAAATAATACCAATCACTAAATATATATCTATGAATGCCACATCTATAAATCCTACCTGAATCTTTATCCAGACTCTTCAATATTCGGTTCCTAAATTCTACCTTCTGGATGTCCCATAGGTACCACAAAATCAGACTGTTGACAGTGTCCAGGAAGCTCAAATGAATTTCAGTTTAGCATTAGAAAATTACCTTGAATATTTTAAAGGTTTTGATTTAGGTTTATTTTTCCCTCTAAAATCATATACTCCTAACTTCATCATCACATGCCAGAGACAGAACTAAAGCTATCCAGAATTTATTCTCAGGTATGTAATTGCTACTAAATCCTGAAAGGAAAACTATAAAACAGGCTGACTTTTCAAAACAGAGGATTTTATTCCCTAGGAGCAAGGGCATAATCTGAGGCTGTAATTATTGATTTTAAATATTCCTGTTAAAAATGACTTGAGGTAGTATTCATAAATTAATTTGATGCTATAAACTGTGAGTCACCCATGTTTAAACTCTTTCATCCTAATTGCAAAAGAAATTCAAATTTAAATTAATTTCCTCTAGTTTGTTTGCATCCTAATTAAATGATAGCCAGGGAGAGCTCTGGAAATAGTGAACATATGCATAAAAATACATTGGGAATCCACTATGGACGTGGCCAGTCCATGGTAACCAACATAATCTGTGTACAGACGCTTTCAAGCTCAATAGGGTACGTGTAAACAAGCTAGCTAATTATATCCCCAAGGAGTAGGGTTGCTAAGCCCTATAGCAGCCACCTTTAACTGAAAAATAAAACAAAGTATTTGTTTGAAGGTGAACAGTTTGATAATAAATTTGCATATCAAGTAGTAAAATCGTAAGTTCCCTCCCCAGTCAAAATTTTTTAAAATTTAAAAATGAATGTAGTAAGATAATATCTTAATGCTTTCATTTTTCAGAATTCATTAACTGGCAATTCATGTGTTTCTCATTTGATGTTTTAATGAGATGGTCAATTTCTTCAGCTTTCCCTAGTAGGCATGTACTCTATACTGCTATAGGTTTCATACTACTATTAATGTCCATAGAACTTTTTAATTCCCAAGGAATATGATAAATATTTTAGTACCAGTTGTAACTAGGGGATAAATATATAAATATAAATCAAGAAATCACATTATTTTGCCATATCCTACCAACTTCTACTTTGGATTTTTGATTATGCAGCATGACAAATGTGACTTTGGCCAGAGGTTACTCATTATTTAGGTCTGTAAAGTTGGCCATGTCATAGCAAGGAAGATGCTCTGGGGACAAATGCGTCCTATGTTTTTGGAGAATTCACTTTAACAGTAAAGTATAACCTGGCTTTCAATTACTGTCTCAAGCACCTTGGTCTTAGCCTTGGCTAATCCTCCTACTCAAAAATTCTTCCCCAAAGATATAATAGTGGATTGCAACTACCCTTGTATTTCAAATATAAAATGATAGATCAGATAGCAATCAGTATAATCCAAAAATACATATCACCTTAGACATAAGCATATGGGCAGTCAATTCAAAGAAAATTAAGCACAACTGGACAATATATGAAAAATCCTTACACTTGCTAAATGATTAATTAATTGTGTGATTAATTTCTAATTAGTTAATATTTAACTTTGAATTTTAAATGAGTCCATGTAAGTATCAAAACAGTCTCCTAAGTTTTCTTATTTCCATTTTAATAAAATAAAGCAAATGGATAGTGAAATAAAACCAAACTCATAAAAGTAGTAGTTTTTTTCTATCACTTTATAAAATGACCTTTATTTAAATACAGTATCTATAAAATACATTTAAAGATTTGAAACATTTTCTACTTCATTTTAATTAGGATTAAATGATACACTCTGTATTATACAACATATATTCAATAATACTTTGACTTCTGGGAGTCTAAGAATTTCAATTCAACAATATTTACGAGTTTCGATACCGTTCAGTCTTTGTTTTTATATGTGAGAAATAGGGAACTATATCAATCTTCTCAATTGCTGTTATAATTAATTAATACAATCCTTGTGAAGTATCCAGTAGAATATTTGACTCTTCTTTTATTTCCTCTAAATTTAACTTTTTTCCCCTTTTTATTTTGTAAGGAAATATATGCTACTTGTATTTTGTTCTCTTTCTCCTCCTCTTCTTGACAGGAACATAACATAGTGTGAAGTGGGGAAAGTAAAGCTTAAGAAAAATGATGTGGCTTCAACATAGATATGAAAATGCCATGCCAACATGAAGGATCCACAGTAACACTTGAAATGACTGGTAAGCCACCCTGGGGATCATTCTATGCACATAAGTTTTTATGTCTGTAGGACTCTAGGACAGAAGCATCCATTGGATTAAATCTGATACAATGTTTGCAGTTTTTCATCTGACTAATGCACCATCTTATACAATCAGACAAACAACGTGGATTTTACAACATGACACATCACATGGATTAACGGAATGTCCAAAGAATCTTGCAGTATAGAAACTTCCTTGACAAAATGAATAAAGGAAACACAATTTAGATGATAAGCACCTTTGTCTGTGGTTGACTTGCTAGCTTTTTTTTTTTAAGTTTTATTTTGAAATAATTTTAGCACTTTCTATAGATTCTTACACTGACACAGTGAAATTATTCAAGCAAGAAAATTAACACAGATAAATTAATATTAACTTATCAACAAATCTCATAGAATTTTGCCTCCAGAAACAACCAATCCTCTTGAGGATCCTCCTTGAGGATCCTACCTGGTATTTTTTTTAATGTTTTATTAATTTCTGAGAGAGAGAAAGAAACACCATGAGCAGGGGAGGGTCAGAGAGAGAGGGAGATATAGAATCTGAAGCAGATTCCAGGCTCTGAGCTAGCCGTCAGCACAGAGCCCAACGGTGGGCCTTGAACCCACGAACTCTGTGATCATGACCTGCACTGAAGTCATATGCTTAACCGAATGAGCCACCCAGGCGCTCCTTACCTCTGTTCTTAAACCTTTGGACTTAGGGTCTCCTGAACTGTAAAAGTATAGATTTCTGCTGTATTAAGCCATCCATTTGGTGGTAACTTGTTTTAATAGCCCTACAAATATGAATATGCATTTTCAGTGTATTCATGGAGTTTTACTTAGAACATTTATGCTCTATGGGCCTTATGGAAATTTTTTGTGGAGCTAATGCATGGTCATTTGTTTTGTTTTTTTGTGAAGGTTAGCAGGGTGCTTGAGGAAAGGTGCATTCTTTGTTATCAGAGTAGACACTTCAACATCTATTCATAGTAACTACATCTACATTTACTTGATTAGATCTACCACCTCCTTTCTATTTTGTCCATTTTATGCTTCTTATATTACAAGTGTTACATTACAATCTCCCACCGCTATTATGATTCTCCTCATACCTCCATGCATTTACTGATAGTTTTGGCTTGATAAAGTGACTGCTGTATTACATGGGGCATAAATACTCATACAAGTTATATTTTCATTGTGAATTGTGGCCTTTACCATTAAAAAGCACACTTCTCTATCTTGTTTAAGGCTCTTGCTCTTGAATTCTACTTTATCCGATATCAAGATAACTACCCCTGCTTCCTTGTGGTTTTTACTGTTTTTTCATCTGCCTAGTATATTTTTGTTTATCTCTTTTACACCTATCCGGAATCACTTTATTTTGCTTATGTTTTGTACAAAGTATATAGATGTATATTGCATTTTGAGTTAAGGTGAAAATCTTTTATCCTTTGATAGGAGTGGCAGGTGAATTCAAATTTATATCTGTAACTGCTGTTTGGTCTCAGCTCTGTCATAATATTTTATGATTATCTATATTCAGATATATTCACTATTTTCCTTTCACTAAAAATTCATAATCTTTGTTCTTCAACCTAAACATATACACATATATATTTTCCAAAACATTATCTATTGTTGTTTCAGTGTTTACCTCTGTTCTTAAACCTTTTTAATGGCCTTAGTTCCCTAATATTTTATTTAACTTTTATAACGTGATTTAGTTGAAATTATGCTGGGTTGTGTATCCTCTAATTCTTTGGTTCTCTTTCCTAATTCACAATCCCATATTTTCTTCTGTTTCCTTTCATCAAGCAATTGATAGAGGGCACATCTTACCTTTCAGCTCCCTTTCTCTTCTCCAAGAATTATGTGTTTTAAAGACTGCCCTTCAAATAGCTCAAACTTGTAAGTCTCTTCTTGGGATTCCATGTTCAGCTCTTGGGCATTATTTCTATATTTTCATACTTATAAATTATAGTCTTTCTGGTATGAATTTTATATAAACCGTGGGCCCTCTTTCTGCCTTTCTTCTTCTCTCTGCCCTGTAGCTATTATCCATCCACCTCTGCTTTTGCAACCTACATTAGGGTGGGTGGAGGCAAGACAGTGAAACTGGCAGGCATTTGCTTCTTGAGTTATTTTGGAGGTCAGCCACTCTCTAGCTTCAGGCTCTGCTGAAGGTGTGGGGTTGGGGTTGCTTTATTTTTCTATTATTACTATTCTGTTTTGCTTTTGAGGAACTTGTAGGAGATGGGTGCTATGAACTGAATTGGGTCCCTCCCCAAATTCCTGTGTTGAAGCCCTAACCCATTCTGTGACTGAATAAAGATAGAGCTTTTGAGAAATTGATTCTGGTAAAATGAGATAATAACAATGGAATCCTGATCCTCTGACAGAACTTTTAAGAACAGAGAGAGGGCACCTGGATGGCTCAGGCAGTTAAGCATCCAGTGTTGGCTCAGGTCATGATTTCGCAGTTCTTGAGTTTGAGTTCTCCTTTGGGCTCTCTGCTGTCAGTGCAAAGCCAGCTTTGGATCCTTCATCTCCATCTCTCTCTGCCCCTCTCCCATGCTCAGTCACTCTTTCTTTCAAAAGTAAATAAACATTAAAAAAAAAAAAAAGAAGAAGAACAGGGAGAGACACCATAGCACACTCTCTCCCTCTCCTTCCCCACCCAATTCCCCCATGTGTGTGCAGAGGAAGACAGGAGCCTATAAGCCTATATATTACCAGAAAGCAAATCTGCCAGCACCTTGATCTAGGACTGCCCAGACACCGGAATTGAGAAGAAATGAATTTCTGTTGTTTAAGCCACTCAGTTTATGTTATTTTACTATGGCCACCCGAAGCAGATTAGTATCACAGGGATCTAGACAACCTTATTGTTTTCACCTACTAAAGTTCCAACTAATTAGCTTTGGTAGTCTACTTGTAATCCAAATTAATAAATTTAGTAAATTTATCAAAAACTTCCATATGCTCCTGCAGGTAGATTTGAGCGGTTCACAACCCCCTCCCCTCCATTTTATAGCAAATAGAGTCTGTATCTAGTCCCATGTAGTTCCTCAGGATCAATATTGATTTTCAAAATGTTTTCTATTAGACTTTAGTCATAAATCCAAATACCTAGTCTTATAGCTTTCCCTGTAACTTGAATTTAACATATTTTTTGAAACACATTATGGTTTCTCCCCAGATACCTTCAGCAATGCTTTTCAGGCACATTGCAGGATAGGAAATACTTCAGCACCTATTGCACTTTAAAACCATGTTACCTTGGGGGCGCCTGGGAGACTCAGTCAGTTGGGCATCCGACTTCACCTCAAGTTATGATCTCACGGCTCATGGGTTTGAGCCCTGTGTCAGGCTCTGTGCTGACAGCTAGCTCAGAGCCTGGAGCCTGTTTCAGAATCTGTATCCCCCTTTCTTTCTGATCCTCCCCTGCTCACACTGTTTCTCTCTCTCTTAGAAATAAATAAAATATTTAAAAAAAATTTTTAAATAAATAAATAATAAAACCATGTTATCTTGTGGAAGTTTCTGCCAGATGAGAGAGAGGCAGAGACTCCAGAACTGAGTCTATAATCTTCTATTTTGTTTTTGAAAGGGAGAAATATAAATGAATATCTGTTTCTATACCAAGACACAAAACCAAAAATCCTCCTGAAATACAGTTACAAAAACAAGATGCAAAATGCAGAATAAAAAAGTTCTATCATGTTACATGTGAATCTTATTTGAAATGTGATTGTATCTAACAATGTTCATAGAGGGCTCAATGGCAGAGAGACAGCTTGGGAAGAATCCTGATGGAGGCTGCAGTTTGGGGTTGGCTGGAGAAGTATTTAAGTTATAGGAAATACAGTTTACGTCATCAGTGCAGCTAGTTAGAGACAGTGGCTTCTTCCTCATGCCTCAGAGGGTGCTGCCAGATTATCAATAGCCTTTCAGTGCAGAAAACGTCTACTATTGATTTCTGTGTCCATACTATTATTGCCTCAGATTTAAAAATATTAATGGGATACATTAATATGTGAACAAATGCTCGAGTGAGTGAATGAGTGAACTAATGTAATAGAAGCAGTGAATGTATATGCAGAGGTAATAGTAATGGTAAAGTAGTATAATTACTGCTTGAAGGTGTGGGTTTATATGAGTGTATTAGTGTTCCAAATTACCACCAACTCAGAAGCTTAAAACAATAAACATGTATTTCAGGGTTTCTATAGAACAGGAGTTTGGACACTAATTATCTGAGCCCTTTGCTCTTGGTCTCTCAAGGGGGCAAGGCATTGACCTGGCTGCATTCTCATCTGGAGGCTTGACTGGGAATGAATCCACTTCCAAGTTCATGGACATTGTGGACAGAATCTATGCACCTGCAGCTGTGTGACTGAAAGATCTGGCTTTCTGCTGACTGCTGGCTGGAGTTCACCCTTGGCTCCTAGAAGCTGGCCTTGGTTCCCTGCCACATGGCTGTCCCCATAGGCAATTCACAATTTCACTGATTACTTCTTTAAGGTCCACACAAGAATCTGTTACTTCAGAAGGGATCCCTGTCTATGTTTCAGGGACTTCACTTGGCTGTCAGGCTCCACCGCCCCCCCCAGGTTAATTTCCCTTTGGATAAACTGACTTGATGTCTTTTTTATGCCTGAAAAATTCCTTTACCTTGACCTAGTGTATTAGCTAGAAGTGAGTCACAGGTTCTGCCCAGTCTTCAGGGGAGAGGATTATACAAAGGAAGGACATCATGGGGAGAGGAGTTCACCTCAGGCTGAGCCCACCACAAGATGGAACAATTTAACTCTCTTACTGAAGAAATCATTTATTGATTACCTTCTATGCTCCAGCCACTCAGACTTTTACTAACCAATAAGTTATCAGTTTATTTTTTTTTAAATGTCCAGATTAAGATGGGTTCATGAAAAGAAAAGAGCACAAGGCAAGATCACTAAGCTTCATCTGGCAATCAAAGGACAGATTCCTTGAGAAGAAGGGATATTAGGAGTGTAAAGGTCTTTCAAAAGTTGTTGAGAGGGAATAAGAAAATTGCAGGAAAAAAAGCAAAGAAAGAACAGCCAGAGCTATGGCAGCAAAACACAAAAAGATCATGGTATGTCAAGAGCACCAAGAGGAACTCAGTGTTGCTTTACCATTAAGGTAGGTGATGCTCAAGTAGGTAACAGGAGACCCATGGGAAGCTTTAAAGTCATTTTTAAGGGCCTGGACATTATTTTCTATGACAGGTGATGGTAAATCCTTCAAGGACATCAAAAAAAGATTCTGGGTGTTGATACAGAGGCAATTTTAAGCATATTGAGACACTGGTAAAAATTAGGACACTTATCTAGGGAAGTGATGATAGATATGGAGACCAGACGACTTATTTCAGGAAAACTTGGGAGCTCAGGCAACAATACTCAGTAACTGATTTCCTGCAGCATCCAGCAGAGAGAGGGAAAGCAAATGATATTCTGAATTTTAGGGAAAGAACAGATAAATGATAATATGGTACACTAAGATAACAAGAGGCAAGAATAAATTATGAGCTTTTTATCACTGCTGTAACAAATTATCACAAACTTAAAGGCTGAATATAAATATGTTATCCGAAACTTTTGAACATTACAAGTCCAGCATCTGTCTCACAGGGCTAAGGTATAAGCAGCAAGGTACAGGCAGCACTGTATTCCTTTTTGGAAGCTCTAGGAAAAAATCCTAGATCTTTCCATCCTCCATTTTTAAAACCCCTTGTGAATGACATTGGATCCATCTGGTTCACCTGGAAAATCTAGGGTAATTTTTCCACATTAAGAACAGCTGTTTGCCATCATCTACAACCTTAATTCTCCTTTGGCATGTAATAGCATACCCACAGGTTCCAGGGATTAGAACAAGATATCTTGCCCCTAAAGAAGGGGACATTATTCTGCCCTGAACAGTCTGGTCTCAGGACTCCAGTGATTCCCACCTATCTCACATATGAAATACCTTAGCTCAATTCCAATTTCCTTAAGGTTCTCATCACATTACAGCATGAACTCAAAGTACAAAATTACATCTAACTCTCATCAGCACAAAAGTCCCAAATTACTCCCCAAACACATTAGTACAGGTATTTGATAATAGCTATAAATATTCGGGATCAAGAAAGGTGAAGATGTAAGGGAGGAGGAGGGGCAGGGGTCACAGGTGCCAAGCACTTTCACAATCCAGAGAAGCAAACTCCATTAGGTCTCAAGCCCTGGGCATGATCCTGTGTGTGTGTTTTGGCTCCACACTCTGAGCTTGAGGCTAGGCCCTCTGGATCATTCCGTCTTCGTGAAATATGACATGTATTTATGGCCTGAGTAGTTTAAACAGCCTATTTCCTCTCTGTAGTATTTTGGAATTCTGAAGGCCTGCTTTCATTTTGCACTCTGCTCCTCTCTGCCCAAGCTGGCTGTGTCTCTGTTGGTGGAACATTCTTAAGACTTTTGTGTGCATTCTCTGTATTTCACACCATTCACTCAACTAGACAAGAGGGATGTCCACAGACATCTCCTAGATAATCCCATCTCTATGTTCAGCTTCTGCTAACATCTAAGTCACTTCATCTCTTCAAATAGGCTTTTGTGTAATAAAATGCTCTCACCTTTTGATCTTTCTGAGGCACTAGCAAACACCATTCAGCCTCAGCCTTAGCTTTTTTAGTCTACATTTTCCTGACAGCAAATCTCTTAACTTTAATGTCTTTTGCATTATGGGAATTTCACAAATCATCAAGCCTTGGTTCCTTTACTTTTTAAACAAGTACTGCCTCAATTCATCTCTTTTTCTCACATTGTACTAGAAGGAACAAGAAGAAACCAGATTGACCCTTCAAAACATTGCTACGAAATCTCAACTAAGTGCCCAACGTATGTGGACATAAATTGCTCTCCTTTCCACATAACTGCAAGTAATTCTAGTAAGTTTTCTGCCACTATATAATGAGGATCCTCTTCCCTCCTGTTTCAAAAGACTTGCTCCTTATTTCCTTCCTCACCATCAGTTCTTTAATATTCAAACTTCCAATGACAGTCGGCTTATGACAATGTTGGTATTCTCTGAGGTGAGTTTTTCTCCATCATGCTTTTCATGCCCAAGTCCTAACTAGCACAGTCATCAAGATCCATATACCTACTGAAAGCCTATTCAAGATAATCTGCACTTATTCTGTTACACACATTTTCCCAGCCTCTCCCACCATCCAGTTCCAAAGTACCTTTCACATATTTTAGGTAATTTCTACAGCAGCAGCCTACTTCCAAGTATCAAAACTGGATTAGTTTTATAGTTGCCACAGCATACCACAAACTCGGGGGCTTAAAAGAATACAATTATTACCTTATATTTTGGAAGTCCAACCTGGGTAATGCTGGGTGAAAACCAAGATCTCGGAAGCATTCATTTCTGGAGGACTTAGGGGAGAGCCAGTTTCTTTTCCTTTTCTAGCTTCTAGAGGCCACGCATGTTCTTTGGCCCATGGCCCTCTTCATATACCTCCACATCCAGTAAGTTTGACCGTTGCTGAGCATTTTTATATAGTCACACCTGCCTCTGACTCCCTTCTTCTACCTCGTATTCCATTTGTAAAGACGTTCATGATTACATTGGGTCCACCTGGATAGCCCAGGTTAACCTTCCTATTCTAAGATTAACTAATTAAGAATCAAGTTACACATGCAACTTTAATTCCCTTTTGCCTTATAATAACTTATTCACAGGTTCCAAAGATTAATATGTAGGCAGTTTGGGAGTATGGAGGATAATTCTGCCTTCCATAAATAACTTGGGAGAACATCGATGAGTTTCGTTTAGGACATATTGAGCAAGAGTTGCATCCAGACTTCCAAATGCATGAGTCCAGGTGGCTGCTGATAAATGAGTCTGAATATTTGGCAAGAAGACATGCATAATATATGAATTTTAGTCTCTTTAATGCAGTGGTTTTCTGAGAACTTATTTAAACTGTATATTTTCAAACTCCACTCTAAGACATTCATTATGAGAGGGTAATATAGTGGTTCTCTGGTGATACTTAACAAAAGCGTTTGATCCTACTACTAGAGACTGCATATGGATGATAAAATGGTGGAGGCAGTTGTCTGGAAGATAACTCAGGGGAGGAGGGTTACTGCAGTCAGGGACATGGGCTGCGGACTGGAAGAAAAAATCAAGTGCTTCAGAGCTTTGTATGTTATAGATACAAAATGTTAGTAGATAAGAAAATGCTGCTTTTGTAAAGAAAGTCATTGCCCATCTGACATGGAGTGCCTGAGCAGAAGGGCTTCATAGACAGTGTGGTATTGAGATATGGGAATTAGAAAAAAAGAGTCTGAACTGTCATGTTCTAATCCTTATACTGCAAACCACAAGCCTTGTGACTTTGGGAAAGTCACTGTCACTCAGGGATATCATTTTTCACATCAATAAGGTGTCTACGCTTAGCATATGGGACAGTGAGAATCCAGTAATGTAGCTTGTGTGAGACCTCTGCAAATGATGGCATATATAGGTTTTATAAAATAAAGATTTGAAAGACTATTATAAAGAAAAATAACTTGTAAGCAATATGAACTCTTATGAACTGAATGAAAGCATAGTATTGGTACCCAAACCTAATAAGTTTATTTTACCAAAACCTATTCATGTCAGTCCCTGTGTTTCTTCTTGCTCTGTGAATATATATTATTTACCTCCATCTTATTCAGTTTCTTCTCTCTACTATTAATGTAAAGGGAGTTGTGACAAGTTCTGTTTTCAAATCACATCAGGCAATAGATGACTCTGATTCCCAACTCAGAAAAATCTCATTTTCAAGAAATGCTTGAGCTTTGACATTGATTCCATTCAGAATATCTTGGTTCAAAAGTCTTGTTTTTGTGTAAATAAGAAAAGCATCTCGGAAAATTACATCTACAAATGGGAATATGAAATAAAGAGAGAAAGCTAAAGGCTATAAAAACCATTAATAGAGTGAAATGAAAACACGATATTACTGTATACAATAAACTAACATTTTTAAAAATATGAAAAACTAGCAAAAAAAGATATGTAAGCCAATGAACTGGGGTATAATAACAGATTTTGAAACAGTCCAATCTGCTGAAAATATACTAATGAAAACTTAGACTAGTGTTCATCGTATGAGAATATAATATATATCAAAAGAAAAGGTGACTTTTAAACATGTATGGAAAACATGCAATATAGAGTTCGTTACCTTATATTTATAAGCTCAAGAAACAATTGTTGAGGTTGACCTTTGAGAGGTTGCCCCCCACCCCCGAACTTCTTTATAGTGTAAATTCTGCCCACCATTCCCACCGGGGAACCATTTCATGGAGGCAATATTGGGAGAGGAATGTGTTGTTGAAACTATCTGGACTGAACACGTGATGAATCCAGTTAAGACTTTTACATAAACTGTTAAGATTCTTATGGGCAGGTGCAGAGACTGATCACCCACGATCACACAAACCTCATAAATTCCTCTGCTTATTAAATCAACCACCTATCAATCTACAGTGATTTGTGTCTTTTTTCTCTCTCCTTGCCTTTCATGTACTTGGGCTAGTTTGCCAATCAACAGCATTTTAAATTTTATTCTTTGAAAAGAATATATTTTAAACTAATTTTTTTAATTAGTTTTTGTTTAAAGGATTTTAAAATAAAATGCATATTTTAAATATTTTCCTAAGTATTGATTATTTTGGGGTATTTAATGTCAAATTATATTTTTAGAAAATGCTAATAATGCCTAAAACTCAAAGGGCTATGAAATATTAAATAAAGTCCCAAAACAATATAAATGGTTTGTGTGAAAATTACTCACTGAAAAAGTGCCTAGTGACTATCAATATTTTATTAGCCCAAATATTAATAAAAATTAAGAATATTAGTAACTAAAAATAGATTTCCATGAAATATGATTCAACTTTTTTAAGACATTTAACTTTAACACAATTCTCTAAAGTCGATTGCTTTATTTTTCTCTTTACATATTTACCAGGATGAAGGGGAAAAAATCCATTCATCTCCCTTTCATTACTCTTTCTATAGCCCTTGCTAGCCAATTGTTAAAACTAATTTCAAGCCATTTAGCGTTATTCACTTCTTTTCAGCAATTTTTACTTTGAGTAATTCATGTTTTTGTGATTCACAAAAACATCTTTGTATACCTTGGTGCCTTTCATAGTTGTTGACATACAGAGGGTCTTAAAAATTGTGTGTAAGGAAATTTAATTAACAAAGTAGGATTGTGCTGATAGACCTTATAAGTCAGTACCTCCAGTAGAGTACATCCTGTGTCAGGGAAAGAATATATAAAGAGTCTAAATATCTTATAATAGAGAGCTCTAGAGTTGTTTCATTACATAAATAAATAACAACTGCTTGGTAACATGGTTTCATGATTAAAAGCAACATAATTTGCATCAGTAATTCACTGTAATGGAAACTATGTGGACATGTGTACACATAGGCATATTTATTTATACACATATGCATACATATATATGTAGTAGCAATGTTATGGACATTGGCTCTTTATTTTTCTTTTATGAAAAGAATTAATAAATTAAATTATTAATACTTATTCTCAATAGGTTTTTTTGTAATATTATCTACTTAATTAATAAGGTTGGTGATTTCTTTATGTTTTATCTCCTTTCCTACATTTTTCATACCAATTCAACAAAGAAAATTTTCCTTAATGTTCTCTAGAAATAATTTATAAACATTTTCTCAGTATAAAAGTTGAGATTTTTGAAATGGTCCAGAAACTGCTAACTAGTTTAAATGGAAAACTCAACATTATTGGTTTATCTGATTCTATGGAGTCTCTTTCCTTTATTGGGTTTTGTTTTTGTTTTAGCTTTTTTACAACTCTGTACTCTACAAATAATTCTTATCCATAGAAATAAAAATTATCCAGTGGAGATATATTTGATCCTTGCCCCATAAATAACGAATAATTTTGCATCAGTGAAGCACATTCATTTCAGCATTCTTGACTGCCTATATATGTGTGTGGCTCTTTGGATTCTCCTTTGAACCAGTTGAAACATCTTACTGGTTCTCTTATTAATCAAGGAGTTAAACGTAATCATTAACAGATGTTCATTTTACATTTGTATGAGTCATGAGTTGTGTTTTTTTTAATTTTGTAATTATGTTTGACATTGTGTTGACATTTTCTTAAGACATGCCAGTAATGTAAAATGTCAAGTTCTCAATGTCATTTCTAGGAAAAACATTCAATGTTATATAAAAAGTTTAACCTTCTGTTTTACAGTCCCCATCACCCTAGCAATGGTATTTCATGTACACTGCGTACATTATAATTTGAGGATGATGTAAGATCCCAAATATTTTATCAGTGATTTCAACTACTTGACTTTTTTCACTTGTTTAAATTTCCAGCTCAGTACTGTCCAATAGCACTATGGAGTCAGCCAATGTTACCAGATAGTCATTAAGTTTCTACACTTTCTTACCTGTAAAGAACATAGTAAGTTTATAAGTCAAAGTACAGACCTCTGGTGGCATGATTTTAATTTGTAACCAAATAAAAAAGCCTAATCAAATTTATCTAGAAATAACTCATGATTTATTTTGTTCCTGGGACATAGTATTATGTATTCATATATCTGCCCAAGTGTCTAAAAGCTATGCAAAGGGCATTTTCATTATCTGCTTCAGAGCTGTTTTGTAGGAAAAAAATACAGTCAATTGATGCCATTTAAGAGCTAGATAGCACAATATTGGCAGCTTCTCATAAAAGAGGGTCACTAATGTGTAAACAATAGCTACTGGTGTTTGATACTCAAAAATATATAGTTATTTAGATCGATATAGTCATATAGTATGACTGGAATATACCTCAAATGCATTTATTTAGTCCTATACAATTACGAAGACTATTAAGTATAAATGAAATTGAAGGAGTCCATCAGCTGGCATTTTAAAAGACTGAAAAAGTCTAAAGCCATATCCTTCAGCATATATTTTGATTAGAAGAATGTAAATATATTTCTCTGGACAGGGAGGGATTGTGATTTACGGTGAGTGGAAGCTGACTGTCCACAATGTTTATATTCACTGCAGAGGGTTGAATATTTGACTGATTCATGTGTTGGGAACTTTTAAATTAACTATGGAAATTGGCAAAATAGATGACTCCTTGTGTGACATTACAGAAAAGATTTTGTGTTATCCATGCACATCTGTCACTTTGCCTGTCTGTTAGTGCTATTCAAATGCTGTTCAACTTCTTAAAACTCCAAGTGGTTCCAAGCGACAGGGACAGGTACCTTATGTTTACCCTAAGCAGCTGTAAAAGCCAATGTAACTAAGTATCTACAAACTCATGCACTGCTACTATCAACATGAAGAATGCAATAGGTGGAATGTTTAATGTGTCCAATATGCACCACAGAATTCCATATATAATTTTTAGAGTTTTAGTTTAAAAGTATACTAGTCAGGCATTTCATCCACACCTTAGCATAGTAATAAAAATTCAGAAACTGCTTAAAGAGAAAGTGCATTTCCAAAGCTATATTTGGGTCTGAAAGCTAGGGTTTTATTTCATATTATTAATGTTTATTTGATCCTCTGGTTAAAGTTCTAAGGATAAAAATTTTAAATAAGTATTTGTATATTCTTCTCTCATATTTAATTAAAATTAAAAAAATCTTCATTACTAAATGTAGAAAAGTTTAGTCTAGAATATTTAATGAGAAACATTGAGTAAATATAAACTTGTTCACTATTGAATATCATCACCTCATTCTAACAATACACAAAAATATTAATATAATATTAGGATGATATTGTTGATATTTTAATAAATAAGAATACTTATTTATTAAAGTCACATCACATTCTGGAATCAAAAGTAATAAAAATCACTGTAAATTGTGCTTAAAAATAATAAGAAGGCCTGCCTGGCTCAGTCAGTGCAGCTTGCGACCCTTGGTCTTAGGATTGTGAGTTCAAGGCCCACATTGGGTGTGGACATTACTTTTAAAAAGTCTTAAATAAAATAAGAAGAACAATTGCTAATATTAGATGACAACATTTGAGATATTATTATATACATTTATTTAAGTGGATTGTTAATTAACTAGTTGGTATAATGTATTTAAATGATATTATACAATATATGTATTATTAATATAAAATAGATGTAATTATATAAATCAAAGAAAACAAGAAACTGATGAAATGAGGGTCACTGACCATTTATATGAATGCATGTGTATCTGCATGTATGGATGCATGAAGAAATTTTTATCCTCAAAATGATTGACATTTACGAGAAATAAGGAAACTATTTTGGAACAGAGGTCATGATTTTTTTTATTATATATTTTGAAGTAGCTGGTTGTATAAATAATGAGAAAGTTGTCACTTAATATTTTATCCTATTTACTTTTGAGAGAGACATAGGGATTTAGCAGGGAAGGGGTAGAGAGAGAGGGAGACAGAATCCCAAGCAGGCTTGACATGGTCTCAAACTCACGCACAGCGAGATCATAACCTGAGCCGAAATCAAGAGTTGGATACTTAACTGACTGAGTCATCCAAGCACCTTGAGTCACTTAAATATTATACATGTTTTAGTTATTATTCTTATATTTTCATGTCTTAGCTCAGGCTGCCATACAAAATACCATAAACTAAGTGGCTTAAATAAAAGACCTTTATTTCTCAGAGTTCTGGAGGCTGAGAAATCCAAGATCAAGGTGCTGAAAGATTTCATTCCTGGTGAGATTTCTCTTCCTGGGTTGCACACTACTGTCTTGTGTTCTCACTTGATGAAGACAGAGAAACCCAGATCTGGTCTTTCTTCTCCTAATAAGAACACTAATATAATCAATGAGCTGCCTTTTTATAACCTAATTCTTTTCCAAAGTTACCACCTCCAAATACCATTGCATTGGGTAAGGGTTTGACATATTGATTTTGGGGGGACCCAAATATTCAGTCTTTAATATATAGTTTCCAACAACTACATTTTCTTATGTAACCATAAATCTAATAGTTTTCTTAAATTTATACCACAAGTGTTAAATCAAATCGATTAAACTTTACTACCATTATTTTTAAACCACAACTTTTCTTTTCTGAAATTTTTATTTGTTACTTAATTGCACATTCAATAGTTTGATTTTTTTATGTTTAAGAAATTTTTATAGCTTTTGTTCCTTCTCAAGAAGAGGGCATATGTGCTATAGTCCCTAGTTGTTGCACTGTTAGAACGTCTGCTGGTGATTTCGTGAGCAAAAGCCACCCTGGTTGGGCACCTGATCTCCAGGGTACTTGGACTATCTCTCTCCAGCATTTGGTGTGCTGGTGAGCATCTGTGAGCCTAACACTAGGATGTCCTTTTTCAAAGGATTTACTCTTTCTGTCTTGGTAGTATAAGATTTTACTTCTTTTTCTAGTGAAATTCAATCACTTAAGCAGCGTATACCTAATCGTTGGGTTTTCCCTGTGCCCTGTCCTTGCCACACACACACTCAAAAACTCTTTGTCACCTTTGATCTGTAATCCCAGTCTCTTCATCTCTTGATATAAATTTGGCTGTTATACCTCTGAAGACCTTCTTACTATTTTTACTAACATTCACTTTTGTCTTTTTAGAGTCATTTATATTAATCGGGCTCATATTTTTGCTCCAAATCTATTATATATCAAAATATTCCAATGATATTTTATGTTTACTGTAAGTTTTCAAGTTTGTCCCTTATAAAAGCAATCTGAATACTATACATATTAAATTTCTTGTCATTTATAATTTATTATTTTAATAAAGTTAATGATATTTAATTGGCTCTACAATCTTACCTTTAAAAAAACATATTTTATTGTTTGATCACATTTTCCCTGAGTTTACATTTACTTTTCCTTGAATTTAGCAAACTTTCCTATTAGATAAAGGACATGAGAATTTTTTTTTATTCTTTCACTTCTGCAGGTTACATTCTTTATCTGAGTGTTATGTTATATATTTTTCTCACTTTGAGTGTCTGTTGTAATAGATTTGTAGAGTCGAAAGCTGATCCACTTATTTTCCTTGTGTCTAAGGTGAGTAGGAAGACGGTTTCTTACCCCCCTTCTTACCACCTAATACCATACAGCTTAGCAGTCTGGGTCTTACATTCATTATTGTTTTAACTTATTTTTAACTGAAGTACAATAGGCATACAACACTACATTAGTTTCAGGTGTAAACCACGGTGATTAAACAACTCTATATGTTATGGTGTTCTCACCACGAGTATGCCTACCATCTGTCACCACACAGCAGCCTTACAATGCCAGTGAGTATATTCCCTGTGTTGTGCCTTTCATCATGACTTATTCATGCTATCACTGGAAAGTCTTTAGGGTAAAAGGTGACCACAGAGGAGGTGGGCACAAGCGTAGCCTGGGCAGTCTCTTTGGGAGAACGGACTCCTGCTCAGCATCATCTGTACCAGGATGCATCCTGGCTGCAGTGGAGGCAATCCCTCAGGCAGTGGAACATCTACTCAAACTCAATATAGGTAATTGGAAAATGGGGGGCTTTGTATGCTTTTGCTGAGTTCCTGTATGAGTTTGGAGGTTTATCTTACCTCTTTTTCAGATAGGTCTGCTACATACTACTTTCATAAGGTAGTCTACAGATGGTGAGTAACGAATGGGAATTGGCAGGATTTTGTAAACTTTTATATTGTACTGCTCCTCAGAGAGAAAATATGCATGTGTGTGTGTGTGTGTGTGTGTGTGTGTATGTGTGCGCGCGTGTGCACAGAGTGATGGTGGTGGCGGGGGTGGTGTTGGTGCCTTTGTGGTCAAGAACAGTCCAAGCTGTGCCTAAATATAAATCTCTTCCCCTTCCTCAGTGCCACTTTCCCAAAACTGTCTCCTGGTTTGTTTGGGTGCTATTGATTTTTTATTCTTTTTTCTATATTTAAAATCTTTGTTCATTCCTTAAGAAATACAGTTGTCATATAGTATCCAACCTAATTCCCTAAAATTTGACCTTGAATTTTAGAATAAAAACTAGAAAGTCATCATGTCACTAAATACGTATTCCTATTTCATCATATTGAATCAAACAAACTTTAGTTATTAAACTCAGGCATATTAATTCAGCTCATTATTAATTAAGGCAGATTATTTAAAATGAAAGAGAGCCACACAAAAGCATGACTTACTAATTATATGACATTATAATTGGTTTGAGGGAAAGAAACTCCACCTCTGAATTATAATATTCATATGATGTGCATCCAGGAAATCTCTAATCTCTAATTTTAAAAACTGCCATGTTGTTTACATTTTGAGATTAATTTTCAACAAAAAATTATACGTATATGCCATCCAACAATACAAATTGAAGTTCTGAAAAAAGTAAAATTAAAATTGAATATTTTTTATCTTTTACTGTTTAGATAGGCAAATCAAAGACTGTATTTTAACATTTTGGAATAAATATCAGTAGTTTGCTTATAAAAGCCTGGGCAGGAACCCAGTCAATCATGTTCAGTAGGTCATACCAATGTCTTGACCAGTGCTGGGGATATGGTATTGATTCAATAACTGTTTCTGAATGACTCAATTAAACAAATTCATGCAGGATATTGGTGAAACATTAAACATTGTCTTGTTGTACATATAGCAATTAAAGAGACTGAGGTGATTCACAGCCTAGTCTGTAACATGATTAAGCCAGGTAAATTTTCTCGCTGAAGAATTCAGAATTTTATAAAGAAGGACACAAAGTTTCAGAACCGTATCATTAATGGAAGATCTCTCAAGGAAATGTTCTCTTTACATGTAATTAGTACTAAATATTTAAAAGAATAATAAATAGCAAAATTATTCAGGTTTCTGAAAGGAATGGTCAATTTGAACATAAAGTGGTGTGCATTTCTATCATACCATAGAATCTACTTGTAGCCTATATTACTCTAACAACTAACTGAGTAAGTATATCTCATGACCTCAAGATGAAACACTGAAATATGGTTTCTTTAACTGAAATGTTTTATTAGTGATTTTTAAATGTGTAAAATAATTCTGCTAAACACTAGAAATATTTTTAAAAACTAGTTTATGGATTTTATTTTTCCAAACTGAGAACAATAATTTACCTGCTTCCTATTTTTCCTTCTTCCTTAGGAACTTTAATGAAGGCAAATCTCTAAATTCCTCTATTAATGTTAGTTTCTTGGCCAATGATTGCTCTAGATCAAGTAAAAGGTTCACCTAATTAATCTAATTATGGCATTTAGGTGAATGACTGCTAGTTCTCTATTTTTTTATGTTTTATGGCATCACTGCAATATGCCACGTGGAGTACACAGAAACATTTATGGTAGGAAGAATAGTTCTGGTAGAGTGGTTAGAATAGAAGCTACTTTTCATCAGATTGACATATGAATGAGACGTTAGTAAAGCAAGAAAGGGAAAACTTCTTTCAAAAGAAGATTATTAGAAAGATAATAGTTGGAAGCCAGAGTGACACACCAAAAGTGGATACTTTCAGAATGGGAAAGTGAGTGATACATATAAGTGAAATAAGAGAGCATTAAGTGAGAGAGCCTGAAAACAGAGATATGAGAGACGGTCATGAATGAGGAGAGAAAAGACAATGTGAAAGGTGTGCGATCCATTCTATCAGTGAAAAATTTCTACTGGAAAGAGATGAAAAACCACTTATCATCCAGTTGTAAATGAGTTTATAGAAGGGTGGGAATTGAATAGAAGGTGGCATTGAATATAGGTAGGTGATGCCTTATATATCTGTGTCCAGGAAAGAGAGTATGTCACCTGCTAAAAATAAGAGTTGGGTTTGAATGGAGGATTGGCAAAAGTTACTGAGGGCAATTAATCCATTCACTCCATAACTACTTATTAAATATGAACTACATACCAAACACTCTGCTATGATATCAGTGAAACAATAAAAACCAGACTCAAATTTGATTTTATAACCAAGGAGTTTATAGTTTACTAGGGAAACCGAGTAGAAGATCAACCATAATACAGGTGGTAGATGCAGGAAAGGGAGATTTAAAAGGAATCTAGAACACATCACTTAAACATCTATCTCAGGTTTTAGGGCATCTCTGAAATTATCATGCTGTGTCTGAATCTCCCCATTCTGTTTCTTTATCCCAAATTCACAAAGCATCAAGATGGTACTTAGCACTGAAAAAAGAAGTGCTACTTGAAGGCATATGTTCAAATGGCTGCATTTATATGAATGTGATTATCACTGGTGTAGGAGAAGGGATGGAAGATAGATTTGGCTTGGAACTGGTACACTTCCTATCGGATTCTGTCATTGCATGTCGATAGCTTGAATATAACTGAGGCCAAGAAGGAACTTTGAGGTTCACGCAAAATACAAATAGACTTGAAAATACTGCTCTGTGTGAGGTCAGATAACATGTGTAGAGAAAATAAATATTTCAGAGAACTAAAAAGATAAGAAATTGAATTCCAGAGTGAGGAATATCAGATTTTAAAAGTCTGACATGAATTAGCTACAGAAGGTGTCATGGTTCCCAACAGGGAAATGAGTGTTGGTGGCTAAATGAGAATGCGGATGCATGTTATTAAAGATAAGGAGATCAATAAGCTGTAAAGCCAAGCTGAATGTATGTTTCTCAAAGACACTAAAGTCACCAAGAATGATGGCAGGGGAAAGAAAACATGATAGTTTCTTGCTAGAGTTTTCCTTAAAATGTAGATGTGCCTTCCTTGAAAATGGAGGAACTTAGGGCCTCCTGACCTGAATCTCACGGGTGGTGAAGCATTGAGTCAGAAGCAGCCATGCAGAGGTAGGAGAATGACAGCCACATCTAGCACAGGTACACAGAGCTTCAGATAATTTAGATGATCCCTTAAATGCATTTTCCTTAGAGGAGCTAGCACAGTATGAACTCCTGAGGGACTATTTACCTTTTATATTCCAGATGCTAAAATAGAATAACCTGCTTACTTAAAAAGCTCACTGCATAGTAGCTATTTCTCTTCACTACTTAGAGGCTGTCTTCTCCTTTCATAGTATACAAGGACAAAAATGTTTCGGACAGTGCAAACAATCAAAATATGCTTTTAATAACCTCAAATTTCCAATAAGATTTCAAGAAATCTCTCATAATATCCTCCTTATGTTTTACTTGCTTTAATGCCTTAACCCCCTTCCCATATTTCCTCCCTGAGTATACATCTAAAGCATCAGTGGTTTGGGATTACATATTCATCCTTTGCTAAATCTCTCTCTGTCCATATGAAACATATCCACAGATATATAGCCAGTTATGGTCAGAGCCCAGACTTGCCTCCAAGACAAGACCTACACACCCCCTGACGCTCCCCCATTTCCTTCAGCCTAAGCAATTTAAACATGTTCTCTCTTAGCATATTATTAAAATACATACACATATAAAGTTGTGACCCACAGGATACAGCACTCTGGTTTTTACAAAAATGTTGAAAATGATTTTTAAAAGAACTGAAGGTGGTACTTGTATTTTGTTAACATATGAAGGAGAGTATAATGCAAAGCACACAATTTGCCTCCCTCTTTTTCATGCGTTTTCCATCTTTAAATCCTATGTTATCAATCAATCAATCAATCAGTCAATCCCTTTGATTAACATCAAAACCGCCCATGAACTTTGCAAATATTTTTCTTTGCCAGAAAAATCTCCCCCAGACTTAAACCCAAATTCATCCCTCAGTCCATACCATCCTTTCTCCTACGTTCAAGTCCCAATTCCCTCTCATCACTGTGCTGATGTGGCAACACCAACGAGCAAATGACCTGTCAGCTGGCCACCGTCAAAAGCTTTTCAGAGAGCAGAAATTAGGACAGCAAAGCGAGGAGGCAAAGCCAGCATTCCTATTAGCAAGCCAAGAGAAGGAACTCCTGGTAAGCACACACATTAATAATTTTTATCCCCCAAAGGGAAACTCTCTACAAAATAAATTGTATTACACTTGTATATGACAGTACTTAAAATATAACTCCAGCTGAAGTATTCTAAACTTATCCATGATATGAACCTATGGGAATGAACTTAATGAATCAATATTTATAAGCTCTTTTCACTTATGTCTTGTGGTTTTAACCAGTGATTTCAGAATGCTGCTGAAAAACATAGTTCTTCCTACTTTCCTAAACCCATGTAGACACAGCTCCAATTGGATCAATGTATCCACAACATTTAAATATCTACGTTTAGCCAGCTTTGACTTTAACAAGTTCAATTCTAGGATTTACTAGTATACTAGTTTCAACTATGTGAAATAACCTGGCCCGAGGATGTAACATGTTGTACATATTTGACAGATGTTTTGCTTTCCTCTTTTCTCATAACAATATAACGACTAATATATAAAATGTTGTAAGTCAGAATAAAACTAAACTCTTATTTGTCAATTGTCAATACTTTAAGAAAGATAACACCCTTTCGTTGTTAGTTTAACATTGAGGCATTAAAAATTATATGCAATATATTATATTAAGTAAATTCTTCTTTACTAAGAATTAGTTTTAGAATTTTATGCCTTTAAAACATATATAAAGCTTTAAAGTGTCACCAAACAGAAGTGTACATTTAATAAACAGCCCAGCTGTGGGACACCTGGGTGGCTCAGTCAGTGAAGCCTCTGATTCTTGATTTTGGCTCAAGTCATGATCTCACAGACATGAGATTGAGCTCTGCACTGGGATCTGTACTGAGTGTGGAGCCTGCTTAAGATTTTCTTTCTCTCCCTCTCTCTCTGTTCCCCAAGCTCTCTCTCTCTCTCAAAAAGGATATATATATATGAACAGTCCAACTGTAACAGTTACAGAAAATAACTTGAAGGCTATCACTCCTCTGGGTATTGTAAAATCATCTTACCATAAGTGAACTACAAACTTGAACTATATTGCCTTTGTCCTTAACAGTATTACCTTCTCGGGAGTAAATTTTTAGGTCACGCCCTATTTTTTTGGTGAAAGGACAGTACAGCAAATAGTCATACGAAATCCTTTTTGTTGCTTAATACAACAATATTGTTGAGGAATATCAGCATTTAGTGGCCCATATACAACACCTTAAGAAAGGCATTTATATCACAATTTTTTTTGTCTTGAGAGGGAAGATTCTCCTTTAATTCAGGTCAGAAATGCTTAAAAGATGCTATCTTTAGTTTAACATGGCTACCAGGAAACTAAATGTAAAACTATAATTACAATCCATTTTCTTTTGGACTGAATACTTATATTTTTCTTTATCTTATCGTTGGTTTTCTATTTATAACTTCCCTGTGCTAGTATTTATATATCTAATTTCATCTACTTTTGGTTTTGCACTATGTTTATGTTGTGGCCTCCTATGTTTTAGAAAACAATATAGATGTTATATACTTGATGAAACATTTAAGCTTTGTCTATGCACTCTGACTAGTTTGATGAGAATTGTTTAATTTAGTCAGCAAACACATGGATGAATGAATTCAACTTTCATAGCCTTTTTCTATATGCTTCATATTGAATTATGCTTTATTTATATTTTGGTATAAAATACAAAATTAATACCATAAAATAACAAGATCTTACTTAGAATACAAGGGAGTATTTAATTTTTAATCTCTCTTCTCTATACCTGAGAATATAGAAGTACAGGTAGAAATCATTTGGACAGTTTGTCCTCTCTGGAGTCCTCAGAGAATACCCAAATTCACACATATTCACACATACACTTACTGTAGGAATAAAAGGAACTGCTGACATTTCTAATCGACTCTTTAAAAACTACTTATTCATAATTATTCAGCAGGTATTATGTCTTACCCTTCATAACATTCCGTGAATAAAATGAAAGACACTATCCGGTGGGGGACACAATTAAATTGAGAATAGAGGCATCCATAGGGTTCTATGAAAATGAACAACAGAGTAATCCAGAAGAATGTTAAAATGAGGATTCATCCTACCCCTCCAAAGTCAAGGGCAGAAAAGAGAGCTTACTGCAAAGACAACACGTACATGGGTTTGAGATGTTAGGCAGCATGGGCTGTGGAACCCTGCAAGAAGTTTGATATGGTTAGAAAAATGTGCACAAGATGGGGGCCATCCAATGGATAAGCCCAGAGAAGTGCTCAAGACTTATTTGTATTTCATACTACTAAGGTCAGAACTTATATCAAGGACAGGGGAGAAATAAATAATTACCAAGGGAGTACCAATCAGAATTGTATTTTGAAAGCATTATTCTATAAGGAGAAAGAGAGATTGAAATTGGAGGAGTGGAGCCAGGAAAATTAATGATGAGAATTAAAGTCCCAATTGCTGCTGTGGCAGCACGCATGAAAAGCAAAGATCATTCAAGAAGAAGGTTAAGAAAAAAGAATTGCCTGGATTTGAGTGAAATAATGTAGAAAGAATAATAAGGGTTGGATTTTTTGAGTGATTCACTGAGATAGAAAATTTAAAAAAGGGAGAATCTTTGGAGGAGTAAAAGGTTTCATTTTGGGGTTGTTTGATTTTGAGGAATAAGTACTATCCCCAAGTCAAGCTTTTAGCAAACAAATATGTACACAGGCCCAAAACTGAGCAAAGAGCTCTCAAGGCACAGGCTTCAAAGTCATTACGTTTAACTGGGAACAATCGCCTTGGATATGAATGTGATCACCCAAAGAGCATATGCAGTGAAGAGAGAAAATGGAATTGAGAACAGAATCCCACGCACTAGAAGAGTAGAAAGATAACATTTCAGAAGAACTTGATAAATACCTGTCTGGGAGGTAGAAAGAAAGTTAGGGGAGAGTAGTATCACAGAAAGTTAAAAAGGGTTTTCAAAAAAGGTTTCATTGTAGTGTCAAATTCTGAAATCAGATCCGCCAAAATGACACTGGAAAACACCCAATGCAATAAAAGACCCATTGGTGGCCAACGAAACACCATTACAGAGAGTCACAGAACTGGGAGGAGCACTGGGAAGTGCATATAATATGAAGAAGTGGATACAGTAAAAACTCACCCCCTCTTGGAGGCAACAGGCTCCAAAAACAAAAACAAAATAGGAGAACAGATAATAACAGAAAGATATGTAGAGTTGACAGGGAATGTTGGAGAATTTTCAGTTTGTTAACATGATTAGGGAAAGAAGTTTATGGAAGGATCTGACAGGTATAGAGGAGAGCAGGAAAGTTTCACATATCATTTAAAGAGATGAATTGCTATCTCTGAAGAACAGAAGCTTTCTGACGAGGTAGCAAAGTAAGCAGATAAAGAATGTAGAAATACTTTTATGTCTGGGGCTTATACAATAGAATGTAAGAACAGTGGTGATCGCAAAGGGGTTAAACACAAGATACTTGCTTACTAAGTGTTATACACTAAAGTCTAAATTTGGAAATGACTGGGGTGGAAAAGAGCAAGGGATGGTTACCTGGGAGGGTTTATATGAGTCAAGATACTACAGTTATGGATATGGATCAGATTCAAGAACAGGTATTATTGAATTAAGGAGTAAGCAGTCTGGCATAAACAAGGTTGGGATGAATCATCTTTGAGTGTTTAAGTCACAAGATGACAGCAGATGTATGTATTATTACAAATACTGTGAGCCACATTCCAAGATACTCAATTAATGTGAAGAAATGCCAGCATGCTATAATTAAAATGGCATGCTGGAAGAGAAGACGTTAGAAGTGAGAGCTGTAGGTTATGAGTGGGTGTGGGAGCCGACTCAAGAAGTAAGATCCTAAAGTGGAAGCAATTGTCATTGAGTCACAGGAGGTGGGAAAAGGTGAGGCCCCGGAAGTGGATAGCAGCTACACAAGGCACTGAGCACCCAAGGACTATGATAGCGTTTGTGTGTCCACAAAGGTTATGAACCCAATGGCCAAGTGTTGATGAATACTTAAGAGTGACTATGAGGCCCAACTGAGAAGAGGCTGATGATGGTATACCTACCTTCATGACATTAGCCTCAATGCAAGGAGACTGAACTAGTGTGGGTGCGAGAACGGCAAAACGAAAAAGGTTGAATGATAAATCCATCCAAGCATCATGGTAAACTGAGTCGAGAGGAGAATCTTCTTAGGGGCTACAAATGGGCACTCTCAAATGTGAGACGCAGCCTTTGGGTTTCAGTAGGAAGTTACGGGAAGTATACATAGCAGTAGTGATATAAGTGACAGAAAATATTGGAGTGAGAGTAGCAAGTATGATTAAGGAAAGGGAAAGGACAGAGCACTTTGGGAAAAAAAGAGCATGGGAAGATACAGTTTTGACTGATGAAATGGTCTGATGGATGATAACAGCACTCATGGCTAACACTTGCATAGCATTGTTCTTGGTACTTCACGTATATTACCTAATTTAATTCTCACACAAATCCCAAGAAGTCAATCATACCATATTTCACAGAAAGTTGGAGACACTTAACCTAGTTCATATTGCTACTAAGTATGGAATGAGCATTCAAGCAGAAACTAAAGTTCCACAGTCTGAAACATTAACATTAACATGTGTGCTAATTTGCTCCAGTGACAGGCATGAGTCACAGTGGCATCAGTTTGCTGAAAAGTTCACAAGAGGGCTCAGAATAAAGGTATCGTACTGCTTTCTGAGACACAGAGTCGCAGGTCTCAAAATGCTTTCGACCTGAATCTCTGCTAGAGGGAAATTGGATGGGTTGCTAAAAGCTATGCAATTAATTAACACAAAACATTTTAGAAATTCCTTCTTGTGTAGGGTATTGTAAATATTCTTTGGCTAATTATAACTTAATACCTCTCATGTGTATATAATTCTATCTCAGCCTCTGTCATCTCTGTGTACCTACCATCCAGCTACCTACCTATCTATATCTCTATCAAGTTCAGCACTGCTTTGCCTTCCTCTAACATCTGTGGGGGTTTGCAGGAGTGGGTATGTGTGCAAAATTTGAGACTCCATTTCTTTATCAAATCCTTTTCACTCTTCTGTGTTCTTCCTCCTTTTCATGTCCTGAAACTACTCTGGACAGTTCTAGAACTTTCTCGTCTTACTGCCTTACCCACACTTCTGCAGGTTTTTTTTTTTTTCAAGTTCATGCAGAACAACCCTTTTGTGGGCCAAACAACTTGTCAACTCTATGTTATAGCAGATGCTGGATCACAGATAAGGTGGAGAGTAGCAAGTGGTGAATTTTTGGCCTCTTACGCTTACTGCTCATGACTGAAACTTTCAATCTATCATTCAGAAAATCTTTTCATTTCGAAGACCTGTGTTCTGGGAAAGTTCTACCATAAAATGATACAATGCTCCAGTACATGGTACCTCTTGAAGTTTTCATTCTAAAGCATTTCCTATCAGGAAGTAGGACCATGATACCAGGGGAATCTGCTTTTTAAGTATGAAACTGACAGAGAGTCTTTTACCTCACTGCTCTTTATATTTGGGTTCTATTGACAAAAAGAAACCCAGTTTGTTCACTGAAACACGTTACTGAAAAATAATGAGCTACCAAATTCTTTTTTTCCCCCTTTGGTAGTATTCAATAGGTGGCTTGAGAATTCATGTATTTAACAATTTGAATGTAAAAGATGTTTAATATAATTCATCTAATACACAAGAAAATATAGATTAATGAGGAACTATGAAAATAATAAGTTCAAACCTTGACCTCTCTACAACACATGGTTTGTATGGTCTCACACAGATATAAAACATGCAATTTTCTCTTTAGAACTTAATGTTCTCATTTTGGACTACTACAATCTTGAAATGAAGCATTTTCTGCTTT
Source organism: Proteles cristata cristata (assembly GCA_017311185.1). NCBI lineage: Eukaryota > Metazoa > Chordata > Mammalia > Carnivora > Hyaenidae > Proteles > Proteles cristata. The sequence goes on along the minus strand of JAESUZ010001011.1, from coordinate 552,390 downwards.
GCCCTTAAAGTATAATAAAGAAACATGATCATTAGTTAGACTGAACTACCTATAATTTAAAGCTTAGTTTTATTGATTGGCTTAAAGAAGTTTACTGGAATGTGACACATTTATAAATTAAGACAAAGTATATATTCTATACTGATTTTAAAATACAACACATCTCTTAATTTAATAAAAATAAAGAATGCAGGCTTTTAAATTCACCAATTAGATCTAGTTTTAAATCAAGGAAATAAAAGATGGCAATAGAAGAAAACTGTGTTGTCATTTAAAATATGTTTTCAATATATCACATTTAAGTTATCTTGTACTTAGAATTTAATGACGAAAACACTAGCAATCTTATACTAAATATTTTTATTTAAAATTTGGCTTGAAAGTTGGAAGATACTTTCAAACATAACTGTTAATGATGTTCATTTTTAGAATTAGGTCAACTGTCTCATACCCTCTGAAAGCTTAGTAAACTTTATAAAATGGTAGTAGAGATGAAAAAATAGAGTCTCCCTTGAAAAGTGTCTTGGGACTTTAAATATCATTGTGTTGCTAATGTTAGCTGACCTTTCTGTCCTCTTAGTGAACTTGAACATCGTGGATAATGGAGTTCTTGATGTTGCTGCCAGTATTTCTAGTAAGAAACTTGCCTGAGATGAGAATCCTTCCTAAGAACATTTTACCGTTGTGTTTTGTTTGTTTTGTTTTGTTTTTTGGTTGCCACAAATTGCATGTCACCTGGTGGAATATTCCCATTGAAAATTAACAGCTAGTAATATGAATGAAGGTGTTAGCAGAATATATTAAGTAGATTTTCTTGACATTAAGCAAAGGAATCTTTCAAGGATGGTGTGGAAGTTCCACCAGAAAAAATAATTAAAAACAAATAAACAAACAGAGGCATATGCACAAAACCTTTTATAATCTAGCAAAATTATTCTAGATTTTTTTAGAAAGCAAACTGGGGTGGCCTGGGTGGCTCTGTCAGTTAAGTGTCATAATCTCAAGATTCATGGGTTCAAGGTCCTCTCGCTGACAGTGCAGAGCCTGCTTGGGATTCTCTCTCTCTCTCTCTCTCTCTCTCTGATCCTCCCTTGCTTGTTCAATCTCTCTCTTCCTCCAAATAAATTTAAAAAAAAAACCTTAAAACAACAAATTAAATTAAAAAGCAAACCAACCAACCAAAACACAATACAAAACTAAGGAAAAATAAACTATAAGTAGGAAAAACTTTTCAATATAATATGGAAACTGTATTGATACTCAGGTGTGAGCATATGATAGATTAGGAAAAGTCAGTCTTGCATGAGCTGACTATTCAGTTTAAATAAAACTGAAGAGGCTAAGGGTTGACCTGGGGAGCTGTCGTTTAGGTTTTTGGCTCAGTTTTTACCAACCGATAAATTTAGTAAGGTACTTCCCGATCAGTTTCTCAGGTTACAAATATCTGCCTGCATATATGCCTGAAGTTCTTAAGGAAGGCCATTGCCCCCCTGATATTCAATACCCAGGGGATCCAAGGACCAGGATTAGGATAAACCAATGAATTACATCCTCCTCACCACAGTGTGAAGCAACCTTACCTTTCCAGATTCCTTTTTATTACTGGCCTACTAGGAGATCTAGTCAAAGTTGGAAAATCCCCATTTTCCCTTTGTGTTTTTTTAGTTTCATAAGTGTATGGTGTTGCTTGTACTCAGAATACACTTTTCCTGTCATCTCTATCAATCTGCGTATTCTTCAAAGATCTCCTTACATCTCTTCTGTGCCTCCACACAGGTGATATGTCTCCTGTCTTGACCTTCATTTTTCACCTGTGCCTTCCCCCCAAAATCTAGGGCACATCACTTCAACTCTTTTATGACACTCTCAGCGTTCTTATCTCAACGGCTTCATGGTTCAACTTCTTGAAAGCCCAGTCGCCGTCTTCAGCGATGTGGCTCCTCTCCTCTGTTCACACAGCCTCTCTCCTGGAGGCCTCTGCTTACTATATTCCGGCCTTGGGCTGGGCACTCTCTGGCTGTCCACACGCTCTGCCATGGACTGAAGGACACTGGAAGAGATGGGCGGAAGGGACAGCACACAGCTACAAACTGCCAGGGTGGGAAGCAGTTCTGGCAGTTGTGACCTCAGGAGTCTTCCGCCAGAGGATGTTCAGTATTATATCTTTAGACGTGGAGGATGAAAGTTTGCTTTTTGTGTTTTGTTTATTTAACTTTGAATCTGTTTGCAGAGCAGCGTGATATTTTTACGCGAGAGGCTCTGGAGAGTCTGATGGAAACTCTGACGTCCTCCATACATACCTCAGCAAAATGACCTATTTCGAGTGTCAGTGTGGGAACTGGAACCTGTTGCAAGAATTTTTTAAAGAAATACCTTCCTCTGCAATCCAGTACAACTTGGCCATCTGTAATAACCATGTTCTAAATAAAGCTCAAATGCCTGCACTCATGCTCCAGAATGCTCCATGATTTATTCAGTGTTTACTAAGCAAAACATAGATAGCACCATACTAGGACTTATAGATAAAGCTAGCAATAAAGTAAAGAAAATAGGTATTTAATATTATTTTGAGATAAAAATGCAAATGAAGAGGAAAGGACAAATGCATTAAATGCTTTAGCAGTAAAGACTTATTGAGCAATTGTGTGTAGAACCAGAGCAAAATTTTAAAAATAAAAGTAGAAATAAGATATTGTGCCCCACCTCCGAGATGCTCAGGGCCCAGTAATAGGAGAGTCATATATTGACAAATTATGATTTACTGTTGTAAATAGTATAATGAAAACTGTTCTACTGACTTCATTGTAAAGGAGCTTATAGTACCTTTTACCTAAAACAAAAAAGCCTCAAGAAGATTAAAAAAAAAAAGCTTTGACTCAACTATACAGTATGCCTTTAACACCGGACTTAAGGCACCTTCATTGAGGAAAAGCCTCACCCTACAGCAGGGAATTTTATACAAGCCAGTTAAAGCAAAGCAGACTTTCTAGCAGAGTCCAGAGTGAAAACACAGATGGCCCTATATTAGTCCAGTAAAGCCATGTTTGATTAATGCCTGGAGACTGGATTAGGGATCTGTCCATAAAATTGCCCTTTCGGAATACAGTTGAGAGGGGAAAAGCTTATTAGGTTCACATAGAAACTCAAAGGGTTAGGGGCCATCTGTGTTTTCCACTGGGAAAAAGTATGGCTTAAAGCTAGATCTCCATAGTTACAAACGAACAAACTGATTGTTCACAAAACATCTAATATCAAAATATCCAACATTCAAAACTGACAAAATTTTAAAAAGGATTTAATACATGAAAGAGAAGAAAATTAGGAAAAAATATCCTTTTTATCCATTAAAGGTGCAGGGCCATAGTGAAAGTGCACAGCAGAGAGGCTGGCACGGGAAGAGAGTAGACTGAAATAAGATGAGAACACAAAGAATACCAAAACCCAAAATAAAAGGATATTTCCTGGAATTCTACTAAGTTTAAAAGTGCAACTACTCTTCCTTTTGTGCTGTTATGCCTGATTATTTTTGCCTATGATTTTATTTATCTGAAAACATAATAATGGTTTAAAATAATAAAATTAGCAGAAAGTTTTTAAAGAATCAAAAATAAGTATAAAAATATAATTGAAGAAAATATTATTTTCCTTAGGGATTTAAAAGACGTAATGAAATAAAATATTATTATTCATCAATTCTCTCCAAAAAAACACACAAATTTAATAGAGTGATTTTCAAAAACAATTTTTAGTGTATATTTACTTTTTAGAGAGAGAAACGGAGCATGAGTAGGGGAGGGCAGAGAGAGAGGGAGACACAGAATCTGAAGTAGGCTCCAGGCGCCAGGCTGTCAGCACAGAGCCTAACATGGGGTTCGAACTTACGGATGGGGAGATCATGACTTGAGCTGAAGTTGGACACAACCTACTGAGACACCCAGGGGCCCCTAATAGAGCGTTTATTTTAGAAGTTGAATTTCATCTGAAAGAATACTGAAAATTGCCCAAAAGGCTTTGCAGGAAGATGAGGTAGTTTTGTAATGATGGTAATTAAATAGTGCCATACAAGTATAAGAATAGGCAAATCAATGATTTTTTTCAAAACAGCTTTTAGAATTTCAGGTCAATGGAATAAGAAAAGCGTATGCAGCAGATAATGGTGGAGGTAGAGTAACTGGTTAATGAACTGGAAAGATAAAGTCAGAGTTCCACACATCAAAATAATCTCATTTAGAACAAGGGATTTGTTGCTTAAGAAAACATCCAAAAGAAAATATAGATGGATATTCATCTGACCTTGAGATAGAGAAAACATTCAAAGACTAAAATCTAAGAAGTCATAGAAGAAAACACTGATCAATTTGATTTCATAAAAATTGTAAAGTTCTAAAATATCATTTATAATAAAATTAAAATATATACTACAAACCAGACTATATATATATATATATATATTTATTTATTTATTTATCATATATCTTATATGATACGATGGACCTTCGTAATTGGATCCATCGAGCTCGTGGCTCCTCACACTGCACTGAGCTTGCCGGTGGGACTGGCGGGAACGTTCTGTGATACACTTTGTCGGTCGTTGTTGCAGAAGACTGAACTGTTTTTGGAATATTTAACAATGACATAAACAGAGTCACGTGTTTTCCAATGTGGTTGTCCGGTTTTTATGGCCTTGCTGTGTACTTTCCCTCTTTTTGACAGTAAACTTCTGCCTCTGGCTTACAGTTTGACATTTAATTTATTAGCGCTGCTCTGCACCCCTCCCGCGGGAGGGAGACTCCATGTTGTTTATTGCGGTTTTTGTTTACTTTTCAGGTTTGTACTACAAGGTTTTATAATAAAAACAAAGGTTTTTTTTGAAAAAAACATATATATCATATATATATGATAAATATATATATATATCTTGTAAGATATATGATAAAGCAAAAAAATACAGAAAAATTGTGCATATTGGTAAGAAAATATCTTTAAATGGAGAAATTCCATGAATAGCAAGGAAAGTATAAAACACCAGAACAGAGAGAGTTTATAGATTGAACACATAAAGCAGTTATTTTAGGATAGGTTATCTGAGATCATGTTTTTCTTACTTTGCTAGTTCATATACATTTATTTTTTTAATTCACATTTATTGAAATATAATTGATATATAACATTAAGTTTAAAGTGTGCATGTTGGTATGACTCATTTGTATCTTACAATATGATGCCACTGCAGGGTTAGCTCACACTTCTGTCATGTCACGTAATTATCAGGTTTTGTGTGTGTGTGTGTGTGTGTGTGTGTGTGCATGCGTGCGTGTGTGTGTGTGTAGGTGGGAACAATTAAGATCTAGTCTGTTACCAACTTTGAAGTTTATAATACAATATTATTGTCTATCTGCACTATGATGTGCTTTAGGTGTCCAGGATTTATCTATCTACTGGTTGCAAGATTGTACCCTTAAACATCATCTCCCTCATTCTCCTATCTCCCCAGCCCCTGATAACCACCATTCGCCATTCTGTTTTTATGAAGCTGGTGTTTTCCTAGTCCACATATTAGACAGATCAGAAAATATTTGTCTTTCTCTCTCTGATTTATCTCACATAGGATAATGTCCTCAAAGTCTATGTTGTTACAAATGGCAGAATTTCCTTCTTTCTCATGGTTGAATAATATTCTATTATATGTAAATACATATCACATCTTTATCCATTCATCTGTCTATAGACACAGGTTGATTCTATATCTTGGCTATTGTAAACAGTGCTGCAATGAATATGAAAGTGCAGATATCTCTTTGATATCTTGTTTTCATTTCCTTTGGAAATATACCCAGGAGTTAGATTGCTGAATCATATGGTAGTTCTATTTTTAAAATTTGTGAGAAATCTCCATAAAATTTTCCATAGTGGCCGAACCCATTTGCATTCCCATCAACCATGCTCAAGGATCCCCTTTTCTCCACATCTTTGCCAACACTTGTTATCTCTGGTCTTCTTGATAATAGCCATTCTGATGAGTGAGGTGATATATGCATTTAATGTATTCTATATGGTGTATGTTCAACAATTGATAGGGACTAGAAAATGAAAAAACTATGCCAGCAGTTTAATGGGGAGACTGACATGTAAACAAAAAACTCCTCTAAAAGGCGATTAGAGTAATGCAAGCACTTATAAACTGACAGGTGAAAAATGAAATGATACTGTATCCGCATGGGAGCATGGAGAAAGACTTTGCATTCAACAGGGCATGTGGGTTGACACCTGAGATGAAGACGCAGGAGGATAAATAACACTGAAGAGAGTTTTCAAGGTAGAGAAAATGACTTTTATAAAATCAGAAAAGCATGAAGTTTATGTGGTTTAAAAAGAATGTTGTCTGCAGGAAATAATACAAGTACTCCCATAGTCCTACTTTTTTTTTTTAACTGGGTGTTCTGGAGAGACATCTGCTTTGAAGCTCATGCAGGTCGTTGGGCAGATTTAGTCCCTCATGTCTATAGTACTGCATTCCCCACTTCTTTATCATCTTTCAGCTAGGGGCAAGCTTTGCTCCTAGAGACTGCCTATGTTCTCATCACAGCTTCCCTGCAGACTATCCAGCAACATTCTACACTACCGATCTCTAGGACGTTCCCCTGTGCCCATCTCTCAGACATCAGCTAGAGAAAGTTCTTTGCTTTTAAGAACTCATACGATGATACTCAACTATTCAAAATAATCCAAGGTAATGTGCTTATTTTCAAGATTTAAAAAAATGATTATAACGGCAGAGTCTCTTTTGTAACCAAATGCAGTATATTCAAAGGTTTCGAGCATTAGGATGTGGACATTTTGGGGGCCTCTATTCTGCTACCACATTAATCAAGAGTAAAAATAGAGGGGTATGGGAGGATTTTATGGGGAAAAGAATGAGTTCTATTTGGAACAGGCTGAGCTTGAAGTGCCTTTGGGAATTCGGGGTGGATATGTTTTGAAAGCAATTTTATATACAGATTTGGCAGTTCTGGATAAAAGTCAAGCTGATTGTATAATTTGGCAGCCATCATCTTATAAATTGTAAATGAAGCCATTATTATATACGAGAGGTTTAGCATTTTGCCCGGGGAAATTTCAAATCAGTTTATAAAGTTAATATACTGTGGTGCTCTCAATAGTAGGATCATGTTTTATTCATTTGGGCATTAGCCTGGGATCAAATTCTTATATTTGTTGAATGAATAAATGAATGAGTGAATGAATGAGTGAAAACTATAGACACTTGTCCTTTAGGACTCTATCTTGTTTATAGCTCTGTGTGTGTATGTGTGTGTGTGTGTGTGTGTTTGATAGAGCTCAGAGTTTTTAAAAACACTTGCTATAAAAACAGAAAATATATTCACTGGAGAAACACTTTAATTCAGACTAAATTAAAGCATTTTTTATAAATAAAGCAGATAGAAGTCATTCTTAGATTTTAAAAGATATTACTCCATAGAAAAAGCACTGCAACAATGAATTCCTATCATTTCATTCACTCTTAAATAATAGGAAGTAAATGTGCATAATTTATTCAAAGCACGTTCCTCTAAATTTCTAAACTACCAGAATGTGTGCACAAACACACACACACATAAACACACATTTTAATGTTATTTAAATTTAGTTAGTCCATTCAGACACCTAAACAAAAACTGCTTGTTTTTTATTAGAGACACCACCCACCTATATTCTTCTTTTCTTGAATCCACCAAGGAAAAAACTCCTAATAGTACTTTTGTTTTTACTAATAGTATTAAAAAAAAACAAACACTAGTGACAGCATTTCTATATGTTGATGTTTCACTTGCTTTCTAGTAAATGGATTAAGTTTATTCCCTTTTTAAGTTTTTGTTTTGTTTTGTTTTTTCCCCAAAAACAATTTTCAGGGCAGTTTCTGGCTTAAAAAATACTTAAAAGGAAAGCCCAGAGATTTGTCATATACCTCTCCTCCCTTCCTCACACATAGCCATGCCTTGTTTCCTCCATTATCCACATCCTCCACCAGAGCCATACATGTTTTACAACTGAAAACCAACATTGACTCATCAAAATTGCCCAAAGTCCACAGTCTACATTAGTGCTAACTCTTAGTGTTGCACAATCTGAAAGTTTAGACAAATGTATTATGACACTTATTCATTATTACAATACAACACAGGGTATTGTCACTGCCTGAAAATCCTCTGTGCTCTGTCAATTCATCCCTTCCCCCCACCCCTTGGCAACCAGTCATCTTTCTACTCTCTCCATAATTTTGCTTTTGCCAGAATGCCTTATAGTTGAAATTATACAGTATGCAGACTTTTCAGGCTGGCTTCTTTTACTTAGCGATATGAATTTAGGGTTCCTCCATGTCTTTACATGGCTTGATAGCTCATTTCTTTACAGTAATGAGTAATATGTATTTGATGTACCACAGTTTATTCAATCATTCACCTATCGAAAGACATATTGGTTCCATCATGAATTATCTAGTCTTTTTAAAAAAACATTAAAAAATATTCTGAGGTAATTATATTTTGGGTATACTCAACACAATAGGAAAGTATCTGGAAATTAATAATTACAAATAAGTAGAGATCCATTTTCAGCACAAATAATTAATGTAAGGAATGGAAGAGGGATAGATCATGTATCATTATATATCTCATAGACACCAAGAATGGTTAAGATAATATTAATAATAATTAATAACAGCAGTGCATTTCAAAATAAAACATAACTCAAACAAAAGAGAAAGAAAGTTTGAATAGTCTCATGTGTATTAAGTAAATCAAATCCAGACTTAAAAATCTTCTCATCAAAAAATTTCTGTCTCGTGTGTCTTCACCATGCTTAAATCAAATATTTAAGGACAATACAACATCAGTTTTATACAAACCCTTCCTGAGAATTACAAAAAAGGAGAAAATAATTCACAATTTGGCCTCAGGCCTACATCACCTAAGACATTACAAGAAGGAAAGAGATAATCTCCATCAAAAATGTAGGATAAAATATTAGAAAAGTGATGCAAGAGGTACATAAAAATATGATTAATGGGAGTAACATCAGCAGATATGGTGGAATAAAGATTTGTGAAAATTTCCTTTTCCATTAAGGCAATGAAAACACGGCAAAATTGTCAAAATCTAATTTTCAGAGCTTTAGAAATGAACTAATGGCTTACAGCAATCTGAGAAGTGTTTTATTCAAGGAAAACAATGGAATCTCAGTAAGAATAGTGAGCTTTATGGCGATTTTTGTGATTGATATATTTATGAATATGAAAGTTATGTTCATGTTCAGGGTTGTACTTATGCCCATGAAGACCTGAGAAGGCCCTCCTCCCCTCATACCTCTGGAGGAAGCTCAGAAACTGCACATGTAAGAAGTGATACTGGATACTGAAGGTGTATCCTGAAGTCTAAGGTGATTCTCTCTCATCAGTGTGTGTACACACACACACACACACACACACACACACACACACACACAGAGTTCCACAGTAAACACAGGACTCTCTTTGGTTCAAGACATTTAGGAAAATCTCTCTAAAATTATTAGATAAACACAAATGCAACTGAATGGAAACTTTAGTGGCCACTTACAACAATGAATAGAACGATCATGATTATAGTGGAAATAAATGAAAGAGAATAAGAAAACAGAAGAGAAAAATCAATGAAGTCTAAGTTGGTCATTTGATAAAAAGCAAAGGCAAGCAAAACCTTTAGCTATATTGACAAAAATATGAGGGAGAACACTCAAATGACAAAAGTAAGGAGTGAAATGGGAGCCATCACTACTGACCTCTCAGACTCAAAAAGTAATGTAAGGGAATACTCTGAACAATTATATGCCAAAAAATTAATCTACATAAAATCAACAACTTCGTACAAAGACACAAACTACCAAAATTGACTTAAGGAGAAACATAAAACCTGAATAAATCTATAATAAGCAAAGAGGTTGAATTAGTAATCAACACACTTTCTGAAAAAAAAAAAAAATCCCAAGTGGCCCAAAAGCCAGATGGATTCCCTGATGAATTCTACCAAATGCTAAAAGAAAAGTGATCAATAAATCCTTCACAAACTCCCCCAAAAATTTACTGGGAAATAATACATTCCAGCTCATCCTATGAAGTCTAACACTAAAAACTGTGACAAAGATATTAAAAGAAAGAAAAACTACACACCAATATCCCTTATGACTAAAGAAACAAAAATCCACAATAAAGTGCTATCAAATCAAATACAGTAACATATAAAAAGGATTATATATCGGAAGTATGAGTGATTAACTACAGGAACTACAATAAAGAAAATAATCCCATGTAAAACCGCATCTAAAAGAATGCCAAAAGAATAACTTATAAAAGGCATAAATCCTGTACAATGAAAACTGCAAAGCATCACTGAAAAAAACTAAATGAAAAAACATGCCATGTTCCTATGGATCTGAGGGCTTCATGTTATTAAGGCAGCAAGATACCCCAAATTGTTCTTCAGACTCACCACAGTCCTTATCAAAACTTTGGTTGACTCTTTTTGCAGAAAGGGACAGGTTGTTCCTAATATTCATAAAGAAATGCAAGTGTGATAACAGAATACGGCTCCCAAAAGATGTCCATGTCCCAGAACCTGGGAATATTTTAGTTTACATGACTAAAGAGACTTAGATATGAATACGTTAATGAATTTGAGTTGGATAAATTATCATGAATGATCTGGGTTGGCCCAATGCAATCCTTACTAATGAAAGAGGGAGGTGTAAGTGGTAACATCAGAGAAATAGATGGAATAATGGACGATGTTGGACCAATACAAGGGAGGGACCACAGGCTAAGGAGTGCAGGTGGCCTCTAGGAGCTAGAAAAAGTAAGGAAACAGATTCTTCTCCAGAGACTCCAGAAGAGATGCAGCCTTGCTGCTGACACTTTAATGTTAGGCCATTATCTCCAACACTGTAAAATAATAAATTCATGGTGAGTTGTTCTGTCAGCAACAGGAAACTAACATAGCTTAAGTCCCAGAATAGTCTAAACAAACTTGAAAAAGAGCAACAAAATTGAAAGGCTCACCCTCCCTGATTTCAGAACTTTCTCCAAAGCTAGAGCAATTCTATCAGTGTGGGACTGGCTTAAAGACAGACATATAGGTCAATGAATACAATTGGGAATCCAGAAATAAACCATGATATTTATAGTCAACTGATTCTTGACAGCGGTGGCAAGACAATCCAATAGGGAAATAATAGTCTTTTCAACAAATAGTGCTGAAAAAATTGTATATACACATGCAAAGGGATGAAATTCGATTCTGACCTTACAGAATATACAAGAAGTAATCCAAAGTGGATCAAAACCTAAGTTTAAGAGCTAAGAGTATAAAATTCTTATTTTTTTTTTAATTTTAATGTTTTATTTATTTCTAGGAGAGAGAGAGACAGCGTGAGCAGGGGAGGGTCAGAGAGAGGGAGTCACAGACTGAAGCAGGCTCCAGGCTCTGAGCTGGCAGTCAGCACAGAGCCCGACGCGGGGCCCGAACCCACGAACCGCGAGATCATGACCTAAGCAAAAGTCGGACGCTTAACCGACTAAGCCACCCAGGCGCCCTAAGAGTATAAAATTCTTATAAGAAAAGATAGATACAAATCTTCATGATCTTGGATTAGAACGGGGCTTCTTATAGTTAACACCAGATTACAAACAACAAAAGAAAGAGATGCATTGTAGTTAATCAAAATTCAATGTTTTGTGTGTAAAATAGACCATCAAGAAAGTGAAAAGACTGCACACAGAATGGTAGAAAATGTTTACAAATCATGCAACTCATAAGGGACTTGTATTCAGAACATAGGCATAACTCTTACAGCTGAATAATAAAAATGGAAAAAAGGTTTGAATGGATACTTCTCCAAAGATGATACACAAATATGCCAAAAGCACATAAAAAGATGCTCAACATGATTAGTCATGAGGGAAATGCCAATCAAAATTACACTGGGATACCATTTCACACTTACTAGGAAGGTTATGGTCAAAAGGTAGAAAATAAAAAGTGAGGGTGAGGACATAGAGACAATCCCTCATACACTTCTGGTAGGAATGGAAAATGGTACAGCCACTTTGGAAAGCAGTTTTGCATTTCCTCACCAAACTTAAACACAGCGTTACCAAATGCCCCAGTAATTTTACTCTTATGTATGTATCAAAGAAAATTGAAAACATATGTCTACTCAAAATGTGTACATAAATGTTTATAGCACCTTTATCCATAATAGCCAAAAAGTAGAAATAGCCCAAATGCTCATCAATTGGGCAGACAAGTGGCATGTCCACTTTTTATCAACCACAATAAGGAATGAAATACATCTGCAACATGAATGGACCTTGAAAACATTTTGAAGTGAAAAAAACCAGACACCAAAGCATTGTATGATTCTACTTATATCGGATGTCCAGAAACAGCAAATATATAGACACAAAAAGTAAATCAGTCATTTCCAGGGTCTGGGGAGTGGAGTTAGTATGATCTTACTAATAAGAGGTACAGAATTTGGTGTTTTTCAGTGATAAAACTGTTATGGAATTTGTGGCAATCATTACATAACTTATGAATATACTATTCACTAAATTGTACATTCTCAAAGGGTGAACTTTTTGGTATGTGAATTATAGTTCAATAAAAACTATGCAATAAATGCAAAACAACAGGTTTATTCCAATAATACAAGATTATTTTAATATCAAAATCAATCAGTGTAATTTACAACTTTAACTGAAAGAGAAAATCTTATCTCAGAGGATACACAAATTGGATTTTTTAAATGTATAAATGAGGAATACAACAGAATTTCTTTAACCTGATCAGATAGCCATAAAAACCTATTGCAAATATCATAATTAATAAAGAGATATTGAAAGCTTTCCTTCTGAGATCAAAAACTAGACAAGATTCTCCCGCCAGTTCAATAAAACAGTTTTTTTTTAAAAGTGCCTAAGTATTGGCAAAAAGAAATACACTGGTCATTATTTGCAAATTGCATTGTATATGCAGAAAATTTTAAATGTTAGAATTAATACGTAAATGTAACTAGCAAGATCACTGAACACAATATCTGCATATAAAAATCTGAGGAAATTTATTTCTTCAAATGAGCAATAACCAATCAGAAAATAATATTCTAAAAATATACCATTTATGATCAAAGTTTTGTTAACTTCATGAAATTAATTTGAAAGTTTTCCTTTTTTATATGTTTGGGAGTTTTGAACAATTTTCAAGTCATTTAAATAATATTAAATATATCTAACCAATAACAGCAGCAAAAATATCCAAGTTGCATGTGATTGTGGGTATTCTTAATGGTATTAGGAAGATCTCATTATTAAAAACACCATTTTAGATATAAACTACGGACTCCTAATAATGTTTTGATTCCCTAAGTATTCTTTTTTTATTTACCAAAGTTGAGTGATTCTTTATATCTCACTTATTAAAAAGTAACATAGGCTTATTTTTAAATTTGCAGTTAATACAGACATCTAAAAAGTAGAAAATGAAGAGAATCTACCATACTAATATTAACAATAACCACTCATAGGGGCACCTGGGTGACTCAGAAAGTTAAGCATCCAACTCTTGATTTTGGCTCATGTTGTGATCTCATGGTTCATGAGATAGAGCCCTGCATCAGGCTCTGCGCTGACAGCACAGATCCTGCTCGGATTCTCTCTGTTTCTCTCTCTGTCTCAAACTTAATAAATAAGCTTTAAAAAATACAAATACTTATTCTATTTTGGTGTCTACCCCTATATATGTATGCGTGTGAGTGTAAATACATGTGGCTATGGACATATATATATCCATAAGTAAGAGCGCTTGCATGTGTGGGTGGGGGAGAAATACATAGGTAAATAGAAACAGAGAGATAGATGTTAAAGATAGCATGCATTTAATCCTGCAAACTATTTTTATTTTTGAATTTAGAGAACTTATAGAACTTAATAAATATAGTAACTAGAAACCCTAGAGTTATTTCCATATTTTCACATTTCTGAAATGACATCTGTGTACACATAAACATTCATCACAATCAACTACACATGCTGCTTGGAGTTCTTTCCTCCAGCTGCCATGTTAGATTAAAGTAATGATTGACATGAGTTTGCATACTCTTTGGGAATTTAATATCTGTTATGTTGGATTTCTTCTGTTCCTACAACATACAGCTTGGAAATACACATTTTGTTTTCCTGCAACTGGATGGTGCATACGTACCAGAATTAAAGAATTACAACTAGTACGTTCCCAGCTTGTATCCTTAAGCAATCCCTCTAAATACTACCCTTCTTATTAGCATGTCCTTCTGTTCTCATTCAGTTTCAACAGGGTACACTCAGGAATTTGAACCATAGTGCTTCCTCATTTAAATAGATAACCTGCCACTCAAAAACTGTGTAGACCTTACCGTTTGATGTTAGAAATGGAGCTAATAGTCTCAAATATTTTAATAACAGACTATAACTTCTTGCAGTGCTTTAGTAGGTCATTTAAAACAACAGAAAGATTTGGTGCACGTGATTTTCCCCAATAGTGGTTACAAATAGACTTCTCTTCCTTCACTATACTTGAATGGTATATTTCATTCCACACATCCTTTGCTTGCCACCAGAACCCTAATATTATGAAGGTAGAAAGCTTCTCTGGTATGGTGTTTGCAAATGTCAACTAGCCAACAGATATTTGGAGGTCTATGAATGTTCACCTTTCTAACATTTGCTTAAAGTCATCTGGAATTAATGTTCTCCTCTACTCCTCTTACCTCAAAAATAACAACAACAACAAAAACCTTATACAGAAGTGACACAAAACATATTAAATAAAGCTTGTGTTCAGCCCTCTTGCAATGAAGCAGGAATTACACATGCATGTAAAAAAAAAGGAACTATTTTTATAGTAATCTCAACATTCACTGTCAAGTTACCCTTTGATGTATCTGCAATTTTCTAGTGAAACACATCTTGTTTATTTTGGATTAGGAGCAAGCCCTTGCGTGTCTACCAGGATTCATTTGCTGCGAAAGAAGCACTATCCTGAAACAAATCACATGTCTCTCAAACCAAGTCTGCTTGTCTTCATTTTATTTTCCCAGCCTGATTAGTCAACATCTGTGAATATGAGTGATTTGAAAGATGAGACAAAAAATTACACAGAGTTGGCCCACCCTCTCTCGGAGGAGCAGCTAATTTTCCTCTGAGCCCTTAGGACTGTGAATTAGGGAAATGGAGAATGACGAACTAGACCCATTAACTCCGGAAAACTCTACTCTGGACAAGCCGCTTGTGCATAGTGCAAGGAAGCCGATGGATACCCTGAGTGAGTAACACTTTGTAGGGAGTTTTGGCCTTCTCTGTTTCTTTTGTCTCTCCAGGTTTGTTCTATCAAAACTTAATGTTGGGGTGCCTGGGTCGCTCAGTTGGCTGAGTGTCCAACTCTTGATTTTGGCCCAGGTCATGATCCCAGGAGCATGGGATTATGCCCCAGGGTTAAGCCTGGAGCCTGATTAAGATTGTTTCCTTCTCCCTCTGTCCCTTTCCCTGCCTGCTCATGTGGCTTCTTTCTCTTTAACAAAAAATTAAAAAAAAAAAAAAAAACTAATGTAACAAAATCAGAGTAAATCTTCAATACCCTTTCTATTTTCCCCATTTTCACTACTCCAACATTCAGCCATACTGACATCTCCGATCCATCGTCTAACATTCATTTAGTAAATATTTAAGATAATTTGTAACAAATCACTTTAAAGGAGCTGATTGGAGATAGAGCAATTAACATACCATATGGTTAGATTAGCATATGGCCGCCCTTATCCTCTAACATTACAGAGTAACATTTCCTGTTTTCAAGTCCTTGAAAATATTATGTCCTTTCAAGGTCCAAAACTTTCCAAGTTTACCTAGCAATATCTTCCCCTTAAACTTCTGCCTCTCTTTTTCAATTCATATCTGTTCCACAAAAATTACCCCCCTCAAAAGAGAAATCAATCTTTTACTAAGACTGTGGGGTTTTTTTTACATTATTTGCTAGTTACTTAAAGTTCAAATCTTCAGCCCATACTTAAAATCTTGTCTTTTTCGGGGCGCCTGGGTGGCTTAGTCGGTTAAGCCTCCGACTTTCGCTTAGGTCATGATCTCACGGTTCGTGGATTCGAGCCCCACGTCGGGCCCTGTGCTGACTGCCAGCTCAGAGCCTGGAGCCTGCTTCAGTCTGTGACTCCCTCTCTCTCTGACCCTCCCCTGCTCACGCTGTCTCTCTCTTTCCTAGAAATAAAAATAAAACATTAAAAAAATTAAAAAAAAAATCTTGTCTTTTTAACCCCTTCCTATTCAGTTACTGTTATACAAAATGATCATATAGCTATGGTCTTGCAAATTATTCACCATAAATGACAGTGTGGATATGCAAAATGCCAAGCATCTTAAAAAGTAACTAGCTTACACTAGTCCCTTCAAAAGGCAACTAGTAAGATTTTTAAACACATATACATCAGTAACCAGACTTGTCAGCTGGAAACACAGAAGAGAGTAAAGATCTGGTCAACTGACCCAACATACAATTTTGAAAATGTAAATTTAATCTGTTCCTGATAAATGACCTCTCAAAAATAACCCATTAATGAAAGACATTGTCAGAAAAGTTAAACTTATTTTGGGCCTTTTAGGAGGCAACACATCTGTTTGATTTAAACCTAGGAGGTACAGAATCATATGAAGAAATTAGGTTGTAGCTAAATATCCATGAATATTAAGGTTATTCTCTATTGGTTTGGAGTACTCATTTACACACCAATATTCAGCTTTAGGAATTTAGGGACTCATTAACTTTGCTAAACATGGAATTTAGCTTTTTTTTTTTTTTTTAAAAAAGCTAATTATTTCTTTACTATTTTTACATCCAAGTACAATCTTCTTATTACTCGCAAAGGACAAATCTTTACCAGTCCCCAACCCCTGTAGTCAGGGAAATAATTTCATTTAAACATCCTCTGAAAGCAATTATTTATGGACTCCACAGAAACTGGGGTAAACTTTTTGTGATCCTGTTTTATTCTGTGGAAATTATAGACTACTGATAAAATAATATGAACTCATAACTATCTGGTTAAAACATTAACAGAAAAATAGAGCAAAAATAAAGCAATGATCCCACCATATAACAGAAATACCATGTTATAATTTAACTGAACTTTCAGGTGCTCTCAAAGTGTTATTTTGATATTTAACAACCTCATGGAGTTGAGAAGCTATGCATTCCCTGCATCATCAACATTTTGTGAACCAAAATTAACATAATTGGTTTTATTGAGAATTTCTTTGTTGTTCTCATAAGATGTTCTCAGAATAGACTGGTTTAAAACGATGATAAACACTGTAATGTATTTGAAGAAATCCTGCTCTAGGCATCTCCGGTTCCTGACACGATGTGTTCTATCTGTCAGCGATGTACAACACTTATTTTTGTTGTAATTTCTATAGCACAGTTGTCTCTGAGGTCTCCTTTAAAACCTCCAAACTTCTCACATTTCAAGTTTCTCTAGAGCAATATTTCTCAACCTTGGCTGGCGGTCCTGGTGTCCAGCTGCATCTCAGACCAATTACATCAAAAACTCTAGGGGTGGAACCCTGACATCGGTAATTTTTAAAAGTCCCGGGTGGTTCCAATGTGCAGTCATGGTTGAAAAACACGATTCACAGTGAGAAATGACCTCCGGCTATTCCATGACTTTTCTATTAATAGCTCAACATATTATAAGTGGTAAAATGGAATCAGTGAACACTTATGGTTGTAAAATCGAGCTGTTTTGTTCCAGTTCTGCTCAAGTATTTTTGTAAAACCCCTATGTCTGTGTCCCTGTAATTTGAAGTTTGAGCCATCAAATTCTGATAAAGAATCTTTGCTAAATTTAGACGGCCACTTAATTATGTATCTAAAAAAATCAACTTTGAACAAAAGTGCCACTCTTAAATGATTAAAATTTTAATAAGTTTCAGGTAAATAATAGGCTGTAGATACCATTTGTTTAGATCAATTTATTAATGCATAGAATTCCTAGAAGCATCACTCTCATTAATAACTTACATGAATTCTTACGTATTAAACTCTTTGTGCTAACATTTATGTCATCTGAAACTCCTTACTGTAATATCATTAACATTTTTAGTTGTCTAGTCAAGAAAAATTCTTTTAATTGCTCATTCTAATAACTCAGAAGTAAATCATGTATTTTGTTTTGAACCCCCTTTAAATTTCAGCTCAAGCTCTTCTAACTTTCTTACTTTAAATTTGCTGCGGAGTTAATTTTCAAAACTGTTTATTTTTCAATATTTTTTCTCTCAGGCCTAAACATATTAGGAATAACAAGACACCTCTCATTCATTAATAATAAGGAAGTCTTTTCTTAGAAGGTTTCACTCTAAATTTTATCCTTATTGCAGCCCTTTCATTAGGCAATAAATTTATTTGATTTGGACAACAATTTTGTTATTTTCTTCAGTGGGACCTAGCAAACTTTGACATTTGAAATTTAAGAAAAATGCAAACTTCAATATGGAAATTTAAGTTATTGTGGAATAAAATTTATGAGAATGTTATTATTGGCACTGATGTAGGGGCTCCTGGGTGGCTCAGCTGATTAAGCCTCCAGACTTCAGCTCAGTCATGAGCTTGCAGCTTGAGATTTGAGCCCACCCCCGGTCCCGCATTGGACTCTCTACTGTTAGCAAAGAGCTTGCTTCAGATCTTCTGTCCCCTCTCTCTCTAGCCCTTTCCCCACAAGTGTATTTGAGCTCTCTCTCAAAAATAAAATAAACATTAAAAAAAAAACCCCAAAACCCAATGATGTAAACCCAACTGTTTTGGTTGGGTGAATCTGATGACATTGAACAAGTTCTATGACATTTACTCATGAACCAACCGAGAAAATTTACTTCAGGAAAGAGCCTTTGGTCCCAGGTTTCAGGGACCTGAATTACTATGCAGATTTGGCATCTCCTTTTTAAGTAAACCTCAGTTTCCATGCCCATTCATAAGGTAGTAATATGGAGCCAGGGCAAAAATATCAATCTGATAGGCAGCCTTTCTGAATCTGCTTCCCCAAGTAGAAGTGATTCACTCTCTTGCTATTTCTCCTTCCTGTAAATATTTATATTAAAGAGGCTCTTTCACTTAATGACAAACCCATTTGTCCGGGTAATAATTTGATCTGACTCATAACTGTATCTCTAGCAACGAGGGGTTCACACTTGGTGTTCAATAAATGTTTGCTGAATGAATGATGAGGGATGTGGGGTACACAGATTTAGCATTTTTGTAATGCATCAAACTGGATGTTTAAATCTGTGCATTTTACTGTACTTCAACTTCAAAGGATAAAAGAAATGTTTTTATTACCCTTCGAGGATGCTTTCAGAATCAGATGAAAAACCATTATGGAACTGGAGAGTCACTCCTTCACAAATAGGTTAATATGCATCCTGATAATCCACATTGCTCTCTGGACTAGAGAGTTTACTATTTTACAAAATCAAACTCATCCACAAATTTGCCACCAATTTGGATATTCAAATAATGTACAAACACGTGTCAAATTCAAGGAAGATGTCTTAAATACTAACAACTTCATTGTATAAAACTGAAGCTTTCTGTAGTAATTACTTTATGGGATTAGGCATATTTGGTTGTTACTACACTAAATCATGACAACATCCCTTTATAGTCAGGGGCTTTGCATAAATATACATTCTGGTTTACTTTTATAAATGTTTGAAAATTTTTACAAAGTTATGTATGAGTAACCAAATATAAAAATTGTGTATGGACTAAATTAATGCAAATTGAAACATTACTTAATAATCTAGTGCCATAAACAGGTCCCAAAAGGTATATAAGTACATTACTTACAAGTACAGATCTACCATTTTATTATCAGATATCTAGAAAACAGTTATTAATAACAAAAATGCCCTATAGAATGGTCAGAGTATAAACCCCAATCAATCAATACAAAATATAGACATAACTGTTCCTTTCCTAATCAACTTATCCTTGTTTCTTTGATGTCATTACTTGATCTTTAAGAGATAAGAAAGCATAAAAAGTGAAAAAAATTAAAACATGAAGACAGAACTATGGTTTCACTGATGTCAAAACTTGAAAACATGGCAAGAAATAATGATAAATAAACTTGTTGTTCTCAGCAACATGGAATAGATATTATGAATAAAAAGACCTTGTAGTCTAGAGTATTGTTAGTTTGCTTGTTTGTTTAGAAAGAAAATTTTTCCTTAATAAAATAGAATGCAACATAGCACATAAACAAATTAAAAGAAATAAAAGTAGGTAATTATCCACAACCTTACCTGTTGGGCCAGTTTTCACTTTTAGTAATGGATCCTGAGGGATAGCTATAGAAAACTGAGACCAGAAAAAAATGAACTCTCGCTGACACAACAAAAATGTCCCCTTCCTCAAGAAGATGTGAGGGCCTCTGGGTGGCTCAGTTAGTTCAGCGTCCGACTTCAGTTCAGGTCATGATCTCACGGTTCGTGGGTTCGAGCCCTGTGTCGGGCTCTGAGCTGACGACAGCCAGCTCAGAGCCTGGAGCCTGTATCAGATTCTGTGTCTCCCTCTCTCCCTGACCCTCCCCTGCTCACACTGTCTCTCTCTCAGAAATAAATAAAACATTAAAAAATTAAAAAAAAAGATGTGAATCTTTGGTCACAGAATTAGTTTACAGAAGAGTATACTGAATGGCTTTCCTTAAATTGTATGTTTTTATCTAATTATATAGAAAAAATATAATTTCTAGATTATGATCCATTACAGGAGTGATTATTAACTTTTAAAACTTAATTTCAACAACTGATTTTATCTCCTAAAAGTGGAATCATACTATTTTGCATTGCTCTTTGAATTTTTTTTCCCAGGGAGCACATAAAATTGCTGCATATGCAAATATGCCATACCTGTTAGCATTTCTTATGAACTTTGCAAATGAAGTGTCTAAAGCAAATTCTATAACTCAGTTTCTGGTTTTGTTGTAAACCAAATACTACTTACTAGCTTAGCACACCTGATTTGACTGGGCATTTTCAAAACTGATTTATCGTACACTCTGAAAAACTTGTTACCTCTAATCTTGCGAATGCAATAGGTTCTTCTTGCCATGGTAATTATTATGCAGCTGATATATCTGTTATGTCTTCCCTCAGTTTATATGATTGTGATTTATCATCCATTTCCAGGAGAAATCACGTCTCCAAAGCAATAGGTTCTGCCTTTCCTGTTGACTAAAGTGCTCTGCATTATCTGAAGAGCAGCCCTGTTAACAAGAGAGATCTATGCAAACTCACCCTATTCCAAGCTCTGGTCTAAGTCCTGGGGAGAAACTGATATGTCTTTTATGCTTTGCAGTAGGTCTTAGAATTTAAATACAATTAACCTAGAGTTTGCAGTTTGCTTCTACTGCTTATGAATAGATTCAATCAACAGGTTACACATGTTTGACTTCCTAAATATTTTTAAAATCTGCCAAATGGGGCACCTGGGTAGCTCAGTCGGTTAAGCGTCCAACTTCAGCTCAGGTCATGATCTCGCAGTGCATGGGTTCGAGTCCCACGTTGGGCTCTGTGCTGACAGCCCACTCTGAGCCTGGAGCCTGTTTCAGATTCTGTATCTCCCTCTCTCTCTGACCCTCCCCTGCTCATGCTCTCTCTCTCTCTGAGAAATAAATAAAACATTCAAAAAATTCAATAAAATCTGCCAATAACTAAGTAGGGTTGGTGACAATTGAAGGTATGGAGGTAATGATTTTTCTTCTTTCTTTAATAATTTCCATTCTCAAATTGTAACTCTCTCTTTTAAAATTGACAACGGCAACTTGACCAGCATTGTTTATAATTATGCTTTTTTTTATTCCAAATTTCTGTGACTTCTGTTCATGAACAACAAAATTATAAAACTCTGCACCCTAGATGGATCCTTATAGCCATATGAGAAAGTTATTTTCATACATGTGTTTCTTTTTCTGTATTATAAAGTAACAAAAAGAGCTTTGAGAACTCTGTATCTTTTCTTTTATTGATGAGAACCCAAATTAAGTTATGGTTAAAGAGGTTTTGGAAAAATGTCATGTTAGATTTTCTCTAGGTTTTCTCTTAAGTGGCAAGAAGTAAAGAAATGGAGAATCAGGTTCTATCAAGGAAATCAAGGAAAACTATCATTCTCTACACTCCATGTGAGGATAAAGAAATGCTATAATTTTAGGATAACTAAAATTATTTTAATATTTAGTTCAAATTTTAACAATAGAATAAATTGGATTCAACACAGAAAGCATCTACTATAGTACTACAATTCATGTATTTATATTTATATAAGACCTATCAGTTCTTTCTTATTTTACTATTACAGGCATCTTTGACTCTCATAAGGGAAAGTATATGATAGAATTGGGGAATATAAATTAGACCTGAAAAATCATATGAAAATTATTTTTTCTATCAATCGATCTATCAGTCTATTGAAGTATCAATCTATTGATCTATCTGTTCACTATATACCTATATCAGTTGTATTTATAATATTAAAATGAAATCCAAAAAATAATTAAATTCAAGGTCAATATGAAAAAATCCTATCTATAAAGTGGGCAACTTATATCAATTTATTTTTATTTTTATTTTTATTTTTTTATTTCTAGGATAGAGAGAGACAGCGTGAACAGGGGAGGGTCAGAAAGAGAGGGAGACACAGACTCTGAAACAGGCTCCAGGCTCTGAGCTGGCAGTCAGCACAGAGCCCGATGCGGGGCTCGAACCCAGAACCACAAGATCATGACCCAAGCGAAAGTCAGACGCTTAACCGACTAAGCCACCCAGGCGCCCCGATATATCAATTTTACTTAAATAAATCTTAATATCTCTATGCAAAAGTGAGTTTAAGAGCTAAGGTAATATATTTTACATATGCTTCAGTAGTAAACAAATTTATGGTTAAAAAGATGTTCATTTAAATATATTTATAACAATGAAAATACAAAAATATCTTAATACTCCATCATGGCTACGTAAACGAAGGTACACCTTTGTAAATGAAAACTACGTAGTCTTTATAAAACTTATTAAACACTGACATAAATCTCAATTCTATCTTATTATGTGAATAAAGAAAGTTAGAAGCAAAAACATATATAGTATATGTCCTTTTATATAAAGTAATATTACGGCATATGCATTCAGAGAGAGATGTCTATACATATGTCTTTAGCTTATAAACAATTGTTGCCTTTGGGGAGCTTGATTTGCACTGATATTTATTTTCTTCTTTTTAGCCAAGGTAATAATAGCATTGATGATCTTTCTGCAGTGACTTTGAATCTTCTTATTTACCCTCCAGATATACCTCATTATTGAGACTATTTCTGTGGTCTTCTCATCTGAGGCATTTTAAGATGATAGATATGAACATATTCTGAGAAGTTATAGCCAAATAATACGTAATCCTTGAGTGGTTGCTCCTTAAGCTGAATACTAAAGAGGAGAATGAAGTTCAGTAAAAAACACATACACCAAAGGTCAAGTGTTCTTACATAAAACATTAGATTTTAGGAGAAGAGAATTTAAAAAAAAGGCTCATGATGAACACAGAAGAAGAGAAACGAGGTAATTAGAAAAACATGATAGAGCACAAGAAACTGCAAAGTCTCAGAGTCAAGGGTTTTCTAATCAGTCTAACAGAGGACATGAACATTTCTTTCCATCCCTGCAGTGAAGAAAGAATAGAAACCTAAAAACTCAACCTCGAGTATCCCTACGGAATTTTGGTGATAATGACATTTCACTATAGGTTTGTCGATTGTAACAACTGTGCTACCTGGTGTTACATGTTGCGTGTGGGGGAGGGACGTTGTGCATGTTGGGGGAGAGAGGGTGTGTGAAAAATTTCTGTACTTCCTGTTCAATTTTTCTGTGAATCTAGAACAACTCTAAATAATAAAGATTATATATAAAAAAACTAAAGATCCTCTGCTAACTGCTGAGAGCAATGTGGTCAATGTCTTCCAGCCATCCCAAAGGACCCCAACCAAGATTCACTTTTCACATGGAGGGAGTGGTCCAAGAAGGGAGCGATGAAAACCATGACTCTCTTGATACGTAGACATAAAATCCCTTGGCATCACTTCTATTCCATTCAATTTTGAAAAGTCAGTCTCAGAGCCAGTGCTGGTTCAAAGAAAGAGACAAATGACTACCCACCTCGTTAGGAAGAATGGGAAAGAACTGGTGCTCAACTTTTAATTAATCTTGGGAAGAGATCTCAAGAGGGCACTTGGCAAAAGCATCCATTTATGTTAGGTAATTGAGGTTAATCAGGTTAATCAGGTTAATTAGGAACTGTTTTATTAGATTTGACCCAGTATTATACCTTCTTGTCTGAGTTGGAGAGGGTATGAACTCAAGAACATCATCATCATTTTAGAAAAGTAAAGTAACTAAATTGCTATATTTTATGTCTTAAAAACTACATAAACTATGGTAATTGAATAAAGAAACAAGCAAATTAAAATTGGCAACTCAAAATTCATCCATCATTCAAATTTAATTTGCATGGCATGGAATCACTAGCTTTTATAAATTAAAAATATTGTTATAAAGTTACATAAAGTATATTGAAGGAAAATTAATTCTTATTATATTTGGTGCAGAATATTTTTCCTAAAATTACAGATAAAGGTTTGTGCTACAAATGATAAAAATAGAGAACACTACTATGATAAGGAGAATAAAGTTTCTCCACAGGTTTCCATACTCTAATCCTCAAAACTGGTGAGTATGTTACCTCCTTACATGGTAAAAGGGAATATAAAGATGTGATTACATTAATAATTTTGAAATGAGGGGACGCATAGATGGCTCAGTCAATTGGATATTCAATTCTTGATTTTGGCTCAGGTCATGATCTCAGGGTTCGTGAGATGGAGCCTTGCACCGAGATTCTTTCTCTCTCCTCTCTCTCTGCCCTTCCTCTGCTCATGCTCCCTCTTTCTCTTTCTCTCTCAAAATAAATATATAAACTTAAAAAAAAAGAATTTGGAAATGAGATTAATCTGGATTATCTAGTGGGCCCACTGTAATTCCATGTGTCTTTATTAATTGGGGGAGAGGAGTCAGAGGACTTGTGATGATATAAAGTAGGCAGCCTCTAGAAGCTGGAAAAGTCTGGAACAGAATCTTCCTTAGAGACAACAGAAAGAACATAATCTTTAATGTAAGCCTCAGAAGACCTGGTGCAGATTTCTGGTATTTAGAACTGTAATGGTACATTAAACCACTACATCTGCAGTAATTTGTTACAGTGGCAATAGAAAGCTAGTAAATTATCAAATATTTAAAAATGGAAGTTATAATTATTTCCCTAAAATGACAGCTCACAACCAATGAATCATTAGAGAAATTTTAAAACTAATTTGCATGCTAAATTAGTTAACTACATTGATGTTATCCAACGAAGTCATCTAGGATTTAGAAAGTATGGCTTTTAAGTAATAAAGGTGGTTGAAGGCAAGTAAAATATGTTTTGAAAAGCATGTGTACAAATACAAATTCTCTTCTGGGGCATGTTATTCAATCAATTTTAACATGTTAGGAACACACACAGACATTCAATGATAAGTTAAATATAACCTATGTATAAATACACCTACTATAAATTAATCTATATATAAATTAATATATTTTAAATAAGTCAAATCTGATAAACACTATTTTATTCTAAACTGTACACTAAGATATGGAAGAAATGTCTTTTATTTTGAATATTTATTTATTTATTTTGAGATTGAGAGTGGGAGCTGGGGAGGGCCAGAGAGAAAGGGAGAGAGAGAATCCCAATCAGGCTCTGTGCTGTCAGTGCAGAGCCCAATACGGGGCTCCATCTCACAAACTGAGATCATGACCTGAGCCAATATTGATAGTCAGACACTTAACTGGCTGAGGTGCCTCAAGAGAGAGAAGAAATTCCTAATTTGTGAGTTTAGGGGTCTCCTCCCATCTGATGATAGTTGGCAACTTCTAGTTTGTCAGGGTGAGGCGGCATATGTGTGCACGCAGGCTCCCTCTGTTCTCCTAAATAACTTAACTGGTATGCATGAGCGATTTTGTAGATCTATAGAATTAATTTACCATTAAAAGAAAAATGTGTGTGCTTACTTCCACAGCACTATACTAAATTTGGAAAGATACAGGGAAGATCAGCATGGCCCCCGTGCAAGGATGACATGCAAATTTAGGAGGCGTTCCATATTTGAAAAAGAAGGAGGAGGAGGAGGAGGAAAGAGAAGAAAAGAGAAGAAAGAGAAATGAAAAATTGAACATGTCAACATTTTTTCATCCTCACTTATGGGAAATCTGAATACATTTCAACATCACAATGAAAAGGAGAAAGAACAAATAGGCATAGCCAAGAAACATGCAACCTAATCAGTTTCTATCATACATGAACTGGCCATCAGCGAGCCTATTTCTACACTTGATACAATGAATGCCTCGTGTGTCATCAGCCTGCCACTGTTCTGTTTCCCATCCTAATTAGAACAGGAGCTCTAATATTATTTATTTTAAATTTATGCTAATGAACAAGGTCACTTTCCTCCTGAAAGCCTTTTTAATTCTCTACAGTTTACAGATTCAAGGCAAACTTGTTAACTCATCTTTCTAAGTTCTTGCCTACCTTACCTTGTATTTCTAATTCTCCAAATATTTTTGTTAAACGCAGAAGGCACAGCCTGGAACCATGTTCTCAGCATTCCTCTACTTCTCCTGGCCTGCCCCACCTCATCCACATTCGATAAGGTGTTCAGAGGATACTGGATGCTCGCCAGATCCCATAAACTGTAACTGTTTAGGGTGGTGTTTCTGAGGATATAGAATAAACCTTAGGAAGTTGGCAATGTGAGCTTCATTTATAGATGTGACACTTACCACATGTCCCAACATGTGGACATTGTAGGGTCTTGTTTTCCTGACCTATAAAAGCAGGAGACTGTTGGTAGCATTCATCCCATCGGGACACTACGTAGGTGAAGGGACGCAGTGTCTGTACAGTGCTTGACACAGTCTTCGGACATGAAGGTACTTAAAAGTCAGCTATTCCTATAGTAATTTAAAGAAGAATGGTTTGTAAAAAAGGAAGCTATAATCACCAAGGAAATGTAAGAATTTTCTTCTAGAAGACAAAAGAGGTATATTCACAGTCAAGGTAGACATCTAAGAAAATGTGGTTTACGTACATCAAGTTGTTTTAACATAGGAAAGTTAAGTTTATCTTTGGTTTTAGATGCATCTGCTAAACCATAAAAATCAAAAGTGAGAATGATAAATTAATTTCAGCCTTCCCTATTTGACTATCAATGTGTGGTACCGGAATCCTCTTTGAACTGGTCATACCATCTAATAGATGGGTCATTTTTTTTCTCTAATTAAAAGTATATTTATTTATATGACTCCGTGCCACCAGCCCCTCCGCACCATCCTGCTCCAGATGGCCCCAGGCTCAGCTCTCAGCAGCATGTGTCTCATCCTCGCTGCCCTCAGCCAGACACCTGGATGTCCTGTGAGGCCCTTCGGCTGCGGAGCTGGGCCTCGGCCAAGATGTAAGGTGGCAGGGGGTCCAAGGAGGGCACATCCTCATGTTCACACATGTTGAATAAAATCTTTGACACAAGTTCATTTATGAAAAAGGAAGTGGGAAGGAAATGGAGAGGCCTGCTCTACCACAGCCACAGGGTAGGACTTCAGCCTGCAGTCGTCAAGTTTGGCAACTACAGTGATTTGTACAACAGAAAAATGAGTGAGTGATAAAGGACAAAATGCATGATGCTCTGAGTTAAGCCTCATAAGAAAGGAGAGAATGTCATCTGATTCTATAGAGGGAGGTGTAACCTGGGTGTGGCTGCTCTTTGCTTCTGACCCCTGTGTCAGCACACATGAAGCACAGCCTGGTCTTGCTCTGCTCCTTCACTGACCCTCTCTGCCCCCTTAGTCTCCACCAGACCTGAGCCTTCTGGGTGCCCAGTTATGCATAAATATTCTTGCACATAATGACAGTATTCACAAGAACACAAGAGAAGTTTAAAGCAAAGAAACATTCATATTTTAGCAAAACGCAATGCCTCCCTCCGTCTTCCTCATCAAAGACAGTGAGGACTTTTCACAAATGCTGGATCATGACCAGGAGAGATCAGACCTCTCTCCTTACAATGTTCCCTCTGCAGCCACGCCTGTGTGCTTGCCATGGTCAAGCATGATATGCTCCTGCCTCAGAGCCTTTGCAATTACTTCTGCTTGGGATGGCCAACTCCTTTAAACACTATTTGCTCAGGAAGGTTTCTCGTGACCACCCTATGGTGGGACCTCTAGCCTCCTTGACCCTCCAATAGAGACCACTTTCCCGCACACATACATTTATTATGTAGGTTGCTTGTTTCCCCCCAAAGGCAGAGACGTGTTTTGTGCTGATATAATAAGAACAGACTCTGGCACATTGTGGATATGCATTACGTAGTTATTAGACAAACATTTGTTGAATGAATTAGCATTCAGGATATATTTTGGTCAATCAAAAAAGTCTAAATTGCATTCAATACAAAACCACTTGGTGCAACATGGAAATAAGTGCTAAATTTCGTTATTTTACATATTAAACTAGTTAAAATATTTCAGTGTTTGATATCTCAAGGAATTTTCTTCCACTTTATGGAAAATTCACAAATCCAGGGTATTTTGTGACCAATCAAACCCGAATATGGTTCATGCAATTCTGTCTATATATATTAATGTGAAGATAAAGTTTACATCTTGAATTTTGTTATAAATATATAAATTACTATTTATGAACCTTACAATTTTAAGAATGTAAATCCTTTAATAATCAATTACCACATCCAATTAGTTCACAGTCATTGAAATATACAATTGGGACTAGAGTTCTTTTCAAATCTCAGAATACAAAGTCACTTAATTCAGAACTCCATCTGTGCCTCAGTCTCTAGAGTCTGACAAACAGTCTCCAAATTGTCTTCTGAGTGTTCATCAAAACAAGACACCAGTTTGGAATCTATTTTAACATTACTTGCACTAGATGGGGACTCACACTGCATCTGCTTTGATTTTTCTCTAATGAAAGTTCCTCGTTGTTTTGTGTCAGAAAGGATGTAAGTATTCCCTAGAAATAGCGCTGTTATTTAGAATGCAACAATAGAGAAAATCGAAGCCCCAGATCTTATATTTCCTATTCATAAAATTGTAATTGGCCTTTTTATGTCTGTGCTACCCTTGAGACACAGGGAATTAATTTTATGTCCACGAACATATATAGGATACCCATAAACCTCAGAATAGTTCAAATTCTCAGCCCCCAAAAAGAATTAGAAATAAAATCAAAGCATATTTTTCTTTAATCTTGGGGATTCTATATAGTTTAATGTTACCTCTTGAGATGATATTAAATTGCAGTTATTGTAAATAACGGGCAAAGGAAGAACTATGGTATAATGTTTGCAATAACATTGTAAATAGAGAACAAATCCCCACCAAATTTACATTTCACTTGCAGGATGAAGCAGACTCCTTGCAGATATCAAATGTTTATCCTCTCCTCTTCTACAAGTACAAGGTTTGTTCGTTCATGGGGTTCAAAGTCTGGTTTCACTACCCTACATGACCCAGGTATGGCTTGGATTTGCTAACATACTGCAAGCCTCATTCTACTCATCTCACTAGGGGTAAAAATGCCTGCAGCAAAAATTGGGGAGGGGTGAGGCCTGTGAAAATTAATATACACAAAATACCAGCATGATTTCTGACTTACAGGAAGTGCTCAACCAATTAGTGCCAACACAGGGCAATCAGACACAACAGATGGAAGAGTATCAGCTCACAAAGCAGTGTTATTCCAGAGGCAGAGAAACTCTGCCATTGTCAGCACTAAAAAAAAAAAAGAAAGGCTCTGCCAAAAGGGCAAAATTAAGTCTTGGTCTATGTCTCTTTATTTTCTGTTTTTGCTGAATGCACAAAATCAGGATTTATTTGGCACTTGAATGAGAATACACACGTACACAGACATCCAAAAATAATTTGTTTTTAAGATACGTATTGTTGTCTTCACGCCTCTTCTAGAACTTAAAACCCACAACTTAAAAATATTCTGTAATGCAATGAATGAATATCAAAGTATTATACAATTTCTTTATTGATACAGATTAATGGATAGCAATATAATATGAACATATTTCTAGACATGCCCGTGTAAAGTTTGTTGATACAAATAAGATTGAAGCAATCTGAATAGCACCTCAAAAAAAAGGAAAGAAAGAAAAGAAAAAGAAAAAAGGGACCAAATAAGAAAGAAGAGAAAAAGAGAGACAGAGACAGATTGAAAGAAGGAATTGAACAGGTGCTTCAGAGATCTTAAAGTGGCCTTATCAGGAAACTTCTCTTTCTACATCTCTCTTTTAATATGTCTGGTCTGGAGGAGAGTGGTCTTAGAGCTGTGGAACAGATATTTTTTACTTACACTTTTCTTAAAATTTCTGTGTGAGGGGGGCTCCATCTTCTGTCTTAACTTTTCTCTGTTATCCTGATGTTAATCAAGGCTGAAATTAAAAGATTCCCATTGTCTTTGTTTCCCTTCTTTAACATAAGAGGCTGAAGCCATTAATGTTAAAGTATACATCTTTCTGTGTCTCAATAATCTCTCTGAACCACAATGTGTCAGACCCCTGCTGCTCAAAATGTGGACTCCAGACGGGCAGTCTCGACATCATCGGGGACCTGGTTAGAAAAGGAAAATCTCATTCCCACCTCCAACAAAGCTAAAGCAGAATCTGCGGCATTCTAACAAGCTTCCAAAGAGATTCATATGCATATTAAAGTTTGTGAATCACTGCAATAAAGGGCTATTAACAATGATAGATTCAATTCCCAAATGTGCTACTTATAAAGTTAGTATCTTCCAAAATGTTTTCTACAAAAACGAGTTCTATAATCAAATGTATTTTAAAAATATGAAACTATATGAAGCAAGCAAATTTCCTCTTGAGTGATGTCTTAGAGCCTCTGTTATACCCCAACATGTGCAGTATTTTCTCGTATGTTCAGTCTCCTCTTGCAACTTATCAATATAAGAGTCTTGAGGCACCTGGATGGCTTGAGTCAGTTAAGCATCTTACTCTTGATTTTGGCTCAGGTCATGATCTCACAGCTTGTGAGTTTGAGCTCCTTGTCAGGCTATGTGGTGACAATGTGGAGCCTATATGGGATTCTCTCTCTCCTTCTCTGTCTCTATCAATAAATAAATAAATAAACAAAAAGAAATTAAAAAAAGAGTCTTTATTACATGCCTCCTAAGGGAGATACCACCATAAAAACAATATGTTAAAGTCATCCTCCAGTAAGTAATATCTGAAGTTGCCTAAATATGCTATTACTTTTTTTCTTTTTAATAGAGAAGATCTAGGCTTTAAAATGCCTTTTCCCAGGGCACCTTGGTGGCTCAGTCGATTAATCCTCTGACTTTGGCTTGAGCCCAACGTCGGGCTCTGTGCTGACAGCTGAGAGCCTGGAGCCTGCTTCAGATTCTCTGTCTCCCTCTTTCTCTCCCTCTCCCTGCTCACACTCTGTCCCTCAAAAATAAACACTGGGGAAAAAACCTAAATTGCCCTTTCCCAATACCAAAAGAAAAAGTTACATTTGTTGTTACAATTCAAATACTCTCTATACCTAAAACCTCCTCTGTGAATATCACACACAAGAACTCTGTCATGTACTAAGAAATCCCCAAACTTGCAAATATAAACACATTAGCACATGCTTCCCATTTCCTATACAATCTTATTTTCAACAAGGCCCCGTGTCTCACTCATTTCATTATTTAAAAGCCCTTTTAATTTTTTTCTATCATTTTCTATGTTCCAGGAAGACAAGTTTTACAGACATGAAGAATTTCACAGCCAGCTTTTTTTCCTTTCCACTTATAGCTTATCAGGGACAATTAGCATTAAAAACATGCAAGCTACCACTGAATTTGTTTTCAAATTCATCCAGACATATTTTTTTGGCTAAAAAAAAATCTCATGTTTAGACTCCTTTTTCTCTTCACTTTTATCAGAAAAATGGAGGTTGACTGCTCTTCCTATACATTTTTGGTCATAACAAAATAAAGTTAATTAAGATTTCCATCTAGATTTACTTAGCACCAAAATGTGTAATTATTTCATTATATTCAATATTGCCTTCAGAAGCAATTAATGGTTAAAATGTTACAAAATATTATTTTATACCAGTAGTTTAACTCATTTTGGATTATCTCCCCACCCCGTATTTCATAAAGGAACTATTAATCATCATTACACTTAATTCCCCAAGAAAACAACTAGGCAGAATCGAAAGTTTGCAAAGAAGCTCAATGGTACATAAATACCTGTAATTCCTGCCTCCCTCGTGGCTTTTTATTTCGAGCTCAGATTTTAAAACAATGCTTGTTTACGCTCTCCTCATCTTTATTTATTCAACAAATATTCATTTAATGCATATTAAATGCTAGACTCTGTTCCAGACTATGGGGATTTAAGAAAAAATTTAAAAAATTAAACATACATTATAAGGTCAGGTAATGATATGTGCTAAAAGGAAAATTAAAGACAGCTGAGCATACAGAAAATGACTTAGGTAGGGGAGTGAGGGGTTTGTCTTTGTCTTCCTGGACCACAAAAAATAATAGAAAAAATATAAGTATATAGATATAGATAAATAGCTATATATAGATATTTTGTTGGCTATACATTAGGTATATATTTTTATCAGATTATCTCAATTAAACTTCAATTTAGGTAAGAATCATTGCTCTGTTTTAGCTGTTCTCAAAATGATTATCGATGAAGAACGCATCCATGAATTTTTTACG
This sequence comes from Proteles cristata cristata, assembly GCA_017311185.1. Taxonomy (NCBI): domain Eukaryota; kingdom Metazoa; phylum Chordata; class Mammalia; order Carnivora; family Hyaenidae; genus Proteles; species Proteles cristata. The sequence continues at coordinate 519,358 of JAESUZ010001011.1, read as the reverse complement.
TGGTCTATATTTCAGACCATACCAAAACTTCTCTTGAAATTTGCTGAAAATTTGCATAGCTATTTTCATATGACATGATAAGAGAAGAAAACAGAAACTTGATTTTAGTCATATAGAAAGAAGTCTTTTTCAACTGAAGAGTATTTCATTTTTAAAAAATTTTTTAATGTTTTTATTTATTTCTCAGAGAGAGAGACAAAGTGAGCAGGGGAGGGTCAACTTAAAGGTGAAATTGAGAAAAAAATCCTTAGGAGCTGCTTGATATCATATAGAAAAATACCTGATTTAAGTGCATTTAAAAATGTTAATCACTTATTCAAGCAAATATTATACTGGTAAAATGATTTTTTTAAAAAAGCAAACATGGGAAATATCATGAAATATTTTTGTAAAATTCAGAAAAGAAAGTCTATGGAACACAAACTCAACTAAGTAACTTACTTACACAAAATTTACACAAAATGTATTAACAGTGGATCCATGGAGCTTCTCGAGAGACATTCATGTAGACAATTCAAGCACGCGAGGAGCCTTTTTGCCCCCGTGGTTGACTTTTAATATTGTCATACTGAAACCCTTTCCTCCAGCCTATTTGTGTTTTAATTCCTCTTGAGTGTCTGATGGGATGTATCAAAAAATTTCTATAAACATTTAAGATTTTATTACAGTTTAGTCAAGTCTCACTTTTGAATACATAGTTAATATGATCAAATAGCACATTTATAACATATCTTATTCATAATACTATGTACATAACATTTAGTTGAATATTATGAATATAATCAGAATATATAACAAATGATTATATATACTACTAATAAAATATTATTATATATTATTTTGATTCAAAAACAACCCTGTCAGATGAATTATTCTTATGTCAATTATACTTGTGAGGAAAATAAAGCTGGGCATTGATCATTTGGCTCTTTGTCTCCACTTTTGTGGTATAATGTTACCCATTACCTAAGGTCTTTACTATATTCAGCTGTGTTTCTGGGATATGAATTGAGTTATATCTCAATTAATGATCCATAAGAAAATATCACTCTCATTTTCTATGAAAAACAAAAGCAGAAGGAAAATAGTACCATTTTAGACATTTGTTTTAAAATCCCTTTGTGAGCTTGCAGATAGATGTAGATACAGATATAAAGTCACTTGGCCTTGATCTGTAGCTGTTTAATATACATAACTTTATATCTTTAATTTTATATCTTTTTCACCTGTAGTTAGGAGCCATGTATCAGACTTCTTTCATGTCTAGCTTTGGTTCAAGTAGGAGGCCATCATAGACTTCCTTCTAATGTCGCACTGCATTTCTAATTTAAAGTTTACTGACTGACTTAGGACATTTATCATAAAGCTTGACTTATGGCTATATCAGTGATCACTGTCATAACCAGCTTCAGGGTCTTGGCCAAATCACATAACTTTTCTACATCTCAGTTTCCTGCCCCCAAATAACTTAAATAAGTAAATTCTATTGTAGATTTAAAATCCTGTGGTTCAAAAATTGATCTTGAGCATTTACCACGTACTATTACAGTACTGTGTACAATATTGAGGAAGAAGTTTAAAAAAAATACTTGATATCACAATACCTTATCCATTAATGTTTACTGAACACATGTTAAGTAGCAACTAGAGCTACTTATTTTTTTTTAAACATTTTTTAAAAATATTTTTATTTATTTCTAGGAGAGAGAGAGAGAGAGACAGCGCGAGCAGGGGAGGGTCAGAGAGAGAGGGAGACACAGACTCCGAAAACAGGCTCCAGGCTCCGAGCTGGCAGTCAGCACAGAGCCCGACGCGGGGCTCGAATCCACGAACCGCGAGATCATGACCCAAGCGAAAGTCAGACGCTTAACCGACTAAGCCACCCAGGCGCCCCTAGAGCTACTTATTAAAATATGGCTTAAGAAGTTTAAAACACAACTCCTGGAGAAGAATATCTGTATATGCAACACAAGTCCTTTACTGACTCTGTGGCTTTATGAAAGTTGGAAGTCATTAGAACAACAACAATAACAACAATGTGTCATCACAATATGTGGGAGATATAATATTCTCCTGATTATGGTAGCAAATAGGAGAACAATTATAAAACGGCAAAGAGAAAGTCAAGAAGAATAAGAAAAAATTAGAATCGAGGAAGAAATTTGTCATTATTTTAAGATTCTAGGTGCATTTTCATGATCAACAACCATTTCCCTGATGATGGTCTGCATTTTTATGCTCTCCTACCGAATCCAAGATGATTTAGTCAGTGCTGTTTTTGTGATATATTCTGCTGATATATTGGGATCATGTAAACTAATTTTTCTGTAACTATGTAGTTGTTAGCATAGGTTTGTTTTCTTTCTCTTTGTTCAGGGTTCATATTAAGCTGAACTAAATGGAAGCAAGAAAAGGGAAAAGGATCTACGGTACTGCTGTAGGTTCTGGCGTGAAACTGAATTCTCTTTGCACTAAGGAGAAAAACGTAAAGTCACTTAACACCATTGCTTTAATGAGATAAGAATAGACCTCATAAGTGTCTTTGAAAATTACTCCTCACTGTTTTTTAAAAACATCAGAGATTTAAAAACATTAAATGGTCATCTATAGACATTTAATGAAATCTGTGCCAAAATACATAGTTATTAAAATGATAGCAGTCTGCTTGCTGTTAATTGTTGCTCAAAGCTTAAGACTAATACATATTTTCCCCTTCTTTTGCAATGATGAAAAATCCTGTATCCATTAAATCTATGGGGGATTTTTTGCAAATACTTGAGGGGCCAGGACATCTTTATATTTGAGGATTTTCTAACTAAGGATTTTTGAACTGTGTGACTAATCAGCAGAATAAATTGGAAGGACTCTATAAATTTTAGGGTTGGAGTTATTCCCTCCTTCCTACCACTCATTAGCTTCTTCCTTTGTAGGAAAGATCTGATTGGTGAAATGATGGGAGTCTGATATCTATTTCCTCATGATCTTGAACTGGGGAGCTTAATGTTCTGAACTCACACGCTCATGTGTTGTTTCTCTTTCTTCGTCAATCTACCACTCTTAGATCTCGGTTTTAGAAACTACCTGCCTGTGAGTCCTATGCATTCTGCTCACCAATCTTTCATTTTCCATGCAATAAACCAAAAAGAACAAGCTATGCCTTATGCAGTAAAATTTTCAGTTATTCAGCTACTCTAAAGGTAATATTTTTGTACAAAGTCTATGGAGGGGAAAAAGAAAAAGGAAAAAGATTTGGTTCGAAGCACAAGCTATATTTTCTAATCCAGTTCTGCACCTATAATAAAGCAGACAATTTCTTCTCTTTTTAACTCCTGTTATTTATTTCCAGAAGGGTTCCAAATCATGAAATAATGAAATGGGGTGGTTAATTAACCGAATCAAATACTGTGAGTGATGATAGGGAATCATGATAAAATTACTCTCACTCACCCTTCGAAGTTGAGCAAGCCTAGAGTTTTCATTTCTGCTAGAATCAGGCATCTTTAAAGGTTTTCCTCCTAAAACTCTATTTAAAAGATGGTAGGCCTTAGCACAGCAAGATTTGAGTAAATTATATGCATAAAGTCTTTATCATGATCAAATCTGGTTAGTGTGCTTAATCCTGCATTTCAAATTTCACTAAAAGCCGAAATTGTGTATCTGGTTGACACTGGATACGGGATTTTAACACTCTCAGTAACACTCTACCCTAACAACCATACAACTTGCATGGGATAGGAAGCAAAAGCTATCATTCTCAGAATCCTTTGCGGCAAGAGGATCAGATAGAATTTCATCAATTAGATATCCTTGTGGAAGATTTCCATTCAGAGCTGAATCATTTGATACAGTAAAAGAAGCTCTTTGGGCCAAAGTGGCATCCAGATTAAGCAGTTTCCTGCTCACTTTGCCAAACAGGTAGAGATAGTTGTATCCACGCCGAGCAGTTCTACCCAGGAGGGGGCTGTCCCCAAAGCTTCGTTTAGAGTCTCAGTTTTTTTTAAATTTTTTTAAAAAAAATTTATTTCTAGGAGAGAGAGAGACAGCGTGAGCAGGGGAGGGTCAGAGAGAGAGGGAGATACAGACTCTGAAATTGGCTCCAGGCTCTGAGCTGGCAGTCAGCACAGAGCCCGATGCAGGGCTCAAACCCACGAACCGTGAGATCATGACCTAAACGAAAGTCAGATGCTTAACTGGCTAAGCCACCCAGGCGCCCCTAGAATCTCAGTTTTATAAGCCTACTAATTAATCTGTGATATAGCTTTATCCCTTCAATAAAACAGGTTATTCATTTTCTAATTTTTTAATATTTATTTTTTTTACTTTTGAGAGAGACAGAGTGTGAGTGGGGGAGGAGCAGAGAGAGGGAGATACAGAATCTGAAGCAGGCTGTAGGCTCTGAGCTGTCAGCACAAGAACTAACTGTGGGGCTTGAACCCACAAATTGTGAGATCATGACCTCAGCCAAAATTGGACACTTAACTGACTGAGCCACCCAGTCATCCCCAAAACAGGTTATTCTTAAACAGAATGAGGCATGTAGTTAAGAACCTTGGCTAATACATCAGTAAAACAATTCGAGATGGAAATAAGAATTTACGGTAAAGACTAGAATATAAAATATAGATTAAAATTGCACAGGAAGTATTGTATAAAATAGAAATAACAAAAATATGCCAAGAGTATTGGGGATGTTCAAGCCAAAGGGAATTAGACTACATACAGAGGTCAACTCTACATGGTTCAAGCCAAAGGATCCACATTATGTTAGGCAGTAAGAATTACCATTCCCAGTTGAAGAAGTTACATTGTAAACACACAGCCTGAAGGAAAAGGGAACATTAACATAATCTGATTTAAATGGTCTTTATAGGATTCAGTAGTTACCTGCTGGAAAAGAAATACATTATTGCTGTCAGCTACTTAACCCGCGGAATCATTTCTATGTATATCTCAAAAATCTTAGTTCCTGGTTCATCCCTACTCTGTCCATTAGAATGGCTGACTTATCCTAGTTTCTATATACGTGCAATGATTTTTTCCAATACCCTGCATTTTTAATTTTGTAAATACTTCCATTCCAAGGATATCTACCTCCATCATTCATTCCAATGTCAATTCTTAGACCTTGTCATTACCACTCACTGGAACCTATGCATGAAACTGTGATTATGTGATATATAGAATCACAACGTAATGAGTACCTTTCACTGATGAATACTTCAGATCCATCTGGTGCATGACCCCCAAGTCATTGGTGCAATTATTTTTCTCGGTCTCTTGATATACTTCCTTCTCTTCTTGCCCAGTTTAAATTCTATGGTCTGTCATAATCATTCCTGTATACCCTCTTTGCCTCCCTTTCCCCACCCCCTCTCTTCTTCCTTCTTGTTTGGCTCAGCTGCATCTCTGGTTCAATCCAGCTCTTCCCCATTCCACAACCAGACCACATATCTGAATATGCCTGGAAAGTAACACACAACCATACATACTGAGTCCACTTTAAACTCAAAACTCTCAAGGGCCCTTAAAGGTAATTATCCTATACTTCTCTCTCTTTGGTCATTATTTCTTCTAATGTTGTTTTTTTCTTTTTCTCTCTACCTACTTCTAGATTAAGCATATGTTGATATGCTTAATCGTCTCCCACATTTATCTGATACTGTTCATTTTTCCTCACACATTTTCCCCCTTCATTCTTCAGATTGCCATTATCTCAGTGGACTGGTTTTCCAGTTTGCAGCTTCTTTCTTCTAATAAAATTTATAGCTAGACAGTTTGAATTTTTCACGTCTGCTATTGTATTTTTCTTAACTTTTAAATTTTTATTTTTGAGAGAGACAGAGCATGAGCAGGGGAGGGTAGATAGAAAAGTTGACACAGAATCTGAAGCAGGCTACAGGTTCTGAGCTGCCAGCAGGCCCTGATGCGGGGCTTGAACTCATGAACCATGAGATCATGACCTGAGCCAAAATTGAACACTTAACTGACTGAGCCACCCAGTCACCCCATGTTTAATTCTTGTCTCTTTTATTTCTCGGAACATATTTAGAATGTATTTGTAAGTTGCTTTGAAATCTTTGTTAAGTCCATGAAGTGTTCCCTTTACATGGTAGCTTCTATCGCCTGCTTTCGTTCTTACTTATGGGCCACACTTTGCTGTTTCATGCTTCATTTTTTTGATTATACACTTAAAATAATATATTATAGCAAATATGGTTACTCCTCCCCCTCACCACAGAGTTTCTTATTATTGTCTGCTTGGTCATTTGTGTGTTTTTTGTTGTTGTTATGTTTTTTTGGGAAGAGTGTTAATTGCTGATTTGGCTAAGCTTATTCTACACATCTATTTCCCTAGTATGTGTAGACTCAAAGATGTTCCTGCTTATATATTTTTTGATTTGTTTTTACCTATAAGCCTGGTTATTTAAGGACTACCCTTGGGTCATCATAAGCCACTAATGAGTGAAAGGTGGTGCTCAACACCCCTTAGCAAGTTAGATTTTTGTCCTTTGGGGAATGGATGGATGAATAGAAGGATGTACAGATGGATGTAGAGATGGATACCCTGAAGGTGGCTCTCATTGTTCAGAGCACTTACATTTTTTCCCCCTCTTCTTTCAGTAAGGGACCAGGAGCTAGTAGATCGATAATTCCCTTCCTTGATTGCCAAGGAGTTTGGCTCTCGGCCAAAAGACTATGTGTGATCCTTAAGTCCAAGGATAAGCAACTAAAAGACTTCACCTACCAAGGCTCAAGGAGGATAGTTGCCCTCTCCACACCAAATGTAGCGGAGCCAGAGTAGGCCAGTTTGGAGGGTGAGTTGCAGTCAAGATCTCTGGTCCCCGGGCCAGCATGCTTTCATGCATAACTCCATTTCTAACCCAGGTGCCTCCATTCACACTCTTTATAGCACTCCAGTCCCCCATGTCCCCGCCCAGACCTCCTTATCAGGGGGAGGAATAAAACCTTGAAGCCACCTTCTTCTATTCTGACTCAGAACTCAGCACTTTTCGACTCCTATGCATCCCCCTCTCCCTGCCCTCCGTCCTTAGGGTTCATGAAAGGGCAGGGACTTTTCGTTTGACAGTCTCTTGGTGGTGAGATGATTCCCCTCATTTGTGCTAATATATCTGTCTTTTCCATGGGGAAAAATGAAACATTCTAGGAGGTGGCATTTTTTCTGGCCTCTTGTTTATGCTATTGTAACAAGTGAATAAAGGCTTCATCATTATTTTCATTTTGACTTGTCTTAATCAACTACTTTAACACCTGACAGCGTAGTTCATAATATCATTTGTGAGTGGATGCAGCATTGGGCATGCACACAGTTTCCCAGAATTTTCCAGAGATGAGTGTGACTTAATTCTTAAACCTGGCTTCTCAGGAGCACCCATGGGCCCGTTGCTTATTGCTCAGTGTTTTGTCAGAAGTTGTTTTTAAGCCTTGAGACACCTGCTCTTTGCTGATGGGTCTGTTTGAGGCTTAGGAAATGCTTTAAAGTCTGCCTCCCATCACGTTCTCCTTATCCCTGAGGCACTGCAGCCTTGTGCAAGCTTGCCATCTTCCTGACCCACAGAATGAACCGTGATCTCAAGAGGACCCTTCTGGCTTTGTGTCATTTGCCTTGTATCGGGGAGCTAAAGGCCTCACCTTACTGTCTCCCGAGGAAATGTCCCCTCCTGTTCAAAACCTCCTGGCTGCGGTATTTTGTTATGGCAGCCCAAGCACACTATAATATAGGCATAAACTCCGACTGCTCTTTTTGAAGTTTAGTAGAACTTCTTGAGTTAATATTTCTGTACTGTTTGTGCTCTGTTGAGCCCTCTATTGAGGGTCAAGGGCAGACAGCCCCAAGATGGGCCACAGTGGCATGAAAAGTCATCTGAATTAAAAAGCAGTCAAAACCCAGCAGATTCATGAAAAGCTCTTTACCTCCTCCACAACTGCCTAAAATAACAGATAGAAGGTCTGCTCCAGGAGGACAGCTGTCGCCACAGATGACTACATTTACTGTGAACTAGGTATAGTAGACAGAGAGGAGCCTAGCAAGACCTGTTTGATCAAAGTCTTCTATGCCTCGTTGTGTCTGTGGGGCCCTGCAAACATGTGTTTACCATTTACTGTTCATTCTTCCTGTAAATTCATCCATTCTCTTTGAAGACCCAGCCTCCCTACTCTCTTCTTTATTCAGAAAGATATATATACATCATTTGGCCTGACTGTCTCTGGAAATTCCATGTCTGTATGGATTAAATATGATTTTCTCCTGTTAACTTGTCTCATGTCAATTTGATTCTTGGTCTGACTAGAAGGTCCATGAAGGGGACAGGAATCCTTGTTCCCCAACAGCTATCAGAACAATGTACAGAGACGTTAAGTGATCATTGGTTCTTTTATTATAATTTTATAACTTTCAACAGTTATGTGGCTTTTTTACGGAGGAGAAGGGTTTCTGAACTTCTCACTCCACCAAACCAGTACATATGCCTCCCTTATTCTTCCTGCCATCATTCTCTGCTGATAATTCCCTACTAGTAATTACCATTGCTACAGAAATGTGCTATTATGTTCCCTTTCTGAAACACATACACAAAAACAAAGCAAAGCAAAAGACTTAAAACAAAAACAACAAAAACTTGTCTCTTTTTCAAAGTTTATCTATTTATTTTGAGAGAAAGAGAGAGAGAGAGTGAGAGAGAAAGAGAGAGAGAACACATGTATGAGCAAGGAAGAAGGAGAAAGAATCGCAAGCAGGTTCCACACTGATAGCCTGATGTGGGGCTCGATCCCATGACCTGAGCTCATGACCTGAGCTGAGCTCAGGAGTTGGACACTCAACTGACTGAGCCAGCCAGGCTCCCCACAATAATTGTCTTGATCCACTTCTTCTATCAGCTTTCATCCTATTTCTTGCTCCCTTTTGGCAAAAACTAGCCTGAAAATTGAACCAGACTTAAGGTCTCCAAAGCTTGTGTGTCTGCCCTAAACCCACTTCCCTCCGGCTTCATTCCCGCCATGCTTCCTAAACTGCTTTCAGCAAGTTACCAATTATTTCTGTGTTGCTAAATTAAATAGTCAATTTCAGACATCTTCTTAAGTGATTTGCTAGCAAGTTTTACATAACTAATCATATTTTCCTCAGATACCCTGTCTTCATTTGACTTCAAGGAAAATACACCCCCTTAATTTTCCTCCCACCTCGTTAGTTTTTCCTGCTCAGCTTAATGCATTTGTTTCTCTACTTTTCACTTCCTTTTAATGTTAGAGCCTCTAGCTGTGCTGTCTGTGTTCTCATTACTGCTCTGCTTACACTCCTTCTCCTAGTAACCTATTCTTTTCCAAGATTTTGACACATATATGGCTAAAAACATATCACACATATATATCCAACCTAGATCAACCTAGATCAACATTCATGAGCCTCAGTCTTATACACCAAGTGCCTACTTGGCATTTCTCTTTAGATGTACCTTAAACACTTTAGTTTCTATCATGAACCAATCTGCCAACCTACAACCTGTTCCACTGCTGCATATCATCTTTCTTGGTGCCAACACCATCTGTCCTGTTGTTCAAACCCCCAAATTTGGACTGAGCCTACATTCCTCTTTTTCTCTTGTATCCTATATCCAATGCAACAGAAATCTCTCACCTCTATCTTTTCAGTATATCCAGAAGCCAATCACTTCTCAGCATTCCCCCTGCTAATACCTAGTGCTACCTGCCATCATCTTTCACCTAAACAGCAGTTATCTCTTAATCCTTTAATCTTCTACCCTTGCCACTCTCACTAGTAGGATGTTCATATCACAGCAGCCAGAGTGATCATTATAAGAGTCAAGGAGAACGCTGTTCCTCTCTTAAAATCGCTCAAAGTCTTCCAGTGGCTCCCCATTTCACTCAGAGGAAAATCCAAAGTCCTTCAAAGGCCCATAAAGGCATAGAGGATCTGTTTCATCACCAGCCATTCCACATCTGATTTTTAACTTCTCTCTTTCCTCACTCTGCTCCAGCCACCCTGCAAGCTTACACTTTCTTTTTTTATTTATTTATTTAATTAAAAAAAAAAGATTTATTCATAAGTAATCTCCTATACCCCATGTGGGCTTGAAGTCACAACCCCAAGTTCAAGAGTTGCATGCTCTTCTGACTGAACCAGTCAGGTGCCCTAACACTTCATTAAACTTTCAAAACACATCCCAGCCTTTCCAACTTGGCTCTAGTTGTTTCTTCTGCTCCCGGTTCTCTTCCCCACATGTCAGCATGGGTGTCTTCTTCATTTCTTTAAACACTGCTCATATCTCAGCTTCTCAATCTGTGCCCCAATCCCCCTATTTAACATTGCAACTTGCCACGATTTCTACTCCTGACAAACTCAGTATCTTCTTTCTTTGTTCCATGTCTTTCAAATCCATAGTCCTTGTCACCTACAATATGTTGTACATATTTACTGGGCTCACTGTATCACCGAAGAATGCAATCTCATGAGAGCAGAGATGCTTGTTTCGCTCACTGATATACCCCTAAATATCTAAAAAGTGCCTGATTTTACATAAGTGCTCAGTAAATACTTGTTGAATAAATGAAAAGAAAATGAATAAATCTTATGTGGGACTGGGAATCTGGGTGGAAATGAGGATACATTCAGTTCAGCTTCTAATTGGAAAACATTAGTGATGTCCTACCACAAAGAGAGACACCAGTCAGTATCTTTATGATCATCCACACTTTGGTTTGATTGTCTGCCTTATTCCCACATGCAAGTATGAGATAGAAGCGGTTCATTTGAGACAACAAAATAGAATTTTCAGGTAGAAAAAGTGTTTAGATAGCATTTAATCGCATTTCATGGATAAAGGACAGTAACTCTAGATAAAGTTACTAGATTAACAAGTAAAACAAGACTGGAGGCCCTGACTTGATATGCTGTCTGCATTCCTACATAAGCAGAAAGCAAATCTTCAAGAATTTCAGAATTCCAAATTGGACGAATTAGCAAATGCTTTTGCAAATCTTTCATTCTCAGGAAAAGGTTAAAGTAAATATTATATCTTATTTGTTTTATATCTTAATTTAGAGAACTTTTATTTATGCAGTTATGCTACATATATATCACAAATGCATACTCTGTCACATTATGCAGCTACTAATGCTGTGTACGTATGTATATATTCAAAACACTACTTGCCTCAAGTTGGGAAATTTAGGGCTGACACACCCTCTCAACTTCACAAATATACCATTACGTGCAGTGTAATTCTGTCTGTACTTTTACAAAGACTTTTTATTAAGGATTAAAAATAAAATCGCACTCAAGGTTATATAACTTAAAGCCCTTGATTGACTATGCAAATTTTTATATTAATTTTTACCTTACAGTTAATCTCCTGTTTGGAGAAATGATGAAACATCTGCAGAGTTTATTAAAAAAAAAACAAAACATTTATCAGGAACAATTATTGCTTGACAAAGTCCTAAATGCTGTAGACAGATATATGAGTTATGTATGCTTCTTGCTTCTATGAATCTAATCACGAAGTATAGAAAGACATACACAAATTGAAAAAAAATCACAATAAAATGTAGTATGTCTTTTCTCAGGTTGGGTACCTCCTATCATCCATACACAGAAAATAAAATCTGGAAAAAGTATTTGGATGCCAGTATATTGAATTTTGTGTTATCCAAGAAATAAACTCTGAGGTGGAGATCATCAGAAGGCATGTTTCTTAGGACAGAGCTCTGGCATTATCAAATGGCAGAGCAGATGAGGAAGGAGAGGGGCAGGTCAAGATGCAATGTAATATCAACCAACTAATGATCAGTTCTGAAGCTCAGATGACTGTTTAGAATTGTCCTGAACCCTGTACCCCAAAGTAAATCCATCACTATATGGGGGATCCCCTAGGAAGGACTCTTCCGCAGGACAGCTATCTTTGGCCAAGGCAATCCCTGCAGGGGAGAGGGACTGCCTGGCCCAGTTAGCTGTGACAAAGGTAATAAATAAAAAGATGTCAGGGGCACCTGAGTGGCTTAGTTGGTTAAGTGCCCAACTTTGACTCAGGTCATGATCTCACAGTCTATGAGTCTGAGCTCCACGTCAGGCTCTGTGCTGGCAGCCCAGAGCCTGGAGTCTACTTCGGATTCCGTGTCTCCTTCCCTCTCTCTCTTCCCCTCCACCATTCAAACTGTGTCTCTGTCTCTCAGAAACGAATAAACGTTAAAACAAATATATAAACAAACAAATAAATTAATTAATAAGTAGATGCCATAGTATGCCTGGTAGTAAAAAAGGAATTCCTAGGAAATGGGAGATGGGTATAATAGTTTTAATGAGGCATTTTAGATAATATTTGTGACCTTGGTCTGCACATTACATGGCTGAATTCATCTTCTCAGGCTGCCATAATGCAATACTGCAGACTAGGCATCTTAAAATCCAAACTTAATTTTCCACCCTTAAGGCTCTGCTGGGTGGGCCCCCATCCTAACTAAGGCCCCAGCAGACAGAGCTGTGACACTGTGGCCCTGGTGAGCTCTAACTTGCCTCCGAGGTTATTCTTCTCTTCGCGACAAGAATAACTCATGTTTGCAAACTAATAGTTTGATGGTTGACCCTTATAGAATCCAAGATGTCCACCAGCCTTCCCTCATTTTGTCCCATTTTCTCTGTCCCCTTCACAGTTCAAACTGGCAGTGTCTCTTCTGTCTATTCCCATTTCAATTTCCCGATTCTATGTCGGTGTCTGCCTGGCATCCTGTGTAACCCTCACAATGAAGGGATTCTCCAACTACAACGTTGATGTTCCCTCCAGAAGAAGCTTCCTCACTTTTTGCTATATAGATAGGTTGACAATTTTCCAAATCTTCAAGTTCTGGTTCCTCTTGAGGATTCCTTCTTCAATATCCCTCCCATCTTGCATTTTGCCATAAGCCATCAGGAGAAACCAAACTATTCCTTCAACCCTTGGCTTAAAATCTTCTGAGCTAAATATACTATTTCATCACTCCCAATATCTATTCCGCAAAAAACACTAGAACACAGTATTGGCAAGTTCTTTGCCATTTTTTCAGATTACCTTATATCTCGTTTATAATAACATGTTCCTCATTTCCATCTATGACCTTACCATAATGAAATTTTACTTCCATAATTCTACCAGTATTCTGTTTGTGGTTATTTTTGTATTTTCCAAGAATATGGAGGCTTTCTTTCTAGCTCTCCTCTTTTCTCTCTCTTTGCCAGAATCAGCCTTAATTTAATTATTTCTAACATACACCTCAAAACTCCCCCAACCTCTACCCATTGCCCAGTCACAAAGCTTCTTCCACATTTTTAGGTATTTGTTACGGCAACAACCCAGTTCTTGGTACCAAAGTCTGTATTGTTCGACTCAGGCTGCCATAACACAACAGTACACTAAACAAGAGGAAACTATTTTCTCATGATTCTAGAGGTTAAAGGTCTAAGATTGGTGTAATTAGCATGACTGGATCCTGGTGAGAGCTCTCTCTCTGTCTACCTACTTGCTGTGTTCTCACATAACAGAGGGATAGAGAGAGAGTTCTGGTGTCTCTTTTTCTCTCTTAAAGCACTAGCCCTATCAGAGTGGGACCTAAGTGTTCTAAATCCATTTAACTGTTGCTACCTTCTCTCAGGTTCTATCTCCAAGAGCCACACTGGAGGTTAGGGCTTCAGTGGGATGAATTTGTGGGGTGGAGGGCAGACCAAATTCAGCAATAGCCTACCTCATAACTCAACCCCATCATACTGATTAGATTGGAGGTGATCCAGAGGAAGAAGATCAGTTGTGCAGTAGCAGAGGAAGAAGTAGCGAGCAGAAACAATGCGGAGATGGAAGAACAAAGCAGGATACTGACTGCTGGTGTTTCTCGTGGATGACTGTAGCTGAGTCTCCCGGAGTGGGTTACCATGCAGAAAAAGAAGACTGAACAGATGCTATACAGGCATAGATAAATTTAAGGCAATCAGTTTCCAGATCAACAATGTCTCTGAATGTATGCTTTCCAAAGATTAAGGTGGCTAAGAATATGTCTGTGTTTTCAGAATTCTCCAACTCCTCCTTTAAAATATCCTTTTCTCTTTCTTACAAAAGAAAGACAAACCTGTCACCATCTTCTAAAATTCATTGCCCTGGAGTATAAAACTGTTAAGAGTGAGACCCCTGGGAGCAGAACATCAGGGAAACATTTATACTTTATCTAAAGATGCTTTGAACAGTCTACCTTAGAATTAGAATTCAGAACACCTACTGGTTAATGGAAGGAGGTTGATTAACTTATTTATTCGAACCAAAAAAAAAAAAAAAGAAATTTGACCTTTTCTGATGTAAGGTCATCTAATTTGCTGATGAGTTTGACAGTGAGTGCTGCATTTCCTGATACTGTTTGTAGATGGAAAGAGCTACGCTACCATTCTGCTGTTTAAATGTAGATCATGTATGCAAGGAAAATATCCAGATAGTATATTCCTTGCAAATATTTAGATTTGTAATCAGTTTTAGTGTCAATGTCAAATGCAAGAAGAGGATACATACATTTTCAAAATTATTTTAGGAGTTGCGTGAGCAATATTTAAACACTGCCATATGCGCATGAACTATCTTTCAATCTTTTCTGAAGGATGCTGACATGATTTCCTAATCTTATATATTTCTTTATGAGCCATAAACCCCTAGCACTGCTGGGAACCTGACCTTTCCTTTCTATATACTGGTGGGCACCATGGGTTTGTATGTTGAATGTTTAATGGTGCCAGAAAAAGAGAGCCCAATAACTGTTTTTCTGTTACAAGAATAGCTCGACACCAGGGTCAGAGTACTCAGAAGACATTAAGAAGAACACTCTGCTCCATGGAAAGAACTTAGAAACACGATTATTCTACTCACATTCTTTGACTCTTTGTTCTTTTACTTTCTCCAAAGGTGTTTCCTTCTTCCTCTGTCCTTAATATAGATGTTTCTAAGAAATCTAGCTTAAACTATTGCTCTACCTGGGCGATTCCATCAACTCTCTATCTGTGCTAGGATTGCCAAATACATATTTGCAAAACAGACTTTGTCCCTAAATATCAGACATCCTAAAACCTAAAGAGTCCAAAGCACGCTCAAAATCATTGTGCCTAAAATGAACTTACAACCTTCCTTCCTATAGAGTTTTTCTTTTTTATACTCCCTATTTGCTTAGTATTTCTGATTTCTCTCCAATTTTGTAAATTTGAAATCTGGAATTTCACTCCATATTCATTCTTGAATCTTCCCTCCTCATCACTGTATATATTTAATTAGTTCTCAAATCTTGCCAATTTACATATAATATGATTGCCAAATCCTTTCCCTACCAGTTTCCTAGTTAAGGTACTCATTATCTCTCTGCTGCAATGATACAATAGCTTCTTCCAGTGCCCTTGACATCACATTCACTCTGGGGCAATCTATCTAACACTTCAATATTCCTCTGGAGCTCTACTGTCTTTTTTTTTTTTTTAACTTTTTAAAATCTTTATTTATTTTTGAAGGAGAGAGAGAGAAAGACAGAGTGTGAATAGCGGAGGGGCAGAAAGAGAGGGAGATATAGAATCCGAAGCAGGCTCCAGGCTCTGAGCTGTCAGCACAGAACCCGACACGGGGCTCGAACCCACAAACCGCGAGATCACGACCTGAGACAAAGTTGGATGCTCAACGGACTGAGCCACCCAGGGGCCCCAAGGAGCTCTACTGCTTAAAATGGCATGTTTATCCACAGCAAATATAGTACTTAATTTTTAGAAAATGTTCATCAATATCATTAAAAATGTTTAAATAAGTACCCTCTAATATATTGTATCACATGTAACTCATACAACAGGTGTCAAAACCAGAAATTTTTAAATCATATTAGAAATTAAACTAAATGGCATTTCTAATATTTCTCTCCCAGCTTTAAAATGATATTGTCAAAGTAAATGTCAACAATAATTCTCATACTTCCTTTTCATACTTTAATGAATCACCTTAAGCATCTGTTGCTATTCATGTCCCTCACTGCAGATAAAATCCAAACTTTGTTTTCAGCATAATATAGAGGGTACTCCATGATTTGGGTCTTCACTGGGATTCTAATTAAACTGAATTTATTGAGATTACCTATCAATGTAGCTTTTATCTTCACTAGATGGGAATTCATCCACAGAAGAAAGTATGATATCTCCAGAGACTAAAATATGGTAGGTGTTTTAAGCAATGCTTGCTGGATGAATGTCAAATGTTGTCTCTGTATGTACATTCCCTTTTTATTTATATTGCCTAACAATCTTACAATCCATTCTATTATTAATTGGATGAAAGATTTGTAATTATATTGCTTTTGACTCTTATTTCATTGAAATAAGTGAATTTAGGTTGTAGAAATATAGTTATCTGATTCTGTTTAATAACAGAAAGATGGTAGTTATGAGGCTAATAAAAATTCTAGTAACAAACAGCCAGTGAAAGATAATAAGATTTTGGGTTTCACACTCCTTTGGGTAAATTATTCTAGTTGATTTATAGGTAGACGTAATGTTTAACCTTATGGATACTGGAGTCAGATTGCCTATATTTAATTAGTTCTTTACTTTATCACTGAGTGTGTTTCAGGTCAAATTATTTAACACAACATGCATCAGTTTCTTTCCCCTAAAAAATAGTGACAAACATAATAACAATCTCATAGAGCTTTTAGGAAAATGAAATGAGATCATATACGTAAATATTCACAATAGCCCAATTTAACATATAAATGCATATAAAGTATTAACAGGGCCAGAAAATGCTAAGTGTTTATTACATGTCAGCTATCATTATACCTACAATATACAAGAAACAAAATTAGTTGGATTTTAAATAAATTTCTCTCTTGAAAAACAAAATATCAGACTGCACATACCTGTGATAAAAGACCTGAGTTTTAATATCCTGTGTATTAGCAAATGAGGGTTTTCAAAACCACCACTGCAGGAAGAATTTATATTTTCCATCTAATTTTCATGTAAGGTCTCAGTTCATACTATGAGCACTTAAATAATTGGCTTATGGGGCGCCTGGGTGGGTTAGTCGGTTAAGCGTCCGACTTTCGCTTAGGTCATGATCTCGCAGTTCGTGGGTTCGAGCCCCGCGTCGGGCTCTGTGCTGACTGCCAGCTCAGAGCCTGGACCCTGTTTCAGCCTGTGACTCCCTCTCTCTCTGACCCTCCCCTGCTCACACTGTCTCTCTCTCTCTCTCTCCTAAAAATAAATAAAACATTAAAAAAATTAAAAAAAAAATAATTGGCTTATAGATTCCAAAATCCATGTAATCTTTTATTAAAAACAAATTCATTACGGATGCTTTCTGTGTCAGTAGGGCATGGCTCTAGACCCTAGCAGTTCAGTAAAGAATCTAAATATCATACTTTAAGGAATTTACAGTAAATGAATAAACATACACCATAATGTCAGGAAATAACACAATATTTGAAGAAATTAAATCAGTATTTATATATGGAAATAATGAAAGTGGAGTTTACCTGGAGTCATTTTTAATAAAGCAGTCAGGGAAGACTTCTTAGAGAGGTAACTTTCAAATAGGTACTGGAATAGAGTGAGAAAGCCTGCTTCATGAACGTTTCAGGGAAATCATTTTAGCAGTAAAGGGAGCAGCAAGTGCAAAGGCCCACAGCGGAAATATACTTGGTAAATTGGAAGGTCAGCAAGAAATCCAGTGAGATAGTGAGTAAGCAAGATGCATGTTCAAGCATATGTCTGTACAACCATGTGTGCCCACACAAGCACCATGACAGGTAGAAGAGAGGTAAGAGAGGGAATAGCCAGAACATAGGAGTCTTTATAGAAAAGCAAGTGTGGTTATCTGCAGAGCATAATGGGAAGTCGCTGGAACGACAGAGCTGAGAAATACCATAAACTGAGTTACATATTAGAAAATACCATTATGACTGCAAAAAGCTAAAAGGGGAAGCAGGAAGGTAAGTTAGCAGGCTGTTGCGGCATTCTATGTGAAGAGATGGCAGAGAAATAAATTGCAGCATTTTGAGAAGACATCTCTCTGCCCGGGTTGCCATAACAATATGCCATAGGTAGGACTTGTTTAAATAACAGACATGTATTTTCTTGCAGTTCTACCACAGAAGTCTGAGATCAGGGTGCTGATGGGTCAGTTCCAATGAGCTCTCTTCCTCACTTGCATCTGGAAGGATGCCTTTTCACTGTCTCCTCACGTGGCAGAGAAAGAAAGAGATCTCTTCTTCTTAAGGCCATCATGAAAGCCCTGCCCTTATAACTTAATGTAACCCTAATAATCTCTTAACAGCCTCCTCTCTCTCAATAGCATCTTTCACTAGCATCACGTTAAGGCTTAGGGCTGCATCATCCGAATTTGGAGGTGGGAGAAAGGCAAACATTCAGTGTACAATAGAAAAGTTGGAGAGAACTGTTACATGGTGCAGATACACTGAAGGTACTTTTTGATGAACTAATTAAAAGAAAGAAGACTAACAGATCTTCGTCTTAACAAAGCTTTGATCTGAGCAACTATATCAATACTCATGCCGTATATGGAGATGATCAAGACTGGTGACATCAAAGTACCTTTTGTAAATGCACAATTGTTCTTTTGTCATATTACCATATAACATCAGATCTTGGTCCAGCTTAGTAAGTTTCACTTATTTTGCACCAAACTTACAAGGGACATGAAACAAATAAATAGCAATTCTGTAAGACCATTAATATGTCAAATCCATAGCAAGAGAATGTTTGATGTATAAGCAGTCAGAGATGAGAAGGCTTTGCTTAATCAAAAACTTCCTGTTAATCAAGACTAATAGAGGAGAGAGTAATAAATAATCTCTGACATAGCAAAAGCAGTCACATTTAACTGGAAGATAGATTTTACATATGGTTGATGCGATAGAACTATCAAGCTAACAAGAGCCCTTGGGGCCAGTTTGAATATTCATTAATCAGCCCTACTTTGGATTTAACTTAGAATAAAACTGTCAATGAACAAATGGGCTTTTGTAGAAAAGGTGATAAACAAAATCCAATGAATTGGCAAATTGGAAAGTCTTGAAAGAGAATAAATGCTCTAAGATTAAGACCTGAATAGAAGACTTGAGCTCAGCTCTCTGCAGGGAACACAAAAGCTTCTCACTAAATCAGGTAGCTTTGGAGAACATTGTTTTGTAATGGTTTTTCAAAAAGAAACATCTGCCATGGTAAGGATATATTTTAAGAAAACATTTTGAAGAAGGCTTAAACTTTTTAATTCTCTTATTTTCTCCAGCACATTGAAAAGACAGGCTTCTAAGTAAATGGATTATTTTTCAGTTCAAGAAACACTAATCTCATTTCCTGGATGAGATGATTTATCCAAAATGTACAAATAGGTGGTTTTTCTCTGAAGGCAGAGCAAAAAGAACCATGATTAATGCATGGGGGCAGAATTGGCACAGGCAGAAGCTGGGGTAAATAAGTTAACAAACGATCAAATACCTGTGTGTAAAAACAAAACAAAATATAACAAAAACAAACAAAAAACCCAAAATGTTATCTATATCAACACTCTACCACAATGTTGAATGGAAACTGACACTCTTAGTGACAAATGACAAGAAAGTTGGAGAGGTCAAAGTCCCAGCCCCCAAACCAAGGGGGAGCAGGTTATTGTCATCTGGAAAGAAGATTCAAGTTTGGACTGATCTCGAAAATGTTTTAACACAAGAGCCAAATGAATCTTTTTATATGAGTTTTCCCAGTTCTTTGAATGTTGGTCACAAATTAAGAAGCATTTTAATACTGTGTATGCCACTATTTTGTGGATATAAACTATAATTCTTGACTGAATTCAGCTGAATGGGGCTCCTTTTTTTTTTGAATCACAGATTTAGGGGATAAAATTTACCATAGCAGAATATGGAAAGTATTATGTATGCATGTCTACAGAGATAGTATACACAGGCTTTTGCTTGTATTGCATGATCTGATATATAAAACTGACCAAAGCAAATAATAATTACCAAAATACTTATAGATTCATAAAATGTTAGACCTTCAATAGATTTTAAATTTAATAGAACTGAAGGTTTAATATTATGTGAATTTTTCTTTAAAAAAGTATGTTTCTTTAAAAAAAACAATGTTTTATCAAGATGCGGTTTACATATATACAATGGACTACTACTTGACAATGAGAAAGAATGAAATATGGCCATTTGTAGTAGCGTGGATGGAACTGGATGGAGGGTGTTATGCTAAGTGAAATAAGTCAGGCAGAGAATACCATATGTTTTCACTCATATGTGGATCACGAGAAACTTAACAGAAGACCATGGAGGAGAGGAAGGGGGGAAAAAGTTACAGAGAGGGAGGGAGGTAACCCATAAGAGACTCTTAAATACTGAGAACAAACTGAGGGTTGATGGGATTTGGAGAGAGAGGAAAGGGGGTGATGGGCATTGAGGAGGGCACTTGTTGGGATGAGCACTGGGTATTATATGAAAACCAATTTGATAATAAACTATATTATTAAAAAAAAAGAGATGTCACCTATTGGTATAAAACCTTAAGTCTAAAATCAGAGCCCTAAGATGAACATCAAAATCTACTATAACATTTATGTGTTTCCAAATACCTACCAAAGTACAAATAGATAAACTATGTGATAGTAAAATATGATTCTGCTCGAAAAAAAAATCAGTGTTTTATCATAAACAAAATGTGCAAATAGAAGAGTGAACAAAATAAAGTGTATAATTTAATGTAATGATTATAAAGTGAACATAACTCAGCCCAAGAAATAAAAAATTTTTTGTATTGTAGAAGCCCCTATTTTATCCATTCCCTATAAAAACACTGTTCTTACACTAGTAAAAATAATTTTCTTAATATTATCATAATTTCAATAATAATTTTTTGATTTGCTTTCTATTTAGCTGTAGATGTATTCATTCTTAATATAATTTAATTTTGAACATATAAAAATAAATACATTGATATAAATGAGGTCGTATTGTATATATCATTAGCTTCTGTTTTGTTAGCTCAGCATTACATTTACTAGAAGTATCCTTGTTAAGTGTTTTGTTTGTTTGTTTTGAGGTGAAGAGGGTATAAAATTCTCATCTTCTTTGCTATATAATATTCCATTTATGAAAATACCATAATTTATTGTTCATTTATATGTTCACGGATATTGGGTTGTTTTGAATTTTTAGTTATTATGAAACAATCCTCTTATTTTTTAAATGAAGAAACTAAGGCCAAGGTCGCAACCATTAGTGACAGGCTGTGGCAAACTTCCCTTTTTCATATTTTGTAAAGTTAGTGCTGTCTCCACCACCTGGTTTGTGTCACTGGCAATTTCTGCTGTGGTGAATGTGGACCCAGTCCTACATCACTAAGCTCATCCTTCACAGTGACGTAGGAACCCACTCCACTTTGAACATGGGGTAGCTATCTGCTATATAACCTTTTTAAATGTACTATGCAAAATCTTGCTTTATTTATATTGCTGCTGAGAAATGGGTGGGGAAGAGGAGAGAAGCCAGGGTCCCAAACGTGTAGAAGCTTTAAATGTTGTCTGAAAATGAGACTGAATGCATCACATACATACTTTTTCAACCTCCAATTAAGAAAATCATAATATTCAGCAGCTATCTTCCCTCCTCAGATGTTCTGGAACACAAAGGCAAAATCAGAGTTGGATGTAGGTACTAAGGAATCAAAGACATGCAGATGGTGATGAAACCCGAGATTCCTCAGGGAGAGAACACCTGCTAAAAAGAGAAAGAGTTTTGGGTGCCTGGGTGGCTCAGTCGGTGAAGCATTGGACTGGCTTGGGTCATGATCTTGCAGGTTCATGAGTTTGAGCCCCGCATCAGGTTGTCTGCTGTCAGTGCAGAGCCCGCTTCAGATCCTCCGTCCCCTCTCTCTCAGCCCCTCCCCTGCTCTCTCCCTCCTTCCACTTTGTCCCCCTCTTTCTCAAAAATAAACAAACATTTAAAAAGAGAAAAAAGAGAGAAAGAGACAGAGAGAGAGAGGGAGAGCGAGCTTTGAAAGCTAAGCCTGAGGAAGCACATCATGGAAGGGCTGAGTAAGGAGCATGGGCTTGCAGTGGGAATGGGTAAGAAATGCCCAGGGAAGTGAGAAGGAAAGCAGCAGCAGACTGGTGTCTCAGAGGCTGAGAGAAGAGAAGGTGACAAAAGTCAACAAAGGGATCAAAAGCTGTTGCCACTGGTGACTTCAATAAGAATGGTTTTGGTGGGATGATGGGGCAGAAAGCTGCTTGCAGAGGATTATGGAGTAAGAGAGAGGAGGAGGGAAGACGGAGACGGTTCTTACAGATGACATTTTCAGGAGTTTGGGGGAACAATGAGGTGATAGTAGTTGAACCTAGATGGGCGAGCAAGGGATGCAGGAAGGGGGATATGTTTGTTTGTAATTTGAAAAAAGAGTTTAAAATTCTCAAGAAGGGGGTAGGATCTAAAACAACTAGAAACCAGGGATTGAGAAACAATAAGGTCTTACCTCACCTACTACAACAGAAGAGAAGAAGGCAAGGTGGTGGAGGATATGGAAGAGGCCCCCACCAAGTGGCTTCATTTATCTCTAGTCTTATGCTAAAACTGTATTTTTTATTTGTGGGGAGTATGCTTAGGAATTCCCTGGGTGTACACCAATGGGTTAACACAGCATAAAGAAATACAAAGCCACAGGATGCTCACAGCTGAGTTTGGGTAAACAAGATTAGGCGTGTAAGGATAGAGGAAGGGGGGGCTAAGGCCCCCAGAATAAAGTAGGGAGCGGCAAAGGCCCCCGACACATAGGTATATGAATTAAACAAGATTAGGCATTTAGGGCGAAAGCAACCCCAATTTAGTACTATAGCAGAAAGCTGCTTTCTCAGGAAGGAAGGACCAAATTAGGTTAACAGGTAAATAGGTCTATAGACCGCTGCATTGGCTGTGGGTGAAGCTTCCCAGAGTGGAGCTGATTAACCAAAGAAAAGGTGCCTTGTTAACCCTGAGATTATTTGCCCTCTCTGTCTCATGCCCTAGGCTAGCTAAGATAACGCCTCCTGTCTGCTGTTATCAACCATTTGCCCAGGGCCAGGATTTTGTTTTATACTAACCCAAATCCTAAACACTGTATATCTTGAAAACCTAAACACTGTATATCTTCAAAACCCCCTTCCCCACATGCCCATGAGTTTAATGTTCACTGATTCATTGTCTCTTTGTGCACGCCCATCACATTTGTAAGCCTTCTGATCTTAATAAACATGGGGGCAAGAACCCTTATTCGGGCCTCTTGACTTTTCCCAGACATTAGCCATCCTTCGGATTTAATCCTGCATCCCGCTTTCTTGCTAGACAAGAAAGAACTTTAAACCCAGAGCCTATGACATTTATTCTAGTAAAACCTTGAGAAACATCAACATCCTAAACTAAGACATTGGTTTTCTTTCTGTTCAATATTCCCGCTGTCGTCCCTCTTCCCATTCAGTTACCATACAATAGTCTTTGGATATATCTCTACTCTTTGTACGGTTTCTCAGGAGGTATGGTACATTTTCTGTTCTGAGATATGGTCTATGATCTCTACCTTTCAACCAATTTTCTAGTACTTTTTCCTTCAATTTCCTTCAGTAAACAATAGATTCATGGTTAATTTTCTATAGACTGTACAAGGGTGTCTGCAGCTGTCACATTTGATATTTAATGTGAGGGAGATTGGCAAGCCTCATCTGTTTTACTACATCCCTGTGGAAACTGCAAGTTGATGTTTGAGATTGTATCAATCAGGACCCATCGAGAAATTACAGACTACAAAATGCTCTAAGTGTTTATAAAGTGAAAGGAATTTATTCCAGAGAATTGGTTACGCAGGTGAAGAAAAGGAACCAAGTGAGTCAAACTTCAGATGAATAGCATAAGAAACAAATGGCGGAGACAGGATTACCAAAGCTTAGGGGTGTGGTCACCCAACAAAAGCTGCAAACAATGCGAGCCATCTAAAAGAAGCAGGCGCCCTGGAGGTGATTAGGTTGCAGATACAATGGGAGAAGCTACCCAAAGAATTAGAAGTGAGAGAAAGAGCCTGCCTTCTCCCTTCCTGCCTGGATAATGAAACTTGCAGATGACTGCTCCCCTCGATTTCATGTAACAGAGCAGGGCAGAAGGTCAGGAATGAACTTGACAGCAGAGGCCAAAACATCACTAACAGGTTGTTTGCATTCTGTAACCTTCTACATGCCCTTTAATTTTCAATGAATACCAGTTTTGAGAACTGGGTGAATTGCTAAGGGAAAAACTCCTTACCCAGCATATGATTATCATAGTGCAGAGGCTCAAGCAATGGGATCTCTTCCTTTCTTCCTTCCCATGGTCCCCAACACTCTCACTGTGTGATTTTCAAATGCTGATGCTCATCTGGCTAAGTAAAAGTTCCCTGGGGAAATCAGATAAATATATAGATTTCTAGATCATAGGAGGAAGTTTGTTGTGAGACTCGGAAGACTGAATGTACATAAAACAAAACAATTTTTAAAAAGGTCATTTTGATGAAGAGCTGTGTTAGTGAATCCATGTGCAGGGAACAGATAGAATCATATTGGCACACATTCTACTCTACATCAATTGCTCGCCACCAACATCATGGGATGTGGCTCTAGATTTCTTTCTGGCTCTGCTAGTAACTTTCTCACATCCTTAAATGCTGGGACACAACAAGTCAGTTCTTATTGGAGGAACTGCTCTGTGTGTGTGTGTGTGTGTGTGTGTGTGTGTGTGTGTGTGTGTGTTATTTTAGCAGTTTGAAAACTAAATCATTTGGCTTTGTTTTCCCTTTTCTTACCATCCCTCTCTCCCCAGATACTCACCAGGGTTACTAAAATGACAAGATTGCATTCTACATGAACAATGTTTCAAAATAGAAATCCTGGGTGTTACAAAACAAACAGAAAGTAGGAAGCAAATATTAGGCTGAGACCCCGAACCAAATAAAACACATAATAAATGGTACAGAGAAATGTCTCAGAATAGATACATTTTAGATTCTACTGCAAAGAAAACCCACTCGATTCAACAAGTAGGCATTAATTTGGGAGATATTTACCTGAAGTTGAAGTCAGCAATTCAAGAACTACTTTGTCCTTCCCCATAGAAATACAACAGTGTAACACAAGTGTAAATGGTTTAGCAGATAGCATTTGAGTCCAATTACTGAGCCCCATATGCTATATGATATTTAAACAGCTGGACCTGCCGTTTCTATATTAAACTATTTCCTTATAACAGGTTTATGATTTATAGTAGTGCTATTGATTTAATGAGTCATAAGAAGTTTATTTTCCTCCTAGTGAGATTTCCCCCCAAATACAAACAGCTATAAGATATTTTTTACATGCTAATTATCATATAGTGCTTGGTTTTGAAACATGGGTTATAATAGAAAGTCCGCTCAGCATCTCAGATTATTATGAAGGATCTGCCAACAGTGAGTAGTTGTTTTCTCTAAACATTGCATCTATCATTATTAACGTTTATTTTTTTTAACTAAAATTGGTATTTCAATAGTAATTTGGAGAATTACTCAAACTACAGTTTCATTTGTTCTTAGTTGTGGCTATTTTAATGACAATTATTTTGTATATTGATGCTTTTGGTGAGATGGGATTACGGATAGTGGTATCTAAAGAGGAAGGAAAGCTAAGTATTTCTCTGAACAGAGACCACTGTTGTGTCCAGGGCTTCACTTACTCCTTCCTAGTAAGTTCAGGCAAACCCATTCACCGCTGTTATTAGTGTCTATGACATGCAAAGTTGTGAAAATTCCCCAGACAAGGGTCCCTTGTTATGGGACATGTGTAAATATAAATTAAGTTACATTTAATAAGAGTCAGTCCTTTAAACTGTTAAATAGCTATAATAATCTGTAGCCACAAATCTTGCAGAGAATGAAATTAAATAATATGATGAATTATTTGTGAAATCATTGCACTTTGAAGCACTGTACAATGTGTGGCTTCAATATGCCATGTTCAATTTCTGATGGAATACACAATTTGCCCTCTATGTAAAAACTGGCATATATAGATATTAAAACTATCAAAAAGTTTTCTCTGTCATTTATAACTCTATAACGTTTTTATTTCATTTTCCACCTAAAGGGAAATTATATGTTTATTAGCATTAAAGATAAAATACCAGATATGACCCTCAATCCTTTTCACAAGAAACTTCCATGATTTCAACAAAGAACTATTCTATAACTTAATTCACTTGATGATTTGGAAACCCTAGCAATTCTGCTCGAGTTACTTAAATGCTAGGAGCCAGCTGTGAAGACTGGCAGGCTATATGTGGATAGTCAAATAAATACTTAAAAGATTTTAAATCCTTAGAATGGTGTGTCAAAAGTGCTGCATACCCATGGAAACAAAAACAAATCACTTAACACCCAGCCATTTGAAACTTTCAGCCAGAGTTCTGAAGCATGTTAATAGAGGGAATCTTTGTTATGGACAGATTGAGTTCTAAAAATACAGCAACTTACAAATTTAGTCATCCATATAATATCTGCTACTTACATGGGTTTTCACCAAGAACAATTTTTCATTAATCCTGATAAAAGTGAAGGCTTTTGAGAAAATATCTTCTCTTCAGATCCTGAGATTGGCTTTGGCTACCCTCAGAGCAGAACTACTTATAGAAAATGAAGCATCAATATAATTTAATTATAAAAGGAATTCTATTTTCATGAGATAGTTGGGGCTCATTATCTGTATGGCTCTATAGCACTTACAGCCATAGCATCTATGATTATTTAATCAACTAGATATTCACTTGGCTTGATGGCCTAAGTCAAAACCAAAAAGGAAAACAAAAACATGCAAACAAAACGGAAATTAAAGAACATAATCTCACAAGACGCTTTTAAAGATAATGCCTCTACTTACTTTATAAAAATAGTGAGGACTCTTTTGCTCAAAGACTCTATTTTTTAATCATTCTGGTTCTAGACAGGATTTTACCATCTCACACATATATTGTCACATGTGCAAACACATAGAAGAAATGTATGTAAAGAAAAGGGAAACTACGTTATTAATAAATAACTTGCATATTTATTATGAATGAAATACCTGAATGAAAATTTTGTTTCTACAATAATATGCACGACTTTTTTTAAAAAAACAAGGACTTAGAACACCTTAAGAGGGAAAGACAGGTGCACTGGGAAAATATTCTCAGTTCCTTGGGCCTCTTGCCGTTCTCAAAAGACAACAATTTTTGTTACAATTTTACCTCCTTCTCAGAAGTGCTGTGGGAATACTGTTTAAATTTGGGATCATCAAAACCTACCCAGGAACCAGGATTTTTACTGCAATATTAATTTTTTATTTTTTGGCTCCAATTTTTATTCCAACCAACCCAAGAACCAAAGAAAAAAAAAAAAAAGAAAGAAAGAAAAAGAAAATCCAACCTGATTCTGGTGTTATTTTTTCCATGCTACATGTACAAATGTATTTTTTCAGACATATTGTGTGTGTGTGTGTGTGTGTGTGTGTGTGTGTGCAAATATACATATAGATAGATGGATGGATAGACTAGGTAGTTACAGATAGTATTAGTTCACCTTACAAACTGCTTGAGGTAATAAAAAAAAAAAAAACAATGGCTTAAAGATACATTCACATCAAATGGAACTTCGGTTGTACATACAGAGATTTGCTGTAATAATAAACTGGAACAATAAGATAGACATACGCATACTCCCAAAAGAGGGTGGAAAGTGGCTCACAGATAAAAGGTACAAGACACTCTCTCTGCACACTTTGCAGGGTGTGTGCTGATACAACTGGTCCAATGTTTTAAGCTCCTGATTTCCACTTTGTAAATTAGACTGCGTGATGTGAAGTAAACCAGCCCCTAGATTAGCTTCCTTGACCACTGCCAATGTGGAATCCTGTGCCAGTGCTGCTCCTGCCTGTTTATGAGCTCGAGACCATGGGGTGGAAATGTCTCCATCAGCTGGCCGTGAGCCAGAGAAAGGAAGAAAACTGACATAATGTTTAATCTTTGCCTTCTCCTGAACTCTGTTACCTTTCTCTGTGTAAACAAGTTTTGTTTTTTTTTTTTTTCTTTTTTGGAGGTAGGGGCTGGGAGCAGAGGAAAAGAGAACAAAAAAAAAAAATCAACTTTAGAAGTATTTACTTGGGGCACCTGGGTGGCTCAGTCGGTTAAACCTCCGACTTCGGGGCAGGTCATGATCTCATGGTTTATGGCTTTGCGCCCCACGTCGGGCTCTGTGTTGACAGATAGCCCAGAGCCTGTAGTCTCCCTTCAGATTCTGTATCTCCCTCTCTCTCTGACCTTCCCCTGCTCATGCTCACTTGTTCTCTGTCTCTTTGTCTCTCTCTCTCTCAGAAATAGAAAAAAAACATTAAAATTGTTTAAGAAAAAGAAGTCTTTACTCTGTCTTTTGTTTTTGAGCCCTATGTAGTCTCCGGAAAACTTACCAAACAATAAATTATTAAGAATCTTAAGCATCTGACTCTTGATTTCAGCTGAGGTCATGACCTCAGGGTTGTAAGATCAAGCCCAGTCCATGCTCAGTGTGGAGCCTGCCTGGGATTCTCTCTTCCTCCCTCTCTCTGTGCCCATCCCCACCTCTCCTCCAATATCTCTCTCTCAAATAAATAAACATTTAAAAAGGATCTTAATTATAATTTATTTTAAAATCAAACATAACACAAAGAGCAAGTAATAAATACTGAAGCGCAGACATCATACGCTGGCCACAAAAAACGGGAGTCAAAATAATGTAAGTGAGGACAGTACCAAAGAAAGGCTACAGATTAGTTTCTAAATACTTTTATCACTAAAGGTATCATTTTAGAAAGAATATTTCTGATGTATGATGACAGGGAATAGATCTGAGTAAGCATGATGACTTTCAACTCTACTCACAAATTTAATAAAATCCTAAGAGATCATAAACTGACAGCTGCTTTGTGAAAATGAAATGCTAATGTTCACAATTGTAATTTTTATACCCATGGTCATAAAGTACATAAAGGTGTTAAGTTTTTTTCTAATGCAATAGATGTGTAATTTATGTATATTACAGCAGATTAAATCATTTGAGGTAAGAGGGAAAACCCAACTGATAAGTATGCTTTTGGCCTTTTGAAATATGCCTAGAAAGTACTTAAGTAGATAAACACCTATTAGGAGGTGAGAATAAAAGGAAAGTTGTGCTTGAAGGAAGAGTTATAATAAATACCACCCTAAGAAGACAGGAAGCATCATGACACTCTTACATGTTACTAAAGTTTTAAACAATGTTAAGAACGGAAAGAGTTCAAGTTTATTTTAAGGAGGTTTATTTTAGATTACATTATTTTTTTAAAAAGCTCTTTGAAGACTTAACTGAGAAAGGAGAGAAGCACCTATTCTGTTTTTCTTTCATATAGAACCTTAATGTGGGAAAGTGCGTTGTGAGCTGGACGGAAGTCTAGACAGGTTGCAAGGTACTGAGAAACTGGTGTTCTGACTGGAGGTGTATAATCACAGCACAGAGCATCAGAAAGGACTAAGGAGTACATACAGATCCAGGAGGAGCGGCAGTGACAACACTGATGTTTAAAAACCAAAAACATGTTAAAAAAAACACACGTGAAATGAAAATGAGATCATCTACAGGAGGTCTCAGGGTTAATATGAGTAGAAATGGGTGGGATCATAGGATCCTGCAAGCAAATCAAGGAAGAATAGGAAACATAACCTTTCTGAAACTAAAATTATTGATTCATTAATTTACTAGGCACTATAACTTAGTGCTTATCAGTATGGGGTTTGGAGTCAAATTACACAGACTTAAATTCTGGCTCTACCATTATATGATCTTGGGTGAATCATTTCCCTTTCTTAAACTACTGTTTTCTCATCAGTGAAATGAGTATAATTATATCACCTCACAAGATGACTATGGGAATTAAATCAATTAAATTTTAAAAACACTTCACAAAGTGATTGAATTTGACTTACTGGGCAGGTATTATATATATATTTTTTATTTATACCAATCTGCCTATAATAAAATTTTATATAAATAATGTATACTATTAAATAATTTATTTATAAATATATGTATGCATTATATTATATATATATTTTATAAATATATACATATAAATCCAATCCAAGATTGACTAAAATGGTTTGAGGATTTGATAAATAGAGCACTTTTTGAAGTAGGGAGCGGTAAGATAGGTATGCAACCGTTTAGCAATAAATACATAACAATTTCAGAATAGGTTATAAATTACACTAAATAGCAAAAAGTTAGCCTAAGTAGGACAGTAATTGGAAACAAAGTAAAAGGATTCATTTGAGATTGTGGCAACCTTCTTTAAAGTGTTGTCTTCTAATGTTTTCTCTTGGTTTTAACATACAAATGCAGGGATTTACTACTAACTCATAATCCACTCATGCTTTTATTAAGTACATTGCTATGTAAAATTATGCCTTTTGTATGTAAAGTTCAAAGGATTTGTTTTTTCCTTTGTAGGTATCTGTTAAGCCTATGGAAAGGTGTGGGGTGCCCAAGGCAAGCCCGAATCTGCCACCACCACCGAGGGTACTGAGAAGTGGAAAAGGCAGTCAGCAGCCTCCAGGTCAGGTCACAGGCAGGCCAGGCAATTCTCATTTCAATGCTGTGAAAAGAATGGGCTCCAAATAGCTACCACAGGCAGATGACTATTCCAGGACTTTGGTAACCAAAAGGCAGATTGGTAGTATGCAAGGAACTCAAGCATTTACTCTCCTTTTTACCCCAGATGAAGATGAGGTCTCACCAATGTTAAATCCGGATCAAAAAGAAGGAGCAGACTCTGTAAACCTTCTTTTAAATGAGGCATTGAGTGCAGAGATGTTTTGCATACATCACTCCTTAGTAGTAATGGAAGGCCCGAATGAAAAAGGATGCAACATACACAAAATTAGCTTTTCCACCATGGGCAAGACCCTCACTTGCCCGTGCAACACTGGCTGTGCTACCCTCTCACCTCTAGGGTGGATACTCCAAAAACCAGAGAAATTGGGGAAGATGCTGCCTTTGCTCCTAGTCTGGATGACCAATGTGCTTCTGAGAATTGTGCGTCCTATCCTTGACTAAAATATATTTGTAATTTTCTGTGTGTGCATGCATACTTGTGTATGTGAATGTGTGTGTGTGCTCCCAACAAAGGAACACTGTTACACACACACACACACACACACACACACACACACGCACACACACAATCTATGGTTCAATATAGATGTCATAGACACATCAAACATGAAAACTCAATACTGGCTGAATAACCAAAAGTCACATTAAAATATATGCAATTCTTTTTTGCTGAGAATAAAAGCAAGGCAACTTTCTGGTATAAAACGTCTGTATAATGCACTCATATTTTTCATTAAGTATTTCATGTACTCCTAGTGAACACACAAGACCATTGTTTTTCCTTACAATAATTTTGATGATAACATTATTTTTCCTTGATAGATGAAGAAATTTTTATAGAGAGTGAATAAATTTTCTATCCGGAAAAATATTTTTGAGATCCTTTGTTTATCTTCTATTCATTGTATGGCTTTTTCTGAGCATTCCAGGTATAATTTGATTTGAGACAACATCAAAAAATAGTCTCAGATCCATACCAGAGGTCTCTGAGCAAATAGAGTAAATTGAAAAAGGAATGTGGGCATATAACTTTTCCCTACAATATCAAGCACCTGGAAAATTTAACACCATCATCCCTACGCTCATTCAGAAACAATTCTGAGCCACTGTTGTTTGCCAGACACGACGTCAGGTACTGGAAAGGTCTAAGTTAGATAACATACAAGTTAAATATTTTACTCAGCCTCATAATAACATTCTATGAATTCACAGAATAGGATCTTATGAAATTCTATTACTATTCTTGGCAAAAAATAGTCACTAAATTAAAAATTGATTGAAACAAATAGAAGAATATCCCTCTTTATTTTGTAATGTAAACAAACATCACACTCACTATTGTCATTCACTTATTTTTAAGACCCCATTTGCCCTCACTTATATAAAGGGCCTATTTTCCAACATTCTGTAAATGAACCCAAAGTAATACTTAAATGACTGTGTTATACTCACAGGAATTTGCTGTGTTTTTAAATTTCAATGTTTATATTTGCAGCTTTCTGATTTTAAAAATTCTAGCAGTTGCATTAAAAAAAGTGATAAAAATGAAAAGATAGAAATTAACCATTGAAACTACAGGTCCTAACATTCTATTTTTTAATTGTTGATTTCAAAGCATTTATGCAAATATTCTCATCGTGGCTTTCATCTATTAAACACACAATTGTTAGGATCCACCATGTGTTTGTGAATCCATGTGTATACAGAGGTGAATATAATTCAAAAAACCTGAATAACACTATCAACCTCAATGCCTTGTAGATATTTATAAGACACTCTCTTCAAAGACAGCAGAATACATATTATTTTCAGGATCACATGCAGCAGTCATTGAAATCAACCATACACAGGGACATATGGTCAGCTGAGGGGCTGATATCTTACAGAGTATGTGGCACAAGGAAAAAGACAGCTATAAAATAATTCCAAAGAAAGTACTAGAATATCCTCAAGTATTTGAAAGCAAATACTCTTCTAATAAACCATGAGTAAAGAGGAGTTATATGGAGAATAGAAACCATTTTGCAATGAATTGATAGGCAAAGACATCAAAATATGCAGAGTGGTGCCAAAGCCATGCTTAGAAGGAAATTAACAGGTATATTATTTTATTAGAAGAGGAGGTGGTAGAATGTGAGAGCTGACTGTTCATTGCTCAGTACAGAGATAGTTGATAGTTTCTAAAATGGATACATCAAAGTAAAGAGTTTACTAAAATTAATACATGTATTTTAGCTGTTTTTCATATGTGTATATGATAAATTTATATATGAAAAACAGCTGAAACTGTTGAAATTGAAAACTTCTTTTTAATTTTTTTAAATTAAAAAATCTTTTTAATGTTTATTTATTTTTGAGAGAGAGAGAGAGAGAGAGAGTGGGGGAGGGGCAGAGAGAGAAAGAGAGACCTAGAACTCAAAGCAGGCTCCAGGCTCCATGCTGTCAGCACAGAGCTCAATGTGAGGCTTGAACCCATGAACTGTGAGATCATGACCTGAGTCGAATTTGGACACTTAACCGACTGAGTCACCCAAATCCCCTGAAGACTTTTAATCAGCATGGTAGAATCATTTGAATTTTAAACCACCGGTGTATATTATTTAAGAAAAAAAAAAACAATGAAAATACTAATTATAAAACAAATTAATTCCTTTTTTCTATACAATTTCAATGTTTCTATTATTATTAGTTAGAAGGCAAGAGGTGACCTGTGCCAGATACATAGTGTGGTGTCAATGAACATTTCCCTTTTCCCTTTAAATTATACATGCTAGACTGGCCATTACGTGGTGTACAAGTAAACACAAAACCTATCACAGCCTGATATAAATAAGGACTGTGAAATTGCTAAAGATATTTTTTCTGGTATGCAGTATACACATATTGCAGAATGAACATTTATGCTTTAACAGTCATATGTGCATAAAACTGCACAGCAGCATAAATATAAATTTACTCTATCTCACTAAATTTGTCAGACGAAAGTGCTTAAAAAGAAGAATTCACATATTAGTACTTGGTTATGCAACAGGATTAAATTAATTTTACTAAAATAGAATTCTAATATTCAAAACTATGCATGCTACAACATAAAACTGCCCTTTGTAAGAAAAGAAAGTTAATTAACACATAAGCAGATCATGCGGTCAGCCCATTGAATCATTCTCCCAGCCTATACACTATGACACTCATAAACGAATGAATATAGTCCACTACATCTGTGTGTGTGTGTCTGGTTGTGTGTGCTTGTGTGTGTTTGTGTGTGTGTGTGTGTTTGTGTGTGTCTGTGTCTGTGTGTGTGTGTCTCACTCTTCATTTTCATAATGGGAAAAGGTGAAAAGCCCTCTGGAAAATGCAGGAATCTTTGATAATAAGACCTTTCCAGATTAAGGAAGTTCTCTTTGCAAGTAACTTAGAGGATAACACCTTTCCCTACATTTGACACAAGATCAAGGGTTTCCTTGGATATGTATCTGCAGTAGGAGAGAAATCATAGTCTGGTGTAAGACAAGGGAGGAGTGAGAAACTTTAGTGCCAGACACAAAGAGTTTCAAACACTCTTCAAGCCAAATGGAAATCAATACCTATTTACTTTTTAAAAACACACAATTTCTTAACCTTAGAAAGTGCTAATTGCTTATCACAGAGGTACAACTTTTCCAGATAAACCAACTAAAGAGTTTGCTTAGGAAACAATCTCACATTTCACAGAGACGGGTTTGGGAGCCAAAGACTGTTAAAAATGTATACAGGTGTACTTCAGAGAGATCGCAGGTTCAGTTCCAGACTGCTGAAGAAAGCAAATATTTCAATAAAGGGGGTCAAATGAATGTTTTAGTTTCCCAGTGCAGACAAATTATGTTTACACTATTTTGTAGTCTATTAAATGTGCCATAGCACTATGTCTAATGAAACAATGTACATGACTAATTAAAAAAACACTATTGCTGAAAAGTGCTAACCATCATCAGAGCTTTCAGTGAGTTGTAATTTTTTTTGGTTGGTGGAGGGTCTTGATTCGATGTGATGCTGACGGCTGCTGACTGATCACAGTGGTGGTTCATGAAGGCTGGGGGGGCTGTGGTGATTTCTTAAAATAAGAAAACAAGGACACTTGTCACATCTACTGATCCTTCCTTTCACAAAGAAGCTCTCTGTAGTTGAAGTACCTGAGTGGCTCAGTTGGTTGAACTACCGACTTCAGCTCAGGCCATGATCTTGGGGTTCTGTGGATTTGAGCCCCATATTGGGTATCAAGATGGACCCTGCTTCAGATCCTCTGTCCCCGTTTCTCTCTGCCCCTCCCCCATTCTCTCTCTCTCTCTCAAAAATAAATAAACATTAAACAACAAAAGTTCTCTGCAACATATGGGATGCTGTCTGATAGCATTTTACCCAGAGTAGAACTTCTTTCAAACTTCGAGTCTACCTTACTTACTTACTATCTTACTACCACTACCTAATCAACTAAGTTTACACAGTATTCTAACTCCTCTGTTGTTATCTCAGTAGTCTTCTTAAACATCATCGCCGGGAGTGGCTTCCATCTTCAGAAGCCATTTTAGTGTTCACCATAAGAAGCAACTCCTCACCCATTAACACTGTGTCACAGAACTGCAGCAATTTAATCACATCTCCAGGCTTATGTCCGATTCTAGTTCTCTTGCTGTTTTTGTCACCTCTGCAGTTACTGCCTCTACCACCATTTTGAATCTTCAATTTGTAAAAAAAAAAAAAAAAATATCTGCGAAGTGCAATAAAGTGGAGTGCAAAAAAACAAGGTAAGCTTATACCTTCCATTCCTACTATTTAGTTATCATTTGTCCACTTAAATTATTTTGGTGTATTGTTTCAATTTTAGTACTGATAATTGTTTCAGAGTATGCTGTAATTTTGAATATAAAGAAGACAACATACTATTCTATATTTGCACATTTTTTCATGGTGAGCCATAAACATTCATAGTTATAATACACAGATTCCATGCGCTACAATTTGCCCCTTACAAGGATATAAATGGACTAGACGTTTCTCCAAGTGACAAAATTATAGACTTTTGTGGGTCTTTTGAAGATATAAGAAATGTTTAATATTACTATTCCTAGTTTCTTTGAGAAGGCACAAATGTGTTCATCTCTTCATGGAGATTTGGTTTTTCTACTACTTATAAGCAATTAATCTACTGGCATTTTAAAAATCTTTCCCAAGGGGGAGATAAACTCAGGAAATATCCCATCATAATTCATTCATTCATTCAAATCATTCATTTGTTGATTACAAATTATAGTCTAGCCACTGTTTTAAGTGCAGGAGATACACAACAGGCAGTGTTCCTACCTTCTTAGAGCTTCTATTCTAGCAAAGAAATGTAAATAATGAAAGGTTTCATATGTGTACTTCATTAATAATAATGAAGTTATGTGTGTGTGTGTGTGTGTGTGTACACACACACATTTATGTATAAAGAGTGATATATGCCCGAGATAGATATGACGGATGGGAGGAAGATAAGGAACAAGGAGAGGAGGTTGGTTTACATTTTACAAAGTGTGGTGACCATGAGACATCACTGAGAATGTGACGCTGGTCTAAGATCTGCAGAGCTTGAGGGTCTAAGCTTAGGAAATCTAGAACCAAGAGGGTTCTAGATAAAGGGAAGGAACAACCAAGGCAAAGAAGGCCCTGTAGTGGGAGAAACCTGGGCAGGCAGAAAATTGGTTTTAGCAAGGGCAAATTTTTAGCTTCTAATCATAGCAGAAGTAAACACGAAAGGAAGGAAAAATTAGATTAGTCTTGATGGTCTCCAAGCTGATGGCGGTGTGAGGTTGCCACTGTTGTGTGAAGTATGGGAAATTTCTGGGGCTTTCTCTTCATTCCTCTGGGTGGAAGCACGAAAGACAGTGAGAAGGAATCATAGAGTACTGGAGGCTCGTTTTCCTTTGAAGATTTTTACATCAAGGTACTTACGTGAAATCTGTGACTCTATTCTTTCTAATGTGAACTTTGCTTCAAACCAAGACTCTATGATTGTATGAGCAGAGACATACCTTTGTAGATAAGTAATCAGAGTTGTATGATACGCTATACTGTCATTACCAAGTACATAAGAATATTCAAAGATTTGAGAAAATAAAGCCAAAACTTCTTTTATGTTAAGGGAATTCTGAGATGTGTTCTAGAAGAAAAATGGGTCAGTCAGCTAAATTATGAGTTTGTTGTTCAAAATTCTAATGACACTTATGGTATATATTTCATTAGACTCCTAGTGAGGTGGTGGGAGAGCCTTTTAATTTTTTAATCCACTTCTGGCAGCAGTAAGAGAATATAGGAGGCTTGTTTTTAATTTTCTCACAGATCAGATTTAATGATTTTAATTTTCTTTCATTCTGTAGCTGCATTGCCTGAATACTGAGGTATAGCATTTCATCAATATGGATCAGAACCGATCATGACATTGCTTTATTGCTGCTTTATTGTTCACAATAAATGTGAAAGATAGCTGTTTTTCCTTTTTAACCTTCTACTTGTCTAATAGCCAGGGAAAGGAGGGAATTTAATTATAGCAAAAATAGTAACAAAATACGATTGATGCGCACTACTGAGATCAAGATTGAATACTTAAACCAACTGAAACAAACTTTTTTATGCATCCACGTAATGTACAATTTAGCCTTAGTGGATTTGAGATACCGATAATCTGTAATTTGTAAATGTTATGTTTGTATCCAAACTTCGGCATATAAAGTTGGACTCTCTAATTGTTTCATTTAAGAAAACAAAAGTCCTTACACTGAAAACATATCTGAACCAGTCTGCAAGTGTCCTATGTTCTACAGATTGGAGAAAAACTAGATGTTTATCCACAATGTCAAACTTTGCCATTTTTTTCCTGTCACATTTAAAGTGTGGTTAAGCACCTTATGGATTCCCACTGTTCTATTTAAATGTTCTTAAATGCTTTATTCTTTGTTACTAAGTAACAACAGAGCAGACACCTGAGGTTGCCTGGGACTCACCCTTACACCCGGCAGGTGGATTGCCCAGTTGGATGGCTCAAGGTGCAGGTATAAGGAGGAGGTCTCAGCTCATGTGAACCCATTAGAGGAAAGGGCTCATCTTTCATGTGATCTGTTGCCGTCTCTTTCTGGTTTACCTTAAATGCAGCCTTGCTCATAGGAATGGTACTTTTATTGTTTTTGAATACATTTTAGTCTCTTATGTGCTTATTGAGATTTATCCTTCCATTTCCAGTCTTTGTCACATGCTACTGTGACAACTTCCTTCTCTCCAAAACCCTCAACAAGATTTGGCCGGTGCCTGTTTCCTTATCATCCCACGGTGGCATCTTTATTCAACTCCTGGTAGGACAATGTGGCTTACTGATTCCTGCCCAGGCCTCTGAATTTTGTGCTCTGATATGAGTTCTGGCATTAAAAGGGGGTATCGTAATTCCTTTTGGTGATGAAGGCAAAATTTCTGATTGGGAGTCAAGGTGAAGATGAATTAGTTTCAGAGAAGCTGAATCATGATGGGAATACCAAGCTGGAAAATTTTTGAGATCTCTTGAGTCTTGTGGTACAAAAACATTCCCGTTTAGCCCTTCGTGCCTGTGTATCTGAGGGAATACACAGGTGTCCCCTATCTGTAAGTCCCTCAGAGCAACACGTCCATGTATTGTCACCTGCTCAAGGGTTTTCAGAAAGCATTAAGAGAGACAGAAGGAGAAAAGAAAAAGGAAAAAGAGAAATTTTCACCTTGATATCTGTACTGAGATTTTATGGAGGAGAGCAGACGCAGGGACACAGAAGAGCTTATTCCTTTTTGTCCACAATTAATTTTGGAATGCTATACTGCATCTTCAGCTACAAAAAAATTTAAGACCTGCGTTCCAAATGCCACAACAGTATAAAATGTATGTCAAAGCTAGGAAGGCAAAGATAATTGAAATCAGGTAGATTAAATGTTGGAAATGCTTCCACGGAATAAATATATGTATATTATATATAATTTGAATATGCCTAATTTCGTTTTTTCATATTTTGATCAGGCAGATGACGTGACTTTGTGATCATAATTCAATGTAAATAATAAGCAATTTTGCTAAAATGCCTTCAGTAGGAAAGTGTATGTCATTATAATCCAATCTCTAAATATCTCTGCAAGTGAATTTCACTTTCAACTGCTCAGTATTTCAACTGTAATAAGAAAAAAACTGATTTTCTTTTTTTTCTTTTTTAAAGTTTTTTTTGTTTGTTTATTTATTTTGAGACAGAGACAGCACATGAGTGGGGGAGGGGCAGAGAGAGAGGGAGACACAGAATCTGAAACAGGTTCCAGGCTCTGAGCTGTCAGGACAGAGCCTGATGCAGGGCTCGAATCCACCAACCATGAGATCTTACCTGAGCCAAAGTCAGATGCTTAACCAACTGAGCCACCCAGATGCTCCAAAAACTGATTGTTTTAAATAACTGCCAACTTCAGCAAAATATTTTTGTTATGGGCATAAAAATAAAATATAATCACATCCAAATTAAGTGGATTTTTATAATACTTTTTAAATTTTATTTCATTTTTATTTATATCAAGTATTAAATTCTTTTATTTCCTAGGCACCTAGGTGGCTCAGTCGGTTGAGCATCCAACTTTGGCTAAGGTCATGACCTCGGGATCCATGAGTTCGAGCCCCACACATCGGGCTCTGTGCTGATAGCTCAGGGCCTGCTTCAGATTTTGCGTCTTCTTCACTCTCTGCCCCCACCTCCTGCTCACACTCTGTCTCTCAAAAATAAACATTAAAAAATAATTTTAAAAATGCTTTTACTTTCAATAACCACATTGGCTATTTTTTTTCCCCTAAAACTTTGGTGTAAGTCCATGTCAGCACTTCATTATTAATATCAACATACTTCCTTTATTCATATTTCTTAGTGGATTCTAACATGTCTTTCAAAAAACTGAAACACAGGAATTTAGAAAAGAACATAAGAATAATAATAGTGAAAAAACTACTTAACTAGTAATAGGATTCTGCCACATTAGCTGCAATCCCATATTGAATTATCACCTTTGGGCTTCAAATAACTCTTGACATTAGATATTATTCAAGCAGAAAGCCATAGGACACAATATGCTTTATAGGGTAAAAAAATTTTTTTCCTAGTAGTACATGTATATAAGAGGTTAATTTTCTCAAGAAGATTGCTTTTCCAAGTGACTCACCTGCGTGTAGTCAAGAAATGCTTTCAGGGAGTATAAATGTGAATCATTTAATGATATTGACAATCTCATTGCTAATATCTTTGATTAAAATAAACAAGCTATGATATTGATTTTTTTTTAATTTTTTTTTATGTTTTATTTATTTCTAGGAGAGAGAGAGAGACAGCGTGAGCAGGGGAGGGTCAGAGAGAGAGGGAGTCACAGACTGAAACAGGCTCCAGGCTCTGAGCTGGCAGTCAGCACAGAGCCCAACGCGGGGCTCGAACCCACGAACCGCGAGATCGTGAATCTCAAGCGAAAGTCGGACGCTTAACCGACTAAGCCACCCAGGCGCCCCGATATGATATTGCTTTTAATTCCGGAATTGCAAAGCTGATCTATTAGAAATTATACTTGGTATCCAAGGAAGACATGTATGCTGAAAGCATGGTATGTGGAAGGCACTATTCTGGGAGCTGTGAACCCCTACAGAGCCAAGGTAGACTATTCATATATTTTGTCTTCACACTTTATTGATTCTTCCCCCTAGCCCAAACACAGCTTTCTCAGTGGCTGCGAATGGTATGGCCATCATGAGAACATTCCAAAATGGTGTAGTGCAACATTGCTTAGCATTAAACACATTATTTTACATCTATCCAAAATTGTAAAATTTGCGGTTCCTCTTCAGTTTTAGAACATGCTAAATACCAGGAAACCATGCTGTTTAATATTCTCACTACTACTTGTGCCTGAGGGTGTGCTGAACATCCTGTTTTGGTTACAGTCAATGGACTCCCCAGAGAATTGCTGGCAACCAGCAGAACACTTAGATGACACATTTCTCTATTTGTGCTTCTTAGATGAATTACGGTGCATTCCATTAGGGAAATAATGCGTATTTGAAGTCATTTAAGATCCAAGCAAGCACAATGCCACAAAAAATACTGGAAATTCTTATAATTTTTCAAACAGTGACTGCAATTTGAAGTATATTAAGCAATACAAATATTATAATAACATATCAATTTGGAGAAGACTCAAGAAAATGTGAGTGTTACCTACAGGCTTAAAGAATAACATGTTTCTTTCTGAAAACAGTTGACTCTCAAAACTATGAAGCTAGTAGTTATATCTTTCATGACTTTTTTTCTACCCAGATATAGTACTAGATTTTAAAATTCAGATATGCACATCAGTGCTTGCACTCAGAGCCTCAGAAAAACCACACCTTTCATGTAAGCACATGCTTTTGAGAATTTTCTTTTGAGAGTAATAGAAATAATAACGACTCCCCAGGAATGGCAACAGCATACCTAAGTGTGTTCTCACTAGAATGGAGCAGATGGTAGTTATTATTGTCTCTAAAACTTTTTATTTATGGATTACATTCTTGAAAATGTTAGGTCCAATTTCATTTTCAAGAATATAAGCTCCTTGAGAATTCAGCCTGTTTTATAAAGATCACTGGCCAGTTTTCAGTTCATTAAAAATAACTTACATTAGATATACATTCATGGTCTTTATTTCATTTTCAGAATCACTCTTTGAATTTTCCTACTTTGCAGATGCAGAAAGTGGGACTTAGAAAAGCTATAATTTGTCCAATGTTGCCCCAGTTGAATGAAAAGCAGGGCTTTAATCTACATTATTTTGGTGCTGTATTCATGTCACTCATTAATACACAAACATAAAATATAATTAAATGTTAGGAGTGAAATCTGGCAAACATGATGACATAGGGAATCTACGGACATCTGTTACAGTTACCTGAATAAGGAGTCTGGATGAATTTTCACAGTAAATGAATAAAACAGGACAACATTATCTACTGATTATGCTCTTTAGGTATTCTCTGTTTTTTCCCCCTTGGTGAAGGTTTCAGTCTATATCTAATCTATTTGAAATTGGAAAACATCACAGATCTCCAAGAAAATAATAGCTCTGAACCCAAGGAAAGGGAAAGATGTGAGCAAACCAACTAAGGAAAATATAATTATGAAGTAACTTTTTAAAGAAAGTGTGGCAATGAATTAAGACAAGAACCACAGAACAAAATGATATCATATTTCTCCCTCCTTGAGGTAAAAGTTGATAATGGAATTGTACTCATATTATTTAATTTACTTAATTTTTAGAAGTATCTTTTTGGAACAGTCAACATGGTGGAGAAATAGGGGGACCTGAAGTTCCCTTGTCCCTCAAACAAAGCAGAATTCAGGCCAGAAGACTCAGAATTCCAGTAATCTGGGCTACTGAGTGACAGAAACATCTCCAGGGGCCCATGAGCCAACTTGGAAAGCCATAGTTGTATGGTCATGAATTGAGAGAGATAAAATGGTCAGCATAGGCTTGAAGGGGAGGGATCCCCTTCTGTGGAGAGACAAAAGGACGAGAAAGAGAAGCTGTGGAAGTGTAGGATTATATTTGGACAAGAGAAAACTGCCGCACACCATGGACCAGGGAATGGAGAAAAATGGAGAAAGAACCAATTTCTAACTTGCAAATAACCTTATGACTGATGATCCAGGGTTGTGGGAAATTCTCTGGACTGGGGCTGGGCACCCTGTTTGGTGCCTGGGGAGGAAGGGAGTCAACTCCAGACTTGGTAGTGAGCTCAGAGGTGCAGTCAGAGAGAGCAGTTCCCTCCCTCGAGTGCTGTGGGAAGAAGGGATATAGCTGCTCCAAGGACAAAAGACTTTGCAGGCACCTGCCAGCCAGAGACCCTTTGTCAGCTGACTGGGTAAAGTGGCTCTAGCCTGGAATGGGGGTGCACAGAGCAGGATCCTTTAGGACACTGGGGGTTTGAATCCCAGCCCAGTGCCTAGGAGGCACAAGAGACTGTGTATTGGGACAGAATGGCCTGCGAGGGCCCACACCATAACATGAGGCCAGCTTGAACAGAGTGGGTTGGATCATCTAGTCCAAGGAGGAGAGCCTGGGGTGTTGCCATTTTTCCCCCATCCCCAATAAGGTGGGGCTTCAGGTAGCAGGGCAGTGGGCCAAAAGTGAAGGCAGGACCTGCCTACACCAAACCACACCCCTCTGGGCCTTGTAACTGTGTATCTATAGGAGCAAGATGACAATGACCACCAGATGGCCCCTCTTCCAGACCAGCACAACCATCAATTCCAAGGCACCATTAGATATTAGTGCAGCAGTTTGCATTTTCTGATTGGATTCTTGGTCAATTCTTATTATATGTATATTTTTTTCTCCCTTTTCTTCCTCTTATGTCTTCCTGTCTCTATTCTGGTTATGCTGGTTGTTGGTTTGTTTAAGAAGATATTTTAAATCTTTCCACTTTATCCCCTTCTGTATTTCCCTCTCACTCTCCCTCTGGATTAAACTATATAGTTTCTCTGATTCTCTGCTTGGTCAATTTTCTTTTTTCCTTTTTCCCTGCCCGTGTCATTTCTTCCTTTGTATGGGATAATGCTTCTTCCACCACCAACCTGTTTTTAAAATTTTTTTCCAGGGTTACTTCAAAGAATAAACCAAAGATCCAAACCACCACCACCACGAGTAGAGAGATAAAGCAACCAGAATCACAACAACAGAGAGCATTCAATACTCTCCACAAATACCTCCTGAAGGGCTAGGCCCTGGATGATGCATGATCCCTTTTTAATATAGTACTGTTCTCAGGTGAAGGACACATAACAAGCTATTAAATCACGTAAAGGCAGAAATCTACCCAAAATAATGAAATGAAGTGAAATAATTCTCTTCAAAAGAAATTCCAGGAAAAAATGATAGCTAGAAAATTGCTCAAAACAGATATGAACAATATGTCTAATCAAGAATTTAGACGAAGAGTCATAAGTTTAATAGCTGGGCCTGAAAAAAGCATAGACAATGGTTACAGAGAATCTATTGCTATGGAGATCAAGGAACTAAGAAATAGTCATGAGAAATTAAGAAATGCCTGTAAATGAGGTGCAAAATAAACTGGATGTAGTGACAGCAAGGATGGAGGAAGTAAAGGGGAGAATAAGTGAAACAGAAGATAAAATTATGGGAAATGAT
Organism: Proteles cristata cristata; assembly: GCA_017311185.1. Classification (NCBI taxonomy): domain Eukaryota; kingdom Metazoa; phylum Chordata; class Mammalia; order Carnivora; family Hyaenidae; genus Proteles; species Proteles cristata. The sequence goes on along the minus strand of JAESUZ010001011.1, from coordinate 475,356 downwards.
GAAGCCGAAAAAAAAGAGAGATAAGAAAATACTACACCACGATGGGAAAATTAGAGAACTAAGTGATTCAATAAAACAACAATATCCATTTCATAGCAGTTCCAGAAGGAGAAGATGAGAGACAGAAAGTGGCAGAAGGTTCACTTGAACAAATTATAGTTGAGAATGTCCCTAATCTGGGGAAGGAAGCAGACTTTCAAATCCAGGAGGCACAGAGAACTCCCTTCATATGTAACAACAATATATCTTCACCATGGCATATCGCAGTGAAACTGGCAAAATACAAAGATAGAGAGAGAATTCTGAAAGTACCTAGGGACAAATGGGTCTCAACCTACAAGAGCAGACACATAAGAGTAGTACCAGACTTATCCACTGAAACTTGACAAGACAGAAGGCAGTGGTAGGAAATATTCAATGTTCTGAATAGGAAAAATATGCAGCCAAGAATCTTTTATCCAGGAAGGCTGTCATTCAGAATAGAAGGAGAGATAAGGCTTTTTCAGACAAACAAAAACTAAAGAGTGCATAACCACTAAACCAGCCCTGAAGGAGATCCTAAGGGGGACTCTGTCAGTAGATGCTGCAAAGACTACAAAGGACCAGAGACATCACCACAAGCAAGAAACCTACAGATAACATAATGATACTAAATCCATATCTTTCAACAACTCTGAATGTAAATGGACTAAATGCTCCAATCAAAAGACACAGGGAATCAGAATGGATAAAACAAACAAAACCCATCTATATGCTGTCTTCGAGAGCTGCATTTTAGAACTGAGGACACCTTCAGATTGAAAGTGAGGGGATGGAGAAGCATCTACCATGCTACTGGAAGTCAAAATAAAGCTGGAGTAGCCATACTTGTATCAGACAAACTAGATTTTAAACTAAAAGCTGTAAAAAGAGATGAGGGCATTACGTCGTAATTAAGGGGTCTATCCATCATAAAGAAATTATAACTGTAAATATTTATGCCTCCAACTTAGAACAACCCAAATATATAAATCAATTAATCACAAACATAAGCAACCTTTCTGATAAGAATAAAATAATTGCAGGGGACACTCCTTACATGCAATGGACAAATCGTCTAGGCAGAAAATCAGTAAAGAAACAATGGCCTTGAATGATACACTGGACCAGATGGACTTGACAGACATCTTCAGAACTTTTCATTCAAATGCATGAGAATACACATTCTTCTCAAGTCACATGGAACATTCTCCAAGATAGATCACATACTGAGTCACAAAACAGCCCTTAATAAATTTAATGAATTGCGATCATACCATGCATATTTTCAGATCATAATGCTATGTAAGTTGAAATTAACCACAAGAAAAAATTTGGAAAGCCTCCAAATGCAAAGAGGTTAAAGAACATCCTACTAAAGAATGAATAGGTCAACCAGGAAATTAAAGAAGAAATTTAAAAATATATGGAAGCAATTGAAAATGAAAACATGACAGTCCTAACCCTTTGGAATGCAGCAAGAGTAGTCCTAAGAAGAAAAAGAAAATGCACTGCAGTTCACACCTATCTCAGGAAACAAAAAAATTCTCAATACAAAATCTAACAGCATACCTAAAAGAACTAGAAGCAGAATAGTAAAGAAACTGCAAAGCCAGCAGAAGAAGAGAAATAATAAAGATTAGAGCAGGAATAAACAGTATAGAATCCAAAACAACAGTAGAACAGATCAATGAATCTAACAGCTGTTTTTTTTTTTCAAAAAAACAAACAAAATCAATAAATATCTAGCCAGACTCCTCAAAAAGAAAAGAGAGAGAACCCAAACAGATAAAATCATGAATGGAAGAGGAGAGATCACAACCAACACCACAGAAATATAAACAATTATTAAAGCATGCTAAGAAAAATTATGTCAACAAATTATATGTCAACAAAATTATATGTTACTGGACAACAAATAATGTGTCAATAAAAATTATACATCAACTGGACAAACTGGAAGAAATTGACAAATTCCTAGAGACCCACAAAACTTAAAAACTCAAATGGGAAAAAATAGAAAATTTGAACAGACCCATAACCAGTGAGGAAATTGAATCAGTTATCAAAAATCTCTCAACAAATTAGTGTCCTGGGTCAGGGCTTCCCAGGGGAATTCTACCAGACACTTCAAACAGAGTTAATACCCATCCTTCTCAAGTTGTTCCAAAAAACATAAACAGAAGGAAAGCTTCAGGACCCATTCTGTGAAGCCAGCATTACCTTGATTCCCAAACCATACTGAGACCCTACTAAAAGGAAAATTACAGGCCAATATGCCTGATGAATATAGATATAAAAATTCTCAACAAGATACTAGCAAATTGAATTCAAAAGTATATTAAAAGAATTATTCACCATGATTAAGTGGGATTCATTCCTGGGCTGCAGGGCTGGTTCAGTATTCACAAATCAATCAATGTGATACATCACATTAATAAAAGAAAGGATAGGAACCATATGATCCTGTCAATAGATGCAGAAAAAGCATTTGACAAAATACAACACCCTTTCTTAATAAACACCCTCAAGAAAGTCAGAATAGAAGGAACATATCTTAACATCATAAAAGCTATATATGAAAACCCCACAGCTAATATCATCCTCAATGGGGAAAAACTGAGGACTTTCCCTGTGAGGTCAGGAATATGACAGGGATGTACACTCTCACCACTGTTGTTTAACATAGTGCTGGAAGTCCTAGCATCAGCAATCAGACAACAAAATGAAATAAAAGGCACCCAAATTGGCAAAGAAGAAGTCAATCTTTCACTTTTTGAAGATGGCATGATACTTTACGTGAAAATCCATAAAGACTTCAACAAAGAGCTACTAGAACTGATACATGAATTCAGCAAAGTTGCAGGATTCAAAATCAATGTACAGAAATCGGCTGCATTTCTATTCACCAATAATAAGCAAGAGAGAAATCAAAAAAATTGGTCCCATTTACAATTACACCAAGAACCATAAAATACCTAGGAATAAGCCTAACCAAAGATGTAAAAGATCTGTATGCTGAGAACTATAGAAAACCTATGAAAGAAACTGAAGAAGACACAAAGAAATGGAAAGATATTCCATGCTCATGGATTGGAAGGAAAAAATATTATTAAAACATGTCAATACTACCCAAAGCAATCTACACATTCAGTGCAATCCCAATCAAAATTGCACCAGCACTCTCCTCAGAGCTAGAACAAATAAGCCTAAAATTTGTATGGAGTCCCCAAAGACTCTGAATCGCCAAGGCAATGTTGAAAAAGAAAACCAAAGTGGGAGGGATCACAATCCCGGACTTTAGCCTCTACTACAAAGCTGTAATCATCAAGAAGTTACAGTATTAGCACAAAAACAGATACATAGACCCACGGAAAAGAAAACCCAGAATTAGACCCACAAACGTACGGCAAACTAATCTTTGACAAAGCAGGAAAGAGTATGCAATGGAAAAAAGTCAGTCTCTAGCAAACGGTGCTGGGAGAACTGGACAGCAATGAAACTGGACCACTTTCTTACATCACACACAAAAATAAACTCAAAATGGATGAAAGACCTAAATGTGAGACAGGAAACCTCCAAAACCCTAGAGGAAAAAGCAGGCAACAATCTCTTTGACCTCAGCAGCGCAATTTCTTGCCAACACGTCTCCAAAGACAAGGGAAATAAAATAAAAAAATGAACTAGTGAGGCCTCATCAAGATAAAAATCTTCTGCACTGCAAAGGAAACAATCAACAAAACTAAAAGACAACCATTGGAATGGGAGAAGATACTTGCAAATGACCTATTAGATAAAGAGTTAGTATCCAAAATCTATAAAGAACTTACTAAACTCAGCACCCAAAAACAAATCATCCATTGAAGAAATGGGCAGAAGACATGTATAGACATTTTTCTGAAGAAGACATGCAGATGGCCAATAGACGCATGAAAAGATGCACAATGTCACTCATCATCAGGGAAATACAAATCAAAAGCACAATGAGATACCACCTGACACCTGTCAGAGTAGCTAAAATTAACCACTCAGGAAACAACGGATATCAGTGAGGGTGTGGAGAAACAGGAACTATCCTGCATATTGGGGGGAATGCAAACTTGTGCAGCTACTGCGAAAGTGTGGAGTTTTCTCAAAAGATTAAAAATACAATTACCCTACAACCCAGCAATAGCACTACTAGGAATTTATCCAAAGGATACAGGAGTGCTGATTCATTGGGGAACACGCACCCCAATGTTTATATCAGTGCTTTCAACAATAGCTAAATTACAGAAAGAGCCCAAATGTATATCAAATGATGAACAGATAAAGAAGGTGTGATTTATATATACAATAGAATACTACTTGGCAATGAGAAAGAATGAAATCCTGCAATTTGCAACAATGTGGATGGAACTGGAGGGTATCATGCAAATTGAAGTAAGTCCATCAGAGAAAGATGTCATATGTTTTCACTCATATGTGGAACTTGAGAAACTTAACAGAAGATCATGGGGGAAGGGAAGGGGAAAATAGTTTCAGACAGGGAGGCAAAGCATAAGAGACTCTTAAATACAAAGAACAAACAAGTTGATGAGGGGACGGGGAGGGGTGAAAATTGGTGATGGGCACTGACAAGGGCATTTGTTGAAATGAGCACTGGGTGTTGTATGTAAGCGATGAATCATGGGAATCTACCCATGAAGCCAAGAGCACACTGTATACACTGTATGTTAGAATATTTGACAATATTGACAAAGTTTGACAATAATTTATATTGAAAATATAGTTTTTATTTTATCTAAGTGTTTGTTTATTCTTGAGAGAGAGGGAAAGACCATGCACATGCAAGCAGGGGAGTGGCAGAGAGAGAGAGGGAGACACAGAATCCCCTAAAGGCTCCAGGGTCTGAGCTGTCAGCATGAGCCCGATATGGGGCTCAATCTTACAAACCATGAGATCATGACCTGAGCAAAAGGTAGATACTTAGCCAACTTGGCCACCCAGGTGCCTCTAAAACTATCTTTTTAAAGACTATTTTTATGTTCTCACTTTGTGAATCTGAATGTGTTTGTAGACCATGTGATAATAGGCACTGTAAAATTAAATAGTAATTTCCTGAAGTAAGCTTGAGAGGTTGGATGTACTACCAATAAAATATTATTTTGATGTCCTTGAGAAAAATGAGAATAGAATTAAATTGGTCTTTGATCAAAGATAAGAACTCATTTCGTGGAGCCAATACAAGGACATACCATTGCAGAGACATAGATATAAAGTCTAGGTTAAAGAGAAAAAGTTAGGGGCACCTGGGTGACTCAGTCGGTTAGGTGTCCGACTTCAGCTCATGTCATGATCTCTTGGTTTGTGGGTTTGAGACCCATGTCGGGCTCTGAGCTGACTGCCAGCTCAGAGCCTGGAGACTGTTTCAGATTCTGTATCTCCCTCTATCTCTGGCCCTCCCCTGCTCATGCTGTCTCTCTCTCTCTCTCTCTCAGAAATAAATAAAACATTTAAAAAAATAGAAAGTAGTTCTTTAAAAAAAAAAAAAGAGAGAGAGAGAAAGAGTTAAATATTGCCAAAATTAGAATTGGAAGCTCATACTGGACTAAGACCGTGTCTTTTATTGAAGTTCTTTCTGGCTCCAGTAGAAAACATTCAGGAGAAATTCTGTTTGACTCTACTTGGGTCATGTGTCTGTCCTTGAACCCACCACTGTGCTCCAGTGGCTAGGGCCTTTTGAATGGGCAGCCCAGCATATGCTTAACTCTATCATGCTTGGATGGGGAGTCTTAGGTTTCCTCACACCAGAACTGCAAAGAGTAATGTGCTTTCATTAGAGAATGTGACCTCAATATTGGTGTTTTTCAAAAAAGTCAAGTAAAATAAACAACTGAAATCCTCTCTAGATGTGAGTCTATATACAACAAAATAGAACAAAACAACTGAGCTACCATATAGACACACTCAAAAATTAGGGAGCCAAGAATGAGACAATTTACATGAGCTCCATATATTGCAGAATCCAATTTAAGCTGTCACCATTCAACAGGTTTGTCCAGTTAGGCTGCATTGCTGTCGACTAATATGTCTGGCCAGTTCCACTGCTTTTACTATAAATGCTAAACACAATGTAGGTGCCCTGAAATTTTCATTCACAAATACCACACTTTATGTCAACATTTTTAATGGCTGTGGCTTTAAAGAAAGAGAACACTGCAATTCTGGTGGATACATACCTTATTAAATAAGCTCTGCTTAGAAAGATCTTATTGATTCATGAGTACAATTCAGTAAGTGGGAAATGTGAAATCTAAAGCATGCATTCATTTGCAGCAGACTTATATATTTCCATCTTTCATTTTGCTGATTATTTGACTCTCATGGAAACATCTGAGTTGCTGATCAGTTAAGGGAAACGTCTCACTGTTATAGCTCTGTGCATGTGGGAGTATTTTTCATTCTTCTTCATCTTTGCACCGCATGTGGCACAATGTATTGTGCATAACAGTTCCGAGATAATGATCAATTTCTTAGAAGCACAGTATAAAATAAGAAGAAAAACATATCAAAAAAGGTTTTAAACATATTAAAAGTTAGTTACAAGGAAATACCAGTAGGCAATATACATCTTAAAGAGAAACAAGAGAAACCCATCCCCTACTTTATAAACGGCGCCATGTAGTTGCCGCTTACTTAAGCACTTACTATGTGCCAGGCGCGGCACTGTTTTTTTAAGATACATTACCAGTCTTAATTCTCACAGCTCCCCATTTTACCAATGAGAAAACTGAGGCTCAGAGAGTAAACTCAACTTGCCCTTTGTTACATGTCCTTGGAAATGTTAAGGCTAAATTTCGAAACCACATCTGTGATATTTTAAAAATACAGTACTGCTTCTCTTGCCATTTTGTTCACTTTTACTCAAGTTTAACAATTGTGAGTATTTTTGCAACCAAATACTTTAACCTGTAGTTCTTTATATACATATATACATAGTATACACTATGTATACTATATATACATTGTATACATAGCCATAAAGAAGTGGGTTTAGAGGGTCTCCTGGGTGGCTCAGTCAGGTAAGTGTCCGACTTTAGCTCAGGTCATGATCTTGTGGTTTGTCACGTCAAGCCCCATGTCAGGCTCTGTGCTGACAGCATGGGGATGGCTTAGGATTCTCTGTCTTCCTCTCTCTGCTCCTCCCCAACTCGTATTCACACTTTCTCTCTCTCTCAAAATAAATAAACATTGGGGAAAAAAAAGAAGTGGGCTTATTTCCTTAGACCCGAACCACCAAAAACACAATACCCAAATATTACTATTTGTGCACTCACAACATACTTGGAAATTCAACTTATCTTCACATCCCTTTGAGAAAAGAGATGCTATTTACATCTGAAGTGTTTTTAATTAGTACAGTTACATATGCAACATATGATATATATTTGAATTACATGGATTAAAACTTTGTTACACAATAAAGCAAAGAAAGTGGAGGGTTTTTTTCTTTGCTTATTTTCACATTTTCTCTCGTGCCAATGGTCAACCCAATTCAATACATATGTTATTAAATTATATTAAAAATACTTGTATATTTAACAATAATGCTATTTTTATCTTAATGAATACACAACTGTGAATACACAAGTCTATAATGATATAGCAATTATGGTAATGATTGTATATTGGTAATAATTACTGATGTTCTTGCAGAGTGATCATTGCATGCTATTATATATCAATATTTGCTAATAACATTTGCTTCTGGAACAAGGCAATACCTTTGAAAGTCTAAGAGAACAGACAGCATATTTTAACAAATAGTCCAACTATTTAGCATATATCAGGCACTCAGAGGCTGGTGAATTGGTAAATAATCCTTAAATGCAAGAATTTCCACAAAAGCAACAACCGCACATTTGTTAAAAATACATCTCAATATTTTAGCTTGTGAGTCGACAGTTGAAAATCACCATTTATTTGTAAGTAGAAGAGTATTTGATATAAAATTGATAATCTCCTTATGCAGGTAGTGTCAATTCAGTTTCTTCATTTGGTTACAACACTGCATTTACAAGACAAAGGCAATCTCCTTCATCTTACATGTCTGGAGTAGTGGGAATCAGGAACGAGATGTAGACACAGAAGTCTAAGAATACAGAGGGTATATTTATTTATATAATAATTCATTAACAAATCCCAAATTCTTCATGCATGGTGATGCTGACAGAACGCACTGAAAAAAACCTATTTTCTAAAACTACCTGGATAAGAAGGGGCATAGCCTTTGTGGTTCTAATGTAACAAGTTCCCAGTGGAAGTCACAGAGCAACAAAGAGTACAGAGAAAAGCAGTAAGAGGGAGACCTCACTTCCTCTTTTGTTTTCCTCTTACTGTTTTGTGACATGAATAAAGTCTCTGATGATTGTGAACTTCAAATGTCCTATTTATACAATGAGCATGATAATACTTGCCTTGTCTATTTCCTGGGATTACTGCACATCTCAACTGAGATGTGAGACTACTTCAGATCTTGTAAACAAAGCCAGCACTGAGGCTTGCACCAAATACTAATGAAGCAAGAAAACAACCATCTCAATATCATCAGAGTATCCCGCATGGATGGACATTCTAGATAACGGAGCTTATGCCTTGGAAGGAAATGTGTCTCTAAAACGAACTACTGTGTGCTGGTACACATGTTTTTGCTATTGTTGTTGTTGTTTGATTGTTTTTACTTTTCTGGCATACTGAATTCTGGCATATCTTAATTTTTCTACAACAAAAATCAAAAGCATGACCATCATTGATTGTGTTAGACTGGAACACAGGAACTTTGACTTGGCTTTCTGGATATCAGGACTTCACATGGCTTCAAGCTGGCCTCTGGCAGTCCTTCTTTCCTCAAATTTGCCTCTTCTAGTCAGCTGTTAAGTTTAAGAAATCAGATAACCTGGCTACTTGGAGTCTTGTGTAGCCAGTAAGTTTTAAGAAAGTGTCCGAAGGCCTTTCTGTAAAGTCAAAACAAAGACTGCGGCCTGAGGGGCTTCCTGAGTTCCATATGCAGCAATCTTTAGAAAAAGCCAGAATTCTAACCGGGAATAAACATTGTTGATAGATTAATATCAGTAATTCTGAGTTTTCTCTCTGTGTTTCCCTGATCTTCTGGCTTTCTCATATACAAGAACATCCATAGTATTCCAAACTAAATGTTTAGTTACATGCGTTAGAAAACACGGTGCCTCTGAAATGTTTATTTTTAATGAAAAAAAGAATGATCATGGGTTGAAATGTGAGGGCTTCTGTCTCTCTTTCAAATGTTATCATGGCAGTGGGGTTGAAAATATGTACCAAAAGGCCTTTTAGACCTGGTGTGTAGTATCGTGGAGAACAACTAGAAAGTTGGTGATTCCGACTGATTCCCTAATACAATGAGTATCCATAACAAATGGACTGACACCTCCCGAATTTCAGTCCACAATGGTTGGAAAATTATACCCAATCTCTCTTAATGCATCTTCATTTTTCATAACACATTAACCATAGGTTAGTTTTTAATAACCATAGGTTTTAATTAAATAACAAAACAAAGCCAAATCCGACTGAAAAAGCATCACTTCTCTGAGAAGTAATTTGAAAAGGAGCGCAGGTTAACACTTTCAAATCTTTCTTGCGGAAATGAGAATGTTGTCTAACCTGCTTGAGTTTTCTATCAACAGTGAAATTTGCAAAGGTCAACCCTTTGCAACAAAGTAACACAGTATTTTTCTCACAGTCCTTGTTACAGTAGCAGTCAAGCAGCATATTCATTTTCAATTTAATTATGTTTGTAAATAGTGGGAGAGGCAGGCAAGAAGCCTGAGCCGACCGCCCGTGGAGCCTCTGTGGGTGTTTAAGGAACTGCAGCAATCACCCCTGTAGGCTTCATTATTTTCAGTGGATTTTTATTGGCTGGGGGTAATATCTTATTAAAATTCTGTTAGTTATAAAAGTTGTTTAAGGAAACCCATTCCTTTGCCATAATGTCTTCCCACCTGATTATCAGTTCATTTATGCCTTCCCAGCTAACATTTATTCTTAAGACAGTGTAATTTTTGTGTAACCTTGATTGTTATCTAATTTATTTCCCAAGTGACAATTAATCCCTGATAGATTGCCCCTAGCACAAAACCCCTGTTGCTTACTGAAGCATTCAGCTACAGTCACCTTGTATCTACACAAGAATCCATTGACAAAGCAGTTTGAAAATTAGCTTTGGTTTAAAAATGCTGCAGCAACACCACCGGTCTCTCTAATGTGTATCATGGAGGCAACATCAACTGTATAACTGATTATTCCTTATTGGCTTTTTACTCCATGTAAGGCAATGTGACCGATGATATTGAAAATATAGAAAGAAATCATATGCATAAATAACTATTATACAAAGTAATGACCAAAAATAACAACATAAGAGAATTACTCTTTCTTTTTTAAATGTCTATTTATTTTTTGAGAGATAGAGAAAGAGACAGAGTGTGTGTGCATGCAAGTGGGGCAGGGGTAGACCGAGAGAGAGAGAGAAAGAAAGAGAGAGAGAGAGAGAATCACAAGCAAACTCCATCCTGTCAGTGCAGAGCCCAAATAAGGACTTGATCTCATGAACTGTGAGATCATGACCTAAGCCGAAATCAAGAGTCTGATTCCTAAGCAACTGAGCCACCCAGGTGCCTCTAGGAGAGTTACTCTTAAATTCAGACAAGACGGAAATGCCTGGAGGAAGAGTCAGGTAAGACTTGCTAGAGCGAGTAGAATAAGATTAGGAACCTGAAGCAAACATATGGTTTAAACATATGAAAATATAAAGCTGAGAAGAGGAAACAAAAGCAGCAAAACAGTTAAGAGCAATGCATCTAAAAGGATAATTACAATTGAGCTTCTTTAAAATGTTTAAATATAAAAAAGCGGAAAATAAATGGGATCTTTAGGCTAAGAATAAATTAGAAGAACACATTTATAAAGATCTTGACTACTAGGGTGATAAATTTCAGCTTTACAATTGTGACAAATGGCAGAATCAGAATTCTGTATGCCTAGGACTACAATGCAATGTAACACTGTGAGGTTTTTTGATGTTGTTATTTGTGGGGTTTCTTTCCCCATCTTTTTACCTGGATCTCCTAAGAATTTTCAGAATGCAACTTTACTAATTTATCTTTAAGAAGGAATACGATGTTCTTTTTAAGTTATTGCAAGCTGTGCTTCCCCTGTAGGGTTTAAAACATATGTAGAAATGCAATATATGACTAAATACCACAACAGGCTAAAAGGAATAGAAGAATGAAGTTAAATAGTAGAAAGTACCTTGAATTGTTTGGGAAGCAGTAAATGTGCTATTCTAAAGTAGACTATCATAAATCAAGAATGTATGTTGCCATCAAGTGTAACTATGAAAATAATAATAAAAATCAGTAACCAAAAGGCCAGCTGAGAAAAACAAAATCAGTTCTAAAATGACTCAATTCAACAGAAGTCAGGAAATGAATCAAGAAGGAAAGAAGAAATGGAACAAACAGAAAACAAAGAGCAAGATGGCAGACATAAACCTAAACATAATAATTTCTTTAAATGTAAGTGAACCAAATACTTATATCAAAAAAATAAAGATGGTCATACTGGTTGACAAAATATATATTGTTTATATTCTAGCAGATAAACATTACATATATGATCACAAATAGCATGAAAGTAAATGAAGAAGAAAGATATATTACATAAACATTAAATAAAAGAGAGTTTCTGTTTCAATGCTAAAGTAGAATTTAAGAAAAGAATACTGTAAGATCAACTGATTTATATTTTTTATGACAAAAGAGACAATTCAACACACAGCGATTTTCAATGTGTATATAACAAATAATTTAACCATAAAACATAGAAAGCAAGCATTAATGAAAGTAAATGGAAGATCAGACAAATATAAAATCATAGCTGAAAATTTTAACAAAAGTCAGCAATGAGAGATGATTTATGCGATGCCTAATTTTCCAAGTTTATTTACTTAATTTGCCAATCTTTTAAAGTTTATTTATTTTTGAGCCAGCGCAATCGAGGGAGATACACGGTTGGGGGAAGGATGGAAGCAGGCTCTCTGTGCTGGCAGCAGCAAGTCTGATGTGGGGCTTGAAGTCATGAACTGAAAAATCATGACCTGAGCCAAAGCTGGATGCTCACCTGACTGAGCCACCCAGGTATCCTAATTTATCACATTTTGAACTGTGTAGATGAGTGCGTAATAGACATTATTTTAAGTACACATTTGAACATTTGCTAAAGTAAACCCCATTCTGCACTATACAGTTAAATTCCAAAAACATTCAAATTATTAAAATCATAGAGAACATGGTCTCTGAACACAAAATAATTAAACTTGGCATCAATAATGCAAAGATAATTAGAAAATGGCCAATGTTAAATAATTTATAAACTTTTTAATAAAAACAAAGTTTTGAAAACTTTCAACCAGAACTTTACAAAAGAGAATATCCAAATAACTAATATGTACACCTGTGATCAGGAAAATGCTTATTAAAAGCATAGCTCGATAGGACCACACACCTCAAGAGCTAAAACTCACAGGCAGCCCTTCCGTAGAAACAATGACATAATCACAGACTTGATCTTCATGTTAGGGGTTGGGGTGTGCCCTTGGTAACACAGCCTCAATTGGTCCTTAGGATTTGTGTGCTCTAAAGCCAAAGTATCACCTGCAGTTCAACCCCATGTCAGTAGTGCTAAGCAAGTTAGCATCATCACAGTGGATGGCCTTAGAATTCTATCAGATTCACTGATGTTCACAGCATGTTCTTTTATTATTGAACCATAAATGAATTATACTTCATGGAAGCTGATACAACAATTTCATCACAAGTTCAGTCTTTAAGTTGTCCATATACATGTTCCTATAGAATAACAACACCTAACTATATATCTGGAATGAAAAAGCCAATCAAGCAAGGGCAATCATCTCTCTCCTACAGCTTCTGGAATAACGTTTAACTCATTACACCATGGTATTACTACCAAAAAGGACCTAAAATTGACCTCAGAGAAATTATTTTAACAAACATCTTGCTCAGCTGGAGGGCAATTTTGTAAACATGAATTTGGACAGTTACTTTCTCTTAGATGCTGTTTTGGCCACCCTTACACATCCACAGAGATTGATTATGATGACAAAGTGACCTTCTGAGGCTTATATAACTCACACATCCAGACAGAGAGCAGGGTGCCTGGCTTATTCGGAAAGAGGGATGACAACTTTTGCTTGACTGGACATGGATACACGCAACTCCATTCTGACACTATCTACTCAGAGAAAGCATCAGATTCCAAGGTTAGGTTCATTCCTACTAGACTGCTCCATGGGCCCCACTTCAGATACCAGTCACAAGCCCAGGCTGTTACCTGTGCTTCTGACCTAAACAGCTACAAACTAGAGGATCCAATGACCCCTTTGGACTCAAGATGCCCACATCGGTCCACCTTATTTTCTTACTTCTGAAAGACTGGCTATAAACCAAGGTTCCCAAGACCTCTTCCTTGGGTTTGATTAATTTGTTAGAGTGGCTCACAGAACTTGGGAAACCCCGAGAATATGTTTCTTATAAGGATATAACTCAGGAAGAGTCAACATACGACATGCATAGGGCAAGTCATGTGGAAAGGGCTCTGAGTTTCCATGGCTCTCGGGTACACCACTCACCCCAATTGCCACATGCTCCCCAACCTGGAAGCTCTCCAAATTCAGTCCTTTGGGGTTTTGTGAAGATTTCATTACATAGTCATGGCTGATTAAGTCACTGACCACTGGTGATTGGTTCAACTTCCAGGCCTCTCTTCTGCCAGGAAGTACTGAAAGTTCCAACCCTCTAATTGCATGGTTGGTTCATCCAGCAACCCAGTCCTAAATTTAGGTGGAGTTCAAAAGTCACCTAATTAACATAACAGATGCCTTTGTTGCTCTCACCACTTAGGAAAATCCAAGGGTGTTAGGAGCTCTGTGACAGTAACTGGACAAAATCCAAACATACATCTCTTCTTCTAAATCACACTATCACAGAAGCCCCATGTAGTATCCATAATGCCCTGAGACAGAGGGTAGTGTGATGAACCTCCCCCTGTTTGAGCTACAGATGGTCTTATCAAATTCTATTCACAGACTACATTTTAGAAAATGCTACAAATTGACAACAAATTAAGCCTTTGGAAAGAATCATATTTTAATGAGTCTCTAAAGAATGGGAGGTGAAGCTGGAGAGACAATTCTGGATGTCTTGGAGTTTCCTTTCCTTCTTTTTTCAGGAAATTAGCAAGTAGTGGGTTCTGCTTATCTGAGTTAGCTCCCTGGAAAAATAGGCTGATACCAGTTCCAGAGCTTCATCCCCTCCTTTCTGAGATGTTTCATTGACCAGGGAGATCTTTTATTACATACTTGCTGGAAGTTGCCTGCCACCCTTTTTCTCTCAGGGGTGCTCTAAGTCAACTGTACCAATCTTTCCTTTTGTTATGTTTTAAGTTTTTATTTAAATTCTAGTTAGTTAACATATAGTACAATATTGGTTTCAGGAGTAGAATTCAGTGATTCATCACTTACATGTAACACCCAGTGCTCATCCCAACAAGTGCCCTCCTTAATATCCATCACTTCTTTCACCCATCTCCTCCCCACTTCTCTCCAGCAACCTTTTCAGGTTGTTCTCTATAGTTGAAAGTCTCTCATGGTTTGCCTCCCTCTCTCTCTTTTTTTTTTTTTTTATTACTTCCTTCCCCTATGTTGCAAATGGCAAGGTTTCATTCTTATTGATGGCTGAAAAATAGTCGTGTGTGTGTGTGTGTGTGTGTGTGTGTGTATTTCACATCTTCTTTACTCATTCATTGGTCGATGGACATTTTGGCTCTTTCCATAATCAGGCTATTTTGATTGTACCAATCTAAGCACAGTGTTCTATGGGAGGACAGCCCAGGGGATGATGTGCTTTATGCTTGAAATTTTCCCTCAATAATGCTTATTTTATATTCATACCATATAGTACCAGTGGTGGATATGTTTGCACTTAAAGGAAATCTTAACCAGAAGCTCACCTCTTCTGCTGAAAGAATGAAAAACCAGGAACTCCAAATGCCCAAATTATTTGAACAATTACCAAAGCTACCTATGACCTCTAATTACTAAACCTTATGAAATACTTTCCAGTTGTATCTTCATTAGCATCTCTGTAGACTCTAAGATCATCTATCAATTCTTCCATTCAAAAAACTCATTCTATGTTTGCTTCAATTTTTTTGACATTCTTTCATTTTTCTGTTTTTCTATTTTAATTCTCCTTGCCTAGATTTTCTCATTCTGTTCATTCTTTGTACACTGACACAAAGCAGCTAACTGGGCATCATCTCATTATAAACACCCTCACTGCTTCTCCTTGCTTTTATTCACTCGACAATATAGCCTTTTGATGATTACATTACATTACAGTGTATCTGTATCAACAATATTATTTTCACCCCTAAATAGCATAGATATTTCATTATTTAAAAGGTTTTTTTAATTTTTTTTAATGTTTTATTTATTTCTAGGAGAGAGAGAGAGAGAGAGAGAGAGAGACAGCATAAGCAGGGGAGGGTCAGAGAGAGAGGGAGTGACAGACTGTGAAACAGGCTCCAGGCTCTGAGCTGGCAGTCAGCACAGAGCCCGACGCAGGGCTCGAACCCATGAACCGCGAGATCATGACCTAAGTGAAAGTCGGACGCTTAACCGACTAAGCCACCCAGGCGCCCCGATATTTTTTTATTTAAATAACTGTAAGTATAGCATTGAAAAGCACTTTCTAAATAATGTTTTGCTATTTCAAAGAGTCCTAAGTCCCCCAAAAGTCTTGAATATATTGGGGGGATAATTTCCTGGAAGTGGAATCAACTGGTTTAAGGGGATGAGGATTTTCCATCTAGGTGGATATTGCCACACTGTCTTGCAAAGAAGTGAGGTGAGTAGTGCCTTATACCAGTCTCCTAAGTTACCTCTTTGCCTCCAGGGCTGGTTCCTCTAATCCAATATTCACAGTGCTGCAGGGTGACTATTTGACGTGTAGATCTGACCATGCCAGCCTTCAGCTCCTCATGGATTTTAGATTAAGGATCTACAACTCACCAAAGAAATAAAGAGCCCTATGTGCAAGGACTTCTACCTCCTTTTCCAATCCCATGCCCTGCCAGCTTGCTTTGTACTTGCTTCTTTGTCTGCCTGATACATCCTGTTCCAGTCCCTCAGCACTTCCTCTTCACCACCTTTTACCTTTTCCAATCCTTCAATGTTCACATGTGCATTTTCAGCATCTGAACAATTTTCAAAACATAAAAAAAGTCTATAATATTTTTGAATGCATGAATGAATGAGTCAAGATTACATCCCACCCACAAATTATTATAGCATCTTGATGCGCACATCTCTTTCAATGCACTGATAACATTTCATTTTAATCAGCCTGTCTTCTATACTAGTTTTATGGTGATGAGGACTGTACCTAGCACAAAACCAAGTGTCAGCTGAATAAATAAACGATGGAATGAGGTCCATTTCTTCTTCATTTACAGAGCAAAAATTCTGAGGCCCATGGATGTAATATGTCTTTCCTAGTGACATATACCTAATCTAAGTGGCAGAACCAGGCCTCGATGTCATATATACTAATTTTTATTTTAGAACTCATTCTAGTAAGTATGCTGCAACTTTAAATAATTGCATTTTGCTTTCTGTTTCACAGTGTTTTATTTCAAATAGAACTTGGACTAAACTTTGGAGGGTGTTCCCTCCCCTCCCCCCAGCCATAGCTCTGCTCTTGAATAAATAGTAAAGCCAGTGCCTGCACTATGTTCATTTAGCTTCAGTTACCTCGCCTATAATGTCTCTGCTTCACCTGCCTGGCTGCTTTATTGTGAAGGTTAAAAGAAACTGTAGGGGTGTGTCCTCAATGTGGGAAGCATTACATAAGTACTTTGTGATGATCGTTGCCTTACATAATCATATTCGCTAATTCCTTCATGCAAAAACTATTTCTGATCACACAAGCAAGCATCTGGGTTCTGCTGATTCCAGAGATACAATCACTGCTACGTTAATCATATTACATATGTGCCAACAGGAATTTCTATAAAGAACCTGTGACAAAGAAACAGGGGTTTGGGCTAATATATTTTAATCAAATTCAAAGTAAGAGCTACACAATTCTGATCGTGTCTACATTTCTCAGTGGTTGAGATATGTAAGCTCATCCCAGAGTTTGGGGAGGTGTGTCACAATTTATCGAATACCAGTAAACATTATACTCATAGTACCCAGAGTCTTCATCAAAAAGTGCTAAATTATCAACAGAGTATTTGACAAGTGGGAAAAAGTGTTTTAAATAACCTGAAATAGAAATTGAATGTAGACTCTAAAAGAAACAAAACAAAACAAAACAAAAAACAAAAGCCAAAACAAAAACAAACAACCTCTTAGAAAAAGAACAGGCTGGTGGTTGCTAATAACAGGAGGTGGGGGCTGGGGGAAATAGCTGGAGAAGGTCTGAGGGTATAAACTTCTAGTTATAAGAAGGATATGTCCTGGGGATATAATGCATGGCATGGTGACTATAGTTAACAATGCTGTATTGCATATTTGAAAGTTGCTAAGAGGGTAGATTTTAAAAGTTCTTACCTCAAAATTCCATGGATGTGTTAACTAACATGTGTCAGTCATTTCACATTATAGACACATATCAAATCATTACATTGTACAGTTTAAACTTATACAATGTTATATGTCAATTATATCTCTCAATAAAGCTGGAAAAATACTCTATGGTGGTTGAAAAAAACATACTATAATGTAATACATTGAGGTTTGATTCTAGTCCCTATTTTAATCTAACCAAACTCCTTTCCAAGACCCACAAGGCTTGGTTGAACGGTCTCTAGCTCACCAGGCTCCATCTTTGCTTTGGGGCAGTCTGATGTCTCCCTAAAAGTCAAACGGTCACAAATCAAATGTCAACTAGCAAGGTATTTCCTTATTACCTTATCTAAAGAAGCCTTACCCTAGTGACTTTCTCTGTTATACATATTTGCCTCTATTATTTCTATCATCATGTTCCTATAGCTACCGTTGATCTGATACATGTATCTGTTAATGCGTGGCTGGGCTCCCCCTACCTCATCTCATCCCTGCTCAGACATTGCCCAAGGAAAATGGGACCTATATCCTAGGTGCCTGCGAGGCAGTCAGTAAATATTTGTACAATGAGTGAGTTAGTGAGTAATCAAATGAAAGTTCAGAGCACAGTTACCATCTGGGATTTGAAAAAATTGTCAGAACATGCGGATGTGTTGTTATTGAAGATGGAATTTATTTTAACTGACATATTTGGCACCTCAAAACAGAGACTGAATAAGAAAAAGAGGCATTCACCCAAAACGGGCATTTCTCAAACAATTATAGTAGGCTATTTTTATCCTTTTTTCTAAGTTGAAGGAATATTTAGCACTCTGTACAATGTTTATTACTAAACATCAATTTCTACTCATGTATGTTTATGTGTTCATGAGGTGATGAGTTACAAAGACAGTATAATATATGGGATCGTGCAAATAAATTACATACCTGCTTTCATTCTCTTCAGAATCACGGCATATCTATTTACACACATACACACACATGTAAATATACATACATACATATATATATACAAATACACACATACATATACATATAATACATACATATATACATATATATATACACATATATATCTGGGTTCTCCTGAATATATGTGTGTGTGTATATATATATATATATATATATATATATGGAAATAATGTCAGTACTCCAGGCTAATTAATAGGTTAAAAACTAATAAACAAAAGTTAAAAACTTAAAGTAGGAAAAAGTAGAATAAGGGAAAGAAGGAGGAGATAAAAGGAAACAGGAAGAGAAAGAGAATGGGGAAAGGAAAAGGGCAGAGCAGAAAGAGAGAGACAGGAGAGAGGAAAGAGGAGAAAGAAAAGGAAAACTAGGAAAGGAAGTGGTGTGGTAAAGTAGTGGGGAGCCCGTGGATCCGGCCGAACAATGTGACAACGCAAATTCCAGAGCTTCCATTAGCACAAACATAAAGTGCGGCTAAAAGAACATTAGATTATTTTAATAAATGAACCTATATTCATACTAAGTTTCATATATTGTATTTGTCTTAAAATTTAAATCTGTTGGTAAAAAAATAATACTCAGATAGTATAATAAATATTTGGAGGGAAATCTTAGAATACCACAATTATATCTAGAAAACCTGAAGAAATTATATATATATATATATATATATATATATATATATATATATATATAACTTCATATATATATGAAAACTTTATTATTTTTTAATGTTTTATTTATTTCTGAGAAAGAGAGAGACAGACAGTGTGAGCAGGGGAGGGTCAGAGAGAGAAGGAGATACAGAATCTGTAACAGGCTCCAGGCTCCGAGCTAGCTGTCAGCACAGAGACCAACATGGGGCTCGAACCCACGAACCATGAGATCATGACCAGAGCTGAAGTCAGATGCTTCAGAAGTCTGATTGAGCCACCCAGGCACCCCATATACATGAAAACTTTAAAACTGGAAAAAACACATAAGTGAATGTGATTCTTATTTAGGAAAGATTTCTAAGTGTATGAACAATCAAGACAAGATAAAAGAGGGGCACATGAGTGGCTCATTCGGTTAAATGTCCGGCTTCAGCTCCGGTCATGATCTCATGGTTTGAGAATTTGAGTGCCCCACTGGGCACTATGCTGACAGCTTGGAGCCTGGAGCCTGGAGCCTGCTTTGGATTCTATGTCTCCCTCTGCCTCTGGCCCTCCCCGGCTCCTGCTCTGTCTCTCTCTCAAAAATAAGTAATAACAAATTAAAAAAAGATAAAAGATTATTTTATATAAGTAAATAAAAGATAAATTCATAAAGGTAAAAGACATTGTTGAAAGGCAAAAAGATTAAAAACAATATAAGTAAATAAAAGATAAATTCATAAAGGTGAAAGACATTGTTCAAAGGCAAAAAGATTAAAAACACATATTCTACAAATGTAACAACCAAATTATTAACATCATTACTATAGGGAATTCATTCAAATTAACTAGAATAAAAATAGGCTTCGAAGACTAGAGTCCAAAGCTATGGTAAGAGAAAATTTAGAAAAGGAACAATTATAACTAGTGAACATTTGACCAAAATATTAAATTTCAATAGGAATTACAGAAATACAAATTAAAACAATGGAACATCAAAATAATGTTGGCAAGTACACAGAGGCACTCAACATGGACTTGCAAATTTATAAACTTTTGAAACCTTGTGCTAATGGCTTTACGAAACTTAAAAAGTATGTCCTTTATTTTGAGTAATTTCCATTCTGGAACACTTCATATGTAAATGTTTACAAAATTAAAAATAATACAGATAATGCACTGCTAATGGTTCAAGTATAGAATACTCATACAATAGAGTATTATACTTGTAGAAAATTTTTATGATTTTTTGGAAATAGCAAATGAATTTATAGAGTATAATTCTAACTTAATTTTTAAAAGTATAGAAAAACAAGGGAGTAAAGACTGAAAAAATAAATGTGAAACTTTTTCAAACAATGGGTTATTTAAGCAATTGCCTTAATTATTTTTATTTTTTTCTTGATAATTTTAATCATTGCGACTTTTTTCCTAAATGAGTATATTTCATTTTTATAATATGAAGAAGACAAATGGTTCAGAGATACAAATAACCAGGATAAACATGAAAAGCAAATGTGTTATTTTAACATATGAGAAATAGTGTTTCTTTCCAAAGATGTAATTTCAAGCTTTTATAACATGTTAAAAAGTTATTCATTTTTTTCACAATATTTCGTTCTTATCTAAACTCTCTTAGTGAACAGTGAATTTCTACAGAGATGCACTGTTTCTTTATTTTCTATTTTTTTAAATATTGGTGTCAGTTTTTAAATGCATTAAGCCTTTGTGACTCCCATAATAGTTTGGGTAATGACAAATGAGTACACTGTGTCAATTAAATTTTTGGCGGCTATTGTTAGTGGGATATTATGTTGTGGACCACTTCTGATTCATCAAATATTGTGAAAATTAATAAAAGGAAACTTTATTTAACATGGAGCCGGGAAGATGGTAAGGCGGAGTGCTCACCCCATAAGACTTGTCTGTTGCATACTCAAGAATTGAGGCACTTTGCATATAGATACTACTTTGGCTAGTAGTTTGCTCTGGCAGCAGATAGAACAATGGTTTCCTTTTCCACCAGCAACAGCCCAGCCAGTGACAGACTGCCCCAACTCAGCCAATGAAAAGGCACTATACTTCAAACTCTGTTTATGTATAACTCTCCTCCCAACTTCCTCCTCTCCTTTGTTCTCCGGACTTGCCTATGGTTTTGCATCAGCTTGCTTGTCCTAGACTGCAATTCTACACTGGTCCCAAAAAAGCCATTTTTTCCAGTAAAACAACTGGCAATTTTGTTGTTCAGGTTAACAGCATAAACAACAAATAATAAATACACCCGCGTTGCAAAGAAATATTTTAGAAAAAATATACAAATAGATATAATTCAAAAGTGAGGGGCGCCTGGGTGGCTTAGTCGGTTGAGTGTTCGACTTTCGCTTAGGTCATGATCTCGCAGTTTGTGGGTTCGAACCCCGTGTCGGGTTCTGTGCTGACTGCCAGCTCAGAGCCTGGAGCCTGTTTCACTCTGTGACTCCCTCTCTCTCTGACCCTCCCCTGCTCACGCTGTCTCTCTCTCCTAGAAATAAATAAAACATAAAAAAAATTAAAAAAAAACCAAATAGATATAATTCAAAAGTGAATATATACACCTGTCTCAATGATTGTCTACAAATTTTTTCTTTAGTATTCAAACTATAAGACTTCACTAAGTAGCAATTTATTATAGTCTGTCTCCCTCTTAATTTACTGAAATAAAACAAAATATTTCCAAGCCTCTTGATGAAACTATGTCCTGTGAAAACTGATAATGAACTTTTTTTTCTGATCATATATGACTCCATATATATATTTTGATTACATTAATGGAAGTTTATTACTTTTTTTCTGCTTTTCCTCACTAACTATAAAGGGAAAGATTAAAGTAAGTTGTTCTTTATTAATAATTCAGTGAATTTTTCAGTTCACTGATGTCAGGCAGCTGAGTGACCTGAAAATGAACCTTTCTAGAAGCATACAGCTAGGCTTAAAAAATCATGGCTTTCACATGTCTTTGTGAGGAATGTACTTCTAGTTGTCTAATTATTTCTATTTAGATGTCCAGGCAATTAGGAAGAAAACTCGTATTCTTTGGTAAGTATATCCAATTTTACTTTTTACCAATAAATAGCAAAAAAAAAAAAAAAATTCCAAAACCCCAAACCCCCAAAACTGCCAAACAAATGAAAAAAAAAATGCATTCCTCCCATATGGAAATACACTTTATAAATGAAATTTATTTAATATTTAAATGAAATATTACAAGAATTATAACTCAGTAGATGTATTCAACTTAAATTTGCATTTCAGAGAAAACTTCATGATAATTACATTAGGGGGGAAAAGCAGGTCAGTTTATCAAGAAGAGTGAAAATCTCACACAATAGCAACAGCTCAAGCTCAGAGGTACTGAATGGGACTCTATAACCACAGAATGATTGTTTTGACACATTCAGCTGTTTAATATCATGCCTCACTGCCCCTTTCTGGTTGATGATTTTCCTTTGTAGGATATGACAGGCCTAAATGAATTTTCACCCTTGTGAATTAAAACCCTCTCATTCATTTATGTTGACCAAAATCCCTTATGCTCTAAGCAAATGTGTCTTTTTCTTCTTTCAATTATCTGAAGGTATATACAATTATGTGTATCTGAAATCCTTAGAGCTATAAGAAGAAACTGTTAAATGAAGATGTAAGAAGAAATAGGAAAGTTATAAATATTTAATCATTAACTTTTTTATTGACATCACAGTAAAAAAGATAAATAAGCAGTTTAAGGTTAAAATATGTTTCCAAATGAGCACTCTTTTATACCTGGCTTCACAACTAAAATTTCCTTTGGAGATAAGCAAGTTATAGACATGAGTGAATAGCAAACATTATTATTTCTGAGCCAGGGAATAATGGAAGTGCGTTTTTAAGTATTAACTCATGTAGTCCTCATCACACCTTTTATGAGGAATTAGTGCATGATTCATATTCCATTGAATTTCACCTAATGGCATTCCTCAGGTGCAACAGAATGAGCTCAGGATCATCAGATTACAGCATACCAACAACACTAAAATTATTTATTCCTATTTATCCTTATACCCCCACTTAGAGTTAAGATTCTAATGTGTTTAGTCTATATCTTTTGGGGGGAAATTTGAAAAAGGTTTATTTTTGTACATCTATTGTTCATTCTCATCAATGTTATGCTCTAGAATTCATTGTTTCTAAGTTTTCTCATTAACACTACCTTTAAATTCTGCCCATGTTGCTATGGGTGCCCTGAATTTATTGTGTCTAACTGTTGCAGAGTACTCAGATGTACAACTGCTGCATTTTACCTCTTCACTCCCAAAACAACAATTTAGAATGCCTCTTATTTCTACCAGCAAAACTAATGTTTCAATACTTGTTCCATTTTACCCCTTTGTTGGAAATTTCCCAGTACATGTCCCCTGCTGCATGTTCCCTTATGCTATGTACCTGTGTGAAAATATCTTGGGGATATCTGTGTGTATACACACACACACATACACGTGCATATATATACATACACACACAGGGATATATATGTATGTATGTATATACACACAATTACATGTGTCATATATACATACACACACATTTACATGTGTCCTATACACACACACACACACACACACACACACACGAGCATAAGACTGAGTTCAAAGCATGTACATGTGTATAACTAGATTATGTTCTGCTGCCTTTGCTTTCTAGATTGGCCTGCATTGGCTCTCCCACCCTAGCACCAAGGAATTTGTGTTCCTCTATCTTCATATCACTTTGATTTTAAGCACCATGTAGCTCTATTATTTCAGACTTTGTACTTCTACCTAAAAGGCACAAAACTTTGGGGTCCATCAGGTTGAAGATGAGAAACTAGAGGTAAAGATGTATTAAGTAACTGCCCAAGGTCAAACCCAGGTGGACTGGCTCCAAAGCCCACACTCGAAGTCACTATTCTGTACGTCCACCCTAGACGGGAGAGATAATAAGGCACCAGGAATTGTGGGAATGTAGAGAGCACAGGTGCTGTCTTATGACATGATGACATGTAAATATAATAAACACAAACAATAACTGGAAGTGTGGCAAATAAAACTCATGAGGGTGCTGAATTGACTCAAAAGCTACATTATATAATCCAATCTATATAATGATTTCGTCACCAATAGAATCATTTCTAAACTGGCTTTCAGTAGCTCTAGCCAATGGTTAATGCTAGAGTCCACCTTATTTTTTCACAATGGGAAATGTCCATTAAGCATCAGTTACAGCGATAGCTCCTGAGAGCCATTTTATTTGCCCTGGCTGAGTCATAATGGAAATTTTCAAATGTATGTTTCAAGTCATGGGTGAGAATAGATAGATACATGAAACACTACGAAGACGACACAAAAATCTTCCCCCAAATGTTCTACTGTTTGCTGGTCAGTCTACTCCAGAGCTCACACAGCCTATACCAGATAGAAATAATCATTTGTTGTGATTATTGTCAGGAAAAAGTTTTCTATTTCTCTAATGATTTAAACAAGATGCTAGTTTTAGAAGAGAACAAGGCATTTAGAAAAAATTGGGGGTTTCTCCTTAAGTTTTATGCCTTGAAGAAAGATCCTAAAGTTTCAAAAAGAAGACATCCTCTAACACTGCCATCTGATGCATCCATTCTTTAGCACAGAGCAATCTGATTCGCACGGCCGCCATTCCAAAGCAAATGCACTTATGGAAAGGCTCCTATGAGTTTAGTATTCACCAATGACCTTCTACTTATGAAATTTAGTAACTGTTTCTTAGTTCTCATCTAAACTTAATTCTCAACTGAATTTGACCACATTCTCCATAGTTGGCTAAGGTCATCTCTCTTCTTATTCACTTCCTACTTTTATCTTGTCTTTGATGTAAACTTTTATTGACGTGTATGCTTACAGAAAGTTAGAGTTTAATAGATTTTTACAAAGTGAACACACCTGAGCCCAGTGGACTTCATTCCACAGTGGAATACACTTTTATAAGATAAAAAAAAACAAAAAAAAAGGACATCATCAGTAAATCTGAAGCCCCTTTCCAGACTCTTTTCTCATCATTAATAGCCTTCCTCCACAGAAACAAGCACTGTCCTGACTTCTCTTAAGTTTGTCTTTTTTGAACTTTAAGGGACCATACATAGTGCCCCTGTGTTTGACTTCTTTGGAACAAAATTATGTTAGCAAGATATGCAGATCACAAAATGGTAGCTACCATTAAAAGTAAATCATCATGATAATAAGATTAGCTGTTATATTGGTAATGTCTAGTAGAACACATACCATAGAGAAGACATTCAAAAGTGTTCATTATTTTCCATTGCATAATTGCCAAGTTATACCTAAAGTTATTCAAATCAAACAATTCATTTAGCTTTAGTTTTCAATCAGGAGAAGCTCTCTTCCTCAAAAAAACCTTTCCTTACTCACCTTCAAGCACTCTGTTTCATAAATTTTCCAAATGAGAAGTAGTAAAAATGTTAATAAAGATTTCTAGGTATAAAAATGAAATGTAGTATTAATGAGGCGTGGAGCAATTCACTGAGCCAAATATATTTTTAGACCAAACTATTTATTCTTCACCATTACAACTATGTTTAATATTTTCCTTTTCTTTACTTTGGTCCTATGCTAGGGAACACTCCACAGGAGCTAGGAAAATCCCCAATTGTTTACTGGGCTAGTGCAACTCTCATCCTAGCAGTTGAAAATGATATGAGAAGAAGCTTAAAATCCATCCTCCAATTTTGCCTCTTACTTCTACTTAGTCAACCATACGGCAACCATATGAAAAATAGCCTTAATGTTTGCAAACATGTGGTGAGCTGGCAGAAAATTAATACCTGAAGGAATTATCTATCTGTTATTAATGCTTTAAAAATACCACCAAAACCCCATTTAGGTGGTCAGAAGGCTTGTTTCTTCCAACACAACTTTCAAAGATGCCAAAATCAACTAACCTGACTGAGCTTAATGGAATAAGACCATGAGTATACTTCAACGGAGAAGGCTCGTTGGCATTTTCTATTTAGAATTCGTAATCAAAAACCAGAACAAACAGGGTCTCTCTCTCTCTCTCTCTCTCTCTCTCTCTATATATATATATATATATATATATAATACTGATAATAAGATTAGCTGTTATATTGGTAATGTCTAGTAGAACACATACCATAGAGAAGACATTCAAAAGTGTTCATTATTTTCCATTGCATAATTGCCAAGTTATATACATATATATAGAGTTATATATATTATATATTATTATATAGTATATAGTATTATATATATATTATATATATAATACACTATAGTATATATATTATATTATATATATAATATATATAATGAGTATTTATATACAGAGAGATCTATATATAGAGAGATATCTCTAGAGAGAAAGACAGAGATGTATATATATATATATATATATATGCCTTTATATATGTGTGTATAATATACACATGTACATACAACCACACATATACAAAATTTGTCCATTTTAGTGATGATTATAATTTATAGTCCACAACATAAAATGTGTCTATAAAGTAGTACAAACCAGAACAGAGTCTTCTAGATCATTTATAATTCTTAAAATGTTCTACTGTTTATTGAACTTAATTAATTCATTCTTCAGTAAATGTTTAATGAGTATTTAGTATGGGCCAGACATGCTAGAAGGCCAGAAAAGATAAATTAATCACCTTCAAGGAGCTCTTAAACTAGCTGTACGTCAATACATAGAAAGTAATCAAGTATTAAGCAATGTGATGCACTACTGAAGCAGTGCATGAGTAGTCATATTAGTAGTAGGAGTAACAGTCATTCAAATAGTAGTCATGAGAGGGAACAAGGGAAATGTGGCCTTTGGAGACACATCCCTTGGTCAAATTCTACTTCTGCCATTTTCTGGCATGGGACGTTGAGAAAGTTTTTAAGTCTCTCTGTGCTTCAGTTTACATTTTTTTTTTTTTTTACAACAGAGATGATAACAGTAACTATTAAATGAGTTGTTACACACAAAGTTCATTAGGAAGAATGTTTGACATACAGCAAGCACTTAAACTATTCATTAGCATCAGTACATTAAAACACTGCCTAGGACTTTGTGGATTCAGATACTGCACTAGATACGTTGTAAACATTATCTCATTTTACCCTTGTAAACCTGTGAGTTTAGTATGCTTACTCTGATTCAATAGAGGAAGAAATTCAGGCTCAAATATATCAGTGACTGGTCAAGGTCATACAATGAGTAATTTGGAGAATTGGAATCCAATCCAAATTCTGCTGGTTTTTCATATCCTGAACCAAATTCTGCTGGTTTTTCATATCCTGGGCTTTGACAGCACAGAAGATGGGGCAACAGATGTTTTCTTTGGTGTCTGCAAAGGACGTACTGGAGGTGGGTCATTTAGTTTGGACACTGAAGCCCAAATATGCATGAGCTGGCATTATTAAAGCAGAGAATTTAATTCCAGGCTCAAGGCATAGCATGGTAAAGACATTAATCCATGGAAAAGCTTGGCAGTTTCAGTAAAGAGGGAAAAGTTATATGTCACTGGTGTTAGGAGAAATAGAGCATGAAAGTTACAGTGGCAGATCATACAAGAGTTTCAGTGAAAATCTAGACTTGGCTAATCCCAACTTCTATGAAATTAATGGGGCCCAACTCTGAAACGGTTGTGACCAACTTTTGAGCTTCCTCTAGATAAGCTGTTCAGGCTAATACTAACAGATTAAGCATTTGCACATCTTCAAAGTGACACTACTACCCGAGCATGTGATTTAAACCAATCTTCTTCCCCTACCTCAGTCCATTTCACATGGCATCAGATTCCCCAAAGGGTGAGCCAAGGGTTTACTGTTATCTGAAGGCAAAGTCAAATTTTGATAATGACATGAGAATCTAGTACAGCAAAGAATGCACATGTAACGCTGCAGAATAATTCAAGAACTTTTTTCTTTCCTACACAAAAAGAACATATACTGCCTGAAATGCAGTTACACTGATTTTACACTAAGAATATCATTAGCTTGACCTCTGGGGCTCCTGGGAGGGCTCAGTCGGTTGAGCATCTGACTCTTGATTTCGGGCCAGGTCATGATCTCAAGGTTCATGAGATTGAGCCTCATTGGGCTCTGTGCTGGTAGTGTGGGGAAGTGCTTGGGATTCTCTCCTTCCCTTTCTCTGTGCCTCTCCATGGATCACGTGTGCACTCTCTTTCTTTCTCAAAATAAATAAAATAGGGTTGCCTGAGTGTGTCAGGTAAACATCTGACTCTTGGTTTCATCTCAGGTCATGATCTCTTGATTTTTTTTAGGGGGTGGGGGGTTTGAGCCTCTCATTGCGCTCTCTGCTTGGGATTCTCTCTCCTTCTGTCTGCTCCTTCTGACTTTCACAGTCTCTGTCTCTGTCTCTCTCAAAATAAAAATAAAAAACGTTTAAAATAATTAATTAAATTTTAAAAAGAATATCATTAGGTTGACCTCTGATTTGTTATTTTTCTACCTGCAGTTGCAATAAGGATTTCTGTTTTCACGATTGTAATTTAATAGCTTAAATGATTACATTAAACATTTTCTTGTTTTCTATTATTCTTTGACTGTCTACCATCACGTAATGGAGATATTAGTGATTTTATGCATGTTAATTTCTCCTATCACACACTATGGTAGACTACTAGCCTTGGAATAATTTCAGTTTGTTTGCTTTATATGAAGCTACCTCTTAAACCACATAGCATAGCCATATTATTTTCTTTTTTTCTTTTACAACTCATTTACTGAGCATTCCTATACGTAACTTTATGAAGTAGATTTTGTATTTTAGATTCTTTGCTTTCCTCTTTTTCTTCCTTTATTCTTGATTTTTATAAAGCTATGAATTAATCATTTTATAATAATAGTAAAGTATTTGTAATATTCATTTTTGAATGCACACATGTGGATGGGAGCATAAAGTTAAATGGAAGGTGACATCAGATTTTTTAAAATTAGAATTCTAGAGACACATGGAGATCGGTGCCTTTTCTTTACACTTTAAATGGGCTGTTTTATATTGGAGATAATAGGAGTAGTCAGTTACCACCAAACAAATGTACAGTAACATACAAAGAGCTCTTCAAAGATAATGCACTGGTAGTTTTTAAATGTTGCTTCTACAAGTACTGTAAGTTACATATGAATATTGAGGGGAGAAGACAGTAGCAACTACCTGATAATAATTTGTGCTCTTATGGAGCTAAACACCATCTGGTGAACATTCTTAATATTTCCTCCTCAAACACCTTAATAAGCTGTACTACTGACATACCATATGTCTCTCCTGGATAGTAATAACCGTATAAAGAGGCAAAACCAAAACCTAGCTGACATGTATACTAACAAGGCATACTAAAATCACATTTGTGCCATAGCGTGGATAATGCGCTTTGACTTTGCAGGAGTTCGGTTTGCTGGTTCTTAAATACATTAGATCTCCATTATAACCCAGTTTGTTGCAGACAGATCCACATGTGATACCGATCACATCATGTCTGCCGAAACCTAACCACCAGAGAGTAAACGTAAAGTGAATACACGGTAATATTATCGAATTATATGGATTTTTGTCCTAAAATAAATTTTATGAATTTCTGGAGTATTTTTAATACTAAAAAAGTGATCTACTTTGGAGAACTACGTTAGTTGACTGTTTTTATATTTTCAAAAAAGACCAAAATCACAAACACAATCACCAGATCCTTTCCCAAATTAGATTGTGAGCCTCACAAGATAGGGAATCATTGATGTACCCTCAACGCTGAACAGTGCTTAGCAAACAGTAGGTGTGCAATGAAATTTATTCAGTGAATGAGTAAATCTGTACCCTAATATCTCAATTAATCAATATCACTTTATTTTTCAAATTCTCCTTTTGTTTCATTTTACGAGCCTCAGAGTAGAAATGTTAGGAATAAGCAACTCAAGTATTTAATATGACCCCAATTGTTCTTTCATTAGTTCAATAACTGTTGAGTTTCTACTCTGAGTCAAGCATCGTGCTCAGTGCTGTGGGGGAAAAAGATTCTACTCCTCCCTATTCCATTCCCAATGAGCACAGTGTAAATGCAGGATTGGGATCAAAATAAATAGTGCAAAAATCCATTCAATAATTTTAATGGCAGCACTCCCGGATGACATACTGTGTCTTAAATAATCACTTTTTCTTGATCACTCTCTCAACTGCTCACTATACAGGCACGTTAGGAAGTAAGATTTAGGTAAGCGACCACTCAAGAACTGACAAGATTAAGATGATGATATCATGATACTTCGATTGCTGTTTCCTCTATGAAGGGATGGAGAAACGAAATTAAAATAGTTGAATAGAGAAACCAAACTTAATTAATTAGCAGCAGTACACTAGCTGGACGTAAGAGGTAGCCCAGAAGAATTTCTGTTCCAAAAAGTAAGAAATTATTCAAAGATCAGCAGGTGGACATAGCAACAAGACAAATAAGAACTCAAATACCTTAGAAACATCCAGGAAATGCTGTTATTTTCTTTTTTCTTACAAAGAATAAACAGTCTATCTGAAAACTGAAAGTATTCAGATTTGAATCCTCAGTGTGAATAAGGATTGAAATATGAGTACTTGCAATATGAGGAGAATTTTAAGGGATGGACAGACTAGAATAAAATACTCTGCCTTTGTTCAATTCTACATTTTAATGCTAAATGGCTCTTCTGTGTGCCATGATTCCCAGTGTCATATCAGTTTGAAAACCACTGTGTGAACAGATGGAATGCTGCAGTGACACTTGCAGGTATATGTTGAAAAAAAAAAAAAAACAACACAGGGAAATCATTGCACAAAGTAAGATGCAAGAATTCAGAATTCTAATATCACAGATCATTTTCCACCATGCAAGAGTAAACTCTGAAAAAGTGTGTTTAAATTTTAAATGAAGAAGTTCAGTTAATTGCAAAGCTGGCTTATATCACATGCCCTAAGAGGCGAAGCAAAGTTATGAAACTGACTCAGTGTTCTGAACTTAATTTTATTTTTCCTCTTTATCAGTAAACCAGGATTTGGACCCTGGAAAGGTACTTTCAGAAGAGAAAGGATAGGATTTGTAGAATGAATGGCTCATTTCATTCAACAGTGACATCTGCTGTCCATTCACTAGACTTACCAAGCCTCCCACGTAAACGTGATATCTGAGGGGTTAGGGAGAATTTTGCAAGTATGTAGGTAATTCAGTCAAGTATCTAACACAGGGAAGTACTCAGAAATGATGAAGAACACCCCCTCACCCCGCAGAAATCTTCTGATGACGTCAGGCTTCAGTACTTCCTTGCAAAAGAATGTAGATTATTTTTTAACTCATTATTATTTGAAATTATATTTCAGATACAATCATGTTAAGGAACAAAACTGAAATGAAACTGTATTTTCTGAAAAGGTAGAGCTGGAAGCATACAGAGTACATTTAAATACTGCTATCACTGAAACGTGCGAAGATTTGTACATTTCCACAGTAGCACCTTAGTTCTAAATCATCTTACTTCTCTTTGAAACAAGAAGGGAAAAAACAAAAATATAAACTATACACAGTATTTTCAGCAAAAGCATGAGACAGAGAAAGACCCCTAACTCCAACAAATCACAGAACGTTCTGTCACAAACAATCCTGAACTGAGTAAGAAGGACCCTAGGGAAGTCAGGCTCAGGTAGAAGAAATAATTGAGAGGATGAGGGATCTCGCCGTGGTAGATCACTAGAAATCCGCAAGCAAATCTGTGAACCCAGAGGAGAAGGTCCCCATCAGTGTCAAAAATGCTGAGCAGAGAAGAGCTAACAGGAGTCCTCAGGGAAGTGGAAACAGAATAATGAACAAAATGCTCAATGGTAAATCTCAGAAAACACATAAAAATATAACTTCTAACACTGAGTAAGTCATTCTTGGGGGGTGGGTGGGTTGTATCGCCTGTGGCAGGGAAGCAGGGAATAGAAAAGGACAAACTGGAAATGAAAACTGCTCTGAACCAGTTTGGGATCCAGGAATTAGATAGAAGAGCAGTGGCTCTATAATATCCCCAAATATGAGGCAACAGTTTCTCCTTGCAGCAAACAATGGTGGAACCCTTGAGCTACAGAGCTTGCACAAATTCTAAAACTGGTTTCCCACTTTCTACAAGAAACTTTTGCTGTTAGCTAGTCAAGGAAATCCAACATTCCTAAATGTGGAACAATAAAGGAATTTGCTCACCCTCCATGAAAAATACCCTAAGAACAAAGAAAAGAACATATCCACTCCCTTAGTCATCAGAAACATTTTGCTATAAGACAGATGAGAAAGTCTAATGAACAGTCATATATGGCGATATAAATGTTAACAATGCAAAACATATAAAGAGACCATGAAGTGAAATACAAGACCTTAGGGAAGAGATAGCCAGTGAGTGAAATTGAAACTAGGAGGGCTCATGGAAGAAATGGGATTAAAGATGAAATCATTTTAGAATAACTAAATTACAAAGAAAAAAAGAAAGACTGGACCCCAAAGAAAGTAAAGTCATAAAGAAATAGTGAAGGAAGAAAACAAAGTGAATCTTTTTCATCCCTCCAAAAAAGAAGAAATATATTAGAATTAGAAAAAAAATTGTATGTGTTGGGCCAAAGTATATAATAAATACTATGTATGATATTAAATATTATATTATAATATATTAAATATATACATACAATCTTACATTAAATGTTAAATATATTAAAGTATTGTGATATATTAAATATTATATATTAAGAGAATGTTCAACTCCAAGATAAATCCTTGTATAATACTTGGACTTTCATGATTAAGAAAGCATTATTTGGGAGGTTCAATACAAAGAGCAAGTCACTCATAAGAAAAGAAAATCAGTGGAATATCAGAGTTTTCCACAGCAAAAGTTGATACCAGAATATGGGAGGAACTATCTCCAGATTAATCAAGGAGAGAAGAAAGTCAATGGCTTTTTCTTTATCCCCCCAATATACCCATCAACTAATACAGCTTACAGTTATCATCACCCACAAATTCAGGGAATATTGTTTATAGTAAGATCTTGTAGAGGAATAAAATACACCACCCAAAATGTCGCTCCTTGGCATGTAGATTATTTCCATCTGATTCTTTTTAAGACACATAAGACTCAAGTTTTCCTTTTGGCCTTCCCTGCTAATTGGCAAAAAGTATTTAGATACAAGACCTTCTCCAAAGACGGAATGATCACCATCCATTATAGTGAATCAGGTGTGGTTGACAGGGAGGAAGTTAGCAAGCCCTATTTGATCAAAGTCCTCTTTATGCCCATCATTTCTGCATTGTCCAGCAAATACCTGTTTGCCAAGTGTTTATTCCTTCCACTCCTCTTGTGAACTGCCATTTTTCCCTTTGAAGATGCAGACTTACTAGCCCCTGCTCCTTAGTCCAGGATGACATATATTCCTCATTTTGCCTGCCTTGGGAATCTCTTATGTTTATGTGGATTCCCCATACCTATGTAGTTAAATGTGAATTAATTGTAAATTAATATGCCTCATGTCAATTTAATTTTTAGAAAAGTCAGAAGAATGCTGAAGGATAAATTAAAATTTTCCACTCCCCAACA
Source organism: Proteles cristata cristata (assembly GCA_017311185.1). NCBI lineage: Eukaryota > Metazoa > Chordata > Mammalia > Carnivora > Hyaenidae > Proteles > Proteles cristata. The sequence continues at coordinate 441,337 of JAESUZ010001011.1, read as the reverse complement.
ATCTTCTTGAGGAAGCTGCTGGAGAAGAAACTCAGCCAACTTAATGCTGATTGGGAGAAATACTGTCATGAAGAACAGGAGTGTGGAATGCGTTCATCTGTAGATTTAAGGGAAAAATGGTGTGGAAAATGTAAAACCGCTTTTATTGACAGTTCTGACAATGTAAAAATGATCCAATTTTAAGCATTAGAGAGAGAGAGAGAAAGGGGGAGGGAGGGAAGGAAAGAAAGAGAGAAAGCACATACTTACAACTATGTAGAATTAGCTCCCTGGCTGTCTCATATATTACAACTGAGAGTAATAGACTATTTTTAAAGCTCACAATTCACCCCAATTATATGAACACTAAAGAAAGTTTTAATAAATGTTCCGTTACAAAAACTGAATAGAATAGGAATCATAGGGAAATTAAGAAATAGCACTTAACCTAATTTTTTTTGCCATTCCTAGTGAAGAGCCATTAGATACTGTCTAAAGAAATGGGGAGGAGCGCCTGGGTGGCTTAGGCTGTTAAGCATCTAACTCTTGATTTCATCTCAGGTCATGATCTCAGGGTTCATTAGTTCCATCCTGTGTCTGCTTCTGTGCTGGTAGAGTAGAGCCTACTTAGGATTCTCTCTCTTCCTCTCTCTCTGCCCCTTTCTCACTTAAACTTGCTCTCTCTCCCTCTCAAAATAAATAAACACATAAATTAAAAAATTAAATCGTGAACATTTTAGATAACAGTAAAATTGCAAATGTAATGGCTAGAAGAATGTATCTGCCCTATTAACAAAAATAAATGAGTATTTATTTTTAAAAATATTTTCTTAAAAAAATTTTTTTAAATGTTTTATTTACTTCTAGGAGAGAGAGAGAGAGAGCGTGAGCAGGGGAGGGTCAGAGAGAGAGGGAGTCACAGACAGGGCTCCAGGCTGGCAGTCAGCACAGCCCGCCCGCGGGGAACCCACGAAACGAGATCATGACCTGAGCGAAAGTCGGACGCTTAACCGACTAAGCCACCCAGGCGCCCCTCTTTTTAAAAAAATTTTTAAAGGTTTATTTACTTTTGAGAGAGACAGAGAGTGTGAGCTGCGGAGTGTCAGAGAGAGGGAGACAGAATCCGAAGCAGGCTCCAGGCTCTGAGCTGTCAGCACAGAGCCTGATGCGGGGCTCGAACTCACAAACTGTGAGATCATGACCTGCGCTACAGTCGGCTGCTTAACCGACTGAGCTGAAATATTAAAAATATTTTCTAATAATATTAGAAAGCAATACTCAATGTAATAATTTTTATAAGAAATTTAAAAAAAATCAAAAAAATTTAAGAAGAGTCAATAGATATAAATACAGAAAATGCAAACAAATGAATTATCAGACTATTTTTATAGTCAGTAAATATTCTGTTCCTTGATTGTGTTTTTATTGCTTTGTAAAATTTGGTAATTTAAATTTAATCGTTTGTTTATTCTTTTTCTGATAATTCTAATCTGTTTCTTGTTATTTTGCTGTTTTCCTCATAACATCTATTTTCCTTGAGTGTTTTGTCGTTGTTGGTTTTGTTTTGTTGTGTCTTTTGATTGAGAAAAAAACCCAAGAAATATCAGTACAGGCTGCCTCTCCAAATTCTGACTACATTCATAATTCTCCCACTTTTGTTTACTTTCCAGAGACCTCAGTTAGTTGTTTATTGTAGTTGAAGTCAATGTGAAGGACGGGCTATAGAGAGCTTACTCTACATAGAGAACCAGAAAGCCACCTTTTTTAGAAGTTATTTCCCACTTGTAACTTGTGGGAAGAAATGCAGATTTGGAGACATAAATCTTCCATGACATGGGGAAAATCATTTAGCAATATAAAGCTCTATTTCAGCTAATACAGAAGAGATATGGTTGAGAGAACAAGAAAGTTGACAGTAAAGAACTCACATGGAAAAGCATCTCGGCAGATAATATAATCCATTCTACTCCCAAGAGGAGAAATTTTGTAGTAGTGAAACTGCAAACAGGTATCACTTTCACCTCAGTTAATCCACAAAAATTGAGTCAGCAACATCTTGTGGTCAACCATATTAAAAGTAGCTGATAGATGGAATGCCATTAACAGAATGAGTAGTTATCCATCACTCAGTAAAACTTCATCCATCACCCTTATACCAAATCCAATTCTATCTTATACCAGGCACACATACTACATTGAAAACTGTCAACTTCTTATGATATAAAGTTTTCTTCCATGACAATGTGATCATATTCAAAGAAAGAATACAGAGAGTTCATGGATAGCCAGTAAAAAAAAAAGTTACAGTAATACAATAATAAATATACTACATACCAAATTAATAAAATACATCACATAATATAATGCTTATGTTACTGACATAATCTGATATTAAGGTATTCTGTTAAGTAAATTCTGTTAAGGTATTCTGTTATAAAAATGATTGTATAATTTCATGCCAGATTACACATTTTCAAGTGAAATAAATAACAAAGGATAAAAGAATCTTACACATAAATTGACTTTAATCATGGTCTTTGTTACAAACATACATAATTACTAATGAAGTACAGATTATTGGTTTTTGAAGCATATCATAAAATAGATATCCCTAGGGGTCCCTGGCTGGTGCAGTCTGTTAAGCACCCTACTTTTGATTGCAAGTTCATGGTTAGTGGGATCAAGCCCCACACTGGGCTCTGCACTGACAGTGTGGAGCCTGCTTGGGATACTCTCTCTCATGCTCTCACACACACTCTCTCTCCCTATCCCTCTCTCCCCCTCCATCCCTTCCTTGCTCATGAACTCAGTCTCTCTCAAAATAAATTTTAAAAAAGTAAAATAGATATTCCTAAATAACAGATGAACAATTCAACTAATCATTCTCAAATAGAAGCCTGAGATTCTTAATCTTTATTAGTGAATGACATGATTATTTATCAATTACGCAGCTCACTGTTTGCAATGTCCCCATAAAGAATTCCACACATTTTTTGTTAGAGATATCTTTGGATGAGTCATGTAATTTTTAAATATAGAATTATTTTATGTGGCTACAGCTTTAAAGAAGATGCTGATTCATTCTGTGCCTATAATTCAGATCCATAAGATGTGACCAATAATTCACCATAAAGCAACCCACTGTTTCTTTTAAATCATATGTCATGTACACACACATATACATACAAAAAGTTAAAAGTGAGGAAAATCTTAAGTGAGATGAAATACACAGCCTGTGGTGAAGAAATATATATATACATATACATACAGCCAAGATTTCCTACAGTCATACATTTTTTTCATAAATTTCCACCTCAAGTAAATGGGAATTTTCACTTTTGTAATATATTGCATATTAAAAATGAACTGTGTTTTTATTGATTTTGAAAGCAACACTTCCAAGTATGAAAGTAATAGCTTTTTGATTGATTCAGTCAGGATGAGTTAGACATTGAGAAGAAAGGGAGAATTAATCAGAAAGCGTTGATATAGGACCTGTTCTTGGTATAGATTTCCATTTTTTTGTGTCACTGTTCTCTTGTTAGAAACCTGATGGACTGTTTGCACCAAGTTAAATGATAAAATGACTATGGCTAGAGAGGGAGCAAGTAAAGATATATAAAATTAAGTCTGTTTTGAAATTACAGGTAGAGACCAAATTTTAGAATAGTGACAGTATTCTGAGTAGAAGGGTGTTTTAAAAAGTCAGGTACATAATGAAATCAATCTTCCTAGGAAAGAGGAAGTTGAAAACATACCTAAATAAAATTAAGTATGTAACTGTGCCTTGCTTTACCAAGTAGATGTTCTAGAATATATGAATGCAAATGAGTCTGTTGTCAATCAAATTGCAAATGAATATGACTCTTGGGCTTTAGCACTGAAATTTATTTATTTTCTTTACTCAAATGATTCAGGAAACATATAATAGGCTCCCACTCTGAGCCAGGCACTGGACTCCAGACAGAAACCTGGATAAACACAATCACTCCCCACACACTGACATTGAAGGGAATGTGAGAATTCTACAGTGGCTACACTTGTCCTTCTCAGGCACCAGTGCAGATATGTAGAGTTCTCAGTCCACCTGGGAGGCCACAGGGAGGAGAATGTTATCCAGAAATGCCAAGTAGACTGAGAAGAGAGACGACCTAGGAACTAATCTTCAAAGAAAATATTATAACTAAGGTGATTCAACAGCCTGGCTGGAAGGGGGAGATGAAGGTAAGCTTGTAACTGAAGAGAAGTAAAGAGCTGAGGGAAGATTGCACCAGGGTTTGAGAGACTTTAATATGTCCAAAAAGAAAAAATAAAATAAAAGCCCAGTATTGAAAAATGTTGACAGCAAGTAACAGTTAATGCGTTAAGGCGAGCCCATGTGGAGATGGATGAATTGGCCCCCAAAAAGAGGGACCCATTTAGTATTCTCACATGAAGAAGAGAGAAAAAGACACAGGGTGCAAACATTTGTATCAGCTTCAACTTGCATGTGTTTATGATTATCTCTAGGACTTCTCAGCAGCCCAGGATGAGATAGCTGTATTAATCCAGAAGGGTTTGTCAGGTGGGAACCGACGATAGTGGAATAGAGAATGTTGCCAACAATTGATGGATGACACACAATGGCATCTAGGCTAAATGGATAAAGAAAGAATATGAGGCTGTATAAGCATTCAGGGATGGGAGGTTTGAATAGGGCCAAAAATCAGATGTAGCAGAGCAAGCAGGGTGAAAAGTTGTACGGAGAAATGAGAGGTTGAGAATTTCTGATTTCATAGGTGGAGCATTTCTGGCTTCCTTACCTTATGTGTCCCATAAATCACTAATTCCTGTCATCGTATCTCTATCAAGCCCCCTCTCAGCTCTGGTGACAAAGTCTAGCTTGATGCCCTGGCACACCAGGGGTTTCTTCTGCTGGAGTCTCTGAAAGAATCTCCATCTCTAATCTCACTTCCCCTTCAACAGACCCTTTAAAATCTCCGAGCAATTTTTTTAAAAGTGGAAATCCAATAAGGCCATTTGCCTGCCTAAACTCATGTTAAAAATACCAAATATGAATGATTCTATACCAGGAATAATGAAAAATAGCTAACTCAAAAGTTTGTTTAGAGAATCAAAAGAATGAATATTGGTAAGATGTGCAGTGGTGTTTGGCACACAGATTCCCTCGTTGGTATTATATATGACAGAAAGAGAATTCAACCCAGAGGTCTGACCTCTGGCTTTGAACATCTCGTGAATTGCCCAATACTCTCAAAATAAGTGAAACATCTTCTCTGAATCTTGGTTTCTTTGTATGTAGGGAGTTAAAGTAAGTTACTTCTGAGGTAGTCTCTAGTCAATAAACACTGTGGTTTCTTTATTCACTGTTAGAATCGTAGCATTTATATATAGATATGTAGATAAAATCCCATAGCAAGGTAGTCTGCATAAAAGATGAACATGGGCAAATTTCTTCCGTATGAGATAGCAGCATTTCTTATTTCTTTTTTTCTAATTTTTTGTATTGGAATAATAATGATACATAGAATTCATGAATCACTATACTGTACACCTGAAACTAATATAACACATATGTTAACTGTATTAGAATTATAATTAAAATTTTGATTAAAAATTACAGATATACAAGATCTCATACATTCCATATGTCGATATTAACATTTTATATAACCACAATATATTTGACCTAAGAATTTCATATTAGTACAATACTATTGTCTAACCTATCGACTATACTCAAATTTACTAGGATTTAATGCAAATCCAGGGTAGTACATTGCATTTAGTCTTTATATCTTTTTTGTTTAATGACTTTGATAGTTTTGATAAGTAATAGAAATGATCCAGCTTTTATAGAATTTTCCTCAATTTGAGTTTGTGTAATTGATTTCATGGTTAGATTTGAATTATGGGTTCAGGGTAAGAATAACACATAATAATAACATCATTGCATCATAGCAAAGGGTACAGGATATCAACATGACTTACCATTAATAATATTAACCTTGATCACTTAATTAAAGTGGCATCTACCAGGTTTTTCCACTAAGATACTATTTTTCCATTTTTATTGTTTGAAGCAACTTTCTAAGTTTCTGTCATGAATAATTATAGAAATATTTATTGGTAAGCATTATCAGAAAGGCAAGGACTAAATAAGGGGTTTTTCTAACATAAGTAAAAATGTAACTAGATTACATTTAATGGCTTTTTAAAATGTAACCGAGTTACATTTTACTTAATTCCTAAAATATGACATCTAAGTAATGATTACACTCATTTAAAACATTCAGAGTCTAGGGGCACCTGTGTGGCTCAGTCAGCTAAGTGTCCAACTCTTGATTTCAGCTCAGGTTATGATCTCATGGTTGTGAAATCAAGCTCCTCATCAGGCTCCGCACTGAGCATGGAGCCTGCTTGGGTTTCTCTCTGCCCCTCCTCACTCCCTCACTTTCTCTCTCTCAAAATAAATAGCTAAGCATTTACATAAAATTCAGAGTTCAATTACTATAGGCATTACATTTTTATGTATTTATAATAAATTGAAAATTGAGTACAGTAATATCTTTTTTAACTATTATTAGGAACACTAGAAACTTTCACTGCAAAGGTACTTTATGTAATTTTTAAGCATCTTTCATTTTTTGGTCAATGTATAGCAATAATCAATTATTTAAATGTTATCTGAACATTTCACATGTATACAATAGTCAAGTTTTTATAGCAAACTGAAGGAATTAAGAAACAAATATTACATAAACATAAAATATACTACAGAAGGATTAAGTGCCTTAAAAAAAAAAAAACTTGAAAGGCTTACATCTTTTCTTTCCATCCCTGAACCTTCTATGTACACAGTACTCCTTTAACATTGACCAGAAGGCAATGACCATGACCCTTATTCTGTAAACTGGCATCATATCACTAGAACTCTTATCTGGAAGGCACTCAGTACAGATTCCTGAGCCCTGGGCTGCTGCAAATCCAGATTAAGCTTGCTCCAGATGTTTACAAAGATTCTTACTATATCTCAAAGTGGTCTCAAGAATTCTCAGTTCATAAAATAAGCCCAAATAAGTATCAGATATCTAGCCAATATAATGGAGTTGGATTGTGGCTAAGTACTGTTGTATCTCCATCTACTCATACTGTAGAAGAGTGCTTAGACTCTGGAGTGGCCTAGATAACACGATGTCCCAGGTCTTTCGAGTAACGGCTAGCTCCTTGCTCTTGCTCCTAGATTTATCTTTCTAACTATTACTTATATTTATTTCTCTTTTTTAAATTTATTTTTATTTATTTTTTAGTAGTTTATTGTCAAGTTGGTTTCCACATAACACCTAGAGCTCATCCCACAAGTGCCCTCCTCCATGCCCATCTCCCCCACCCCATCTGCCCTCAGTTTGTTCTCATCATTCAAGAGTCTCTCATGGTTTGCCTCCCTCCCTCTCCCCCACTATCTCTCCCCTTCTTCTCCCCCATGGTCCTCTGTTAAGTTCCTCCTAATCCTCCTATATGTGCAAACATATGGTATCTGTCCTTCTCTGCCTGACTTATTCTGCTCAGCACAACACCCTCAAGGTCCATCCATGTTGCTACGCATGGCCAGATTTCATTCTTTCTCATTGCCATGGAGTATTCCATCATATAGATAAATCACATTTTCTTGATCCATTCGTCCATTGATGGACACTTAGGCTCTTTCCATGTTTTAGCTATTGTGGAGAGTGCTGCTATGAACATTGGGGTACATGTGCTCCTGTGCCTCAGCATTTCTGTATCCCTTGGGTAAATTCCTAGCAGTGCTACTGCTGGGTTATAGGGGAGTTCTATTGTTAATTTCCTGAGGAACCTCCACACTGTTTTCCAGAGGGGCTGCACCAGTTTACATTCCCAGCAACAGTGTCTTTTGTTAAGTCTAAACAAACCTACATAAAATTTAGAAATAAAGTCAGGAACTGAACCTACTGCTTCTGTATATCAAGTCTTAGAAAATGTACTTTCTGTCTCCTAATGTATCTTTCAAAACAAGGCCAGCAATATTTTTGTAAAACCTTGTGTGGAGAAATGCAACCTGGAAAAAGTATCTGTAATCTTCATCACAGGCCACATAAGTCAATAGATCTTCACGACAGATCTTCAAATCCAAACAAAAAAATCAATATTAAGGCATTTACCTGTGAGTATTTCAACATTGTGCCATAGATTTTAACTTGCTTGCCCCTTTCTGAACTTGTTCTTCTGTAGAAATAGAGCTAAATCTAATAACAAACTTCACATAAAAATAGATCTTTATTTTTCAAAATATTTTTAACCTTTTGAAAAAATTTAGTTGCACTACTTTCTAACTCTCATCAAACAAAATGTGTTTAGGTTAATCAAAGTAAAGATATTTGAATGAAAATAACTTAGGAGAAAGAGGGATTCCCAAACTACTGGGATACTTTAGTTTATGGGGTTGTCACATGATTGTGGACCCAACTGTCTGAGTTTGGTAAGGGTCATAGTCATGGAGAAACAGTGATAACCAAAATTTGTAATTTAGGGAAGGTAAGCTATATTGTGTTGGTTTTGTTGTGGATACATGAGCAATGGGTAAGCCAGAATGCATTCACATCTGCTTAATGAAACACTGTATGGTGCAGTTCTCCACTACTGTGCTTAGCAGATAAGTTATCAGCAGTATAGAAGATGCTCTTGCTTCTAGTGGTTGAATTTGCATAGTTTTGAGAGTCCTGGTGGTAGGCAGGGTAGAATGGACTACTGGCTTGGAAAATGTCAAAGCTGTAATGGATTTATCCCCAGGCTGCTGAGTAGATGCTCACAAAGCCCAATAAGGACAGCATGCAGATTTCCAAATAAATTGACTTCCATGACTTAAATGTGTTTGTTTCCTTCTGTCTCATTTCTAAGAAACCTGGGCCAATTCCAGGAGAGACATCTATGGTATTATTTGAGATCCTGGAGCAAAGAAAGTCCTAGAGTAATGAGATGAATACTTGTTTTCTATTTTCTATAGACAATGGGACATGCTGGGTGCACCCCCTTATGTGATAAATAGATTTCTGTAATAAGACTACATGGTGTAAGAAAAATAAAAATGAATAAACATACTTTCGTCATGGGGTTTTTCAACTTTGTCTAGATTTCAGTGGCAAAAATAATGTTTTGTGGTCATCAAAACCTGTTTTCTCCATCCTAGACACATAGTGAGATCACTTTTCCCAGCCTCCTCTGAAGTTAAGAAAGAATGTCGCTGAGTTTTCGTCAATGGGAAACGGGAAGAACTGCTGAAGGTGACTTCCAAACCAACCCCATTAAAACTCTCTATGTGATTAAGCTTGCCTATTCCAGGGATGCCTGGGTGGCTCAGTCGTTTTAGCATCCAACTTTGGCTCACATCATGATACCATGGCTCACAGGTTTGAGCCCTGCATTGGGCTCTGCACTGACAGCTCAGAGCCTGGAGCCTGCTTCGGATTCCCTCTTTCTCTGCCCCTCTCCCACTCATGCTCTGTCTCTCTCTTTCTGTCAAAAATAAGTAAACATTATTTTTTTTTAAAGTTTGCCCATCCCCTACCCACTGTCTGAATGAAAAGGACTCCATCAACATAGAGATGGTGGGGAGCCATGTGCCATGTGATAGAAGAAGCCTACATCCTGCATGACTCTTCAATGCAAACTGCTATCAGCTATCTTTAATGGATATTATAAGGAGACATAAACTTACAATGATAAGCCAAAGAGATGCAGATCTTATTTATTATAGTGGTCTGCTTATTTTGGTTAATATAATTTTCATTACATCTAAAACTTTTATACCTAGATGACTAAAATCCATTGACATAGAGAGGGAGAGATAGGGGTAGGAAACAGGGAGAATGCTATTTCAAATTAAGATAATGTTTGTGAAGTATTTAGAACAGTACATGGAACACGGTAGGCATGACATGAATATTTGCTTAGATAGACTGATGAGTAGACAGAGAGATGAAACAGGCAGTTTTTTTGTTCTCTCTTTTTTTTCCTGGCAGTAAAATTCTAAATTCACCTGAATCTTCGACTGATCTCTCTGCTTCCCTGCAGAGGCTCATCCTTTTCTAATTAGCCATATTACATGCAGGGTTTCTTCCTCAGCACTCAGTCCTATCCCCAATTTTTTTATCACTTTATCTTATATCCTTGGGAAATTTTATCCACAACTATGAAATCTAGTATCTCCGTAAATTGATAATGACACAGTCTATATCTAACTCAGACTTATCCTTTGAAGTTTAAACCAACAAAATCAATCTTCTACTCGAAGCCAAGTCTGAAAACCTTTCCAACCTTCACATACTCAACAGTAAACGAAGGGCACCTGGGAGGTTCAGTCTGTTTAGCATATGACTTTGGCTCTGGTCAGGATCTCATGGTTAATGGGTTTGAGCTGTGTTGACAGCTCAGAGCCTGGAGCCTGCTCTGGATTTTGTGGCTCCCTCCTTCTCTGTCCCTCCCTCACTCAAAATAAATAAACTCTGTGTCTCAAAAATAAATAAACATTAATTAAAAAAAAAAGAGTAAACAATTGCTCCTTTTCTTGTATTAGTTTTGTTCCGTTGATTAGTATTTTGGAAAACTCTACCACCATCATTCTAATTGTGTAGGCCAAATACCTAGGAGCTACACCTGTCATGCTCTCCCACTGTTCTCAAGGCCAAATGACCAATTTAGACAAGTTTACCTCTTACCTGGCTTTCACACCCACCTACCTCTTTCCCTCACAATCTTAGTCCACTATACTGTTACAATGGCTGCCAAAACCCACTAACTAGCTTCCCAAGATTTCTTAGCTTCCACGTAATCTACTATACCTACTCCCTGCCAGATTACATTTTTCAAATGCAAATTTAGTTAACATACGCCTCAACTTAAAACCTTGTATGACTTTTTATTCTTCTTTGATAAACATAAACCATGTATCACCTGCTACCAGGCCCTGGGTGGCTCTATCATCCTGCCCATCCCCCACCATGTACTGAGCTCATGTCACACTGCTTTGCTTTAAGTCTTTATTGCGCCACACTTACCACACACTACATGCACTCACTTCTCCCTCCCTCTCCTCCTCGCCCATTTTTATTTTTAGTACTCTCATTCTATGCCATTTTCTTTTTTGCCTATTAAACGATTAGCTATTTTTCTGATCAAGATAACAACCTCAGTGAGTTATACAGTCTTAAAGTACCATGTCCCCTTTCTTGATAATATACAACCCAGTTATAATCATATGCATTATAACTTGATTCCTATCCATCACTCCTCCTACACTAAATTTTCAACAATCCTTGTCAAAGAAGAAGAGTTAAATACATTTTGTTCTTGAACAAATGAATGAACCTGGTGGGAAGAGGTGACAATTTGTTTCTTTGGGGAAAACACACATCAGTGAGACTTTTGAATGAAAGGTAAACAACTATCTAATTCTAAAATAAAAAGATTTGAGATAGGGAGGTGATAAGCCTATCTGGCTAATAACATAAAAGGTAACTATTATTTTAGTGCTAAAAGTGGCTTTTATACAGGTTATTATAACTATAAAAAAAGGATGAACTTAATACCTTTATTCTTTGGAATGGGAATTGGAAGACATCATCTAAAGCATTCCTGCGGTTAAACTCTGGAGAATTTAATAACAATATTAGAGCATGGCATTAATCTGCTTTGAGGAACTAAGAGAAAAGCCCATGTTTTTACTTGGGAGAAAGGCACAATGACAGAGAAACATTATTCTAGAAAAGTCTGATCTTAGATGGCAAAAGCTGATCTACAGAATGAAGCACCCTTCTATTGCCAAGATCACCGTGATTAGTTAAAAGCAGTAAGAAGAACAGAATTTAATATACTGATAAATTTCTCAAGATTTTCCATAAATTGGAGACAAGAATCTTATAGACCTGTAGTCAACAGTGGTGGCTTTTGGAATACTGCCCCTGTGCTTGAAGTGACATGCGATGCCTGAAAACTGGATTTGAGGGGTTTTATTTCCTTCTACAAAGAATATGGGGACTCTCAACATTTGATCTTTATTTTTCCTAGTGAGTGAGTAGGATCAAGCACATCATTTAATAACCTAACTCATTTCTGGGTCACCCTTAGTGTTTATGGACCAAAAAGGGGATAGTGTTTGCCCAGGAGTCTGTGTAACTTCCTCAGTCACCATCTAGTCTGTTTTGAAATAAAACTTAAATCCCAAGTTTGACCTTGGAAGACACCCAGTTTTCAAGATAAAAATGAAGCACTCCTATTTTCAGTGACCATCAGGAGCCACCATCAGTCACATAATACAGTCACATTAAAATATGTATTTAAAAGCAAATATTACTCTCAAGATGATAATTGAGAGAGCAATCTACAATGCATAACTGCTCAGGGTCATGCCTGGGCCTACAAAAGAAAAGTACTTTTGAGCCTTTCTTGATACCTACCCCATTCTTTATAGTACTTAACTTCTGCTCCGAGAGCAAGGCACATGTAAAAATGCCTTCAATTAACTATTTTTAAAGTTCTGCCTCTGGGTTACTGCTGACCTCTTCTATAACCTCTGTCTGATTTTGTCCACTTTGGTAGAGACCTAGAAAATCTCCTACTTGTTGGTATACTGACATAGGCGAGGAGGTGATTTTTGTTACTTTAAAAAGTAAATTCCTTCATAAACTTGAAATCCTAAAGCTTATCCCTAGAGCAAGAGTGTCAAGAGGAGAGTTTCCAGAGATGTTTTAACATAAAAAAAAAAAAGTTTCTAGTTATAAATTACTATGACACATGGTAGAACACATTAGGAGCTACAAAAACAAAAAAAAAAAACAAAAAAAAAAACAAAAAACCCACAAAGTGATACTTTAAGCAACTCAAGGTAGTTTTGGAGGTAGTTATATCTCCTTTAAATTGCAGCTTCCCTAGCTAAAAGCTGAGAAAACCTGTACACATGGCATTAACTGTGTATGTATCAGTACTTTCCAATCCATACAATGGGTTGATTCATATTTTTTATATGAATGGATGAGATGATGAAAATAGTACATGTAAATACCTGGTAATTTGTTGCATACCTGGTAAATATTCCATTAGGTAGAATTCTTACATGGAAACACTCTGTGTAGATATTACTTCTGACTAGGATATGTAAGGACAGGGAAGGTTCAATAAATTTCAGCAGAGAAGGGGATGATAAATTCATGATAAATGAGTTTCAGATTTTTTGTTTATTAATTTTGTGAAAGAAAGAGAGTGAGTGAGTGAGCATAAGCAGAGGAGGAGCAGAGAGAGGGGAGAGAGAAAGAATCCCAAGCAGATTCCAAGCTGTCAGTGCAAAGCCCCGACATGGGGCTCAAACTCACAAACTGAGATCCTGACATGACCAGAAACCAAGAGTTGGACATTTAACCAACTGAGCCACCCAGGAGGTCCAAGTTTCAGATTTTCAAAAGACAAACTGTGAAGTGGGTTGCCAGGGAGTCCGCATAAAACCAACAGTAAGACCAAGACATGGGATAGAAAATGTACAAGTTGAATACTGCAAACAGGTCTGAGCAACAAGTACCTGTGATGAAATGAGAGAACAGACTAGAAATGTCCTCTAAGCCTGGATGTGATTCTATTAATAATGAGGAATCTTTGAAAGTTTGGTCAATGTAATTCTGAAAGAAAATGGATTCTTTTGTTAAATATATTATAGAAAATTCTGCATATGTGAAGCAGTTTTAGAGATTTCTAACATATATTAACATAGTAATAGCAAAAAAGCAAATTCTAGCCAACTGCATTTAACCTAAATTTTATGAAGTTCTTTACTAAACAAACTTCCATCTCTGTTTCCCCACATGCAGCACCCACTAAAATATACTAAAATCTGCTTTAAGAAGACACAGTTCTAGTAGAACTATCAGCTGGATGAGTAGAGTTTAGAGGCTAGAAGATCATTATAATAGTTCACTTGTGAGTTGATGTGTGAGTAGCTTAGTTTGCAGAAATAAAATTGAGAGAAAGGCATAAATCAGAAGCAACAATCCTTGGCAAATGACTATTGAAAGACAAAAGAATATGCATGATCCAACAGAGACTCCAAAATGTTAAGCCCAAATGATTGTGTCATCTGTAATAAAAACTGGAAATGCTGAAGGAAGAACAAGATCCAGAGGAAAAGGGGCCGTTCTGGAAGTGTTGAGCTTTTGGGCCTTCTTTGAAATTTTTGACCAGACAGCTGAAGATTTTGTTTGAAGGGAACCAAACTTAATTTAAGACCCAGCAGTTGTCAGATTCAGGACAACATGTGAAGGAGTGAAAGCTGAATAGGGCTCTATCTTTGCTCTTGAGGTCTTAACTTTCCTGGACACACTCCTTCATTAGGGAAGACCCAATAATCTTTTAGAAGGAAATCTTGGACATGCTCATGTTTCTCCTGAGTCTGCTATCCATTCAGTCATACCCTTGAAAGACCCAACTTTCAAAAAGAGATCATCACCCCTACCTCACACCAGGCAATGTGTCACGCACACAATTCTGTCATTTTGCTGTTACACAAATATTTTTTGTTGTTGTTATACAAAATTTTTGTATTTTCCACACTCTTCAGAAAATAAAACATTGGATTCTTTACAGCCAATATCTTAGGAAAGTTTGGTATTAGAGAATAACGTTTCATGGAACGTGCTTGAAGCAATAGGGACACCATCCCTTGAGATCAGTGTTTTTATATCATGCTATGTAAAGCATCAGGAGTTCCTGTGGAGAAGAGCTGGGGGCATCTGAGAAAGCAGAAGAGAGTCTGTGACAGGCATTTCATGTTCAGCAGTTATTCATGCATTTCCAGATATTTCACAATATGTTGGGACCATGTGAAAATATATGACAAATAGATTATGAGTTAAAGTGCCATGTGCCCCATGGGGATTGAGGCTGGAAGAAGTCCCTGCTTCATTTTTATACTCTCTCCTCTTCTGCCCTGGGTACCTCAAAGTTTTGTGTTATGAGTGCTAGAGTTTACGGTGGAAGACGGTAGCCTGACCAATGCTGGACTTAATATGAGCAACAAATAAACACTGATTCATTTAAGCCACTGAGAATTCAGATTTAATGGGGGTTTAATTTTGTTTTATTTTGTTAGTTTTGGGTTTTTATAGGGGGAGTAGGTATCAGGGCTAACACAGTGGGATTAATATAGAGCTCAGATGGAAAGAACAGCTCCACATCAGCTAGAGTTTTTATGTTGGAGTTTCAAATAAAACTTACTGGTAGAAATGTTTAGCAGGTCTAATGCTCTATATCATATCTATGTTTTTTTCTGTCTCATTTGAAATCATCAGAAAGTTACATATTTAGACCATAGTCTGTAATAGAAATTTTTTTACTGATTTGCTTTTTTATGTTTTATGGGAGTTTAACGGAACTCACCACTGTACTCATTATACTGATAATACTGAGTTTATTGCCCACCATGTCAAATAGGTCTATGAGAGCCCATTGAAAGAATGAATGTCTCTCAGATCTCAGAAGTGGGAAGAACTAGGATTCTCTACAAAAACTGATATATTTATAATACAAAAAATAATGGGAGAGAATAGGTTAGAAAATGGAAGATAGGACATTGTCAGAAGGATTCCTTATTCAACATTTGAAGCATTTTTTTTTCAAAAAAGAATGTCAAATTGTAAGAGGAAAATTAATAAACCTAATTGTTAGAGTCATTCAAGCAACATGTTAAGGGGTCTGGAAAATTTCTCCTATGAATAATATTGAAGAGTCAAAGAGTGATTAGTCTGAGGCAGAGAGAACTTGCTAGGAAAGTGTATGTATATGGGTTTGTTAATAGGGATGGTGGCTGTATGGTCCCTGCTTTCACATATTTAGTGAGCTGAACTCTCTTAGGTGAAAATACTTAAAATTACCTTTTGTAATAGGCCAAAAAAGGATCAATATTGACAATTTCATATGGTTCTACCTAATGGAACAGAAAATATAGTTACCTGAATCTTTATTAGAGAAGAACTTGGGACAGGAGTTAGATTGTAAATCTAACAATTTCCAAAAGTTAGATTTTAGGCTAAAATAAGAAATTGTATCCAGAATCATTCAAAAGCAAACCCATAGGTGGGGTATTAGGTCCAAAAAGTAAGTTACATCAGAAAGTTTATGTAAGAATTCCATGCTTTGAATTTAGGTTGGATATGTGATCTTCTTTTTATCTTTCATTTCTACAGTTCTAATATTATTATATAACTTTTAAAACATTCTGGGAAAAATGTTCTTCAGTGTTGGTTTTCTCAATGTAAAGATTTGCTTGCAAACCAAATGATGAGCCTAAAAAAATACACACAGGGCTGGCTTCATGGACATGTGACCTGCTTATTAAGGCCCATGCACCTGCTACTGTAGGGTCTCTTTAGAATTCTTAGTAACTTTTGAAATAAGAGATCCTCCATTTTTATTTCATACTGAGGCTTGAAAATTATGTAACTAATCCTGAATACATAGTCTTCTTAAATTTTTATGAAGATTAAAATGATAAATGCACATTAATTCTGGGCCATTAAAGACTAGTTTATCTTTTAAATTACATTTAGGAATTGTCCTCACATATCAAAATTTATTGCCCCAAAAGATCATTTTGTAATAACTATTAAATAATGTACGCCAGCATGATTTGGAAACTGAAGAAGTTCTAAAGGAGTTTTGGTGTTTTTTGTAAAATTATATCATAAAATGTTTCCAAAGGTATACATAAAAATAACTATGGAAGAGATTTCTGGAGAGGTAAAAAGCAAATCTATGACAATATACCAATTCTATATCTTGAAAACAAATATACATGAAACAAACAATAAAGGAATAGTAGGAAAGCAGGAAAATACATAACCATGTGGTCACAGCTTCCAGCAACTCATTAAAATGACAACCAAACATACACAGCAACAGATGTATCCACCATCAAAAAAAGGTAAATTAAACCAAGTGAAAAATTTCACATGAAATAACTGTTCAATGAAAAGGAAAAAAATAAAAATCACATCTGCATACACAGTGATGAAACATGAAAGATTCTGCAGAGAATTTATGTTGAAAATGAAAATATAGATAAAGCAATCTATGTGCACTCATCCAATAAAGAGAAAAGAATGAATGGGTTCATCAGTGCCAATTTTAATTTTGAAATCCTCAATAAAAAAAAGAAAGAAAATTAAGATTGTTGTTGATAGACTCTTTGTACTATAGCCGACAATCCAACCAAAATTCTAGAAGGACACAAAATAAATTCATTTTTAAAAACAAGTAGTACAGGGGCACCTGGGTGGCTTAGTCGGTTAAGCGTCCGACTTTCGCTTAGGTCATGATCTCGCGGTTCGTGGGTTCGGGCCCCGCGTCGGGCTCTGTGCTGACTGCCAGCTCAGAGCCTGGAGCCTGTTTCAGCCTGTGACTCCCTCTCTCTCTGACCCTCCCCTGCTCACGGTGTCTCTCTCTCTCTCTCCTAGAAATAAATAAAACATTAAAAAAATAAATAAAAATAAAAACAAGTAGTACAGTTCTGTTCTTTGAAAGGTATATGCATAATATGGGGTTCTCCCCTATCTTAGAGACCATTTGACTTGAAATTCTTACATTCTTATCAATATTTTAGATAAATTAAGGAAATAAAACTCATAATTAGGACTAAAAATCGAAATTACTCACTATATCATTGTTACTAAAATAGTAGCACATTTTAAGTCCACTAACATCAAAAAAGTCCAGGTGAGTATGGAATAGTAAGGTTGGAGGGAATCAGGTCTAAGCTGAGATTTCCAGAGCCATCAGAAAACATTCTGAAGCCTACTGAACTCAGGAAGGATTTCTGTGCCCTTTGGGATAGAGCTGAATGAGCGTGGGAGTGGGAACTGAATTCCAGCTGCCATCCTCTGGACTTACTGTCGTTAGAAAGGACTGAGAAGGGGCCCCTGGGTGGCTTAGTCAGTTAAGCGTCCGACTTTCACTTAGGTCATGATCTCGCGGTTCGTGGGTTCGAGCCCCGCGTCGGGCTCTGTGCTGACTGCCAGCTCAGAGCCTGGAGCCTGTTTCAGTCTGTGACTCCCTCTCTCTCTGACCCTCCCCTGCTCACGCTGTCTCTATCTCTCTCCTAGAAATAAATAAAAAATATTAAAAAAAAAAAGAAAGGACTGAGAAGAAAAATCTCAGAAGTATTTACATGTGTGGTGTTGAGAAAACAATCTGAGAAATATTGCCATTTCTTTGTGTGAAATTTAAGAAATGAGTTAGCATTATGCCCCTTGCCCTTCATGCTAGCTTTCACTATGGCTCCTCTTCGTACTTCTCCTCCTTGCTCCTTGGATCTCAAGCATGCTATGCCTAGGAAGTCCTTCCATCTAGTTAATGTTGACTGTCTTTCCCAACTTTTTTTTGATATTGCTGTGACCATGAATGATATTTTACTAAAAGAGGACACGATGTAGATTCCTGGAAGTTCAGGGATATAGAGACCGAGAAGAAATTTCTGGATTCCCTGGGTGCCTACTTCCACAGGTTGCCTTCCTGATATCCTTAACATCTGGACCCACTGCTCTGGCTTCCTTTTAAGGCCTGGAGCACAAGTAAGTATCCCTTCTTGTCCTGCATTTGCAACACCATGAGGATCCTTTGTAACTCTGAATCATGTGATGTGACTAATTGTTGGCTGTTAAAACCAACAAACAAGCAAACAAACTTTTTGAACTCATTGCTTCAGCCCTCCTATACTGAAACATAATTCAAGGCCCTTGGTCAATGGAGGGACACTCAAACTGATTACTTTCCAAGCACAACTTTGTTTTCTCTTTACTCTATGGAGTCATATAGAGATATTCCATGTAACTCCTTCTGCTTGATCCCATGGGACCATGATATGAAAGTTAGGATAAAAACAGGTAGAATAAATGCTTATCAAAGTCATTTACAACAACATCAACTAGAGTCTCTGAGTGGAACAGGTGTTTAGAGACCAGTTTAGTGGAAGACATATGTGGAATAGAGTAGTCGACATGCTATGGGAAGTATTAGAAACAAACAAGTTGTTTGTTATTCTTCTTATTAAGAATGTCTGTTTACCAGGTTAACATGTTTCTTAAACACATTCGAATGATCATTCAGTTCAGCTTAACAGTTTAGCAACTGAGAACTGATTGAGAATATACAGATATGTCTGTGTACACGTAACCTACATACACTTATGTGCAAAATCAGTTTGAGCTTGTCTCACTTAAATGGATCTACCTATTGACTTTGCTAGGGAAAAATGCTTTAGATAACTCAAGTATTTCTCCTGCACACATTCATATTCTTGCCCATTTAGGAATCCTCTTACAGAAGAGATACAATTATTAGCAAATAATTCATATTCCCACTGGCTGTATTTCCATCTCCTCATTCCAGAAACAGATTTCATGGGTTGGGAAGAATGAGGAGAACCCAACTGCTATCCTATTAGTTATTTATTTTTAAGACTTTTTAATTGAACTATAATTAACATACAGTGTTATACTAGTTTCAAGTGTACAATATAATGATTCCATAATTCTGTGCTTTACTCAATCCATATTATTAGTTTTAATAGCCAGCTTGGTAGAACCAATTCTAAGCATGGAACAGAAGACACAAAAACTATATTTGAAAACAGTGGTATCCTGTGACATAACAGCAGTATATAAGTAGTTCTTCCTAGATTGAAACTGAAACTAGTGCATTTCCAAAACCATCTGTATTTTACAAAAGACAGAATCCTACTACTGATAATTACAAAGGCAAACAGGTTGCAAATGTTCTATATCATCCTATATTTCTGTCTTGTTTCACATTTTATAGATAAACATAATGCATCAATATCAGAATGGCATCTTGTTAACAGTGCTAAAGCAGGATTCTACATTTTCAAGCATTTCTATAGAAGCAAACTATTGATAATTAATTGTATTTACAGAGAACTCTTATCTACTTTAATGAATTGAGAAATCTAGCATATTAAGACATCAAGAAATGATTACTTAAATGATTTAATTATAGCACAGCATGTTTATCTTCTGATAATGTTACTAATTATCCTTTAATAAACCAATCCTAACAAAACAATTAGAGTCCAAATGTTTAACATAAAAATCCAATCTCATTTGGAGCTCAGACTAGTATTTCAAGTGTAATTTCTCTGTTAGAAATTTATTCTGATTTTTGTAGTTCATTAAAATCAATCAATATCTAACTTGGAAATAAATTCTATCGGTTCAAGTTTTTTTCCACAAAATATTAACAATAGCACAAAACATTCAAAATATGGAGAAATGTTTTATATGATGATTTAAATTGACGTGTCTTTCCTGATCAAACTGAAGTAAAAGTTTTCAGATTGGTGCAAAGAAGGCTTATAAAGATATACTCAAGGTGGAAAATATGTAGTAATGTTATGAATATAGAGGAAGAGTTCAAACAGTACTTTTATGTTGCACTGTGCTTATGAAAGCCATATTCAAGCAAATGAAAACAATGCTATAATATTATTATTTTAAATCTTCAAGAAGATTTTGGTAGATGAGATCATTTTTGAGCAATTGTTTACTCTCTCTCCCATCCGTATCCCTGGAGGAAGGATATATTTTTCCACTGCTTGGCTTTGGTATTCCCTGTCGGACTTTGCTTTGGCCAAATGGGTATCTTAGAGGAAGAAATATAGAAAAAGGTGGCATGATTGTGCACAGGTGGTCTCATGCTTTTGACTTCTACCATATCAATAACATGCTTTCTGTTCTGTGATCTCAGCAGGATGACCAACATGTACATCAGATCTGGACTTTAAGCAAATCCCAGCCAATCACGGCCTATATCAGGTGACTTGTAGCTGCCCACAGGTGCATGAACAAGAAAAGAAAAAGGCTTTTTGATAAACCTCACTAAATTTTGCATGGTTTTTGAATGGAATATTATTGTGGCAATAGCTTGACTGCTACAAAGGTGCTCTTGTTGAACATTTTTGCTATTCAGTCATTACATCTACTATGTGTAAGTTGTAACGTCTTTAAAAAATTATAACGATGTTCTAATTGAAGTAAGTTGTACCATAGTATTTCATTAAATATTCTCTGGTAATTTGCCTTATATTCAATCTCAATTAAATGCCTCCTAGGTTCCTAAAATTGTAACTAATTCTGCAAAGCTAGATTAGAAACCTTAGTATAAAATCTGCAAAGTGAATCCCTTTATCTTTTTACTATGGAAATAAATGTTTTACTATAAGCAGATGTAGTCTTACTCAATTTTGCGAACCCACTGTTTAGGACATTTCCTGATCCATAATAGAAATTCAAAACATTGCTGATTAAAGTAAAAAGATACTGTCAGCCTAGTCTCACCTACATACTCAGAAGCATACCATGTCATAACTGCTATAGGTATCATTTCTATAATATATTCACTCTCACCAATGCCCTCAATTAATCATATCTTTTACTTCCTGTATCATTAACATACCTGGAACCTAGTGAGTGCTAAATCAGTGTTTGTTCAGTGAATAATGAATGGATGGATGAATAAAATAGAACAAGAATTTTAAGATTATAATCTAAGATTGAAAGCATAGTACTGAAAGCATATCTAATTAAGATTGATTTTTAAATATTCTCTGTTAAAACTTGATAACTGGGAGGATTCATTTTCCTGTTCCATTTAAAGTTTACATATAGTGATCAACTTAACTATAAATTTCATTTATTTATTCCATAGATATACATTAAACATTTCTTATCTTTCAATGCATTCTGTTGGTCACAATGACGAAACACAGGTATAGCCCATGACATAATGGAGATTGCAGTCAAAAGGCATCACAAATGATGTTCTACACAAAGGTTTGTTTTAAATGGATAATACACTGAATATTTTTCCTTATTACAAACCCAAGAAATGCATTTATAAGTTGAGATGCAATACATTTCAAAGTGTCAGATAAAAAAGTATTTTAAGAATGGGTGAAACATGACGCTTTAATGAATTAGCATAGAAACATTACAAATTCTCTAGTTATGAGCATATTTGTGAAACAGACATGGAAAATAGTTTTGTAATAAGACCACTGTGTTCTTGGATGAAATATAATAATTTTGGTACTTAATTGTTATCAATGAAGAAACATAATATTGTTGCTTAAATCAGAATTTAAATATATAAATAACTCACTTTGATATGCTAGAGGCATACTTCACATTTTCTAAGAAGGGGAATTATGAAATTTAAACTCCATATATTTTAATGAGTGCAAATCAAATATTTAAAAATTCCTAAGAATTAGGCCTTCAAGATGTATAAAGGGCCTTAAGAACATATTTATTTTCTAGAAATGTAAACTTTTATGATCATGTACTTTTGTTTATAAAAACCTTGAAAACGTTTTCTTATCATCAAATTAAAAATGTGTACAATAGAAAGTCACTAGAATCGAGCAAATTTAGCAACTATCTTGTTTTGTTATATACATATCTAATAAATTCAGATTCAACTCCTATAATTAAAAATGACAAGCTCATTTGCTTTTATAAGATAGAAAGAAAAGGAGTGTTAAAGGAACTTAAATTAGATTTTACCATCTGTTTAATGTTTCAGGCCTTATTTGATAACAAATTTCCAGATATAAAATTTCAAAATGATCATTTTCAGAAAGAGTAACTGATTTAAGTTATACAAGGTATATAAATGCTAATCACACTCATTATAAAACTCATGATTTGTTTTATTTCTAATGAAAATGATTAAGTTTCCATTATAGCAATGTGAAACACATAATAAAGGCAGAGCTTACATTCATAAGACTTATCACATTTCTTAAGGTTATTATAATTCACATTTTAATTTTATCATAGGACTTTTACTTAGTTTAGTTTTTAATAAATCTCTTTGGAGTATATATTTCACTTCTTCAACATCCTGTGCCTTAGAACTTTCCCATTGATCCCCCATGACCATATGCCGCTGCTGTCAGCCTGCTTTTGAGGTGCATTAGCTGCTCCAAAACTATAGGGGGCCATCTGGTTAAGTGCTTCTGAACTGCATGAAATACATCTATAAACTACTCTGCACTGACAAATTACGTCTTCAAACCACATTCATAAAATCATATTTAAGTAATTACAGAGTACATTTGTTGAGTCTGCCATTACAGACTCTTAATATACCTGAAGAAAGCTGAGAATATACATGAGCAGTTAAAAATTATGTATGGCAAAAGAGTGATTCAGAAAATCAGGTTAATTATTTTCTGCAGGCTAAACTTTTGGGTATTTATAGCCAATTTCTGACTGTTGCCAGGAGAGGACTGTACTTGGCCCAGAAAATTGTGAATAATAAGAAGAGAAAAGCTGGGCTATTTGGGAAGCCTTATAAACTACTATGACCCTAGGAATTCAGAGTTCAGTGAGGGTGCTTGAACTATGAATGTGAATTAACATGCAGAAAAAGTAGAGGAGAGATTCCTCTGGAGCACTTAACCAGCACAAACAGAAGTCAAATTTAAAAATTAAATATAAAAAAAATTAGCAATGTTTGTGAGATATGTCCCAAAACACTAGAGTCAGACTAGGATGACAAAGGTTAGGGTTAGAAATAATGAAGAATAGCAGACTAACCAAGATACGTGGATTCAGAGAAAGAGGCCACTGTCAATATCATCCAATACCCCAGTTTTTTAATTCCTTGATTTTTCTTTTCTAAAGAAGTGCTGTCATAAGTCAGTTACAGAGCACCAAGGAGAACACAGTAGTGCACATGCTCTTTGTTACAAAAAATTTGAGATATGATGGATAACCAGCAGTTACAAAGAAAAAAATAGATACTACTGTTTTGTTGCAATTAAAAATAATGTGTTTTTGTTCTTGTTTTTGTTTTTAAAAAGAGAATGAAAGGCCTAGAAGTAACAGTTTAAAAAAAAAAATCCCCCAAATTAAGCAGTATATCTGTGGGGAGATTAGATGTCAGGTTTGTGTAGAAAAGAGGAGCAACTAACTAACGAGGCTGGAAACGTGGAAGACAAGATTACGCAAGTCCATATAAATTTTGATGCAGACTTTCTCTTTTGTTTTAACAATCATGTTGATATTTATCAGAGTAATAAACATATCTAGTAGAAAAATGAGTAGTACCAAAAGCTCCATATTAAGAAAACTTAACATTCCTATGCCAAGCACTTTATATGCCGTGTTTCCTGCTCCTATAAGCTTAATAATCAACCTGATTGATTTCTCTGGCATTAACCTTACATATCTACAAAAGTGTTAATAAATAGTCAGTTTTTCTGTTTCTTCATTGTCAATTCTTGGAAATATTTATCAATTTTCCATGTTATACCACCAACTCGCCATTTCGTTTTCCCATCCAACTAATATAACTTTAGCAAGGTTATCATTAATGTAATACTTGTACCTACAAATATATTATTTACTTCAGAGCAATAGCTTATTATGATTATAATTTTTTCCTGTAAAGGTTTTTCCCCTATAATCTATAATTGCCACGGTATCTATCAATTACATAGCTTGCTTTTAATCTATCACATATTTCTATGTATCTACCTTGTTTTTTCTTCAAATGCTTTAGCAGATCTGTCAAATGCTTAGTAATATCTTTTCCATACGTTCCAACATATCACTTTAAGTTACTATTTTTTTTTTCCTTTTTAGTTTATATAAGTCCCTTCCAGGGTAACCTTTTCCTCTATTCTGATGTTTTCAATATAAGTTTCCTAAATATCAAATATTCTTATTTTTTGTATTACTCTTATTGCCAACACCTTTCTGCAGAAAACAGAATAAATTACGTATTTGTGTTTCCTTACCTAAAAAGAGGAAAATCTTTTTAATTTATCCTCATGCTTGATTGCTAGTTTAGCTGGGTATAGAAATTCAGGTCAGAAGTCAGTTGCTTTATAATTAGAAGGTGTGGCTTTTGCAGTTTTGTCTAGTATTCTTGTTGATAAGCAACTATAAATCTAATCCCTATCTTTGTGTGCATTTGTGTATATTTTTTTGGTTGGTTTCTTTCACTTGAAGATTTTGATATTTTCTCTTCTATATTCAGAAGTCACAATTATTTGTGTGTGGTGTATGTTTCCTTCATTGTGATGGTCACTTGGTGGGTTCTACTTGGAGTCATTATTCCTTACTTCTGAGGAAAAAAAAGGTATTTGATAAATTTCTTCTATTAGTTTGGTTCTTTTCTCTGAAATTCTTGTTACTTGGAGTGAAATTCTAAGGTCTCATCATTTTATTATTTCCTTCTCTTTTGTGTGTTATTGCTTTTTAGAATATTTCCTTAACATTGTCTTTGAAACCGCTTCATTGAATTCAAGTTTTATTAAAATTAAAGAAAGGCACAAAGATCCTTGGGTAGAGTAATCAGAAAGCTTCGTAGGAAATCAGAGGAGTGGGAATAATGAAAATATAATAGCACAGATAAGTGGTATTAAGTGTTCAAGAGAGATAACAACTGATAAAAGGCTATTCGATTCTAAACAACAACAAAAGATAATCAGTAATTTAGTAGAGCATTTCAGTGGAATGATGGAGGCAGCAATCAAACCACAGTGTTGTGGGAAAAGAACAATGAGTGGGTCATGAAGTAAAAGAGGAAAACTGATAAAACTTTATAGACATTCAGATATTAAAATTAAAAGGTAATTACATATCTTATTTTACATAATATTTGCAAAACTCTTAGGATTAGGTAGGATAAGCCCTCAGTATACTACTGTCACTGCCAGCATAAAATGATGTTTTATATAGAAATTAAAATTGATTTCTAAACAAAATATTGAAAAATATTTATTAATATATAACAATATAATTATATTATATATTAAATATATTTATTAATATTAATAGCACATATATGCGATCTTTGTGACTGTCTTCTTTTACTTATCATGTTTTCAGGGTTCCTCTATGTTGTAGCATTTATTCATAGTAAGCCCTTTTTTTAAAAATTTTTTAATGTTTTATTTATTTCTGAGAGAGAGACAGAGAGAGACAGAGAGAGACAGCATGAGCAGGGGAGGGTCAGAGAGAGAGGGAGATACAGGATCTGAAACAGGCTCCAGGCTCTGAGCTAGCTGTCAGCACAGAGCCTGATGCAGGTCTCGAACTCACGAACTGTGAGATCTTGGCCTGAGCCAAAGCCGGATGCTTAACTGACTGAGCCACTCAGGTGCCCCTGTAGTAAGCCCTTTTAACTGCTAAACAAAGTTTCATTTTATGGATATGTAGCATTTTATTTATCCATTCATCAATTGATGAGTATTTGAATTTTTTCTACTTTTTGCATATTATGAATGAATTACACTGCTATCAACATTCATGTACAGGTTTTTGTGTAAATACATGCTTTCTTTTCTCCTAGGTATAGAGTTTAGGAGTAAATTTTCAGGCTTGTATGGTAGCTCTATGTTTAACCTTTTACAGAACTATCTAATTCTCAAAGTAGCTGCATGATTTTACATT
The DNA here is from genome assembly GCA_017311185.1 of Proteles cristata cristata. NCBI lineage: Eukaryota > Metazoa > Chordata > Mammalia > Carnivora > Hyaenidae > Proteles > Proteles cristata. The sequence goes on along the minus strand of JAESUZ010001011.1, from coordinate 414,824 downwards.
TCACCAGTGGTGACTGAGAGCTTCACTTTCTCCACATCCTATCACACTTGTGATTTTTTTTATCTTTTTGACCTAATTAACAAAAGATGTTAATTAAGGTGACTCTAAACATACAGCTAGTATACACAAGAACTGGAATTTAGTCAGATGCCTTGTGGCAACTTAAAAGTAATGCTTGTTAGCATATTGCTATATTGTGGCCAGTGTGTTTTATTGAAACAAAAGGGATTTCATTATTATTATTATTATTATTATTATTACTATTACTATTATTGGTACTTTGATGTTAATGAATGAATAGCTAATAACTGTCAAAGGCATTATTTTTCTCACTTGTTCTAGTTTCTAAAAATATAATGCTATACATTTATCTTTTAGGTTGTATGATTCCTGAAAAATTCAAACTCCAGTAATTTCAATTTTTACAATAAATATAAATTTTTATAGGAGATGGTTATAATTTGGAATCTCATTTTGTGAAATCATATTTCATGTTATATATCAATCAGAAATAATAAAGATCTTAGGCTATATATGGCTATAATTTGACCTAGTCACCAAAATATAAAGTATAAAAGTTCTAGTGTTCAAAATTCTCACAATATGTTTGACAAATAGAAAACCTGATAGATAAATGGCTAAAATTTTAATAGGTAATAGTAATATCTAGTACATCTTTTCTTATGTATTGGATCAGCAGTATTCAAGCAAATATAAAGTAAAATGTTAATCCAACATAAAACAATTGCATACTCATTAAATAAATAAAACAAATCAATGGCCCACCCAAATCCTCTCATTTCCAGTTGATTGTACATTAATTGAAATGGTTGGTTTTATGCTGACAATTGATTTTTTTAATGAAATGGCCAATAGTGAAGTCAGCGCATTTATACCACACACTCTAGAAAGCAGCCTTCCATTGAATTTATTCAGACTAGCTAATTGCTAAACTAGATGACCATTCCAACTTATTGAGTACATTTCAAATACTTTCTTCTGAACCAAAAGATAACTAAACGTGTTTTGGTCACTACTGCACTTCTAAATAAAATCCAAAGGTGTCTATCTTTCTGGAATATTAATATGGGGAAGCATGGGGAAATGTCACTGGTGTGTAATGGAGATGAATCAAAGTACTGTGGTGAATTCCCTGAGCAAGAGAAGGAGTCTGTAGAAGTGAAAAAAAATTCACAGAATTGGCTGACACCACTGACCAATCAATGGTGATTAACTGGTTCTGCATCACTCTTATAAGCTATTACCAAAAAGAAAAAGTTTCCAAAATGTGTATTAGAGTTAGTGTTTTAATGAAAAAATCTTAGACAGTTTTCAGAATTCAGAAACTTTGACATATTGTGTTTTAATAATCTTGTTTACTTTTTTGTATCTATAAACATTAACCTTGTAACTGTCCATTAAGATTTAAATGAGAGCTTCTCACTCCATTACAACTCTAAAGTTACTATATATCATATTGGTATTCTAGAAACAGAATGGGAAAAAAGAAAACAGGTAATTTAGCAGTCTTTTTCTACATGAAATAAGCGTCTTCATCTCTGCTTGAACCTAGTACATTATGAGTATTGAAAAACCTATTATAAAATGTCTATTTAGTTTGTAGTTTTAAGAAATGGTTATGATTATTGCTTTTTCTCACATTTAAAAATCAAATTTATTTTACACATGAAGACGTATTTCTAAGGAAGTTTTAGTACCTCTATAAAAGGGATTCATTAAATGAATATTTAATAGAAACTGATAATATTCTCTTCTGTATTGGAATTATGAGATTTGAAGAAGTAAAATGTTACTTAAATCTACAACTTTTAACAACACTATAGCATACATTGGTTTTGTAATAAAAGAATTATAGAAAATTGCTGTTATATTACTTTTTATGTTTCACATTGAAAGTAGGGAAAGTAATTTCTAAGCTGTGGGTCATTATAGTTTATATCTAATCATGCTCAACAGTTAGGTTTTAAAAGCTGACATCACTTTTTTTTTTTAAATGATAGATGTTATTTAATATTTAAAGATAAATTGCTATAAAACTGTTATTTTTCCTGCTGACAACTCTGCCCTAAACAAACTTAGTCAATATGAACAAAAAGAAGTTTTAAAATAAATTTGCTAAGAGACGAAATCTGAATTAAAGTTCTAATACATTTCCTCAGTCACTATACTAAGAAGAATCCAGTATTGTTTTCAGTCTATTCTCAAGGGCAATTTAGTCCGATGCAAACATCTAAGAAAGTTCATGATAACCCTTTAGAACTTCTCCTTTTATAAAATTCCTCACCATACTCATCATAGGTAATTTCCAAAGATATGTCTACCGGAAGCAGCACAGGCTTTAAAATGTAGAAAACTCCTGGCAAGTATGTTAGTACAATGGCTTCTTCCGAGAAAGGGGTCAGAATCACAGAAGGCTGAAGGCCAGGCATGATTTTTCCCTTTTCTTCACTGTTCTTGTTCCCAATTCAGAAGGATTTAAAGAGGCAGTGAGGAGATTTGAAGTGCCTGAGATATTCCCCAACGACCAACCTATAATCTATAAGTCTCCATGTATATCAGATTTTCTGAGCAACTTATTTTTTGTCTTGGTAGTTTTTAAAAATAGAGGGCTTGTTCTAAACAAAATAAAATTAAAGTTGTTTCTGCTAGTATCTCTCTCTAGGAAGCCTTGAAACTTTTTTATAAACTCTTTTCTAATTTTTAAAAAATGTTATTTATGTTTGAGAGAGACACACACCCACATCCATACACACACCCACATCCATACACACACACACACACACACACATACACACACTGAATGCAAGACAGGTGGCTCGAGGCTCTGAGCTGTCAACACAGAGCCAGACCAAGGGCTTGAACTCAAGAACTGCAAGATCATGACTCAAGCTGAAGTCATATTCTTAACTGACTGAGCCATCCAGGCACCTCTGAACTATTTTCTAATTAAAATACTTATTTTGGCGATACTTGGAGTACCTGTAGGTGACATTAGCTCAAGCTAACATTTCTAAAGGATTGTTACTTTGGTCTCTAGAACTCCATGTGATTTTCCTACCACCCACACATGGTCGCTGCCAAGTTCCCAACTATTCCTTCAAGATGCTGAGAAGGTTTACATATATCCTGTGCTTTGCTTCATGTATAAATTCTTACAATTTTCCTGGATACCAATTTAGCAATATTTATTAAAATACTTAAAATTATGAATGAACAGATTCTTGGTTATAATATCTTGAAATATATCACAAGGGGAAAAAGTTATAAAAAGATTTATATCTAGAAATATTCCTATTAGCAGTATTTATTATTGTGAAAAATTGGTAACAACCTAAATATCCAACTTCAGTTTTGGATTAAATAAAATTATAGTCTTTCCATATGATAAAATCTTACACAGGCACTAGCAGCCACTTTGCAGAGTATTTTATTTCATGGAAACAAAATGTTATGTGTCGTTAGGTGAGTACTTTGTGACACAAAATCAAATGTACTCTTTAATCTCACTCGGTTATGCTAAAAATATCAAAGTATTGATCTAATTACATGTATACTTAAGTCTAGCAAAAGCCTAGAAGGCTTATTTCCTGAGACTGCTGGTTATTTTATAAGCATAAGTAGTTTATTTTCCACTCATTTTGTAAAATTTTCTAAAATAACTTCAATTTTTAGAAGTTATTCTAAAAATATTGATTATTTTTCAGTGAAAGAAAAGTTAATGTTACTAAATACCTTGTCTGTCCTAGATCAACTCTCTATCTACACGTATCACATACATTTAATAAAAGCTTTCTCCTTTCCTAGACTTTCGGAATATACATCTTCCATATGATTCTGCTGTCTTATATTATCCTTTAACAGTTTTTGTTGTGAACTTATTCTCTAACAAGAAGGTGGCCGCCTTGCAGTCCTATGACTTACACATTATCTAACGCTGATGCTTCCAATTGTGTACCTCTTGTTCTGTGGTGACCCCTGAATTCTGGATGTTTCCCTTGGGAGTCTGATGTATTTCAAATGTAACAGAGCTATAATTTCCAATCAATTCCAACAACTATCCCCTAGACTGGCTCCACTTCCAGAATGCATTGTTTCACTTAATGACACTACACCCCACCCAACACAGTTATCATCCTTACTCTCTCTTTCTCAGTCGCATTTCCAATCCATCAACAAATCCTGAGTAATTCTTCTCCTATTTATCTAAATCTCCTGCTTCTCATATGCCTTCTCATATCCCTGCCATTCTTCCTATTCTAGTTCCAATCACTACAGTCTTTTGCTTTTGCAACTTTCTTCCTCTATTTTTGTTCTTTTTCCACTTTTGGTCCATTTTCCAAAGTGAAGCCAAACTACTTTTATAAAACATTAATTATATTATATCATCCTCTGCCGACAGTCTTTGGTTTCCCATCCGTGTAAGGATAAAATCTGAACTCTGCTGGAACTACCAAATCTCCTTAATTCAGAATCTCTCTCTCTCACCCCTTAACTCACTCGATTCTGGCCACATGGGCTTCTGTTTGTTCTTTGAATACAATAAATTATTTGTGCACAGATCCTTCATATGTACTATTCTTTTTGCCCCCAACACAGCTCTCCCAGATTTTCCTGATTCTCTTCTTCTTCTTCAATATCAACCCAAATATCCTCCTTTTTTTTTTAATGTTTTATTTATTTCTAGGAGAGAGAGAGAGAGAGAGAGAGGGAGTCACAGACTGAAACAGGGTCCAGGCTCTGAGCTGGCAGTCAGCACAGAGCCCAATGCGGGGCTCGAACCCACGAACCGCAAGATCATGACCTAAGCGAAAGTCAGACGTTTAACCGACTACGCCACCCAGGCGCCCCCCAAATATCCTCCTTTTAATGGCCTCTGCAAACACATGATTCTTAAGTACCTTTTTGTACCTCATCCTGTTTTGTTTTCTTTATAACATTTGTCAGCTATAGTTATTGTACTTGTTACTAAGGCATTTAAAAAGTACTACTTCTTAAAGTAAAATTCCTACCCACTTGTCTAGTTAGTGACTCTAATTGTAGAGGTTACAGGATAGGAAATGAGGTACAATGACAGGCCAAAAGAAAGGTGTTTGGTGGTTAATTGGATAGAACCAATTTTTGCTAATAAATATGGCTAGTTTATTTCTACATATTTACATAGGGGGAAAGGACAAGAGGAACATTTACTTATCCATATGATGAGAAATGGCATTTTAACTGTTAAATGCACTTAATATCTATTGTAATAACAAAGAGATTGAGTTCCAGCCCAGCACAAATAAGTGATCATCTATCCATAGATTAGAATTTGAAATATATCCCTACTTCTACCTACTCCCTTAGTCTCACACTACTCCCAAATTAAGAAGTTATCACTTATGGAAAAATATTTCCTGAAACTCTTCAGACCTGACACCATGCCAGGTCTTTATAATTGCCCCTTGTTAGCTACCAGGGTACACACGTTATCATCAATAGTCAGAAGTCCGGCAAAAACAAAAATGTTCCTTCATCTCCAGAACTGCCTTAGGAGAGAATGTTCTAAGACATTAAATGTGAATGTTTTCATGCCATCCATACAAAATATGACTTTCTGCTATCTTCTATAAAAATCTAAATTTCAGTCATCATCCTAGTAGACTTCAAAAAGACCTGAAAAATAGCATCTTATATGATATTCTTTTATACTCCTAGAACAAAACTTAAGCAGGAATAACTGGAGATCTTCACATTAATGTAAAGATGAAAGAATGGGACTCAATTTAACACAGGGGTTAAAGAAAAAAATGGAATTATTTCCCTCTGCCATGTTGGAAGGATATGGCTTTAAATTTACGAAATAAGAAGTCAGTGATGTTGGGATGAAGGGACAACATATCAGTGAACTCGTTTCCTAAGAAATTTTACAAACCTTTATATTTTGAGCATCTACTTATTTCCTTGAGAATATGTTTTCTTATATCTGTATACTCTTTCTATATAGCAGCTCCATCCTTTTTTTAATTTTTTTAAATGTTTTATTTTTTTTCTAGGAGAGAGAGAGAGAGACAGCGTAAGCAGTGGAGGGTCAGAGAGAGATGGAGTCACAGACTCTGAAACAGGCTCCAGGCTCTGAGCTGGCAGTCAGCACAGTGCCTGAAGTGGGGCTCGAACCCACGAACCGCGAGATCATGACCCTAGCGAAAGTCGGACGCTCAACCGACTAAGCCACCCTGGCGCCCCCATCCTTTTTACATATAACAAGGTTTCCATCATGTATATATTCCAGAAATTTTGAATGCACACCTACTTGACATGTGTATCTATGTACTTCCACACCCATGTGCCATTGCCCTGTTACATGTTTTACCCACTTTCCTACAACCAAATAAATTAACATCATAAGACAGGATGAATATATATTGAAGTTCTATTTTCCTTCCTGCCTCCAGTGTATTGGCTTATTCACACTTGGAGACTGCTTACCCTATTTTGGAGACCACTAAAATTTTGCCTTATCTTAAGGACAGAAACCAATTCATATTAAAGCTCTTTTGATTTTATGATCAGTGTACACAAGAATTGCTGAATAATCTAGATCTGCACAGCTTACTATACCTTATTACAGTGCATGATGTTAGGAGGTGCCAGGTCGGCCAAGGCATTTGTTCCTCCAGCCACAGGGAACACGGTTGGCTGCTGGTGATTCAGAGCTGAGTTAACACAACCCCACCTCCACCCTAGTATCTTTCATCCAATTTCTGGTCCAACGATCTAACTCCTCACCCAATAGAGGCCAACCTGAAAGGTTGGTAGGCTCCAGAATTCCTACTGGATTCATATGAGGCTTCCATCACACTCACAGTACAGTTCAACTGATCTCTCTCTGTAAGATGCTACTTCTCCCAGTCTTTTAATGATGATAAAGGCAGCCTGCCAGGAATCTCCTGCACAGAAATCTCTGTCCCAATGTCTCTTTCCTGGGGAACCTCAACAATTACATATTGAATTCCTAATAAATCATTTATTGAGCCACTGGAAATTTAAGAATTAAAATAATATTCTATATTCCCCCTCCTGAATGTCTGAGTGACATTTACTGTTGGGCTTAATATCACTGCTTCTGAGGACAACAGGCTTTGTCCATCTTGATCTGAGCCATCTGCTTCAGGCTGTGGTCTAGCTCATACTGCTCACTACAATGCCTCCTTCAATGTCACCTTAGCCTCTGACGTAATCCCGATACCACTCAGGTTCAAGAAATGTCTGAGCACTTGGCCTACTAACAGCATAAAGCACGTATTTACTTTACCTGGGAAGTGTCTCCCTGAGGTAATTGGTTTATCCCACTAGAGAAGGTGAGGTTTAACTCACTAGTAGATGTGACACCACTTTTCTCCTACATTTTTCTCAATGGAATTTAACTTTTGGTTCTGCCATCAAGGGTGAGAGCTCAGTTTCTCCAGTACACCAGTCATAGAATAAGCAAAGTACCATTATTGCCTCATGGAAGGGAGAAATGTTGGACACAGGCCTTGATATTCTCCTTGAATTTTCTTTGATGAGGACAGAGACTTTCACAAAAGTGGAATCCTAAGAACAGGCCCTACATAAACTTAAGTTTTGCAGAGCAACTATGAAAAGCATCCCAGTGACTCTAGAATATTTTAATATTAATAAAAAGTCAATACTATGTTTAAATTAGTTTCTGACGTAGAATATTAAAAATAAGAATCGACTATCCATCCAAGGTTCTACTTAGAAAAAGTGAAAATAGGGGCGCCTGGATGGCTCCTTCGGTTAAGCGACCGATTTCGGCAGGTCATGATCTCACAGTTCGTGGGTTCCAGCCCCGCGTCGGGCTCTGTACTGACTGCCAGCTCAGAGCCTGGAGCCTGCTTCAGATTCTGTATCTCCCTGTCTCTCTGACCCTCCCCTGCTCACGCTCTCTCTCTCTCTCTCTCAGATATAAAAAATTAAAAAAAAAAATTAAAAAGAAAAAAAGAAAAAGTGAAAATATATGTACAGATTGTGATAAAAAACAAACAAATTAGTAACTAGGAAATACTCCTTTTTACCCCAACTCCAATAAATGAAGAATGGAGGGTGGCCTTCATAGCACATAACATAACATTTGATTCTAATTAAAAGATTAGTTCCGTGAAATATTCTTTTGATAGAAATTCTCAAGCTTCATATGCTATATATTAAAAACAGCAGTATATATTCACTTGATTACATCTTATTAAAGATAAAACAGATGTATTTCATAAACAACCACGTGGCAGATTATAAGGTAACATGTAAAAGGTGATACAGAAAATAAATACAAACTGAAATTATTCATTTACGACAACTTTTATAGGAAATGGAGCAAAAACCTTCACAGCAAGGCTCAGAGAGTTGCCTGAAAAGGGACTTCAGCATCTTCCCTGTTCTGTGTTTCCTCTAATTGTCACATGAGTCCCCATGTCTAAAGCTTATTCATTGCAGATGAAGCTTATCCTGAGATTTTCATTATATATTAAAATGCTGAGGCTATGTCTCCTTTTCACAGATACAGATTGTCCTCTGTATGAAAACCCCTCAACCAAAAGTTGCTAAAACTCTAGGTACAAATAATTTTTTCCAATACTCACTCTTCGGTAGGACTATCAGCAGTAACAGATTTGTCACATGTAATGGGAAGTGATCACCTAATATTTCTCATTGATTATACCAATAAATATAGTGTCAGCGCTTACCTGAATAACATGCTTCAGTTTATCAATAATTTGATTTATCACAGGATCAGTTCCTTTAACTTTGACTTCGGGATTTCCAGATTGGGCTTTGATTCCATTTCCAACCACACGCTGAGTATAGCTAACAAAGTGAAAGGTTGAAGATATATGACTTAGTAATCTGGTCAGAATACAATCTTTCATAGCCATTTGAACATATTTGAGTTCAGAATATCACTTCTTTAAGGGTAAATGACAATATACACTGGCATAGTTGCAATTTTTTTTTTGGTAAAATGCTTAGCATGCAAATATGGACTACTCTAATGTTTTTCTCTCAAAAGTCCCAACCAAAGATTAATTATGTTTTAACACTACTTATCAAAATACTAAAGAAAGCTAAAACACATCTCACTTTGTTACCAGCCTTGTTGAATTACACATATGTCTGCATCCATATTATCTGAGTCAACTTACTTCATTTTATGTAGTATACAAATGAGTCCCAACAATATTTTTTACATACTGGACTAGGAAAGAATATATATATACATATATATAATTAGATATGTATTTATATAAATATATATATTTTTAACCATACAAGTCAAAATTATAAACATAAATAAACAACTAAACCAACAAAATATTTTACAGGTAGATAAAAGACAATCAGCTTTCACCAACATTTACCTAAACAAGGGTCTAGCAAATTGTGTTGTGTATAATGGGGTGATTGAATAGGTGGCTAAAGTCATTGCAGATTACTGTCTTCACAAAATGACAATCACACAGTATCAACTTAGAATGCATACACACATTTAGATTCATCAGTCACGATCCAAGGAATGAAGGACAGGTTCAGCATGCTATGGGGATAGCTAGAAGGAACTGTATATGTCAAGTGAGAGGTAGAGATAATACAGTTAGTAAACTGAACATTTTGTGATGTCCATCTTGACTAAGAAACTTAGGAAAAACTAAAGAAGTTAGAGCTTACGTTGGCCCTTGAAGTAATACGGAAAGAATAGGTCTTAGATGATGTAGTTAACGCAGTGCAAAGGATGACATCTCAGAAGGAGAAATGGCAAAGGCATATGAATAACACACACAGGGAAGAATAACTAGGCTTTTGTTTACAAAGAGGACAAGTGGGGAAAAGTAAGAGATAGGAAGACATGCCCTGAACATTCCATAGTCTCTCCAACTAAGACTTTCCTTTGAGCAAATTGTTTAAATAAAAGTCATCATAAAGTCGTCTCAGAGACTTGTCAGCAAGCATTATCACATTATGTTTAATGTAATTCTTCTTCCCTCTATTTGAGCAGAGTATCACAACTATCCAAAGGAACCCTCTGTATTTTCTACAGCAATGGAATTTCTTTAAAAAGTTGAAAGGAGAGCCCACTGTTGACAATATGGTGATACAAAAGAAGTTTAAGGAATATCCAGCTCCTCCCCAAATTTTGCATACACCATGACCAATTCATAAAAGTGTATCAAACAATTCTTAATTAGATCCTTACAATTAAAGGATGGAATTGTGGAGGGCACCTGGGTGGTGCAGTTAGTTAAGTGTCCAACTCTTGATATCCACTCAGGAGATGGTATGTACTGATGGGCAGGCTTGGGATTCTGCCTCTCTTCTTGTCTGCCTCTCCTGTCTGCCTCTGCCCACCCCCCCCATATATACCTGCTTGCTCTCTCTCAAAATGAGTAAATAAACTTTAAAAAGTGTAAACAGAAATGAGAGAACTTTTTCATATTGATAATATCAATTGGACATGACAAAAATGATATTAATAAATCTTTTTTATTTTGAAACAACCTTGAACCCACCTCTTTACGCAGAAACAGAGGGGTACAGAGTTAGGTATTCCAGTATACATTAGAGATTGGCAATATATACCAATAACCAGTGGTAGAAAAAAACAAACCCTCAAATCTATTCATGTGTATAATATTTTTTACTTAGGAGGAATTAAGTAAAATGTAAATATTAAGCTTTTGTTAACTCCTCTAAAGCATTATAATATTTTTCTTCCAAATATTTCAAGCAGATTGCACATGTGGCTTCTTTATTAATGTATTATTAACAATGATGAGTAATATGAATATATCAATGGACAAATGCATGTTTATGATTCAGGAATTGTTTTAAATACTTCCTTTGTAGTTTGCCACTTTATTTACATGGTAATCATTTGTGGTGGTCATGAGAATGTACCTATAGACCTCAAAGCACAGGACTTTTAATTGACAAAGGGTTTGTGCTGCTTTGGTCTGAAATCTATTTCTGCATCTGCCCCCAACTAGTGACTGAGTGCAGCAGAGATAATAATCAGGGACATCACTAGAAGACACAGGGCTCCTCTGATGGCCAAGTTTGTCTCAGGATTCCCCAAAACCCTTGTTAATCTTTCTTAGGCTGTACTTCATGCCCGAATGCTTTCCTCAACTGTCTTAACATCCCCTTCACTCTGGGTCACACATGCTTCATGACTAACAGCTTTTCCAGTTACTCAGTTTTCACCCCATTTACTCTGACAGGTATTTCCCTTAATAAAATCCTCTTGCGTTTAATCTATTTTTTGCATCTGCTTCTTGGAGAACCCAGATTAATACATCATATAATTTTTATACTATAGGTATTCCTACTCTACAGATTGGGGACCTAGGGTCTGAATAGTTAAGTAACTTTCCCAAAGGCAACATTTTGTTAAGTGTGCAGCAAAGGTATGAATCCAGGGAACATGAGGTCCAAAATACAATCACTCAATAATTATTAATGAAAAGTCTTGAAATCAATTAATATAAATTGTGATACAATTAGCTTGGTGCAGAGTGGTTTTTTTTAATCCTTTCTTTTGTTTTTTCCTGCAACTACAGCATTTTCAAATGTTTTAATATTTATAATTAGGAAAGGATGTACAATTTTCTTCAAAAATCTCAATAAAGAGTTGTATATTTCCAGCTGGTGGGGCAAAAAGAAACTAACAGAAACTTCAAGTGTGCTATAAGATTTTCCCGTTTTGGGGCACCTGGGTGGCTGAGTCAGTTAAGCGTCTGACTTTGGCTCAAGTCATGCATGATCTCATGGTTTGTGAGATCAGTCTCAGCGTTGGGCTCAGTGCTGACAGCTCAGAGCCCGGAGTCTGCTTTGAACTCTCTGTCTTCTCTCTCTCTCTCCCCTTCCCACTCTTGCTCTGTCTCTCTCTCAATAATAAATAAACATTTAAAAAATTAAGAAAAGGTCTTCCTATTTCTCTAGAAACATAAAGTGAGCAATGGAAACTTAGTCTTGAATCTTAATTTTAAATATAGTAAACTCTTGAACAACATTAGTTTGGACTTCCCCGGGTCCACTAATACATAAATTTTATTTTTCAATAAATACAATATTATAAATACATTTTTGCTTCCTAATTATTTTCTTAATAACATTTTAATTTTATTTTCTCTAGCTTACTTTGTTTACTGTAAGAAATATAGTATGTAACATATATAAAAGGGAGTCAGACAACATGGTGAAGAAGGTATCCATACTTCCCACATCTCTCAAACAAAGAAGGGCAGAAGCCAAAGGACTTTGAACCCCAAGAGTCTGGGAGGAAAAGAGAAGGAGTCGACCAGGAAGAAAACAGGAAAACCGATGGCCCCATAGGTGCGTGACTGCGAACTGGTGGAGATGGAACTGGCGGCGGAGGCATGGTGGGAGGGATATCATTCTACAGAGAGACAAAGGGAAGAGAAAGAGCGGCTGGGGAAGCCTAGAACCATATCTAGACAAGAGAAAAACTTCAGACCAGGACAGAGAGGGAACCCATCATCCCATCTCTTAACTGCAGGGCTTTCTTTGGAGTGGGACCGGCTGCTCTGTTTGCATACCTGGGGAAGAGGGGAGTCACCAATGGATTCGGTGGTACATCAGGGGCACAGTCAGCAGCAGGAGGAAACCCTCCTGCCCTGAAGTGCTGCTGTACAGCCGCAGGAGCACATATTGCTCAGTAATATTAACAAGCATGGAGTGGAAGTTTAAAACCCAGGTAAGCCTGGGACATAGGAGACGGTGGAGTGAGACAGCTGGCCTAGTCTGCACTCTCGGCACAGTGAGGATGAATCCAAAGGAGTGATTTGGACACCTGGTCCATAAAGAAGGGACTGGGGGTGGCCGTTTTTCTCCTCACAACCACCAAGGCAGAGCCTCAGGGATCCTCAGTGGGGCCCACAGTGGAGGTGGACCTGCCTACACCAAACCATACCCCTCAGTGCTGGGTTACCATTTATCTACTGGAGCTGGATAGATGCTTTGGAATCAGTCTTCCCCCGCCCCCCGCCCCCAACTTTCCCCTGCCCCAGACCAGCACTGCATCATTGCGTGGATTAACTCTAGGTCAATTCTTGTATTTAGATATTTTCTCCTCCTTATCTCTTCCCTCTTCTAGGCTGGTTACTGGTTTGCTTGAATAGACATTTTTTTTTTTATTTGTTTCTAGGAGAGAGAGAGACAGTGTGAACAGGGGAGGATCAGAGAGAGAGGGAGTGACAGACTCTGAAACAGGTTCCAGGCTCTGAGCTGGCAGTCAGCACAGAGCCCGACGCGGGGCTCGAACCCACGAACCGCGAGATCATGACCCAAGCGAAAGTCGGACGCTTAACCGACTAAGCCACCCAGGTGCCCCTTGAATAGACATATTTAATCTATTTTCTTGATGCATGTTCTACACCTCCTTTTTTACTTTCCTTTCTCTTTCTGAAATAATCAGGACATATAGTTTCTCTAGGTAACATTATCTATGCTTCTTTTTCCTCTCCTTCCTTATTTGCCTTTCTCTCACTGGATTAAGCCTTTTACTCTCTGCCTGGTTAATGTTCATATTCTCTTTCTACTCTCCCCTGTAATTTGTCTCTTTGTATATGCTCTTCCATCAGCACCTCCTCCGCTCTGTTCTTTACTTGCAGCTGATGTTTCTGGTTTTATGTTTTAGACTGTATTTTGTTTTTTGTTTTTGTCTGTTGGCTTGTTTGTGTGTTTGCATGTTTTTGTTTCCCGTTTTTCTGTTTTCCTTTCCAGGGCTACTTCAAGGAATAAACCAAAGCACAATTGGTATAGGGTCCAAAACATCACTACAAGCAGGGAAATAAAATAACACAGAGAGTCACAACAGAGAGCAAGTAACCTGCTCCAAAAAACACCTCCTGAACAGCCAGGCCCTGGGCAGTATATGAGCCCCCTTTTTATACAGCAGTACTTGCAGGTGCAGAGCACATAACAAGGTTTCAAACCTAATAAGGGACAAAAAACCTAGCCAAAATGATGAGACAGAAGAATCTTCCTCAAAAGAAATTCCAGGAAGAAGTGACAGCTAAAAAATTGATCAAAACAGATATAAGAACATAACTGAACAAGAATTTAGAACAAGAGTCATAAAAATAACTGTTGGGCTTGAAAAAAGCATAGAAGACAGCAGAAACTCCATTGCTACAGAGATCGAGGACCTTAAAAATAGCCACGATGAATTAAAAAATGCTATAAATGAGGTGCAAAATAAAATAGAGGTGGCCACAGTGAGGATTGAAGAGGAAAAGGGGGAGAATAGGTGAATTAGAAGATAAAATTATGGAAAAAGAGGAAGCCAAGGAAAAGAGAGAGAAAATGATCCAGGAGTATGAGAGGAGAGTATGAGAACTGAGTGATACAATCAAATGGAACAATAGACATATAATAGAAATTCTATAAGAAGAAGAAGAGAGAGAAAGGGGCTAAACGGGTACTTGAACAAATCATAGCTGAGAAGCTCCCCAACCTGGGGAGGGAAACAAACATTGAAATCCAAGAGGCACAGAGAACTCCCCTCAGATATAACTTGAAACAATCTTCTGCATGACATGAAACTGGCAAAATACAAGGGTAAAGAGAGAATTCTGAAAGCAGCTAGGGATAAACAGGACTTAACATACAAAGGTCAACACATAAGGTAGTGTTGGCCCTAATAGTAGCAGACCTATCTACTGAAACGTGGCAAACCAGAAAGGAAATGCAGGAAATTTTCAATGTGATGAACGGAAAAAAATACGCAGCCAAGAATCCTTTATCCAGCAAGCCTATCATTCAGAATAGAAGGAGGGATAAAGGTTTTCCCAAACAAACAAAAACTGAAGGAATTCATCACCACTAAAACATCCCTACAAGAGATCCTAAAGGGGACTCTATGAGGGAAATGTTGCAAGGGACACAAAGTACCAGAGATATCACTACAAGTATGAAACCTAAAGATAATACAATGACTCTAAACCCGTATTTTGCAGTAATAATATTGAACATAAATGGACTAAATGCTCCAAACAAAAGACATAGGGTATCAGAATGGGAAAAAAAAGACAAGACCCATCCATTTGCTGTCTACAAAAGACTCATTTCAGACCTGAGGACACCTTCAGATTGAAAGTGAGGGGATGGAGAAATATCTGTCATGCTACTAGAATTCAAAAGAAAGTTGGAGTAGCCATACTTAACACACAAAACAGACTTTAAATTAAAGGCTGTAACAAAAGATGAAAAAGGGTATTATATAATAATTACAGGGCCTATCCAACAGGAAGAGCTAAAAATTATAAATGTCTACACACCAAATTCAAAAGCACCCAAATATATAAAACAATTAATCACAAACATAAGCAATCTTATAGATAAGAATGTGCTAGTTGCAGGGGACTTTAATACTCCATTTACAGCAAGGGATAGATCAACTAGAAATAGAATCACTAAAGAAACAATGATTTTGGACCAATGATCTTGTGAATAACACATTGGACCAGATGGACTTGACAGACATATTTGTAACTCTACATCTCAAAGCAGTGGAATATATTTTCTTTTCTAGTGCACATGGTACATTCTCTGAAATAGACCACATCTTGGGTCACAGAGCAGCCCTCAAAAAATATAAAAGAACTGAGATCATATCATGCACACTTGCAGATCACAATGCTATGAAACTTGAAATCAATGACAGGAAAAATTTTTGGAAAGCCTCCAGAAGCATGGAGGTTAAAGAACATCCTGCTAAAGAATGAACAGGTCAACCAGGCAATTAGAGAAGAAATTTAAAAATATACGGAAACACATGAAAATGGAAATTTAACAATCCAAACCTTTTGGGGTGCAGCAAAGGCAGTCCTAAGAGGAAAGTACATTGCAATCCAGACCTATCTCAAGCAACAAGAAAAATCCCAAATACAAAATCTAACAGCACATCTACAGCAACTATAAGCAGAACAGCAAAGATACCCCAAACCCAGCAGAAGAAAAGAAATAATAAAGATCAGGAGAGAAATAAACAATAAAGAATAAAAAAAAAAAAATAGAACAGATCAGTGAAATCAAGAGTTGGTTTTTTGAAAAAATAAACACAATTGATAAAACTCTAGTAGTCTTCTCAAAAAGAATAGAGAGATGAATCAAATAGATAAAATCATGAATGAAAATGGATTTATTACAACCAATCCCTCAGACATATAAACAGTTATCAGAGGATACTATGAAAAATTATATGCCAACAAACTGGACAACCTGGAAGAAATGGACAAATTCCTAAACACACACACACTACCAAAACTCAAATGGGAAGAAACAGAAAATTTGAACAGATCCATAACTAGTGAAGAAATTACATCAGTTATCAAAAATCTCCCAACAAATAAGAGCTCTGGGCCAGATGGATTTCCTGGGGAATTCTACGAGACATTTAAATCAGAGTTTATACCCATTCTGCTCAAGCTATTCCAAAAAATAGAAATGGAAGGAAAACTTCCAGACTCATAATATGAAGCCAGACTTACTTTGATCCCCAAACCAGACAGAGACCCAGCAACAAAAGAGAACTACTGGCCAATATTCCTGATGAATATGGATGCAAAAATTCTCAACAAGATATTAGCAAACTGAATTCAACAGCATGTAAAAAGAATTATCCACCATGATCAAGCGGGATTCATTCCTGGATTACAGGGCTGGTTCAATCTTAGCAAATCAATCGATGTGATACATCACATTAACAAAAGAAAAGACAAAAACCAAATGATCCTGTCGATAAATGCAGAAAAAGCATTTGACAAAATAGAGCATCCTTCTTAATGAAGACCATCAAGAAAGTTGGGATAAAAGGAACTTAAACATCATAAAAGTCATCTATGAGAAGCCCTCAGCTAACATCATCCTCAATGGGGAAATACTGAGAGCTTTCTCCCTAAGATCAGGAACATGACAAGGATGTCCACTCTCACCATTGTTGTTTAACACAGTGTTGGAGGTCCCAGACTCAGCAATCAGACAACATAATGAAGTATAAAAAGCATCAGAATTAGCAAAGATGAAGTCAACCTTCAGTTTTCACAGACAACATGATACTCTACACAGAAAACTGGACAGACTTTACCAAAAGTCTGCTATATCAAATCCATGAATGCAGCAAAGTTGCAGGGTACAAAATCAACATAAAGAAATTGGTTGCATTTTTATACACCAATAATGAAGCAACAGAAAGAGAAATTAAGAAACTGATCCCAATCACATTGCACAAGGAACCATAAAATACCTAGGAATAAACCTAACCAAAGATGTAGAAGATCTGTATGCTGAAAACCTATAGAAAACTTATGAAGGAAATTGAAGAAAACCCAAAGAAATGGGAAAACATTCCATGCTGGTGGATCAGAAGGATAAACATTGTTAAAATGTCATTACTACCCAAAGCAATCTACACATTCAATGCAATCCCAATCAAAACTGCACAAGCATTCTTCTCAAAACTAGAACTATCCTAAAATTTGTATGGAACCACAAAAGACCCTGAATAGCCAAAGTAATATTGAAAAAACAAAACAAAACAAAACAAAACAAAAAAAAAAAAGGGAGGCATCACAATGCCAGACGTTAGCCTTTACTACAAAGCTGTCATCATTAAGACAGTGTGGTATTGGCACAAAAACAGATACATAGACCAATGGAATAGAATAGAGAACCCAGAACTGGAACCACAAATGTATGACCAACTCATCTTTGACAAAGCAGGAAAGAGTATCCAATGGAAAAAATAGCCTCTCTTACAGATAGTGCTGGGAGAACTGGACAGCAACATGTAAAAGAATGAACCTAGATTACTTTCATACATCACTCACAAAAATAAACTCAAAATGGATGAAGGACCTGAATGCGATACAGGAAACCATCAAAGCCCTAGAGGAGAAAGGAAACACCCTCTTTGATCTCAGTCATGGCAATCTCTTACTTGACAAAGTAAGGGAATCACAAACAAAAATGCACTTTTGGGACTTTATCAAGATAAAAAGCTGCATGGCAAAAGAAACAATCAATAAAACTAAAAGGCAACCAACAGAATGGAAAAGAGTTGCAAATGTCATATCGGATAAAGGGCTAGTATCCAAAATCTATAAGGAATTCACCGAACTCCACACCCAATAAACAAATAATTCAGTGAAGAAATGGGCAGAAGACATGAACAGACACTTCTCCAAAGAAGATGTCCAGATGGCCAACAAACATGAAAAGATGCTCAATATGACTCATCATCAGGGAAATACAAATCAAAACCACACTGAGATACCACCTCACGCTGGTCAAAGTGGCTAAAATGAACAAATCAGGAGACTATAGATGCTGGTGAGGATGTGGAGGAATGGGCACTCTCTTACACTGTTGGTAGGAATACAAACTTGTGTAGCTGCACTGGAAAACAGTGTGGAGGTTCCTCAAAAAGTTAACAATAGAACTCCCCTATGACCCAGCAATAGCACTGCTAGGAATTTACCTTGTTGGGATGAGCTCTGGGTGTTGTATGGAAACCAATTTGACAATAAATTATATTAAAACAAACAAACAAAAAAATAGAGTGAAAATTCTACGGTAAATGTCCATATAAAAAATATATAGTATGTAACACATATAATACACAAAATATGTGTTGACTGATTATGTTATTGGTAAGGCTTCTGGTCAATAGGCTATTTGCAGTTTGGGGGAAGTTAAAGTCATATGTTGATTTTTGACTAGGTGCATGACCATTGACATTCTTCAATGGTCAACTGTAAACAATTACTTACATTATATCTTGGTTTCTTTACAGACCATGAACTTTCTTTTAAGATGTAAAAATGTGATATCACATTAATCTGAAGAATTTCTCATTTTTTATTCTTAACTATCACTGTTAAGCTGCACACAAATTGTATAACAAATACAACTGATGAAGAATCTCATTCCAAGCTAGTATATTATGGAATAGTGCAGGATCACTATTTTTATGTATTATTTAAATAAGGAAAAATACTGCAGCAGAGCATTTAAGATACTTCAAGTGAAATATAAGTTTTAAAAATAAGTTCTTTTCTGTTTTTGTAAGGTTAGGAAGAATCACAATGCAATAGCTGTTCATATATATGAAGAGCAGTTTAAATGAAAAAGACAGCGGAGCAATTGGAGTCCTCTCTTGGTGGATGAGTGTATAAACTGATGTAAACCACTATTTGACATGCATTTAAAGCTAACATATCACATGGCCCAGGGAATATACTCAACTATGTTTATCAAAAGACAGGTATAAGAACACTAAAGGAAGTACTACTTAAAATAGTCCCACTCTGTACACAACCTCAATGTCCATACATATTAATGTGGGAAAATAAATGGCAGTATATTCATATAATGACATACTATATAGTAATAAGAATGAATGAATAACAACTATACTCAAAATCTTATTTAAGCTAAATATGGAATGAAAAAGCAAGGTATGGAACTTATTCTATGACTCCATCTATAAAAGTTTAAAAGTGAATCAATAATGTTCTAAATCACCATAACTGCTACTCTAGAAGATATGGTCTAGAAGGTTGAAGGGACTTCCTGGGGTTCTAGTAATATGTCTTGATTTGATTCCTGGTTACAAAACAGTGCTCATTTTGTGTAAAAAAAGAAAGACTGAATTGTAGAGTTAAGGTTTGAATAGTTTATTGAATGTATGTATTTTCAGCTTAAATAAAACACTTACATTAAAAACTCTTTTTTTTTTTTTTCGTAATATGTATACAATAGACAAACTGGCTCTGAACCATGTATAAACAAAAGCTCCATGAAGGTATTTTTAAATTGGTCTAAATGGTGTTGTCATCTCTCAATGAGTAATTTAGGAGCCTAGATTGATATTAAAAACTCACTCCCTGCAGTCTTTCCTTTGTATGCAAAAAATATAGTTTTTAAATAAATAAAAATTTTGCTAACAAAGACTTTTTGAGTTTTTATTATGAAATTTTAATAAATCATTAATCCTATTTTCCTTCTAATGAACAAGTAATGGATAAAACATTTCAAGGATCCCTACAGAGGTTTCTTGACTTGAAAAATTGCTTCCATTTCAACTAGAGAAAGGGAATAAAACACACACCCAAAAAAAAATAGGCCAATTTTTTTTGTTGTTACAGAAGTAATAGACCCACCATCTGTGCTGATTTCTTCTGAGCAGGTCTGGTAATGGTTGAAAGCAACTTAACAGGGATTCTCGCTCCCCAAGTAAAACTTGCTTTCCATTAAAATGGAAAAAAGGCAAGCACTAATATTATTTACATTCTATAAAGATGTTTTAAAATGATGATTAACAAGATTCCAATTCTCTTTGTGTTCAACATATGAAATATTAAAAAGAAGTGCTATTAGATCTACACACAGTATGTCATTAGGAAGTCATTTTTCCTGACTTACCAACATTTCTTATTTGAAACTCATGTCATGCCGTACTAGTTGATATTAATTTTACTTTATTTAGAATGCAGAATTTGTTTCAGATTCACATCAGAAATATGGTATTTTCATGTGTGCTCACACAATTTCTGGGAGACAAATATTTGGAATCTGACCCTGAAATGCATCACAAATCACTTAAAGTGATCTGTTCTGAGAAGTCTTTGATAACTTCACTGGGACTGGGTATAAGAACTTCAAAATTTATACAAAATGAGGAAAACATTTAATCAGGGACTTTCTTTTCTTTCCTTGATTTTTTTTTTTTTTTAACCATATCACCTTCTTTGTTAGAGGTTTAAGACTGAGAATGGGGACCATGTTCGTAGTGGTGGTGGTGGTGGTGGTGGTGATATAGTAATAATAGTAGTAATAGATGCTTTGTTTGTTTACTTCTTTACTACTTTCTTTTTGTATGACTTGGTTAGGTGATTGTATATTAAAATTCCTTCAATTTCCAGAGTTTTGAGTCTCCTAAATTCTAGGAGGCAAAACACTGGACTGTCTTTGTCTCAGGTAAGTATGTTGCTATCCTGGGTAAAAAGGTCTGGGAAGGACATTACATTTATTCATCAATGAACCTCTACTTTGACAACAAACTTTCCTTTCAAATCATTTCTAGGCCTCCTTTCCTGGTTCTGGCAGCAAATGTGAAAGTAAGTAGCATGGGTATTTTTGTGTGTAAATTTTCCTCAAATATTTGGGTGACACTGGACACCCCTGCTGACTGGTGCTTTATGTACAGGCAGCTTCTGTATAGCACTTTTCTTCTACAGTGAAGGTCTTAATCTTTGAAATCTCAGAACGAAAAGAAGTCGTATGATTGATTTTATGTGCCAGGTTTATGGGAATAACCTTTCATGGTAGGTAAGAGGTTTACAGGGGATTTGGAAAATAGAGACATCTGTAGAATCAATTCAAAATGATTAAACCTTTGGTGACTGTACTATCTCATTTCAATTGCTGAACCACAAACTATAAGGGAATCTCTACCATTTCTTTGGCTTTATAATTATAGATAAATAATGTCTAAATTTGAGATCTATGTTTCTGAGCCTAAATAATGAAGTCAAAATAAGTATATATCAGAGACCTTATTAGGGTGTTTAGTATTATTTATAGATAGCTAATCTCCTGCTGCAGATAATGCACTTGTGATATCTTATGTATAGCAATAATTAACATTATTTAGAAAGGCAAAGCTATGCTTTGTATGGTAGCCTACAAAAAATGTTTATTCAATCCCTACCATAAATAAAATACGAACATTGTTTAGAAAGAGTGAGAAAGCAAGAACTAATTAAAGAATGGATATCAATCAATCTTCCCCTAACTTCAGTTGGCAAAGCACATATTTGTATTTGACAGTTAAGCCAGGTAATCACAGGTTTCAAAATATTTTATAAGATAAGCGGCTGTATGAACCTGCAAGATATTTGCACATGAGAAACTAGTGACTATACATGTAAAACCAGTGATGTTTTGGAGGCTTTCATTTCAACAAATGTTGACTACCTAATAAAAATGTGTTAAAAGTAAACCATCCCCCATGTGGAAAAAAAAAAAACTGGTATATTTCTTACATTATTTCTTTTGTCCTAACCCCTTCCTAATCTTACCAAGAAAACATAAATATCTTAATTATAACATAGCTCTGTTTTTATAGTTTCAAATTTTTGAATTAAAAATTCAAAGCAAATGATAATAAACCTTTGGTTTGCTTTTTAATGAATTATCCTCATTTTCTTCAAGGCAACTGTCAAATTGAAAATGATCAGTTCTAACTACCATTAGTTGCACATACTGTTATATGAATTATGAAACATTATACCAACTTCTGTTTCACAGGCACACATCTCAAAATTAAATTCTTAGTAAGAGACAAGCTATCTTTCATGGATTTGGGATAACTGATAATCATCATTTTGTACTGACTTTCTGTCTCATTTCACTGTCTGCTATCAATATATGAAAGTAAAATGTTATTTAGGGGATAACTATTATCTGAGTACTAATAAATCAAATACTATTAGACCCAAAAAATCACTCAAAAATTATTTATGGTATAAATTTCATTTAACCAAACCTGTATTAGATATTACTAAAATCTAAAAGTTCCTAGAATCTTATACAACTTTTTTTTGGTATTTTTTATAAACATAACTGATAACAACATTAATTAAATTTCAGATATAAAACTACCAACTGCATCATAAATACTCTAAAGTTAGGAGCAAGACACAATAATTCTAAGACTACCAACATATCATCCAAATGAAACACCTAGGTACTTTTTTTACTAACATATATCATAATAAAATCAGAGAGAAAGAACATCTGAATTTCAGACTGTAGTAGGCTCCTCAGGCCACCACATTCACCGCACCACAGAGAGTACCGTAAATAAATTGGAGCTACCTACATGAAAACAAATTTCCCCTTCAACTTCAATTAATCAATAGACTTTACATATGAGCCTCTGTCCTTGAAGTCATAATCTATTTTCCTCTAGGGAAATTTGATTTACTATAAAATAATATTTATATTTTACAAAAACATTTTTTAAACTATAGTTTGGGTTTTTTTATTGTAATTCAGTTGCCCTGAAGGAAAACATTTTAATCACCCTTGGAAATTTTCAGTACCTAGTATCTAGCATTTCCTGTAATTTTTAAATTTTTTTTTAATGTTTTACTTATTTTTAGGAGAGAGAGAGAGAGACAGCGTGAGCAGGGGAGGGTCAGAGAGAGAGGGAGTCACAGACTGAAACAGGCTCCAGGCTCTGAGCCGGCAGTCAGCACAGAGCCTGACGCAGGGCTCGAACCCACGAACCGCGAGATCATGACCTAAGCGAAAGTCGGACGCTTAACCGACTAAGCCACCCAGGCTCCCCTTCTTTTTTTTTTTTTTTTTAATTTTTTTTTTTTTTTAGCATTTCCTGTAATTTTTAAATGACTTTTACCTTAGTAGCAAAAGTAAACAATGCTATTGATGATTTCCGGTGTTCTAAAGTCATACAATCAGGAAATAGATTTTTAAAATATGATTTGTTCTCCTCTGAAGCAGCGGCCTAACCACCTGCTCTGCATGTAAACATTCCCTGAAAGCTATAAAGGGCTAGTTTATCATGAAGGTGTTGACGGGTAACTCTTTGGGGACCCATATAAGCACACAGAATAAATTATAATCATACTGAATGCTAATGTGGTAGCAAGACTGTGACAATATTCAAATGTGACTAATTTCATTGAATTAGCTATACTCAGTATGAGCTAAACTTCATTGCTTAAATCTAAATAAATAACTCAAAAGAAATAATTAAGCTCATCTCTTTTCTATTTATTTTTTGTTGATGCTTAAGAGTGAAAAGATTTTAACTGAGATCTTTTGTATGTTTGATTTTTGGTTTTATTTAGCAGTCGGTTCTCTTGTTTTATCACCGTAAGACTGTGAGGGTCCTTAGCAGCTTGCTGAACACAGCACTCCCCTTTCTAAAAGAAATACATCTATACCAGGAATATAGTACTTGGCATTCAGCTCTTGACCTGTAGCCTAATAGATCTGTTGTCTGTCTTTAGTGACAGTCACATAAATTTAAAGCTGAAGAGCACCTTAGAGGTCATCTAGTCCAACTGAACCATGTTTTAAAACAAATGAAGAGGTATGTTTATTTCATCATTTCGCACCTATGTACTGTATATTTCCAGAAAAGCCTTTGAGACATCTTAAAATAAAAGGCACAGACACTATAAAACAAGGGCACAATGACAGAATAATGAAGAGAGGCAGATGACAATTATATAAGAAGACCTAGTAAAGAGACACTATACTTCAGCCTAAAACTCATCCTGAATCTTCTTGATGGTAAAGGCTAAAAGGAAACTCAAAATACAAATAGGTCTTATTAGTTAATGAAAGTAGTATTTGCAAATGTCAACAGCTAGTTTTGTTTTGTTTTCTTTTCTTTTTTTTTCTTTTTGGTATCCCTAAACTCTCAAGCACAGCACATGAGTCTTTAAGTAACAGACAATGAGCAATACACCAAAATTATCTTCAATAGCAATTTCAAAGGTTTCAAAACTATAAATACACATGATCCTTTTTTTATATGAATCCTTGTTAAGAGCTGCCTATGTGATATTAAATTTTAGTTCTGAACAAGCCTTTTTACTGGGACTTGGTAATCTGACTTGGTGAAAAATGTAGCCTTGGAGAACCTAGAAGAGCAGATAGTTAATATTTCCCTGAATTTATTTTTGTTTTTAATTGATATTTCATTTCACCACTCATAAAAAAATATATCCTCTGGATAATGTATTGAAGCACCATAAACAAAGAATCTCAAGGTCAAAGTGACTTGAGATGGATCACAAAGCAGAGGTCTGGTCTGAAGAGCTACATGCATGGTCTCTACTATACTACATGGCAAATAGGAACATGACAAGCAATTTACTAACAAATAAACACTAATGAGACGGGAAGAGTGGGTGTAATGGTATGACACATTTTAACTGATAGTTATATGTTTTCCAATAGATTCATACATCCTACATTTAATGGGATCATTTTCTTTTTTCAATCACTTTTCAAAAAATGTAGCTCGTTGCTTTATAGGCTGTTTGGTAGATTTAATTTCCAATGTTTAAAACAGGCCCATTCTCAATGTTCTATAAATTGGATGGTCTTGATGTATTGATCGTCTTGAATGTATAGGGTGGTTCATGTATTTTTGGATAGGGATGAGAGCCTGTCAAGAAGGTCAAAAAGTCTGTATTTTGTGGCTATTATTATGAACACTTCTTGTCTGCTCTTATATTAGGCATAATCGCACAAATTAGGAATTAACAAAAGCCAGGCATAATCACAAGAACTAAATGGATAAAATGTTTATATATACTTTATTCGTATTTTCAATAGCAGGAACGTGATGTTCTGGAACCATGGAAGAGAACTGAAATTTTGAAGTTTTGTAAATAGCCATTCTTAACAAAAATAACCCACAATAATTAATTAGTATTTAGAAAGCAATTAGAATTGGAGCCTAACACATCAGTTTTAACATCCAGTTTCAATCTTGTCTCTAATTCCAACTTGAAGTTCTGTCCAACAATTCGATTTTGTGGTCTATTGAATCTCAAAATACAAATTGATAGGTTTCAAATCATAGTTATTATGAAGAGCAAGGAGGAAGGGAAGGTGGAGAAATAACTAAGCTTTTTGTCCATACTTCATCTTAACTAGACCATAGCCAAATACCTGTTTTCACACAGTGCTAAGAAAACAGTCCACATGCATAGCAGAATTTAATGTCTCCACTTGTATATATGAGAAAACTTCTTCTTCAGCTATTTTTTTGGCAAACTCATTTGTGCTGTGAAGAAAACAGCTAGAATTCATTTTACAGACAGAACAATATGTGTCCAGGGACTTTTAGATCCCTAATGATTGTATATACCCCAGAAGCACATTTGGCTGATTCCTTCTATGAAAATTATGCATTTGCAGAATACAGGACATTTCTGATAGCCTCTAGAGTCCAAATAGAAGTGGTGTTTCTGGCCCAGATGACTTACAGATTCTATACTTTTGGGCAAATGTGGACAATTTCTCTATACTTCCTTTCTTCTTGTCTTTTTTCAGTCACTTCAATGATTTCTGCCACATATCTCAGGGTTTAGACACTCCACCCTCCTTGCTTGGGAAGTTCTGTCCCTTTAGACCCTTTCTTCAGTCAGCTGCACTAAACATCAAAAAGATTTTCACAGAAGTGATTCATTTAAGGATTTTGAGATTACCCTGAATTTTCTGGGTGAGCCCCAAATGCAATCACCCATAGCTCCTTAAATGGCAGACAGAGGGAGAGTTCTTTCTTACAGAAGGAAAAGAAGATGACAGTGGGATCACAGTTCAGGGATCAGAGTGAGGCAGCCACAAGCCTAGAAACTCCAGAAGCTGGAAGAAGCAAGGAATGGACTCTCCCTAGAGCCATTAGAAGGAGTTTGGCCTAACCAACAATTTGATTTGGACTCAGTGACATGAATTTCAGACTTCTGACCAAAACTGTTAGAGAATACATTTTTGTGGTTTTAAGTCTCTCAGTGGTAATGTGTTACAGCAGCTACTGGAAACTAATACAACCATCAACTTGGTTATCTCCTGTGTTATTTGTTCTCACTTCAACTATTGCTTGCTAATACCTCGTTTTCTGGGATGTCATTGTAATTTGTAATTAATTTACAATGATATGTTTAATGTGTGTAACTCCCTTCTAGACTGTAAATTCTTAAGGTCAAGTAGTGTGTCTGTCTTAATCACCTTCTAGTCTCAGGGTTTGGCAACATGCTTGGAATATGAGTGCTCATATGTGTATCAGAGTGAATGTAAGACAGATGCAAAAGTAAACTAAAAAAATAATTTTCAGGCAGTAGTTTATCTTTCCCAGAAGTATTCCTTATAAAAGTTATAAGTCAATTTCGAAACATTCTTAAATTTGGTAACAAATTCTAAGAATGTGAAGTTTATTTTAATGCTCATTTTATCAGGTTTTAAATAGCTTCTGATAGCCTGTCCAAGCTTCTGGAGTTCCATCCAAGCCCCCATTAGTAAAGAAAAAGAAAGAAATTAGGAAAACAGAACAAACAACATAAACAACACCAAACGTTCAAACTGATAATCATTACACAGATTATAAAAACAACTAAGTCATCCTATCCATGTTCTATTTCATAAAACAGAAGAATTTCCTCCTTATAAAAACCATGTACGATGGTAGATGGCTCTCCATAGCCTATATCTTGAGTCCCTCTCACAGCATCCCAGAGAATGTTCCTCTACTTGTCCCAGTCTGCCTCTTGAGGGGCCAGAGATTAGCCACTCCCACATAACTCAAAATGTGCCTCCTTAAGAGGCAGCAGCTATAATAAAAGAACAAGTTGCATTGGGAGTCTGCTGGGCCTGGGAGCATGGTTATCTTAAGAAAAGCCTTGTCAGGGGGAGGCAAATGGCATGGGTGCTAGAAGCAATTCATTACCTGCATGTGAGTTTAATCACACAGGTTTCCCAGAATCCTTCTCTCCCTCTGCTTTCCACCCCTCACCTCCAGCATGAACTCAGCCTCTTTTCTTTTCCTTTCTCTTCCACATGTTACAAATTGCTATTTATTAGTACAATGGGATTTAAATGAGGTTTAGGGAAAAATGGAGAGAGATTATAAAACAAAACAGGGAACTATGGATAAACAAGTGACTGACACTATACCAATAGGCTATTTAAAATTAATGCCCATTCTGATAAAGGGTTAGTATCCAAAATCTATAAAGAACTCATCAAACCCAACACCCAAAAACCAAATAATCCAGCTAAGAAATGCGTAGACCACGTGGATAGACATTTTTCCAAAGAAGACATCCAGATGGCTAATAGACACATGAAAAGCTGCTCAACATCACTCATCACCAGGGAAATACAAATCAAAACCATGTCAGAATGGCTAAAATTAACAATACAAGAAACAATAGGTGTTGACTGCTATATGGAGAAAGGGGAACCCTCTTGAACTGTTGATGGAAATACAAACTCTTTGCAGCCACTCTACAAAACAGTATGACATTCCTCAAAAGATTAAAATTAAAAAAACCCTGTGACCTAGCAACTGTACTACTAGGTATTTATTCAAAGGATTAAAAAATACAGATTCAAAGGGGCACAGGCACATTGACTATTGTAGCAGCATTATCAACAATATCTAAACCAGGAAAGGGCCAAATGTACATCAACTGATGTAGATCAACTGATGTACATCAACACACACATACTCACATATATATAATATTATACTATATTATATTATACTATATTATATTATACTATATTATATTATATATTTATACATATCACATATAATATGTATATGTATATATGTATATGTATATATATGTATACATATATATGTATATATATATCACATATAATATTATTATACACATAATGTATTAATACTATTATATAGTATTTATTATAGTATTTATTATATATTATATTATATTATATATTATATACATATTATAGTATTTATTATAATATTTATTATATATTATATAGTATATATAGTATATATATATTGTATATATATACATGGTGTATGTATACTATGTATATAATACACTATTGTGTATAATTGTGTATATATTATACATATATTTAATATGGTATATATAATATATAATGGAATGTATATAACATATATAATATGCATATATATGTATATATAGAATATATACATACAGATATATATTATACATATATATAATGTATACATACATGTATAATATGATATGTGTATACATATAAAATATATATAATAGAATATTACTCAGTCATCAAAAAGAATGAAATCATGCCATTTGCAACAATATGGATGGACCTAGAATATATTATGCTAAGTGATATATGTCAGCCAGAGAAAGGCAAATACAATATGATTTCACTCATGTGTGGAATTTAAGAAACAAAACAGATGAACACAGGAGAAGGAGGAAAAAAGAGAGATGGCAACAAACCTAAGAGACTCTTAATGATAGAGAACAAACTGAGGATTGATGGAAGGAGGAGGGGAGGGGATGGTCTAGATGCATGATGGATACTTGTGATGAGCACTAGCTGTTGAATATAAGTGATGAGTCACTGAATTCTACTCCTGATATCAATATTGCACTGAATGTTAACTAGGATTTATATAAAAATTTGAAAAGAAAAAAAAAGAAAATTAATGTCCAAATAAATACAGACCTCCTTTAGAATCCCTAGACAAAAAGCAGTAACATGTATAACCTATAAAAAGTACTCATTCTTGCCACACCACAGTCCCTCACTATATATGCATGCTGAGTATGGTAACATGTTTGGTATCTTGAAGTAGAAAGGATTAAATAGGTTCAACTTAGCCTACTTGAGCTGTTCCAATAAATGCTTGCTGGACACTGGGAGGAGTTGTGTCTATCAACCTGCCCTCCAGTTTAGATCTAAAAGGAACTCATCTCAAAGGTAAGCAAACCAATGGAAAAATGGTTATTGTTTTTTGATGTTAGACCCTTATTTGGATAAACCTCACTACCTTCCAGATAAAGAGAGCGGGGAAAATAAACCAGAAAACACACACACACACACACACACACACACACAAACACACACTTAAAAATCATGTTGTAGAAAAGGGAAAGGGAACATCATGTTCTCATAATGAAGACTCAGGGGGAAAGGAATATCGCTTAAAAAGATCTGACTGTGGAACCAGAAGAAATATTTAGAAAATTTCCTTAAAGTACTTAAGCTATGAAGAATATGTAGAAGAGCAAGTCACAGATGAAATAGAACATAGAAGTTATAATGACAAAATGGAGGGAGTTGCCCGAGATTAGGAGGTTTATAGAAAAACTAAACTGCAGTAGCAGAATTTCGAGCCACAAAGGAATCCATGGGCAAGAAAACAGATACACTGAAAAGTTCAAGTGTAATTGAATCAGAGCCCTGGGGGGAAAAGAGAGATAAAACTATGACAGAAAAGATGGTAGATAGGAATGCCAGAGACTGGAGTTCCAACTCAAAAATAATTTGTGTACCTAAGAGAGAAGCAAGACCAACTCATTCTGCAACAATAATCAAAACTATAACTGAAATATGAAGACTAAAATGACTAATCAGATAGTAGGGGCAGTGGTGGGAAAACAATGAAATATGACCCCTATTTAGTTAGAAACTAGCCAAAATCCAGAAATTAAAAAAAAAGTCCAATTTATATGTAGACAGAAAACAGCAGCAGCAGCAACAAGAACAAAACAGTTTTTAAAAATAAATTATGTCAGGCTTGCTTTAGACCTTTCTCTTGCTGTATTTTTTAAAAAATATTTTTATTTATTTATTTCTAGGAGAGAGAGAGAGAGAGACAGCACGAGCAGGGGAGAGTCAGAGAGAGAGGGAGATATAGACTCTGAAATAGGCTCCAGGCTCTGAGCTGGCAGTCAGGACAGAGCCCGACGCGGGGCTCGAACCCACGAACCGCGAGATCATGACCTAAGCGAAAGTCGGACGCTCAACCGACTAAGCCACCCAGGCGCCCCTCTTTTGCTGTATTAACATATTTGGAGATGTGGCACTTTTAAGAGAATAAGATTACCAAGAATATTATACCTATTAGGTTTTCTTTCTCCAGGCTGAATGAGAAGTTTTCTATACATATTCCACTTATTTGTTCTTCTAATAATTACTTAAAGGCATATGGGTGCATACTGGGGGAAAACAATGAAAATTAAAGTTTTAAGAACTAGGAAGTTGTAAATCCAAAAGCCCGAGACAACTGACTCAATTAATTATAAATCTGGGGTGCCTGGCTGGCATCTGACTATTGATGTTGGCTCAGGTCATGATCTCACGGTACATGGAATCAAGTCCTGCCTCAGGATCTGCAAAGACAGTGTGGAGCCTGCTTGGGATTCTCTCTCTTCCTCTCTCTCTGCCCCTCCCCTCCTCACTCTCTCTCAAAATAAATAAAAGAAACTTAAAAATACATATAAAGCTAATTTTACATATTTTATAATTGTTTGCCACCATAATATCCTTAAAGTAAAAACTGGAAGAGAACATAAATATTTTATAAATGCAATTATATCCCACATTCTAATACAATAGTAGATATTAAGAATTCTAGGGGCAAAGAGAAGGAAAAGCATTCTACATCCCTCATGTAACACTGTGAGCTCAAGAGATAGCACTAAAGATTCTTTTAGGTTCTAATCAAAGTGGCCAGACTCAGAAGCATGGATGACCTCTTGCATCCAGATTATTATAGTCTGGTCCATGCTTATTCCCTCATATGATGATTACAAAAACTCCTAATCAATCTCCCGTCTTTTGCTATTATCCTGCTTCAGCTATTCCTAACAGAAGGCCAGAAAAATATTATTAAACATAATTCAGATCATGTTACTTCTCTGCTTAAAACCTTTCAATGAATGCCATCTCAGAAGAAAAGCCAGTCTTTACAATGGTCTAGGAGACCCTTTCCCCATGATCTGCCTCTTCCCCTTTATGTTTCTATCATCTACTGATATTCTTTTCTTCCTCATTAGGCTCCAACCACACTGGTTTCAATGATGGTTTTCTCAGAGTAAGTCCACATGCTTCTGATTCCGTGTTTGGGTGCAAGTTACATTCCCCACAGACTGCTCTTTTCTCAATGGAGCATGATGCTCCTCATCTCTTTCAAGCCTCTCCTCAAGTGCCTTGCACCTGACATATAATTGCTGTGTCTGGCAGTTGTAAACATGACCTCAAAATAGGTTGACATCAAGTGATGGGTCTGTGTCCCCTTACTTTGAACCTAAGCGTGCTTGTGACTGCTACAACCAATAGACTATGGCAAATAATTTTGTGTGACTTCTAAGGCTAGACAGTAAAAACCCATAAAGCTTCTTCCAGGTTCCCTCAGAAGTCTCAATCCATAGGAACCCAGCTACCATATCAGAAGTTCAACTACTCTGATACCACCAAGGTGGCAAAGTCATGTGTAGGCTCTCCAATGAAGAGTGTCTCCCAACTAAGCCCATCCTCTAGCCACCCTCAATGATTGATAAGGCATAGGAAAAAGTCCCTTGAACCCTCCAGACTGACTTATCTGTCAGTACAGTTAAAGCACTGAGTCACTTTAATCACATAAAAGCAGAAGAATCATTCAGATGAACCCTGCTGGAATATTCCTGACCTATATTATCCATGAAATGTAATAAAATTATTGTTCTAAGTTATTAAATTGTGGGGTGGTTTCTTAGGCAGCAATAGTAACAATAACACCACCCTATCTCTGCAGGCATCAATTCCTATCCTCTTTTCTTTTCTTTTTTTTATGTTTATTTATTTTTGAGGCAGAGAGAGACAAAGCATCAGTGAGGGAGGGGCAGAGAGAGAGGAAGACTTAGAATCCAAAGCATGCTCCAGGCCCCAAGCTGTCAGCAGAGAGCCTAATGCCAGGTTCAAACTCATGAACCGCGAGATCATGACCTGAGCCAAAGTCATACATTCAATCGACTGAGCCACCCAGGCACCACTCTGTCTTCTTTTCTTGATTTATTTTTTGGTTAGTATGTAACATTTTAAAACAAATCAAGGAATTATCCTGCTTATATTGTGAGGACCTCTATTACAGAGAGATTTTTGTATGGTTTATTCACAGATACATAAAAACTACCTATAAATAGCTATTATTCTATAAATGTATGTTAAAAGCTAAATGACTAATATGAATGGTAATAAAGTTTATATGTAAGTTTTTAACGTTAAAAAATAAAAAGTAAAAAACATTCCATGAAGAAGGAAACAAACACAGAATGCTGTTTACAAAGAATAAATAAGTTCACCAAAGTAAGCCCAAATAAGCAAGTATGGTAAACAGAGATGAATTATATCAGTTACTATTGAAATCAGACTCTCAGATTGAATTTATAAAAATAAATGAATGAATTTATTTATCTATCTATTTCTGGAATGGAATGGAGTAAATTTCCAGGAAATGTAAAACTCATTCCTGGAAGTTTAACAACATAAAATTCCTAGATAAATGTATAGATTGATATTGAATATAAAAATAAAAAAATTTTGAGTAGCAACACTGATGTCTGACAAAGTAGAATTTTAGGGAAAAGACTTTACATGGAAAATAATAAAGTACTTAATGGTAAAAGGCAAAATAGTCAACAAATATATAGCAACAATAATCTCTATTCAGTTACATATCAAACCTTTATAAAGCATAATGTATTCACAACACATGAATATATAATAAAAGATAAAATTATAGTTAGAAGAGATTTATTCATGGTAGAATTAGTATGGCTCTCAGTTATGACTGATTAGATAGATAAAAAGTTTAAAGGCTAAAATTTTAGCATTATAATGTATATTTTTAACATGTATTATACAAAGTATAATTTGTGTACCACAGAAATATTTTTCTTTCATGTCTCCTTTGAAAATGAAAAAGGTATTATATCCAGGACTACCAAGAAAGTTACAATATGTTTTTAAAAGTACAAATTATGTGATTTACATTATCCACCTAAAACTCAAAATAACTAAAAATTAAGGAAAAGCTGAAACAAGACAACCAGCACCATTATGGTTCTCTTACCATATTCAAAAATAGGTACCTCAAGATTAGTCCTTTTTTAATAGAAAGAACCCAGCCAGTTATTAGAGAGATAATCGCACACTTAATTCAAAGTGCATAGCTATAGATATTCTCATTTATGTTAAAAGGTTTTAGATAATTTAGTATTTAATTCAAAAAATTATTTAATTATTTCATTTTTGAGAAAGAGAGTACGAGTGGGGGAGGAACAGAAAGAGAGAGGGAGACACAGAATCCAAAGTAGGCTCCAGGCTCTGAGCTGTCAGCACAGAGCCCGACACAAGGCTTGAATCCACGAGCAGTGAGATCATGACTTGAGCGGAAGTCTGACGCTTAACCAACTGAGCCACCCAGGCGTCCCTAATTCAAAAATTTTAAATGGTAAAACAAAACATATATAAGTCCATTTAGGGTGTATTAAATAGTAAATAAAAGGCAATGCATTATAAAACAAACAGAACCGATGAACGTATGAATTTATTCTTTAACAAGAATCCCATAATATGCACAAGTATGACAAATATACAAAAAATACAAGACTATAATAAAAAATTAAAAATGAAAAATTTGGGGGCACCTGGGTGGCTCAGTCGGTTAAGCGTCTGACTTCGGCTCAGGTCATGATCTCGTGGTTTGTGGATTTGAGCCCCGCATCAGGCTCTATGCTGACAGCTAGCTTAGAGCCGGGAGACTGTTTCAGATTCTGTGTCTCCCTCTCTCTCTGACCCTCCCCTGCTCATGCTGTCTCTCTCTCTCTCTCTCTCAGAAATAAATAAAAAACATTTTTAAAAAATTAAAAATTTAAAGTGGAACAATAAATATAGGAAATGAAGAACCATTTTAAACATAGAGAATATGACTCTAGAAAATGGATTACATGCTTCTTTTAGATGAACTGGGTAAATTAATCTTACATTAACTTAAAAATGGTAAATTTGGTAAATATATAAATTTCTTTGCAAGAAATGCAAAGTATTATTGCAAATGAAATTTTGGGGCGCCTGGGTGGCTCAATTGGTTAAGCGGCCAACTTAGGCTCAAGTCACGATCTCACAGTTAGTGGGTTCCAGCCCCGCGTCAGGCTCTATGCTGACAGCTCAGAGTCTGGAGCCTGTTTCAGATTCTGTATCTCCCTCTTTCTCTGACCCTCCCCTGCTCATGCTGTCTCTCTCTCTCTCTCAGAAATAAGTAAAACATTAAAAAAATTAGAAAGAAAAAGAAAGAAAGAAAAATCTGAGTTGGGGACACCTGGGTGGCTCAGTCAGTTAAGTGTCTGACTTGTGGTTTTGGCTCAGGTTATGATCTCACTGTTTGGTGAGTTCGAGCACAACTCTGGGCTCCATGCTGACAGTGGTGAGCCTGATGGAGATTATCTGTCTCCCTCCCTCTCCTCCCCTCCCTCACTTGCGCTGTCTCAGTCTCTCTCAAAATAAATTTAAAAATTAAATTAAATTAAAATTAAAATCTGAGTTGAAGCTATAAAATATATATAAAAGCATAGAAAAATAAGTAGCTTCTTTTCCAGTAATTATACAAAGCAACTATAACTTTGATACCAACTCTTGAAAAAGTTAAAATAGAAAGAACGAAATATTTAAACAGTATCTCCCATGAAGAAAGTTAAAATATTCTTAACTAAAATGACAACAAACTGAACTATACACTACTAAGAAATCACCCACCCCAAAAATTTGGGATTCAAATTCAGGCATACAAAGATGGCTTAATACTAAGAAATGCATATTCATGTAACACAATATAACAATAAACCTCTTAATTTACTTTATATTGCACATTTACTTAATAAGTATAATACACATGACTAATCTAATTAAATAGTTAAAGGATGTATCCTTGCCATGATTAAAATAACTATCTTAAACTAACAGGCACTTTTATTATTGTTTAGGTCTGGCCAACACCATAACATGAAAAAAAAAATATGTATATTAGAAAGGAGAGAATAAATGATCAGTAGTAGTTTTAATAACTAATCATTCAATCATGACAAGTTCTATGTGATCACAAATGCCATGTGAAAAACACAAAGCTTGTTCAATCAATCCAAAAGATTAATCTCCACCTTTATATGAGACAATATGATTGTATAGGAAAATTTTAGACTTCATTACAAAGATTGAATCTAAATCCTATGTTGGGGAGCAAATTTTGCCACCCAAAAATATGCCTCTGTGGCATATTGATAATTTCAAGCTGGTTATTTTTTTTTTTTAATTGGAGAGAGAGAGGATGAGAGTACAGGAATGGCAGAGAAGGACAGAGGGAGAGAGAGAGAATATTAAGCAGGCTACATGCTCCTGGTAGAGCCCAACATGGGGCTCGATCTCACAACCTTGAGATCGTGACCTGAGCCGATATCAGGAGGGGACACTTAACCAACTGTGTCACCTAGGCACCCCTTACGCTGTTTATTATTAAGAAACTGCAAACACAAGAGAAAAATTGAAAATCAAACAGAAGTTACCCTTTTGTAAGAGACATTTACATGTATCAGGGAAATTTGTAAGTGCATTTCCTTTGTATTAAGAAGAGACAGGTGATTCAATCTGTAAAACTTTCAGCAATGAAGAAAGCACAGACTTCAATCTGTGTAATAACCTTTACTGTGATTCTCTTGGTAACCTCCTGCCTAATTCCTCACCCCCAATAACTTTGTTTGTTTAGCTGAAGATGGTATTAAAGGTGATGGCTTTTGCCATTTGGGGGAGTTACTTAATTTTCCTGGGTCTCTTTCGTGTATAAAGAAGGTATACCTAGTGTTAAACTTTTGCTTGATTCTCTTCTATTAATGTTTCATGTCCACTTAATTCTGTAACCAGACAAAAGAACTTAAAGGATAGAGAAGCATTTTTCCTCCTGACAATGTGAATTTTCCCACTCATTAACTCTTCCTGAGCCACAATTATCTTATATTTAAAATATCAGTGCTACAATACTGTAATATAATACAAAATAGTAAAGAAAATATAAAGAAACATAAACAAATTAACCTGCACTTACCTTTGAAAACCTTTGTGGCTGGTGTGAGGAATACAAGAGAGGGGCATTATGGCATAGGACACTGCATTATCACTAACAGAATCACTGCTAACTATTGGCTCAATGGAATCTTTTTCTTTTCATGCAACTTTAACAAGGAACCTATCTAATGACACTTGCTTTTGCCTTTCTCTGAGAATTTCTGGCAACAAGGCAGCAGAGGAAAGGGTCTATACAGATAGCCTGACACAGAATGAAGCAAAGCATTCCTAGGCTTACTCTTGTATGGCAAAGGACTTTCCACAGGTGCTTTGAAGCGACAAAAAAAATACACTAGTGCCAGTTGTGGGCACCTTCCAGTGTTCTGAGAAACCACTGATTTCTGCGAAACACCATGGCCTGCAAACAGCATCTATGGGAGTCAATCATCCACAATCCCACAGGGGGAGAGAGAGAGAGAAAGAGAGAGAACTATTGACTCGGTTGTGATCATGTGACATTCAGAGTCACGTACTACTAGCATTGCAAGACATCAGTCATTTATAATGTTAAATTTTATTAGAAATGTTTGCTCATCTTATGGAAACTTCACAGAACAAATTACTTGCAATCCAAGGCTTTACTCTACTGTCTCCCGGGCTACAGTCCTCAGTAAGACAAGCAGTAAAGCATTTACTAATTTACTTTCAGTCTGGCTCTTTTTTTCAGTCAACCTAAGTGAAATCATCCATGTGTATTACCAACAGCAAGTCATTTTACAAATATTAGTGACCATTATTTTAATCCAATGAAGGAAAGTCAGTTATGGATATATAAGGTCTCTCTACATTTTGTTTGCAACTTCTTGTGACTCTATAATTATTTCCAAATGAGAAGAGAAATAATGCAAACTGAACATGATTCAAGCAGAGAAAGAGAAAAATTGCAAGACAAATAAAGAGGGGTCTGTTTCAGAATTAGGGGATTTGATCCAAAATGTAAGAATGGAGAACAAACAGAAACCTTACGTGAGGGAAAAAAACTTCAACATGATTAAATAAAAAGTAGAAATTTTACTGAAGACAATCTGTATTAAATTAAGCAGCAGCAAGCCTTGCAATTATAAATCCATTTTATCTGTAGTTTCCTGAAATCTCAGCTCTCCTTAAATATAAAGTATCCCATTTAACATACCCAATTGGTGGTACTGTGAAGTGCTAACATTACAAAGTACCTTATTGTGTACTAAGGCATCTACAAAAATGAAGGTTACTAGTCTTGCAAAAATGCAAACCAAGGGAAGATGTGATATTGCCAAAGCTAATTAGAATCAAATAGGAGAGTAAAGATTCCAAGAAGAGACTGAATATTTCCACTTTATGCAGACAAAAGGGCATCCAATAAAGGACACATACAATCTATTACTCGGGAGACCAAACCTTGGAGACAAGTCTGACATTTCCCATTTCCTTTAAAACAACACTGCAAATCTCTTGGAACCCACAGCAACACCCGTGGAGATTTGAGATTACCTGATAATTTCAGAACTGATGTTTGACATAACACTGACATGTTGAATATTTTTCTTTAGCCACAAGAGATCTCCAGCTCCAGAAATCATAAGTCAAAGAGCATACACTCAATTCATTCTTTGTTATTGAGTGGTTTGTTTTTTGCTAGATAATTTATGGAAAATTAGCACAAAATGACAGCTATGAAATGGTGTAGGAATACCAAGCAGATGAGAAAGTTGAATATTATTACCAACACAAGATAAGAAGGGCAGTCAGCAAATAAAGGTCAAATGAAAGAATCAACCTGTTTCTCGTAATGTCAACCCTGAAATGCAGTTTCAGCAAAAGTCTGGGCAAAGATAGTTTGGTTGCGTTTTTTCTTGCCTGAGCTATACTTTGAAATTCTCAAAGCTGAAGATATATGCCATTATCAAAATCCTAACAAATATTTATTAATTTTAATTTTACTATAACAAGCAAAATAATAGAAGAGTAGTGAAAATAATGAAGGCAAAGAAATTGGTCACAGTGTCATTTTCATGGGCAAAATGTATGGAAGTATATATAAGTGAATGACAGTATGTTCCTTCTAGGGAATTATGTGTCATCTAGGGAAATGCTGGCTATACTATGTTAGGTGACAAAAGCAGTGTTAAAACTGCCTATAGAGCATTACCTCTGCCATACGAAAATTATGTACATGGTCAGAAAATTAATAATAACAGATACTCAAATATATAGTGACCATAAAATTAGTTCTCCACACGAGATCATAACCTAAGGTAAGGAAGGAATAACTAAATAGTTTAGGACAAGAGGCCTAAGTTGAAAGTCTCCTGGTGACACAGGACATGTGTCACACTACTTGGGTTGTGTGCTATGTTTAAAGCAGGCAGGCCTTTGAGAAGTCTATATATTTAAATTCATTTAAGGGTGCCTTGGTGGATCAGCCAGTTGAGTCCAACTTTGGCTCAGGTCATGATCTCACCACTTGTGGGTTCTAGCCCCACGTTGGGCTCTGTGTTGACAGCTCGGAGCCTGGAGCCTGCTTCAGATTGTGTCTCCTTCTCTCTCTGCCCCTCTCCCATTTGCACACTTCCTCTCTCTTTCAAAAATGAATAAATGTTAAATTTTTATTTAATAATAAACTCATTTAGTCCACATCAGGACATTGGAATATGGACAACACTGAGATATGGATTTTTATAGATGTACTAGGTACACAAATAACCATAACTTGCCCTATATTTGGTGAGTTTGAATTTAAAGTGAGACAGTCTGGCTAGAGTTCATGCTCTTAGTCACTATATCAAATGCTTGCTGGAAGCATATCAAACTACTACAGAGTGGAGACTAGCTTGGGATAAATTTTTATGTTTTTTCAAACGATTCAAAATTTTCATGTCCATGCTAATTGAATATCATTTTCAGGAAGAAGAACATTGTAAATAAATCAGTGATATAAAAGAAAAATACTGCATCTATTTGTTCCCCTTTTGGTATGAAATAAAATATAAATTAAGTGATTATAAATTAATAAATCATTATCTAGAAATCATTTGCCATTTTACATTCTTAATTATTTGCTGGTTTTATAAGTACAGTGAACATTAGTTTTCTTTCATGTCTCACTTTAGCAATGAATGGACTCTGTGTATATAGTAAGAACACTAGACATAAGACCTACCTTCTTAGAAACTTTTATGTATACAATATAATATTGTTCTGTATAGGCACTATGCTGAATAATCTCTAGAACTTATTTATCTTGCATAACTAAAACTTTGCATCTTTTGACCACAACTGTCCCATTTTTCCCTCTGCCCAGCCCCTGAAAAATCACCATTCTACTCTCTGCTTCTATGAGTCTGACCACTTTAGATTTCACATATAAATGCTATCACACACTACTTGCCTTTGTCTGACTGGCTATTTCACTCAGCATAATTTATTCCAGGTTTATCCATGCTGTTGCAAATGGCAGGATTTTCTTTTTTTAATGGCTGAATAATATTGCATTGTCTGAATATCACATATTTTCTTTATATATTCATCCACTGATGGACGTTGAGGTTGTTTCCATATTTTGGCTAATGTGAATAATGCTATAATGAACATCAGAGTACAGATAACTCTTTGCAATCTTGAATTCAATTTTGTTGAATAAATACCCAGAAGTGGGATTGCTGGACCGTATGGTAGTTCCATTTTAATTTTTTGAGGAAACTCCATACTGTTTTCCATAATGGCTGAACCAATTTACATTCCTACCAAAAGGATATCAATATTGCTGTCTCCGCATCCTCAGCTCTTACTGTTTTTCTATCTTTAAACAATAGCCATCTTAATTGGTATGAAGTAATATCTCATTGTGGTTTTAATTTGTATTTCCCTAATCATTAGTGATGCTGAACAACTTTCATGTACCATATCCTATACATGCACACATACCTGCTGATAGATAGATATACACACACATTAACTTTCTCATTCTCTTGGTCATGATATTCTGAGGAGAATTTTCCAGGTTCTGTACCCATATTTCTGATAAGTAAACAAAATTAAGAAAACATAAATACAGTAAAACCTTGGTTTGCAAGCATAAATCATTCTAGAAACATGCTCGTAATCCAAAGCACTTGTATATCAAAGTTAATTTCAAGAACCATCAGCTCAATTGTGATCATGTAATGTTCAGTATCACATACTACTCATATTCAAAGACATCACTCATTTATCAAGTTAAAATTTATTAGAAATGTTTGCTTGTCTTGAATAACACTTGCAGAACAAGTTACTCATAATCCAAGGTTTTACTGTCATATTTTTTTTCTGCTCATTAAAAAAAAGAAGAAAATGTTTATTTATCATTTTTTGTTTAGTGTGGATATCTTTCCAAATGTTTCCACGGGACCCGTGGGCAGAAAGAGCTGCCCTGGGATTGTGAAGAGTGACTGAATATATCTTTAGGAGTTGAGGCAGGAAACGGCAAGAGTAAGTTTCCAAAAGGATTTTCCTACGCTAAAGAAGCTAAAGAAGACAGGATCCCAGAGACCTAACTAGTGTCAAGCTAAGGTTGTTTTTTACTCTAGCAAAGCATAACAGTAAAACAGTTGGGAGTTCCTGGAGGAATATTATACTCTGCCTGCCTCAAGTATTTGTCAATCGGCTGCAGATGATAAGTAAATTTAATTTTATCTATAATTTTCCTCTGCTTTTGTTTCCTTTTTTTTTTTATGTTTTATTTATTTCTAGGAGAGAGAGAGACAGCATGAGCAGGGGAGGGTCAGAGAGAGGGAGTCACAGACTGAAACAGGCTCTAGGCTCCGAGCTGGCCGTCAGCACAGAGCCCGACGCGGGGCTCGGACCCATGAACCGCGAGATCATGACCCAAGCGAAAGTTGGACTCTTGACCGACTAAGCCACCCAGGTGCCCCATCCACTTTTGTTTCCTACATCAATAGATAGGGAGGAGCTTAGCAAGGCCTATTGGATCAAAGTCCTCTCTTTGTCCCAGAGTTTCTGAGCGACCCTTGTTTGCCAAACATTCACCCTTTTTCATTCTTCCCTTCTCAATTCAGAAAGGCACATACACTTTATTTTGCCTGTCTTTGGATTTTCCAGGTATATGTGGATTTCTCGAACACATCTATTACATTTTATTTTCTCCTGTTAATCTGTTTCATGTCAATTTGATTATCAGTCCAGATAAAAAGGACCTTGAAGGGGACGGGAATTCTTGCCCCTGACATCACAATAAAACTGAAATAATCACTATTTTGATATGGATATGAATAAGAACACAGAATATGATACTTTAGATAACACTTGAGGATTCACACATCCGTAAGGTTATGTTTAATCTCTCTTTTTTAAACTTCTCATTGATTTACTTATTTTTTAGTATTGGATACAGAAGGAAATGCTGAACTGACATCATTTCTACAATTGGTACCTACCCTGAACAGCCACTTCTTTTCTCTTTCCTATAACAAGCCTGAGAAATCAAAGTTGAAGTAAAGAGGTATTGCAAGGTGAGAATCCCCTATTTCCCCTGCAGTGGTGGTATATTTGAAAGAGAATTAGAGAATAGCTATCCCAGTAGGAAAGTTTCCACAATGACACATTTACCTCAACAATGGAAGCTGGCAGTTCCTAAAAATACAGCTAAGAGATAAATTTTTAAAGCACATTTAAAGTCAGGTATATAATTCATTATTAGTTAGGGGAGATGTAGAAGGCAACCCCCGGAAAATAGGTGAATTTAGAAATTACATTTTGATTTGAAAGATGCATACTGTCAAAACGAGCAGAAATTTATTTAAATTTATTTAGTTCCTTGTCCGTTTTGAAAAGAGCATTCATTTTATTCTTCAATCAAGTTATTACTTGTGATACTTAAATATCTTAATTCTTTAAATGATTCTTTTTTTTAAAATTTTTTTTTAATGTTTTATTTATTTCTAGGAGAGAGAGAGAGAGAGACAGCATGAGCAGGGCAGGGTCAGAGAGAGAGGGAGTCACAGACTGAAACAGGCTCCAGGCTCCGAGCTAGCAGTCAGCACAGAGCCCGACACGGGGCTCGAACCCACGAACCGCGAGATCATGATCTAAGCGAAAGTCGGACGCTTAACCAACTAAGCCACCCAGGTGCCCCTAAATGATTCTTTTAAGTGAGTTTAAGAGTATCAGCATAAATTTGAGGTCGGTTAAAATTTTGTGGTACAGAGGTATAGGAAATGAGCTTGAGAGTCTCAGGAGACAGAGAAAGAGAAATGGGGAGAGAAAAGGGAAGGGAGAAGAGGAAGGGAAGAAATTGAAGTAAGAAAACTGAAGAACCCCATAAAAATATGCTTTTTGCTCCTTTTCCTGCTTCTAATCTTGCTAGTAAGTGTACCCCCACTTTCCACAAGCCTCAAAACGCAAATGGTGTATGTCTTTCTTGTAAGGGACACGGAGTTAATGATTTGTTTAGAATTGATAACACAAAATGAAGGACCAGGTAGGGAGGATGGCCAGAAGAAGCCATCACATGCTATTCCAGTCCCCCAGAGAGTTAGACATCTTGGTACCCAGACCCCCTGGCTCAAAGAATTAACAGTGGAAGGGGCGCCTGGGTGGCTTAGTCAGTTAAGCATCCGACTTTCACTTAGGTCATGATCTCGCGGTTTGTGGGTTCGAGCCCCGCGTCAGGCTCTGTGCTGACGGCCAGCTCAGAGCCTGGAGCCTGTTTCAGCCTGTGACTCCCTCTCTCTCTGACCCTCCCCTGCTCACGCTGTCTCTCTCTCTCTCCTAGAAATAAATAAAAAAATTAAAAAAAAAAAAAAAAAAGGATTAACAGTGGATGACTCATCTTGTAAATACTTCCTTGATGCCTGAGCAGACACAAGCACCAGACCATGATTCTCAATAAAAACTCACCCCAGTGGTGTCTGGGTGGGTCAGTCAGTTGAGCATCAGAATTCAGCTCAGGTCATGATCTCACTGTTCGTAAGTTTGTGTCACCTGTTGGGCTGGGTGCTGACAGCTCAGAGCCTGAAGCCTGCTTCAGATGCTATGTCTCCCTCTCTCTCTGACCCTCTCCCTTTCATATTCTTTCTTTCTCTCTCTCTCTCAAAAATAAATATTAAAAAAATAAAAAATAAATAGAAACTCACCCCAAACAAATTGGAGACTCCCTCCTTTTTTTTTTTTTTTCTGGGACACTCTGTCTATACCTGTACTCTCTCTATACCTTCAATAAACTTGGCTTTCATCTCCTGCTGGCTTGCATTTGACTTTTATTCTTCAAGTAGCCAGGGACCCTCTTGGTTGGTCCTGTTGGAATCCCCTCTGGGTAAGTGGATCCAGACACCCAGCATCAAAATGAGATTATAAAACAAATAAAGAGAAGAAAGCAAAAAAATATTTGAATAAGTAGCAGGTGTTATCTGATTTTTTTTGCCATGGGATCTTAAAGCATTTGAAATTTTAGGAGATTCAGAAGTTTTCAAGACTGATTTTAGCAGTGTGAGATTACAACTTCTAGAAGGGATAAGAGGTATTTTTCTATGAGAA
This sequence comes from Proteles cristata cristata, assembly GCA_017311185.1. Classification (NCBI taxonomy): domain Eukaryota; kingdom Metazoa; phylum Chordata; class Mammalia; order Carnivora; family Hyaenidae; genus Proteles; species Proteles cristata. Next base: position 370,559 of record JAESUZ010001011.1, on the reverse strand, counting down.
TCTTCTTAAAGGTATTGCCGTTTTTAAAAATTCTATTTTTTTCTTTTTTAGATTTTTTTCTCTGCTTCTTTTTATTATAGATTTTTGTACCAAATTGTTCATTAGATAAAGCAATGCCTGTGTGAACAGATCTTCACCAATGAAAGTCTTCATTTGTTTAAATTAGTATTTGTATGAGGGTTGCATGCTCATTTAAGAGAAAATAGAAAAGATGAACAGAAGAAAACTTAAAAATTTGGATGCTTTCCATGTTTGTCAAACAAGGTAATACCCAAATAATCCATTGACATTTTACTTGAAAATTAACGCAAAAATAAACTATAGAGATGTGCTTGTTATAATTTGTGTTGATAGCTTCAATTTCAGAATACCAGAATCAAAAGTTCAAATTAGTGCTTCTAAATATCCTTTACAGAATATACTACCTAATTGTTTAAAGTGAAAACTCTAGATAAGTAATGTTTTTAATCAAAGTTTTGCAAGTGCTTAATTAAATAATTAATTAATTTTATGTTTTATTTATTTTTGACAGAGAGAGACAGCATGAGCAGGAGAGGATCAGAGAAAGAGGGAGACACAGAACCCAAAGACAGGCTGTAGGCTCTGAGCTGGCAGTCAGCACAGAGCCCGACACGGGGCTTGAACCCACGAACCGTGAGATCATGACCTGAGCCAAAGCCGAATGCCCAACCAACTGAGCCACCCAGGCACCCCTGCAAGTGCTTAATTTAAATGAACTATCTTTTAATATTTTAATGTTACCTAATATTACTTAAAAGTAGAATTTAAACAAATTATACTCATTTTTAGTCATAGCATCTAGCTCCTTATTCACTTTACTAAAGATAACTGAAATTACTATTATTTATAAACAGTGTGGCAAGAGTTGCTATGTGGGTCCAGTTCTGTACAGTATACAACATGAGCCACTTGCATTAAATATCTCACAAATTTCTATTACATCTATCAGGACACAAAAAACTCCATAATTTAAAGACAGTAATGAATATTTTTTGTAAATGTAAAGACAGAGGAAAGCTTCAGATTTACTAGCCTAAGTAAAAATATGATTTGCTTGAGCCTATATGTAAACTTTCTTTATATATGAAATATCAATGACTAATAAAAGTAGAAGTCATTATGAAATTCTCCAGATTTAACAAAGAAAGGTAGCATCTTAAAGTCTAGTGTTAAGATTGCAGGGGGGTGCCTGGCTGGCTCAGTCAGTAGAGCCAGCACTTGATCTCAGGGACTTGAGTCCAAGACCCGCACTGAGTGTGAAGCCTACTTAAAGAACAAACAACAACAAAATCAAAAAACACGTGTTAAGATTGCAAATAAAATTATTGAAAATCAACCCTTCTCTTAATTTTCAAAACATTGGCATACAGATATAACTTCAGTAAGAGCCAAAATTCCCTCTTTTCATTCATTCTAACAACTACCAACTTTGTAAGAATTAGAATCAAACTTAATGAGATAACATTAGTATAATCATTGATATAAATTTGTGTTAAGACATAATCTTTAGACAGCTACATCAGTGCTTACATAAATAATACTCAATAACTTCCAGATGACATAGTAGTAACAGTAAAATCTTACTGTTTTTAATCAATCATTTTGGTTATTTATTTTTGGTATTATAAATAAGGCAGTGATTGATATTCATATATCAAAATCTTTGTTCTCATCTCTGTTTTTTTCCTTAGGAAGTTAAACTGTTAATTATTTATAAATTTATTTTATTTTATATTGAGATGTGACTAGACACATGACTTCCATATTTTCTACTGTTAGGGCAAAAGTTTAATATGCATATATATTTTATATGTATCTGGGACACTCCAGGTTACAACACATGTTTGGAAGTTCACTGTTTTTTTAATCAACACTAATTATGATATCATTTAGCTTCTCTGCTTCTAAATATATATTTTGTCTTCTTGGCACAGGAAAAACTGAGTGGTGAGTTTACAACTCTCATTACTATTTAAATGTCACCTGATGGAGCATCTGGGTGGGCGAGTCAGTTAAGTGTCCAACTTCGGCTGAGGTCATGATCTCATGCTTTGTGAGATTGAGCCCCGCGTCGGGCTCTGTGCTGACAGCCCAGAGCCTGCTTCATTCTGTGTCTCCCTCTCTCTCTGCCCTTCCCACTCATTCTCTCTCTCAAAAATAAATAAACATTAAAAAAATTAATTAAAAAATGTCACCCTTTACACTGTCTGCTAGTTTTTTTTATTTTTAATGGTATATGACATTAAATCACATATTATTTGGCACATACATATAAGTGGTTGAGTGCTGGTATGCTTTTATTACCAGTTGCATGCTTCATCTATAAAAAGTGACCCATTGTTTCTTAGTGCTTTTAAGAATACATTATACTTTAATTTTATTTATTTTTATTTCTTAATATTTATTTATGTTTGAGAGAGAGACAGAGTGTGGGTGGGGAAGGGGTAAAATGAGAGGGAGACACAGAATCCGAAGCAGGCTCCAGGCTCTGACATGTCAGCACAGAGCTCGATGCAGGGCTTGAACCCACGAACTGTGAAATCATGACCTGAACTGAAATCAGGCACTTAACCTACTGAGCCATCCAGGCATTCCTATACTTTAATAATCTGATCACTGCTTTCATTTTGTTTCCATTTACTTATTGCATCTTTTTTTTTCCATTCCCTTTTTAAAAATTCTTGAAATCTCTGTATTTTAGGTTTTTTGCATATTAACAGTGTATATATTAATTTTTAAGTTCTTTTTTATCCAATTGAGATTAAGTATCCATTAAAATTACTCTCTTAAATGATATACTTAGCTTTGTCATTTTATTATTAATATATTTGTTTTTATACCTTTGCCATATTTTGCTGAATAAATTCTACATCATTTCCTATTATAATCTAGAGTGTACCTGTCATCAGTTAAATGCCTTAAAGATTTCAGTATAATTAAATATAAATTTCCCTGTCAGTGTGATGAATAAACAAATATATCACCTACTGTATGTAAGAAGAAGAATTTTTAAAATTTTAATTTCACTCATGCTTCCTCCTGCCAACTGCTGGAATTTGGAGTTAAACTATTACTTTTAGATCATATATCTTCTCTTATGGCAATCACATTCTGATTCACATTTATAGTATATATAATTAGAGAAATAATTAGAAGTCTTGACTTATAATTATCCCTGTGTTTTGTTAACATTTATATTTCTATTTCCCAAAAGTTTAGCTTTTGATTCATGTGTTTAACTGCCTAATAGATAACTTTACATGAATCTTTCAGGAACAGTAACAAAAGTGGTTTAGTATCCTGGGCTTCGCATACATGAAAATTCTGTCATTCACTTGTCTTCTTAATGTTCCTTGCTTACAATGCTCTATTCTAAACATTGTATACTGTTGTCTTTTCATCCCTTCTTCATTTTTTATCTACCCTTAGCCAAAAAAAGAAAAAGAAAAAGATAGCATAAAGTCAATGCTCTCTATACTTTAGTTCTGCTTCCTATAATTATCTTTACAAAGCATGATGTTTTCTCTTCTATGATATTGAGCTATAGACATGTTCTTTTTTTATGTAATAGTAACTCTATCCAATGATGGAATTTTTGTATTCACCTATTTAAAAAAAGGAAAGATGGATCCAGGCTGAGTCTATGCCAACAATGTTCTCCCTTTGATCCCTCATGGTGATTCTTTCCCAAATCCTAACCAGAAGAACTTGTTAACCTCCTACTGTATCTCTAGTTCACCAATATAATAGGCCATACAATAAGAGGGGATGCAAGGGCTTTAGTCAGTCCCAGTGAACAAATAGGTAGTTGGTGGTACCACTACAGAGAGAAGCAGTAATGGAAGACAACTTTGTATGAGAAACACAGATTCAGTTGTGAACCAAACATGTTTGATTTTTCCAATAGATACCATAACCAGAAGTAAAATATGTAAAGAAACAGAAGGAATTCTATTGTCTTTTAAGAGAATTGACATAAAATAAAATAAGAGTCTGGTGATAGAAACTAATAGAGTGGAAACCAAGTATATACCACCTTGATCAACCTGTCAAAATACACATCATCGCTAATGAGATAAATTGAAATCATGTCCCACATGATAGAATGCAATGAAAAAATGCAGCATCAGGTCTGTAATATTCTTGTCAAAATGTAATACCTGAATCTAATCACAAGGAAGTATCAGAAAACCTAAATTGAGGTATTCTCCAAAAGAAAAAAAAAAAAAAGGTAGGGAAGAAAAGAGAAAAAAAATGATGAGGGAACATAAGACAATCTGAGGGCAAAGTACAGGCTCATGGCAGCCCCCTGCTCCCAGGTGGGATACGTGTGATATTCCCTGGACACTCCTGTCTTCCCAAGAACAAAGGAAGGGAAAGAAAACAAATGGATAACTGATAGAGATCACAGTCATGCAGGAGAGGAGTCTCCTTCAGTTTATGGGTAATTTAGTAAACTGCAAGAAAAAGGCAATCCCATCCATAGCCTAATCTCTAGAAACCTACACATTCCATTTCCTGGAGTCCTAATATCACCCTCATCAAGATGTAAGGGGATTTAAGTCTTTCCATGGTGATGTGGGAAACAAAGGCCAATGAAAAATTAAATTCCCTTACTGCATACAGCCCATTGGCGAGTCCTTGAAACAGGCAGAGGGGCTTTCTTCTAGGAGCTCAGCTGCCTCCATGATGACACTTTGTTGGGGGCAAAAGGGAATCTTGGCTTAACATAATTCCGACCCCCCAGGATCCTGTGAGTCTCCTTAAACATGTAAAAATTCCTTTAAAACCTGTTATCTTTAGCCCCCAAGAATATGATGACAATTATACTCCAAGCATATGGTCCCTGATATTCATCTGAGAGTCTCATAACTGACGTTTTACTAAACAGTAATAATGACATTTTCCAAACAACAGCTAGCCCCTCAAGGTCCTGGAAACCTTACTTCCAAAATTCCTTAGAGACTCTTGCTGTCCCTAACCCTCTCCCAATCTTAGGGTATATATTCTTCACAACCCCAGAGCAGCTCTTTTTGCCCAATAGTCCTGTCCCTGTGCTTTAATAAAGTCACCTTTTTGCACCAAAGATTTCTTCAAGATTTTTTTTCTTAGCCATTCTCTCCAAACCCCACCATCACCACAAAACCCCATCAGAAAAGAGAAAAATGGAAGAGAAACCATTGGCCAACCACTGGCTAGAAACTAGCCGAATGAAGGAAAGTTTGAAGATCTCTTCCTGACACAAAAACACGACAGTTATAGGCAATGCACAACTCTGACCTTGATCTTTTTGCTATTATTTGATGTGGGAAACAAACACAGAAGGAAATGGCAGATAAAATTATGGGCGCCTGGGTGGCTAAGTTTGTTACGCATCCGACTTCTGCTCAGGTCATAATCTCACGGTGCTTGGGTTCAAGCCCCACGTTGGGCTCTGTGCTGACAGCTAGCACAGATAGCCTGGAGCCTATTTCAGATTCTGTATCTCCCTCTCTCTGACCCTCCCCTGCTCATGGTGTCTCTCTCAGAAATAAATAAAACATGAAAAAAATTAAATTTCCTTATATCTTGCAGCCCATTGACAAATACTTGAGGCAGTCAGAGTGAAAGATTTCTCCAGGAACACCCTACTGTCTTAAAGTTAATCCTTTGCTAGAGGGGAAAAACAACCTTAAACTTGACAATAGGTAGTCCTCCAGTATCCAGTGAGTCTTCTTTAGCATATGAAAATCCCACTGGAAATTTCCCCTTGAATTTTCTTCCCCCAACTCCCAAGTATATATTAGTTTCTCCTCATGGTCCTGGGCAGCTTGGTCTGTCTTTGGGTACTGTCCCCATGCTTTAATAAAATCATCAAAGGCATCTCAAGAATTCTTTCGTGGCCGTCGGCAAAACTTCATCATTTTTAGTGCTCAATGTGGGTCTTAAGAGCAAAGGAAAGGAAAGAAAACAAATGGTAAACTGATGGAGACTCATGTCCTGTATAACTGTGATCTCTATCAGTTAACCCTTTGTTTTCTTTCCTTTTCTTTGCTTTTGGGTAGCCAGGAGTGCCTGAGGAATTCCACACTTATTGCACCTAATATATAAATATATAATGCATTACATATATATTATATAATACAAATATTAAGTATATTATTTTGTATTTATATAAATAAATACAAGTATATAAAACAGATTATATATGTATCTGTAGGAAATAGAAACTAGAGTAAGGTTTTCAACCTTGACACTATGATTATGGACATTTGGGCCACATGATTCTTTGTTGTGGGGGCTTCCTGCCAATTGCAGGGTATTGAGCATCGTGCCTGGCTTCTACTAACTGAATGACAGTAGCACTCCGATATTTTTCTCCCCCTCCCATTCCTGGTAAACAATTAAGAATGTTTCCATATATCATTAAATGTTCTCTAGAGGGAAAAATTGCTCCTGGGTTAAGAATCTCTGTATTAAAAGATTTGGGGATGATGGATCAAGTTGGCGGCTTAATGTATAATGGTTCAGGATACAAGAATCTCTGCAAAGTTAAACAAGAGAAAGTACAGAGGGAAAAAAATCTATAAACATCATCCTCAGTCTGGCAAAACCCAAGCATACAGAGTAAAATCTAAAACATGAAACATGAGAAACAAGGAAATAAAGAAACATTTACAGGGAAGCAATGATACCAGTGATGGCTTTTCTTCTAATAAAAAAAATTTGGCCAAAATATGATGAAATTATAAAAGGAAAAATAAAGTAAATTTAGATTTCTATACACAATAAAAAAATATTTCAGGGGCGCCTGGGTGGCTTAGTCGGTTAAGCGTCTGACTTTCGCTTAGGTCATGATCTCGCGGTTCGAGGGTTGGAGCCCCGCGTCGGACTCTGTGCTGACTGCCAGCTCAGAGCCTGGAGCCTGTTTCAGAGTCTGTGTCTCCCTCTGTCCCTGACCCTCCCCTGCTCATGCTGTCTCTCTCTCTCCTAGAAATAAAAATATATTAAAAAAAAAAAAAAAAAAAAAAAAAAGAGGGCGCCTGGGTGGCTTAGTCGGTTAAGCGTCCGACTTTCGCTTGGGTCATGATCTCGCGGTTCGTGGGTTCGAGCCCCGCGTCGGGCTCTGTGCTGACTGCCAACTCAGAGCCTGGAGCCTGTTTCAGTCTGTGACTCCCTCTCTCTCTGACTTTCCCCTGCTCACGCTGTCTCTCTCTCTCTCTCTCCTATAAGTAAATAAAAAATATTAAATATATATATTTCAAAGAGAAAGGTAGAAGTCATTTTCAGAAAAAAAAAACAGGTTAATTTGTCACCAACAATCCTGCATTATAAGAAATGCTAGCAAAATTTTCTCAAGCTGAAGGGAAATGGAACCAAACAAAAATTCAAACCTAGAAGAAATCAAGAGCATAGAACTGGTAAGTATGAGGACAAACATAAAACTAGGCTTTAAATCTTAATTTCTTTGAAAGCAAACAGATTATTTATAATAAAAATAATATTTTAATGTTGGGGTGTAGGATATGTGTAGTAAAATTAAATCACAAAAAATACCACAAATGACATGGAGGAATAAAGTAAATGTTCTCTTGTAAGTATTCTATATTATATGTGAAACAGCCAAAGAACTCCCACTAGGCAGAATTTAAATTAGTTATGGATAAGTTGAAGATTGTTGTAATCAATAAAAAAATCAAGTAATAATAAAGAGATATGCAACTACCTAGGTAATAGATGAACCAAAAATGAATACAAAAAATTTAATAGAACAGAAATAAAAACAGAAGAAATGAACCAATAAAAAATCAGGTTGGACTAGTCGAAAAAATGCTAGTGATATGTTTCATTTAACCTAAATATATATAGATATAGACATAAAAATATACACATAAAGATAGAAAGACAAAATATACAGTATATATGTACATTTATTAAATACAAATGAACTAATAATTCAATTAAAAGACAGATTGTTATATTGAATAAAAATTTAAGACCCAACTAAATGCTGTCTTCCAGAAAAACATTAAAAAAATTTTTTTAATGTTTATTTATTTTTTGAGAGACAGAGACAGTGTGAGCAAGGATTGGGGCAGGGAGAAAGGGAAAGAAAGAATCTGAAGCAGGTTCCAGGCTCTGAGCTGTCAGCACAGAGCTCAGTGCAGGACTTGAACTCACAAACTGTGAGACCATGACCTGAGCTGAAGTCAGGCGCTTAACCGATTGAGCCACTCAGGCGCCCCCAGAAAAATATTTTTAACATCAAGACATGAATAGATTGAAAGTAGAAATATAGATAAAAATAGACTATGACCATACCCACAGTGAGCTTGTATGGCTATAGCAAAAGATAATTTATACTGAAAAAAAAAGGTGCATTGACAGGTAAAGTGACAGACACTTCATAATCATGAAGTAATTAATTAAAAAGCAATAATATTGTAAAATATGTAACCACCTAATAATACAGCTTTAGAATAGATGAAGAAAAATGAATAAAACTAAAGGGAGAAATAGATAAGTTGACAATCACAGTTGAAGATTATAACATCTCTTTGTCCATAATTGGTAGAAACAATTTTTGACTCATTGACTTAAGCCAAAATTTAGTTATTACAACATTTAAACCACTTTATCAATCACCTTAACCTTATTGACATTCATAAACTACACCAAATAAATGCAAAACTCACAGTGTTTTCTTGTGCCATTAAAATATTCACTATGGGGAAAGATAGTTTCTTCAATAAATGGTACCAGGAAAACTGGACCTGGACATTCAAAAGAATGAAATTGGCTGCTTCTTTTACATCGTACAAACATTTAATTCAAAATGGACTGAAGATTTAAACATAAGACTGGAAATCATAAAACTTCTAGAAGAAAACTCATAAAAAGCTTCCTGACACTGGTCTTGGCAATGACTTTTTTGGATATGACACCAAACGCACAGGCAGCAAAGCAAAAATAAATGCAAAAACAAGGGGAACTACACTAAACTTAAAGCTTCTGTATAGCAAAAGAAACCATCAACAAAATTAAAATATAATCTAAATGGGAGAAAATACAACCCAAACCATACATTTCATAAAAAGTTATAACCAAGGGGCTCAGCCAGTTAAGCGTCCAGCTCTAGATTTTGACACAGGTCATGATCTTGCAGTTCTATGAGTTCAAGCCCCACATCAGGCTCTGCACTGACAGTGTGGAGCCTGCTGGGGATTCTCTCATTCCCTCTCTCTCTGCCTCTCAAAATAAATAAATAAAGTTATAAAAAATGTTATATCCAATATATATAAGGAAAACTAACAACTCAACAGCAAAAAATCAAAAAACAAACACACACACACACAAAACCAAAATAAAGCAATTAAAAATGGGCAAGAGACTCAATAGATATTTTTCCAAAGACATGAAAATTGCCAATGGATTTATGAACAAGTGCCCAATCTTACTAATCATCAGAGAAATGCAAGTCAAAGCCACAATGAGATATCACTTCACACCTGTTAGAATGGCTATTGTTTTAAAAAAAAAAAAAGCAAGCAAGAAAGAGGGAGAGCAGGTGAGAGGAAGGAAGAAGAAAAAAATATTGGCAAGGAGATGGAGGAAAGGGAACTTATGTGCTGTTCCTGGGAATATAAATAGTTACAGCCATCATAAAAAATACAGAATAGACTTTCCTCAAAAAAACTTTAAAATAGGCACACCTGGGTGGCTGAGGTGATTAGCATTCATCTCTTGATTTCAGCTCAGGTCATGATATCACAGTTCATGAAATCAAACCCATGTCAGGCTCTCTGCTGACAGCACTGACAGCGTGGATTCTCTCTCTCCCTCTCTCTCTCCCCATGCCCCACTCAAGCTCTCTCTCAAAACAAATAAACAAATAAAACATTTAAAACAGAACTATAATGTGGTCCAACAATCCCATTTCTGAATACATAATCAAAGGAATTGAACTCAGGATCTTGAAAAGATATCTACGCACCCATATTCATTGAAGTATTATTCATATTAGAATATGAAAACAACCTAAATGTCTGTTGGTGGATAGCTAAAGAAATGTGGCATATACACACAATGAAGTAATCGTGAAATTTGTGACAACATGAAAGAACAACACAAGTGAAATAAGCTAGACACAGAAAGACAAATATTGCATGATCTCACGTACACACACACACACACACACACACACACACACACACACTAATTGAACTCATAGTAACAGAGAGTGGATACCAGAGGCTGGGACATGGGAAGAAAAGGAAAACTGGAAAAAATAAATGGTGGTTGCCATAGGCTGAGTAGAAGGGCTAATGGAGAGTTGTTGTTTAATGGTTAGAAGGCTTCAGTTTTGCAAGATGAGGAGTCTGGAGATGGATGGTGTGTGGTACAACACTGTGAATGTACTAAATACCATTGAAATGTACACTTAAAAATGGTTAAGATGTTCATGTTATGTGTATCTTACCACAATTTTTTTAAATTTTTAATGTTTTATTTATTTCTGAGAGAGACAGAGACAGTGTGAGCAGGGGAGGGTCAGAGAGAGAGGGAGACAGAATCTGAAGGAGGCTCCAAGGTCTGAGCTGGCTGTCAGCACAGACCCCAAAGCAGGGCTCGAACCCACGAACCATGAGATCATGACCTGAACCAAAGTCACATGCTTACCTGACTGAGCTACCCAGGCACTCCTCTTACCACAATTTTAAAAAAGTTAACCATGACAGGCTACATGCTGGGCTGAATAATAAATTTCAATAAATCTTAAGTTTTAGATCTTATATACTATATTCTTTGACCAGAGCAGAATGTAATTTGAAATTAGTGTCATAAAATGCTGGAATCCTGCTCCAGCCAGTCCTTGGATCCCTGAAGGATAGATGGTGTCAGAGAGAGAGTGAGAGAGCCCCGAGATTCTTTCTGATCATCCGGCAGGCATCTTTTCACTGACCGAGTCTCAGCTTTATTTATGGTTAAGCGTATGGGGAACAGCACAGAAGTGGCATTTGGCTTAGATAAATTTTTTTGATAGGTAAAAGTTTCCCAGAACATAGATTTGTAGAAGACTCATGTATAACCTTTATCAGTAGTGATTGATGTAGGTGATTTAGATGCTTATCGTATGGAGAAGGATGGTATCTTTAGCATTTAAATACAAGACAATGTTTTTAGCATAGCAAAGGCTAAAGTTAGTTCTTTGTGAGCAGGGGTCAATAGTCTGTTTGCTTAAGGGGAAGTATAAGAAAAACAGGATCCTCAGGAAACACAAATGTTTGCTCCCATAATCACAAAAGAAGAAGATCCTACAATAAATTCCTTTACAAGGTACCATCAGCATATCAGGGCCAGAATAAGCCAATCCTGATACCAATCAACAAGTTGCTTTGTGGGGGAGGAGGTTCAGTGTTCAAACAGAAACAATTGAAAGGGGGTAGATATCGGTCATCATCTGACAGCAGGAGACCTTGCAAACCCTGCTTTAACCTCACAAGGAGTATTCTCAACTAGTGAGTTCAGAATGGCTCCCAACAATAAAAGATACTTAACCCTCCCCTCAATACTTGTATATTAGACAAAAACACTTTTTAATAAGTCTCCGAGTTCATAAAAGGAAAGTTAAAAGATGATTCAAAATGATAAAAATATCATAAAATATTATCATTTGTGGGGTGGAGTTAAATTTGGATTGAGAGATAAGTTGATCATTTTAAGTGCTTACATTGAAAAAAACATGCAACTAAAGAACAAGAGAATTATCAGCAAATTAAATAAAAAGTGAAAAAATAAAGTAATAAAGATAATGGAAGAAATAAATGAAATTGAAAACAAATACTAGAAACTACAAAATGAAAAGCTGTTCTTTTGAAAAGATTCATACAACTATTAACACTTAGCAAGACAAATTAAGAAAACAAAGGATGAGGGGAGACTGATATTACAGATTCTACAGATATTCAAGTGATAGCTATTACAAATAATTGATGATAATAATTTTAACAGATCAAAATTCTTTAAAACAACAAATTACCAAAGCTTAGTTAAGAGGAAACAGATTATCTGAATTTTTCTATATTTACTAAATAAAATAAAACATGGTGTGAGAATTTCAATCATAGATTGACAAATTCTCTCAAACATTTAAGGAATAAATGATGTCAACTGTATATGAACTCTTTCAGAAAGTAGATAGAGGGATAACCATACCAACCTCTTTTATGATTTCAGAAGTACTCTAATACTAAAATATGGTATAGACATCAAAAAAACAATTACAAGTATGTCACTCATGAACATAGATATAAAAGCTCTGTAAAAATTTTAGAAAATCAAATTCAGCAAAATATAAAAAAATATCAAAAATAAGTGAGACTTACTGTAGTAATAAAAGGTTACTTTAGCATACAAAAAATTAATCAATATTTTTGAACTGAATAACAAAATTAAAAAAAACACACCTATATAATCTTAATAAATGAAGAAAATGCTTTTGACAAAATTGAATAAGTATTTATGATAAAATATCACATCAGATTGATAATAGAAGGAAACTGCCTAAGTCTTATAGAGGGGCATCATCTACGTAATCCTACAGCAGATATCATGCTTAACAATTACATAGTGAATGAGTTTTCTCTAAGATTGGAAACAAGGCAGATATATACTTCTTTACAACTTCTATTTAACACTGTACAGGAAATCTGAGCCAGTACGATAAAACAAGAAAAATGAATAAAATACAAAATTTGCAACGGAAGCCAAAAAAGTGACTTTATATACAAACAACACAATAATGCATGTAGAAAATCATACAAAATGTATAAAATAGAACAATATTGTTCTATAAAATAGAACAATAGAATCCATATGCAAAGTATATATCAAATTTCTATATGCAAGTTAATTAATTAGCATAAAAAATAACAAGATATATAAAAAATTCTGCTTGGAATATTGCTCATCATCTGCGAGAAGTTAAATAAGACCCAAATCTGTGTTTGTAACTTAAAAGTAATTTAAGGTGCCAATTCTACCTAATTTGATTATTAGATGCAATCCCAATCAAAATTTCTGGTGGGATTTTGAAGAAATTGACTAGTTGATTTAAAAATTTTTTGGAAATGCACAGGACTGAGAATAGAAAAATAAAAGTAATGATAAAAAAGCATAGAGTTGGAGAACTGATCATTCTTAGTTCAAGAATTATGAAAACCTACCCTAATGAAATAATACTTAGTAATAAAAATAGTCAACTACTGATCATATATAGCACCATGAATGGATATCAAAAATATCAAATATCAAAAATAGCTGGACACAAAATATAAGTCCAAGCACAGACCAAATTAATATATAGATATCAACTTCAAAAATGGGACACAGGGAACTTTCTAGGGTATAGAAATACTCTATATTTTCATTAAGTTTTGGCTATGGGGTGTATATATTTTTAAAACTCTTCAAATTGTACATTTAACATCAATCCATTTCAATATACGTAAATTCTCCTACAATAAAATATTTTTTTAGGATGCTGCTATTATTTCACAGTAGAAAATACTGTGATTAGTACAAATTAAGCTGTCCTTCCATTAGGACTAATTTTCCTCAATTGTATTTATATCAGGAAAGAGTAACTAACTTTACATGCATGTTTGGATATAGATTGCCATGATTGTAATGGTTAGTGGAAAAATACACATTTTACAGATATTTTTAAGGAAGATTAAGCAAGATTTCATTGCTTAGATACAAGTCTATAATGCTAAGAACTGAAAAGTTAATGAAGTTTGACGTTGCATCTGTTTTTTTTTTTTTTTTTTTTGGCTTTCTTCCATGGTTACTAGAAGCAGTTAGAAAAGCATGTTAAAATTCACCTTACAGAAGATAAAGACTGTCACACATCTATAATGTGTCTTCCTTATCAAACTGTCATACTGTCATATTTTCTGAAATTTAGACTTCAAAGTTTGAAAACAAAATAAAATTAAATGGATTTTTAAGATTAACATAATTGTTTCAATATATCATTTCAATATACAATGTGAATCTAGTATTTAATATATTTACTCACACTTCTCGGCAATATAAAGTACTTAGCATTTTACAGAGTAGAGAAGAATCAAGTGTGCCTTGCCAAGTACTGAATACCTTTTTTTTTAATGTTAATTTATTTACTTTTAAGAGAGAAAGAGATAATTCCCAAGCAGGCTCTGCACTGTCAGTACTGAGCCCAATGTGGGGCTTGATCCCATGAACAGTGAGATCATGATGTGAGCTAAAATCAAGAGTCAGATGTTTAACTAACTGAGCCACCTATGTAACCCCACAGGTACCAAATTCTTGCTTTGACTATTGTATGGTAAGTCTAGAAACTAAATGCCTATTTTTTTTCCAACAAAATTTAAAAGTACATCTATTAACAGTATAGTCTTAAAGGATAGATTTCACATATAAAAAAAAAGTGAAAAGCAGTTTAAAGATTCCAGTTGTTTATTAGACTAAATTTAATTATTATCAATTGATATTTTTGCTGTTTTTGTTAGAAATTTTCAGTAATTTTCAAAATCAAAGTGTATCATTGTGATTAAACTATTCAAAGTATAACTTAACGGTTCATAGAAATAATTTAATTCATCATACTGTAGCATTCCCCCCACACACACATACTTGATATAGAACCCTGGTACCCACTCTTAGCTCAAGCCATGAAGGAGTTGAAAAGCAAGAGAGTGAGTGCATAAATAAACTTTCTAACAGCAGAGATTTCAGAAATAAAATAACGATAGTGAAATTGGAAGACTTAAGGAAAGCTATTTATGTTACTCTGAGGAATACAAATCAATAAAAGTTCATGGCTGAAAGGTTCTCATTGATTGGAACATACTGGTAGCAGAGTAATTTCAAAACTCAATGTAGGGTTTGCCAACCACACCACATTTTCTGATTGTATCCAATAAAATGTTATGACCTCGAAACAGCTATCTCTAGTATTAGTTTCTTGAATGACTTTATTTTTTATTCTAACATGACTAAGCTGAAATCAAGACATTTGAAACACTGTTTCAAAGAATTATAAAATCTTTTTAAGTTAAATATTTCAAAGTTGACTTCATGAATGTTGTTGTTGGAAAGCATTCACCATTTAGAAGTGTTGTAAAAAAAATAATGCAGACAATTGCATGACTGTATTACTGGAAATTCCTTAAATTTCCTATGAATGCAGTTTTCAGAACCCTACTAACTAATCCTTTGTTAATTTTTTAGCCACATCCAGCTCAGTGGAGGCTACTGTAAAACTCTCCATGCTGCACGGGCACTCGCAGGCCTAAAGGGTCTTAGTGTCAGATCGGGAATCACTTTTCTAAGAAGTGCCTTCATTTCTATGCTGCTTCAGAAAATGATCCTTCTGCATGTGCTGTTGATAGACAAATCTGCCCAATCAACTATGACACTTTAATCAAAAACAGGAAGAAAACCTCTCCAAGGGGAAAAGTCTCACCCACAACAAGCAACTCCAAAGGATAGCTTGAGGAATTAGGAACTGGGTATCAAAATTTCCTGGAAAAAATCTATAATGTTTCCAAAAGTAACATCATTTTTCTGATTTTATGAATATATTCCATTAACTTGCTATTTAATGCATTGCTCAGACTAATGCTTATTTTGCATTCACCTCTTTGACTACACAAAAGGGGGAAACGTGTTAATAAAAAGCAACCTATGTAAATAAATAATATATAAATAAAAATAAATATTTATATTGCATATTTATTTTATTTATTTTTATTTTTTTTATTATTATTATTTTTTATTTATTTCTAGGAGAGAGAGAGAGACAGCGTGAGCAGGGGAGGGTCAGAGAGTGAGGGAGTCACAGAATCTGAAGCAGGCTCCAGGCTCTGAGCTGGCAGTCAGCACAGAGCCCGACGCGGGGCTCGAACCCACGAACCGCGAGATCATGACCTAAGCGAAAGTAGGACGCTTAACCGACTAAGCCACCCAGGCGCCCCGCATATTTATTTTATTTATATACTTAATATATAAATAAACCAACACATTAAAATGTAAGCTACATGAGACTACAGGCTTTTGTTGTTTTGTTCACTGCCAATCCGACAGTAGTCATTAAATAAGTGTTTGTTAATGAATGAATATATATGTAATGAAGTTCTTCCAAGTTTTAGATTATGTCACAGAGGTACTTTAAATCCTGTAGGGGAACTTACTGCGTCCCATGTCTTAAGTGTTTAAACGCATTGTTCTTTTTGCAAAAGCAATAGTTTCCCCCCACTCCATTCATCAGGTCTCAGCTCAAATATAATTTCCCTGATTGCTGAAGCCTGGATTATACGTATTATGTACATTTCTAACATCTGCCTTATTTGTTATCATCATATTTTGCTTATAAGCTTATTTATGTTTATCCCCTACAACACTAAGCTCCAAAAGGGTAGGTAGGTGTCTAGCTTATATTCCCTGGGCTCACTAAAAAACCCTTCAATGTACAAAACATAATTGCTTACCATTACATGGACTGTAAATCATTAATAAGACTCAGTAAAAAACTTCAATGTACAAATCATAATTATTAATCATTATATGAGATGTAAATCTTTAATAAGAATAGGCAAATAAATACCAGAAGATACAAAAAAACAGACAATAAAACTTGCTTGTAGTGTAAATCTATGATGGAAACCCATCTAAACTACATCAGTTAGATATTCTAGATATCTAGAGATACAGCTGACAAGTAGAACTTGAGAAGTCAAAAAGGAAAAATATGCTATTCTTATGAGGTTAGAACTAAAAAAAACAAAAAACAAAAAACAAACCCCAAAAGCACCAAAAACCTAAGAACAAAAGGAAAGAGAATCAAATTTTATAAAATAAAGATGAAAAAATTTAGAACTCTCCACCAAAATACGAAATACTGTAATCTAGGGACAATCCTAAACTTTTAAATCCAATATGATAGGGAAGATCAGGCTTCTTTTCAACTAGTACAGGAAACCTGTCATTCACAGAGGGCAACATTAAATCCCTACAGTGGGCTTATCAACCTTGATACTATTGACATTTTGGACTAATTTTTGTTTGTTTGTTTTGACAACTAAAAATGACTCCAGACAATGAAGACTGTCACCTGAGAGAGAAAATTGCGTCTAGTTGTTCCATAGTGTTAAGACAGATTCAACTAAGAGCAGTTATAAGATGTAGTGATGGTTTGGTAGTTTAATGATATTAATGATATTCAGATCATATTCTTTTTTTTTTTTTTCTAGGAGAGAGAGAGAGAGAGAGACAGCGTGAGCAGGGGAGGGTCAGAGAGAGAGGGAGTCACAGACTGAAACAGGCCCAGGCTCTGAGCTGGCAGTCAGCACAGAGCCCGATGCAGGGCTTGAACCCATGAACCGCGAGATCATGACCTAAGCGAAAGTCGGACGCTTAACCGACTAAGCCACCCAGGCGCCCCTATTCAGATCATATTCTAACCTTTAAATATGATATCTGAACAAAATATAAGTGTTGTAACGTTCAAACAAATATTGATCTGAACAAACTGTTGTAAGATACAAGTTCTATCAATAACAACACTGGCATATTGAAAGAGAGAATCAAGAGATCTAAATACCTGACTATTTTGTCCTTACTCGGTTAGACCTTTTAAACCCTGTCCCTTACTTTCTTCATCTTTAAATTAAAGGTACGGATTATTTGATTTCCTAGTTCCTTTTAGCTCTAATATACCATGAACATATGACACTATTTTGTGTATATTTCAGAAACAAATAAAAACAACCACTCTCTTCTTGATACATGCATCATAATGTGTCACAGCTGATATTAAACATAAAAAATTTTTACAGATTTTGTCATGTTTGGAGTTTGCTTCGATATTAGTTTTAATAGCCTGTTGAAGATGCCTGGAATTCTATTAGAAAATGATACTTTGTGTCTTTGCTTAAGGCAGTAATTATCAAACTATGCTATAGATACTCAGATGTATATGTTAGAAGGCAGCTAGGCAGGTAAGCAGGTAATGCTTTAGATCCCCCTCCAATGATTCAAACAGAATACAGAAGCTTTCATTATTTTATTTATTAAGGCTCAGCAAAAAAAAATCGTTTGAACATAGAATTTGGCATAGACATGAAAACACTGGAAAGAACCTATCATATCCCATTTATCCTTTTAACTGCTACATATAGCATTCATATATTTTATATTTGTGTATATGTACACACATATACATATTTGTGTATGTATATATATATGTGTGTGTGTATATATATATATATGTATGTAATGTTTGCAAGTTTCTCTAGAGCTATTAAACTATGCTCATTGACAATGGATTGTAAATTTATTCAGTCCCCTTTTTAAAACAGTCTCATCAGGGAGACAGTGCCTCCATACAGCAGTGTTTGGTGGAAATGAGTCTGCAAAGTCAGACACAAAAACAGTGAGTGCAGGAATATACGTGATGTCATCCTACTGAAAGGACAGGAGGTAGGCACTGTGCTGAAAGTTGTGTGTTTCTGACACAGGCATATTATGTGGAAACCGGTCAGGAGCAAATGTGTGCATTATGACACCAAGAAAAGATCTATTGGTGTGCAGCACATGGGTGGAAGGGAGAGATGTAAGAGTTTCACAGTGAGTAGGATAAACTATTTCTTTTAATAAACCAAAAGTTCATTTTTACATTGCATCTCTAAAAAACAGCATTATATTTAAGCATTACTGGGCCTAAGATAATGAATATGATTAAGCTTTGAAAATAATCGTGCTGCATAAAATTATATTTTTAGGAATATCTAGATTGATTTTTTTAAAGATGCTAATTATACAAGGCTACTGTTACATCATCTTATAAATTATTTGCATAACAATTTACTTACAAGTACATGAACTCAAGTACAAGAATTCTTAGGGGCGCTGGGTGGCTCAGTCAGTTAAGCATCTGATTCTTGATTTCAGCTCATGTCCTGATCTCACAGTTTGTGGGTTCAAGCCCTGTGTCAGTCAGGTTCTGTGAGGACAGTGTGGAGCCTGCTTGGGATTCTCTCTCCCTCTCTCTCTGTCCCTCCCCTGCTTGTTCTTGTGTCCTCTCTCTCTCTCTCTCCCTATCTCCCTCCCTCCCTCCCTAATAAATTAACTTAAAAAATTCTTAATGGATCAATCTTTGGAAATCTCTATAGAAGATACTATTGGAAATCTTTACTACTGTGGTTGAAGAGATTAGCTTAAATACTGTATTTTCCAAATTGGTCATCAGTGGCTATACTTCACATATGACCCAAGTAGGACTACTCCAGCACACCCTCCCTTCTCTCCTCCACCTTCCCCTTCTACATTCTCTTTCTCCTTCATTTCCATTTCTTATCCCACTCTTGTTAGGCACAGCCTCCTCCAGGAAGCCTTCCTTTTATGCAAGGCACCTCCAGCATATTCCTAAGTGCACTTCTCTCTCACTGCATCTACCTCAACCTATCTCCATTTTTAATAGGCTCCTGAAAAGAGAGATAAGCCCACCCATGGATTTCATTCCTAGTTTCTACCACTATTGTGACACAGGAGAACATCCAATATTCTTTCAACTAAATTATTAAACATCTCTGCACCAGGTTCATCCAACAAACAGAGAGGCCACCCTAAAGTCTTGGGCTTCTTCCTTAAAGAGATAAAACTCATTACATTTTCAAGATGATAATGAATGCAAGATAAAACTGACATTCAAATAAAAACTGGAACTCAAATACTTCACAACAATTACATGAAGCAATGACGTATTAGAGCAACTATTACTACTACTATGGTATAGTACTACTATGCTACACTACTACTATTGTTAGTACCACTACTATAGAAGACTAGCTCAATACCTGAATATGAAAAATATTTTTGTTCAACTAGAATGTGATCTCCAAAGTCACAGAAAGAATATAGCACCAAAGACCATATTTTCTATTACCATGCTGATTCTATAAAGAATACTGTTTTATAAAAAATCAGATTTATGGCCATTAAAATACATTTATTTTGAAAATAAAATGAGTGAAACTTTTTTTTGCCAAAACATATTTTTCTTTAAAAAATAATCTCAAAAATAACTGAACCAGGAAATCTAATATCCAATTATATTACCAACAAGATTCAGAGAAAATTTTTTTAAATTATGAAACTATTATTAAATACTCCATTATCTTTTTCCCATCATATTTACTAAAATATATATTTAACCAGGGATTAATTTTTTTTCACTATCTTTTGATATTACTTTGGAATTTGGAACCAAAGAAGAGGTACTTCAAATCTTATGGAAAATGATCATGTTTTCCCTCTAAATAATAAACTAATAATTCTCAACAACTGAAAGGAGATCCTGTCTACTTTTATGTAGTTTCTCTTTGAATAGAGTTTTTATTCTTTCAGTTGAGCTATGACATGTTTGCAGTAAAGGCAATAATCTGTTCTAATCTAAGCCTATATACATAATAAGTGTACATCAAACCCTGTTTAACTGGCACCAGAAACGGAGTCTATTTTATTTTTTATTTTTCATTTTTTAAATGTTTATTTATCTATCTTAGAGAGAGAGAGAGAGAGAGAGAGAGATCAGGGGAAGGGCAGATAGAGAGGGAGACAGAAAAAAAGATCCAAGCAGTATCTGCACTGCCAGCGTGGAGCCTGATGCGGGGCTCAAACCCATGAACCATGAGATCATAACCTGAACTGAAGCCAAGAATCAGATGCTTAACCTACTGAGCCACCCAGATGCCCCTGGAGTTTTTAGAGATACTACCTACAGTGACTGCACTTCTAATTGTCAATCCCACTTTCATATCTATTTCAACTGTACAAAATTATAATGAAACATATATCCTCTTCTTTGAACTTAGTCTTCTAACAATTTTTCTAATTTCAGAATATATACATTTTCCCATTAATAGCATCCAGTTTTCAAAAGCCTCCTTGACTCCTATAAAGGAGAACCTTCATCTAATCCTAGACTACTTCCAAAACTCTCTTTAGAGCAGTTGAGATTAGATTAGCCAATCTGATGAAAGGAAATGGGAGAGGGCTTGCAGGACAAAGAAGAGTTGACTACATTGGCAATGGTATACAAGTGTTTAGAAAGTATGCTTAAGGCCCTTCTCTATTTTGTCTTTGGTAAAGAGCCACTCAAAAGTCAATGGGTGGGAAAGCTAAGCATACAAGTCCTCACTTCTCTCTGTGGATTTATGTTTCACAAAATATCTAAATGTCCCCAAGCTGCTTCATTTACTCCAAAGTTATTATTTGAACATCACATTCAGTTTACATGTTTACATCTATCTCAAGGAGATACTAATTTACTAAACTCAAGCCGTATAAAAGAGTGAAAGTTGGGGCGCCTGGGTGGCTTAGTCGGTTGAGCGTCCGACTTTCGCTTGGGTCATGATCTCGCGGTTTGTGGGTTCGAGCCCCGCGTCGGGCTCTGTGCTGACTGCAGCTCAGAGCCTGGAGCCTGTTTCAGTCTGTGACTCCCTCTCTCTCTGACCCTCCCCTGCTCACGTTGTCTCTCTCTCTCTCCTAGAAATAAATAAAACATTAAAAAATTAAAAAAAAAAGAGTGAAGGTTTCCATAAAACTTTTATATACAACTCAAAATTGTTGCACTGGGAGACTGGCATGAAAATGGCCTTTAGTATATTACAAGGATGGTAAAACAGTGTTTCATTTTTCAACATAAAGTATGAAATTTAGGATTGTAAGTCAATTTGAAAGGTTGTGAAATGAATCTGATGATAGACTAAAATGTGATGTGCTTATATGATTTAGTAAATTACATGTGTATATCAAGCGAGACAAGGGGATGTGAAAAGTTTCTTGCAGCCATATGTGTATTTTCATGTAATGGATGGGGAGTCCTACATATCCTTCTGTGTGGAAGGAAGAAACAGTCTCCCACATGCCAATTTAATTTTGCACAGATTTTCCACTTCACTATGCCTCTTTCAGCCAATAGGGAAACCATATGGGAATGGGTATAAAAGGTGATGATCAAAACTCCAGTTACGGTATGATTTAGCATGATCCGATTTTAACCATCATCCAATAAATCCCTATGAGGTAAGTATTATTCCAATTTTATTGTCAAAAAAACCCCCAGAAGCTTAGAGAATTTAAATAGCTTTTCAAATCATGTATCTAGTAAGTAAAAAATCTTGAATTTTAACCAAGTTTTATCTCTTAAGGGAGAATAATAACAATACACTCATAAAGGGATGTTATAAGTTAAAAATTCAAGAAAACTCAAACATGTTAATAATAGTATTTTATACTAATACTTTGTAGTCTGTTGAGGGAGTGATTCTTTTCAATCAAGTCTTGTAGGTGGAACAGGATTACAGGAAATGAATAAGAAACCCTCCATTGGTTAAGGGAAAATTATATTTGCTCCTTAAGATTAAAGGCTAAAAAAAATCAAACTCTTACCAATTTTTACAGTTTAAAAATATCTAAGAATTCTACGTTGAGATGTGATACTAGACCCCAATAAATAAATGTTTACTTTATTTAATTTTTTTAAGGTTTATTCATTTGTGGGAGAAAGAGAGATACAACACCTGAGCAGGGAAGGGGCAGAGAGAGAAGGAGACACAATCGAAAGGAGGCTCTAGGCTCTGAGCTGTCAGCACAGAGCCAGACGGAGTGCTCAAACTTAGGAATGAGGAACCGCAAGATCATGATCTGGGTGGAAAACCAACACCCAACCCACTGAGCCACCCAGGTGCCCAGAACGTCACTCTATTTAAAACAAAGAAACAAACATAGATGGTGACTAGCCCAAAGACCCGAGCATAGCTGAAATGAGCTTCACATAGTTGTTGTTTAGCTAGATGCCAGTGACACTAGATGCCAGTGTCAGAATTGAAGGTGGACGAATGGGTATCACTCATAAAGTCCACAGTGACTACCTGGGTGTTGGAACTTAAGGAGTAAGTTCGTATAGTGGAGCAAGGATTTCCAGGAGTGAAGGCTCTGACCCTTAGGCACATTGGCCATGTGTTCTTCAACAGTATGGCAGTGCCCTGTGTGGCCAGGTTCTGGGGATGCTATGGGGAAGGCACACTGGGACTTTGCCTGTGTTGGGGGGCCAGTGGGGGAGTTGCCAAAGGATGAAGATAGAAACACCCTGATGCTGCACTAGTAAACATCACTTCCTGGTAATGACGCAGGCACTCAGAGCCAGCACATAAGCCCTCTTTGACGGGATGAGGTTAGGCTGGGTCTGGATGTCTAAGAAGATCTGGTCAACTCAGGCTCTCAGCAGTGCCTCAGGTGGAAAAAGCTAAAGCACAAAGGCCCTGAGGGTTTGGCCCTCTTGTGGAGTAAGGCCACATGGGATGGTGTTCAGGAGTAGAGAGCGGATGGGGTGCTTGGGTGGCTCAGTCGGCTAATGTCCCACTTTGGCTCAGGTCATGAACTCACAGTTTGTGGGTTCAAGCCCTGCATAAGGCTCTGTGCTGACAACTCAGAGCCTAGAGCCTGATTCGGATTCTGTGTCTCCCTCTCTCTCTGCCCCTACCCAACTCACGCTTTTCTCTCTCTCAAAAATAAACATTAAAAATATATTTTAAAAAAGGAAGTGGGGGAGGGGAGGATAAAAAAGAAGAAACAGACAAACATAAAAGAATCTCAATAGACAAACATGAGAGATATTAATTAGTGTATCATAAAAATGGTGTCCATGATTTCATTACTAATATCCTTTTGTGTAGATGATCACTGTATACTGTCAGAGTCACCCTGAAATAATAACCTTATATCATGTTTGACTTTATGAGTAAATCCTGTGTTCTTCAAATCTTCTCCTCAGAGATGATTACAACCATTTTCCAATATTAGAGGCTGGGGCTTCAAGAAAAGTATCATTGATTTTTTTTCTCACTAAAGTTAATTTGAAATCCACACAGCAATCAAAGGTTATTCCAAAGCAGAAGGAATTGTTACATTTTTAGGACTTTTGCAAGGACTTTAGGTCACAGCAGTAGCTTGAAATCAGCCATATTGAGAGTATTTACACCTTTTATTATAGAAATTGGCAAACACTGCAAATTAGGGCTTTAAAAATTTTCCCCACAGAGAGCGTTATTAAAAATTTACCAGCATACCACAGTTTTAAACCCACCTTTTCTATTAAGAAAACATGATACAAATAACATGATACAACATGATACAAGTAACAACAATCACCACAAATTTTCGATATTGCCAGTGCTCTCTATTGATAAGAAGTTAACTACCTATTAAAGGAACTTTGACTTTCCAAGACTAAATACATCATATCAATTTTGGTAACAATTCGTTTTTGCTCTTATAAAAACCATGCTCCTTTTCTCCCTAGTTTCTCCCTAGTTATTCCACATCTCTCAAAAGTTACCAAATCTTGGGGCACCTGGGTGGCTTAGTCGGTTAAGCGTCCGACTTTCGCTTAAGTCATGATCTCGCGGTTCATGGGTTCGGGCCCTGTATTGGGCTCTGTGCTGACTGCCAGCTCAGAGCCTGGAGCCTGTTTCAGAGTCTGTGACTCCCTCTCTCTCTGACCCTCCCCTGCTCACGCTCTCTCTCGCTCTCTCTCTCTCCTAGAAATAAATAAAAACATTAAAAAAAAAGTTACCAAATCTTCTATCTACAAAATCTCCCCTCCTGCTTTGTATCCCCTTAATTTCACTCCTCAGACCACTGCAGTCTAGTGTCTGTATCCACAATTCAAATGAGACAACTCTCTTAAAGACTGTACAGACATTGTGTACACCACACCAAATACCACTGATCAGCCGGGTAAGCCAAAGTCCTTCCCTAGCTGCAAGGTTGTTGGCTGCTGAGGGCTCACGTGGATGCCCTTTACTGGGTGAATGCCCTTGGCTGAAGGAAACTTCCTGGAGGTTTATGCTTATAGTGACTGGCTACTTCAGGGTTTACCCATGGCCAGTGACTGACTGATGTAGGGCTAAAACAGCCCAGGCCATTTGCCTCAAGACTCAGATGCAATTCATACTCTAGAGTTTCTTCTGGAATCAGGCTGAAGCTAGACTCCATCTGAGTTTGTTTCCCTCCACTCCTCCTCTCTCTTGATTTCCTGATAACATCAGATATATCTCTCTGGGCCAGCCACTTAGCCATTACCCTATGATCCACAGAACCACTATGGCTGTTTTTCTAAAAATGTGTTATGACCATCATTTCTCTGTTTTTAGAACTTTACATATCTCCAAATTTTGTTTTTATAAGTAATTTCCCCATTTTCTTTAAAACAATATCCAAAGACCATTACAAGTTAAAGGAAAGTATCATTTTGTCCCATTCTCTGCTAACTTTC
Organism: Proteles cristata cristata; assembly: GCA_017311185.1. NCBI lineage: Eukaryota > Metazoa > Chordata > Mammalia > Carnivora > Hyaenidae > Proteles > Proteles cristata. Next base: position 345,175 of record JAESUZ010001011.1, on the reverse strand, counting down.
ATCAGAAAACCTAGGGCCCCCTAATACCAGTCTGTTTGCCATTCCAAAAACACGAGACATATCTGCATATTTCAGTGGAGGTTTTCATATCCCTCTCTCTTTCTGTAATGTCCTTTCCCCTTACATGATGACTTTTGTGACTTCTTCCATGGCTAACTTGCAATGATTCACGTTTTATGTATCATATCAGCCAATGCATTCTCCCTTCCTCATGAGCCCATCATAAATTTTTATATATTATTACAGGTGGATATTTTCGCATAGTTGTAGTTTTGTGTGTATATTTGTCCTTCCTAGCATGTTGACTATAAACACCCAGAAGGATGAAGATGACTAATAATCACTTTTTATGCTTCTTCTGGTGTATAGCATAGGGCTTTACAGAAAACAGCCATTCAATAAGCATTGGGATTTAATACTAAAATTATGAACTACACAGTCCATCAACAATCACAACTACAGTAGATTTATTTTTCCTATTCAAATAAAACAGTAAAAATATGAAAAGAAATAAGGGGCAAAGTAAAGCAGTCACTGAAATACTGCCAAAGAGGGCTCCCTGGCTCAGTCGGTTAAATGTCCAACTTTGGCTCAAGTCATGGTCTCATGGTTTATGAGTATGAGCCCCATGCTGGGCTCTGTGCTGACAGCTCAGAGCCTGGAACCTGCTTCAGATTCCATGCCTTCCTCTCTCTTTGCTGCTCCCACACTTGCACTCTTGTCTTTCTCTCTCTCTTTCAATAAGTAATAAAAACATTTTAAAAAATTAAAGAAATACTGTGAAACAAAATAATATGGCTAGTAACACAAAAGCATTAATTAACACTAGATAATACAATTCACATGTTAATCTACTTTCCTGTAAAAGTCACTGGTGGAGTCCATTTATCCAGATAATAAAATGAATAAAAATGCATCCTGAAAGATAAGTCGAATTTTAAAGCTCATCAATATATCATCAATCTTCATATCAACATCAGCTCAGATACTTTGAAATTTTTGAGCAACATGAATAAAAGTATAGGTTGTCACTGAGAATATAAAATAAATACTTATGAGTCATAGTTGTCTCATGAGTTTTCTTTAAACAAAAGAGCATTCACTATTGGCAGTGATATAATATAAATCATAGAATTTTTAAACAGTGAAGCCAAAAATAAAATATTGTTAATAATAGAATTTTGAAATAAAATGTTTCTACATTTCCAATCTTTACTTCCTCTTTGTTTCCTTTATACCTCCAACCAGATAAATGTTAAATGAATTCCTTATGTCTAAATATATTCATATTCTTTTACTCTAAATTCAAATATTTTGAAACTAAAGAAACCCTTTTTGAATATTAGAATGTGATCTGATTCTTAAAGGCTTGAAGATGTATAGCATGCACAAAAGTGAAAGTGTGGGAAAATTCTTGTACTATCTAAGGGCATGTTCACACAGAATGAAAGGATGGAATGAAAGTTCAAATTATTCATTCAAAATGGTTCATCCTCCTTAGAAAACTGAAACTTTTATTGTGCTGTAAAGACAATGAATCACTAAGTCCAATGGACACTAGAATATCTGCCAAAGAAAGTGAGTGCATCTTGACAAATTGAATAGAACCTCAGTTTACCCATGTGTTCAAAAAGTCATTGATTTCAATTGTCCATAGTATTTATGTTGGCTCTGCTTGGGACAAGCCACTGTCTGTCTTTCCTTCCTTCCTTCCTTCCTTCCTTCCTTCCTTCCTTCCTTCCTTCCTTCTTCTTATATTTGGTTTTCTAAGCTACTCTAAATTACTAGTATAAATTCAATGCTTTTTTTTTTTTTTTTTTGGTTATTTCTGCCATGAGTAAATACCATTAGTATTATGCATTGGCCACCTGGTTAAAGCTGACTCCTTCTACAGTGATAGAATTTCTATCCATAACCTTTAAGTGGGGCAAAATAATTTAGATGATATACATGGCATTTAGCACAGTATATTACTTTGAAAAACAGATGAATTTTTTATGTAAAATGCTACTGAGGTACTCACTTAAATGTAACCATTCAATTTTCTACCTCAAGCCCAAAAGCTCTCTTTGCTGGCATAAGGTATTTTTCTTTATCTAGCATGCCTGATGTTGTGGGCTACCTTCTCACTCCATATTCTGAAAGACTTGCTCAGATTCTCTTCCCATTCAATTTATGACATGATTCATTGAATGATACAGCCTACTTGAGGATTTTTTAATATTTTTCAGCCCTGCAGTAGAAATCCATTTTTCCGATAAGAAATGTAGTGATGACCCTGTCAGCTAAGTATCCTAATTCATCTGTCTATGTGAAAAAGCTCTTCCCTCCAGGCTCCTTCGGAATTCATATATGGACTGTTCTGTATGTATTAACATCCGTGGAGATACTAGCTTTCATACTTCCTTAAAAATAAAAAATACATATATTTTACAATTCCAGAAGAAGTAGATAATAATCAATTCAAAATATTATGATCACATTTTTCTGGTTCTCAGGGATTTACCTATAGTTATGACATGAAAGAATTTATAAAAGAGAGTGTACGACCAGAGCATTAAAAATGAGGCATATTTCTCTGGACTCACATTATGCTGTTACCAGTGGAAAGTTTTTCCAACCAATATAGTATTTACTCTTAACTCAGAAATATACACCAGCTGTTTGTTTAAAATTAATACTTTACAGTTAATTAACAATTAAATTAATACTTGAATATTGGTCAAAATTTAAAAATGCACTAAATATACTTTTAAAAGGCATGAAAATAAGAACCTATAAATCATTATGTGACTAGCATTAGGAATTATAAAAATTAAGTAAAATTCTTCCACCTGCATATATGAGATGTTGTGAACTGAAAATATATTTTAAATATGAAATCACATGATCAAATGTGATGAACTTCAGGGGAGGAAAACAAACGAGGTCTGTTTACCACATTTTGTCTCACATTTAGTTTGTATCATCTACTTAGCTGTTTTATTATCAGACGGTTTTTTGAAAGGGTGTTCTGACCCACTGCAAACTTCGTATATCCTGAAAATCTCAATACAGTTTTCCCAGGATTTATAACCAGCAGTGGACATTGACAGCTATACCTTTCCTAACCTAGTTTAGCTAGCCTACTCCATCATCCAAACACACTTTCACTCATCCAGATGTTATTGTGCAATGCATTGAGTTAGATGTCAGATAATACAAATGGTTGCCAAATAAAGATGAGTATGACAAACACTCTGATCTCAAGACTCCTACAATCTACTAAGGGAGATAGCAATTGGTAACTATAGTGATAATACAAACTATAGTCTCTAATTGATAAAAGTGAGAATAAATTTTAAAAATTTGAGCACTTCAGGAAAGAGTTGCCATTGAGCTGAGTCCTGTCAGGTGAAATGACTTCCTGTGACATTCATTATTCAATGGTTTGAATTACTGCGGAAAGACACGTATGTGTATGGCAGATCTCAGGAATCGTGAATAATTCATTATTGCTAGTACTTAGGGAAAGAAGTATCTAGAAGGAGAGACATTAGAAACAAGTTCCAGACGATGATAGAGGGCCTTAGTTACCTCCAAATTAGACTTTATTCATTATCACTGAGTTGTGTATAACTTGTTTCAGTAAATTCTGAGATATTCCTGATGAAACTAGATGCATATCATTTCAAAAGAAATCATTGCCAACCCTTTTCTGATGAGTCATGATTCTCCTCCTCTCTCCTAACCCATCCTAACAGGCAGGGTTAATAAACCGGCAGAGGGGCACCTGGGTGGCTCAGATGGTTGAGCGTCCAACTCCCCTCAGGTCATGATCTCATGTTTTGTGGGTTCAAGCCCAGCATTGGGCTCTGTGCTGACAGCTCAGAGCCTGGAACCTGCTTCAGATTCTGTGTCTCCCTTTCTCTCTGCCCCTCCCCAGCTCATGCTGTCTCTCTTTCTCTCTCTCTCTCTCAAAAATAAATAAATATAAAAAATTTTAAAAAATAGACTAACTAAATAAAAATAAACTGGCAGAATTTTTAAGTCTCTAAGGATGCAATATTGGTACAGATTCCCAAACTATGGGTTGAAATATTGTGTATCCATATACATCTGAAGCTCTCATTTCAGCCCAGGCCAGCACAATAGACTAATGTATATGCCTTATTTTCTAAACAGAGAAACTAGACTGTCCTTCCAAAGCAGTACATGAAGGATGAAGGTGTGCTTGAAGCAGCCTATTTCCTCTTTAGTCATGAAACTCTTTCCAAAAAAGGTCATTTGATAATATTTAAGAAATTTCTATTAACTTTCAATCATATGTAAACAAAAAGGGGGCAATCCCCAAGTGTTTCTGTCCCCTCAACCCCAAATAGCAAGAAAGTAATAATGTTTGGTATAGATATGGATGTAAAAAATGGGTTTTCATGGATTGCCAGTGGGGGAGAAAATTGCTAGAACCCTTTGGAAAATAATGTATTAAAATATCAAAAGTCCAAGCAATATAAATGTAAATACAAAATCCGAGCAATTTCTATAAAAATTCCAGTATATGCATACAAACATGTATACTGTTATTTATTGCACATTGTCTGTAGGGGAAAAATTTAAGTTAAATTCACGTCCATGTAGAGGGAAATGACTGAATCAGTTTGGCAAAAGCATTTACTGAATATTATGCAATAACTAAAAAATACAAGTGAGATGTTTTGCATATCAGCGACTAGAAAGACCACAACATTATGATAAGAGAAATTAGAGTTTAATATGGGTAGTACATAGAATAACCCCATTTTCATAAATATTATTATGGATAATAACTTTATAAAAGTATATGTATACAGTGGCATGGAAAACATGGTGAAGTATTATATTTTTTGCTATTATCATGACTGCTCTTGAGATACATTTTTAAAAATTAAGTGAATGAAACAAATACCAGCACTCTCCCCTAGCTTGAAATCTATTCCAAAAAAAAAAAAAAAAAAAAATCTATTCAAATAAGAGGCCTCTGGAAAGAGCAGGTAGCCTACATTATTGACAGAAAATGTTTACCATTCTCCTCAAGCTTCTTGACTCATGGTGATGACAATGTCTCCTCATTTATAGAAAAATTGCTGGCCTAACTAGGAAATTCTTCATCTTCCTACCTACCAGTGTAACAACAGTCCACATTCATGCCCAGGCTTTTTCCATTCCAGAGGACTAACTGTCTTCTCTCCGCCCTAAGCTAGCATCTACTTCTATGTACCCTGGATTCTCCTCTCACCATTTCTTCCTCATTTTAACATTTTCATCTCCCAACCCTTCTCTTCTATCTATAAACAGGCATAAGTCTCTTTTCTTAAAAATAAGTCAAAGAAAACAGCCTCCTGTGACCTAATTTACCCCTCTGGCATGCTATTAAATTTATTTATTGGAAGAGGTCATCCAGCTGGACCTGGGATATTGGAGACCCTCTACCCCTTTCTCACTCTTACAATGTATGTTCTGCTTGTCTTCTCTACTCCAAGAGCTGCTCCACGAGCACAGCCTTCATATAAGTGTGTTAGTGAGGACATCTGAACTCGGTACATGACTAAACCCAGTTAAGGCCTCTATATAACATATATGATTCTGGGTGGATGAGGAAATCTCCAAATCTCCTGCGAGTGCTCAAGACAAGTCTGATAAGAAAGTCTCTTGCTTATTAAGTTGCCACCTACCATTCTGGAGTAGTCTGGTTCTTTCTTTGGTCTCTATCCTCTGTGTACAGAGACTAGCTTCAGATTACACCCAGGAATCTCCCCAAGGAGGTTGCAAGCCAATAGTACACCATGAATCATTCAAGAGCCTACATCAGGTCCTGAGGTTCCCACTGAACTAAGAGTTCCTTTTTGTTATTGGATCCTAGGTCAGTCACTGAATTCTTGTGGAGTGTCCAGGGCAGGTGGGATGCCAGGAAGCATTAGGAAATTTGGGCAGTGGCTATCTACCACATTTTCCATCATTATTAATCCTCAACTTTGAAAGTTAAAATTTCAAAATTTTGACATGGACAGGTATTTCATTGCATACTAGATGAATCTAACCTGATTTACCCTCCCTTCTCTTTTCTCTCACAGAAAAATCCTTAAAATAAAAGTCCACCAGACTATAACTACAACTATTTGTTAAACCCCTATTTATCACCACTACAGACCTATGATAATGGCCCATGTTTAGAACTTCTAAATGCTGAGTAGGATGGGGAATGACAGGAATACTCACATTGCTGGTGGGAATGCAAAATGGTACCACCATATTGGTAGACAGTTTGACAGTTTCTTACAAAACTCAACATACTCATCATATGATCTAGCAATTGTACTCCTTAGTATTTGTCCAAAGAAGTTGAAAGCATGTCCACAGAAAAACCCATATGAGAGTGTGGATAACACCTTCATTTATAACTGCCAAAACTTGGAAGCAACCAAGATATCCTTCATTAGGTGAATGGATAAATAAACTGTGGTGCATATCAACAATGGAATATCATTCAATCCTGAAGAAAAACGAACTATCTATCCATGAAAAGACATGGAGGAAAGTTAAATGCACACTACTAAGTGAAATAATATGAAGACTACATACTGTATGATTACAGCTATAGGATATTTTGGAAAAAGTGTTAAAGCAAGCATGGCCACAGTAAAAAGATCAGTCAGTGGTTGCCAGAGACTGATGGGAGTTAAAGGATGAGTAGGCAGAAGACAGAACGTTTAGGGCAGTGAAATTATTGCATATGATCCTGTTATGGAAGATTGATGTCATTACACACTTGTCTAAATCCAGAGAACATACAACACCAAAAATGAGCCTATGGTAAACTGTAGACTTGGGGTGATTATGATGTGTGAATAGAGGTTCACCAATTGTATAAATGTGCCAATTTGGTAGGGGGATATTGATGATGGGGGAAGTTATGCATGTGTACAGTGGGGAAGTAGATGAGAAGTCTCCTATCTTGCTCTTAATTTTTTTGTGAACCTAAAATTGCTATTTAATGAAATGTCCTTTAAAAAAAAAGCATATTTATCCATCATTTCTTGACTATCCAGTTTAATCCACAGTTCATCGAAATGCTTCTCGTTTGGAGCCTCCACTGATCTTCTAACTGCCAAAACTAAACTACACTCTTAAATTTGTCTGATAATTGGCCACTCTGCTCCATTATCACTTTACTGTTGAATGTGTGCTGTATTAGTTTCAGCACATTATTCTCCTGGGTTCATCTACTACATCTCCTGCTGCTTTGCGTTAGTGATTCAGAGGTCACGTCCTCAGCTCTCTAGATTTCTGATTCTAAACAGTCTTCCAGGGTGACCTCGTCCATGTCATTTTTTCACTTACCATTATGAAATCCAAATTCATAGTTTTGTCTCTCATTTCTCTCTTGAGACTCAAACTCATAATCCCTGGCTGCTTGCTCATCTTATTAGAGCCAGCTTCCACTTTGCAGCTAAGGTGATTCTACTTCAGAGTGCAATGAGTGTGGCATAATAATCGTCTAACCACATGAAAAGTTATTAATATGGAATTCTGTGTAGCAGATTTAGACAGGTGCAAAAATTAAATGACAGCAGAAGTTGCACAGACTGTACCAAACACAACTCAATGTGGAATTCCACAGCTAAGGTATGCTGCAAAGCCAAAAGACTGTTGGTTCGGGTCTCTTTGGGATCAGTGACTTGGGATTTTGTCTCTTTCCTTCCTTTTTTGTTAATTCAATGTTTCCCCTGTGGCCTAAAAGGCTAATGAAGCTTCAAAAGTTCCTGCCGTGGTCCCAGACTGTAACTTATGCAGAAAGAAGCTGGATCATTAAGCTAAAGGTCTCTGGATGAGTATCTTCTCTAACAAGCATAAAGGTGATCTTGACCCTTACTGTCATTCTGAGAATAACTCTCCTAATTCCCAACAACAGAAGCATAATTGAGCCTTGTATAAGAAAGCCAATCAGATCAAAAGTTTTTGGTTAATTTTGCTTTCCCACAGAATGGGATCTTGACAAGGTCTATTAAAATAGAGATTTTTAATAAATAGTAAATTAGACATTCATCTAGCTTCTCAGAAATTTGCAGCAGGTGCAAACAACTTACAAAAGTTTCCATTTACCCCAAGAGTAAGAGAAATACATCTATTTTGTTTTAAATGTCAGATTATATTGTTTTAATTTCAGATATAAGAATTGTCCAAATCTTCAATTATTCAAAACTTGCAAACTATTCAATTTGGCAAAATACTTACCAAATTATTTCAGATTACCAAGCAATCTAACTGGCATATATTATGGAAGCAGGTTCCTCTATTTTGAACATCATAAAAATATTTGGGATAGTAAATAAAATGGTATGAATGTGAATATTTTTACCTGTCAGTAAAAATCTATCACTTGGCATCAAACTAAGGACTCTGAAGAATGTGAATGTAAATATTGTGGCAACTATCAACAAAAAAGTCTTTTTTCAAAACATAAAACAAACCTCAAGATACATCTTGGATGCTATTTAAATTTTTTTTAAGGTTTTTATTTATTTCTAGGAGAGAGAGAGAGACAGCATGAGCAGGAGAGGGTCAGAGAGAGAGGGAGTCACAGACTGAAACAGGCTCCAGGCTCTGAGCTGGCAGTCAGCACAGAGTCTGACACGGGGCCCGAACCCATGAACCGCGAGATCATGACCTAAGCGAAAGTCGGACGCTTAACCAACTAAGCCACCCAGGCGCCTCTCTTGGATGCTATTTAAAAGACCATCAATATTTATATTCAGATTAATTTAATCTTCAGATTAAATTAGCAGTTGTGTTATAAAATAAATTAAGGATTAAGGAGTAGTCATGTTTTTATAAATGTATTTGCTGTAAAGAAAAAGGAAATAAGCTATCAATTGCTTCATATTTATTTATAATTAAAACCAGTTAATAGTAATATGAAAGGTTTTATTTTGGGCAGAATATATATATATATTCTGTGTGTATATATATATATATACACACACACACATATAGCCAGAAGTAAATATATGCAGTGGCACCAAAACTAAATATATGTCCCTGTGTCAGAAAGCAAGAAAATATGCTATACTACTGATGAAGAAAGTATTCATAAATGTAATGTAAAGAAGTAGTTTTCAACTGAAAATTGAATGAAAAGGAATGCAGGTCAACTGTATAAAATGTTGTGATTTTCTGAGAAACATCTACTTGGATGGTGGTATAATAGTATCAGTCTCTTGCATAATAATACCAATGTTAATAATAACGTAAACCTCCTATAAAATAATATCACTCACTATTCAATATTTTCTAACTACATTAGAAGAGTATTTACTATCAATATTTTTCTAATGAGCATATTTAGTAACTTCCAAAATGTAAGTACATTCTTAGTCATTAGTATTTTCTTCCATCTGGCTTCCTCCCCCATCACACCACCACCACTTCAAATGCATGTGTTTTAATCTTTAAAGAAACTACAAAGCTGTATAATCACAGTAGGTTAAGACATCAGTACATGGTGTGCTTGAGGCACTGGGAAGTTGTAGATCTAAAACATTTGTGATCAAAGTCTTCTATTCCCTCTGACATAATGCAGTTTAGCTAATTTCCTCTACTTAATGGATGCAAAATAACTTTGATTTTCTAAATAGGTAAATTAATATGTTTTTAAATATGAGGATTAATAGGATTCTTCAGAGCAAAAGAACCAATAAGATGGAAATAGTAACAGAAAAAGTTAGAGGTATAGTTGTATTTTAAAACTATTGTTATATTATTTCAAATTTATGAATTTGCAAAAAATGATCTAAAGACTTTCAAGATGATGTTAAGAAGACTCACTAATTTACATTTTTCTCCATTTGATTTCTCATTCTCATTCTTTCCCTCCCACACATACATCCTGTTGTATTTCCTAAGAACAAAGGAATACTCTTAACCATACAATGATCGAAATCAGAAAAATTAATATAATTCTATCCCAATAATTTCCTTCATGTCTTTTCTTTTCCCTAGCCCAGGATCGAATCCAGGATCCTGCATTTACTTGCTGTGTCTCTATTGTCCACTTTCACCTGGAAACTAAGAGTTTCTCAAGATTTTCTTTGTCTTTCTCCTCCTTAAAATTTATAAGGAGAAGTATAGCATAGGGAATATCGTCAATGGTATTATAATAGCATTGCATGGTGACAGGTGCAGTTGTGGTGAGTATAGCATTACATATAGAATTGTTGAATCACTATGTTGTACAGATGAAACTAATATAATATTGTGTGTCAACTATACTCAAATGAAAAAGAAAAAAGAGGCACCTGGTTAGGTCAGTTGGTCGAGTGCTCAACTTTGGCTCAGGTCACTACCTCACAGTTCATGCATTTGAGCCCTGCATTGGGCTCTGTGCTGACAGCTCAGAGCCTGGAGCCTCCTTCAGATTTTGTTTCCCCCTCTGTCTCTGCTCCTCCCCTTCTAGTGCTCTGTCTCTCTCTCGCAAAAATAAACTTTAAAACAAAATTTAAGAAAGAAAACTGAAGGGTATACATCCCACTTCTTTGGTAGAAGGCCCCTCAGGTTGAGATGAACTATTGTTTTCTCATGACTTGAGTAAATTTATGTCCTTTTGGTAAGAATACCATATAAGTAATATGTGTTCTTCTAGGTATCAAATCAGGAAGCACATGAAGTCACTTTCTCGCAACACTGATGATAACATTTCCAATTGGGCTGAGGTGCTGTACACTGGATTTATCCACTGTAACATTCTTTTGTTCTTTTGTTATTAATAAGTGTTTTGACACTATATCAACATGATGCTCTTCATCAAATTTAACCTGCTAGTTGTAGCACAAATGCATAATTCGTGGCTGAACCAATTATTAGTGTGATAACTACAAAATAGTGATTTTCTAATCTTTTCATTTCTTCTACATTTATTTGTTGATATTCTATTGCAAGAAAAGAACTATTCCTTCTCTTCTATTTAGTCAGATATTTATTCATTTGTTTATTCGTTTATATCCATTTGGACTCATGGATTTTCATTTTTCAAATGGATTTGATCTTTTACCATTTATATTTGTCTCTGACACTCAGAATGTCCTAGATTTGTCTGTTTGGAGGTTCTTCCATCTGGATCTCAAGTACTTTTACTATGTCTGTCTCTATAATTCTTTAGAAATTCTTTATTTTCTAGTATAAGACATTCTAGACTCATTTTGTTATTTCTCTGCCCCAATCCTGGACCCCTCCAAGTCTCCAAGGAACCATGGTTACTTTTACTAGAGAATGATAATTTAAAAACTAGAATCTGATCAATAGATATAGCAATTGCTATTGATATGATACTGCTCTTCAGTATTCTCAACAAAGCTAGAACGTGTGTGTGTGTGTGTGTCTATCCATCATCATGTATATCTATTTTTTTAATGTTTGTCTATTTTTGAGAGAGACAGAGTGTGAGTGGTGGAGGGGCAGAGAGAGAAGGGGAGGCACAGAGTCTGAAGCAGGCTCCAGGCTCTGAGCTGTCAGTACAGAGCCTGATGTGGGGGTTGAACTTATAAACCATGAGATTGTGACCTAAGCCAAAGTTGGACACCTAACCAACTGAGCCACTCAGGCATCCCTATGTATTCTATTTTGAAAAACAATGAATTATAGATCTTATACCTAAGTATGAACCATCATGAATTGATTTTTGTGCACGGTGTGACACACACATGCGTACACACAATACATTCAACTGAACAGTGTGTTAAACTCTTTGGGGACCATGCTTTCCTTTGCCAATGGAGCTGCTTTGGAGGCCTTGTTAAAAAGTATTTGATCTTACTTTTTTGTTTCAGCAACCTATTTATTCTAATGCCAATTCCACTAGGTCATGAACAATATAACTAATTTAAATTGATGTCAGGCTATATAAGTCTTTCAATCATAGGCGTGACTTTTAATATTGTTTTGTTATTCTATGTCCTTTGTATTTACATTTAGATTTTTGATTTGAATCAATTTATCATCTTTATAAAACAAGCTATTGATGTGTATGTATATGTATGTATATATATATATGTGCATATATATGTATTTATGTGTGTGTATATGTATATCAGTTTCACATCAGCTCTCTCAGTATGAACATATTATCCTCTAACTGCTTGGACATATATAATATAGCTACCTTAAAGTCCTTACCTGCCACTTGCCACATGTAGACATTTTGACTTTACAGTTTGTTTAACGTTACCTATCTTTTTTCTTGACTCTAAGTCTTATCTCTCATATTTCTTTGCATGTATACTAATTTTTAAAAATTTTAACTAAATTTTATAAATGTATTATAAACTCTGGATTCTGTTATCTTCCTCTGAAGAACATTGTTTTTACTTATGGCAACCAGTCAACTTGGCTGGTCTGATTTTAAGTTCTGTCTCCCTTGTGGTGGACAGCAGCTAAGCTCACTACTCAGTTCTTCAAATCTGCTGTTGTTGTGCTGGGATGTTTCTAGTCTCCCTCATGCAAGCACAGTTCAGGAGACAGCCAAGGATTTCAGAGGAGTTTATATCCAGATTCGAGGTTTGTTCCCTCTGTGGTTCCCTCCCTTATTTGACTTCCCTCCCAGTTCCAAGCACTTCTTATAGAATAAAACATTATCATCTGACTCTTGGAGCCAGTAAGTCTCCCTTTGGCTTGAGTTCTAGCCTCCCAATGTCATGTGATAATGTTATGTATTACTCTCTGATAAAAGCCTTATATATATGAATCGTACTCCACACAATTCTCTTCCTTTAAGGGTAAATCCATTCTAGTCTCTACTTTCTTTTGATCATTTTCCTGTGCCTTCAAAAAGCTGTTTTTATATTTTTCCCAGAGTTCATAATTTTTAGTCTCAGCTTTGTTGCTATTACAGGAATTGAAACTAAGTGCTTTTGTTTTTATATCTGTCATCATAAGGCATTATGATTCAGATATTTTCAGTCCATAAAAACTAGCAGCTCTTTTTCCCTCTTTCTCACTCTGTCAGGAGTAGTGCTATGCTATACACTACCCATGCATACGTGCTTTGACACCATGTACAAACATCTAATTTCATTTAGTCCTAAAACAGCACTGGAGGTAAGCCTATTTATACCATTTTACGTTGCAGAAAATAGGACTGAAAATATTGTTTAGGCCAGTTCAAAAGGTAGAAATAGAGTGAAATAAATCACAGCTATGTCACAGTCTCTTGCTACTTTCACCCCTTTTCTTACTAAAGAATTTTTTTAAATGTCTCATGGTGTTTTGTGGGGAATAAGCTTAGGAATTCCTCAGGCTTGCACCAATAGGAAAATAAGGCATTAAGAAGTACAAAGCCAAAGGATGCTCACACCCAAGTTTGGGTAAACAAGATTAGTTAAATAAGTATAGAGAAGATGGGGCAGAAGCCCCAGTATAGAGAGGGCAGGGCAAAGGCCCCAATATAAAACATAGGTATATGAAATAAACAAAATTAGGTATTCAGAGCAAAAGTGCCCCTCAGTTTAGTACTATAGCAGAAAGCTGCTTCCATGGAAGGACCAAATTAGGTAAGCAGATAAATAGGGATATAGACCACTGCACTGTGCTACAGGTAAAGCTCCCAGAGCAGAGATGATTAACAAAAGAAAGGAGTGTTGGTAACTCTGAGGTCACATGTCCTACCTGTCTCATCCCCTAGGCTAGCTAAGATAAACAGAGGTGGTACCTCATGTCCACTGTAAACAATCTTCCACCAGGCTGTCTGGCACCAGGATTTTGTTCTGTATTAACCCAAACCCTTAACCCTGAATATCTTCAAGACCCCCTTTACCTCATGTCCATGAGTTAATGCTCACAGATTTATTGTCTTTTTGTGCATGTCCATCACCATGTTTGTAAGCCTTCTGATTCTAATAAAAATGGGGCAAGGACCCTTATCGGGGTTCTTCCCTTTTCCCGGACATTAGCCATCTCTCACATTTAATCCTGCATCCCGCTATCTTGCTAGACAAGAAAGAACTTTAGACACAGAGTCTACAACAGTATTATATAGGCTTGATTTGTCACAGCTGGATAAATAATCCCAATAATACACAATGGGAAGGAGAATAGAAATGAGCATTTACTGGAGATGGACTATGTCTGTAACACTGAGAAGGGCATTTTAAAATACATTACTGTACTTTATTTTCACAACACTCTGTAGAGTAACTAGGTCTTCTATTTTTAGAGATGATGAAACTAAAATTTAGTAGACTTAAACTATCCATCAACATAAACCACTAAGTATCTCAGATACTATGAGAACCACAGTCTAACACATTTCTCTTTCCCATGTGACAAAATTAGACTACTGTGAATCTATGGCAAGTACTGACTCTCAAAATACTCTTATAATTAAAATGCTCGCTGGTGTTTAAATGCTTTCTGAAAGTTCCTGTCAGTCCTTTCTCCTTCTACCTCCTTCAGTGTAGTAATGTCCTAATTTCCTTCCTTCAATATTTTATGACAACACAACTCAATTAAAACTTGATCCTTTTTTCTTTGTATCCATTTATTTCATTTGTATTGGATTGGTTCCAAACCTAATTTTATGTTCTTCAGAAACCTTTCACATGGCACATAATCATGTATTATACTGTTGTAGGCATGGACAAGAGTGAATTAGACTTCTACAGTCTTATCCCTTCCCTGAAGGTTTTAACTGCATTGATTTCATTAAATAACATCTAAACACTTACTGTTTTACCTAGCCAATGAACTCAGTCCTAGCCCATTCTTCCAGGTGGTCCTGAAGAATAGTCTCTATTAGAACACTATAGAACATACTACATCATATTGATTATATCAAAGGGGTTCAGCCATTAGCAAAAATGGTCTCAGGAATAGAAGAATGAATGTCAGATATTACATGTAAGATTGTAAACATTAGTTCTGGAAATATTGAAAGATTGATCAAACCAAAATAAAACACCAATCGAATAAGTGGGATGCTGACAGTTATAGATATTGATGATGGACAAAGAGTGATTAGGACACTGGATTCTACTCAGGAGAATTCTTTTATACTGCAGATTGGATTTATGCAACTTATGATACTTTGTACAGTTTGGGTCATAATTCCTAAGAATTTAATACAAGATTAGGGATCAAAATGAGCCATCCATCCCACTTACAGAATGTAAAAAAAAAAAAGGTACATCATGGATCCCGAGTAAGAAGAAAGCAGTTCTGGTCTCAGCTGTGCCTCCAACATCTGAGGATAAAACTGAATTATTTGACTAAGTTTAAGTGGGGGTATCCATGTAATTTCTTAATTCCTTTTGGCTACTGTACTCTAATTTAGGACTGGATATGAAGGTCTATTGAGTTGTAATTTGTCTCTATGGAACATTAAGCATAAAGGGCACATTTTGTTAGTGATGTGATTTTTCACACACATGTAGGGGCTATGGTGAGTGAACATCTAGATCGTGAGGGTCACTGCATGGTAGTTCTTCCTCATGTGTTGGTAGTTTGAGGATTAGGGGCATAATATATAAAATTTCTCACAACACACATGGGAAAGACTGAGTGATAGGACACACTTCTTTAGTTCTTCATCCTTCAGCAGTTCAAAACCTGAACTAAGTGCTACTTCCATTAACACATCATTTGTCATTTTATCCCTTTCCCTCTTAGCTTTCTCCCATTATCTCCTTACAAACAGATTCCAATCTTGACATAGGTTAAGCAGATATCAGGATCTAAACATTTAGGTAACTGCTAATGACTCTAAGAAAACTTCACAGACACAGAAAAATATTAAGCTGAAAAATGCACTTCAACTTATATATATAGAGAGAGAGATCTTAAG
Organism: Proteles cristata cristata; assembly: GCA_017311185.1. Classification (NCBI taxonomy): domain Eukaryota; kingdom Metazoa; phylum Chordata; class Mammalia; order Carnivora; family Hyaenidae; genus Proteles; species Proteles cristata. The sequence goes on along the minus strand of JAESUZ010001011.1, from coordinate 329,331 downwards.
TTTCCTTAAGGTCTCTGTTCCTCAATTTCTTCATCTGTTAAGTGCTATTTTGCAGAGCTTCTCCAAAGATTAAATGAGGTAATACATGTAAAGGCTGGAACAGGGCTGAATATATATAGGATGGATGGATATATATATGTATGGATGGATATATATATATATATATATATATATATATATATATATATATCCTAACAAATAACCAAAACTAATAATAGAGCTACCAAGTCTTAAGGTCAGAACCAGGTGATTTTGATAGAGTGAGTGTGGAAACATTCTAGGTTTGAGGTATCTGTGATTATCATTTTCATTCTCCTTCTCTTTTTCATAATCACCACATAACAGGAATATATCATGATAGTTTAGAGCATCGAGATTTCAATAGATGCCTGGAATCCACTCTGTCATCCTTCAGCACTTGCCTGACCTTTGTGAAGTTTCCTTAAGATCTCTGTTCTTCAGTTTCTTCATCTGTTAAGCGCTATTTTGCAGAGCTTCTCCAAAGATTAAATGAGGTAATACACGCAAAGGCTGGAACAGGGCTGAAATAATAGCAATCCCTTAACATAATAGGTATTGAGTATAGTCTGCTTCTGAAGGTTCAGAAAATTTAAAATGAGAGGATAATAGCCATTCAACTTGTACTGTCTTCTTTTATCTATATTTTCTCAGACAAATCCAACAAATCCTAGTTCACATCCTAACATGTATAACCAACTGTTCACTTTTCTGAACTTTAAAATATTTGTTTACTATCTTATCTGTTTGGGAAAGAGATCACATGCTATTTTACATCATGTTAAAATGTTTCACATAGGTTATCATTTATCTCTAGTACATCTTTAGTATTCCTAAGAGGAAAGTCTTTATCTTATATTGCTTTTGTGCTTTTAGGCTTTCTTGGGAAAAATCAATTCTCTGCCAGAGCTCTGTCCACACTGCAGAGTACAAGTGTAACTGAATTGGTAGAACAGAGTGGGATTTCAAACATGTCTTTCTCAGACAACGAGTGAAAGATAAATGTGTAGTCATAGACATCCCAACATTAGAAGTCACTCACATCAAAGTCAACTACGAGCCTTCAATTGTCAACATGAGCTATTTTATACCACTAGAGTCCCTGATTCATTCATCAGGAGAAGATGGAAAGACAATAAAACTTGGATGCTGATGAATTTTAACTGAATTTTTGTGTTTGGTAGAGTAGGGAAGGATAGAATTTAATTGGCTTCACTGTGCTCTGAAGCCCTGCGTATAGAAAACAGACAAGTTCTGTATGAGATAAGAAACAAAGAATTAAGCTTTGCATTTTACCTTACTTTATGACCACTGTCAGTGAAGAAAGTTATATAAATCTTTAGAATTACAAGGAAGTATTAAAATTTCACATAAAAACAATTTTTATTTACTAATAAAAGTAGAGGATTTCACAATTAAAGAAACGTTTTCTTTCTTGCATGTATATAACACACTATATCTTGTTTCTACTTTAATTCCAATTTTTTTGCATATTTAAAAACTTCAAGTCATTCCCTTTCATAGCTACAAATGCAAAAGTTCCATAAACATATTAACAAATTAATTTCAGCAATGTTCAAGAGGGATTATATATAATGCCTAAGTTGGTTTTATTCTAGGAATAAAAATTAGTTAGCATTAACCAATTAGTATGATTAATTATATTGACAGATTAGAAGAAATCACATGATTATAATACATGAGAAAATCCATTTATAGTAAAGTCACAGGATACAAAGTCAATGCACAAAAGTCTGTTGCATCTCTAAACACTAATAATGAAGCAGCAAAAAAAAAAGAAAGAAAGAAACTAAAAAAACAATCCCATATACAATTACACCAAAAAGAGTAAAATGCCTAGGAATAATCCTAACCAAAGAGGTGAGAGATCTATATCCTGAAAACCATAAACACTGATGAAAAAAGCTGAAGACACAGATATGGAAAGACATTCCATGCTCATGGATTGGAAGAACAAATAGTGTTAAAATGTTTACACTACCCAAAGCAATCTACACATTCAATACAATCCCTATCAAAATACTAACAGTATATTTCACAGAACAAACAATCCTAAAACTTTTATGGAACCACAAGAGACCCCAAATAGCTAAAGCAATCTTGAAAAAGGAAAGCAAAGGTGGAGGCATCACAATTCCAGACTCTAAGTTACATTAAAAGCTGTAATAATCAAGACAGTATGGTACGGCACAAAACAGACACATGGAATGATAGAATAGAATAGAAAAATCCAGCAATGAACCCACAACTATACTGTTAACTCATCTTTGACAAAGCAGGCAAAAATATCCAAAGGCAAAGAGTCAGTCTCTTCTACAAATGGTACTGGGAAAACTGGAGAACAATATGCAAAAGAATAAAACTGGGTCACTTTCTTATACCACACACAAAAATAAATTCACAATGGATTAAAGACCTAAATTTGAGACCTGAAACCATAAGAATCCTAGAAGAGAGCACAGGCAGTGTCTTTTCTGACATTGGCTATAGTAATTTATTTCTAGATATGTCTGTCACCTGATACAAGGATATAAAAGCAAAAACAAAACAAAACAAAACTCTTGGGACTGCCTCAAAATAAAAAGTTTCTGTACGTGAAGGAAATAATCAACAGTACTAAAAGGCAACCTATAGACCGGGAGAAGATATTTGAAAATGACATATCCAATAAAGGGCTAGTGTCCAAAATATATAAAGAAATTCTACAACTCTACACTCAAAAAACAAATAATCATATTTTTTAATGTGCAGAAGACATGAAAAGATATTTCTCCAAATGACCAAAAGACATATGAAAATATGTTCATCATCACTTACTATCATGGAAGTGCATATCAAAACCACAATGTGATGTCACCCCACATCTGTCAGTATGGCAAACATCAACAACACAAGAAACAACAGGTGTTGGCAAGGATGTGAAGAAAAGGCATTGTTGGTATGAATGGAAACTGGGATAGCCACAGGGGAAAACAGTATTGCAGGTTCTTCAAAAGGTTAAAAATAGAACTATCCGATGATCCAGCAATCCCACTACTGAGTATTTACACAAAGAATACAAAAACACTAATTCAAGGGGATACATGCACCCTTATGTTTATTGCAGCATTATTTACAATAGCCAAAATATAGAAGCAGTTCAGGTGCCACAGACTGAATGGATAAAGAAGAGACTGTGTGCATGTACAGGAATATTACTCAGCCATCAAAAAGAATGAAACCTTTCCATTTGCAACCACATGGATGGAGCTAGACATATACTGCTTTGCAAAATAAGTAAGAGAAATACAAATACCATATAATTTCCCTCATATGTGGAATTTAAGAAACAAAACCAATAAGCAAAGGGGAAAAATGAGACAGAGACCCCACCAAGAAACAGACTCTTAACTATAGAGAACAAACTTATGGTTACCAGAGGAGATGTGGGGTGGAGGGGACTGGGAAAATAGGTGATGAAGATTAAGGAGGGCACTTGTTGGGGCGCCTGGGTGGCTTAGTCGGTTAAGCGTCCGACTTTCGCTTAGGTCATGATCTCGCGGTTCGTGGGTTCGAGCCGCGCGTCGGGCTCTGTGCTGACTGCCAGCTCGGAGCCTGGAGCCTGTTTCAGTCTGTGACTCCCTCTCTCTCTGACCCTCACCTGTTCACGCTGTCTCTCTCTCTCTCTCTCCTAGAAATAAATAAAACATTAAAAAAAAAAAAAAAAAGGAGGGCACTTGTGATGAGTACCTGGTGATGTATGAAAGCACTAAATCACTATATCGTACACCTGAAACTAATATAACACTGTATGTTAACTGTAATTAAAATGTAAAAAATTTAAAAATAATTACAAAAGAAAATCCATTTACACAGAGAACAAACTGGTAAATGCTAGAGGGAACCAGGTTGAGGGGATAGGCAAAATCAGTGAAAGGGATTAAGAGGTATAAACTTCCAGTTATAAAATAAATAACTCACAGGATGAAAAGTACAGCAAGGGAAATATAGTCAATAATACTTTAATAGCATTGTATGGTGACACATGGTAACTACTCTTATTCTGGTGAGTATAACTCAATGTATGGAACTATTAAATAGTTAGGTTGTACATCTGATACTAATATGACATTGTATGTCAACTATACCTCTATTACGAAAAGGAAAATCCATTTAATAAAATTTAACACTCATTCATTATAAAAATTCTTAGCAAAATAAGAATTGATGGGAACTTTCCTTACCTGACTTAAGATTTACAAAAGTCACAGAAAAGTTCATTGGTGAATAACCAAACTATCACTTTAATTTTGGAATCAAGACAAGAAAAAACATTATCTCTACTTTTATTCAACATTGCAGGACATTTTAGACAATGCCATAAGACAAGAACCACAAATAAAATGTATAAGGATGCAAAGGAAGTGAACAAAACCTTTCCCAGCTAATAGTTACATACAAAAGAACTTTAGATAAATTTCTAGAATTAAGTAGTACTACAAAGTTACTGGAAATAAAATTGGCATACAAGATATGTTACATTCCTACTTACTAGCAACAGTAAAAAAAACCCTCAAATTTTAATAAATTATAATAGCATCTATCAGTATTAATTTAGATATTCTAAGAATAACTATAAACAAATATGAAAGACATTATCCAAGAAGATTATGACAATTTATTGAGAAATATTAAAGAAATTAAAAGGGATTAACTATCAAGATATATACCACATTCATTGCTTAGAAGCTGAAATATTGTAAAGAATTTAATACAGTGTAACCCCACTCAAAATCCCAATAAATTTGGCAGTATTTGACACATTACTTCTAAAATATATACAGAATTATAAGCTCTGAAACACTGTTGAAAAAGAACTAGTTTCGACCAGACATATAGATTATAATGATATATTAATTAACAAACTGTGATATTCACACAAAGACAGGCACTTGGACCCCCACGGAACAGAATAAAAAAGCTCAGAAACAGGCCCATTTATTTACGGATGTTTAATAAATGATATATTTAACACAGCAGAGTAATGGCGAAAAACAAGCTATACGGAAAATGGTTTGGAGTCAAGCAGTGGAATACTTGAAGTGGTAAATAAACAGGACTTACATGGCCGTCTGTATAAAATTTGGGTCTAGGTGCATTTATATGGGAAATACATATCCACTATACTTTGAGAAAGTCTCATAGGAACATATCTTTATTTCTCTGGAGTGAATTCTACTTTATGAAAATCAAGAACTTCTGTGCATCAAAATTCACCATAAAGACAATGGTAAATACAAACCAAAGTATAGAAGAAAATATTTTTTAAAGTATAATTAAAGAGAGCTAGAAAAACAAAAGCAGCAAAACTCCTAAAAGCATTAATAAAAAGACAATATCTTTAAAAAACGGGCACTTTACAAAGAGGAAATTCAAATAGCCAGTAGTAACCATTAGAAATGAGAGAAATGTAAATTAAAACAACATATCACTAAAATCTCACTGAACGAGCTAAAATTTTAAAAGTCTGACAGTACTATGTGTTGGCAAAGGTGTGGCAACAAGGAGTCTCATTTTCTGCTGGTGGGAGTAGAAATTGGTAAAACCTTATTGTAACCCCATATAGAATACCTACCAAATTTCAGAGTGTGAAAAAACTTATGACCCAGCAATTTCACTTCTCAGTATATATCGTTGAAACATACACATGTACAACAGTATGTGTATACAAGAGAGCAATTGGCAGCATTGTTCTGAAGAGCCCTAACATGGAAACACCCAATGTCCATCAGCAGGCCAACAGATCAATAAATTGTGTGACAGGCATGAAATATTCAGCAACTAAAATGAATAAATTACAGTAGCACGTATTAAAATAGATGGATCTTAACAAATACTAAGCATCAGATGTCAGCCACACAATAAAATATACAGTATGATACCTGTTAAAAAATAGGCAAAACTGTTACTTGAGAATGTATATATAGATGATATATATTAAAATGCAAAGGAAGGGCACCTGGGTGGCTCAGTGGGTTGAGCGTCCAACTTCAGCCCAGGTCATGATCTCGTGGTTCGTGAGTTTGAGCCCCATATCAGCCTTGCTGCTTGTCAGGGCAGAGCCTGCTTTCAAACCCTCTATCCCCTCTTTCTCTGCTCCTCCCTCACTCTTTCTCTCCCCAAAGTAAATACATATTTTAAAAAGTAATAAAAAATAAATGAAAGGAAAGGAAAGGGAATGATTCTCAGTAAAGTCAGGAATATTGGGTACATCTGGGGAAACAGAGTTTACAATCCGAGAAGAGACCCTAATGCTGGCAAAATTATATCTTCTGATTTGACGGTGTTTACATGAGGCTTGCTTTATATGCATTCATTAAATTGCAAATTTATGCTTTATGTCATGTGCCATGTTTAATAAATGTAAGTAACCTTAGAACTATAATATTTACATAGTCATAGCTATGATCATTTATGTAAAACTTAATTAGGATCATTTTAACATTAAATTCATAGAAGCCCCACTATTTATAATAGAAAGATGAAAAGTTGAGTGCTGTTTACTATTTGTATCAATGCGGTCTGATGCATTATTTGTCCTAGTGCAATTTGTTAAAAGGAGGTAAGCCCATTGACTGCTCTATGCAGGCCACTGGATATTCTGATACATAACAATTAAAAAATAAAGAATTTGTATATATCAGCAGCAAACAATGTGGTGTTTATCTTTAAATTTCTCTCAATCAATTGCAATTTAGAATAAAATATAAGCAACTTCCCCATATTCTATATCAATTGCATTTGATAACAGCATTCCTCAGATGCTAATTTCTATTACAAGACTCCAAAATTTATTCCAATAATGTGTTCCAATGATGAATTTACAAAAACACCCTTTTAGGTGAAATTTCCCTAAAAGACTCATAAACCACAAAAGTATATGTAAAGAATGAAACGTTATTACCTTGACCGGGATTATAAACACATAAATATAATCATAGATTTTTTTTAATCAAGGAAAAATAAGTGAGCAGCTTTCATAAACTAGAAAGACAACCAGTCATAAGACGACATTGAGAAATAGGGAAGATTGCAGAATTTTGTTCTGGGTGTTCTAGGACTGACATCAATCAGTGAAGGTCCAGTTACTCGTGGTCCTCTGTAGTTTAATGAAATGTTTCCAGAAGCAGACATTTTTTTAAAAAAATAATGTTTATTTTAAAGAGACAGAGAGACAGACAGAGCACAAGCAGGGGAGGGGCACAGAAAGAGGGAGATACAGAATCTGAAGCAGGTTTCCCAGGCTCTGAGCTGTCAGCACAGAGCCCAACGCGGGGCTGGAACTCACAAACTATGAGATCACGGCCAAGCCAAAGTCAGATACCCAACCAACCGAGCCACTCAGGCACCCCAGAGACTTTTAACTACAGGGAACAAACTGATGGTTACCAGAGGGGAGGTGAGGGGGAGGTTGTGTGAAAGAGGTGAAGGGTTAGGGCACTTGTGATGAGCACCAGGTGTCGTATGAAAGTGGTGAATCACTAAATTGTACACCTGAAACTATTACACTTATGTTAACTAACTGGAATTTGAATGCACACTTTAAAAAAAGTGAAGCCTCCCATCTGGATGTTTCATCAACTATCTTTTCTCCTCTAAGATACTTTTAAAAAATGGAGACAATTGCTGCAGAACTCATCAGGTTGTCCTTGATTTTTCACATTTTTCCCCTCAAAAATGCATATCTTCTTCCCAGACATCATTTCCCAATTCCAAAAATCGGTGTCATGGATTCTTAAGCATACACTTGACACTAAACAGGTTGACTGTTCCGGGAAAGAACTCACATACCTAAATCTGTTTTGGTTTTTTTCCCATCTGGTGCAATGCTGCCATCTACCGACATGATTGCGTATTTCCACAAGTTTCTCTGAAAGGATTCATAGTGATAGAATGTAGGCTCCAAAAGATGTACAACCGACCCTTGAACAACACGGGTTTGATCCGCATGGGTCCACTTATACGTGGATTTTGATTTTGATGAATAAAATAGAGAAGTATAAATGTATGTCCTCTTCCTTATGATTTTCTTAATAGCAGTTTCTTTGCTGTATTGTGAGAACGTTGTATATAATATACATAACATACAAAATACATGTTAGTCAGCTGTTTAGTCATCAATAAGGCCTCAGTCAACAGTGATCTATTGGTAATTAGGTTTTTGGGGAGTCAAAGTTATGCACTGATTTTCAGTTGTGTGTGTGTTGTGGGGGTGTCAGTTCTCCTAACCCCCATGCTGTTCAAGAGTCTGCTGCTGTTCTTAACCTGATTCTTTAAGTTGTGTAACATTTGTTCTTTTTGGACTATAATATCTTATAAAAACAATTCATTTCATTTGAATATGGTGAAAATGCAATATGAAATCCATGCATTCATAATCCAAGGGAGGTCAATCCTTATTCCTAAAAACATAGAAAACTGTATCTAAAAATGACATTATATTTGGTTATTTTGAGGTATATTACAAAATAAAATGTAACAGGTATATGATAGGAGCTTTCCCACAAAATGCTTAAAAATAAGTTAAAATTCACAAGTAGCACAGGTAAATAATTCCAGTTGGATTAATTCCTAAATTGTGTGAGTAGGCTTTCAGAACAAGAAAAAACGCATACAGGAGAGACAGGAAAAGTGAGGAGTCCTGAGTTCACATACTTGACATCTTTCTCTCCTCACACCTCTTTGTTCTGTGAAGCAAGTTTTCACTGAGCCACACCCAGGCTAATTTACCAAGGCCACACTGCTGCAGAGATGTAGGGTCAGGATTCAGATCCATCACAGCTCACCTTCAGCCTACTCATATTTCCACCCTAACCACTTCCCCACACCCCAGGAGAAATTTTTTGAAGCCATAAAAAGGGTGAGAGGATCTGGCACCCTTGCTTTCCCAGGGTAAGTCACAGAGTGTTTTCTATGTGGCTTTAAAATATGCATTATTACACACCAACTGCTGAGTTCTGCTGCACCGGATGTTTTTCTTGCAAAGACCTACTATAAATAAAAATTGTAATAAAATATGATCCAGGAAACAGCTGGATCCTGGGATGAAGGCATATAAATGAGTAAGCAGTTAATTATCTTCCTCTTGATTTCAATGCCGCATGAATTCACCCTTCCTTAAACTACATGAATAGGAACCAGCAATGAGTAACCCTAATCGACAGCATCTTTTCCCTCTCTGAAACTAGACCCATCTTGTCCCTCATAGTCCTCTAACCCATGCTATTTGTCTGGGCATAGCTTCTCTATCAAGGGAAGAAAGAAGAATCTCCTAGAAAAAGGAAAAAAGAGCACCTCCTACAAATTCTTCCATAGACGTTCATTTATGCACTCACTGCATACACATGCATTCATTCAACAAATACTCTCCAATGCCTGCCTTGTGTGTCATAAGCAGAGGGACACACAAATTAACACAAGAAACATGCAGTCCCTGCCCGTGAAGAGCTTACAATAGCAGAAGGGTGATGTGGAAGGCAGTAGGGTCAAACACAAATAAATTCGGTAAATCATAGTTAAATATTTATTAAATGAAGCCTTTTCTGGCTAACTTAGCCTTTATTGATCCCTCTGAGGACCACAGCACTTAGATTGTGTAACATTATTTAGCTAGGTAAGCTTCTAGAAGAATCGGGCACTGAGTGATAATCCTTGCCATCCAGACATAATCCCAGTAAGTGTTCAACAAGTATCTCATGATGTGCTTGCGGAGCAGAAGTGGGATGAGAGGTGGAAGAAGTGGAGGAAAAGAAAGAAGAAAAGAAGGAGAAGAAAGGGGGGGGACATTAACCGAAAAAAAATTTTTTTTTTTGCTCTAGGAAAAATAAAATATTTCTAACTTGGGAATAAATCAATTTTATTAAGTGGAAACGGAGTAGGAAAACACGAACCTAGGGAGAGGCAGTTCTCTGTTTTAGTCTCGAGTGAGAAATCAGGCCCCACGCTGGGTGGGGAGGCACTGCTGGCGCGGAGCCTGAAGGTCGACAGGAGCAGGAATGTACATCACGTTGTGACGTATGTCATGGGGCAGAATCACGTCCAGATTTCATTACCTGAGGTCAGATGATCTGCGGCAGAGGGGCCAGCACATTGCCCAAGACACCGTCTCTGTCAATTGTTTTGAGGAAACAATATTATTAAAAAAATCACGTATTAGAAGAATGCAAGGAAAGAGGCCCCTGAGTGGCAGAGTAGGTTAAGCACATGACTTTTGATTTTGTCTCAGGTGATAATCTAATGGTTGGAGGGTTTGAGCCCCACGTCGGGCTCTGTGCTGAGAGTGCAGAGCCTGCTTGGGATTCTCTCTCTCTCTCTCTCGTTTTCTGTCTGTTCCTCCTCTGCATTCTCTTTCTTTCCCTCTCTCTCTCAAAACAAATAAACTTAAAAGATTAAAAAAATAATTCAAGAAAAGCAGGGCATAAAGAGTTACACTGCCTTCCCTCACTCTTCTCCAAGAGCAATGCATGCTCTGGGCTGATCTGGGCTTGTTCTGCAGTGAAGACAGCAGCCTTGCTAGTCACTGGTGCTGGCCTTCTCAGGGTAGCACTGAAGACAATTAAAATGCAAGTAATGTCTGTAATGTCCTTGAAATCTTCCAAACGCATATGTACATAAACAGTAGACTGCAGGTGTTTGCCATCCTCATGTAAAATAGCATTCAGTCAACAAAGTGATGGTAGAACATCACCAGTCAAAAACTACTGCATTCCACCAAGAATCTGAGAATGAATTTCAGTATTACATCTGTAAAAATACAGAATATTACGGGGCAAGAGCCTTTCCTCACATACCGTGTTAAAACTGAATTTACAAATCCTACAAATGGGAGACAGATATAATGGATGTGGATCTGTCTACACAGAGAGACATAAAGAGACACAGATATAAATACAGATGTTTATGTGACAGAATTTCAAGAGTACTTTTAGGTATTCTTGAAAGTTACATCAAACCTTTCAGTTAAGATGATCTAAAATCCTTCGCCTAAATATTGATTACCTTATCAAAACCAGTATATACATTGATAGGATTTAACTGTAGGGGAGGAGGTGTTTTAAGTGCTAGTATCAGCTGAATCTCAAAAAATAAATGGTAACACTACTTTCTAAAAATTAATTTGATATTCTACATTAGCTATATTATTTCTAATCCAAAACATCTTGCGCCTTATGTCCACACAAGATGGAAGAAATCTGAATAAGGTCAGTGCTTGGCACCTTTTTAAAATATCATACTTTATATTCAATATTTGGCAAACCTCACCTGCCTCTTTCTCAAACCTTTCCAGCCCTCATGTGAAAAACATGTGCTGGTACTACCCCTATTGGCTTCTGGATTACCTAGAACGAACTCTGCCTTTGCACCAGCCACCTAGTAAGGAATAGGATTCTGTTCTGCAAATGCCCTTTACTATAGTGAGGGCTGGAGAGGTTCTTGCTGTCATGCTGAACAAGAGTTTGGGACTTGGCAACCCAGCACATGGCCGCTTCTGTACCACACCACAGTGACCCTAGGCTTGGCAGTTAGTCAAACGCTAATGAAAATTTCAAAGGTACAAAGCTCTTCTCAGAGCTCCAGAGAAGCGAGAGAGCTTTCAGCAGGATTCTAACAGATGCATCACAGTAATTCAAAAGAAAAAAACAAAGGTCTTCTTGGGTCTAGAAAAAAATTAAAATTATAAAGATTAAACATGTACATGTAAACCCTGTTTTATGCATTAAAGAGCTCCTCTTAATATTCAGCATATAACTGCAAGAGGATCCAAGCAGACCAGCACAAACTATAAGGGGTCAACATAGATATCTGCAGATTGAAATGCCCCACTTTGGAATTTCTGCCTCAAATCACAGAAATGTGGCGGCTACATCCATCACACTTTGGTCTCAAACTGCACAAAATAAATTTCTTAAGAAGCAAAACATACGTGGGAGACGATGAACATGGACTTCATTTGCGTTCTCCACGTCTTGATGGTAATTCAAAGAGGTCAAGATGTTTTTACTAGTATACTCTTGGAAACTGGGACAGAAAGAATCAAAGCAAGACCTCTCTTTCTTTTCAATCCCCACCTTCATTTCTGCTATTGAGTTCTATGTTTCTTTATTCCAACAAGCAAGTGGGCAGACAGGAAGAACAGAAACTGAGAAAGTGACCCCCTCTGTCTGTTGGTGAGTAAGGACAGGAGTGCTGCGAGGCTGAGGGGGGTGAGTAAGCACAGAGACAAACAAACGATACAGCAAGTCCAGGAATAATGGACAATATACCAAACAGAAATGAAAGAGATTATGGACGAGAAGAAGACAAAGCAGATCCTAATGTTGAGTCTACAACCAGATTTGAATCTGGGCAATTTTGTAAAGCTTTCTGGCTTTGCTTTCCTGTTTGGAGAACATGAGTCACAATACAGGTTCAAACTCTTTCCCAAGTTTGCTATGGAGTACAGATTAGCTAGTGTCAAAGTGCTTCAACAATATTTTTCTCATAAATTGTACTTGGGGCTACCCTATCTTTTTCATAATCAAGGCACTGTTCCTTTATTCTCTAGTTTTGCAACAACAGGAATGCATGCATTTAAAAAGGCATTTGAATATAGAGGGACAGGATCTCACAGTTCTAGGAAACAGGACAGGAAGATTTTTAATAGACTCTAAAAAGACATTTTTTATTTATAACCTAGACTTCTATAAGCGTTACTCTGAGTCTACGCTAGTTAACTCCACCTCAGGTAATACATCTATAAATATTTTCTTTATTTCAAGTGCAGATCTTTCCAGCTCAGCCATACAGCAAGCTTTCGGGTGCTGAACTTTCCCTTCATTCACGGACTGTCTGATCGGCTTCCCATCACTGGACTCCGCACTGTCCTGGAACATCAGAGGGGACTCATTGACACTGCAGTGCCACATTGTGGTTACACTGAGAAAATGTTCTGAGAAAAAGTATGGCAACGTGTACTTAGACATTTGCTGTGATGTTATCATATTGTTGAGGAAAGACGTTTTCCATATGTGACGTTCACGCAGATTCATAGGAAGAGGCCAACATTCTGGAGCTTCTATCTGGAGTATGATTATATAACATTATCTATCCTGAAGTGGATACTAATAATGATTTTGTTTAGCCTATAGCAGCATTTTATTCAAGGCAATTTGTAACAGAGAAATAGATGACCTCTTATCCATTTTTTTAAAAGAAGTAATCTCTCAAAAATACTGTAAATATATAGTTGCTGTAAGTTTATGGTACTGGTTAACAGTGCTTAGAAAATTAAAATAGACAGCAACTGAATGATTATTGTAACTATATAATTATAGAGTTTATAAAAATAACGCTGGCTTTGTAGTCGGAGCTGGATTTAATTCCATGTGATCAGTGTCAGTTCAAAGGTGCAGAGAAACAGCTGAATTCTTAATAGCTGCAATGTATCAGAATCCATAATAATGACAAAGACAGAAATGCACGAAATCAGAGCCAGGAGACCTATACTCAACAACCCATCACTTTGGTGCACTCTTCTGTCTTTCCTATCTTATTTGGGTCTTCCTAGGCTATTTTCTCATGTTTGAAGTCATGAAAAAGAATTCATCCCTTAGGAAAAGAGATAGTTAGGCCTTTGGGATGAAGGAGGAGGTGTTAAAACTTTTACAATAAGACATACTGAAAACCATCCACAATCGCTTTCTCCCAGCAAACAAACAAACAAACAAACAAAAGTATCTTAAGGAGACTTCGAAGGGTAGTTTATGTGGTTCATTATTGCTTATGTAACCTTAAATTCAGATTTTCTTTTAAAAAATATTTATTTATTTATGAAAGAGAGAGAAAGAGGAGGGAGGGACAGAGAGGGAGAGAAAGAATCCCAAATAGTCACCATGCTATCAGTTCAGAGCCCCACACAGGGCTTGAACTCACAAACCATAAGAACATAACCCGAGCCAAAATCAAAAGTTGGATGCTTACCTAATTGAGCCACCTAGGTATCCCTTGAATTTAGATCTTCTAAACTTTATTCCATACTATACTAACCCCACAATATATTGATGAGAAAAATATTTTGTTGCCAAATGCTTTCAGTAAACTGTAAAGTATACAATTGCCTCCAAGAACTTTACTGTACATTATTGACCTACTTTTTAAAAAAATCTTACAGTAGAAAAACCAAAATGTACTTAATATTGTTAAAAATATATCTCCAAAATTAACTGAAATTTTAAATTCTCCCAAATCCAATGCTGGAAAATAATTCTTTCTATGACTGATCTTCCTTTTGATTGGTTTCCTTTACATTTATGACTATACTGTTTAGCTGATCAATTAATTAGGCATGTGCACATTTATAATTATTCACTGAAATGCATAACAGATTGTTATCCCTCAAAAAGACTATTACCACCAATACTTAAATCTGCCAAATTTATGCTAAAACAAATATGGGGAAGTAAAATGGCTAGTTCTTGGAACACTTAGGAATCAGAAAAAATAATAGTAGCAGAAACAAAACTGTTGGTACTTTTCCAATTATTTTTTCCAAAGGATATTGTTGCCTAATTAACTAATTTTGATTGAGGACATTTATGACCATTAACCTAGAAAAGGAAACCTTCCACTGTAATGCACCTTCTCTAAGTACATGGCTGTGTGTATGCTAATTTCCTTTATTTATAAGTCAAATTGGCTTATTAATCTATTATGTAATCTCTTTTCACATGGAATAAAATTTATGTGATAATTTATGATATCTAAAAAGGATATGTGGAATAATCATAACTCTATTTAGATAACTTCTTTTTGTATCTATAGTATATCACAAAAAAAAGTAAAATCTATTGTTTCTTAAGAGCTAGTGGCCAAATTTCAGATGCTTTTGAAAAATGGAAATATTTGGGCTAATTTCCAATTGCTATGATTAGTTAGAATTAGAGTAGGACCTAGAAGTCTGCATCATTAATAAATTCAGAGTGAATCTGATGTTAGTTGGTCTGAGAAGCAGGCTTGAAGGAAGCATTGATCTATTTATTACAAAAAGGACTATTCTCTTCCAATACCCAAAAAAGGAACATGGATTGAATGCACTGAAACTCTATTACAAACATACATAATAGGACAAATAAACATTTTGATATAATATAAAATGCTGATAATTTGTGGTACTGCTGGTAATATTTTTAAATAAGTCAGTTAGATTAGTTTCTTTCTCCTTTCTTCATTAAATAGTGTATATATGCCAGCTTTATAAAAAAGTGTATTTCCATTTCCCATTTCTACTAATTAATATACTTACAGCTTCTCGCTAATTTTTAGTTAAATTTTCTAACTGAATTTCCTTGTGCGCAAGTAGAAACTAAGAATGAAAAAAAATATGTCAGTATTTTGGGTCTACTCTTCCAATTTACTACTAAATCTTAGAGAACTTTTCTAAACTTTATTTCCTGTTTTGTAAAAGGATAATATATTTCAGGGTTATTGTAAGGATCCAACAGGATAATTTGTCTGAAAGGTCCTTAAAAAATAAAGAAGTATAGTGAGAATGTGAGGCATTATCTCTGTGATACACTCATTATACTCATGCTATTAAACAATGTATGTTTGGTTGTTTTATTTATTTATTTTAAAAATTCACTCATTTATTTTGAAAGAGAACATGCACATTTGAGAGAGAAGATGTGCGTGCATGCACACACACACACACACACACACACACACACACAAGTGAGGGAGAGGCATAGAGAGAGGGAGAGAAAGAGAATCACAAGCAGGCTCTCCACTGTCAGATGCAGGCTCAAATTCACGAATCACTGCAAGATTATTATGACCTGAGCCAAAGTCCAACACTTAACCGACTGAGCTACTTGGGCATCCCAGATATGTGGTTGTGTTAAAGTAAAATTTAAAATGAAGAGGGGCTCCTGGGTGGCTCAGTTGGTTAAGCATCCAACTTCAGCTCAGATCATAATCTCAGGGTGAGTGAGTTCGAGCCCCTCATTGGGTTCTGTGCTGACAGCTCAGAGCCTGGAGCCTACTGCTGATTCTGTCTGTCTGTCTGTCTGTCTGTCTCTCTCTCTCTGCTCCTCCCCCACCGTGCTCTTTCTCTGTCTCCCAAAAATTAATAAATGTTAAAATGTTTGAAATAAATAAAAAATGAAGATAAAGTGAAATTAAGTAAAATAAAATTAAATAAAAATTAAAAACAATAAAACCCTGTTTCTGCTATTGTACATAGAAAAAATTTAATTCACTAGAAAGAAAATCTTTTGCATTTGTCAATGATTCAACAAAATAAAACATGCAGTTTAAATTTCATTAACTACTGCCTCATTATGACTAAGGAGAAACTTAGCCCACTACTGAAAAAACAAAACTTTTGTCTCCAGTTGCAAAGCTAAACACAATGACGGTACTTACTACAGAGAGATATGCCCGGAAACCTTCTGCCACCTAGTGTACAAAAATCATTCCAGAGATGTTCTCATGCTTGCATTCAGCCATCAGAGTTATCTTTATGTGTGTCCGGGTCAGATCTGAAGTTACAATTTGGAGTGGGAATAAAACACACTGCATTTTCTAAAGAGCATCTGACCCGAGAATCAATACAGCATTTCATTTCATTTTAGAAGCACTTTAAATTAAAGCCCCATTTATAAATGTTTTAATACGGCAATAAGGGACTCCTGGGTATGTTTTAGTCTTTCATTAATATATACCTCTTGTATGCTGCAAGATACATGCCCACTGAATAAGTCCCTACAACCATTCAAAGTGCTAATTAATGTTCCAATAAAGCAAAGCCTACGGCATCTTAATGGCAGCGAAATACAACTCTTTAATTGGGAAAATAAAATATTAAATTTTCCCTTCCAATAGCTCTTAAGCATATGCATGAAATAAGTATCAAGGGATTAAAAAATTGCAAAGGCTCCTTAACTGTATTTTTACATGCACAGTGCCTTCCCACCTCTCGTTTTAAGCTTTAGCTTTAAATATTTGCAGTTCAGTTTTGCATGGGGGTGAGGATAAAACTCGGAGGTTGGCATTGAAGTATAGAAAGGTGGATTATTAAAATATTTTGAAAAGTAAAATGTCAACTATACCATGCTGTGTCTCTTGGTGCTAACAGTTTTTGAGTCAATTACTTCTCTACCAGTTTGCTAAGGGGGGTATGAGGGAGAGAGGGAAGGTGAGATGGGTAGAGGCTATGCCTCGCCACGTGGTTCAGAGAAGGGATGCTCCCCCCCACCCCCCCAAGCTCTGAAGCAGTCCACAATGAAACATAAGTCAGCAGGGTACATTCACTCTCTGCTCAAGCCACTTCCTGACATCTGTGAGAGGAGCCTTGGGGCCCGCACTTCACCCTGGCCTGCCAGGTCTGGTTCAGAGATTTCTCCTCCCTTCCTCCAGCTGCCCCAGCCTGAATGAAGGTTCACATGCACACCTCTCCAGCAAGATTTCAAGTGCAGCTCTTTCTTGCACTTTTGCTCTGCTAAAACCCCTCTTAGGAATTCAAGATGGCATAATGACTTGTTATCCTAATGTGCTATGCAATTACTGCACTGTTCTCCTGAGATAATTTTAGCCCACCAAAACCCACTAAAATTAGCAAGAATAATTAGGCAAAGTGAAAATAAGAAAAATAAGAAATCATCTCTGTTTTTCAATTCACCAAGCTGCCTTTCAATGGCTAGCAGCAACTGGTAGTGAAGACCATGCATCAGTTAAATAAATCATTAGCCTTAGGCAAGAGATGTCAAGAGATTCTTCTAAATTTCTTGGCATGATAGCTGGTTGGTGAGCACTGAGGTAAAGCTCAGTGTCATAATTGCAGAGGATGTTTGGGCACTGCAGTGTGGTAATGGAACTACAGAAGAGAAAAATCACGATGGAGTACAAACAATACCAGTAGCAATAACAGTGTCACCCTTCTAATGAACACAAGAAACAAACATACTATTTGGAGATTAATTGGGCAATGAAACGGTGACATTTTAAATGCTGAATTATTTCACAAAAATAATACTCAGGTTTAGTAGGAGTGGTATACTCTGTGTTATTCTGTTCTTTTTTCTTAATTAAAAAAAAAAGATAAATTTTATTTTTTAATGTTTGTTTATTTTTGAGACAGACAGAGAGAGAGCCTAAGTGGGAGAGGTGCAGAGAGAGAGGGAGACAGGAGAACCCAAAGCAGACTCTGAGCTGTCTGTGCAGAGTCCGATGCAGGGCTCGAACTCATGAGTCCTGAGATCATGAACTGAGCTGAAACCAAGTCAGAGCTTAACCGACTGAGCTTCTCAGGTGCCCCTAAAGATAAATTTTAAATTAATTTTATCAAGTTCTCAGAGCTCAGATTTCAAAAAATGTTTTTAATGTTTTACTTATTTCTGAAAGAGAGAGAGACAGCGTGAACAGGGGAGGGTCAGAGAGAGAGGGAGACACAGAATCTCAAGCAGGCTCCAGGCTCTGAGCTAGCTGTGAGCACAGTGCCGGTTGCGCGGCTCCAACCCACGAACCGTGAGATCATGACCTGAGCCGAAGTCGGACGCTTAACCAACTGAGCCACCCAGGTGCCCCTGGATTTCAAAAATATTTTTAAAGAATTTTTAAAAATGTTTGTTTATTTTGAGGGAGAGAGACAGAATGTGAGCAGTGCACACTCCTGAGCAGGCACTGGATACACGTTAGTTATTAGACACAGCTCCTTTGCTGACATGTAGTTTCGTGGCATTACAAGATTATGCCATAAAAATAGACAACTGACTCACTTTAGTTCTGATTCTGTTGTCTGCGAACCATCAGTTTGATTTTAGGTCATCAGCTACATGGTACAATCCATGCTCTTAGAGACGTGCTCTCTTGCGACTGCCACAGAAGTTGTTGGTGGGGGAACATCACACATAAGGAGCTCAGGAAAGAACTGGGTTAGAGAACATTGTGAAAGCTGTACTACTTCAAGCTACTTCAAGCTACTTCAAGCCAACAAACCATTCTAAACTTGAAAATGTGTGCACAGTATCAAGTGGCTAAAGTTTCCAAAGCAAAATCAAAGAATCAATCCAAATACTCTTATTTCTGAGGACACAAAACAAAATAAAAAAAAAACATGGGCCTGGATGTCACAGGCAATTATACCCACTCAACATCTGGTTTGGATTTAAGTAAAACCATAAAAAATTGCTATCTTCCAATTAATGGTCCTGACATTCAATGTCTAGGCTATCAAAATCTTCCCACGTTATTCCTACTTAAGGGAATTTCAAAGATAAGAGAACATGGCACTGAGATTGCCTCTAAAACCTAAGAGATATATAGACTGTCCCAGGCTTGAATTATAAATATATAACAATATAAAAAGCTAATGTGATCTTTTAAAAATTTAAAGGAGAACATTTTAACATTATAGTTAAGAAATCAAGATATTCCAGTCTGTTTTACCTTGTAAAGATATTGTGGAAACAAATGAGGTAATAACTTTGAAATTTGTTAATTGTATATATTACAATAAAGATAAACATACTGAATAAAAATAGAGCTCTAGATTTGCAGATCTAAAAGTCTATTCCATTGCACCCAGACCATTAGAAACAAACACGATTCCATTTCAAAATATGTAAGGAAAATAAATTTTATAACCTACTTTTAAAAATTCATCCCATCTCTAAAAATTCTCTTAGAATTCTTGCCATTTGACTGACTTACATTCCTTTTTTTGTTTTGTTTTGTTTTATTTATTTCTAGGAGAGAGAGAGAGAGACAGTGTGAGCAGAGGAGGGTGAGAGAGAGGGAGTCACAGACTGAAACAGGCTCCAGGCTCTGAGCTGGCAGCCAGCACAGAGCCTGACGTGGGACCCAAACCCACGAACCGGGAGATCATGACCTAAGCGAAAGTCGGACGCTTAACCAACTAAGCCACCCAGGCGCCCCGACTGACTTATATTCTTATCCCTAATTGTGAGACACAGTAGTTTAATTCTTATCTTTATTAACAAAAGACATCGAGCATAACCTGAACTCGGCACAAAAATAGCCACATTAGCAATTAAATGATAGGAAATAAAATCAAGAAAGATATTGTGAGAGGAAATCTGATTGCTACAAGCTAATAAAGAAGGGTGAAAGGGTCTGATCTATACAGTTTCTCTGAAATCCTAGCTCGCTGTCTCACTAGTGTATCATGAATTTGAGTGACATATGTTTACTATTTTAAACTTCTGACCCTTAAGATTTCGGTGCCTGTTTCCTTACGTGGAGAGAATAGAAAGTGGAAAAGCAAGGTAAGCGAGACACTTAAATAGCTACTTACATGTGCCAATTCCATCTCCTGTAAACCCAAAACACATATCATTCTCTTTTAGGTTCATAAATTTACAAACCTTGCTATTTTTATTTTTCTGCAAATAAAGTTAAGCTGCATGTGTTTGAATGACTTTGTCATTGAATCATTTTGTTTTGTTTTTTGGTGATTTTTTAAAAACGTAAGCCCATGATTTTTTTTATCAATATAAAAATCATCAGGTTACTAGTATCACCTCTAAGACATTTATAAATTATAAATAAAAATGTCAATTTCTTTCCATTTCAAAGACATGTGACTTTATTATGTAATGGATAAAGTTCAGAAAAGTGTAAAAGGAACTTAACTATTAAGATGTTGAAGAAATAAAAAGTTAGGGCTGCTGCTTTCATTTTATCATTAATAGAGAATATGGGTGAAGGAGTTGCATTCCCAAGATTAACATTTTCTTCTATTTCTTTTCTATGAAGTCTTAAAAATAAGCCCTTAAAATATCAATAAAAGGTACCAAGCCTTTTGGTAACAGTGTGCTCACTGTTAACTTGATATTCAATAAAATACTCTCTGAACATAAAATAATTAAATTTGTTCTTAAACGGCAATTATGTCATCATTCTTGCAAAGAAACTATTATCTTCAGGAAATCTATTCAGCAAATACATGTGGGGGGCCTACAATATTCAAAGAACTATGGTAAATCCTATGTTGGACATATACTGAATACAGAATGTACCATAATTCAAATAAAGCTAGGATATGACCAGGCCTCAATTATTAGAAATTCTGCCATAATACATTTTTTAACCCAGTGTGTGGTGGGGGTTGGGGGCAGACGTGAACATGAAAACTACAGGCGTAAATACACTTGGAAATTTTTCAGAGAAAAGCATAGGTAAATGACATTTTAAGCTATCAAAAGATTTGTTTGTTTTGCTTTTCAGATTATTCTACACGTTGCAATCACTCTTTTCACATAAATCCTCCCCTGGTTATTTAGAAGAGCAAGATCATCTCCCTAACACAAACCTTCCCATTTGCTCTGGGCCCCCTAATCTGTGATTAGCCTTCTCCCTGACGTCTAATGTAAATATTTGCAGAAGCCCCAGCTATGTGTCAGCCAAGCTGTCAATCCGGTGACTCTCACGGGCGCTCTTTTGATGGGAACACAACCAAGTAACAGAACCACAGGGCCCGCTGGGTATCACGAGCAGCTCAGCTGTCAGCACACCACATGCTTTCTGCAGGGTTGTGACTCTGTTTCCCTTGTGTCTTGTGCGGCTCACCTAGCAGAAAAAGCAGTCTGTCAACATCAGCTGCCAATGGAACACATTCCAATTGTTAGCTCTCATTTTAGGGGCCGATGTAGAGCTCTTAATTTTCTGTCTCAAGAATGTGTTTTCTGATGTCTAAGTTGGATGCTAACTATCTTTCTTCTAAACATCTTGACTGAGTCATGGTCATCTGCCTTAGGTTAGAAATTCCTAAAGAGCAAAACTCTGTTGACATGACCTGACATGATTCACGTGAGGAAAATGAAAGTTGGGAATGCTGTTTTTATTTGTTTACTAATAAAGAATATGGAGGAGAGAATGTGTTCTCAATATTAATGCTTCCCTATTTTTCTTCTTTCAACTGATAAAAGTAAATCATTTGATATCAATAAGAATACCACTATTTTTTTTAACTAGATACAATTTACTGTGTTTGGTGAGCAAAGTATGTTTACAGTAGACTGAACTCCATGGTGTGGACATAGCTGAAATATTCCTCAGTTCTTTACATTTGACTTGCTATTGTTAAATACAGTTTTGGCGGTAGTTACTTTTGAGTTACTTTTATTTTAAGTGTTATTTATTTATTTTGAAAGAGAGAGGAAGAGCATGAGCAGGGGAGGGCAGAGAAAGGGGGGTGGAGGGAGAGAGGGAGAGGGAGAGAAAGAGAGAGAGAGAGAGAGAGAGAGAGAGAGAGAGAATCCTAATGAGTCTCTGAAGTGTCAGCACAGAGCCTGATGTAGGGCTTGAACTCATGAATCATGAGATCATGACCTGAGCTGAAATCAAGAGTCAGACACTTAATGGACTGAGACACCCAGTTGTCCCTTGGCAGTAGTTACTTTTGAGTAAAGTGATGGCTACCAGTGAGGCTACTTTGGCCTCCATATACTCAGAAATATCCCAGAGGAAATCAGAAAGGTTGACTGGCCTCTGAGTCAAAAATCCCAGATTAGAGTTAGCTCCAGATTAGCACCATTTTAGGTTCATGAGTTCATGAGTTTGAGCCCCACATAGGTTTCTGTGCTGACAGTGTGGAGCCTGCTTGGGATTCTCTCTCTCTTCCTGTCTCTGCCCCTCTATAGTTCACCCTCTCTCTCAAAATAAATAAATAAAGTTACAAAAAAATTCCACCAATTTTTTTAAAATTTGTGTAACATTTTTTACATTTTTGAGAGAGAGAGAGAGTGTGTGAGTGGGGGAGGGGCAGAGAGAGAGGGAGACACAGAACCCGAAGCAGGCTCCAGGCTGAGCTGTCAGCACAGAGCCTGAGGCAGGGCTTGAACCCAGGAGCATTGAGATCATGACCTGAGGTGAAGTCAGACGCTCAACCAACTAAGCCACCTGGGTGCCCCAATGCCACCATTTTTAATAATAAGAATGTCAATTTTAACTTTAACATAGTATTAGACCCAACACTGGACTCAAACAAAGTGCACTCTAAATGATATGATACATAAGAAAATAGCAGGAAGAGGAAAGTAATCTAGAATTGAGGATTTAGGAGTTTAACTATATTTCTACATCAAAGCTGAATTTTGCAAGGGAAAGACACATATGAAGTTAGTCTTTAGGCAAATATTGTAACTGTCTTTTTAAAAATGAGATGATTTATGTGAGCTTGTGCTGTGTTTTTATAATAATCTATTATGGAAAGTGAGGAGAGAATAGTTATTGTTAAATAGTACAGTTCAACTTATTAAAGTAGAGCAATTCCATGGTACAGGATATAACAGGATATATTACTACACATAGATAATTTTAATTTTAAATACTAATCTTAAAACTTGATATGCCATGGGTAAAACATTGAGAGTTAAGTTTCTTATCCTTGGAAGAAGATAAAAATCAAATCAAGATCTGCCACTGAAAAAACACAGAGAGAAGAAGCACAGACTGAAGACTAAAACCTAAACCAAACCAATCAAATACTGAATAAAAAGAGAGAGAGGGAGAGAGAAAAGATCTTCTGGTTTAACATAGTCCCATGAAGATATTTGTTTCTTCTTCATCTGATACCTTATTACAATGGAAATAAATAAGTAATGATTTAAACCCACGAATAGAGATCAGAAATGCACCAAGAGCAAAGACAGAATTTCACCACATTTCTGAAAGACAGCATGTGCAAAAGTGGTGGCCGGGGAAGGCCAGAGAAAGGCTGGGCTGAGCACAGAAGGGGCTGTAGTCAAGGTGATGGTGAACACAGAGAACACAGACAGGAGGGGTGGGACACCTCATTTACCAAGTATACACACAAGATGTGCCAAGCCAGAAACTGAAGGTGTGAGCATTTTAGGTAAAGTGACTAAGATAACCTGGAAGAACTGAGCTCATCAATGTAGCTGGAAGTGCAGCAATTGGAAGAGGAAGTGAGGTTATGTGTTCTTTAGCAGCATCCATCAAAGGAGTAATCCATAAATCATGCCTAGAATAGCCATCACAGGAAGCAGCAATCAAAGTATCTAAGAAAAGTATGTAAGAAAAGCATTAGTGATATGATGATACAACAAAAAGATCCCCAAACAGAAAGCTACAGTTTGTTGTTGGGATTAGAGTGAGACAGAGCAGGGGAAAAGGTTGCCCTTCATGAGGAAAAGATACTTTTTCTATTAAGTGTACAGCTTACTGAGAAGAACAAAATAATAAAAATTATTGACCCATATATATTTTAAAAAGAAATAAAATATGTTCTATAAATCTCTAGGTATATCAACAGCTAATGTCTGAACCAAATTGCCAATCAATAAATGTTCACTGTTGTATGAGAGTAAAAAAATATAGTTACATGGTGGCAGCATGGTCATCAAATCATTCATACCACTTAACTCAAGTACACATCTGTGGTTCATCCATAAAGAGAGTGATTTTGATCTTGCCAAATTTCTTCAGTAAATGAAACCAATTTTCCTTTGTCCGTCCTTCCTTCCTTCAGGCTTGCATGTATTCTGTGATTCATTAACTTTGTATTGAGTAGCTGCCCTCTATATTGGATTCTAGAACAAAAATGTGTAAAAGCAAACTACTGCCTAAAATTATCTCCCTGGATAATGGCAAAATCATGCCTCTAAACCTAGTAATTACAATAAATATGTTAAACTGTAAGATACCATTATGTTCATGGACTGAGATGTCTTATCAGAAAAAATTTAAAAGCTTCCAGTTAGAGGGGTACCTGGGTGGCTCAGTTGCTTAAGCGTCTGACTCTTGATTTCCGGTCAGGTCATAATCTCATGCTTGGTGAGACTGAGCTTCACCTCGGGGTCTGTGAGGACTGTGACAAGCCTCCTTGGGATTCTCTCTCTCCCTCTCTCTCTGCCTTTCACTCACTTGTGAGTGCACAGATGCATGCTCCCTCTTTCTCTCTCTCTCTCAAAATAAATAAATAAACATTTTTTAAAAAGTCTGGTTAAGAGATCATCACTCTTCTCAAGAATTTGTCAAAGACACTACACAAAGCTTATGTGAGGCCACCTAAGTACCAAAATAATGGGGACAAACACCTGTATAAGGAACACAGAATTTCAAATAAAGTTGCCTCAAATTTCATCATTAGTACAACCATTCATTACAGGAAATGTGTTGAGGAGAAATGAATAGCTACTTAGAATACATTAACATATATTTGTATATCAAGCATCCAAAAACTAGTTTGCCAACAAAAAGAAGCCTCAATAATATACTGTGTCAATAATATATATTAAATATTTAGAATGAGGAGGGGTAATTACAAGTTCTGTCTATCATGCTGTATGCTTTTCATTTGATTATTTGAGGAAGTACTAAGTGTTCTGAACATGTTGAGAAAAAGTCGGGTTTCCATTTTAAATAATCTGTAAAAAAAAAGCCTATCTAAAATAATATGCCATTTACACATCACTCTTTCCCTTTTAAAGTCTTGATTTTACATCAGAGAAATTATATCACTAGAATGTAGCTAGAATGTAGCTCATAAGAGTAGGAGCTTTGTTTATTTTGTTCAAATCTGTATCCTCAGCAACTAGAAGAGCACCTGACACAAACTAGGAACATAAGTATATTTATGTTACCCAACGTCTGTAAGCAAAAGAGAAAGTAAATGAATGAATAAGCTGAAAAACCAAGGAATATCACTAACTTACATTTAAATACTGCTCTGAGACAAAGATTTTCTGCCCTTCCAAAATTTTCACAATGGAAAGAATGATGTTAAATGACTCTGTATTTTTAGTCCAAGTTTTCTGGAAAACCTTTTATCATTTTCTGTTTCCTCTTGATACATTTGGGAGGGAATTAAAGGTTGGGTACTTTTGAGAGGATTCATCCCCCTTAAAAAGAGGAAGAAACAAGAGTCTTTTCTCACTCTCTCTTATTTAGCCATGTGAGGACACAGTGACAAGGTGGTCACCTGCAACCCAGGAATAGGACCCTCATCAGCTACTCAATCTTATGGCACATTAATCTTGGGCTTCTCAGAGTCCAGAACTTTCAAAAATAAAGGCTGTAGTTTAAGCCACCTTGGCACTGCTCTGTGGTATGCTAAAGGTTGGAATTATTACGAAAAGATGGAGAAGGTTGAGGTTGAAAGTTTAGGAAGGAAGATCATTTCAGTTTTTTTTTTTTTTTAATGTTTTATTTATTTCTAGGAGAGAGAGAGAGACAGCGTGAGCAGGGGAGGGTCAGAGAGAGAGGGAGTCACAGACTGAAACAGGCTCCAGGCTCTGAGCTGGCAGTCAGCACAGAGCCCGACGCGGGGCTCGAACCCACGAACGGCGAGATCATGACCTAAGCGAAAGTCGGACGCTTAACCAACTAAGCCACCTAGGCGCCCCGATCATTTCAGTTTTGAATATCTTAGGTTTCAGGTATCTACAGACACCAAATTGAAGATGTCAAGTAGGCAGCTGGATACACAAGTGTGGGATTTGTAAAAGAAGACAGAAAACAAAGCAAATATGTTCATCAACAGCATACTGATATCCTTGAAGGTGGAAGGCTGAATGCAATCAAAAGACTGCAAAGAGTATGAGTTACTGGTTTTCAACCAAGGGCAAGTTTGCCCCGCAGAGGACATTTGACAAGGTCTGGAGACATGTTGAATGTCAAAGATGAGGTGTAAGGTGCTGGTAGCACCTAGTAGATAGAAGCCAGGGACACTGCTAAGCATCCTAAAGTGCACAGGGAAACCACACAAAATAAAAAAATTATATGAACTAAATTGTCAGTAGCTGCATGGCTGACAAACCCTGGTGCAAACAGAGAAGAGAAAAGATCCATGGCCTGGCCATCTGGTGCCTCAGTATGAAAAGGGCAGAGAGAACCAAACATTAGGAGATGGTGATCAGGCAACCATCAAGGCAGGACAATGAGGAGTAGGTGGCACCTGTAAAGCCATATGAAGAAGGGTACCAAGCAGCATAGAGAAATGAAATGTGTCAAATGCTGATAGGTCAGTCAGGACAATGCCTGAGGAATGACCGTTGAATATGGCTATATGGAAGTCACTGGTGACAGTAAAGAAAGCAGTTTGCTAGTGGTCGATGGTGGAAGCTGCTTCTCAATGATCAGCAAAATTTGACTCATTTTCCAATCTAGTTATTGTTAATCAGTCAATATAAACTTAAACTAAAACTCATATATGGTTATAACTAGAGTATGGTTAACCGACTATCTTCTGACCTCCTTAGCCAAATAAGTTATTATGTTCCTACTGTTACTATTACCCAAATATTATTTATAAATATCATATTATATAGAATATGTATATAAATTATATGTCATTTAGTAAACCAGCTTATTTGGGGTAATAAAACTAACTTATTATCCAAATAAGTTGGTAAATACTCTCTAAGACTAGGGAGGGGAACCTTGAATTGTGACAAGTACTAATCATGGTGGTATAACAACTCTCTTCGTGGTAATTTTTAGCTAACAATATAAAGTAAACTAGCTCACAAAATTTAGGAACATTTAACAACCAGCTCTTTCCAATAGCTGGCTCCTACATTTTACACCTGTTTTACTTTGGAATCTGAATTCTTCCTCTTCTGTTCTATACCAAATCACACTCTACCTAGCCCATAGTTCACTCTCTCCATCCTATGGTAATAGATAATCTTCAGAAAGCTCTGAGTTATCCTCTCTGCAATTTCTCAGTGAGTTTCTGTTTTACTCAGCTAACATAACTTCCAACATATTTCTGATGTAATTAATTCACCCTTCTAAATGGCTACATCTAGGAGTACCTGGGTGGTTCAGTTGATAAAGTATCTGACTCTTAACCTTGGCTCAAGTCATGATCTTGCAGCTAGAGTGTTCACACTCCAGCACTCGGCTCTGCGCTGACAGCACAGAGCCTGCTTAGAATTCTCTCTCTCCCTCTCTCTCTGCCCCATCTCACTTATAATCACTCTCTCTCTCTCTCCCTCTCTCAAAATAAATAAACTTAAAAATTTTTAATACATAAATGACTACACCTATTGCAAGTGCCATAAATGCTAGATATGTTGGTTTGCCAGCATTGCATTAAGCTCTGTCTTTCGTTTTGAAACGATACCTGCTAAAAATGACTGTTGCATCTGTGGAGGAAATGAGGACGCTGAAAAAAATATTAGTTGGAATAGATTTCCCCTCTTTTCTTAAATTCCTCTGTTCTATTCCCTATCTGCTTTCCACTGTAAAACACAGCATAGTGAACCAGACCAGCTGAAGCTAACATCTATTAACTGTTTAATGATTATGTGCTTATTTCTTTTTTTTTTACCTTGACAATAGTTTACTGTCAAGTTGGTTCCCATATAACACCCAGTGCTCATACCAACAAGTGCCCTCCTCCATGCCCATCACCCTTCATCCCCTCTCCCCTACCCCCATCAGCCTTCAGTTTGTTTTCAGCATTCAAGAGTCTCTCATGGTTTGCCTTCCTCCCTCTCCCCTCCTGTTTTTCCCCTTATTCTCTCCCATGGTCCTCTTTAAAGTTTCTCCTAATTCACCTACATGTGCAAACATACGGTATCTGTCCTTCTCTGCCTGACTTATTTCGCTCAGCATAACACCCTCAAGGTCCATCCATGTTGCTACCCATGGCCAGATTTCATTCTTTCTCATTGCCATGTAGTATTCCATGGTATAGATAAACCACATCTTCTTGATCCATTCATCAGTTGATGGACACAGGCTCTTTCCATGATTTGGCTATTGTTAAGAGTGCTGCTATGAACACTGGGGTACATGTGCCCCTATGCATCAGCACCCCTGTATCCCTTGGGTAAACTCCTAGCAGTGCTATTGCTGGCTCACAGGGGAGTTCTGTTGTTAATTTTTTGAGGAAACTTCACAATGTTTTCCAGAGGGGCTGTACCAGTTTACATTCCCACCAACAGTGTAAGAGGGTGCCTGTTTCTCCACATCCTCGCCAGCATCTAGAGTTCTCTGATTTGCTCATTTTAGCCACTCTGACTGGTGTCAGGTGGTATCTCAGTGTGGTTTTGATTTATATTTCCCTGATGAGGAGGGATGCTGAGCATCGTTTCATGTGTCTGTTGGCCATCTGGACGTCCTGTTTGGAGAAGTGTCTGTTCATGTCTTCTGCCCATTTCTTCACCTTCACTGGATTATTTGTTTTTCGGGTGCGGAGTTTGGTGAGTTCCTTATAGATTTTGGATACTGGCCCTTTATCTGATATGTCATTTGCAACTATCTTTTCCCATTCCATCAGTTGCCTATTAGTTTTATTGACTGTTTCCTTTGCCATGCAGAAGATTTTTATCTTGGTGAGGTCCCAGTAGTTCATTTTTGCTCTTGATTCCCTGGTCTTTGGGGATGTGTCACGTAAGAAATTGCTGCGGTTGAGGTCAAGGAGGTTGTCTCCTGCTTTCTCCTCTAGGGTTTTGGTGGTTTCCTGTCTCACATTCAGATCCTTCATCCATTTTGAGCTTATTTTTGTGTATGGTGTGAGAAAGTGATCTTGTTTCACTCTTCTGCATGTTTCTGTCCAGTTTTCCCAGTGCCTGTTAAAGAGGCTGTCTTTTATCCATTGGATACTCTTTCCTGCTTTGTCAAAGATTAACTGGCCATACACTTGTGGGTCCAATTCTGAGTTCTCTATTCTCTTCCATTGGTCTATGTGTCTGTTTTTGTACCAATACCATACTGTCTTAATGATTACAGCTTTGTAGTAGATGCTAAAGTCTGGGATTGTTATGTCTCCTGTTTTGGTTTCCTTCTTCAATATTACTTTGGCTATTTGGGGTCTTTTGTGGTACTATGCAAATTTTAAGATAGTTTGTTCTAGTGTTTTTTAAAATTTTTAATGTTTTTATTTATTTCTGAGAGAGAGAGCAAGCGTGAGCAGGGGAGGGTCAGAGAGAGAGGGAGATACAGAATCTGAAGCAGGTTCCAGGCTCTGAGCTAGCTGTCAGCACAGACCCTAACATGGGGCTTGAAACCGTGAGATCATGACCTGAACCAAAGTCAGATGCTTAACCAACTGAGCCACCCAGGTGGCCCATAGTTTGTTCTAGTTTTGAGAAGAATGCTGGTGCAATTTTGATAGGGACTGCATTCAATGTGTAGATTGCTTTGGGTAGTAATGACATTTTAGCAATATTTATTCTTCCGATCCATGAGCATGGAATGTTTTTCCATTTCTTTGTGTCTTCTTCAATTTCCTTCATAAGTTTTTTCTATAATTTTCACCACACAGATCTCTGATATCTTTGGTTTATTCCTAGGTATTTTGTGTTTTTTTTTTTTTTTTTTGTACAATTGTGAATGGGATCAGTTTCTTGATTTCTCTTTCTGTTGCTTCATTATTGGTGTATAAAACTGCAACTGATTTCTGTACATTGATTTTGCACCCTGCAAATTTGCTGAATTCATGGATAAGTTCTAGTAGACTTCTGGTAGAGTCTTTAAGGGATAAATATACAATGCATTTCAACCCAGGGTTTTTAAAGCAACATAGCTTTTTTCAATTTTTCTAAATTTGACCCATGTTGTTGTAAGTAAAAGTCTCCTCACTATAATGCTTCCAAAATTATTGGAAAACTTCTTAGAAACAATAATTCAGTAAATCCAGATACTTTAAAATCTTCCTTTAGTTTTGGTCTTATGGTGTAAATTGTGCTGAACTAATTACAATGGTTCTTAAATAAATTTCAGTGCTTTTTCTCCAACTAATAATTTACCAGAAACATGACCAAGACACTGATTAATATTCTTGGTATGTCAATATTCTTCACTGTTTTGATGACATTGGTCCTTAATTAATCTTGGCATAACTACATTCTACTAATAACTAGTGACAGGATAATTAGACAGGTAAAAATATATTTTAAAAACAACAATTAAAAGCATCTCCTGCCCGTAGACATTTTCCCAAAGAAGAACATACAGATGGCCAACAGAAACGTGAAAAGATGGTCAATGTCACTAATCAGGGAAATGCAAATCAAAACCACAGTGAGATATCACCTCACACCGGTTAGAATGAGTAACATCAAAAAGACAAGAAATAACAAGTGGGGATGTGGAGAAAAGGGAACCCTATGCACTATCGGTGGGAATGTAAATTGGAGCAACCACTATGGAAAACAGTATAAGGTTCCTCAAAAAATTAAAATCAAATACCATATAGTCCAGAAATTCTACTACTGGGAATTACTCAAGGAAGAGAAAAACATCAATTAAAAAAAATATATGCATCCCATGTTTATTGCAGCATTATTTAAATAGTTAAAATATGGGGGCTCCTGGGTGGCTGTTGCTTAACCATCCAACTTCAGCACAGGTCATGATCTCCACATCGGGTTCTGTGCTGACAGCTCAGAGCCTGGAGCCTGCTTCAGATTCTGTATCTCCCTCTCTCTCTACCCTTCCCCAACTTGTGCTCTCTCGCTCTCTCTCAAAAATAAATATTTTTTGAAAATTCCTTAAAATAGACAAAATATGGAAGCAACTGAAGAGTCCATCAACAATGAATGGATAAAGAAAATAAGACACATGTGCGTATATATATATGTATATGTATGGTATATAACAATATAATATTACTCAGCCATAAAAAAGAATGAAATCTTGCTGTTTGTGACAACATGGATGGATCTTGAGGGTTTTATGCTAATGAAAGTAGTCACATTGAAAAGAAGAAATACCAATGATTTTACTTACATGTGGAATCTATTTAAAAAAAAAATTAAAATGGGGTGCCCGGGTGGCTCAGTCAGTTGAGCATCTGACTTAGGCTCAGATCATGATCTTGCAGTTCATGAGTCTGAGCCATGTGTTGGGCTCTGTGCTGACAGCTTGGAGCCTGGAATCTGCCTCGTATTCTGTGTCTCCTCCTCTCTCTCCCCTCCCCTGCTCTCACTCTGTCTCTCTTTCTCTCAAAGATAAATAAACATTAAAAAATTTTTAATTAAAAAAATAGAAACACACCCATAAATACAGACCACTGGGGATTACCAGATGGGAGAAAAATGGGATGATGGGCAAAATGGGTACAGAGGAATGGGAGATACAGGCTTCCAGTTATAGTATGAATAAGTCATAGTGATAAAAGGCACCTAGGGAATGTGGTATTTTAATAGTGTATGGTAACAGATAGTAGTTACCCTTGTGTTGAATATAGTATAACTTATAGAGTTGTTGAATCAGTATATGTACTCTTGAAACAAATGAAACGTGTGTGTACTATATTTCAATTAAAAAAAATCAAAGGCAAATAGTCATCACTCTCCTAGGTCTATACAATATAGACAATCTGATGGCTCCATTGTGATATTCAGATGCCTTTTACTGTACAGGTCCAAGTAACTTTTTGGTATTGAAGAATCCATGTGTGAGACTCTTGCACTTTTTTTTCATGGCATATATTACTTTGAGTTTCAGCATCACCAAAATATTCTCTCTCTACTGAAAAACATTATATTATACTTAAAAATAATTGGGTGGAACATTGTGTTGAAATAAGATATTCACATAATTTGAAAGTATTATTCCAAAAATTACTGTTAAGTAACGAAGAAGAAGGTATCATTAAAATGTAGAGCCCTAAAAAGACACCAGGCCTGTTTGCATGACGAATTGGCATGAGGGTGCCGGTGTGGTACAGTGAGTAACACAGATCATCCAGGCAGGACGCTTGCCAGGTATGTTCAACCTGAATCTAGTCATGAGGAAATGGTGATGCGTTCTCTTTTGGAGTATATTCTGTAAGTAGAAGTACATGCAACTTAAAAATGTCTTCATTAACTAAAAATGTTGACATAAAAGAGAATGTTCTATATAAAAGGAGGTGAAGGATAGATTATAACCAAAAGGAATGCATTAATAATGACCAGATGCTAAATAATTTTGAAAAATCTAGATAGGATCCTTGTGGTAAATGGGAAAAACTAAAATATGAACAGCATATCAGATATTATTATAAACATTATATTTATTATATAATATTCTGGTTATTAGATTTGTCTTATTCATAGGTAATATAGGTATTAGTTTTGGGGTAATAAAATGTTCAGGATAAAGTATTAAAAGTTAGCAACTTACACAAATGTTTTTGAAGACTAAGAGGATATGTGCATATGTGTGTGTCTACAATCTATATATGTGTGTGTGTGTATATATGTATACACTTTACATACATAAGGATATGAGTGTATAAATACATATATATATATATGGATTATATACATACATGGATATGACAGAGAGAAAATATGTATATTTATAATACAAAGTGTATAAAGAGAGAAAAAGAGGGCAAATACAAATGCAGCATAATTATAGCAATTGGTAAATCTAGACAAGGGAGATTTAATATTCATTGTACTTCTGTAAGTTTGAAATTTTTAATTTTTTTAGTGTTTATTTTTGAGAGAGAGAGAGAGGGGGGAGGGAAGGGGAGTGGCAGAGAGAGAGAGAGGCAAAGAATCCAAAGCAGGCTTCAGGCTCTGACCTGTCAGCACAGAGGCTGACACGGGGCTCAAACCCACCAATGGTAACACCATGAACTGAGCCAAAGTGGGACACTTAACCAACTGAGCCATCCAGGCGCCCTTTTAAGTTTGAAATTTCTAAACGAAAAAAATGTAGGAATACAAATACATCATTGCTATTAGATTGATATTTTTTTATAGTCTAAATAAGTAATTTTAAATGGGATAAATTTTCTTTGCCTAAACCATCCCATTTTCCAAATTACACTTGTTAAAAGAGTCAGAATAAAATTGTGTACCCAAAGACACACAACTTTTCACTCAGATGACGAATTTTTGTCCACTGATTATTTTGATATACAACTTTCAATCTTCAAACTAAAAAACCCAAACAAATTAAAAAAAAAAACAATCTCAAATAAAATTTCCCCATAGTGTGAATGGATGAATGTTGTACTTGCCAGCTATCAGAAGTGGCTGCTTTATTCCCTCACATTTAGTGACTTAAATAAATCCCATTTTATTTTATGGCAGGAAATATTCTTCACCTCTGTTCACAGAGTTTCTATGTCGTCTCTGGAAGCTATTGCTTTAAAGTACTTCCTATAAATTATATCCACGCCACGGACTACAACTTGTCCATCTGTGAAGAAATGATTGAAATATATTACCTTAAATTCTTTATTAAGAGTATTATACTAGTGCTTCTTCCCATTGGTGAGACATCAGATTTAAGGAAAATGTAAGAAATCTGGCCTTTGATTTGACTGCATTAATCACTAAGTATGGATTTGCTACTTATTGACTTTGACAGGAATTTTAACACAGATACTTTATTTCTAGTCATTTTCTGAAGCAAGAGATGTTGGTTATAAATTTTCAGGGAAAATTTTAAAAGAAGTTATTTCTTTTCTTACTGAAAACCAGTTGTTTTTGACAAGATCTAAACATATAGATAGATTTTTATCTTTGGGGGATTCAGTGATAGCCATGGATAGCTCTGATAAATTAGGTACATAAAATCAACAAACATCATTTGGTTCTGAATAATAAGGGGCAGTATGAATAGAAAGTAGAGGGTTTTTCATCTTCTTCTGTTATAAAACAGAAGTATATGACTGCCACCACTGGATGGCAACCAAAGATACAGAAATACCAGGAACGCTCCTGAAACACAGCCTGAAGAGCCTTAGCACTTCCGATGAAATGTAAGATCTTACTAAAAAAATGCATTCAGCAATAAAATATACACTTATAACAGATTTTATGGCTATATAATCTAAAATATATCCTTTCAATAAATCGTATTTTAACACAATGTGAAAAAAATTTTTGAAGTTAGTGATGATCTTACTCGTATTTATCTGGACTATCTCAGAGTCTAATAAATTTTTTAAAGTTTGGCTTCTAAGGTGCTCCTTTGATGGTACCTGCATTTTCAGGAAAGAGAAATGAAGAGCATTGAGTGGGTATTGTTTACAGCAGAATATTAAATGTGAGGTGCTCAAGCTGAGAAATCACAAGCTTTGGAAATGGGCAGAATTGGTTGTAACCCAACAGTCCTGAAAATGTAATAATTATGTGAACTGAAGTGGATTCTTCTTCCTATGTGTGGAAGGAATAAAATGAGGAAAATATACTTATTTCATAGGGTTGGTAAAAGGAAAGATGAACTAGTTTAGGCAAAGGTGTTGATTATTGTGCCTGGCATACAGCAGACACAAAATAAATGATAGCATTTACTTATTTTATGATGCAAATGGATGAGTTTTGTTTATATTTAACTCCATCACAAGCAAACTGATCCACATAATACTTTTCATTTATTCTCCCTGTGTCGTGCTATCCTAAAGAATTCCTTAAAATAGAAAGAATTCCTAAAAATAAAGACTTGGGATGCCTGGGTGGCTCAGTTGGTTAAGCATCCATCTTGACTCAGGTGATGATATCATGGTTCATGGGTTTAAGTCTCACATCAGGCTCTGTGCTGACAGGTCAGAGCCTGGAACCTGCTTATTTGGCTTCTGTGATTTCCTCTCTCTCTGGCCCTCCCCTACTCACACACACTTTCTCTCTCTCTTTCTCAAAAATAAATAAACGTTAAACAAAAATTTAAAGCTAGACTTGTTTAGTGAGTATTAAACTAAATAAGTGCTCTGTCTTTCCTATAAAATGGCAACTGCACCAAAACATCCTCCAGATCGTACGTACATGATCTTAGGTACAGCGTGTTGCTTTGCTGACCTCTCTAGGTATAGTTCCTTTAAACTGGAAGGCAGTGCTGGACAAGCAAACCCAGCTTCAAAGTGACAATAGCCAGGCTTCTGTGACAAGAATACTTTCTTACAAGAGCCAGTGGCCAATCAGCTTGAATGACAACCAGTCATGCCAACAAATGACTATGGAAATAGAACCTCCTTTCTACCTTCATTAAATCTGTGAGCAGGCACCACAATTACAGGCCATTGCAAAACAATTGGAAGAAGAAAATAAAAGATTTTATACCTTCAAATATTAGACAAGTTCCTCTCCCCCATAAAGCAAAGCCAGTACTTTACTTTCTTTCTATACCCTTCACGTTCATTTTTTTAAATGTGATTTTTGCTCTTCAACTGGGACAAATAGAAGATTATGAGTGTGGGGTGGGGAAAGAGCTGTATGTTGACCAAGAATAAGAAGGCTTGTAAGTTTCTTTCATAAAAAAAAAGATTCAATTTTTATAACATTTATTCTATTTGTGGCATTGACCTGTGGGAAAAACAAAAGCAATGTTTAACTATAAACTTATTAAAATAGATGAAATTAAACAATGAAGTAATGAAGTTATATGTAATTTATCAAGTAAAAATTTCAGTAGAAAAAAATATATGCAATTTGACCTATTTACTCTTGCTCAACTGCAGAGCTGAATTTTACTACTAACCCCCCTAAATGGTAATTTTGGTATTTTAGCAAATCTCTACTACATGCACTGACTTCAGGTCCCCATATTAGTATTGGGGAAACAATGACGTATACTACAGAGTTTCTGAAACAAGAAGCTTAAAAAAGAACAGAGGTAAGAAAAATGGGAAAAAATAAAATAACAAATTTAAACATATCATGAAAAGTGCAAAAACGGAGGAATGTATAAGGTAAAGAATACAAGAAAGAAGAAAGACCCAGAAAAGATTCCCTGAGGAATCCCCTTGTAAGGCAGGTGCTGAAGAAGAAATAGGACATTTTGAAGACAGGCAAAGGGATAAAGGGCATGGCTGACAGAGGAAGAGCGTGTTCGATGACATGAGACATGAAACCAAACGGTGTATATGGGAAATTACAATTAGTTATGCAACGACTGAGTATAAAGTTTGTGTGGTAGATGAAAAGAGCAGGAAGTGAGGTTTGAGATGAACAT
This sequence comes from Proteles cristata cristata, assembly GCA_017311185.1. Classification (NCBI taxonomy): domain Eukaryota; kingdom Metazoa; phylum Chordata; class Mammalia; order Carnivora; family Hyaenidae; genus Proteles; species Proteles cristata. The sequence continues at coordinate 292,386 of JAESUZ010001011.1, read as the reverse complement.
AAGTGGACACTGGATCTTGGAGGAACTTTTGGTTTATATACTTCATTAAACTGGCCATTCAGCCAGTTTAGTAATGTAAACACTATCTGTATTCATGAAGATTTTGCTGTGCTTTGCCCTATAAGACATAAAAAAAAAAAAAAAAAAAAAAAAACAGAAATACCAATTTGGTCACCAGTGAAGTGTTTCATAGCCAAGGCACATTTTGTTTTTTAATAATCCTGAAAATCTTCCATGAAAATCTTGTTGGGGACTATGATAGAGAGAGATGAGTATTTGAGACGATGCTTTCAGGTGTCCTCACAATGTGAAGAGTACTTGGAGCATCTTCAGGAGGTGAGTTTCCTGAAGCTCTATTGCAGGCTGGGCAATTTCCAGACTTTCTGAGGAGCTCCAAAAAGACAGTCTACTGTGGTGTAGACACAGGTAGAGTCCCTGAACTCCTATTACTGAACATGCTCCACTTCAGTGAAGCAGGAAGAGGAAGTCACCTGACCAGACTCTGAATTTGTCTTGAAGCAAAGGGAATTTTAGGAAGTTCTTTTAGGTAAGTGACACAGAATGAGGATATGGAGAAAAACTAAAAGCAAGAAGTATAAAGCATAGTTCCATGGATAGAATAACAAGCAAATAGAATTTTCACATTTCTAGCTAAGATCTAAGTGTACTCAAAATCCAGATGCTTCAAGGTAATTTCTTATTAACTATATAATAAAGTCTGTATAGAGCCTGAAATTTAAGAAATACAACAACCTGTACAAAGTCATCATCATAGAACAGAATTGTCCCTATATACCTAAGTAATGTGTTAACAAAATTAGTTCTGGGCTTGGTTGTTGATATTTTATGGTCTTCTGTCATTTCCACATAATATGGATTCACGTTTCTGTGTGCCTTTAGATGAATAGCTCTACTCTACCCATACACAAAGATGAAGGAGTTCACTATATTTGCTTCAGATCATAACATTCCAAAAACATAACAGTATAACTAAGAACAGAAGCAGCAAACTTCTTTTTTCTTACAATGGACACTAGTTCAAAGAGAGAGAAGTCAACAAAAGGTACAAGAAGAAAAAAACACAAGCAACAATTTTGTTATAGATAAGATATTCTCAGTAAATGATAATTAAGAACAGGGAGCATAGCTCTTAAATGAAAATGACAAATCATAAAAGTGTCTTGATTCTGTACTATCCAGTAAAGACACAGTGTTGGCAGAGGAGGAAGAAAGGAAATCCCCCAAAAATGAGAAAATAAAAGATTTGTTTATAGGATAATAAATTATGCACAGTCCTCAGGGTTAAAGGTTAGCAGGAAGGTCTTTAAAAGCAATTTTATTGGGCAGTTACACATTATAATGTCAACGTAGGTGTGTGTTGGCAGGAACTAAAAGGAGCTTTGAAGGATTATTTAGAGAGATTTAATTATTTTCTGATGGTTGCATGAGGGTATTTTTAACACTGCACTGAGATTTGACCAGTAACCTAGACTTCAACACTGCCTTATTACTCACTGTCTTATTACTCACAAATACTTGAAAAATATTCAGAATTTAAGTGTATACATCTACTTTGCTGTTTCTTGAATGAAGAAAAACACTACTTACTCTTCCATCTCCTCATTTAGTTGCTCATCACTGACACCTGCAATTTATTAGGGACTGGTACGAGAGCATAACAGTGGAAATAACATGACATCTGGCATGACCTCCACTTTTAGCTCTGCTACTTATTGCTGATAGCATCTTGCATCTGTGCCTTAAAGTCTCCAATTCTTACTTGTTCCTACTGAAAACAGAAATCATAATAACGTCCCCTTAATAGGTATTAATAGGAGATAATACAAAATCCTTTGTATCTGAGTAAGCCTGGGTTCACATAAGTAGCAATGTTCTCTAAAATGGATGTGTCAACGGTCTCCTCAGATCTTATAAGGCTGTACAAACAAACAAGGTCACATAAACTTAATCTCCACCCTAATGAGCATTGCCTACAGAAAGGCAGATCTGACTTCCTAAAAGCTCTTGACATCAGAGGTTTCTAAGAATCCCCAAAAGGTGTCCCAGAAGACTGCCCCTGTTCACACAGGCAACAAGGCCGCTGTATCACCAATACTGCAGCAGCCGGCATCATGGGCCCTGCCGGGAAACATAATCTCGGCTTCCTCAGGCCTACCACTGATCTTTTAGGTGTTATCACGAATATATGAATGCTCAGTAGTCCAAAAACTTGCAGGTAGTCTGAGGTGTTGTGGGAAGTGTCTCTCACTCCCCTATTTCCATACACAATGGGGAATAAGCTGGAAAATAAATTTGAGAGGCAAACACCAGAGTGCCCCTGAAACTGAACCACTACTCTATCCACACGGCTCATTGTTCATGCTCCTTCTTAGATCTAGATGATTCTTCCTGTGAGTAGAGTCCCAGCCACCCCTGCTCCCAGTTTCACTTTGCCAGACATACCTGAATCTCACTTAGATGAAACCTGGGACTCTCACTCATGAAACAGTCTAGTGAATGAAGTAGACATCTAACCAAGTGATTAATCTATGTCTCAGGCAAATACTATCACAGCAGCATATAGAAAGCATAAGGAACCCTAGAGAAGAAATGGCTGGTTGATCAGACCTTATAAAAACATAACATTTCCTCTTTATTTTGGAGGATTGGGAACATTCCAAGAATGAAAGGCTTGCCCCAAACCATGCTGATGTGGAAGAGTTGATTTTATATGCCTGGATTGGATAGGTGGTAGAAGGGTTCACACTGTGAAAGGGTTTATAGGCAACGAATTGCACTGTTGATTTATGCATTCATGGGGGAGGTGGCAGGTGGATGGATTAGGAGTCCATTACCTAAATCTGGTTGGGGGATGGGGCTTGGGTGTAACAGGAATGCTGGTAGAATGGAGATACCAATCCAAGAATTATAGGAGGAACACAACTGTATGTTAAACTTCCACTCAGTTCTATATATCTTTATATATTTCCTGATCAGGGTATTTGTGGAAAGTCACACATTATGCTAAAGTCCAAACAAAGAGAAATGTATTATTACTTACCACTCAAATGCTAGAGATATGTTCAGCTTAAGAAAAGACCCTTAATTTACTCCCACATCTGGTAGTAAGATGTAAGACAGAAGTAATTTTTCCATATTTTATATAAATTTTTAAATTTGTTTCACTGGAACTATATTATACACCCATGCTTAGTGATATACACAGGAATGAAGCCCAAAGCTTTTCAAGAATCACCTTCATAGGTTACTGCCAGGTTATGGAATGCATCAGAATAAACATGTTTAAAACTTGGGTTACAATAAGATCTATGATGGAAAGTATTATACTAAATACCTGTTTTCCACCTGATAAATTACTGGGACTACATCAACATAAAAGCTTTTGCATAGCAAAGGAAACCATCAACAAAACAAAACAGACAGCCTACTGAACAGGAGAAGATATTTGCAAAGGATATATCTGATAAGAGGTTAATATCCAAAATATATAAAGAACTCATACAATTCAACATCACACACACACACACACACACACAAATAATCTGATTTTAAAATGGGCAGAGGACCTGAGCAAATGTTTTTCCAAAGAAGACATACAGATGGCCAAAGACACATGAAAAGATACTCAACATCATTAATCATCGGGGAAATACAAATCAAAACCACAAGGAGATATCACCTTACACCTGTAAGAATGGCTAAAGTGAAGACAAGAAACAAGTGTTGGTGATGATGTGGAGATAAAGGAACACTTGTGCACTGTTGGTGGGAAATTAAATTGGTACAGCCACTGTGGAAAATATTATATAGGGTCTTCCAAGATTAAAAAACAGAAATACTATATGATCTAATAATTGCACTATTGAATATTTACCTAGGGAAAACAAAAACACTAACTCAAACAGATATATGGATTCTTATGCTTCTTACACCATTATTCATGACTGCCAAGACATGGAAACAACCTAAAAGTGTCCATCAGTAGATGAGTGGGTAAGGAAAATGTGAGACGTATGTGCAAGGGGATATTACACAGCCATAAAAAAGGATGAGATCTTGGCACTTGAAACAACATGGATGGGGGCGCCTGGGTGGCTCAGTCGGTTGAGCGTCCGACTTCAGCTCAGGTCATGATCTCACGGTTCATGGGTTCAAGCCCTGTGTCGGGCTCTGTCCTGACAGCTAGCTCAGAGCCTGGAGCCTGCTTCGGATTCTGTGTCTCCCTCTCTCTCTGACCCTCCCCTGTTCACGTCGCCTTTCTCTCTCTCAGAAATAAATAAAACATTAAAATAAATTAATAAAAAAGAAACAACATCGATGGACATAGAGGATATTATGCTAAGTGAAGTAAGTCTAAGAAAGACAAATACCATACGATTCCACTTATACATGAAATCAAAAAAAAAGAATAAACAAATAGCAAAATCAATACTATGAATGCAGAGAATAAATTTATGGTGATAGGTTGGGTGAAATGAGTGAAGGTGACAGGGAGATACAGGCCTCCAGTTAAGAATGAGTAAGTCCGGGAATAAAAAGCAATGCATAAGGAATACAGTCAATAACACTGTAATGGCCATGGAATAGGGACAGACGGTGGCTATTCTTATAGTCAACATAGCATAATGTATACATTTGTCAAATCTCTAAGTTAGACACCTGAAACTAATGTAACACTGGTGTCATCTATATTGAATACAAAAAAAAAAAAGAATTGGCAATTAAAAAATTATGCTTTATAGGTTTATATAGCATGTTCTTGATACTGCATTTTAAAGAACTTCCTTTGGAAAGGAGAGTAAGAATGAGAATTTCTGCAGGCTGGCAACACCACCTACTGTCTGTTGCTACTTCCTTATAACTGGGGGCTGCGATGCGGGATTGAACACAGGGAAGTAGAAGAGTAATACCACGATAGCAGCCCTTTTTTCCTGCAGTGCATACAAAGAAATTAATCTTAGAATGCTATTTTTATATATCTCAAATAAATTATTTCAGATATCACAATTCTATGTAGACTAAAATAGAGGTGATAATCTGAATTTTTCACAGTTTTTGGCATTAAATAGATGTAGATGTAATTTGGCTTCCAAAGATGTTTAACTCTTCAGTTTCAACTCTCATTACCGGCCCCTTTCTAACACAGGCCCATACTCATCAGTCTGCTTTTTACCCAGAACCCCTTTCCACCCTGAGCTTTCATTTTTCTAGCCTGGTTTTCTCTGAATGAAATTCTCTTCTCTCACTCTTTCCATCGAGCTGGCTCCTACTTACCCTGCAGATCTCCATGAAATCAGTCAGGTTCCTCAGGAGCAGATTCTGGTTGAAGACATCCATTGGAGAAGGTGCTGTCAGGTGGAGGGGAGTGAGGGGTACAGGATGGAGCCAAGATAAAAGTTATGCAAGAATGGGGTCTCCGTGGGGTGTTAACTTCCTCTGAACCAACCAGGAAGCAGTGACGCCCAAGTTGCAGCAAGAAGTTGATTCCATCTGGAGGCGATGCTGCTGCTCTGTGGACCTCAGTCATTACCTCATGACTCACGCCTGGGGAAGAGGGTGAGAGCAGCGCATGCACTCTAAGCCCAGGTGGCAATCCTGTGGAGAAGGCGCCAGCTGGGGGTTGTTGGCCAACATTTCCAGAAGTAGAGAAATGAGTGTGTGGCAGCTCAAGAGGAGGGTAGGGTACCGAGGAACCCGCAGAATCATCTAGATCCCTTTCTGCCTGACTTCTGGGAGCCTCATCAGTATACTTCCATAGCACCCTGAGCGTCACCGTCCCAGCACTCACTAAGGCTTCCACAAGTGCTGCCACTCCCAAGAAGGCATGGATCACTTCTGCGCATTTTTAACAGGCACATGGTAGACATGAGATAAGTATTTGTCAAACAACCTTCAACAGAGCCTCACACACACAGTAGGCACCGTATAAATATTTGTCAGATACAATTCACTAGAGAGAAAGCTAAAGTCCCATAACAGAAATTCTTAAATAAGAAACTTCTTCTGAAGCAGCTTACACTGCTCACAATGTCAAGTTACTTACACTCATGTGTATGCAGTTAGAAATCATCTGCCTCATCAAGAGAGACAAGAGACAGAAAGATTCTTGACTTCCACATCCTCTGAGAATGCTCTGGACATTATGGGATTTCTCTCCATAGTGTACCACCCATAAGCCGCTCCTTAGTTTCTTCTGAATCAAAACTAATCAGTTTGTTTAGTTGGTGAAATCCCTGTGAAGCTGAAACAATTTGTCATCTGGGCTGTTACAAAACTTCTAGAGAGGAAAGCAATACATCTGCAAGTAAAATGAACAGGAAACTGCTAATTAGGCATCCCAAAACAACCCTGTGTTTTCCCAGGAACAGCACTAAAATTTTTTTACAGATAAGTAAATAATAAAAATAATAATAAAATTTGTTGGTGAATAATTCCCAAAAGACATACATTAAAAAGCATGATAAGTTATGTCGATATACGCACTAATGGGTCAGGGGTGTGTATACCTCTTGCGGCTTGCTGTGTTGGTTTGGATAGAGTCCAAAGAGAAGTTGAGTTGCATCTTGCATGAATACATTTCTAATTAGGTGCCCAGTCCTGAAGCGTGTACAATCTAGAGATAGTTTAATCTTAGGGTCTGGGCCAGGGATGGAACTTTTGGCCAAAGAATATTTAACAATTGTAGAAGTAGATGATACTGAAAACATCATGTTCCAAACAGAAATCTTCACCCAAGATACATACACTAAAAATTATATATAAATATTCAACCTTGTGTAGAGATGATCTGTTTCATTCCCTAACATTTCTTTTAAATTAAATAATTCTATCATTAATAACTCATGAGTTTCCCTTTCAGACATTTTGCTTCTGGAGATATTATACTAAGAACAAGTATGATTGATATCAACCTTATATTTATTTGCAGTTACTCAGCAGTCTATTATGGTCAGTATTTAGAAACCCCAAAATACCCATTATTATGCAAAACTCTATATAATTGTATTTTGTATATTTGCATGAAAGAGCAGTGATTTTCAAATGCCTTTCCTCCTGAGCACTGCTACAGATCCAAATGTGACTTAAATAATTAATTTCCATCGGTGATACTAAATATCTAAGAAGGATTCGATCAATGCTTTTCTTCCAGAATATGCAATACTTAAAATTCTGGCTGTGTAAAGTCTTTGCCTTCTGATATGCAAAATTCATTATGCAGAAGGTGCACTGTATATCAAAATGTAATTGTATCAGATACCAAGTCTGCTCTAAAATCTTTATTGAAACAAGAATGACATCACTTCTACAACAAGATATATCACTTCCTGAGATACGAACTTCTTGAGGAGGGAAACAGGTTCTTTCCTATGTTAAAAGTCTAAAATCATAGGACCAAAAGATAATTATTTAAAAAAATTGTGATGCCCTTGGGGCGCCTGGGTGGCTTAGTCGGTTAAGCGTCCGACTTTCACTTAGGTCGTGATCTCATGTTTCGTGGGTTCGAGCCCCGCTTCGGGCTCTGTGCTGACTGCCAGCTCAGAGCCTGGAGCCTGTTTCATAGTCTGTAACTCCCTCTCTCTGACCCTCCCCTGCTCACGCTGTCTCTCTCTCTCCCCTAGAAGTAAATAAAACATTAAAAAAATTTGGAAAAAAAAATTGCGATGCCCTAACAAAACCGTTCTCACACTTGATTGGTCATCAGAATCATCTGGAAAGCTCAGATTCCTGGGACTGACCCAGTGTTTCTGATTCAATAAAGGTCTGAGGGGTGGGGGCAAAAATTGGGGAGTTAAATGCACGAAATGCTCAGAACATTAATATATGTATATATATCTCCAAACAACATAAGTTTATTCAGTGCTTCCTTCAGTGCATATCACATTGCATTTCAGTTTTTTAAAGTTTATTTATTTTGAGATAGAGCATGCACAAAGGAAGGGCAGAGAGAAAGGGAGACAAAGAATTCCAAGCTGGCTCTGCACCATCAGCACAGAGCATGATGTGGGGCTTGAACCCACGAACTGTGAGATCATGACCTGAGCCAAAACCAGGAGTCTGAAGCTTAACCTATTGAGCCACCCAGGCACCCCTGCATTTCCTTTTAACTATGTTTTCCTATGTCTTTTTCAAGGTGAGGTCCTTATGTAATATAATTAGTATCTCTCTTTAAAAAACATCGTTCTTCCTTACTAATGAGTTGGGTAACATGAAGGAAAAGAACCCGTTCTTGAGAAATTAATTAGATGAAATTTAAAAAAAAACACTTTTTCCGGGGAAAAGTAAAGTGCTCAAATAAAAATAATGAGGCAAACCAATATATAGATTTCAGAAAATAAAAGCAAATACATAATCAATTATGTATTAGAAAATAGCATTCCTGAATATACAGTTTGTATAAAGAAACTTAGATAAAACTGTATAATTCTATCCAATTGCCAAATGTCATCACATGTCTTTTCTGCATCTGGGATTAACTTAATTTTTTATCATTTCACTTACATGCTCCCTACATATGAATTTCCAGTGTGGAGATTATGCCACATCTTTCATTTTACTTTAAAATGTCATAAACCATACACTTGATAAATTTATTTCCTCTGGTTTGGTATTGCAGGAACTGTAATAAAATAACCAAAAAGGCAAGAAAAGCCCTCAGTACCAGTCTCTATGCACTCTCCTTATCTCTATGCAACCAATCTTACTCCAGTAGGGCTGCTCAACAGAAGTAGTATTGAGGGAATTTATAAACAACACACACTTATCTCTCACAGTTCTGTTGGCTCACAAGTCCAAGATCAAGATGTCAACAAATGCAGTGTCTGCTGAGAGGTCAAGTATTGGTTCACAGTTATCTCTTCACTGTGTCCTCACAGGGATAAGTGGTGAGGGATCACTCTGGGGTCTCTTATCAAAGCACTAATCCCATTATTTTTTAGAAATAATTTTAAGATTATTTATTTATTTTGAGAGAGAGTGAGCAGGGAGGTGCAGAAAAGGAGAGAGAATCCCAAGCAGGCTCCATCCCAAGACCCATGAAATCACGACATGGGCCAAAGTCAACAGTCAGAGGTTTAACCAACTGGGCCACCCAGGAGCCCCAGCACTAATTCCTTCCCAAATCCTGACCTCCTAATACTGTCACAGTGGAGGTTAGGTTTCAACATATGAATTTGGGAGGGACACATTCAGTCCATAGCACACCTTCTTATCCAGGGGTGTGAGATGTGAGAACTAGGTTTGGTTTGGGTTCTATTCATTACTCAAGAAAGCAGTGTTCAGGCAATCCTAGTCTGCCCCCAACCCTTTTTAATCTCCAAACAACTGGTTTGACTTTCAGTAAAGTGGTTACCAGTTTCCCCCTGTTCATGAAACTTATTTCTCAAATGATCCTGAGCCTTACATTGAAAAAACATTTAGGAAGCTTTTATTTGCTTTTATTTGATATGCCAATTTGCTTTCATTTTATTTGATGCATCAGCTTTTCAAGAGACTGTCTTAAGCAAGACATCTTTCTGTATTTCGGAAAGACAGATAATTTTCCTTTAATATTGTCACGGATAATTTTACTTTTTACTTGTTTTTTTTTTTGGAAAAGGACTGAAAGTACAAGGTAAATAAACTATAAAAGCATATATAATTATAAGCAATCATTTTTTTCTTCCTATACATATCCTTCACTCCTCTTCTTTAGCTATTTCCATATCACTGTGTGTATGGATACCTCTTTCTTTTTAAAATATCTAAGTTATATTCCATGTTTTAATATAGCATAGCCATTAATTATTTCCTTATTAACAGACATGTTGGTCATCCATACCTTACACTGCCATAAACTAGATGCAATGCATGCTTTTTTGTTTACATATATTAGTAAATATGAGGATAAGTTCCTAAATGTTAAACAGCTGATTCAAAGGTCATGTGCATTTGAAATATTGACAGATGTTGTCCAAATGCCCTTCAAAGATGTAGAAATAATTGCCCCTCCTATTGGGGGACTGACATACCTTTTTCTCCACACCTTGGTCATTGCAGTGAATTATCAAATTTAATTATCTTCATTAGCATAAGTTAAAAAATAAATTTTTAAATTTAATTTGCTTTTATTTAGTTTGTGTTGGAAATTCTTTAATTTAATTTGTAGGTTGAGGGTGAGTATTTTTTCATATGTTTAAAGGTCCCTGATAAGCTTCTATGATCTATCTATTCATGTATTCTGTCCAATCTTCTATTAGATTTTTTGTGTTTTTCTAATTAATTTGAGGAAGCACTTCATTGGAGGGGGTCGGGGGAGTCTCTCTGTGATATATATTGTGCATGTTGTATCCCCTGTGTGGTTTTATACTTGTAGTTTCCTTGTAGTATAATGTTGCTCTGCAAACAAGACTTACTTTTCCCCAATAACACAAACGTGAAAGATTTTCATTCACTGTGGATAACTTCTTATTCGTTAGAGGTGCATGTGCTATTATTCCTTTTCATTTTTCCTCTTTCACATATAACCATGCACAGATTGGCCAATATGAACCAGTATGATTGTGTTGGTTTTCTCTCAGCTTTATATCCAAAATTATTATCCATGAAGCATCCAAATTATAGCTGCGTCGGCTTGATTATCTGCAGTGACTTCTCAAAGCACCTAGAACAAGATGCAAGCTTCTTCACTGGCCTGTGTGATCAGACACCTGCCCCATCTGCAATCTCCTTACAGAAAATCCTTACACATCCTTCATGTCTCTCTATTCCACACACGCTGATTTTCCTTCTGTTCCTCAGACACACAGGACGTGATATTCTCTCTACTTGGAAACACAAAATCTTCCCACATTCTTAGCTTGAATATATTCTCCAAAAAGTTTTCCCTGGAGACTTAATGGAACACAGGGTCCTTCACAGCTGCCTGTAGAACATCAGCTCCAAAACAACACAGATTTGCCCTTTCATTCATCACCTAGAACCCTACTTCTGATGGTTAGTTTTATGTGTCAGCTTGGCTTGGTTATGGCACCCAATAATTTAATCAAATACTAGTTTAGATGTTGCTGTGATGGTATATTTTAGATGTAATTAATGTTTAAAATAGGTTTCAAGTAAAGCAGAACAACTCCATGATGTGGGTGGGCCTGTCCAATCAATTGAAAAGCTTCAGAGAAAAAGTGAGGTCTCCAGAAGAGGAAGGAATTCTACCTTCAGATGGCTTCTGGACTCAAGACTAAGACGTCAACTTCTGCCAGAATTTCCAGCCAGCCAGCCTGCCTTGCAGATCAAAGATTTGCCAGTCACCATGAATGCATGAGCCAATTTCTTAAAATCTCTTTATACAGATGATAGACAAATGATAGATAGATAGATAGATAGATAGATAGATAACTATTGATACCATTAGTTCTATTTCTCTGGAGAACCCTAATACATCCAATAAGTTACCAGATGCCCATCACATAAAAAGCCCCTTCACTACCAATTTCATGTTCATTCTGTGGCTCCTTTTACCTCACAGAGCATCACATCTTACCTCTGAAGTATGTATCCTAAATGAGAAGTGTGACTTAAAATTAGATGACAGTGACTCACTTCCAAATCAACAGCACTATACATTTTTACTATTTTGCATTATTTTTAAGTATTCCATACTAATGAAAAGATATTTATGTTGCTTGATACAAAATAATTTAAATATATCATCCAAAATACTGTTGACTTAATGGTCCAATATACCAAAAACTGCCTAGATTCTGCTAAAATAATCCAGAAAGGAACAAATATTACATCCATGTACATATTTGGCATTTCATATTTAATTTGTATAAAATTTATATGAAAATGTATCTACATCATCACACATCATATATCAAAACTTTAACCACTAGCAAAGAGTCTTCAATTTACAGAAAAGAAAGGCTTTCTTGCTGTCAGACTCCATAGAATGGAGAAAAGAAGTGTGTAACAACTCACCAGTTCAGGTTAAAGTTTGGCTGATACTAACAGAGGAAATTCAAGAAGTATATTGTATTTCTTAACATGCAAATACCATTTTCCAGATTATAATAACATCAATGTTATAAAAGATTGAAGTCTATTGAGAGCAAAATTTTCTTATTTGTACTTCCCTTTCTTCAACCATTTTTTAAGAGTTTTGTTCTACATAGGATGGACTGACTTTTACACTACTTTCCAACTTGATATTCATTTCCTTTATTATTGCGAGAGTCTTGAGTTTCTATTCAATATCTAAAAGATTTATAACTTGAACTCATTATGGCTGTCATTACATACAAAACTGATTAAAAATAAACTTTGTAATAATACAAATACTCAAAACAACTTGCAGTCCTCTATTTCCCCAGGAAAACAAAAGAACAACAAAACTATAAAAAACATTTCTTCATTTCAGTACAGTTATGAGAAAATGAAATAAATAATCAGGCAACTCAAAACATAAAGGTCAATATTCTTCAAATGTTATATCCATTATGATGTAAGTAAGTTCAAATCAGATTTTGGAATCCCATTTCAATAATAAATAACAAAACTTATATGTTTGTCTTGAAGACTGCATCAGGAAATAAGGATTTTGTTGGCTGGCCAAAAAAATGTGCTGATAACTGATGAGATGCTCTAATAAAATTTATGAGATTTTCCTGGAGTCTATTTGAAGAAGAAAGTATTATAAAGAAGTGACTGGTCTCTTTTGTCTCTCCTCTGGCATTTTATTTTAAGATATAATAAATCATTCACTGATGAATGTATATGCTATGTTGTGAAAATACAGGACCAGATTAAGAAAAACTATGTGCCCTTTGCATAGTTTAGCAAACCCACACCTATTTTACTGAAAAGGGAATAGTTTTTCACCTGTAAGCTCAATATAAAAATGAAGGATAACTAAGGAACTGCTCTGCCTAATGTAGGAATAGGCTTCCTGGAGGCCTTTCAGATTGCTGCTGTTTTTCAATAACACAATCTGGAAGTCACAAGTCTATGGAACTGTGATGAAATCCGTAACCCCAAAGAGATAACAATTTCTGTGCCAAACAGATGGGAAAAGGTCCTTTAGGTTTCCACTTCAGTAAACTTTTATCTTGCTATCTTTTCTTGTAATCTTCCTCTACACACAATCCCTGATGGAAACAAGTAACAAGTTAAAAATAGTTTATGTGTACTGTGAAGGTCTGGCAAGAAACTGAATAGTTAGAGACATGGTGATGGCTGACGTTCAATCTCATTTTGTTCCAGGGATTCTGTTCATGATATGTATTTCCTTTGAAAACCCAATGGATGGAGAGCGGTGACTGTAAGTGTAGTAGCCTTAAAATTGTCATGTCACCAAAACAATCTGGTATGTGATGTACTAAAATTTAGTATGGTTTCAGAGCTTTATTTCCAGCCAACTAGTATTTGTTGTTTGATTGTTGATTGTTGCTACAATCAACCCTAAGATTCTACAGCCAGTGATTGAATATTCCCAAACTACAACTTAGTGGTAAAATATTTTTATTTTACCTTTATAGTGCTTTTCCTTTGTATCTTAACTTTTAGTGATCCCTTAAGAAACTGATATGTTACATGGGTACAAATCAGACAACAATTCTCTACAGTTAGGGCAGTTAATAAACTGCCTATTTAGGTATATTTTCCATACTTACAACCTCAATGAAATTATCATCTAAAATATTAAATAATATCATTAAAATATTATTAAGGGACTATCTCCTATTCCCAAACCAAAATCCCTAATATTATTTTTTTCTGACTCATAAATTAACCTCCACACATATCTTTGTTTTCCAAATGAGTCTTCCGGTCCATGATAGAACTCATCCAATGGAGTTCAGCAGAGTTTCATTCTTACTGAAGTCAATGAGTATGCACTGTTTAATAATGAGACTTAACAGCTGTGGAATATTTATTATGTGATTGCTAGTATTCTAAATTATTTCTGTGAACAATATTTAATTATAAAATATGAAACAGGTGTTATTGGCAGCCACATTTTAAAGACAAGAAAACTGATACAATTAGTGGTTAATAAAGGAGGCCGAATTCATATTATTTCTAAGTGCCTCATCTTTATTAAGAACCTTAGTTGCCCGGCTCTTGAGCCTAACATTTGTAACCTCTGGACTTTAAGGACTTTCTGAATGAATGGCTGGTATAATGAACAAAGGAAGGGTTAAAACTAAATAGGATACAGCCACGAAGCTCAAATGAAGGAGACGGTTGAGAAGGAGAAAAGATAATCTGAAGGGTTATACACAAACAGAAATAATGCAAATAGTAGGCCACCAAATTTGAAGCATTTCTTTCAAGACTACATTTGCTCCCACTCTTTCTTGCTTCCAAGTCTGCTGATTAAAATTCCATCCAAACTTCAAGATTTTGCAGACTCTTCACACATGTAATTATTTGGTCTGTGTTCATCTTCTCTGTCTGAATCTAATCAGAGATGGCTCATGTCTGTCTTGTCCAAAACTGTATGCCTAGTGTCTAAAACAATGTGACAGAGTAGCTACTTCAGTGTAATTTTTATGTCTTATCATTTCTGTACTTCTGTTTTATTATAGAATTTTTGAACATCTACAAATAGAGAGAATAAGCAGCCCTGTACCCATAACACAGTTTCCAAAACTGTCCACATACAGAAACACTCGTTTTATGTATAGTATACCCTGTTCCCTCCATTCACTGAATTATTTTAAAAGCAAATCCTAGACATCATTTAATCTCATCCATAAATATTTTAGAGAAGTTATTTTTAAAAAAATAATGTTTATTTATTTGTGACAGAGAGAGAGAGCTGGGGAGGGGCAAAGAGAAGAGGGAGACAGAATCCAAAGCAGGCTCCAAGCTCTGAGCAGTCAGCACAGAGCCAGAAGTGGAGCTCAAACCCACGAACCATGGGATTATGCCCTGAGCCAAAGTCAGACGCCAATCAGCTAAGCCAACCAGGTGCTCCTAGAAAAGTTATTTTAAATGAATGAATGGGAGAAAATGAATGAACGGAGATCCATATCACATACTACCTCTTTTATTAAAAACTTTTTGAATCTCTTATTTGAGATTCAGCCCTTATTTGAAAGAGATTTCCACCCCTTATTTGAAAGTCTATGGGATTTTTTGATCTCTCTTATTTCACAGCACCTGTTTTGCTGTGTACATATTAGGAACATTTCTTTGGAATTATTTTTATTTATTTTTAATTTTTATTATTTTTTTAGAGAGAGAGAGAGAAGGGGAGGGTGAGAGAGCAAGGGAGACTCAGAATTTGAAGCATGCTCCAGGCTCTGAGCTGTCTGCACAGAGCCTCGCACTGGCCTCAAACCCACAAAGAGTGAGATCGTGGCCTGAGCTGAAGTCAAATGCCACCCAGGTACCCCTCTCTACTTATTTTCAGATTCTAAGTCCTTGAGAGGTGGACACAATGTCTTGCTTTTGCGTATCATTCAAGGGTGACTGCAGTATCTTGAACATGGGATCCAGTTTTCTCCTAAACACCACTTTCAAATGCATGTTAAAGGATGCTAAAGTAGCCCTCTTTCTGTTTCCATTTCAGCTAAAAACACGGCAATAGATGGGATTTGAAACTCAGGTGCTAGATACAAAAAGCAGATAACTAAAAACTGTTTTCAGTTGTTCATGGTCATAGTCATCTTAGTTGCATAAAAGGATTGATGTTGAAGAGGCCAAAGGAGAGATTTCTTTAAAGAAACTTGTTGGATGGCTATAGCATTCCGCATTCATTCACCCTAAGTGAGAGAGGCTTTAGGGACCCTTGAAGTTTGAACAATTTAAAGAAGAGGTAGTAGATCCCATGTCTAAGAATAGCAGGCTGTGCTTGTAGAGGAAGTTCCTGCTGTATCAGCAGAGGAAAGAAAGGCAGCTATACTGGGTTTAGACTAGAGAGAGAAGCAAACTTTCTATGGCCTAGAGCAGCTCATATTGTAGAAAAAGACCCCATCAGAGGATCTCAACAGAAAAAATCCGGAGGTTTACTATTAGAGGAAGTAATGAGTCTTGAACACACAGAGCCCTAGAATATCAGCTCCTAATACCTGCAAAGCCAGGACTCAATAATAAAAAAATACAAAATTATCAGTCAAAAAGAGCATTCCTTTCTCTTATCCCTACTCTCTCACTTCTGTCCCACCATCCCTTAAGCCCTAAACATGGGGGAGTCGAAACAGTGGCTGGAGACGAGAACATGAGGTTGGCACGTGAAACTGAGGCTGTTCACGCCTCATTCCAAGCCCCTCCTAGACTGACTCAGTACACAAGTGGGGGAATGGGGAGAAATGACCACTTTGAGTTTTGACTATGAAGTTGGACTAGACTTTTTCATTGCAGAATTTAGACTTTTTGTGGGACTGAATTTAATTACTACATGGACACTGGTTATGAGACTAATGACAATGTAAAGTCCTTTACACACTGATAGTGACCAAATGATTCTGACAATGGCCATGATTTCATTGTATTGACAAGACAGAAAATAGACTTGTGAGTAGGTTTAATGAACCAATTCCCACTCTAACCTGAGTCCAACTCCCTAAATGTAATGATGACACGCTTTACAGGAGACAGCCGACTACTAAGGCAGTAAGCCAGTGAAGAAGGATTCAGAAGAAATATCTCCGTTCAGAAGATGGGAGAATGTGCAATTATTACCCCAATTATTGTATCATTTTTAGAAAAGACCAAAATGTGTATATTGGCCCAAGAAAAAAGGACATTTTCCTAGGTCCTAACACTAGTTAGGAAGGTGAGGATTTGGAGCTAAGTTGATAAAAAGTGTATCCCCTTGCCACAATCTATGCCAACTTCCATACTGCTTCATAGCACCACTTGCCATAAAACCAAGCTACCTGAGGCACCATTTACATAATAATTGGTTGCCACGCAGGTGTACTAGAGTAAGGCAGAAAAAGACAGTGTACAACCAAGAACTCTAAGTCTATGTTTATCCTGAACCCAACCCATCAGCCATTCCTGTATTTGTCCTCTTTGACATAAAATATGTATTCTACTATGCGATTAATTTGACAGTCCCTGACAACGTGTCTAAAAGCATACTTTGCTTTTCTTTCTCTCACAAAGGAGCAGAAGTGTTTCAGTTCATCCCTTACTGAGGATTGTAAACGCAGGCTTTTGACCTCAGGTGCTTTTATCCACTTCTAACCCAGATGCCTCATCAGTCATAAAGAAAATCACATGTCTCTAACCCAGAACACTTGAGCTT
This sequence comes from Proteles cristata cristata, assembly GCA_017311185.1. Taxonomy (NCBI): domain Eukaryota; kingdom Metazoa; phylum Chordata; class Mammalia; order Carnivora; family Hyaenidae; genus Proteles; species Proteles cristata. The sequence goes on along the minus strand of JAESUZ010001011.1, from coordinate 275,129 downwards.
CTTAGAGTTCTTTAGACCCTGGTTTCCCAAAGCCACCTATGGAAGTGCACACCATGAGACATGCATGAGTATAAGATTAAGTCAGAAAACCAGCACGGAGAGTCAGCCATTGGCAGAAACTCTTACAACTCATCTGCGTTCTCGCCTTTCAGCACTCAGTTTCGTTTTCCACGCACATACTACCAAGCAAAGGGTTATCACCACGCCACCTCCCAAATTCCCAAATCGTTTAGTTCTCGATAACACATAAAACTTCCTATTCCTCAGAGTCCTCTTATCTGTAAAAAAAAAATTACTGATAAGTGTTCAATGATATTAATCATTCTTAATCTGTCAAGTAATACAAGAGTTCTATAAAAAAAGATACTGCAGTAGATAAAAAGAAAGAAGATATATGACATATAAATGCAAAAATATAGGTGTCACGGTGGAGTTAGAGGTTACGACAAAACATAAATGAGGGGTTGAGTTTGGCAAAAGCTGTATGTACAGTTGCATGGAGAAAATGATTTAGTTGAAAATAATTCCATTAACAGTGGGAAATTCAGGGCCCACAGTAGATTGCCATGATGGGGTAGGGTTGGGGACATCTTCTAACCACATCTCTTATGCCACTTCGAAGTCTGAAGCAAATTAGATGGGACGTAGGTATGACAACAGTGATGATCATTATGAAGGTATACTTCCACAATACTAGAAACCTTATTGAATAGACAGAAATTGCAAGGGAAAAAAAGAAATACTAAACAGATAGTTTAAGTCAGGAAGAACATGCTGCCTTTGCACAAGCCACCCCAGTAAAGCAACTAGTTGTTACATTAATGAAAATCTGAACAATCCAGAGACCCGATTGCTTTGTTGTCCATAACTAGGCCAGGTGATTTTTTTAACAAAGAGATAAATAAAATTTAGTGAATGCTGCAAGGTCAGGAAGGAGAAGGAAGATTGAAGATGAAGTAACTTTTCAGATAGATAATGTAAAAACAAAACAGGTAAAAATATTATATTTATACACAATTAAAAATAAAAAACATTTTTTAAGTTTTTAAACTTAAAATAAATAAAATAAATAAATATAAGGAAATATGTCACTGTATGGGACTCTGGTAATAGGTAAGTATAAAGTCTCATAGACTTCCAAGTCTGAATTTTTAAAAAATTCAATTATGTTGAGAAGAGAAACCTTATAAAAAGAGTTTGAAAGGAAAACACTGAATTATGAAGGAAGCATTAAGGAACAATAACTAATTCAAGATGAAGTAGAAATCATGTGGATTATTCATTTTGCTTGGATACCTCACAGCTACTGGCTAGTTTGAGAGTTGTTCAGGTCATAAATTCCTAGAGACTGAGGGAGAGTAACTGAATTATCCGTCTATTAATCAGAAGGGAAAAGGGAGCTCTGGTAATTAAGTAGCTGTCACATGCACTTCAATACTCTGAAAGACTAGTGAAAACCATCAAACAATCAATTTGTAATCACAGAGAACTGAGAACAGAGCTCTGAGAACAGGACTGGCAAGTCTTTCAGAGAACAATTTTGTTTCATGATAAAGAGACAGGAGGGAGAGATAAGAGGGACTTCAAGAGATAGAGACTGTGGAATTCAGCAACATATTTTCATCTTAAACCGGAAATTCCTTGAACTGCTGACCTCAATATTGCAGTGTAGTCTTTAAAATCTGTAGTCTATCCATGCAGTCTTTAAAATCATTTGAATTAAAATAGATCTTGCTTCACAAATTAAACACTCCTCATATCTTACAGATATTTGAGATACTTTCATCTACGGTCACAAAAGAATTCCACCACTTTTGATGGGCACAAACCTGATTTCACCTCATTTTATAGGACTGTCATAATATGAACAAATCAGTATGGCTCCCCTATTTTTTGAGACAGTATGTCTGTGCACATAAATAATCTTATCAATCATCTCCTTAAAAATGCCGTCAGGAGAAGAAGTCTTGCCAAAATAACCACTTTGCTCTTATATTGAATGATAGACTCAATCTTGGCCATCAATTTATCCTATTGAGGCATTTGGCATAACTTCTTTAGAATGAAGTTGATGAGTTTTATAATCCACCATAAGAAAGGAAAAACTGCTATCATCCCTAAATGTGGTATACATTCACTTGATAATTCATTTCTTCAAAATTCAATGGCATTATTTATCTCCACCAAGTGCACATCTCCAAAATGAGTATTTTATTTGAGGATCTTAATGCTTTCATACAGTGAACACTTACACTTCCTTTGGTCTTAAGGAGAAAGGACCTAATAATTCAAGATTGCAACTTTCATCAGGACTTAATTTTATATTGAAGTCTTCTTAGATAAATTCACTAGTTCAGTATTTAACCATTTCCATTAAGCTTTGACAAAACTATATCACAAAATTACTATGAAAAGCCAGATTAGTTAGAAACGGAATGTGAAAATAGCCCTTTCACTTTAAAAAATAATTATAAAAAAGGAAATAATAACACCCCATAATTCTAACATGACTACAACATGTTTTCTCACTAAACATAAATAAATACAAGGAAAATAAAAAACAAAAGCTCTCCCCAGTACTTCTTAAGTGTATTTCATGTAACTATCCAGAAATATTAGATGCAGAATGAATATTGCTATTTTTGTTATTTATTTCGATCTGCTGATAAAATATGTAATAGCCTAGTTTTAACTTTTTATTTTTATTTTTAATTTTTAATGTTTTATTTATTTTTGAGAGAATGAGAGAGAGAGAAAGAGAGGATGAGCAGGGAGGGTCAGACAGAGAGGGAGATACAGAATATGAAACAGGCTCCAGGCTCTGAGCTAGCCATCAGCACAAAGCCCGACGCGGGGCTCGAACCCACAAATGGATCACGAACTGAGATGAAGTCGGACACTCAACCGACTGAGCCACCCAGGCGCCCCATAGTTTTAACTATTTTTAATAATTTTTTGAAATCAGTCCAAATTAGTAGATATAAATATGCATAATTCTTGGCTAACACATAATATTCCACAGCGAAGATGTCATTAATCAATTAGATGTGAAGATATGATGTATATTTAGATCTTAGCATTGACTTTGCATTGAAGAAAAAAGAAATCCTATAGAATATTTATATCAAGAATTAATTGAAGCACAAATAAAACAACAAATTAAATGATATACATATTTTTAAAGTCAAGTACACATGAGAGTTTTCTCAGAATCAAATAGAAAAGAGATACCACCCAATGAGCTTACTTCGGACCATTAGGGGGTAGAGTTTTAGGAGAATTAAATGAGATGATTGATGCTTGTAAAACCTTGGCCAACTGCTAGAAAATAATCAGGGCTTTAAAATGTTCATTTTGGAAGCAGCCTGGAGATGGTGGTAGAGAGCCAGTGTGGGAGGCTTGTCTGATCCCAGGGAAGTCAAAAGGAGTGGAAGGAGGTTGGGAGACCTAGGAGATTCGAATGGACCAGAAGAAATATCATCGAGGAGAGGAAAATGGCAGTTATGGTCATGAGGTAGGAGGGATGTTTGGGAAAAGATTAAGGCAATGTGCAAGCTGTTCTCAGGAGAGTGAAGTGAAACAGTGCACTGGGAAGTGGCTGACAGACAGGAGGCTGGGTGACGCAGAGAAGGGGAGAATGATCTGGAAACAAAAGAGAATAATGAGAATCACTTTCTTTATCAGAAATGTGGACACTCTCTATAGAGAATTCTTGTTAAAAATGAGCTTTTTTAAATTCCTAAACCATGAATGAAGTCTTAAGAAATACATGATGCAGAAGAAAATATATTCTTTGAGTTGAAAATACTAGCCCTCTAAAAAGTGTTCCCAAATCATTGATTTCCCCAACAGTATCTCTTATTATACAAACCCTGGCCCAAATAGTGGGAAAGAATGGAACAAACTGAAACTAAGATTCTCACAGCTGTAGAAAGAGAGTATATAATATAATGTAATATAGTACATATACTTATATAGTACACTAAATCTTTCATTAGTCCCCAGGGGATTCTCACTAGTCTTTGTAGGAAATTGTTATTACACACAAAAGAGCTCACTTCCAGGTTGAACAAGGTGAAAAGAGAAAGCACAAGTAAAAGTATAATTTAATTACTAAATCTAAGGGACAAAATTTTCACTGGCATGAAGACTGTAAGAATTCAAAGTTCTATATACTGTAAGTGCTCTCAGTAAAGGCAAGAAATAAAAATTGAAAAAATACATTCTAACATCCAAAGGATGTAATAAAAAAGAACACTAGCTGTGTCAAATACTTTATTTAAATTTAATTATGCCCAATTAATTAATTAATGTTCCTCTCTTCAATAATCTTTTTCTTTGCAATCTAAGAATTTCTATGAGATATTCAGATATAAACTATAAAATAATCATTTAACCCATCAGGAATACAAGCTTTGTAATAAATATGATTATGCAGAAATATGTAAACAGTTTCCATCATTTAAATTTATTTAATAACAGTATGTGTGTTATGTTAAGCTTAATTGGCTAATAATATCTTAAATTAAAAAATTAAGCTTATTTATTTATTTTGAGAGAGAAAAACAGTGCATGTTGGGAAAGGGCAGAGGAAGAAGAGAAGAAACAGAATCCCAACCAGTCTCCTCAGGGTCAGCGCAGAACCCGAAGGGGCTCAAACTCATAAATAGAGAGATCATGACCTGAGCCAAAATTGGACACTTAACCGACTGAGCCACCCAGGTGCTCTGCTAATAATAGTTTAAATGAATTTATCACTCTTGTGGTAACTAAACCACCTATTTTTATGTAGAGTAGGCATGTTTGTAAATCACAAAGCTTAACACCCTATCTTTCTTTTTGAAGATTGTTTAAAATAAAATACACTAAAACATTCAAATCCAAATGCAATCCAAGCTTAGTTTTTATAATAATCACCAGCACTGGAAAATCAAAAGACCAATTCCCAGCCAGTTATATTGACTACTGTTATATACTACAGAGGGGGAATTTAGGACTTTGTTAAACCCGGGAGATTACTTCAGAGTGCAATCAGTACAAAGTTATAGGAAACTATAACTTTCCTTCAGTTATAGGAAGTAAAGGGAAAGAAAATATCAAAGAAATTCTAGACAATGAGGAAAAAAATGGCAAAAACTTTTGCCTGAGCTTGAGAATAGCTGATGACACACAAACAAATAATGCCTCAAATAGACACACATGGAAGTACCCCCATTCTTTCAAAAGCACACACACACACACACACACACACACACACACACACACACCACACACACACACACACACACACACGAGACACTTGTAAGATGGACATATTAATGCTGCTGAGACCCGCAATCATGTATCAACGAATCTTTGTGTAGCCATTCACATTTTACTGAATTTCCTCACTTTCTAAGAGGAAGTTAAACAAACAAAATAATAGGATACTTGACAAACAAGATAGAAGGCAAATAATACTTAATTGTTGGTAAGTCCAAGTAAGGCAGAAAGGAAGAGAGAATGGTCCAACACCACAGACTGCTATCACATTTCTACAATGTCAAGAAGATTCAAATTTATTTCTAACAAACTAGAGAGATGAAATTGTTGTATACTCTAACCTCTGTGGCAAAGTTAAAACTGAGGTGGTCCATTCAAGACCTGGGAAAAGAAAGCAGGGATGAAAGAGGTCATTATGTTTTCATAACCATTACGCATCAAATACCTTTTCACTATATCTTCCCCGTTCCAACATGGCTGTCCATCGGTGGCAGCTAATTCATTAACACAAAGTGCATCAGCCAGGCCTCCGTAGAACGTCCTGTACAGTCGAAGGCTGTTGATAAATTCCCTGAATGGGAAAATAACGAAAACAATTAAAACTAAAACTACACAACAAATGCCAATATAAATGATATAATTTGTTGTGGATGAAGCTTAGAATTCAACTTATTTTAAATATTCACTGCTATTTGTTACATATTCTCAATACTTTTCTAACAATCAAGGTAAATACTACACTTCTTTAAAAAAGAATGTAAGTATTCATATTTACTCTTTGGAATCAAAGTTTTCACAGGGTATGAATTTTATAGAACTCCAGTCCAAGAGTCATGAGGAATACACACACACACACACACATGCCCCACTGTATACAGTATCCCTAAAAGCTCTTACTAGCTGTGGCATCTAAACCACACTGACACTAACTACTTTTTTATCCATACAGAAATGTCAGAGGCTCTTAACAAGCTAATTGATTGCTTACTAATAAAAGTTTACTAAACTTGGGTGATTTTCCTACCTGGTTCTTCTCTTTAGTGTATAAGATCATAAAATAATATGTCTTTACTAAGTATGAAAAAAGATATGTACCATATTTCAAAAGCATGAAAATAAAAGTTGTTGGAAGGTATAGTATTTAAAACATTAAGTATTTTTCCTCTCATAGGAAGAACATCTCTTTCCTCCATCAATTATGGGAAGGGAAAATTGAACACAAAAGTAGCTTGCCTTTTAACTTAAAAAATTTCAAGTTTTAAAATCAAGGCTTTGATGTCCCAGGCACCTGAGCTTTAGCATTTCAAAAAACTTAAGTCCTAAAAACTACAGTTTTGAACTTTTTTATATAAACTATTGCTTTGGACGATGAAATGAAAAGCTACTAGCTTAATAAAGAGGAGATGCCGTTTGGGACAGAGACAAGAGACAGGGACAGGAGAAGAAAAGCAAACAGAAATCTACAGGTTGAGGAATTAAAATGTAGCCATTATGAAAGTGCATCCCCCACTGATATTTTGAAATAATTTCATTAAAAATGGGATCAAAGAGGAGTTGCTCTAAAATACAGCTGAAATGACCACATTTTTAAAAAGTAAATGTGATTTTGACAGCACTGATGCTCACCTGTACTTCCTTAATGTTTATTTATTTATTTTGAGAGAGAGCATGCACATGAGAGAGTGAAGGTGTGAGCTGGGGAGGGCAAAGAGAGAGGGAGAGAGAGAATCCCAAGAAGGCTCTGCAGTATCAGTGCAGAGTCCAACACAAGGCTCAGTATCAGGAACCGTGAGATCATAACCTGAGCTGAAATCAAGAGTTGGACAGTTAACTGACTAAGCCACACAAGTGCCCCCTGATGTTCAGTTTTATTAATTTCACAATTTTCTCTCTTTCTTGTTTTCAAAGAACTGTTTGTGGAAATGGCTGGAGTTTTAAATAATTACTAATCCATACGCAGGATAAATGTCATTTTCGAATATGTAACATCTGATATCCTAGAGATCAGAATTTCCCACAGCAAGTGTTTGGTGAGTATTTAACCAGATTTTTAGCAACACTTCATCAGGAAAGTGATTTTAAAAAAATGACTGCAGAAACATAAATCTGACTCACTTCTAACTTATGCTCAACGCAAATAAAAAGTATGCTATATTTTCTAACTAGCACAGTATCTACTTATTTATACTTATTTATGCTTTAAGTTGGTTTCCTCTACTAGAAAATAAGTTTCCCCAGGAGGGCCATATTCCTACTAACTGGAATGCATGAACAAATACCAAGTCTCATGTTCCAGCTACTAAAACATAATTCATGAAGACAACTGATTCTTTCCTAGAGAGATGGGGTTTAATAAATGGAAAGGTGTGTGAGTCCTGTCCTGAATTCTGTTCACTATAAATAACCACCTGTTTGGAATCAAAGAGTCTTCTAGAAATGACGAGGCCTGGCAAAACAGCTGGGATGTTGAGATCTCCAAATTGATGGTACAAAACTGAATAGATATTTCTTACCTGCCTCAAACCTCCTCCTCAATCTTAGTGAATGGTGCCTTCACAACCAGTAGATCATCCTGGGAAAAGCTTTACCTCTTCTTTTTACAGTCCTCTTTCCCAATGTTACTCTCACAGCCTCAGCTGAAGTCCCTATCATCTCTCTGGAATGACTGCACTAGAATGACATACCTTTAATCTCTTCCTTAACAATCACCTCTCATCCTCCAAGGGCCGCCTCTTCAAATTCAAATCTGATAATCCCCAGACTATGTCCCTCACTTGCTTAAAGCATCAATGGTTCTCTATTATCTACAGCATCTTGGAAAGGCACAGAAGGCACTCTCTGACCTCTATTTCGGCAGCAACCCAAACCATACTTTAGGCTTCCAAAGAAGTGAGATACTTGCTGTACCCCAAACACACCTTCATGCCTTTGCATGTGTTCCCTCTGAAAGCAGCACATTGTAGACTTCCACTCATTCTATACACCAGCAACTACCAGTTATTTGTCACAAACTACTAAACACTATTGAGTCCCAAGCTCAGTGTTGGTACCATAGCTAACTAAGACAGTCCCTACCTGCTAAGAGTACATTTTCTGGTGAAATTCCACAATAATACCACAGTGTTAATAGTGCCACATGTGAAGACAGAGAAGGAATCAGGGGAAATGTACATACAAGATAATACTTTAGTGTTTCATGCCCAAAAAAGGGGAAGGTAGTAGAAGCAAACAATAACAACAACAAAACAATAAGCAGAGGTAAAGAGGAAAGAGAATATTGTGTGTTCAGATACTCATATGAAGTTTAACTAGTAGGAAATAGGCTTATGGAAATTATGGTTAAAAGGTAGAAAGAGGCCAGTTTGTAATCAGCCTTATTGATCATCAAAAAGTGTTTCTATTTTGTTCAGAGGTCAGAGGAAGCCATTAAAAGTTTTCCAGCAAGCCGGTGATGGCATCGTGACAGAATCATGTAAATAGGTAGAAAGTCAGTGAGGTCACTTAGGGGACTATAACCAAGACTCAGGGGGAGAAAATGTGAAGGTGTGGAAAAAACATCTGTCAGTGAGCACCATGAAACATAATAGAATTGAAAGACATTAAGAATCTAGAATTGACAGGGGCGCCTGGGTGGCTTAGTCGGTTAAGCGTCTGACTTTTGCTTAGGTCATGATCTCGCGGTTCGTGGGTTCGAGCCCCACGTCGGGCTCTGTGCTGACTGCCAGCTCAGAGCCTGGAGCCTGTTTCAGTCTGTGACTCCCTCTCTCTATGACCCTCCCCTGCTCACGCTGTCTATCTCTCTCTCCTAGAAATAAATAAAAATATTTAAAAAAAAAGAATCTAGAATTGACAGTTACTGTAAAAGTTATAACTTCGAATTGTCTTTCTCAACCCTCCTGAGGTGACTGAGGGGATGATTATTATCTCAGTGTTATTCACTACATTAAGAAGGAAAGGAAGGGGAATACAACTCTTTCAACCTCCCACACTATACTTAGAATTGCTTTCTCCTGCTCAATATTTTCATCTTTCTATGGTGCATATCACTTTCTATTCTAGTACGCCATGTACTTATTTACTATGCTTTCTTGTTTCTCATCTGTCTCCCAGTCTAGAATAAAAGATTCAGGCAGGCAGGGAGTTTTTTTAGCATGTTTTGTTCACCCGTATAGATCTTAAAACAGTTGTGAAGTAAGGTCAGTCTTTAGTAATAAATTAATGAACAGGTTAAAACTAATTAGTAATTAATTCTATTCTCAACATGCTCGGTTTGCAATTTCTTTGGGATGTACAGAAAAAGAAATCAAGTAGAATGCTACTTTCAGACTTACTATGTGTAACACCATCTGGGGATCCTGCCAAAATGCAGGTTCATTTCAGTAGTTCTGAGGTGCAGGCCAAGATTCTACACTTCAAAGAAACACTCAGATGATGCTAAGGCTACTGGTCCAAGAACCATGAATACCATGGATGTGTGCTGTTGGATATGCAACCTTGGAGCCAGGGAATTGGACACGTGATGTGAGAGGCATTATCTACAGAAGTGGTGACCAAAGTCAAGAATGTGGATGAAATCTCTCAGGCAAATAGCACAGAGTCAGAAAAAGTCAAATGAACTCAGCAGTAGAAAGAGCAAAGGAAGAAAATCATCAATGATAAGAGCTGTGAACATTAAAAAGTAAAGGAATTTGAACCTAGAGAGATTCTCCATAGTTTAAAATGCTATTATGAGAGGTTACTTAAAGTAATGAAAATGTCCTCTATATGGGGTCGCTCAAAAATTCATCTGTTGAGACAAGGCCTTTAAAAGGTACATAGGCTCAAATGAGGCCATACGCATAGGTCCTAATCCAATATGGCTAGTGTCCTAATGACAAGAAGAGATGCTAGCGGTGCATGTCAACAGAGGGAAGGCCATGTGAGGACATGCGAGAAGGTGGCCATCTACAAGCCAAAGAGAAAAACCTCAGGAGAACCCAAACCTGCCAATGTCTTGACCTTGGACTTCTAGCTTCCAGAACTGATACCTGTTGTTTAAGCCACGTGGTCTGTGGCATTTTGTTATGGCAGCCCTAGCAAGCTAATACAATATTTAAAGCATCTGAAATGGAGTAATGGACTTCAGGTTTGCAGTATGATGTGTATTAAAAAGAGAGTGAGAAACTATAGGTCCCAAAGACGAACATGAAGGGAGTTTGGGTCGAGTGTATGTTTGTCTGTTTGAATATGCAAGAGATTTGAAAAGATTTGTGTATGAAAGGGAAGGAGATAACAAGGGTTTGGGGTTATTAGCTTGTTCCCAAATATCCCAGTTCTCAACATTCCAGGCTCAAAGCCACTCTGAAGCTTTAGTATGTGACTTGGCTCTCAGTTCTAGTAAATGCATGCAGAAGTGATGTTTGTTGCTTCCAAGTTTAAGGTTTAAGAACCAATGTGGTTTGGCCAGCTTCTGTTTCCCTCTTCCCAATGACTGGCAATGTTTTACATGGAGGCTACTTCTCATTCTGAGGCATAAAGCAGGTAAACCTGAGCAGTGCCCCTGTAGATCTAAAATGTGCATAGGTTGTGGGGGTGCCTGTGTGGTTCAGTGGATTAAGCCTCTGACTCTTGATTTCAGCTCAGGTTATGAACTCACAGTTTGTGAGTATGAGCCCCATATCAGGCTCTGCATTAGCAGTGAGAGAATCTCTCTGCTTGAGATTCACTCTCTCTCTCCCTCTCTCTCTCAAAAATAAACATTAAAAAAAAAAATAAGATGTACATAGGTTGTGGGGGAAAAAACAATTTTTTTGTCCTAAATCAATGATAGGTTGGGGTCGTTTGCTACCATAACATAATTCAGTCTTAATTGATAAAAAGACAGAAAGAGAAAGTTAAAAATTGATAGATCACACATTCTGAGAAGAAGAGCGAGTAAGAATTACCAAAAATCGAATGATTCACTTTGGAGTAATTTCTCTGAGACTGAAATAACTGAAGAAAGACTGGATGCTGAGATGAGTTTTAGTTTATAAGGATAGAAATGAGAAGAGATATCCTACTTCCAAACTTTATATTCTGTGTTTGGAGATTCTTAGGTCACAGGGAGTAAGAGTGGTGTGGCAAAAAGTAGTTACAAGAAGGTGTGGCAAAAAGTAGTTACACCGGTGGGAGACGGTGTGTGTGTGCGTGTGTGTGTGTGTGTGTGTGTGTGTGTGTGTGTGTGGCTACATTGGATACAGAAAATTTTGAATCTGGAAGTGATGGTGATAAAGTAACTGTAATGAGGTAAAAAAAAAAGATGTATCTACTGTCACAGAGCCAATTAATATTGGTCCTATTATAAGAATCCATATTTCAGTTCCCAGGTCAATGGTTGGGCTACTATACACCATCATGCATCCTTTTCTCGTTTTATATGAAATGTCTCAGTGAATAAAATATTCTGTTCTTTGGATGATTCAAAATTAACTTGCTGGAAGGGTGACTATATTCATGCAATTATTTTTCTACAGTTATGAGAGTATTTCCAGATAAAACTAGGAGCATAATAAATGCAGGGAGACGGTAAAAGTTTCAGCTCATTATTGCTGAGGGGCTATGTTCCATATGTCGGTTGCTCTTAAGATAGCTTATTCATTCTTAAGAGTAACAGAAAATATTTTTTAAATATTTAAAATATTTTTAAGAAACAGGAAAACATTGCTTGTCAAAATATTTAGTCAAAATCTATATGTCAAGCCATACACAAATTAATAATTTCTCATTTGGGCCTGTAACCATTTAACAAAAGATATCCCCACCTAGTTTTGTTCTCCCATCTTCCTTTCAAAGCATGTCCCACGTTGTAACCAGAATTGGCTTTAGAAATCAGTCCAACACTTCACTGCTTTAAAACCCTAGGGATTCAGGGGAGCCTGTTGGCTCAGTCAGTTAAGCATCCAATTTCAGCTCTGATCATGTTCTCATGGTTCATCGGTTTGAGCCTGGCGTCAGGCTCTGGGCTTACAGCTCAGAACCTGGAGCCTACTTGGAATTCCGTGTCTCCCACTCTCTCTGCCCCTCCCCTGTTTGCGTTCTGTCTCTCCTTCTCTCAAAAATAAATAAACATTAAAACCCTAACTATTCAGATAAAATGTCCTACCAAGGCACATAATCAATCTATCCACTCTCCACCCCTTAACTTCCCATGACAGCCCCCCTTCCCTCCACTCAACACACTAGCCAACACTGCACACATATACTCACCCAGTATAAGATATTTCAGTATTTACAGGATAAGATTCCAAGTTTAGCACATGAAGTTACCTTGACCCTGCATCGCCTTCTCCTCCATCATTCTCCCAACTTTCTGCCTATCCTTCAAGATTCAGCTCGAAGCTCATCCACCCTCTACCTCCATGCCTGACCAGCTCGTAGTTTTATTTGTCCATCCTGTTTCTTGCACAGCACCAGGCATCTGTTTTTCAGTCCTGGCTATCTGATATTATAATTCCATTGTGTGCATGTCTGCCTCACTGATTAGAGGGTACATTCCAAAAAAGGCAAGAGTCATGTCTTCTTCATATCCATAGAATTTGGGTCACAGTTTGGTATCCAACATGCCTTCAACAAATTCTTGCTGAATGGGTCCCAGATGCAGTCTTGGTTTTAAGAGCTTCCAGAATTAGAAATGTCTAAAACCAAAATACATTTTAAAAATGATAACAATAACTGAAAGTCTTTAAAGGATAGAGTTGACTTGGAAAACTACATTAGGGGGCCCATTCCCAGACTGTAGAGAAATATCAGAGATACCTTCCTGATGTGTTGCATTAGAAAATGAAAGAAATCTGGGGCACCTGGGTAGCTCAGTCAGTTAAGCATCTGACTCTTGATTTGGGCTCAGGTCATGATCTCATGGTTCATGAGTTCAAGTCCCGCATTGGGCTCTGCACTGACAGTGTGGAGCCTGATTGGGATTCTCTCTTTCTGCCCTCTCTCTATGTTTCTTCACCACTTGTGCTCTCTCTCCCTATAAAAATAAGTAAATAAACTTAAAAAAAAAAAGAAAATGGAAGAAATCTACACAGGAAGACTGCAAAGTGTGTGCCAGACCAGTGTGCCAAACTACACAGGCTCAAGACAGGGTCTATAAATGCATGCTACTGAAATTAGTATGTAGGAACACAATAATATTTAGTCATACAGCTCTGTAAGGTAGCTATCATAATTAATACCTCACAGCTATATCGTGTTACAAAAAGAGAAAGAGCCATAAATCATCTGTTCCCCTAGCTCTTTGTCCTAATTGTACACTGTCATCATCAAGGAGATGTTTAAACTGTATACCTAGATGTCTCCCCCACTCAGATGTGTTGGTCTGAAGTGGGCCCTGGGCATCTGAGCATTTCCAGAAGCTTCCGATAGGATCCACATGTGTAGCCAGGGTTGAGCACCTGTGATTTAGTCTATTCTCTTATTTGGAAACTGAGGAAAGCGAAAATCGGAGAAGGAATAAAACAACTGGAAACTACTAACCTACTTAGGAATTTAATTACAGCAGACCTCGCTCTCTGTTCCGCTAATTAATTAACTAATTAATTAAAATGCCATCACTTAGCAATACCAGGCTGATATTGAATATCTGATAAATCAGAGTTGAATGAACCTTTATATAGAAGAATATTTCCACCTGTTTCAAAAATTTTACAGAAATTCTGTTACTAGAACACAATTAGTAGATTGTTAGACTAGAAGACACAGATACAACATTCTTTCTGCCAAACTCTGCACTTAGAAAGGAATTTGTTTAAGCCAGATTTATCTGTATATTTTTACTGGTCTGAAAGGTCTGGTGCAGGATGCAGCAAGCGGGACAAATTCTGCTTCCTGCCTAATGAACAGCTCTGTCCACGGCGATAGCACAGAAAAGAGGAAAAGGGCCACAGCACAATTGATCATTCATAGCTTGCAGCCTTGTTTGCCCTAAGCTTACTAAAGGCAAGGGAGAAACATGGACCAGCATAGTTATTGCTTCATTGCTTCCCATGCCCTTGAGGCCAGCAGTTCCAGAAATGTCTCCTGATGCATCACATGGTAAGGAAAAAAAAAAAAAAAAACATGAAAGGAAATGCAACTCACCCTGAAGTGTCATTTACAGATTGGGTGACATAGGAATGCCCAGTTACTACTATAAAATTGAGCAACACTTCTGATTGGCTGTATCCTTATTATTGACTTTAGTCATTTTTAACAATAAAAGTAATGTATCTCTTCATAAATAGTACAGTAATCCAAAGGCACATGAAGAACAAGTTAGTATCTGTCCCTCCATAGTATGTCCACCCCCTCCTGAAGAAACTGGCATTAGCAGCCTGGCATGCTTTCTTCAGCTCCTCTGTGTGCACAATATCTAGCAACCAAAAACAGACAGGCAGAGAGAAAAAGAGACGTAGTGATGATTTGGTTTCACAAAACTGGGACCAAGCTATGTACATATACATGCAATATATTTTCTCACTTGACAATATATCATGAATCTCCACCAGATTAGTAAGTCTAAGTCTTGATTATTTTTCGATAGCTGTATAAGATTCCACAATCTGAATATAGCAACTCTACCACAATCTATAATAATATTCCATGAAACTAACTTACATTTTAATTAATAAGGCTGATATGGTCCTCATACGTATGACTTAAAGAGTGGCAACCACGTGTTTCAAACTTTGCAGGTTTCCTCTCGGGAGTCATTTCCACTTAAGCATATGGCTCTGATTTTACATTCAATTTTGCATTTCATTTCATTAGATATTGCGGAACACAGAGCCGTATTCAAAAGGCATTACCTCTCAATCTTACGTCTTCATCTAGCAGGAATTTGTTGCAACTATAAAACATTTATAAATTGTCACATATTGTACTTCCTTTCCTTTTTTTCCCCATTGAACACAATATAAAAGGGGCTATTTCTAATTTTGACCAAAACGAATTATCTGGAAAAGTATCACAGAAGAATCTTATTTTCAAATGGAACTTCTATCTGTGGAACGTTTGAGACTACACGCTTCTTTATTTAATGACATGTATTGATTTTTTTTTACCCCTAACGTCAGTCCACACATAATACAGAACCCAAATTAAAAGCAGTGCCTTCCATACTGTTTGAAATATCTGTAGAACAAAGGTCAAATGTGCAGTTTGCTAGTTAATGGCCTGAGGCAAAGTTAAGGTTAATGTGGCACTAATGAGCAGGCTCAACTCTGTAGAAATGTCTGACCAGAGTTGTCAAACAGCAGACATTTAAAATGTCAGTCTCTGGCTCAGCAGAGGAAATACGTAATTGCATGTTCCCAGATAAGAACTATTTTCTCTTGCATTTCTGAATTTATATTTAATAAATTTATCTTATCCTCAACAAAGTCATTCCACTTGACAAAATATTTTTATAATATTTAAAATATAAAAATATTTAGATTTCTAATCTATGGCAGTACCAGTTCTTATGCAAATGTTTGAAAGTCATTAAATTTATACAGTCAAATTAGCTAGAGGGAGAAGGGAAATCTAGTTTCCCCGTCTCTCTCCATACACTTTGCAATGCATGGAGAGCGGGTGGAGACAGTCAATGGGACGCTAAAAAGCTATGCAGTTTGAGGCACCATTTATCACAAACATGAATGTGTTACAAGAGCTTTGCACACATATTTGATTAAAAAGAAAAGAAAAGAGTATTTTTCCTAAAAGAGTAACTCATAAAGTATATTCTCTGAACCCCACCTGAACATACTGGTCATTCTGGAAGCTGGGACTGAATGATCCACACCATTCTCAAAAGAGAAGAATTTTTTTTTGTTTCTGACTAAATGATTCCAGGTTTCTTCCTCCTCATAGGAAGTCTTCTTGTTCACACACCATGACTTCCCTTCCTTAGAAGATTTACTGTGCTTTCTCAACAAAGCTGAAGGGGTTAAGATGGGCAGTGGGCTGGGGAGCACGGGGTCCGGGTGGGGAGAGGAATGGGAAGGAGAAACAGAAAAGAACCCTGGGGACATGCTAATATCCATAAATGTCCTCTGCAGAGGATTCTTCTTGACCTGTGCTCTATGTTTCACACTCATAGTGGTGATTTTATACTAGCTCTGAGCTGAACATTCATAGCCATCTCTACAATTAGTACAGACACCTCCATTCCTCACTTCTCAGTAACTCTCCAAACCCAACACATTGGCATTTAATGCCCCAGTAAAAAGCACCTTTTCTGAAAGCATCCTCCTTTAAAAAGAGTGATTTAAACCTGATGTCAAAACTCGGTTTTCAAAACTAACTCTCATCTCCTTTTCCCATGTTGTAAAAAATGTACCTCAGAAAGCTGACTGTTCTCCATTAAAAAGGACTTTAAACAAAGATCTTAACTCATTATTAAAATAAACACAAGACCACATGTCCAATATCTAAACAAATCAGATAGTATTGAGGAAACTGACCATCTGGTCCAAAAGAGAGGAAACGTAACTTTTCCTACCTCATAATTTTTGTTCATTTAATAAAAATATGCAATTATTTGTTTAGTTATGCTAGTTTCAGGAGACATGCTATTAGTTTTTCAATAGAAAAAAAATGTCTAGGACATGATTGGGTCAAGAACAACAAGAAGATTCAATCAAATATTTGCAAATCTAATGATTCTAGCAAACTTCATTCATACTAAGAATCATTACTGAGTAATTAACTATATTTTGATATACAGTATTTTAAGTCAAATCTTGAACATTACTCTCTTTTGCAGTAAAGTATTTTCTGTGGTTACTGACATTTTAACTATAAACTCCATGACTTAGAAGATATGAGAACATATTCTGTATAATATTTTCCTCTCTCAGCATTAGCAGAAAACAAATTAAAAAAAAAAAACTTTCCTTTTAAGAGTCTGTCAATAAGTGAACTTCTTCCTTATTCCTCCTTGTCTACTTTTTCTTCATTTTGTGATTTCTATCATCTATTCTTGGTCATTGCCAATACATGTCTGGTAAACTGTTCTTGCTGGCATCTTCTGTTACTGTTTAACTCTCAGTACAAATACTTATGTTCCTGAACTCTGGCCATAAGGATGGGTTTTAGGGTCAGAAAACCTATAATTAAAAGGGTTCAGAGAAAATGTGATATCTTCATCTTCAATTTTATTCCTATTATTCTAGTAATGCTCTAGAAAAAAAAAATTGCTCTTGAAGGTTACATGTAACCCAAGTATTATTTTGGGTGGCATAGAATATTACTGACCAGAGCTGAATAATGTAAAATTATCTTTGCTCAAGTATGATATCTAAAATATTGTACATGCAAAGGGAATTATAATAATACATCCTTCCATCATGATTATTCATACATCGGTTTGTTTATATAAGGCTTAGCTTACTCTGGAAAATGTAGATAAATTAAATAAAACGAAGGTTATAAATCCTTGGAGTTTACTCAATTTGCAGAACCCCAAAGTTGCAGTGCCCATGTCTAACAAGATTCTTGCTGAAGGAGGCTGAAACAAACCCAGCAAAAGGAGCCCCTTAGACCTGTTGATCTTCAAAGTCATAAAACAGAATGAAGCACATTTTTGGGGAAAAAAAACCCTTGAAGTGACAGTCTATAACTCTAAAATATGGACCTAAATAAAAAGAATCATTCTGAAACTACCCTGGAACTTTCTTCAGTTGTACTTCCAAGGAAGAGATTCCACATATGATTCTAGAGATCATGATGTGCCTTGGAAATGGTGTGTCTTATAGTGAAGATGGAAAATAAAAAAAAATAAAAATAAAAAAGATTAAAAAAAAAAAACCCAGTACATCCATCAAATGATATAATCCACCCTAGAAACACATTTCTCCTATTTTGAGGTTAATTGCAGAGGGATTGGCAGCTTTTCATTTCCCTTAAATATGCAACAGGATAAAAATATAAAAATCCTGTTCCCCATTTTCTTCTATTAGCTAGATGCATCATCCAGACACTTCCAGGGGCACCTGGGTGGCTCAGTCGGTTAAGCATCCGACTTCGGCTCAGGTCATGACCTCGCGGTTCATGGGTTCAAGCCCCGCATCTGGCTCTGTGCTGACAGCTAGCTCAGAGCCTGGAGCCTGCTTCAGATTCTGTATCTCTCTCTTTCTGACCCTCTCTTGCTGACGCTGTCTCTCTTTCTCTCTCTCTCTCTCTCTCTCTCTCTCAGTAAAAAAAAAAACACATTAAAAAAGACACTTCCAATGCCACTGATAGATTTAAACCGATGGCAATGGTTTTTGTTATGTGAAACAAAGTGGAAGAAAGTGCTTAGTACCCTCGCTATAGACTGAGCACCCATGATACTTCCACATACAATTAATTTTGCTAGTTTAGTAAAAGAAACGATCCTCCCTCATCATCCTGAGTTAGGCCCCATAGATTCTGCTAAAAATTCTGCAACAGTTTTTATACACTCCTATAAAAATGATCAATTTCAGTATGACATGACTTTCAATCTTCTTCACCTCTTCAAAAACTGAGTGGAAAAAAATGGGAGCTGAATTTGCAATTCTTTTCAACTCTGCATACATTTACTGGCTTTCCCAAAGAAAAAGGATAGGAGATTCACTTTTTGTAAAAAGAAAAAAAAAAAGACAGAAAACATTTTCAGGTATAGTAGGCAGAGAGGATTTCATTCAGTTTGATTTTCTTGGTTGGGGGATATTTTGACCATATAAATGGGGTAACCCTACAGTCTCAATCATAAACACTACTGAGAAGCTTCTAGCTCATTTGCCAAGCTGCTACTGGGAAATGGAAGGTTTT
The DNA here is from genome assembly GCA_017311185.1 of Proteles cristata cristata. Classification (NCBI taxonomy): domain Eukaryota; kingdom Metazoa; phylum Chordata; class Mammalia; order Carnivora; family Hyaenidae; genus Proteles; species Proteles cristata. Next base: position 256,088 of record JAESUZ010001011.1, on the reverse strand, counting down.
TAGAGAATCGATTTGAAAACTGTCCGATAAGGATCCTTCTTCCCCTGGCTGAGAAAAAAAAAATGTATATATTTTTTATTCTTTGTGTAGTGAAAAACTTGAGGAGATCTATTTCTCCTCACATGAACTTGAAGTTGAGAGCTTCAATATGACAGACAAATTAACTTGAGGATGAAAGTACTACGGGCCATCGATGTAACTTTGAAGGGTTTAGAATACATCTCATCTTCCCTGATATAAAATGACCTTCATCTAAACAAGCAAGTTCTAAGAGTTTTAATTGCCGTCAGTGATAGCTATGCAAATCTGCTTTCTAGAATTTTCCATAATTTCTGCCATCAAAATGAAAAGAGTGTCTTGTTGGATAGCATGCCCACATAGCCACATCTAAGGCTAGCCACCACTGGTACTCCATACCTTTCAGTAAGAAAACTGCTTTATGTTAGTTTAATCGTTTGGATTTAGTTTCAGATACATCAGGAATGTATCTGGTGGTCATTAATTTTTCCATCTAAAAAGGGAACATCTAAAAAGGGAAGATTGAATCTCATTTTTAAAGGCTTTATTTTTAATATTAGTTTTAGCTGGAGAAAACTGCTTTTCAGTACAACAAAATTTTGCATGTGTTTGTTTACGAACTTTCTTTCTCTGGGAAGTTTTTATCAGATTCTCAGTGGGATATGTGACCCACAAAGGTTAAGCACCACCAGCCTAAACTTTTGCCACATGTTTGTTCTGCCTTCTGGCATTCCTTCTTCCTGTGTGCCTGGTTTTTGACCCCCTGGGGTCCTGCTTTTCATTATTCATGTGAGTTGATGCTGGCCTGCCTCCTGTAGCTCATGTTTCCTCGGTCCTGCTCTGGCCTGGTCTCTTGCCCCCTAACCCAAAGCCCTGGCTTGGCCTGGGTGCCCTCACACCCACCACTCACTAAGCACTGTTTTAAATTAACCAGAAATGCTCTCATTGAAGGGAACATGACTTTTATTTTAGTAAATTAAACTTACAGGTAATAAATAATAATGGCACCTCAAAGAAGCACTCACTTCCTTTTAGGAAATAGGTTGGAAATTGCTTTCCCTAGTCCTATAAATGATATTAGCTTTTTCTCAGAGTTGACTTCTTCCTGACCTATGGATATTTTCATCCGCTGAGTTTATGTACACACAATTCATCATTAAGCTCAGTATGTCAATAGTGATTTAACCATATAAACACATACACGCAGACACACACGCATCAAGAATTTTAAACATTAATTAATTTTGGTTTCGTTAATAAAATATAGGGCTAAATAAGGTTTGACTAAGTAGCTATAAACTCGTGTGTTTTAAGCTTACTGATCCTATGTGATATCGACTTATCCTAAGTACCTTGGCAAATAATTCTAAATAGTATCGTGTTCTTCATTCAGAATATGTTTAAAAGTTTTTCCTATGCTTAATTAATTATTTCAGTCACTCCACTGTGTTCTTCTGCAATGTACAGGGTAACAATTAATTCGCTTTCATGGACAGACACATCCTGAAACAGAATGTGCCAGTGACTCATTCCCCTCTTTCCCCGAAGCAATTTCAAGTCCTTTTGAGTTCCTATTCTCCATAAATAAATAAATAAACTGTTAACGTTCAAGTGATAAAATTCCTATGCAAGTCAAGATTTTATAAACACATTAGAATGAAATGGAGCTGCCCGATAATACAAGCTTCCATTAAGTTCTGAAGAGAAAAATTGAGAAAAACAGAAGCTCATAAAACAATTTAAATTGTATTTTGTCTTAAACAGTAAAAATCCAGTACTTCCAAAAATTCTCCTTTCCCCACCTTCACATGAATATCTCCTCTTATACCAAAAATATCTTATTTTTACTAAGCATCTTGGATAGTCTATTCCCCCAATGCACAGCCATGCATACAGCCCATCCCCTTAATTGGTGCATTCTTAAATGAGAGGTTTGGCTAATTGGAATGCTTGCTGTAGAGCAGATGGGACACTGGTGTTGAGACTCTGTCTTAATTTATTGTCCTGGGGTTTTCCTAATTACCCACTTAATTGGCACAGCCACACCACTTTGAAATAATAATGTACCGCTAATTATCACCGATTTAAGCTTGCTAATAGCTTATTCTTACCAGCTAACTTCAAGAAATCCAGCAGAGAGCAGGAACCGCCACCGGGAAATCACTCTGCCTGGGCTGGTTTAGACAGTTACATAAGTGCAGTGTCCTTTACAGTTGTGCTGATTTGGTTTCTGCCCAAAAAGACTAAATAGTGATGCTTTTCTAGACATTTAAAGGAATGTTAGCTCTTCCTTGACTTTCCCAGCTTTCAGAGACCTTTGTAACTGGTGTCGTTCAATAACTCCAAGTCTCCAATGAGCTCATTATTAGCATTCCACATAAACAGAAAAGACGGGGGAGGTTGAACAAGTACAATCACATATCCCAAATATAATCAAAGGAATCCATAGCTGTGGTTTAGCTTCCTTCCTTCCAAGCTAAAAGACTGACATACTCTATACTTCAAGCTTAGTGTGGCTGTAGATCCGAGGACTGATTGGATGTTAGAATGTTAGAAATAAAACCAGAAAAAGACTGGGTATTAAACAGAAGAGTTCTTTAATTAAAATGAATATAGGGGAGGAAGGGGGAGAAAGAAAACAGACAAAACAATTACAAACTTGGGAATTTAGAGAGAAATATCTGTATTTCGGATAAGATACTATACTTTTGCCTAAGTTTACACTTATTCTGTATCTTTCTTAGGTACTTTTTCAGACATCTCTAGGTCAGATTCCCTAAAAACAATCCTGGAGGCAGGAATCTGTATGCAGATGTTTCATCAAGGTATCAGTCTTTTTTTTTTTTTAATATTTTATTTATTTTTGAGAGAGAGATAGAGACAGCATGAGCAGGGGAGGGTCATAGAGAGAGGGAGACACAGAATCCGGAGCAGACTCCAGTCCCTGAGCTAGCTGTCAGCCCAGAGCCCGATGTGGGGCTCAAACCCACAAACCATGAGATCATGACCTGAGCTTAAGTCGGACGCTCAACTGACTGAGCCACCCAGGTGCCCCATCATCAAGGTAGCATTCTTTTTTTTTTTTTTTTTTTTATTTTTTTTTATTTATTTTTTTTGTCAAGGTAGCATTCTTAAGAGAAAGGTGATAAGAGAAGTAGGACAGCCCCTCTGGAAAACAGTGTGGAGGTTCCTAAGGAAACTAACAATAGAACTCCCCTAGGACCCAGCAATAGCACTGCTAGGAATTTACCCAAGGGATACAGAAATGCTGAGGCATAGGAGCACATGGACCCCAATGTTCATAGCAGCACTCCACAATAGCTAAAACATGGAAAGAGCCTAAGTGTCCATCAACAGATGAATGGATCAAGAAGATGTGGTTTATCTATACCATGGATTACTACATGGCAATGAGAAACAATGAAATCTGGCCATGTGTAGCAACATGGATGGACCTTGAGGGTGTTATGCAGAGCGAAACAAGTCAGGCAGAGAAGGACAAATATCATATGTGTGCACGTATAGGAGGATTAGGAGGAACTTAACAGAGGACCAAGGGGGAGAAGAAGGGCGGAAATGGTGGGGGAAAGGGGGAAAGGCAAACCATGAGAGACTCTTGAATGCTGACAAAAGCTGAGGACTGGTGGATGTGGGGGGGAGGAGGGGTGGGCATGGAGGAGGACACTTGTGGGGATGAGCACTGGGTGTTATGTGGAAACTAATTTGACAATAAACTATTTGTTAAAAAAAAATAAAAAAAGAGAGAGAGAGAAGTAGGATAGAGTAAGCAGATAGAAGGTAAGTTGGGATGTAGTCACAGCTCCGGCCAGCTTGCACAGGGAGTGTGGAAGCATAGATTGCATCACCTATCTGGCCCTGTCACGTTGAGTAAGGGCAAGCCTTTTATCCCTCTGTGTCAGGCCCTGCTTACAAGCCTCTGCCAAAGGGGTGAGGAAGGTGGGAAGCTAGCCCCCTCTTTCAGGTGGATGACACGGTGTTCGTTGTCCTCCACACACAATACAACTGACCTGTGTAACGTGTAGAATACTGCAGGAATGGCAGAGTGGGGCTGCCAAGGCTAGATCATAAAAACACTGCAGCTTCTACCTTTCTCTCTTTCAGATTATTTGTCCTGAGGAAAGTCAGCTACAGGGTGAGAAAACTCAAGAAGTCATTGTGATGAGAAAGTGAGGTCTCCTGCCAACAGCCTTGGGAGATGACAGCGAGTCCCACTCAAGCCTTCATAGGATTGCAGCCTCACCTGGCCGTGGTAGCGATCACCCTAAGAAATCATCGCCAAAAAGAAACCCTCAGCCAAAACCCTATAGCTAAGCTGCTCCCAAATTCCTGACCCACAGAAAATTGGTTAGGAAATAGTTGTTGCTTTAAGCTACTTCATCTTGGAATGACTTGTTAAATAGTAAGAGATGATGAATATATATGCCTCCAATTTGTTAAGGGCAATTCCCCAGAGAAAAAGGCAGCTGTACACTATGAGCAACCAGGAGAGAGCAGCCAGGAGGCAGATAAAATGGCCAGGTAAAGGGATGTGAGTAGAGCATCAGAAGCCTCCAAGACCATAATTACCTCTCCTATGAAACATTTCCATTAAGCCTCCCATACGACTTACAGTGTCATGTCATAAGCTCAATTATGGACATGTATATTTTAAAAAATATACATTCTAGGCCAGTAATTCTAGGCCTAGTAAAATTTTAGAATTTTACTAGAATTCTAGGCCTAGTAAAATATTCCTCAGAAATAAAGGTGTGTTCAAACAAAAGCTGAGAGAATTTATCACCAGTAATAAGCAATGAAAAATATGCTAAGATTAAAGCAAAATGATTCTAGATGGACACATGGAACTAAAAAAAGAAGCACCATAAAGGATAAAATCTGGGTTATCACAAGGAATATTGACCATTTAAAAGCAACAATAACAATAATATCTTGAAAGATGTTAAAATGTTGTTAGAAGTTAAGATGTTTACTAGAAATAGAGTAATAGAAGATAGGAAGAGGGTAATGGAGTGAAATTATTTTAAAGTCCTCATATTGTTCAATGAAGTGGTAAAAGTTCTAATTTAAAGTAGATAGTAAAAATTTAAAATGCATATTGTAATCTCTAGGGTAACCATTAGAAGGATAATAAAATAATGCAAATAAAAAACCATGAAGATCTTAGAAAATACTAAATACCTGTTAAAGTCAAAAGAAGTCAAGAGAAGAGAAATAAAGAATAAAGAACATGAGGTAAAGAGAAAACAAAGAATAGGATGGCAGCCTAAACTACTTCAGGATACTGTATATGCCTGTAAAAAATAGACTACACATCCTAATTGAAAAAGAAAAAAGAAAATAATTAATTATCACTTAATAAATACTGTTGGGTAGTTAAAAAAATCTAACTGGTCAAATTATTTATGTCAACGATAGTTATATCACTACAACTCAGAATAATTGCTTGAATAATGGAAAACTACATAAATTAAACTCTGTTAAAAAAACCTAGAAATCTTTTTTGTCAGGGTGCCATAAATCTAACATAATTTTAAACAACAAGTTTGTATATTTAAACAACAAACTTTGGGGCACTTGTCTGGCTCAGTTGGAAAAGCATGAGACTCTTGATCTCAGTTTTGTGAGTTTGGGCCCCATATTGGGTATAGAGAGTACTAAGATAAATAAATAAATAAGCAAGCTCTGGACAACAGTTTTTTATAAGATGTACCACTAAAGATACTAAGTCTAAAATAAACTATGACAATAAGATTTTAAAAAACTATGACTTCTTTATATGTAAAAACATATTTTAAATTAACCATAGAATAGTATTTATCTTCATTTACATTGGCAAAACAACAGATGCATTTTACTATTCCTATTTTTCAGCAACTAGAGCTATTATATTAAGTTACAGAAACTCTTGTGTTTTTTTATTTGTTCTAGTTTTAAATTGGTTTAAATTTATAGATAATATAGATAATATAATAAATATATAGATATATAGATATAGATAATATCTGTTATAGATGTTCTCATGGGAATTGCCCAAAGTAAATAAAGAAAACCTAAGAAAAACTGTCATAGATACAGTGCCAACTTATAAAAAGTAACTCAGAAAATGTTATTTTTTAACCTTTTTATGAACTGCACAAAACAGTGTTTGTCAATGATTTGGATAGGCTGAGAACTCTCTTTTTTTGTATCTACATTTTTTTTTTACAATAAACTTTCATTTTGTTCTAATTAATATGTAAGTTACAGCAGAAAGTCCTCAGTCAACCAGTCTTTTCAGCAAATTATATTTTATCTCTGTCTGGATAATACTGTATCTACTGTACCCCGTAATGAAAAACTATCTATGCTTAGCATATAAATAGCAAAAAAAAGCTATTTAAAAATTGAATATCATTAGTTCATGTGAAAATTTTGACTGAAAGAGTATTAACTATCGTTTATACTAGGGAAAAATAATTTAAAAAATACTTTTCATCTAAACTTTAAAATAATGTATATGCATATATTGATTTATATCTATGCACACACAAACACACACATATTTTCTCAGATACAGAGAGTTAAACATAGTCCTCAATCCCCGTTATACTGTCATAACTTATACTTGAAATAGAATATTTATTTCATTATTTTTCTTCATCCCTCAGCCCTTTCTGTTTTTCTATTAATATCCATTCTAATATAAGTACTTTGCCATATCCTCTCCTTGAAAACTATATACAAATTTTTATATATTTGTTTTAATTTATAAAAATGGTGTTTGTACTGTTATTCTCATTCTATTTAATATATTTTCTCTTTAATCACAATGATTTTTTTTGACGCATGAAAATGCATTCTATCCTTCTGACTCACAGTATTCCAAAGTAATATATTTTCTTCTTCCATGTTTCTTGTCATGGACAGATAACTTGCCTCTAAATTTCAGCTACCACAGATATTCAAGAATTCTCCTTGCAAATATGAGCGAGAGTTTCTAGGGATACATGCTAAGGTAAGGTAGACAAGTGAATAGAGCATATGAGTTTTACAAGGTACAGCTAGCTTCTTGCAAGAATGGTGGTACCAATGTACCATGTGATTGTTCACATAGAGAACGCAATCCTATCAACAGCCTAACCATTAGAATAGAATTCATAAAAGTCGCCACATATAGCATTATAAACATATCTTTGTCCAAATCAGTCTATTCAATATTCACCTCACTTGTTTGGCTGTTCTATACACACTGAGATGGGATTGGAGAATGTTTGGATTATCATAACCTGAGTCAGAGGGTGACTCCAATTACATCCTCCTTTGTATGTGGTATCTGTCAGAGCAAATCAAAACATGTACTGCCACCTGCTATCTAGCTAACAATTTGGCAAAGGCTTTTATCTCTTTACCAATTAGTAAGGACAATTAGAAATATTTCGCTTTCAGCTGGTAAGGATGTCTTCACTGTTAGACCTCAGGGCAATTCTCCTACCCCATGTCAGACAGGAGCCTTGATCATTTGGACATCCTACAGGGCACCATGCCGATAATAAAATATTGATTTTGTTTAAATAAAACCACATCACCTTGTTGCCTTAGTAGACATGTTCATGACTCTGGTGGGGAAAAATATTGACATTTCAAATGCTTGACAATTCAGCAGGGGTTCTAAATGTCTAGTCGTCTGGAACTTACTGGGATATTCTAATGTAAAAGGTGAATTTCTGCCTTATGATGACCTAGCACTTAGGAAGAGGCACAATGCTTTTTGGGTCCTTTTGAATATTAGAGAAAACATAATACACACTTGACTGTGTTGCTATAGCCCATTTGTAGAGTAGCCCCAAGGAGATTTTGTATGAGAAAGAAAAGTCTGTAGCTTGGTATTTTGCAAACTGTTCGGACATTCAGTCCAGATGACCCAGCTTATCCATTCAACGGTGCCTAAAGTACCAGTGGCAAATGAAGAAACTCTGGAAAGTCCCACTAGAAGAATTATAGTATAGACATCAAGGATTTTGGACTTGTCATTCCTTCTTTTGGTAAAGACCGTTTTGTTTGCTTGTTTGATTGGTTGGTTGGGTTGGTTGGTTTTCCAACTGGGCTCTGATAGAAACTATACACATGACCATGAGCTAGCAAGTGACACTGAAACCTGAGATGCCCATCATGAACTAAGTGCTATCTGCTTTACCAGGCTGTGAAGTCAATCTTGTATAGGAGCAACGTGATACCCAGTGGGAGTGATTTATTGAAAATCAGGCTCAAGTGGGTAAAAAAAACACAAGATGAACACAAAGTAGCTTAGATTCACTAGGACCTACTCTGCTACACTTCTCTGGTTATTTCAGTTGAAATTTATGACCTCATGGGGGGGATGATCAGTGCTGAAGGATAAATAAAATTCAGGTCTAAGTTATGGATATGGAAAGATAAAGTTCAGGTGTAGTTTATGCATAGGTCTGCACAATATATTAAGTATTAAGCAGAAGTATACTGAAGTAGTAATTAAATTCCATTTAGAAGTGACAATAAAAAATGTGTAAAAATGAATGACTTAAAGGTAACTGGGTGGCTCAGTGAGTTAAGCATCTGGCTTTTTAAAAAAAAATTCAATGTTTATTTATTTTTGAGAGAGAGAGAGAGAGAGAGAAGAAAGACAGAACACAAGTAGGGGAGTGGCAGAGAAAGGGAGAGAGAAATAGAATCCGAAGCAGGCTCCAGGCTTTGAGCTGGGAGCACAGAGCCTGACATGGGGCTCAAACTCGGGGACTATGAGATCATGACCTGAGCCGAAGTTGGACACTTAACCAACTGAGCCACCTAGTGCCCCAACAACCAGCTCTTGATTTTGGCTATGGTTATGATCTCATGGTTCATAAGACTGAGCCCCGTGTTGGGGACCGGCCTCAGAGCACGAAGTCTGCTTGGGATTCTCTCTCCCTCTCTCTCTGCCCCTCCCCTGCACATGTGTATGCTCTCTCTTTCAGAAATAAATAAACATTTTTGAAATGAATTGCTGAAATGAGCTCATGTCCAATTCACTTTGGTGAATTCACTTTGGTTATTCACTTTGTGCAGCATGATACTTGTCTATGATGGACCTACTCTGATTCATGGCAATGGCTAGTGGTGACTGGTTGGTTACGGATACACAAATACATGAGTTTGCAAGGTTGGTAACAAGGAATTCTATTCAATGGCCTGAATAGATACTATAAAACTTTCCATTCACATGAGCCTCTCATTATTCCTGAGATATTTCACTCATATTGGGTTTTGTTTTGTCTTTGCAACAACTGAGTTGTTTTGATGGTGAAACAGACATGACCTTTAAAAAGTTAAAGATCTTCCTTAGCTAGGTTTTGTTAGGTGAATCACTCCACACTATACCTAGCCACTATATGTTATACACTAGCCAAAGCACATTAGTTTCTCAAATTCAAGAAAAGACTGCTGATCACTATAGATGTTTAGAAGAAAAAAGAACAGCTACTTTATATGCAAAGTGCTAATTCTTTTGAGCTGCAGCAAATCGCCAGCAAAAGACCAGATCTTTATTCCAAATTATAGTCCATCTGAGAAAAAGAGTGAGGCAATTAAGAGCACTGTCCCAAAAGGAAAGAAACAGAGTTTACATTCTAGAGAGTAAAGCGATTAAAATGTCGAAGTTGCCATAAGGTATTATCAGAAATAACTATTTGAATTAATAAATGAATTAATCCAGAATTCTGGATTTCAGTTCTTTTCAAAAACACCCACCAAGAAGCTAGTATTTGCCGGGACATACACTGGCCAAGAGAATGCAAAAATAAATAAAATAATATTTTCTTTTGATTAAGAGTCTTTCAGTTTGACTGAATTATCAAGCAAAGAGATATAGATAAAGGCTTTAATTTAACATGTGAAATAATGACAGGAGCAGTGGTAGAAATGTGAGTTATACAAGCAAGCCACTCAATGCTTATCATTTTGAATCAACATATAACCATTTTCAGCATTCCAGATAAAAGGTATAGAAACTTCTTCACCAACTGTTTTTTAATACTTGCTTAATAATTTTCATAATTTATGTGAATCCTTTTTCTGTCTTGCATCACCCTATATAGTAGCCACTAGCTATATGTGGAATTAAGGCTAAAATCGTTTAAAATTAAAAATGTAATTCGCAGTCACACTAGCCATATTTTAAACTATTTTTTTATTGTGGTAAGATCTACCTTCTTAACAAAATTTTAAGGGTACAATACAGCATTGTTGACCACAGGGAGTGGGAAATAGAAAAGTATTAACTACTGGGCATAAAGTTTCAGTTAAGTGAAATTTGTTAAGTCCTAGAGGTCTGCTGTACAACACTGTGCGCTAGCCACATTTTAAGTACACAATGACCGTATGTGCCTATTGCCCGCCATATTGTTTTATAGCAAATGTCCCTTATCACAAAAAGTTTTATTGGTCTCCCGGTTGCACTTATCTTCCTAATTAATTGGATAGGAGCAACCTATGAGTTTTAAAGTAATTAATGGTGATCTTTTTTCTTCAATAGTGTATTTCCTTCTACTTAACTGAATACAATCTATTCTGTTGAAAATGAATGGCTTACTTTCTTTTCTCTTTCTGGTTGTAAAACAAATGTCTTACTTTCTTCTGTTGGCAAGTGTCTCTTCACCATTTCTTGGAGAGATCTTCATCCCATGCTTCTCTTTGCTTCCCTCAAACAAATAATGGGGGCTTTGTGTAGGTGCTCTGATTGGACGGCCACAAATCTTACTGACCTTTCGAAGAGAAAATAGTAAAAGACAGTTAGAAACCATCCTCCATCCTACCTGAGAAAGTAATATTTGCTAGAGTTCAAAACAATGTAATGTTCTTACTTACACTTCAGTATTAACTTTTAAGACAAAAAAATGTTTGTTCATTTTCAAAAGGGGAAATTAAATTAATTGCATAAAATGACAACCATGATTAATTGATGCTATGCACATATATAATATGCAAAGTACATGAAGCACACATATATGCAGAATCAATCAGAGAACTATATTAATAAACTTGCCTGCTTTTATAAATAAGACTACTTAACCAAAATAGGTACTTTATGGTTTATATTCAATTGATGGCAATCACATAATTGTTTTGAAATTTTAAATGAAATAATTTGCTATTAAATATGTAGCCTGTAGTGTGGAGGTTCCTCAGGAAACTAACAATAGAACTCCCCTATGACCCAGCAATAGCACTGCTAGGAATTTACCCAACGGATACAGAAATGCTGAGGTATAGGAGCACATGTACCCCAATGTTCACAGCAGCACTCTCCACAATAGCTAAAACATGGAAAGAGCCTAAGTGTCCATCAACAGACAAATGGATCAAGAAGATGTGGTTTATCTATACCATGGAATACTACATGGCAGTGAGAAACAATGAAATCTGGCCATGTGTAGCAACATGGATGGACCTTGAGGGTGTTATGCAGAGCGAAACAAGTCAGGCAGAGAAGGACAAATATCATATGTGTACACGTATAGGAGGATTAGGAGGAACTTGACGGAGGAACAAGGGGGAGAAGAAGGGGGGAAATGGTGGGGGAAAGGGAGAGAGGCAAACCATGAGAGACTCTTGAATGCTGACAAAAACTGAGGACTGGTGGATGTGGGGGGGAGGAGGGGTGGGCATGGAGGAGGACACTTGTGGGGATGAGCACTGAGTGTTATGTGGAAACTAATTTGACAATAAACTGTAAATAAATAAATAAATAAATAAATAAATAAATATGTAGCCTGGGGGCACCTGGATGGCTCAGTCTGTTGAGAGTCTGACTTTGGCTCAGGTCATGATCTCACTGAGCCCTACAGCGGGTTCTGTACTGACAACTAAGAGCCTAGAGCCTGCTTTGGATTCTGTGTCTCCACCTCTCTCTGCCCCTCCTATGTTCATGCTCTGTCTCTCTCTGTTTCTCAACAATAAATGTTAAAAAAAATATGCAGTCTGTTTTCTAAATGAGTTCTAAGAGTAGTTTTCTTCTTAAGGTCCTTTCTTCATAATTATTTTAGAGCGAGAGAGTACGAGCAGTAGAGAGGAGGAGAGGGAGAGAGAGATTGAGAATCCTAAGCAGGCTCCATGTTCAGTGGGAAGCCCCAACATGGGGCTCGATCCCACGACCCTGGGATCATGACCTGAGTCAAAATCAAGAGTGAATCACCCAATCAAATGAGCCACCCAGGCACACCTTAAGGCCCTCTCTTAAAAATAATAATGAATACGTTTGTATAAATATTTCATTTGGTAATAGTTCTACATCTTCTTCCTATATTTTGAGAGTGTTAGTATAGTTGTTTTTCTAAAATAATTACTCAAATGAGAGTCATTGAAAAACTTATCTAGCAAAGATCTTTGTATAATTTACATAATTATCATTGAGAAATTAAGTAATTAATTGGACATATACCATGTAGAGCATAAGAAAGACTCACGTAATACGTTATATACTTAAGGAGGTAAAGTAGTATAATTGCAAATATATAAAAAAACATTGCCTAAGAATCAGGAGACTTTGGTTCTTGTCCTATTTTTTCCATCTGAAGTGCTGAAGTCTTGAAAACAGTAGCAGAACCTCTTTGAATTTGATTCTCTTATACATAAGATGAAGAAATTAGAGGGAATTATTCCCAAGTTCCATTAAATTTATCAATTTCTTTAATTTTCCATGCAATGAGTATTAAAGGAATTATGCACTAATTTGTTTATTTAACCCATATGTATTTTGTTTCTAATTTTTGCAGAGAAAATGTATTAGAGATTAGAAGAGAAAAAAGATAAAAAGCTGAATTTTCTCCTAAAGGAGAAACCTAAGGAAGTTCTGCGCTCTCAACAGCATTCCGTGCACGCTCTTAACTTTTGCCACAGAGCCCGACACAGGGCCCAAACCCACGAACCGTGAGATCAGGACCTGAGCTGAAACCAAGAGTCAAAAGTTCTACTGACTGAGCCACCCAGGTGCCTCGGGGCAGGTAAACGGTTAATAGACTCCTGAAGGAGTCCTGAGGGGGGAAAAAGTTATTTTGAACTGTAGTAGTGACTGTGTTCACGAAGAGAAAGATTCATGAATTAGTGAGAATTCATGTAAAACCAACAAGGCCAAAACCAGAACACTGACAACACCAATGGGTATAGAAGATATAGAGCAGTAAGAACTGTTATTCATTGCTGATGGGAATGAAGAATGGTACAGGCAGCTTCATAGACAATTTCATGGTTTCTTACATAATGAAAATTATCCATAGGAGTTTAAAACATATGTCCATACAAAAACCTGCACATGAATGTTGCCAAAACTTGGAAGCAACTGAGATGTCTTTCATTCATCAGGTGAATGGGTAAAACCATGGTGCATTCAGTTAGCGCAATATTACTCAACTCTAAAAACAAACGAGCTATTAGACCATGAAAAGACATGGAGGGAACAGAAATGCATATTACTAAGTAAAATAAGTCAATCTAACAAGGATTATGATTATGGCAAGGCTAGTATAAGCCAAGTTGTGTGATTCCAACTTTATGACACTATAGAAGAGGCAAGTTATCAGAGATCAGCGATAATATAGGGATAAGGTGGTTGAAGACAGAGGATGTTTGGGATGGTGAAATTACTGTGTGTGATGCTAGGGTAGCTACGTGTCATTATAAATTCATCCAAACATATAAAATATGCAACACTAAGTGTGAATCGTAATGTAACCTATAGACTGGGTGATAATGATGTGTTAGTTTAGGTTCATCAGTTCCAAAAAATGTCTGACTCTGATATAGGATGTTGATAATGGGGTAGGCTATGCATGACTGGGACAGAGGATATAGAAGGAATCTGTACATTCTGACTCAGTTTTGATGTGAAGTTAAAACTCCTCTAAAAAACATGAAATCTATTTTTTAAAAACTCAACAGGCTTGGCAAATGACCAACAGTGAGAAGTTAGGGACGTGTAAGGCCAAGAAAGGTGCTAAAAGAGTCAAAGTGAATTTCCAAGATGCTGAAAGATAGTGATCATGCAGTGTGAAAATATTTTTTAAAAAATGGGAAAAAAAAGTATCTTCATTTTCAACAATTCCTAGTAACAAGAATCAAGGGAAGACAATATAAGTTAATGGTGGAAATATTGAGTGAGAAGATTTAATGAGACTGAAGAATATTTGAAATAAAGAGCACAGTAAAAAAGAACTGGACTGCTATCGTGATCCAGCGTGACTTGCCACAGAGCTCTGGACAAGTTATGAAACTCTTAGGAATCTTGGCTTTCTCGTCCTGTCCTTGAAACTTGAAAAAATAAAACCACTTTGTCATTATAAGTTAAGGGAAATCTTATTTCACCCTGCTTCTCCCATGTTGGACTTAAAGCCAGATCTGCTATTGAACATATTTCCTAGACAGGTAGATGGAAAGCTGACAATACTAGCCTCACAAGATCTTTATTCTCATCGTGATTTTTATAATTTCTTTTTTTTTTTTTTACAAATACAAATTGATTGTATCCAAAGGTACAGGCACATGTAGCAGATTCCAACAAATACAAATAAATTTCAAAGCCCTTCTATTTGTCCAGTCTCTACCCACTACAGCTATCCCTCCAGGGAGCTCCACTTCACGCCTTATTGAAAGGCAATGGAAGGCCATCTGTTACGAGCACATTAGCCCGTCACCTTAACCCCCTTGGGGTGAGCCGATTTGGGTGGCCCATTTCAATACCTTCTTGCTATTGAAAAGTCCTTCACACTTACTTGGACTATTTTTCATCTGTGACTTACACTGCCATTTCCTCTGTATTCCCCTCCTTGCTCTGTAAGGTTCTCCCCTGTAATCAGTCTGAAGTGTCTCAGAAAGAATTGTGTCCCTTCTTAATGCTTACCTACTCTTGCTTTAAGTTCCTTCTCTGGCTTCCCGCTGATCTTCAAGTTCCCATCTCACTTTGAAATGCCCCTTTTAACTGCCCCTAACCCATGTCACTTCTCCCACCCTGAGCAAGTACTTCTTTTAGTACTTGTCACCGTATAAACCTTCCCATTCTCACTATGATCTGGCCCTGCTTTCAGAAGGACAGCTTCTCCTAAAGCCTCCCTTTTTGCCCACTCAGTCTTACTCAATTCATCAAATTGCCAAAACTTGTAGTTAATAATCTCAAAAAGCTATCTATTTATTTTTCTATTTATTTCAGAGAGAGCAATCGTGAGAGAGGGAGAGGGGGGCAGGGAAGGAGGGAGAGGAGGAGAGAGAAAGAGAGAGAATGGATCTTAAGCAGGCTCCATGCTCAGTGCAAACCCTGATGTGGTGCTCCATCCCCTAACCCTGGGACCATGATCTGAGCCAAAATCAAGAATCAGATGATGAAGCGACTAAGCCACCCAGGAGCTCCTCAGAAATCTGTTTAAAGAACAATTTACATTGTTCATTTTCAGTTGATTTCCATAAGCAAAGACTCTATTTCTTTTGCAATGGTCTTTAAAAATGTTTAATAATAATAATTGAGGAGAAAAATGTATAGATCATCACTAGTTGAAAAGCCACCGGGGTGCCTGAGTGGCTCAGTCGGTTAAGCATCTGGCTTTGGCTCAGGTCATGATCTCACGATTCATGGGTTTTAGCCCCACATCAGGCTCTGTGCTGACAGCTCAGAGCCTGGAGCCTGTCTTTGGATTCTGTGTTTCCCTCTCTCTCTGACCCTCCCCTGCTCACACTGTCTCTCTCTCTCTCAAAAATAAACAAAAATATTTAAAAATTATAACAAAAAAAAAAGCAATGAACATGAAGGTACTGCGAGTGTTTACTAAGCCATCTTTTCAGAGGATAAAGCAAAGGTAGATGTTCCATCACTAAAAGAGGCAAAAAAGCAAGGAAACGTAAAGCTCTTAGCAGTTTTAAATCTGTTAATCAGGGCAAAAACCAAAAGACCTGTGTGTACAAGTTAGAAGGTAGAATAAGTGTATGGTTTTTGGCTTCTCTGTTCTTTAGAGCAGGAGATAAATTCTCATTTAAAACTCTGATTTGGAGTAATTCTAAAAGGTATCTCTAAATGATGTATTGGAGATAAAAGGAAAGTTAATGAGTAGAATCACCTGCATTGCGCCAATAGTTAAAACCATGAAAATGGATGAAATGACAAAATGCATACAGAATGCCAAGAAGCTCAGAAAGAAAATCTTCTGGCAGGAGAAAAACAACTCTGAAAATATGGGGTTGGTGGGGAGGGGAAGATGAGAAAGAAAAGGGACTGAAAAAGAGAGTGAAAAGGATTAAAACGAAGGAGGGAAGGGGAGGAGAGGAGAGAGGGAGGGTGGGAGGACTCTAGACTAACAGAGCTGGTGGTGGTTTAGAAGGTCTCCAACCTTGGGGTGCCTGGGTGGCTCAGTCGGTTAAGCAGCCAGTACTTGGTTTTGGCTCAGGCCTAGTGGTTTATGAGTTCAAGCCTTCCATCCGGCTCTGCACCGAAAGGGTGGAGCCTACTTGGAATCCTCTCTCTCCTCTCTCTCTGCCACTACCCTATCCTACTCATGCTCTCTTTCTCAAAATAAATAAACTTAAAAAGAAAAACAAAGGTATTCAACATTAATCTATAGGTGAGAAAACTGAACCCCAAAGCAGGAATGTAACTTTGCTAAGATTACATCTAGTTATTGGGTGAGTCTATACTACTATAGAATCATACTTCTTAGTGGCCTTGTTATTCACATATTCCTATCTACTGTGAGGGACTCATATCATATAAGACCTGGTTCCTAAGTGTCCTACGTAAATAAAATAATTTGGATTGAAAATGATCTAGATATATGAATAAACCAGAGAAGCCCGTTTTCCCTTTGTATGTGGAAATAGATGCGGGGAAACATGGCAGTCATTTCCTTTAAGACCCAGCAAACTGTAAGGATAAAAAAAAAAGACCCAGAAATGTAAGGATATTAGATAATTTGATTTCTGACTGATTTTAGGAGGAAAACTAAAATAACTGAACTTATAAAAAAGAAGTCCTCTTTTTTCTAATGTTTATTCATTTTTGAGAGAGAGAGAGAGAGAGAGAGACAGAGCATGAACAGGGAGGAGCAGAGAGAGCGGGAGACACAGAATCTGAGCTGTAAGCACGGAGCCTGACATGGGGTTCAAACCCACAAACTGTGAGATCATAACCTGAGCCAAAATCAGACACTCAACCAAGCCACTCAAATGCTCCAAAGAAGTCCTCTCTTGATACACTCCCCAAGTTCCAACTTAGTGAGACAGTAACATAAGATTTTCTTCTCTTCCACAAAAGTCCAGCTTACATTCCAAAAAATAGCCAGTAACTTCCTGATCTCCAGGCTACCACAGCAAAATAATTTTGCTTTGAACAAATACCTGATTAACAGAATTGGAAAAGCAAAGTTCCGTCAGATTTCATTAAAAATGTCACAATTGACATGTATTAAATGTCCTTGGATTAATGAATATTCAACATTTTCTCTAAAAATCATTTTTTCAATATAAAAAGGCTTTTCATACTGCTAGTGATCTGTAGTTGCTCTTAAAATCATGGATGATAAAAAACTCTCTGATCGACATTTAGTTCTTTTAATTGCACATTAAAATATTTTTGTAAATAAGTGTTATTTTGGTATTGCAAATAACTTTTAAAAGATATTAAAATGTTAATACCACCTTATGTATTTTCCACGTTGGATGTAATTGATCAATATTGGTTTTAACTGTGATATTACTGCATATTGAATGCCTATGATGGCTAATAGTGTGTGTCACCTTTACTGGTCACAGGGTTCCAAGGTTACGCATTATTTCTGGGCATGTCTGTGACAGTATTTCCAGATGAAACTAGCATTTAAGTCTGTGGACTCTGTAAAGTAGATCACCTTCTCCAATGTGAGTGGGCATCATACAATCTACTGAGGGCCTGCAGAGAACGAAAACAGATGAGGAAGGAATTCATCTCTTTTTCCCTCCCTCATGCAATAAACTGGAAATGTGTCATCTCATCTTCTCCTGCCCTCAGACTGGGATTCGAACCATCAGCTTCTCTGCTTCTCTGGCCTTTAGGCACAGACTGAATCATATGTCACTGGCTCTCCTGGGTCTCCACACAGCGAACAGCAGATCGTGGGATTTCTCAGCCTCCAGAATCACATGTGCCAACTGCTCACAATAAATCTCTCCATATATATTTTTTTCTGCAGAACTGTAAACATAGTGTCAAAATCAGGCTTGATCAAATAACATATCTTTTAATGACTACAGAAATAAATTATTGTGAACATCATAGTCTTTGTTGTAGCTTACATCTGCTTTGAACATGTAATGAAATGATGGTAATTACATGCAATTAATAAAAGGAGCATGTAGATACATAAAACTCTTAAAACATAAAAATCTTGTCTAATTTTCCTTAAATTATCAGCTCATTTCCTTCATGTGTCATTATATTTTGATAGAAGTAGTCATGGGGTGCCTTGCCTGGGTGTATCAGTCGGTTAAATGTCTGACTTCGGCTCAGGTCATGATCTCCAGGTTTGTGAGTTCAAGCCTTGCTTTAGGCTCGGTGCTGACAGCTCAGAGCCTGGAGCCTGTTTTCAGATTCTGTGTCTCCCTCTCTCTCTGCCCCTCCCCTGCTTGTGTTGTCTCTTTTTCTCAAAAACAAACATGAAATTTTTTTAAAGTATATGTCTTTTATCCTATTGATACATGACAGTGTCCCCATAAATCATAATATAATTGATGAACTCAATCTTTGAATCAGGTAGACTCCACACAAAATATCTTCTTAGTATATTTTTCAATATAATGCAACATATACTTCAATGAAAAGTATAAAAATATGCTGAATTAATGTTGATAAACAGTTTTTAAACTTCAAATTTGTGTTTATTTTAAATTTTTTAATGTTTATTTTTTGAGAGAGATTGAGAGACAGAGCATGAGTTGGGTGAGGAGCAGAGATAGAAGAAGGACACAGAATCCAAAGGAGTATCTAGGCTCTGAACTGTCAGCACAGAGCCTGGTGTGGGACTTCAATTCACAGAGCTTAGATCATGACCTGAGCCAAAGTCAGACACTTAACTGACTGAGCCACCCAGGTGCCCCGATGTTGATAAAGCTTTAAATAAATGTAATTAAACAAAGAATAAGTAAACAATATTAATTATGCAAGGGTAATAACATAGTGAAATCATATGATCTGAGATGAATTTCAGCAAAATTGAACTTAATAGAGTCATTTATAAAATACATTTTATTTTTCTGTCAATTTCCATTAGTAAGCTAGATGTTTTCCCATCCAAAGTTGCTTTTGGTGAGAAATATCAACTTCATGAGGATTAGAATTAAGGCATGGTGCTGGTATTATAAAAGATTTTCCTACATTTGTATTAATAGAAGTAAAAAAATAAGTGCTTATAGAATATTATACTCTATAACTATGGAGCAATCACCATCTTTATAACATGCATGCTACTTTGAAGTTCAAAGTATAAATAATTCCAGAAGTCAGCTGTGGAAAAAGTATAAAAGCTATAGCCATTATACCCCTTTTAAAACACTAGTACATTCTGGTATTGCAACAAGGAATATTTATAGTACGTTATAAATTATTAAGACTCTAAAAAGCAGTACTTAAATATAACTTAAATATAAGTTATCCATAAGGAGAATTCTAAATTTGTACAAGGTGCCCAGTTCCTGGGAAAAAGCAAATAAAACAGTGCTGAAGCTGAATACTGAAGAAAACACCTATTATTTTCACTTTGCAAAGGTAGAGAGATGTTAACTCTAGAGCTGGCAAAGAGTAAATAAGGCCCTTCTGGAAGTGTCTCCTTGGAGTCCAAGAATGTCCTTGGGTGGCTGACTTTTCCTTGTCTTTCCTTGTAATTTTCCAGAAGTTGCCCCCCTGCATAGGTTTCAGTAGCTATCATCATAAAGACTGCCACAATGATTATTTTGTAGCTAAAATTAAAAGAGAAGAAAGAAGAGGAAGAGGAGGAGGGGCAGGATAGGGTGAGCAGAGTAACATTTCTAGATCTCGCAAGCGGGATCCTAATTCTGTGTTGCTAGTTTTGAGTATCTGCAAATTAGGCCACCAGAGGGAGCTTCTGCATTTCAATCTGACTCGTAATCACTAATTAAATTTACTGTATGGGGCCATTTAAAATCATTTAACTCCGGACTCTTAGAAAAAAATGCAACTTGTAGGCCAAACTGACAAATATTTAGATACATGAAATCTGCATAAAAAGCCAGTCTTGCATGTAAAACCACTAGAATGAGGCCGAGTGCCAATGCAATCAAATGAGAAAAGGAAAACCAACGCAGAATTGTGGACTAATTCCTCCAAATTGAGCTGTCTTGTTGTCAGGAATGAGGAAAGTCTGAAAACGGACAAAGACAACCAAGTATTTCCGCTCTTTATTCCTCTCACCTTTCTTTTTTCCTCCCTTTCTTCTTTCTTCCCTTCATTTCCTTACTCCCTCTCTTCTTCCCTTTTACTTTCCTTCCTTCCTTCCATTCTCTCTTCCCTTTTCACTCCTTCCTATCTCTTCCTCCCTTACAGGTGTGGAAACACGTTAGTTTTGAAAGTTCTCAGGACTGGAAGTCAATGTTATGCATTTTAGTCCTTGTTTGGAGACAGATTACAGTAGTGATCAATAGATGCAGCACCATAATTGTAGGGTGTTATTCTAAGAGATGGGAATACATTCTGAGAGATGATGAACCTTTTTTTTTAAATGCTTGGGGCACCTGGGTGGCTCAGTCGGTTAAGCGTCCCATTTCAGCTCAGGTCATGATCTCACAGTTCATGGGTTTGAGCCCCGCATCAGGCTCTGTGCAGACAGCTAGCTCAGCGCCTGGAGCCTGCTTCGGATTCTGTGTCGCCTTCTCTCTCTGACCCTCTCCTGTTCACACTGTCTCTATTTTTCTCTCAAAAATAAATAAAACATAAAAAAAAATTAATGCTTACATGCTAGCAGAGGAAATTAAAAATTAAATATATATAAAAAATTAAATATATTACCATTATGCCTTAGTGAATGCTATTCAGTCAAAAATGATAGACTAATGGGTTGTATACAGGATGGACTGCTGAATGGATAAAGTAGAAGTGGTATAAATATGCAATGGAGTATTATTCAGCCAAGAAAGGTAATGATATTGTGCCATTTGCAATGACACAAATGAAGCTAGAGAGTATTATGCTAAGACAAATAAGTTAGCCAAAGACAAATACCATATGATTTCATTCATAAGTGGAATTTAAGAAACCAAACCAATGAAAAAGGGAAAAAAAAGAGATAGGCAAACCAAGAAACAAACTCAATTATAGAGAACAAACTGATGGTTACCAGAGGGGAGATGGGTGGGGGTGGGGAATGGGTTGAATAGGTGATGGGGATTAAGGAGGGTACATGCTGTGATAAGCGCTGGGTTCCCTATGGAACTAGTGTATCACTATGTTGTATACCTGAAACTAATATTATACTGTATGTTAACTAATTGGAATTTAAATTAAAAAGTTAAAAAATATATATAAATGGTTAAGCAATAGACTGATGAGTTGGGGGGGGATGGACTGCTTCAACTAGGTGGCCAAGAAAGACTTCTTTAAAGTAGGATTTGAATTGTGTTCTGACTGAGATACAGAGGCAGCCATGGGAACACCACAGGGAAGTGCTTCCTATGCTTTGCAAGAAGAACAGGAATTAAAATAGCCCTGGGAAGGAGACAAGGAGGCTGCTACAATGGAAAACCACCCACAGAGTTGGGGTGGGGATCAGAGGTAAATTGTCCAGGTTACATGATTTCACATATGTTCTGCCAAAGGACGAGTTTGTCTGAAGTCCCTGCAGGGTTCTGAGCAGAGCAATAACATAATCTGTTTTACGTTTTAAAAATATCACACTGTCTGTCTATTGTTTGGAGAGAAGTCTGGGCAAGTCACAAGAGAGTGACAGACAAGACAGAAACCATGAATCCAGATATGAAGCTGTCTGTGTGATTCAGGGAGAAGGGGATGGTGGCTTTGCCAAGGATGGTCTTCAAGGACTGAGACCCGCTGGAGGACACATATGTTTCGAAGGTGAGAAGAGCAGGACTAAGGATGGATTAAATGCCGCAAGGGAACGAATCAGCAGATTCAAGAATGACTTCTGATGTTTTTTGGCCAAAGAAACTGGGCAAATGCAAGTGTCATATAAGCTAGAGAAGAATGAATTTGGGGAGAAAAATAAAATTCTCTTTTGGACAGGTTTGGTTTTCTGTGACTATTATTCATCTGAGAGGAACTATCCAATAACCTGTTAGTTATATGAGCTGAAATGACAGCTCAAGGGTGAGGTGAGGCAAGGTATACGAATATGGTTGTTGACTGCATTGTCCTTGGGAGGAGAGCACAGAAGACCAATACCTAGGGCATTGCAACATTTACAGGTGGGGACAAAGAAAAGTTAAAAAAGATTCTGAAAATCGATTTTCAGAGAAGTAAAAGGAATCCATTGAGAGTGGAGAGTGTATCATCTCAAAATACAAATGAAGAAGGTTTTTTTTTTTTAAGATGAAATGATCAAATGTGTGCAAAGTGACTGACAGCTCACATAAGGTGAGGATGAAAATGGACCATGTATCTTACGAGAAAAAGGCCTTTGGTCACCTGTGAAAAGTGTAATTTCTGTGGAGAAGTGTGGCAGAAAGAACAGTAACTGGGTCGCAAGAGGTAAAAAGGAAATAAGAAAGCAGAGAGTGACAAAAGGTACAAGTTTCCAGTTATAAGTAAGTCATGGAAATGTAATGTACAGCCTGGGACTATAGTTAAAATGTTGTATTGCATCTGAGAGAGTAGATCTTACAAGGTTCTTGTCCCAAGAAAAAAATTATTACATTGTACACCTGAAACTAATATAATGTTATATGTCAGTTATACCTCAATTAAAAAAAAAATAAGCACTGGGGCGCCTGGGTGGCTTAGTTGGTTAAGCGTCCGACTTTCGCTCAGGTCATGATCTCGCGGTTCGTGGGTTCGAGCCCCGCGTCGGGCTCTGTGCTGACTGCCAGCTCAGAGCCTGGAGCCTGTTTCAGTCTGTGACTCCCTCTCTCTCTGACCCTCCCCTGCTCACGCTGTCTCTCTCTCTCCTAGAAATAAATAAAACATTTAAAAATTTAAAAAAAAAAATAAGCACTGACTGTGAAAATACAGAAAACTTTCATGGAGTTTTGTAGTCAAGGAGAGCAGATTTGTTGGACAGACTCAAGAGGGAAGGGAGTCAAGTCAGTTCCTGCTCTGTTCTGTTCTGTTTTGTTTTAGGACAGTAGCTGTTACAACTTGATTGCATGTTTAATGGTACAGACTCTGTTTTAGATAATTTGATCCCAAGATACCTCAGTTGCAAAACAAGTGAGACATTCCTCAAAGTGGATGTCTAGCAGAGAGACATGTGGTTTAAACATGCAATCTGAAGTCAGAGTGCCTTTACCTTTGCACGTATACCTGGCTGATGCATTGGAGATACTGGATCATAGACTATGGATTGGGTAAGGAGAGAAATAAGGGCAAAAAAATGTACAGGGAAAGTAAATATTATAAATATTTCCATAACATAAAATATTTTTTGGGGTTAGAAAATACAAGAGTAAGGGGGCTGTAATAGCAGAAAATGAAGACCATCTGATGTATATGAAATGCAGATTTCAGAGATGGTACAAATATTGAGGATATGCATTTGGCAGGGCAGAATGATTAGAAGTACAGTTAGGGGTGTCTGAATGGCTCAGTTTGTGAAACATCTGATTCTGATGTACTCTCAGGTCACGAACTCATGGTTTGTGAGTTCAAGCCCTGCACTGGGCTCTGCACTGACAGTGTGCAGCCTGCTTGGAATTCTCTCTTCTCTCTCTCCCTCCTCCCCCACTTGAAATGTTCTCTCTCTCTCTCTCTCTCTCATATATATATGTCACAATAAATATATAAATATATATAATTTTATATATAAATATACATTTATATCTATTTATTTTTATATGTTATATAGAAATAAATTTTATATATAAATAAATATATAACATTTTAAAAATCATATTAGAATCATATTACAGATATACAGGTTGGTATAATGATCTTGGATAACCGAAGTTTTGAATTCCTGATGGTTACTGATGTCAATGGTGGAGGCAAAGCATAATGGGATTGATCCAAGCAATCAGAACACATATTTAACAACACTGGAGTGTGTGGGGTGTTGTGGAATCTGAGAGCATCTGGGGAAGCTAGCCACACCACCAGTGGCAGTTAGCAAAATGCTGATTTACAAGAGCAATTGGCAATTTCAGGTTTTAGAAGGAAATGTATAATCTGACTTTAAGCAAATCACTTATAAGCTCTGTCCATATTGTGACATTGGCCAAATAGAGATACTTAATTCAACTAAAGGGATTTTGTAAAAATCTCTAAATGTGGGCTTTCTCTTTTAAGTCTGTGAAGGATCATTAAGGGAAATAAAAACTAGAACTAGAACATAGTTTGCCAATCCTCTAAATTCTTGCCTTCTAGGAGTCTACAATCTAGTTAGGGAGGTAGAATTTCCAATGATGAAATAAATAGATAAAAATATAAAGTTAACTTCAATATAACATAAACAATTTCTCAATAGGGTATAAGTTATGTTTCAAAAGAATACTATAGGCAATAAGTTGTATAGGAGCCCAGAGAAAATCACTGGGAGCCAGAGGCACCAGACAAGCTTTTTTTTTTTTTTCCTTAAATAGTTTATTGTCAAGTTATTTTCCATATAATACCCAGGGCTCATCCCAACAAGTGCCCTCCTCCATGCCCATCACCCCCCTCCCCCCATGCCCATCAGCCCTCAGTTCTCAGCATTCAAGAGTCTCTCATGGTTTGCTTCCCTCCCTCTCCCCAACAATTTTTCCCCTTCTCCTGCCCCATGGTCCTCTATTAAGTTCCTCCTAATCCTCCTATATGTGCAAACAGACAAGCTTTTAAATAGACACTGAATCATTGGTAGAGAGAAAAAAGTGAGAGCAACCTTACCCTGAGACGATAGGAATGGGACAGGATTCTACATGGGATACTAACCTCGTTATACTAAGGAAAGCTCGATTCAATTACCTTTTGCAATACGGTCTCATGAGGGATTTTTTTTTTTTTTTTTTTTACTTATATGAGCATTGAGCTGTGTGACATTTTAAACCTTTTGAGCTAGACAGTCTGATAGTCTACCAACTACTAAGCTCTCCCAACAAAGACAAGAGGGCCAGCCAGCCAGTGCAACCTCCATATTGGGGCAGTAAGAAACCACAGGGAAAGACCGAAAAGCAACTTGACATCAAGTTTAAGGTATTGAAAGTCTACGTAATATTTCAAGAGCCATAAAAGCAAAGCTGACCCACTGCCTTTATCAAAGGGAGGAAGAAGAACCCTAAGCCATCCAAATGTATATTCTAAATGCAGCAATTAGATAAAAATAAGAAAGAAGAATAAAGCAGTAGGACCATATATTCCTCCACTTTTCCAAAGCTGAAAATGTGTGAAGATGCTTTAGAAATGGCATCAGCTAGAGGCTTACAATGTTCAAACAAAGGCTATTCTGCTTTCATCAGGTCTCCTACATTTCACTTCTCCTCCGGCACTGGGATTTCCAACACCCCACAGCGGGCTTTCATTAGCTTCTTGGAGAAGATGCAGGACATCCTCACTGTCTTTCTTTTGAGCATCGTCCCAGATTTGATCCTGCCCTTCCTGCTTCCAGATTAATCTCCCTAAACCACCATTCCTGTCAGACTCCTCCTCTGATCTCCAACCTTCTGTGTGTCCTCCCATTTCCTACTGAGTACAAACTAAAGCATGTCATGTGAATTGACAGTGTGGACCTCAAAACTTCTGAGCACCTCACTTTAAACACTATGTGCCTCAGCTGAACGGTATTATTACTCATCGTCTCCAGTTAGCCTGCACTCTTCAGTCTGTACTTTCCTTGTTTCAGCTCGTCTGAATGTTACCATCTTTCAAGGGTCACTGAAAATATCACCTGTGAAATTTAATCACCCTTGATCTCTCAATTTGAGGTTATTTGCCAACCTTGCAAACATTTGGTTTGTACATCTTAATAAGATTTGTCCTGCAGCAGGTTTAGTTGGAGCAGGGCAGAGGAAGTATTTTGCTTTCTTATAATTTTTGTTGTTCCTGATAGCTGCCAATGCCTCCCTCTGCAAGCCCCCCACTAGGGTAAAGCTAATATATTTTTACGTGAATGAATTCATATATTTCTTCTCAACTCTGTCATTTGTTGGAAAGAGTCACATGACAACCCTGGGGACAGTTTAAATTCTCTCCCTTTCATAGAGTATTCAAAGTATACCATTGGGCCTTCCTGTTTACTACACTGAGAAGGTGTAAGAGTCTTTGCCTTTCTTATTTTTCATAACCATTGACCTATAATGAACATTCCATGTAACATTCATGCATCAGAAAATTCCACTGTCAGGATATTTCTGGGAAAATAATTTCAACACACTTAATAGACACATTTGTATTATTCAGAATAATTCAGTTGAAATATAATTCCGTTGATTGGCAAAGGATAAGATTATATAGTCATACACACACATGCACCCATGCACAGATACAAATGGCAAAAAACAGGGAGGAGTTAAGATGGAAGAGAAGTAAGGGGACCAGGATTGTCTCCATCCCTCAAACACAGCTGTGATGAGGTCAGAACACTTGGAACACCCAGGAAATCAATTTGTGGAGGGGCAGATCTCCACAGGTGCAGAGCGACAGCTTAGTGGGACAGAGGTACGTGTATTCAGATTGGGGGAGATAAAACAGCATAGGCACAGAAGAGAGGGCACCCCTTCTGTGGGAGAGACCTAAGGGAGAGAAGGGCAGAGAGGCTGTAGAATTACAGTACTGTTAGCGCAAGAGAAAAACCTCTCTGGACCATGGACTGAGGAATGAAACAATCGGACAGTACCAGTTTCTACTTTGCAAACAGTTTCAGGGCCTAAAGATCGGTGTTTTCAAAAATGTGAGCCTTTCTCCAGATGGAGGCAGCCATATACACGAGCCTAGTGGGAAGGGAGCCGGCCCCAAGGTGTGGTAGAGACCTCGAGGTGCACTGGGAGACAACAGTCCCCTCCCTTGACTACTAAGGGAAAAGGGTTTATTGCCTCTCCAAGGACAAAATACCCTACAGGCGCAGGCCAGAGGACCTTTGTCGGGAGGGCTGAGTGGCACCACACTGGAACAGAAACCGCGCAGTGTAGGCTCCTCTAAGACACTGGGTTTTGAATCCCAGCTGAGCAGCTTTAAGGCACAGAGACTGGAGCAGGGCAAGTAGACCCCCACCCCCACCCCACCCCCTGGCACTGATCTTGAGGGCTGCCCCAGCTGCATGGTTTGAGACACCAGTGCAGGGAGGAAAGACTGGGGTATTGCCATTTTTCTCCCTATAACCACAGGGTGGGGCTTTGAGGAGCATCACAGTGGCTCCCACTGGAGGCGGGACCTGCTTACACCTAACCCCGCTCCTCCGTGCCTGGTAACTACTTATCCACCCCAGTGAGACCGACACTGACCCAATCAGAAGGCCTCTTCTCTGGCACAGCCACCGATTCCAGCCACCAACAGACACCTGTCCTGTGGTTTTGTATGTCAGTCTGTTACTCTCTGTTTTTTTCTCTCTTTTCTTCTCTTTTCTTTTCTCTTCTTTTTCTTTCTACCCTCTTCTGCTTTTCCTTTGGAATCAAACCAAAAAGAATTGATTTTCAGTCAATTCTTATTTAACATATATATTTTTTCTTTCTATTTTGTTTGTTTTATCAGTCATTTATATTCCTTCTATACCTTTTCTATATCTCCTTTTTTATTTTTTTATTTTACTTACTCTCTCTCTGGTTAAGCCTTATAGTTTCTTTCATTCTCTGCTTGGTCTTTTTTTTTCCACCTCTTTCATTTTTCTCTTTGAATGGGATCAGGTTCTCTGCCCTTTCCTTTTTCTCCAGGGTTACTTCAACAAACAAATCAAAGCACACCTGGTGGAATGTCCAAACAATCCACCATTATGAGCAAGAAGCAGCTTTGTAGAGGACTGGCCAGTAGGATTAGAGCAGCCAAATATGCAACAACAGAGAGCACACAACACACTCTAAAAACACTTCCTGAAGTGCCAGGTCCTGGACAGTGTATGATCCCTTTTTAATACAGTAGTACTCACAGGTGCAGGACACAACACAAGCTATTAAATCATGCAAAGGACAGAAACCTAGCCAAAATGATGAAATGGAAGAATTCTTCTCAAAAGAAACTCCAGGAAGAAATGACAGCCAAAGAATTACTCAAAACAGATATAAACAATATGTCTGAACACGAATCTAGAATAAAAGTCATAAGGCTAATAGCTGGGCTTGAAAATAAAGCATGGAAAACAGCAGAGAATATATGGCTACAGAGATCAAAGACCTAATAAATAGTCACAATGAATTAAGAAATGCTATAAATGAGGGGCACCTGGATGGCTCAGCTGGTTAAGCGTCTGATTTTGGCTCAGGTCATGATCTCACAGATTATGATTTTAAGCCCCACATCAGTCTCTGTGCTGACAACTCAGAGACTGGCTTCCTGTGATTCTGTGTCTCCCTCTCTTTCTGCCCCACCTCTGCTGCACTCTGTGTCTCTCTTAAAAATAAATAAATATAAAAAATGTTATAAATGAGATGCAAAATAAACTAAAGTGACAGTGAGGATAGAAGAAGCAGAGAGAATACGTAATAGAAGATAAGGTTATGTTAACTGATGAAGCTGAATAAAAGAGGAAAGGAAATTACTAGACCATGAGGGGAGAATTAGAGACCTAAGTGATACAATGAAACAAAATAATATCCATATCATAGGAGTTCCAGAAGAAGAAGAGGAGGAGGAGGAGGAGGAGGAGGAGGAGGAGGAAGAAGAATGAGAAGAAGAAGAAGAAGAAGAAGAAGAAGAAGAAGAAGAAGAAGAAGAAGAAGAAGAAGAAGAAGAGAAAGGGGCAGAAGGTTTATTTGAAAAAATTATAGCTTCTCTAATCTGGGGAAGGAAACAGGCATCCAAATCCAAGAGGCACAAAGAACTTCCTTCAAAATCAACAAAAACAGGTCAACACCACAACATATCATAGTAAAATTGGCAAAATACAAAGATAAAGAGAGAATTCTGAAAGCAGCTAGGAACAAACTGGCCTTCACCTACAAAGGTAGACAGAGAAAAGTAATAGCAGACCTGTACACTGAAACTCGGCAGGCCAGAAGGGAGTGGCAGGAAACATTCAACATGCTGAACAGAAAAATATGCAGCCAAGAATCCTTTATCCAGTGAGTATAAATTACATTATTCATTGTAATTCAGAATAGAAGGAGAGATAAAAGCTTTCCCAGACAAACAAAAACCGAAGGCATTCATGACCACTAAACCAGCCCTGCAGGAGATCTTAAGGGGGACTCTGTGAGTGGAAAACAGCAAAACTACAAAAGACCAGAGTTACCACCACAGACATGAAACAAACAGATAAAACAATGACACTAAATCATATCTTTCAATAATTCCTCTGAATGTAAATGGACTGACTGCTCCAGTAAAAAGATACAGGATATCAGAATGGATACAAAACAAGATCCATCTATACACTGTCTACAAGAAACCCATTTGAGACCTGAGGATCCCTGCAGATTGGAAGTGATGTCATGGGGAACCATCTATCATGCTACTGTAACTCAAAAGAAAGCTGGAGTAGCCATACTTGTATCAGACAAACTAGATTTTAAAACAAAGACTGTAACAAGAGATGAATAAGGGCATTATATCATAATTAAGGGATCTACCCATCAAGAAGAGCTAACAATTATAAATGTTTATGCCCCCAATGTGGAGAAACCCAAATATATAAATCAATTAATTACAAACATAAAGAAATGTATAGATAATATACTGTGATTGTAGGGAACTTTAATACTCCACTTACAGCAAAGGACAGATCATCTAAGCGGAAAATCAATAAGGAGACAATGGCTCTGAATCATATTGGACCAGATGGACTTAACAGTTATATTCAGAACTTTTCAACCAAAAGCAGCAAAATACATACGCATTGTTCTTGAGTGCACATAGAACATTCCCCAAAATAGATCACATACTGGGTGACAAAACAGCCCTTAATTAGTATAAAAAGATTGAGATCATACCATGCATATTTTCAGATCAAAATGCTATGAAACTTGAAATCAACCACAAGAAAATATTTGGAAAACTCCCAAAAGCAGGGAGGTTAAAGAACCTTCTACTAAAGAATGAATGAGTCAACCCCAGGAAATTAAAGAAGAAATTTAAAAATATATGAAAGCAAATGAAATGAAAACATGACAGTCCAAACCGATTAGAAGGCAGCAAAAGCAGTCCTAAGAGGAAAACACATTGCAAGACAGGCCTATCTCAAGAAGCAAGAAAGTCCCCAAATACATAACCCAACCTCACATGTGAAGAAATGAGAAAGGCAGCAGCAAAGAAAGCCCAAAACCAGCAGAAGTAGAGAAATAATAAAGATTAGAGCAGAAATAAACAATATATAATTAAAAAAATGTACAACGGCTCAATGAATCTAAGAGCTGGTTATTTGAAAGAATAAACAAAATTGATAAATCCCTAGCAAGACTTCTCAAAAAGAAAAGAGAGAGGTCCCCAATAGATAAAATCATGAATGAAAGAAGAGAGATCACAGCCAACACCACAGAAGTAAAAACAGCTACTAAAGAACACTATGAAAAATTATATTCCAACAAATTGAACAGTCTGGAAGAAATAGACAAATTCCCAGGTCCTCACGCATTACTAAAACTACAACGGGAAGGAATAGAAAAATTGAACAGACTCATAACCAGTGAAGAAATCGAATCAGTTATCAAAAATCTCACAACAAATAAGAGTCTTGGGCCAGATGGCTTCCCAGGGGAATTCTACAAGACATTTAAAGCAGAGTTAATACCTATTCTTCTCAAGCTGTTCCAAAATATAGAAAACAGAAGGAAAGTTTCCAGACTCATTCTATGAAGCCAGCATTACCTTAATTCCAAAACCGTAGACCCCACTGAAAAGGAGAATTAGAGACCAATATCCCTGATGAACATGGATACAAAAATTCTCAACAAGATATTAGACAACTGAATTCAACAGTATACTAAAAAGAATTATTCACCATGATCAAGTGGGATTCATTCCTGGGCTGTGCTGCACGGCTGGCTCAATATTTGCAAATCAATCAACAATACATCACATTAAAAGAAGAAAGGATAAGTACTATGTGATCCTGTCAATAGATGCAGAAAAAGTATTTGACAAAATACAGCATAACCCTCAAGAAAGTCAGGATACAAAGTGCATACCTTAACATCATAAAACTCATATAGTAAAGGCCCACAGATAATATCACCTCAATGGAAAAAACAGAACTTTCTCCCTGGAATCAGGAACACGACAGGGATGTCCACTCTCACCACTGTTGTTTAACATAGTGTTGGAAGTCCTAGCCTCAGCAATCAGGCAACAAAACAAAATAAAAGGCATCCAAATTGGCAACGAAGTTTTACTTTTTGCAGATGACATGATAATCTACATAGAAAACCCAAAAGACTCCAGCAAAGAACCACAAGAGCTGATACATGAATTCAGCAAAGTTGCAGGATATAAGTCAATGTAGAGAAATTGGTTGCATTTCTATATACCAATAATGAAGCAATAGAAAGAGATATCAAGGAATTGATCCCATTTACAGTCACATCAAAAATCATAAAATACCTAGGAATAAACCTAACCAAAGTGAAATACCTAGAATAGACCTAACCTACAGTAAAAGAACTGTACGCTGAAAACTATAAAAAGCTTATGAAGGAAATTGAAGAAGACACAAAGAAATGGAAAAACATTCCATGTTCATGGATTGGTAGAACAAATATTGTTAAAACGTTGATACCACCCCAAGCAATCTACACATTGAGTGGAATCCCGATCTAAATAGCACCAGCATTCTTTACAGAGCTAGAATAAATAATCCTAAAATTTGTATGGAACCACAAAAGACCCCGAATAACAAAAGTAACGTGCCCCGACACTGTCTTGGATATATATATTTAAGGTGGTAATTGAATCAGAGAAATCAATTTCTAGCATGCTTATGTGACAAATGTCCTCAAAAGTAACTCTAGGAAAGAATTTTTCTTTTCCCAGAAATCCGAACTCATTAGCAGTAGAGAAGGTGTGATTAAAAGAAAGGGGGAAAGACATTGCTGTTACCAACACTCATTTTTATGCTAGGAACTGTGAAAAATATGAAAAGAGGAAAAACTGAGAAGTTACAGATATTACCATCACTGGGCCACTTCTGGTTACCAAGGCGTTAAAGGACAGAATGCTTCCTTCCTTATTTCAAGTTTCATAAATGTTAAACTACTTGTAGTTGTTCCATTTCAAAAACCCCTTTTGCTTATACATTAAAATAAGTGTATGTGTTTTGTTTATTTGCATTTTTCTAGCTCTGAATCTTAATTCAGTCAATTCTTTTCACCAATCTTCATATTCCCAAGAAGGCAGTTTAGTAAAGTTGAAAGTAGGACTGTCCTTTGCTATTTCTGAACAGGGAAAGACTTGTTCTGTATAAAACACATTAGGTAATACCTGCTGTCCTTTAGTTCTAAGGTTTGTTGGCTGATGGCCAGTGTGAGGAAATACCAACAGCAAAGTCAGGTAAAAGGATTCTGTGTATTATTTTCTGGGCTGGGACACCATAGTGGGACTCTGTAATATCCCAGTGTGGAAACAGGGACCCTCTATCAAGGGCACTGATGATTGTGATGTGCATTTTAATAAGTTATTTGTTGATCAATAAGTGAATGTGAAAACATCACATTCTAATCAGTATTACATACTTGTGATACATTTATGAAGCATTTATATCTTCATCCAAATTAGTGGGGGAACACCATCTGTCCAAACAATACATAGTGTTAAACTGGAAGTTTTATAGTGCTTTTGCTGTGTGATCCGATACAAAGAATTCATCCTAATGGTCCTTGTGAATATTATAATTCCCAGTTTATAAAGCTGAGAAATTTAATAAAAATGGTTAGTAGAAAGTTAGAAGAGTAACATAAGGCAAAGATATTTTTGCTCTGATTTCTCTACGGACACAGACCACTTTCAGAAGGTCAAAAGAATGTTTAGTCTTCTTTTTTCAAATTTGCTAGGCCTGGTAAAATACAATTCAATCAAGTTCGCATGGAGTTTCAGAGGAATTCAGTCGCTAGGTTGTGTTCTCAGAACCCACGGTAAATTTTAGGGTGACTGACCCTTTCGTGATGTGAGGCGATCCATCTGAGGATCGTGGCTGCCAAAAGTTCAGCTCTAAACTTGAAGCTGCCTGGCCGGGTACCAGCCTACATTGCCTTCAACTTTCCCCAAAAGTAATTTCCTTGTGGCTGAAGCTGCCAATAAATCATGAGACATGCCTCTGAGCAGCATTTTCCAAAGTGTTTTTAGCAGAAAATCCATAACATATTCAGATAAATATGGGGTCTTGGTTAAATATATATTGAAAATGCTTTTCTTAAAAAGTTGACAGATATTTTTAAGTAGCTGGATTTACCAGAGCCTTTGACACACTAATCTGCATAGAAATAACCTGCAGTACTCTCAAGGAGATGAATATTATGTGAAGTCCGCCCCCCCCCAAAAAAAAAAACCCTGCCTACTACTAACACCTAAAAAGAACACTAGTGAACAGCATAAAGAGGTTTTTAAAACTTCCTTAGATGAATCATGAGGATTCTGTAAACATAGGCATGTGGAACTATGTAGTAGTGACACTATGGGGCGTCTGGGTGGATAGTCAGCCTCAGTCCAGCCCCCAAGCAGTTCTGGCTGCCCTGGTACCAAACTAGTGTGCGAAACAGGAAGCCCAAGTACCTGAGATTTGGATGAGAACATGGATAGAGCCACTCCCAGAATTATGGTGAGTAGATTAGATGCACTTCTATAAAGGTTTGTTTTAAAGGTTTATTATTTTTGCTTTATCCTTATTTCCAGTAATCTAATTTGATAAATGGGATTTTTGACGGGGCTGCAGATAAATGCAGATATAATATTAATAATGCCAGTGTATTTATCTACATAAAAATTTAAATGGAAGCATTTTGTGCATTCATTAAAAGAATCATAGATTATTACAATTGTCTTGCTGTGCTCTCATGGGAGATATGAAATGCTAGTAATTTAAGATTCAGTGAATAATTGTAAATGCCTCAAATTAAATGTAATTCAGCACATTAATCAAGAAGTTTCTACTGTGGAGCATGGAGGTCATTTCAGTTCAACCAATATTGCCAGATGCTTTATTAGGCACAAGGGATAAGGAGATGAAAGAGACCCAAGGAATTCTCTGGTTAACCTTCCGGGTTTGTTGGTTACATGCAAATAGTAGAATATTCAAGACCACATAGGGTTGAGGGAAGTGGGTGCCATTCTTTAATCTGGAATGCTACTACCAAGGAGGGCAGGTGAGGAGAAGGGAAACGAGACTGGTGAGTGGGAAGGGGTGGTAAATACACAGATGGCCTTCACACCGTGCTGAGAAGCTTGATTTTTTTTTTTTTTTTTTCAGAGAGACACAAAGAAAGCAAAGCTGGAGCAGAGAGATCAATATGGAAACAATTCCAATAGTCCGGGCAATGCAGGAGAAAGACTCGCTGTTGATCAACAGGTATTCATCAGGGAACTTATCTGTCCATCGAGACTTAGACTCTAGAGATACTGTGATGAACACAACACATGGTCTTTGCCCTCTTGGCACATACTATCAACACAAAATAGGAGTGACTAATCAAATAACAGAATGTATGCAAAATGCAGCAAAGGAAAAGTTATGGTGTTACTAGTATATACTACAAGGTTACCCAACCTTTTCTACAGAGGCTAGGGGAAGCTTCCCAGAGTTAGTCATCCCAGATAGGAACAAAATGAGGAGTGGCATCAGGGTGTGCTAGATACAGGTGCTGGGAGGCATAGTTAGAAAAGAGCCTACCTTGAGAAAAACCTAACTGACAAGAGTTAAGAAATAGGATTGTAAGCTAAAGGAAACAAGAGAACTCTAGCATGGCTACAGCGAAGAATTTGAAAGGGAGAGTACAAGGTGGAGGGCAGGGGGAGGGAGAGACAGAGGGTGGGAGGGGGAGAGAGAGAGAGAGAGAGAGAGAGAGAAAATCTTAACCAGGCTTAAGATCAATACAGCTTGATTGTAAAAAATAAAATAAATAAATAAATAAAAATAAAAGATCAATACAGCTTGATCTCACGACCCTGGGATCATGACCTGAGATGAAATCAAGAGTCAGATGCTCAACCAACTGAGCACCCAGGTGCCACCTGAGCAAAGAATTTTTAAGAGTGGTGTAAGAGGAGAGTAAAGTGACAGTAAAGGGCAGATGTGCAAAGTGTTAAAGATCAATAGAAAGGCTTTAGATTTTATTCTAAGGTCAACAGGAAGCCACTGAAGGATTTTAAGCATAATCTGTTTTATACTTTGTTAGGATTATTCTGACCTCTGTGCAGAGAAGAGATGCTAAGATGGTCTGGAAAAGTGAGTGAGTCTACTGTCAGTTCCAACAGTGGAGCTGGGTGTCCAGCTGGTATATACCCAGTGTCTGGCAGTGCTTGTGCACCAAAAACACTGTTTTTGGTGGAAGTTTAGATAAATGGATGAGATTACCTATCTATTCATTTTTATCTGACCCCAAATCTTTTCCAATGAGAAAGTTTAGTATCTGTTGAGAAAACAACATCTTTAATGTGGGGGATTTTTTTTTCTCTGAAGAACCTTGAATCATTAATGATAAAATGTCTTCAGAAAACTTTTAGTGTGTCATGTAGATGACAAATGAAAAGGCACATTGTCCCTCCAAGTTCTCAAAGCCTCAAGAAGCATATGCCAACAAAAAGAACAAACCTATAAATGAACATTATTCCCTGGAATACACTGGGTTTCCTTTTGCAGGAGTCAATTTTCAAAATGATACATTCTAACTTTTTTATAACAGCTTTATTGTTATATAATTGATGTTCCATAAAATTCACCCTTTTGAAATGTGCAGTTTGATGAATTTCACCATGTTGACAGAGACGCGCACCCATCATCATTATGTGATTTTACAATATTTTTATCACTTTCCCCTGCAAGAACAATCCTGTACACATTAGCAGTAATTCTTCATTCCCTCATCCCTCCCCCAGTCCCTGGTAACCATTAATTTACTGTCTGTCTCAAAGGATTGTCTATGCTGGACATTCGTGTGACCGGAATCATGTGGAATATGGTCTTTTGTGACTAACTTCTTTCACATACCGTATTGTTTTCAAGGTTCAGTCATACTGTAGCATGTAATAATGCTTCATTCCTATTTTATTATAAGAAAAATCTTCCAGGGACGCCTGGGTGACTCAGTAGGTTAAGCATCTGACTTCGGCTCAGGTCTGATCTTGACATTTGTGGGTTCAAGTTCTGCGTCAGGCTCTGTGCTGACAACTTGGAGTCTGGAGTCTGCTTCAGACTCTGTGTCTCCCTCTCTCTCTGTCCCTCCCCTGCTCACACTGTGTGCGTGTCTCTCTCTCTCAAAAATAAACCTTAATTTTCTAAAAATTCTATATGGCTATATGACATTTTATGTATCCATTCAGCAAAGTGATGAATATTCAGGTCATTTCCACTTTTTGGCTATTGTAAGTAGAGCCACCATGAATATGTATATATGTTTTTTAATAAGGATATGAATTAAGTTGTTTTGGGTATCCACCTTAGACTGGAATGGCTAGGTCATGCAGTAATTCTGTGTTTAACTCTATTAAGAATTGCCTAACTTCTCTCAAGTGGCTGCACCATTTTACAGTCCCTCTGGCAATGCATGAGTGCCCAAACTTCTCCACAGCCTCACCAGCACTATGACTGGTGATTGTTTATATTATAGCCATCCTAGACGTGTGAAGTGGTATCTCATTGTCTCGTTGTGGTTTGATTTACGTATCCCTAATTACTAACTGTGTAGAACATGTTTCGATATGTTCTATTAGCTATACCTTCTTTGGAGAACACCTTAACTCTTTGCCTATTTTTATTAGGTTATTTTTTATTGATGTGTTGCCTAATTGTGTTAATTAGTGCCTTTATGTAAACATTAGCTTGGGGAGTATGATACGTGAGAGATGTCTTATTTGTGAATTTAAAGCAAATATTTCTAGTAACTCCATCATATTCTTGGAATTACATAATAGTTCTAACATTTTTTCTGTTTTATCCCTGATTTGTATTTTTTTCTATTATGTGCAGATATTAATTTTTTTACATGTATGTTGATGCTCCTTAGCATATTCCTAACAGATGGTCCTCATGAATACAACCTTTATTAACATAAGGTATACCTCTTCATAAAAAAAAAAAGGTATACCTATTCATGTCTTTTTTTTTTTTTCCTTTTATGTTTCCAGCTTTTGTTGGCTTCCTGTACTCATCGCTGGAAATAATCTCTCCAACTCTTGCCTGACATGTTTAGGTGAGCTGATCCCAGTTATGGCTCCAGGGTGGTAAAATGACCCAAAGGTGGCCCAGCAGAGGGCCAATAGATACCTCCGGGAGAAGAAAAGGCCCAAAATCATAGTGATGAGCAAGAGAATAGGGAGTTTAGATCAATAAGAAATAAGTCCTATTTTTTTCTAGCTGGTTCAACGAGAAGATGATGACTCCGGAAGTTTTATGGCCTATGTTGTTACCGCCAGGAGACAGCCTGCCAGAGAAACAAACCAAGGTAGACAAAAGTGTCATTGAGAAGAAGGCAAGAAGCCTGACAACATTTATGAGGAATTATATCAAATCAGACCTGCGGTTATCTGTACCATTTGACCTTTTAGTTATATGGTCTAATATCCACTCCTTTCCTTAGGAGGTTTTCAATGAATTTGAGTTTCTGTCACTTTCCACCAAAAATAAATTGCCCATTATAAGCAATAATGTTTTCAGTGTCTTTTTTTCTCAATGCATTAAAGTATAGTTTTCAAAAAGATAAAAAATATGCCTCTAAAACTATTATATAAAAAGCTATTGTGAAAGTCTTATTCAATTCCTTAATGAGGGAAGAAGCAACGCAATAAAGCTGCTAGAAAGAGATTAGCATTACGGTCGCTGAAAAAAGAACAGTGGTATAGTATTCTAATGTTAGAATAATAAAAGATAAGGTTAATATTTTTCAGGTAAATAAAATAATGGCTTTTGGTTTTTTTCTCAATCAGACAAAAATGGCTTGTAATTCAATAGGGCAAAAATTATTTACAATGTGTTCATCTTCTGTAAATTAATATCTAACTTTACAGAGCACAGCATAGCCTTTATAGCGAGTAAAGCAGTAAGTAAAAAAGAAAATTACATGTACATAGTGATGACTCAGGTGGTTTGTCCTATTAAACTATCAAAACATTACAGGGTAATGTTTTGCCTTCTTTTAATTTTTTGGATATATTTTTGAGAAATACTCAGAATTTTTTTAAATGTTTTATTTATTTTTGAGATAGAGATAGCGTGAGCAGGGGAGGGTCAGAGAGAGAGGGAGACACAGAATCTGAAACAGGCTCCAGGCTCTGAACTATTCCTCAGCACAGAGCCCAATGCGGGGCTCGAACCCATGAACCATGAGATCATGACTTGAACCGAAGTCAGACGCCTAACCAACTGAGCCACCCAGGCGCCCCAAGAAATACTCAGAATTTCTGAGGGGAATTATAACCACATAGTGTTTGGCACTCTAGGAGATTATTGTTACAGTCCTCCTCCATCCACTTGGATGATAAAGGTTTCCTACCCCTAGATCAAACCTGGAGGTCACCTGGACAATCACAGCCCCTTCCCCAGTGTGGTATCCATTATCACATCAACTGCTGATTGATGGAGTGAGGGGAGATCTTCCTCAAATCATACTGTCCATATCACACAGATAGAGACAGCTCAAAGGTCATTGAAGAATTTAGGACATAGCTTAACACTGGCCCTCATACCCACCATGCACCTTCCCTGACTTTGTTTCTATCCCTTTTTGCATTCTCCTTGAGTGGTTTTGTAACAGTAGCAGTAGCAACTGCCATAGTGTCTCGCCTGCTTATTCTAGTCACCAAATAAACACAGAGAGTACCTGAAAATGGAAGAAAGAAACTGGAAGCTTCAGTTTTTAAAATTGGGAGGTTCTAGCTGTCTAAAATGACATTTGCTGAAGAGTCAGATATCAGCCCCCTCCACTCTGGTCCATTCTGGCTCTAAGGGCACAGTCTAAGGAGAAAAGTGGGAGTGGGGCAAAGACCCCATGGTTAGACTGAACATTCATGAGATGTGAAGGCTTTGAAAAGTCCTCTGATTTCTTCCATAGTTGTTAAATGTGAAAACTGAGAAGTGAGTAGGGACCCTACTCTGGGCCTCTCCTAATGCATCTCAGATCCTTCCCTATACACATTCAAGGGCAGGTAGAAACATTCCAAGGGAAGCCCTAAGAGAGTCTTCTCTGGTCATCATCAGCTGGATTAGGTCTTCAAAGACACGAAATGAAAAGTTTATGGACGAAGTGGTCAGCCTGGGGAGGTGCAACCCTTCACTGCGCAGCTTCCCGAATAAGAACGATTACGATATAGAGACACATTTCCCTGCTTCGTTCTTGGGGTAGCCAAGGAGGGTCTCAGGTGCCCAGAGCTGCTAAGCATCTGCCCCGGCCTGCAGAGCCTAGTCTATGCCACCAGGGCCATGTGATGTGACCAGTGACTTTGTGGACTAAGATGTGGCAAAGCGTGGTAGGCACTGTCTTCTGGTCCCTTCTACCACCTCTACTGAGGTGTGCCCTGGATTTTAGGTACTTGGGACATTCTGGGCAGGACTCTCACTTCAGGGCTGTGTGCCTTGTTGTGGCCACAGAGTCATGGCAACCTGAGGTGTGCCATCAGTGGCTGTGGGGTCCACAGAAGTGCCACTGATGGCCATGGTGCTCTATGTAGTGCTGACCTTGTAGGCTCCTTGCCCAGCAAGGGGTTTGTGCCAGGGGAATGGCCAGGCCCAGCAGCCTAAGGAACACGGTGAGACATGGTGGTTTTTATAGTCAGGATGGGATTTCATGGTTAAAATTTTTTGTTATGGGGCACCTAGGTGTCTCAGTTGGTTAGGCGTCCCACCTTGGCTCAGGTTGTGATCTCATGGTTCATGAGTTCAACCCTCACATCGGGCCTGCTGGTGTCAGCATGGAGCTCGCTTCGTATCCTCTATGCCCTTCTCTCTCTGCCCCTCCCCCGCTCGTGCTCTCTACCTCAAAAATAAACTTAAAAAAAAAAAAAACACCAAAAACGTGTTATTATGCAAGGTGAAACAAAGTACTGGCCACTAGAATGTCTGTCCTTCTAGATTAAAAATATGAAATTGAGTATATTTGCTATTTTGTCAGAGTTATGAGACCTTAATCAACTATTCTGGAAGCAAACTTTAAGACTTTCTATATGACATAGTAAACATGAAGACCACGAATGAAGGGTTAGGAAGATGCCACTCTTTCCCTGAACTTAAATGAGACACTTACAGGAAGCATGGGAAAGAGAAAAATCTAAATGCTTACAAGTTCAGATGATGGTTGACATTATAAACCAAATTAACTCCTTAGAAAGGGCATCAAAGCAAATTCAACTAAGTAGCAACCAAAAGAGCCTTCAAAATCCAGCTGAAGAACGGAGAAAAGCTTCAGACAGCACTAACGAAACCTTTAGAAGTTTACTTTTGGAAGTAAATTCTAGTTTTTAGAAAAGCATAATATTGCTTTCATGCAAATCTCGAAAACAGAAGCATAGAGTGGGCAAATTTACTAAAGAGAAAAAATAACATAACACTCTGCCCACAGAGTGAGTCCTTAGTAATAAGAGAGTCAGATCAAGCCTCTGGGGGACACCTGGCTAGCAATGAGCGACTGGACTGCTGTTCGTGGGGAAGGCAGTAATGGACTGTGCGAACATGAAACTGGATATAATGAAGACATAAGCAAATGGAGGCCTCTTAACTGGTGAAGCCAAAGGATTGCTGATTTATGGCGACCGAGTTTAGTACCAGTTTACAAACTCTTGAAGAACACAAGTGTACATAAAATCAACTGCAGAGGCTAAGATTATCAATGCACTTAAAAAACCATTTGAAAACTTTCCAAGCTTTCTTGCTTTGCTGCATTCAGAAAACACTCACGTAGATAGGGAGAGGCAAAAAATGCAACAGAAATATCATATTCCTCTTGACCTTAATCAATAAAAGGAAACAAATTTTTACATAGTATCCAATTTAGAGATAATTTACTTTATTTGAGGTAAGGAGAATCATTCCCAACCACCCCAAAAACATCAGTGATGCATATGAAGTGTTACACACCTCAAAATTCAATCAAAAATACTTCAGAAAATTTAAAAAAGAATCGCTGGATAATATTAAAACAGCCATATTCCCAGGAGACAAAAGCTCATGTTACTGAGATAAGAGTCTGCTCTCGCAGAGAAACATCAATAACTTAACAAAGCAAATGCATACTTGACACAAAAATTGAATGAGGAAGAAACTAAAGGATCAGAAATCTGTCTGCCCATTGCTTATTTTCCAGAAAAAGTGCATTTGGCAGAGGCCTGAGACCACAGGCAGGAATCTTCCAGATGCCAGATCCCTGAAGAAGGAGGAGCATTTGGCTGTGATAGTGAGAAAATGAAAAGATCCATGCCCTGTATCCACCACTTGTTGACCCCCAGGATTCCTCTCACCTGGCCAGCTGCAGCCTGACTCTGCAAGTTCTCCAGAAGAGCCAGACAGAGCTGTGCAATTAACATAGTGATGCTAACAAGAAAACCTATAAAGAAATAGGAATGAGTAGTCTGGAAAGAAGATGTTGGGAAATCAGTAAAAAAAATAATAATAATAATAAGACTTCAAATATCTGAAATTTAAGATGGCCAAGACTTAGTCCCTATCTTCAGAGCATTACAATCTATAGTAACATGAATTTTCAAACACCTGGAACTATCCACAAGCGTGACGGGCCACCCTTCCAGGAAACCTTTGTCCAGATTTCCCTTTATAGACCTTCAGATCTTTACAAGGCACTTAATTATTCCTCTTTTAGGAAATTAGGTAGAAATAAAGAATCATTGTTATCAGTACTTATTTGTAAGTATGTCAGACTACAGTCTTTCTCAGAAAGATAAAATCACAAATCAATCATCCAACATTTGATGCAATACCAAAGCTTTAGGGACTATTTATCTTTAAATTATGCAAGCCTATTATCTAGTGTGTTTCTTTAAACAATTTGGGCTTACCTCATGTAAGGTGCATGGGTCGTGACCGGCCCTCACCACTGGAAATCATTTCACCCTCCAGAGACATTATCAAAGGGCCAAAGTGGACCTCCCCTCCCCTCATGATCCACAAGTGCATGGGGCAAATCTCCAAAAGGTGAAGGATTCAGATCTAATCAAGCATGTGAAGAAAATTCTTACCAGCAAAGGTCAATCAAGTTATAGAACTATCTCGATATATTGTAGTATTTATTTGAGTAGAAAATCACTGGACAATAGAACCTTTGACTCACCTCTGGTCAGACAACATTTGCCTCTTTCCACATCTGAAAAGAGCTCAATGGGCCAGCACTACCCACTAATTAGTGCTACATACCACTGTCACCATTCTGTAACAGCAAGCTCCCTATCACTACCTAGTGTACAAAATTCAGCAGATAAAACATTTTGAAGTGATCTTTGCATAAGATGATAACTTGGATTTGATGGCCTCTCATGATCTAATGAAATCTTCCTGTCTTTCTCCATTAGCTTATAGATTTTTCTGCTTTTGGTTGGCCCACTATGATTAGATTTTTTTCTGAGATGTCTTTTACCCTAGAAACTGTATCTTTCCCATTCAGTTATTATTAATTTAATTCTTATGCCTTTCCATTTTCCCTTGGGGAACTTTGGTTTTACTTTTCAGAAGAACGAATTCATCTGAATAACATACGAATTCCAAGTTAAACATTATCCCTCTATGTAAGTTAAATAAAAATTAGGCAAAGTTTAAAATTATATCTTTAAATATATGATGGATGTACTTTCAATGAAGTTTTGCCCAACTACCCGTACAAATGTGTCCATAGATAGTTGATTTATAACCCTGAGTCACAGTCTTTTATTCTGTGGCAGACAAATGCAAAAATGTACATGAATGAAAACTCATAAAAAGAAAAGTTTGCTTCACACATAACACCATCTTGGGGAACGTCGGAGGTGGTCATTGAGAGCACATAACTGTTGACTGATACGTGAGCTGGACTCAAACAAATGGAGGCTCCTGACCCTCTCCTCTGTCGTTGGAATGTACATTTCTTCCACCAACCCCACACTAGGAACCATATCAAGGATGCAGCCTTGAGAGAGTAATGTGTCACCTCAATCTTACTTGCCCTACAATCCCTATTATACAAAATCATATAACACGGTGATTTTTAGGAAACTGTATAAAATAGAACAAAATTAGTGCTTTACCAGAAATAATGCAGCCTACTATTTTAATTTTCCTTTCAATTTATGTGGGAGAATATCATTGAGAGACCTAAAAACATATGGTTAATTTATTATGCTTTAATGCTACAGATAACAGATAAATGTGAATGTGGATAGAGGAAATGATGAGGTATTAGTTATCTCAATACTATAGTTTAATTAGAGTGCACCAGTGTGTACAATTCACCTTAAACTCCATTTTGATAGGTATTAAAATTGAATTGAATAGCTATTCTAAAGTAATTTGAATGCAACCAGCTGAATCTCTACTAATAGTGAATAGGTAAGAGATGTGAAAACTGATTATCTATTTAAAAATACACATTAGGACTTTTACTGTTGGAAATTATGTTTCTAAACCCTTACAGACTTGAAAAAAAAAAAAAAGCTTTTTGTGGTAGTAATTCCCAAGATAGCAACAACGTACGAGGCTCTTGAATTTCCCTCCTCCCACAGATGCACCAAATGTACAACTACCCATAGAGAAATTTCCTCTGAAAGAAAGCTAGAAACTAGCTCAGCACGCTGGGTGAATGAGAAAACACCCACTGAAATAGGCAAGAAAGGCTGAGATGCACGCTTACCATAAATCCCACCCTCAGGAAAGGGCCATACAACCCAGAGAGAAACCCCAACTCCCAGCTGTGAAAACAAAGCATACCAAAATTTATGAGATCCAGCAAAAGCAGTGCTACTTGCTAAGTTTATAGTGATAAATACCTATATTAAGGGGGGGAAAGTCACCAATAAACAACCTAACTTTACACCTCGAGGAACTAGAGGAAAAAAGAGAATAAACTAAGCCCAAAATTACCAGAAGAAAAGAAACAACAAAGATCAAAGCAGAAATAAATGAAACGGAAACCATACAAACAACAGAAAATAGCAGTGATGTTAAGAGCTGATTTCTAAGAAGATAAAAAAATAATGTACTAATCTTTAGCTAGATAAAGAAAAAAGTAAGGACTCAAATAAATAAAATGGTAAGTCAAAGAGGAGACATTACAACTGACATCACAGAATCCAAAGGGTCTGCTAGAATCCATAGAGACTGCTTTGAACAATTATATGCAAACAAACTGGATAATGTAAAATAAACCGGTAAATTCCTAGAAACATAGAACCTATCAAAACACGAAATCATGTTTCAAAATCATGAAAATAATAGAAACCTATCAAATGATAGAAACCTATTAAAACATGAAATCA
This sequence comes from Proteles cristata cristata, assembly GCA_017311185.1. NCBI lineage: Eukaryota > Metazoa > Chordata > Mammalia > Carnivora > Hyaenidae > Proteles > Proteles cristata. The sequence continues at coordinate 211,165 of JAESUZ010001011.1, read as the reverse complement.
TTTTTTAAAATCATGAAAATAATAGAAAATCTGAACAGATCAATATTAAGGAGACTGAAATCAGTAATTTAAAAATTAGGAAAGAAAATAAAAGCCCAGTACTAAATGATTTCACTGGTGAATTCTACCAAATATTTAAATAAAAATGTGATTTTGTCATTTATATGTCAATAAAGCTGAAAAAATCCATTTTGTTTCTAAAATTGTATAGAATCAATGTTCCGTTGAGTTTCTTAGTAATATTTGTTCCATTTAGAAGATGTTGAACCACTGAAATTAACACAGGTTCTGGGCTCTTTTAAGAAGTTATAACATTAAATTATATTAATAAATAATATACTATATATAATTAACAGCAAAAATTAAGTAACATTTTATAAAATGAATGATTTCCTCACAAGAAATCATTAAATGATTTCTTAACATTAAGAATGATTACAAAGTTATTTTATCTATTAATTGTTAATTAATACCATTTAATTAATATTAAGGCACATTATAGAACTGCATAATGTTTTCTGAAAATTCCAGGTTTTTCTTTTTTTAATATATTTAAATGTTTTATTTATTTCTGAGACAGAGAGACAGTGTAAGCAGGGGAGGGTCAGAGAGAGAGGGAGACATGGAATCTGAAACAGGCTCCAGGCTCTGAGCTAGCTGTCAGCACAGAGCCCGACGCGGGGATCGAACCCATGAACCGCGAGATCATGATCTAAGCGAAAGTCGGACGCTTAACTGACTAAGCCACCCAGGCGCCCCCAGGTTTTTCTTATTTAAGGAAATTCTTTACAATTCTTTGCTTGCATTAGATGACAATTTATAATAATTTTTTTCAACTCTATACCACATTAGGAAAAGTATTTTTGCCTTGGAAGCATTTAAAACACCTGGGTGGCTCAGTCGGTTGAGCGTCCAACTTCACTCAGGTCATGATCTCATGGTTCGACGGGCTCTGTGCTGACAACCAGTTCGGAGCCTGAAGCCTGCTTCAGATTCTGTGTCTCCCTCTCTCTCTGATCCTCCGCTGCTCACTCTCACTCTTTCTCTCTCTCTCTCTCTCTCTCTCTCTCTCTCTCTCAGAAATAAATAAAACATTAAAAATTTTTTTAACATAATTTCAACTTTAAAAAGACACCACAGAAATCAACAAAGCATTCACAAATAATATAATGTGATAATAATTAGTAGGATTTAAACATTTAACATGTAGAAGACAGTAATCTAGGTGTGAAAGCTCATTTTATGACGAGAACTCAATGATGTAGGTATTATTGCCCCATTTCACCAAAGAGGAGACTAAGGTAAGGAGAGACTAAATAATCAAATGCCCAAACTCATAGTCAGTAAGCGAGAACACCTGTGAAATCCAGTCTGCCAGCAGAGGCAGCGCTTTAATGTCGACACTTTGTTGGCTCTCTGTTAATGCTCTATGAAATTAAGTATTGTCTTAATCCCCAGAATAATTATAAAATGAAAATACCCGATTGTGAATTAAATTTTGTTTCTCTAATGGCTGATTCAGCAGCAGAGACTCGTGATTTTCCTCAGGAAACTGAGAACATTTTTTTTTCCAGTTGAAATTCATCCAATGGAAATATGATACAGCAGATACCTCTATGGAGTTCTCAAAGTGAAAATGTGTATTTACTGAGGACTAGGCTTGGAAGTCCTAGATCTCAGAGATTGCTTTGGGAATGTGAGAAAGTCGTTATTTGCTGGCTCTCCAGTAATTTAGTTTGAATTTGTTAAACTCATTGATGTGTGAACTGGTTATCGAAGCTTGATAAACAGCTTATAAATCACTTTGAACTTGGCAGAAATAAATATTAATGAGTCAATTTTCAAGGAATTTAAAGTCAGTAGTATCTCCTTCGGTTGCCATAAGTTAAAAAAAGAGAATCTCGGTTGTCTTATTTAGAAAGGATCTAACAACTTATTAGTAATGATTGATGTTTCTCAATATAGTCCTAGGACTACTGATTGTATCAAATCAAACGATTTGCCTAAAAGAAAAAAAAAATGTTCTTTGCAAATCCACCATGGAGTTTCATATGACAAAAGTTTTGTTTAAAACTTCTTTATAAAACACAAGTATGATGATGATTCTAATCCTCTGAGATTCTAAAGTAACCTGCTTCCCCAAGGTTTGCTCAAGGCTGGACTTAGACTAGGGAAAGAAAACAAGCAAGCATTTCAGGTACTGGTGTCTACAAATGTCAGAGCCTTATTGGCATTAATCCACTTGAACCATTTCTACCTTCTCCACACAGGACAAAACAGAATCAAACGGCTTTAGTAGCTGTCCCAGGCCACATGACAAGCGAGGGGCAAGCTCAGAATTTGAGAACAGATTTATTGAAGTATGAGCCTGTGTTAGTTTTGTATTTGAAATAGGAAAAATAAATAATTTTCTATGTGACAAATTTTAAGGATACAAAATGACCCTCCAGTTTTCCAAAATATACAGTATAAGGAAGGAATCTTAGAAACCTACTACTTATGTATAATAGAAAATTCTGGCCCTTTGAGATTACATGGCATGCCCCCAAATTAATATCAAATCTGGACTTGATTTCAGAGCTCTTGTGCCTGTTTTGCCTTCTGGAGATACTCAGTATCATAATACTAATATTTGTTTCCTGGATCTAAGGGTTATTTCTCATCACTATGAAATCCTTGAAACCTTAGAAGTCTTTTATACCTCACTTTGAGTTGGTTTATTATATCTCTTCCAAAAGTTCTAGTAGTTATCTGATCTCCAGGAAGGGACAGATTGCAGAAAGATCCAGACCACTGCATATGACTGGGAATTTTGTTCACTATATAAGGAGATCTAGCTGAATAACTCAAGAAATGGGAGTTGAAATCCAACTCACTCTCTACCCACTGAGCCATATAATGGTGGGGCATCCCCCGAAAGAGGACACCATGTCTAACCTGCAAAAGGCCACCTTACAGGCTCACACAGGCCCGGCAAAGACCCTGAAAGTTAGGAAGAAAAGGGGAAGAGATGATTGGGCACAAAGATTTTGAATACAATGTCTACTGGAAATTAATTAAAAAGACTGTCTTCTAAGGCTAACGATTAGGATGTTTATTAAATCAGCAAATTAGTGCCAGTGTGGGGAGAGGTGTTCTCTCAGCCCAGAGGAGTATAATTTTGTTTCAGGAGAAATGATTTAGGATAAACATCAGCAACGTGTCCTCCTTCACTATATGGGATATGAGAATGTTACTAAGAAGCCTGTGAATATGTAAGAAAATGGCTCTACAGAAGATGGGAAAAATAGAAAACTCTTGTGCCCTTTTACTGAAAGATTTTGTTTCAAAAAACTTCCTAAAATCTTCTTGGAATAAAACACCATGATGTTGCATATACCACATTTTCAAAAATCATTACACCATCACTATGATAGATTCTGAAGAGTGTCTGAAGAAACACTTTTGAACATTAAGCTGTCAAGTTTTCATTTAATGAAAATATAATTGGCATTTCTAATTTGGTGTCGAAAACCTTTGAAATGCTAATAATAACTACCCTTTTTTTTTTTTTTAGTAAAAGGCACCATCCTAGGTAGTTTGCATACATTTTCTATCTTCCCAAAAAAGAATACTCCAAAAGCTATGTGTTACTATGCTCTTTTTGTTAATGAGGAAACAGACTCAATGAGTCTAAGGCATCTGAGAATTATTGGCAGAATGCAGATTCAAATCCAGGTGGGTCCTGATGTTAAACCTGAGTTCTCTCTACCTCACTGAACTAATCCTACGAGAAGGCTTCTACTTAGAAAGGGGAAAGTAGCTAACCAAACTTTTACTGTTAGGTATAAAAAGTGTATCTTTTTTTTGAGAGATAAAGAGAGAACAGAGAGGAGGGGCGGAGAGCCTCTCAAGCAGGTTCTGTACTGTCAGCACAGAGCCCAGGGTAGAGCTTGATCCCATGAACTATAAGACCATGACTTGAGCCAAAACTGAGTTTAACGATTAACCGACTGAGCCACCCAGGCACCCCGATAAAAAATATATTGGAATCAAATATGGCAACCCATGCATTCTCCTACTATTTCCTGAGGTATTAACTCATTAAGTTGCCATAATCCTAAAGCACATAATGATGTGCTTGTAATCAATGAACTTTATGTATATGGCCAATCCTTGAGTTCTAAGAAATCAGTCAGGAAATGTGGAGCTGGCTGCTTACCTGTTCCGATAACTTTTGTCCATCGAGTTGAGCCTGCATCACGGCATCATTAACAAGCAAGTGGAAGTTCAGGAGAACGTGTTCAATGTCATATGGTCCATGCATAGCGTCCGACAGCTCTTCCAATGACCGGATGTAGGCGCGCCAGTGTGGATTCAGCTCTGCCGTGTGTGCCAGGCAGCCTCTCATGACGTTCAGGCAGTACCCCATGCAAGGCTTGCTAAGAGTCAGGCCCTGGCAGTGAGGGCAGTACTGCATCCTCAGGACAGCTCTGCTGCACTCTTTGGAGAAGTGCAGATGGTCTGTGGTATTGATGACTTCGATGCCCAGATTCAGTGCCTGCAGAAATGTGCGGCTAGGGAGCAGTGATCTCCCCATCTGCCCCGCTACTCTTTGGGGAACGTTACCAAAGGGACTCACATCCCGGCGGGCCATCCGGATGCATTCTGAGTATTCCAGGGAACTGTCCCTCACACCAGGGCTGATGATGTGATTGTAGACCAGAGGGAAAAGACTGTCAAAGAATCTGTTTACAAATTCTTCAGGATTAACATCTGTGCCAAACAAATAGAGCCCCACATCCGTGAAGAACTCCTGAACCGAAGCTGTAGCCTCTATGGCCATATTTCTGTAGGTGTTGCAGAAAAGGATACCGGTATAATTCTCTGCTTGTCTGATGAGAGTTTCCAGGGTTTCTGTAACAAAAGCAGAGGTCAAACATGGAAGGCTTAGTATTCATGCTAAAGCTGTCCATCCACCAGTAAATGAGCTGAAGGCATCCTAACCACCCTAAGGATCCAAATGGGAGGGGCGCCTGGGTGGCTTAGTCGGTTAAGCGTCCGACTTTCGCTTAGGTCATGATCCCATGGTTCGTGGGTTCGAGCCCCACGTGGGCTCTGTGCTGTCAGCTCAGAGCCTGGAGCCTATTTCAATCTGTGACTCTCTCTCTCTCTGACCTTCCCCTGTTCACGCTGTCTCTCTCTCTCTCCCCTAGAAATAAATAAATAAATAAAAACAATAAAAAAAAAAAAGGATCCAAATGGGAATGCTGAGCCTACTAAACCCAAGTTAGTTCTTTAAGGATAATGGCTGGTCAACAGTGGGCACCACACACATACCATGCAAGTTTTATAAAATGTATTTCCTAGAGTCAAGTGTATAGAAATCAAAAAGTATTGAAATGAAAAAAAAAAGTTACAATATGTTGGTTTCCCCACTTAATTTCAGTCATCCATCATCTTCCAATGACAAAAGTGTCACTGAGAAGATAATTTCCAACCATGGGTTCACTGTTTATAAAAGACTGATGTTAGATGCTTGATTCAAACCTACTGTACTTTTACAGTTTTTCTTTTTTTTTTTCTAGAATGAAAGCTAGTAGATTATACACTAGTTACTGTATTAGAACTCCTACCAGATTCAAATTAAAAAGAAAATAAAATATTTCATGATTAAACAATGCCCTGGGGCACCTGGGTGACTCAGTCTGTTAAGCATCGACTTCGGCTCAGGTCATGATCTCGCGGTTCGCGGGTTCGAGCCCCGCGTCGGGCTCTGTGCTGACAGCTAGCTCAGGGCCTGGAGTCTGCTTTGGATTCTGTGTCTCCCTCTCTCTCTGACCCTCCCCTGCTCATGCTGTCTCTATCTCTCTCTCAAAAATAAATAAAATATTTTTAAAAATTAAAAACAAAATAACAACAACAACAAAATAATGCCCTAACTGGCAAACCTTAAGTAGTAAGCAAATCATGGGTTGTATTAGTTGATGAAAACAATTGTGTCACCATCTTCTGAACTCTGTTCTGTTGTTTTCATCATCTGATCCCTCAAAGACTTTACTATGGGACATTTTAATTTTTCACTTAAGTAACTGATGCTTCCAAATAAATTTCTCCACAGAAATAACAGAGAATAATTTATCCACAAATTAAGGAAGGTGGTAGTCATCGGCAAGCAAGAATTATATTTCAAAATGATAGCTTTTAGGCAGCTGTTGAGCACCTTGGCTATTCTAGTAATTACATTTTATAGTTAGCCTAATTATAATAAATAATGATGCTGGAATGTTATCAATACATAATTAATTGTAAAATACATCAATAAAATTATCTTCCATAACCCCAATCTCGTCGTTATTTTTAATTAGGTTGTAAAAGACCACACAATGATTCAGTAATCAGACCACTGAATATATTATAAAAGGAGATGGAACGACAGTAGAATGAAAATGAAATAATACAAAGCAGAAGTGCGGCAAGAGCCACTAATGAAGTGGAACTGTGTCACGAATATGCTATCGTGTCCTAAAAACAAATAAACCACAACAAATCAAACCAAACCAAACACCATTATGAAAATCACAGACGGATAAAATTCAGCATTCTGTATTCTGATTCTGTTCTGAGACCAAGCAATGTTGGATTTCAAACTTCATTGAGATATATCAAGGTGTCTGCTATGGACTGAATGTCTGTTTCCCCCACCCCCAAATTAATATGGTGAAATCTAATCTCCAATGTGGATGACATTTGGAAGTGAGGCTTTCAGGAGGGGGTTATGTCATGAGAGTGAAGCCCTCATGAATGGGACTGGCTCCTCTACCAAAGAGACTCCAGAGAGCTCCTTCGCTCCCTCTGCCATGTGATGACACAGTGAGATGTGAACCATACATGAACTAGGAAGTCGGCTCTCACCAGACAATGAATCTGCCAGCACTATGAGGTGGGACTTCCCAGCCTTCAAAACTATGAGAAATAAATGTTTGTTGCGTATAAGGCACCCAGTCTATGGTATTCTGTGATAGCAGAGGAACCTTAAAAACAACAACAACAAAACCCTAAAGGTGCCCTACCATGAAAGGCAACAGTTTTTAAAGGTGGCTGTCACCCTGTTGCAACACAGAGGACTACAGACTTTAGTCTGTAGAGGAGGCAGGACTCCTGTGTTCTCTCTGCGTCTCCAGTGCCCTCTAGAATATAGGCTACACACTATGTAATCAATAAAAATGTGAGCCAATGAAGGCTTCAGGTGCGATTAGCTGCTTTCCAAAGTGAGGCTGGGTGGGGAAAATACAGAGTGCCACGTCTCTGCACTCAGGTTTACAACCCAGTAGGTCTGTTTGGGCTCAGGAATCTCCATTTAACAAGCACCCCCCGCTGTGATTCTCTGAAGGTGGCCAGCTCTGGGAAAGTTGCCCTTGCAGATAATCTATAAAATATTCCCTCTGCTTTGACAGAGCGGTTCTGTGAGTTTTCCACCGTAACAGTCTGACCCCACAGCTGCAGTGTCAGCCACCGCACTCTGCCTTCACAGACCCGCAAGAGCGGGTGCAGAAAGTGAATGGAAGTGGCTGAAATAAAATAAAACTTTGTTTCTCAGTAATATAGGCTCATGTCTCTCAGCAAATTATGTGCGGCCAAAATTATGAGGCAGGTTGAAAATGCGTTTATTTGCCAAAAATGGCTAAATAGCAATGTTAGACATTTTTTAAAGATAAAATAAGGGTGAATTTAAAGATACCAAAACCACAGTCACGGTTATGTACTTTCCACCAGTTTTGCTAAGGTGCATGCTATAGACCTCTTTGTGCCGCTGATATTTGCCACACGATTCTCGGTGCAGTAAAGGCTGCCTGTTACCCCAGGAAGTTCAAATGTGCCATCCGACTTCTGTCAACTCTAAGTGGTGTACAAACACAATTGTTTGAAGTAAAAAATAAAATGTTCCTTTAAACATTTGAGTCCCAGTAATTTATAACTTATTATGATTCAGGGGTATATGGAATTTATCTTTTCAGTTGCTATAACAAATAGGTTTTGCAAATTAATTTATTCTGAGAAAGCAATATTAAAAAGAATATATATAATACTGACATTTTTATTTTTATTTTATTTCAGAATGATTTTCCTCTAATCTAGATTTTTATTTATTTATTTTTACAAATAGTTTATTGTCAACTTGGTTTCCATATAACACCCAGTGCTCATCCCCACAAGTGCCCTCCTCCATGCCCATCTCCCCCTCCCCCTCACATCCATCAGTCCTCAGTTTTTGTCAGCATTCAAGAGTCTCTCATGGTTTGCCTCTCTCCCTCTCCCCCACCATTTCCCCCTTCTTCTCTCCCATGGTCCTCCGTTAAGTTCTTCCTGATCCTCCTATACGTGCAAACATGATATCTGTCCTTCTCTGCCTGACTTATTTCGCTCAGCATAACACCCTCAAGGTCCATCCATGTTGCTACACATGGCCAGATTTCATTCTTTCTCATTGCCATGTAGTATTCCATGGTATAGATAAACCACATCTTCTTGACCCATTCGTCCGTTGATGGACACTTAGGCTCTTTCCATGTTTTGGCTATTGTTGAGAGTGCTGCTATGAACATTGGGGTACGTGTGTTCTTATGCATCAGCACTCCTGTATCCCTTGGGTAAATTCCTAGCAGTGCTATTGCTGGGTCATAGGGGAGTTCTATTGTTAATTTTTTGAGGAACCTCCACACTGTTTTCCAGAGGGGCTGTACCAGTTTACATTCCCACCAACAGTGAAGGAGGGTGCCCGTTTCTCCACATCCTTGTCAACATCTAGAGTCTTCTGATTTGCTCATTTTAGCCACTTTGAGTGGCATGAGGTGGTATCTCAGTTTGGTTTTGATTTGTATTTCCCTGATGAGGAGGGATGCTGAGCATTGTTTCATGTGTCTGTTGGCCAACTGGATGTCCTCTTTGGAGAAGTGTCTGTTCATAGCTTCTGCCCATTTCTTTACTGGGTTGTTTGTTTTATGGGTGTAGAGTTTGGTGAGTTCCTTATAGATTTTGGATATTAACCCTTTGTCTGATATGTCATTTGCAACTATCTTTTCCCATTTCGTTGGTTGCCTATTAGTTTCGTAGATTGTTTCCTTTGCTGTGCAGAAGCTTTTAATCTTGATGATGTTCCAATAGTTTATTTTTGCTCTTGATTCCCTTGCTTTTGGGGATGTGTCAAGTAAGAAGTTGCTGCGATGGAGGTCAAGGAGGTTGTTTCCTTATTCTTGACAGAGAGAGAGACAGACCGCAAGTAGGGGAGGGGTAGAAAGAGAGGGAGACACAGAATCCGAAGCAGGCTCCGGGCTCTGAACTGTCAGCACAGGGCCTGATGTGGCGCTTGAGCTCATGAACCATGAAATCATGACCTAAGCTGAAGTCAGAGGCTTAACCAACTAAGCCAAGCAGGTGCCCCTGATCTCGATTTTTAAAACAAAACATAATGGAAAGTATAAAAATGTTAGGAATCCTATTATAGTTGCATTTTAAAACTTGTCTTTCATGCTGTAAAAAGTAAAATTTTAGTTTTCATAACTATGTATTGTTTTTGCAAACCTTTGAATAAGAGAAGACATGTGCACCAATATCAACATTCTGATTATTTCCTGAATATGTACACACAAAATGGCTTATTTTTTATTTTTTTATATTTTAAAAAAAATGTTTTTTGAGAGAGAGAGACAGCGTGAGCAGGGGAGGGTCAGAGAGAGGGAGACACAGAATCCGAAGACAGACTCCAGGATCCGAGCTAGCTGTCAGCACTGAGCCTGACGCAGGGCTCAAACCCACAAACCGTGAGATCATGACCTGAGCTGAAGTCGGATGACCAGCCGATGGAGCCACCCACGTGCCCCCAAAATGGCTTTTTAAAGTGGACTTATTCTGTAATAGTTTTTCAGTATGCTGTTAACTTATCACAATTAAAGATTTTTCTTTCAATTGTGTGTTAAATCTCATATTGACACATTCCAGTTAGCTGAACCCCAAACATGTGTATTTTTTTTTAAGTTTATTTATTATGAAAGAGAGCAAGCAGGGAAGGGGCAGAGAAAGAGAGAAACCCAACACAGGGCTCTATCCCACAAACCGTGAGACTGTGACCAGAGCCAAGATCAAGAGTTGGATACTCAACTGACTGAGCCACCCAGGTGTCCCCATGTGTTAGTATTTTTCAATGTGTACATTTCTGATCCTAAATATTTTTTTAAATCCAATCAATGATGAAAATGTAAACAATTGTTCTGTATGCATTTGAATTAGGGATAAGCATATTTTTGTGAGTTTTTTTATCCTAATATAAAATGTTAACACATAAACAATTATATCAGAAAGTGAACAATCTAGAAGCCAATCTGCTGGATGACTGTGTTAATTTTTCAAAGAAAACTTGGTAAAATCAAAAGTTGAATCTACGAAAATTAGTTGTTTATATTACCTCTGAATTTGCAAACCTGTCACCTTGTTCTCTCGCTATGTTTATCATCGAGTTGACTGTTTCCATTATATGGAATTGGTATTATGATTTTAACAAGAATTTAAAGTTGTCAAAAGAATTGTCAAATAACCCAAATATTTTGTGGTTCTGCAAAATAATAATCCACATATAAAATCAGTGTTTATAAATCCAAGGGAGGCTAGGTGCTAAATAATTCATCATCTCTACTTCATTATTAGAAAAACTATATAGCTCCTTTCACTGCAAAGTTTTAATAAGTGAAAATTAGCCCTCACCTAAGCTATACAAATAATAGTTTTCTGTCGATATGCCAAAAGTTAGAACACATGTTGAAAATAATTAAACATATGCTAGGCTTCCTTAAGGAATTTAGGAAACAGGCTAGAAAAAAATCTTTTCGTTGTTTTTCATTAAGAATTTCAACAAGCTCTTCCTCTCGGTGGGATCACATCAAGTCTACCAAGGCAGAAAACTTCCAGTTTTCCTTTTAGTGGTAGGTTCAGTGAGAAAATGCAATCTAATTACTGATGGAATAAAAACATAATTTCTCCCAGCTTTAGGAGAAAATTAATTTATGTATCTCCTCATTAAGTAGAAAGCGAAGTTGGCATACAGGAAGTTTATCTGAATCCTTTTTAATTTTCAACATTAACATTCTGTGAAAATTTAATAACAAAACACCTATGAGAAAAACTTACATCAACTTTCTTCAGCCCCTTTGGAGACATTTTATAGTACATACAAATGATTACTGACACTTGCATCAAGGATTTAAACTTAAATACAAGTATTAAATACAAGTATTAAACTTAAATACAAGTAGTGGAGATAAAACGAGGTGATATTGATTTAAAATTAAACTTGATAAACTGCAAAATCAGTGAAGACTTACATGCAAGTAGCTTTTTACCATGGAGGAAACAATATTCATAGGGCTTTTATTGCTTTAATGATAAAGAGGATTTCAAAATGTAATGATCACAAAATAACTGTTATAATAACCTCCCCTACATGACATGAACAGGCATTTTATGACCCTTTTCATATTTTTATTTTATTTTTGATACATGAACATCTTCAGATACAGAGTCTGAAATGTCTATTACAATTTAAGTCTCCAGATATTCTCAAACATAGCAATGAAATAGATGAAGGAAGATTAAATCATATCAACTGTGGATAATCAGATGATTTTACAATATGTACCTGGGTTGAAGAGAAATTTCCAGAGCAAATTTATATATTTATGCACTATAGTTCTCAAGTCACAAATTTTGTTACTATCATAGATAATTCCTTACAACCCTACAACTTCGAAGGTAGCTTGTGCCAGAAACTATCTTTTCCTCTGTATTGAATTACAGATATATGGGTAGATAGTTAGAGATCATCTTAAGAGCAATTTCTCAACAAGTTTTTATCACATACGTTATACAGTGAACTGTAACTTCTGCCTTTTTTTAATTTAACAAATGCCTTCCAATAATTTTAATATGGTCACATTCCATAATTCCTTTCATTAGCAAAAATCCATTATAGCCACTCTGAAGATATGCATATTTAAGTAAAAGAAGCAATTACCAATTCTCCAGTCTGAATTGTTTATACTGAATTCATCCCTTTGATATTTGCATATTTCCTCAACATTTTTGTAAAATAAAGTGTAATAAAAGTTTTCTATAATATTAATTTAATGACATTTTTAAATGTTATGTGGCATGATTTAGGATATCATGCTTCAGAAATTAGTCATCTATACAAATAAATAGTAAGTGGATATTAATCTGTATCACCAAAAATTAACATATTGGTAATTAATCTGGTCTCCTCAGATAAGCACTGCATGGAAAAATGCTTTCTCAACTTTTTTCCCTCCTCATTTCCTTCCCCACTAATTCAGTTATCATGGTGCTTCACATTTATTACTAATATCATTTTATAATCACTTATGTTTGAAAATCAATTTATGATTTAGCAAGAATTTAAGCTCAGTTAAGCACCCGTATAACAGTTAAAATCAATGCCAAACAACTCACTGTAGATTGTTTCATTAGTTATTATGGGATGAAGATTTTAAGTCAAATCTAATAATCCTTTTTTTTTAATTTTTAATGTTTTATTTATTTCTGAGAGAGAGAGAGAGAGAGAGCAAGCAGGCGAGCAGGGGAGGGTCAGAGAGAGAGGGAGATACAGAATCTGAAACAGGCTCCAGGCTCTGAGCTGGCAGTCAGCACAGAGCCTGTCACGGGGCTCAAACCCACTAACCGTGAGATCATGACCTGAGCTGAAGTCGGACGCTTAACCGACTGAGCCACCCAGGTGCCCAAATCTAATAATCTTTAAAATAAACCTTGAAACACAGTCCACAAATATAGAATTGTCATATAAAACTGTAATAGTTGGTTATTTGGCACATTAAAAAATTATTTTGGCAAATTAGTTTGTGCAAATTGATCTTCCATGGATTGACCATTTGAGATAAGGTGAGTAGGAAAGCCTCTGCTGAGGAGGGAACATTTGAGTAGAGGCCTCAGTGAGTAAATAAGCTAGGCATGAGCGGTTGGAGTGTGGTTAGTGGGTTCACAGGAACTAGAATGCAAGATCCAAGGTGTGAAGAAGCTTGTTGACTAACAAAAAGGAGGAAAGTCAATGTGACTGCAGACCAGTGAGTGAGAGAAGGGATGAGAAGTCAGAGAAATCAGAACAGCCTCACAGACCATGGTAAGGGGTTTGGATTTTATTGTGGAATGAGAAGCTATTGAGGAATATTAAACGTGGAGAACGTGATCTGATTTGAAGTTTAAAGGATCATGGTGGCTCTTGTGTGGAGAATGGGCTGTTTGGACAAGGACAAGAGAGAAAACGAGTCCAGTTAATAAGCTATGGTAACAGTTTGGGTGACAGACATTGGTAGGCTGGACTGTGGTGGGGGTAGAGTAATTTACAAAAAGTGTTCACACTGGCTACATGTATTAAATTATATCTAAATGGATTTGCTGTTGTAGTGATGGAGGTGCAGGAAAAATAGGTATACGAAGGGTCCTTGGTATCTCTGATGCCTGAGCCCCAGGAGCTGATTCCACACAGGTGCTATTTTCTGAGGTAGGCGAGTATATGGCAGCACCATATTTGTGTGTGATGGGAGCTCGAAATTAAAAGTTGTATTTTGGACATGTTGAGATTGAAATGCCAGTTAGAAGTCCAAATAAAGTTTTATCAGTAGAGAGTTAGATAAAAATAATTTCTGTCTCAGGGGAAAAGTTGAGCTTGGCGACATAGGCCTGTGATTGATGGGCATGGAGAGTAACACCATGGTACTGGATAAAATAACCTAAGGCAAGAAGATAGAGAAGAGTGCAGAGATGCAAGAAAAGAAGAGGAGCCAGCAAGAAAAAATGGGAAGAAACAGCCAGTGAAATAAAAAGAAAATTAGGAAAGTGGAGTGTGCCAGAAACCAAAAGAAGAAAATGATTCAAGCAGAAGAAATTAATTAATTAATTAATGTCAAATGCTATTAAGAGATCAACGGAGATGAGGAATAACAACCGACCATGGGAACTCCCAAGAGAGAGGCTCTTACTGACCTTGACAAGAGCTGCGTCAGCAGAAGGAGAAAACAGAGGAGAAAAGGAATTAAGACAATATATAGACAAATGTCTTGAAAATGCTTGCTATAATGGAAGCAGAGAACCAAGGCAGGCACAGGAGGGAAATAAGAGGTCAAAGTGATTTGTTTTATGAGGAGGGAGAATTTACTGGATGTTCATATGCTGCCAGGAGCCATTTGATCAACAACAAATGTATCAATGACTGAGCAGGGGGGATAAGAATTGTTGGAGGGAATTATTTGAATAAGCAAAAGAATGTAATCTAGGGCACGAGTGGAGATGTGAACGCTGGCTAGACAGGGGATGTTAAAGTTGCTCAGGATGATAGCAAGAGAAATGAAGAGAAAGAGAGTGTTTCAGGTAATAAAACCTTGAGTTGATAAGTGAAGATAACCAGAAGTTTGATGAATGACAGTCTGGAATACTAGGGTGTAATGAGTCTTCAGGCAGGCTCCTCCAAGGGGCTTTTCTTGACGAAAAGGGAGCAACAATGTGGATCAAGAAGCACACTTCCCCCCTCCCCCCCCACGGAAGATACTTGTAGTAGTTTCTTATTACTGCTGAAGCAAATCACCACAAAGTTAGTGGCTTGAAACAGTTGAAATCTATTCTCTCACTGTTCCTGATGCCAAAGTCAGAGCCAACAGGCTGAAATCACCACAGGCCAGGCTGAGCTCCCTCCAGAAATCTATTCCTTGCCTCTTCCCGCTTCTCCTGGCTCATGTCATTTTTTGGCTTCTGGGTGTGTAAATCCAATCAATCTCTGCCTCCTAGTCACACTGTCTTTTGTATGTGTATCACAAATCTCTCCCTGTCTCCCTCTTTTAAGGATACATACGGGAGCTTTTAGGGTCCAGCCAGATAGTCTAGGATAATCTCCCCATCTCAGAATTCTGAATTTAACCCCACCTGCACTTTTATTTCCATATAAGTAACATTTACAGATGCAGGGATCAGTCCCTGATACCTCCAGAGGCCAATATTCAACCTACTGCAATACTGATCATAGAAGACAAAAAAAGTCTACACTTTGACTTGAGAACTCAGGAGACAAAAGTTCTAGCACAGTCTCTTCCATAAACCAATCATATGATCCACTTAACTTCCCCAAACATCAATTTTGTCTTTAATAAAATAGATATCACAGTGTCAGTTCCGACAGTGGGACAAAATATCTGTGAAATTCAAATGAAATAAAGTATAGGATGAAGCCCAGGGATCTTTCCCCCTGTGTTTACATCCTGCACTAAAAAAATATTTTAAGAATGCTTGTAACTTCCTCCCTTTCCTGAGGGATCAGAGGTTCTCTGAGACCCGGATCATGCCCTGTTCATCTTTATAACTCCCAACCCTTGGCTCATTAGTAGCCTCAATATATTCTGATAGGATTAAGTTGCTTAATCTTACTATAGTAACAAATAAATGCTAAACAACTAAGTTATAATAAATATCAGGAGGGTGATAAATGACAGTATGGAATACTAGCAGGTACTGAGTCTGGTGAACATTATTATATACTAAATATAATAATGGCATTATTAAAAATAATAATTCTTATTAACATTCCCATTAATATAATTAAGCTTAAGTACTGAAAATGTAAGTGATTTCCAATAGTTTGCTCAAGTAAGTGATTTTCTATATTAACAAAGTGGTAAAGCCTAAATCTAAATCCAAGTTATCTGGCTCCAGGATCTAGGTTCAAACTATTAGAATATGTGGTCTTTTTAAAAAGGCTGAAAGTCTATTTAAATAGGTTGAAAAGGGGCCATTTGCTATATATTTCAGCCAAAAATAAAACAAAACTTTATATATCTGGTTAAATGCAGACATTTTACTGTTAATGTAGTACCCTGGGCCATTACACGTGGTCTAATCCAAATTAGCCATTATAATTACTCTTTTTTTGGGATATTAACCAATATTATTAGCATAGCACAAATAAATGAAGAGAAATCCCTATATGTGTTTTGTTGGAGTCCAAATAGCTGGTGATTCTCCAATATTTATACTTATTAACTGGAAAACTCATCCTAATCTCTGGGGGGAAAAGCATACCATGTAAAATCTTTATTACCAAGTACACGTGGAGAAGAAAATAAACACTCTGGCTCTTCACCTCCAACCCTCCAAAACCACAGTCGATATTTGAAGAGACTGTAAGGGAAGATGTACTAAGGTTTAGTTAGAACAAGGAGGTCAAGTTCCACTCAGAAATAAAGGTTGAGGATAGAGGGATTTTTGCTGGTGATTGTAAATTCCATCAGGGAATAGAGGAAGATTCAGGTGGGCAGAGAGAGATAACTGAATGGTTCAAAGTAAAGGCTGTACTGGTCCACTGAAATGGCTCAAGGTCTTAATAGAGCTCAACCGTAACCAAATGCAGTGGCTTCTTTCCAAGGCTCACACTCTCCTGGGTACTTCGGGCCCCTAAAACTGATGGCATTGATTCCCTTACATCCTCTATGGGTGACTTTTTTCTTCTTTCACTCATTCCTCTAAATCCTAGGCCAGTTTTCTTTTTAGAAGCCCCAGTTTTTGTTCCATACTATCTCATTCAAAAAATAACACCACTTCAACAAAATCACATGAAACTTCCAAGTTAATGACCCCCAAATTTACATATGTTTATTCAGTGATTCCCAAAGTTTTTGGTCTCAGAATTCTTTACATTCTGAAAAGTTACTGAGTAACCTGTAGAGCTTCTGTCTTGGAGGATTACATTTATAGATATATATTATTTTATGATAAAAACTGGTAACTATTTAAAAATATTCAGTCCACTTAAAAAGTAACTACAACAAACTTATTACATTAGGTTTCATGCTTTGTGAAAAACAACTAGACTTTCCAAAACAAATAGTGCAAATAATGGCATGAGTTTACATTATTGTAAATTTTATTAATATCTGGCTTAATCAAAGAAAGCTAGATTTTTACATTTGTTTCTGGATTTAATTCATTACAATATGTTGTCTCATCCAAGGCATACAGAAAAAAAAAAAAATCCAGCCTTCAAAAAGATATGCAGTTGGCAAAGGAAGTTATATTTAACCATCTTATCATATAGTTGTTAATATTCTTCTTTGCTATTACACCAAAACTTGACAAGTAATTTTTCTTCATTGGTTTGTATTTCACTAGGAATGGTTCTATTACCCATGCATGATTTTGTAACTCATTAACATTTAAAAAATATTGCTTCATACATTATGCACATTTCCTCAATGCTGACACAGTTAATCTTTTCTGTATGTATTAGGAACTTTTCAGGTTTATGGTGAGCTCTGTAAGTTTCCTAAAATTCCAATTGTCTTGAAATTTCAACTGTTATCCCTGGCAGCAAACACTGAAAGTTGTATTTCTTGAAGCAGCAAGCTCATTTTGGTCCACTTTAAGAAAAGATCTACCGAATACCCAAATCTGAATCATCATAATTTGTTAATCTTTTTTTTTTTTACTAAATTAAAGTGTGTTCAAGAAAAGAAGTGGCTGGTTGAGCTTGCAATTAAAACAATCACATATGTGCCTTTTGTCACGAGAGTCATTATAATTTAGCCTGCAGAAGATGTTCTTCATATATTATGTCATCACAATGTGAAAAATATATATAATTCAAGGCTGATGTTTAATAAAATTAATAATGTTTACTGCTTCCCAGGACATTTTTAAATGAAACTGGACTTCTTTTCTCTGCAGGTTTGTAGATGTGAACAATAGAATGACTGTGAGTACAAGCTGGTGCCACTAACTTATTGCTAAAACTCCAACAGTTCTGCTCACCACTGCAATTACACTACCAACAGAAATGCCAATGCAGAGAAAAAGAAAAATCATGTCCCAATAGAATTATGAATATTGTTTTGATCTCCCATACATTCTGAAAAGATCTTAAGAACCCCAGGCTACACTATGAGAATTGTTGAGGAGGCAAAATCATCTTAACTTGGAGATCTAATTATTTTTCAATGCTTAACATCAACCTGGATCTCTTTAGGTCTACTATTCTCTTCTGCTTTGCTCAGCAGCTTTCTGACTTCCTTATTTCATATACTAGAATCAGCCTTGTAAGCATCCAGACTCAAGGTGCTGAAACTTTTATTTCCTGTGTCTAGTTAGTCATCAATAACTATTTTTCCTTTCTTTAAAAAAAATCTTCCCTGTTACCATATATTGCTGCCCCCAATTAAACTATCTTATCCAACCTGGATTACTAAAAAGTGTCTCTAAGGCTTCCTTGGACTTTTCTTTCCTCATCCAACTGTGAGCATTCTAAATGCTTTTTCCCTGCCTTTTACCTATGCCTTCTCCCTATGCCTTTTACCTACCCTGCCTAATACAATATTCACTCCAGGACCAAGTCCAAATCCTATAGACCTGAGCAAGTCAACACAATTTTATTTACACTATAGAGTCTCTAAGGCATGCCTAAAAGGATATCCAAGTGCCAGAAAAGCCATTTTGTCAAGCAGCACATGGTATTCTAAATTAAAATGATTTAATTGGACCTACAGTCCCTCTAACTACACAATTACACAAATTATAATTATACGAATTATCCAAATTATACATCTTTCCTTTCAAAGCTAGCTCTGTACAACTCATTAATGTACAAAAGCAAATGATCTCCAGCTGAAATGGCTAGTATCCTTTAAATAGCTACAGTGGTTCAATTGACTTTGTCATCATAGTTAATTATATTTATTTATCTCATTATGTCAAATCACTAGAAGTCATTGATGATATTTATTAGTCTAAGACATGTGTTTAATTTACACCCTCTTCTAGAAAATTTTTGTGAGTATTTTGTCCCCAAATAGGTGAATATGAATGTGTATTTAGCATCTTACATTTTCCCTCATTTCGTGGTTCTTGGGATATCTGCCTACAGTAATAGTGTTAAAAATATTTTGTTTGTTCTGTTAGCTTTCTAATAATGGCTAAGGAATTACGCAATACAAGAACAGTCATTATACAAATTCATACTAATGTAAAATATTGGTGAGATATAACCACTTAAAAATGGTCTTAATTTCATTCTGGAGTCTCCTATTTTAGAATATCCTCACCATGGTCTACAGATCTGCCGGATTATACTGCCACATGTCATGTTTGGGTGCTTCCTATAGTTACAGGCCAGTAAACAGAAAAAGGAAAGGTTGCAGTATTCACTCCAAAGCTATAGGCAGTTTAGTAAATATACTGCTTCTGTCTTGACAAGAGAGAAAGCCCCTCAGAAGGTAGGAGATGTTTTTTTCCGACCATTACATTCTTTCCAAATAGCAGCAGGAAAAATGTAAATACTTTCTGATAACTGACATGGATTGTAAAGCTCAAAATAAATCAGACCGAGAAGACTCTGTTTTACTACAACATCCATTCCTGCTTTCATAGATGTTATCAGAAAATATTCCAACAGTAACATAGTCAAAAGCAGAAAGTATAGGGTATAATAGTCACGTGATTCAGCTATGGGATGCTAGAAGCCCTCTATAAATTTGTTAGACATCTAAACGTTTCTTAAAACTGTGCTTCCAAAGATATCTTTTTAAATCCAAGTTTTAAATTATATATTATAATTATATATTATAATTTCAAAGATATGACTTTAGAAATAATATAGATTTTCCTTATTTATAAAAATCGACACACCCCATTCAAGTATCTGCTGCCTCATTCAAAACGGCTGTTAAATAAAAGTGGAAAACCTCATTACTACAATTTTGCAGAGCAAGGTCAAAGTATTTGGAATATCAATATACTGAAAATCTAAAAAAAAAAAAAAAGGTAAGTGTACCATAATCTCCCAAATGCTCCAACCCCAGATCAGGGACTATAGGCTCTATTCTATTTAAAATAAACAAATACAAATAAGTCCTTTAGATAAAGAAGTTCTAGCACCTTTCTCCTGCCCCACTGCCATGTTCAATTCAGTTAAAACATAGTAGCCTTTGAGCTAATGCACCAAATGCCATAAAGCTAGAGTTAAAAATCTATTTTTTTAATTGTTTTATAGGAAATTGATCTTAGATTCTATGTGATCCTGCAGTTATACATTTGAAAATCATTAAAAAGTAGAGCCCATCATTTAGGAAAATACCAATCAATGTTCAGTCTTGGAATGATTGAGTCCTATTTCCACTGTATTGCACTTGTACTGATGAATCCCAGTATGTTTTCTTTCATTTTGACGCTATTATCTAAGATGTTCCTTCCATCTTTTCTACAATGAACTCCAACACAATCATCAGCATTTTCATGTCAGTAGGTTTTCCCACTTTTTGTTGTCCACACTGCTCACTACTATACTTCATTTTATGTGACTATTTTCAATTTTAATTCCGATTCCATTTTCACATATGCAAGCCATTCCCTGTCCAAATACAGTGAAGGGTTTTAGACAAACTCAAATCCATCCATAGACCTAAAGCAGTGGTCCCTCCTGCCTATCCCTCCTACCCTCATGAGGCAAGGGGGGACTCACTACTCCAGCCATACCAAATAACAGCATTTTATCAAAACCAATCTCTGGATAAAAATGAAAGTGAGCTTGGAAGTTTAAATAAAGCCACATTTCCCCCCACATATAATTTGTGGCACAGCTTTTTCAAGAGCCCCATTATAGTTCAGGAAC
Source organism: Proteles cristata cristata (assembly GCA_017311185.1). Lineage (NCBI taxonomy): Eukaryota > Metazoa > Chordata > Mammalia > Carnivora > Hyaenidae > Proteles > Proteles cristata. Next base: position 190,461 of record JAESUZ010001011.1, on the reverse strand, counting down.
TCTTTAGTTATCCTTAAAGCCCAAGACTGTTTTAATGTTCCAGAATGAGTAAATTTTTCAGACAGAATTTACTGTGCATGAAGGAGGGGATAAAAGAAAAAAAATCTAATAACATTTGGTAAAGTTCCACCAATGGTATTTTAGTAGACACTTTATATAATTTCATCCACTTAAACTATGCTGTAAGTTGCTACCCAGGGTACCATATAGCATTCAAGCTATATAAAAACTAATTTTGTTCATTATGGTTCTAAGTATAGATATAATATACATGACAGTACATTGGTCTGTAGCGCCAGATATGACCTCGCATTATGAAATATTAAAAAAGCCAAAGGCTCCCATTGTCTACAACAGTGTTTCTTAAACCCTAATATGAATAATAATTACTTCAGATTTCTGATTTAATTAAGACATTCAGATTCACTAGATCAGGCTGGGGTATTTCAAACCTGTCCCTGGTGTTTCTGAAAGTCTAACACCCTGAAGTGAGATATAACATGCTGTTTCTTGTGAGGAATCTAATCTATTTTTCTACTGTCATCTTGGCCATTCCTGCATTTCTTTCTCTCCTCTTTCTACACCCACTGTCTCCTCTGCTTCCAACACACAGGCTGTTGATTCTCAAAATACAGAAACGTGATCCTGTTTTGGTCTCCTAAGCCCTCACACATCTCCTTCCTCCTTCTATCCTTGTCTGCCTGGACCCCTTATACTCATCCTTAACATAAATGGCATCTTATACACAAACTTCTCTGACCTAATCAGTCTGCTAATTGCATATTATACTATTTTATGCCATTGTCCAGGTCACTTTGCTCATCTTGCACTATTTTCTAGTTATGTGCTAATGTCTCTCTATGATCCACTATACCTAGAGTGTGTGAGGTCAAGGACCATAATCTATTCACCATATCATTTCCCTTCTAAGCATTAGGCCTGAAACATAATAGGTATATAATAACTGTTTATTAAGCAAAAGATAAAACGTTACTATGGCCCCCCTTCTTCCAATGTAGCCAAACACCATAACTCTTAGTTCCCATCAATACACACTTAAAGTCATATATCTTAAGTCAGAATCATAGAGCATTGTGAATGCAATTTGTCAGAGATATATCTATATATCTATATCTGTATCTATAACTATATGGTTTCTTTGTTAAATAATTGTAATTACTGCAAATTTCATTGCTTTTAACTTGTTTAAAGAGACACCTTACGTTTTACTCCATTTTGGTCTCTCTGCTAGAGAAGGTAATCAACAGGATGTGACTGTTGGTTGACCCCTGATCAGGACCCAGACTATTACTGGAGGCTCCTTACCCTCACCTCTGTCTTTGGAGTGTTCATTCTACTTGCCTTCCCCATGCTAGAAGCTACCCCAAGAACACAGCTTGAGAGAGTAAGGTATTTCTGGGGCTATCTGGACTGTACACATGACTGAACCCAGTCAAGGTCTCTATAAAAACTTTGAGGATTCTCGTGAGTGGGTGTGAGATCTACTCATCTTTCAGCTGTATAAGACAAGTCTTATAAGTAAGTTGCCTGGTTCCTTATACCTGTCACCTACCAATCTGGAATAGCCACTTCTTTCTTTAATCTGTCCTTATCCTCCTGTAGGGGAGGGGTCAGTTTACAGACCAATATTCACACATGCCTAATAGTTTTTTTTCCTTCTATCTACAATTTTTTTAATGTAATAAAATGGGTCTGGCCTGAGGGGCGGGGGGTGAGGTGACAGTGAATGACTGCTGTGATTCACCACTCATGTTCAGAGCTCTCTGATAGTAAAAATGCCGTTATGGTCTTTCTCATTGTGAAGGGCAAGGTTCCCTAGACTAGTCTAGATGTGGGGGGAAAAAAAAGTGGAATAGAGATTAGAAAATTTTCTACATAAGGAAGGGGATAGGAGTTTTGGTTGGCCTGTGCCTGCCATGGTTTGAAAGAGTATGTAGAATAGAAGTGGCTCTGGCAAAACAGAAGTTGAAAGGGTTTTTATAAAAGAAGCTGGTAAGAAATTTCCACTAACAGGGATGATCTTTAAATGTCCAGATACGGAAGCTTCTGTGTTGGGCTACTATTTACCACACCAGCCCCATATTTTCAGTAAAGGTGTGTCAAGATAGCAATTGTGGGCTAATGATGAGCTGGGAGATTAGAAGGAGACAGACTTGACTCCTCGGCTCCAGTGCTGTATGGGAGTAGAGAGGGGCCAGCATCTTCAGGAAAGGAGGAAGTAGGCACGTACCAGGATGACAAAAGGACCCAGGACCCGCAGCCAGCAGGAGTAATGCAAAAGCATACTCTCAGGGAACACCTACAAATAGTCGGGTGGGTCCTGAGTTTATTATGGGAAATTGCATGGGAATTTGGCACATTCTATTTGGATATTAAAGGAAAGTATGAACCCAGAAGAGTGAAGAACCGGGAATACAAAATTGCATACTGGTGTAGCTGCATGGAACGGACACTCTACACTCCACAGCCATTACCTTGTTTCCAATTCTGGCTCTGCTACCTACCGCCTGGACTTTGGGCAAGTTATTTACCTTTTATGTGTCCCTGTTTCCCTCCTTATAAAACAGCAATAGTAATAGTGCCTACTTCAGAGTCAAAATTGGGATATCAGTTTATCTTTTTAAAAGACCTTCCACAGTACCTGTCAGATAGTATACTAATTTATCTTCATAAATAAAAGAAGAAATATAAAGAGAATAAAGCTCTCATCTGCTATTAGATTTTCTTCCCTGTATCACGTACATAAATCATATTTACACTTATATAATAAAAGAGATTGCAGGCTAATGAAGTTATTCTTTAGAGATTTACATATAAAATCTGTGGAATAAAATGTTATGATTGTATTACTTAATATGAAGTGCTTCTATTTCTTCATAAAATAGTCATAATATTCAATCTCACGGTTGGAGGAAGAAAAATGTAAAACTCAGATCATAAACTCTGGTATAGGAAAAGGCCAAACTTGTGTCTTTGAGGACCTGACAAGGGAGATGCAGACAGGTAGAACTGCCACTTCACCTAAAAGGCTTCCCACTTGGAACAGTGCACACTGGAGGCCATACGTGGAGCACCTTTCCAATTGCATCACTACCCTTTGCTCATTTCCCAGTCTTCCCCACCCAGCTGTGAGCTTCTTGGGAGCAGGAATGATGGTGTCCCCAGTAAGTACCCTAGTGCTAGGAGATCCTTTGTCCTGGATCTCCTTTCCTACTAATGCCAGCGCTAACTTAGCCAATGGGAAGCACAAGGACCGATTCAGTATATCCTGCTGAGCAAAGGAACCACAATGAGAAAAATGATTGTAGAAAGGTTTTTTTTTTTTGGTGGGGGGGTGTGCATGGGTGGTTCAAAAGTTCAAGCATTCAACTCTTGGCGTTGGCTCAGGTCACAATCTCACAGTTTGTGAGTTCAAGTCCCATGTCGGGTTCTGTGCTGAAGGCATGGAGCCTACTTGGGATTCTCTCTCTCCCTCCCTTTCTGTTTCTCCCCTTGATCACGTTCTATCTCTCTCAAATAAAGAAAAACTTTAAAAATATATTTGAAAAAAGAAAGCTTTTAATATTTTATGTTATCCCCCCCAAAAGATGATCAAAATGACAAAGGAAAGAAAATAAAATTATTTAACCTCTTAGACTTATTTTAGTTAAGCACATTATTTTTTTAAATTGTCTATGGGAAAGTAATCATTTCCTTGATTAGAGAGTATAAAACTCAAAATCTTTCTTGATTCCCTCCATCTCTGGTGAACAAACACAACTTTTCTCTTAGGTTACCCTCCCTTTTGGTGCACCCCTGCTCTTCCTTTTCATCTATCTTCTCTCCTCTTTTCCTTCAGTGTCACCACTTCCAAAAGCCCTCTTGAGTTGATACTTCACCTCTCTGCTACCTTGATATTTCCTAGCACTGATTTCAGCATTCCTCATTTTATTTATCCCTCTCTCTCCTTCTCCCCTCCCTCCAACCCCAATTCATCAGCACTGCGTCTTACTCATCTGAAACATCCAATAGTTTGATCCAAGAATATTCTCAGGAAAAAAAATTGTTAACAACTTAAACCAAGTAAAGATTTTGTTGTCCGTCTTCTTCTTTAAAGAAAATGAAATGACTTATTTTGCTATCTACCCTACAACTTTTTCATGAAGCTTGCTTACTATATTACTTATCTAAATGAGTATTTATATGTTTTGGTAACTTCTTTGTACGGAAAAATGTGGGCACATTTTAGAGGATTACTGAGTCTTACATACTATAGGATCATTTTATTGTGACCATCATGTTATACTAAAAATCATATAGAAGTACAAAAGGAAGGAATGCAAGGCAGACAGGGAGGGAAAGGAAAAAATTTTTAAATGGGGAAGTGGGAAGAATAATGTATAAATCTTCAGATCTTCAATGTAAATTTGTTTATTATTTTCCATAACTTGAAAGTGCAAGGCATTCATAGGTATATGAACACACAATTAAAACTGCCTGCAAAATATAAACCAAGAGTAAATATCCAAGAACCTCCATTATCTGCCTTATTAATTTATTACTTTGTTTCAGTCAAATGTTGAAAAATGCCAACTCAGCCGATCAGTTTGTAAAGACTGACAATACTAAAATACCCAGGCCAAATGAGCAAAAACAAAATTCCTGACTTTAATTCTTTTAGTTGTCTTTGCTTTCAAATATAACTTCAATTACCTGAAAGCATGCATGATATTAAGATATGCTTTTCATACAGATAAAGTTCAGTGATATTTATAACGGTTCAGTCACGAAGTTAAAAGTACAATGTCTACTATAGCTAATTTAAAATGTCATTCTTTGACTTGTGCTGTAAGCAAAGAAATATTAGTCTGAGACACCTGTCTCGTAGATGAATGGATTTTATTTTGTTGTTTCTAAGTCAACGCAAGAATGAGAAAGACAACAATGCAAATAAATGCTATTACAAGGATGAGGCTAGGGCTTCTTCTGAAACATCTTAGGCTTCTTTTTATCATGAGAATATCAATACACACTTCTATCTTTACTCAAACAACAAATAATAATTGAGTACCTACTATGAGCAGGTGCTAAATCCTCTTACATCAAGAAGTCTATTAAAATAAATTAATTTTAAAAACTACACATATCTAATTGGTTAAAATTAAAATCACATGACCTTATCAAAATAAAACAACTGAAATGCTCATATACTGTGTATGGGAATGTTAAATGCTACAACTGCTTTGGGAAATGACCTAGTCATTCCATTCCTGGTATTTACTCAAGTCGAGTTAAAACATATGTATGTCCATAAAAAGACTTGTACATAAGTGTTCATAGTAGCATTACTTTTAATTATTCAAAAGTGGGAACAATTCAAATCTCCCAAATATCCAACTGCCTAAATGAAAAAGATTAAAAAATTATGGCATATATGTAAGATAGAATACTGGTCAATAATTAAAATATATTGATGTACATAATAATATGAACAAATGTCAATATAATAACAAATTAAAGAAGCCAGGCAAAATAGAGTATATACTGTATGGCTCCACTTATATAAATTTATGTAAATAAGAGCTGGTCAAGGGTTGCCTGAGAACAGGGACTATGAGAGGCAAAGTTCACAAGCAGGAAACTACAAAGGGATACGAGGAAACTTTTAAGGGTAAAGCATATATTCATCATCTTGATCGTGCTAGTCTTACTGGTGTACCGATATATCAAATTTTACCTATTTGTACTTTTCAAATATGTACAGTTCATCATATGTCAACTAGACCTCAGTAAACTATTAAAAGAAATTAATTTAAAAAAGAAGTCTCATAGAGAGGCACATGGCAATAATTACATAAATTAAGACACAATAAAAACAAATCAAAACAGAGTAATGGAGACTCTTCTCTTTGGTGATTTTTGGACTGGCTTGGGAGCAGAGAAATATCTTCTGCTATTACCACCTAAGCTCACAAGTCATGCCCAGAGGCAGCTACTTTTTCCATCTTTTCATAAAGATGGGTGACTTCTTCCATTTCCTCTGAGGGGCTTTTCATAGATCCTTCTTGTGGGAGTAAGCAGAATGTACAAAGTAAACAACTGCAGTTATTTGATCAGTTTGGTTAGAGTAGACATTAAGAATATAACAATCAGTTACAAATAATGTTTCCTCACTTGATTCACCAAAATTCTCTTATTAAATGTTATAAATATCCTTTGTGTGTGTGGGGGGGTGGATTATAGAGACTCTTTTTTGTTTAATATTATGTATCTCTAAACACAGAACTGACTATACAAGTCCTAAAATAATTCCCATCATTTATCATAACATATTACTTAAAATGACCATGAACATGTAAATATGAAACTAGAGACATGAAAAAATAAGCTAATTTTTTAAAAAAATCCTTAGGCTTATGTTCATTATATCAACCAGAGTAAATATTGCCCAAGCTAATCAATTCAATTAGGGTTAACTTGTGCTCAATGCACTAATTATGTCTACATATCAAAAGCAAAGCTCATTAAGATACCAAAATTAAATCTAACTCTCCTTTGTGATCACCTCTTGGGATTTATTTAATTGTTTACCAAAGTCAAATTTAAATAAGTAATTCCAAATGATGTGAACACTAGCTGTCACATGCAGTGACTCTATGCTTTTGCTGCAGTAAAGGAGGGTAATTGTTGTTTTTTAATCTTATCAGTTTTTATCGCAGAAGGAAATATTTTGGCAAGTTCATGTCAAGCTAGTTCATTTTTCAGAACTGCCTGCAGTCTGGGAGAGATAATCACACCGAAGCTGCTCTTGGGACTGAAGAATAGTCCCAGAAATTATATCATATTCCAAGGTTGAACACACACCCTCAAGTGAGCATCACCTCAGAAATCAACAAAAAATGAGGCTTTGAGCATTCAAAATTATTGACTGAAGCTGATCAGAGGAGAAGACACAAAGATTGACAGTAGGGAGCTGGAGGCGTTGCAGCCACCCATGTTTCCGGTTGACAATCATTCATATTTTTTTTATTAGATAGATGATATTGTGCTCTTTTTTTTTTTTCCAGCAAGATTTTGTTTTGCTTTAATCTTGGGAAATGAGCTCTGATTCTTACATCCTACTCCTGACTATCCCACATTAACATCAGCGTACTCTTTCTCTTGGCTTATACCATTTTGCCAATTTTTAAAATCTTTTCTGTTATAACTGCCATCCTTGTCTCCATATCCAACTCCTCGACTGTGGCAACAGACTCAACACTGAACTCACACCTAATTCCAATCCACTCAGAACACTAATAGATTAATAATCACCAAAGACTGTCATGCACATTCGCTCCTCAAAATACAGGGTGTCTGTCTATTGTCAAAATAAAGTGATCTCCTGGGCATTGAAAGCTTTGTATCTAGGGCCCCCACTGTATCCTTCATTAACACAAGTTCAGCTTATCACGTCGGGGTCACCAATTGTGGGTTCTGCCTTTGGCTTTGTTCAGCGAGGCGGAGGATGGCAGAGAGGATTACTCAAGACTCCGTGCAAGTCAAGACAGGTGAGAGGGAGCATAAGGGAAGCCCTCACCCCCACCCAGAGCTACTCTCAAGCTCCTGAATTTATTATGCATACATTATAGGGAAAACATTGCACAATGTCAATGGCTAAGTGCCAGTAAGAATGTATAGGAAGCACGCAAAAAACAAAAACAAAAACAAGGCCTTCCCAAAACTACAAGCCAGAAGATGGTGAAAGCAGGGCGGAGAACAAGACAAAATATTCCATAGATAACATGCTCTAAGGAATTCATGAGCACAGGCAATACCCAACCCCTAAATACACATTAACTAGATACTGGTCAGCTATTTTCAGCAGGGCCAGAAAGCAGTGTAATGCTTCCCTACAATCACCTTAACCAGGACACAGCTATTTGATTTCCCATACATCAAAATGCCACTAGGTGATTCTACGTCCATCAGTTGGCTCTCTCTTTGTGGTCCTTAAAAATACCAGTTCATGTCCCAATTCTCGCAAGGACCTCATTCTAGTATATCTCTCCCGCAGTGATACTTCCTTTACTCTGGATTATTCAGTGCTTAATAAAACCACGGGCATAAGTGATATTTTGGAGATCTTAGCAAGGTGGGCTTAATTCAAATTACTGATGAAAACTGAATTCAGATTTTTAAAAGATGTATTAGTCATCAAGTCCCGTAAGAGACTCTCACCTTCACACACATACACAAGCAGATACATCTCTTCGGATCAAACAGGCTCAGGGTTCCCGTGGATTGTTGATCCTTCAGTTACAATGGCTGGCCTTGAAAGGAAACTTTAGTTGTAGTTTTGATGTAAATGTTATTTCTACAGACACTAAATAGAGAATCCACATGTAATGAATAACCCCCTTTTTTGATCTACTTTATTCCTTAAAAAAATCACTTTATTTTCAGTTTTTTTTTTTTTAATTTATTCATTTTGAGAGGGGCAGGGAGGGTCAGAAAGAAAGGGAGGGAGACAGAATTCCAAGGCTCCATGCTATCAGTGCAGAGCCCGATGTGGGGCTCGAACTCATGAGAAAAGATCAGGACTTGAGTCAGTAGGAAGCTTAACTAACAGAGCCACCCAGGCACCACATCTTCTTTTCAGTTTTGATGAACCTCTATCCTAGTTTTATTCTGCCATTTCGCTGGCAAAATAAACATCTGAAAGTACTACTACTCACTAAAGTACTGCTAATTTTTTCTTTAGCTCTTGCTGTAGTGTGTAAGGTGAGGTTTTCTTAGACCAACAGTAGAATATATGTTAATTAACAAGGCTGTTGAAATCTTTATTCTGGACAAAGTTCCTATTCTAAATTAGTGTCTGTTCACTGTCACCCGATCGCACCGCACCTTCAACATTCGTTCACAACTCTATCATAGAGTGCTTTTTCTGATTTGTCTAGGAATTGAAATCACATTCTGACTCACTTAACAGCATTCCCTGCAATCGCTGTTATCATTCAGATTGTATTACGGTCTGTGAAACAACCACATTTAGCCTGGCTGGGGCTTGCAATGTGGTTGCAAAGCACATTTTTTATATCATTAAAACAAGACTGTGAGTGGCTGCGGAGAGCCACAGTTACACACGTGAGGTCCCCCACCCCCTGCCAATTCACACACATTCTAATGGCAATACTGGACCACACATCACAATGTCCACTGGTCCATATTCCAAGCACAACAGTCAAGTTGCCTGATGCACTTGTAATTACTATGCAGGACTGTGTGGTTTTCTTTTTATTCTTTTTTTTTTTTTTAATTTAGAAACTATCATTTGAAAGTACTACTCTGTTAGGCCAATGGTGTATTAAGTAATCAATGTGCACTATTTACCCTGAAGCCTATTTTCCCTTTATAAAAATGGATTGGTTGAATTCTCCTTGTTAGAAAATGTCACTGCAATTACTGCATTCATTTACAAAGATAGAGAGCAATGATTAAGTTATATTCCTTAAGCATTTCCTATCTCATTGCTTGTACAAAAAGTTATCTGGATGTCAAAGGTTTTTCCATAAATAAGTTAATGATTCACAAGATGCAACTGGATTTGGAAATTGTCATTATGATCAGGAATTATTTTTATTTTTGACAAGGGTAATCCATTCCCCTGACATTCCAATGTCTTTTGCTTTGTTTTAGAAAACATATCAAAAGAGGTAGAAATAACAAGAAATATTTGGATATATTCTAAAATTTTTCTAAAATGTGAATAACAAAAATATCATTAAGTGACAAACAGATTAATGTTAAATGTTTCCATAATCGTCACACATATATTTAAGATTTTGGAGAGAGAAGTGAGGGGTACAAAACAATTCACTTAACAGATAAGGAAACAGGCTCAGGGCGATGAAACAGCTTGCATAATTGCATTTACCTCCTGCTATATACTGCTAGTTGATACTGTAGCTTTGTGTGAAACAGAAAAAAGTACTTTCTGATCTAGAGGAGTTCTAATCTTAGAGAGCTAAGCCCTGCTGAATGCAGCATCCACTGGCCCCCAGGCCAGGCACCTTTGTGAAATGCTCAGACCACACTGCCATACACGGCAAACTACATGAGTTCATAAAGGCAGAGTCTGCATTCAGACGTGGGTTCATGTGGAAAAGAAAAAGGAAGCCAGGACCCAGAATCAGCTGACTTCACACGAGTTCCAACTAATACGAAATAGCAGATATTTCTATTTTCCACTGCAGTAAAAGTCGGAAGCCTCCACAGTTCACTTAATAAAGCCATCAAATAGTAATAACAAAGCCCGATAAAGACAGTGTTATAAAAGAGAAAACAATAGAACAAAGAAGAAAGGAAATATGTTCTGAGTACTTAGGTCATATTGTAGCTGCAGCAGTCTTCAGGACCTGCCCAGATCCTCAGCCCGCAGAGAAAGATGAGGAGCTTAGGGAGGTGTGCTGGGGCCTCCTAGGTTCTCTAAGCTGCTGCAGTAAAGCAGCCTCCGTGGACCAGACCCAGACTACCTCCCTTCCCCCAAACCAGCCTCATCATCCTCACGGGGCACACGCTGCACTGTCCACAATCCCAGATGTGCCCTCCCCACCGAAGCCAGCTTAGATGTGGAGGAGCTGACAGCAGTGGGCTGAGATGCTGTGTTCCTGAGTTCCTATACACTTACCCCTCCACAACAGTGGCCTTGATTAGATGTTAGAAAAGCATGAAGAATGAGACTTTGGCTGTGGACCCCAGATGGACCTAGAGAATCACCCCACATCAGCCACCACCCGTATGATTTCGAGTCCCACCTACACAGCTGCAGCTCCAAGCCAAATCTTGGTCATTGGTCAAGGCCAAGCTGATTCTACTCATTGGCGATAGCCCCGCTTCACAGACCAACTACAGTTCTAGTTTAAATCGAGAGGAGGGGCATCTCGGTGACTCAGTTAGTTAAGCGTCTGACTCTTGATTTGGGCTCAGGTCATGATTCCACCATTCATGGGATGGATCCCAGCCCTGGGCACTGCATGGACACAAATGGAGCCTGCTTAAGGCTCCGTCTCTCCCTTCCTCTCTGCCCCTCCCGTCTGTGCTCTCTCACTCTCCCTCTCTCTCAAAATAAATAAACTTAAAAAAATCAAGTAAGAGGAATCATTAACATGAGGGTAAATATGAAACAAAACGAAAAAGCGGACACATATACTTACATTAATAACCAGTTACTTGTAGTTAATGTAGTTATTTCATAACTAGAATTAGCATAATACAAAATACATAAGAGTAAATATTTATTCCAGGGGGAGCAAGAATGGTTAAATGAAAAGAAATAAATTTAGGGGTACCTGAGTGTCTCAGTCAGTTAAGTGCCCAACTCTTGGTTTCTGCTCAGGTCATGATCTCATGGATTCCTGAGTTCAAGACCCCCTATCGGGCTCTACACTGACAGCATGGAGCCTGTTGGGATGTTCTGTCTCCTATCTCTCTCTCTCTGCCCCTCCCCCACTAATGCTATCTCTGTGTCTTTCAAAAATAAATAAACTTAAGAAAAAAAATTATATCAAAATGAATGACATCAACAACATTAAAGAAGAAAAACACAGGATCACACTGATAGATGCAAAAAAGGCATCTGATAAAATTCCACCATTGTAAGTTATTAAAACTCTGGATACGTTAGGAATAGAAGGGCTCTACTTAAAAAATGACTGACTGGTTGTCTAAAACAAACCGCAAACATAATTCTGAACAGTGACGTACTAAAGCCATTTCTTTTAAGTCAGGTACAAAACAATAATGCATACCATCACGATTTATATCCAAAATTGTTTTGACTCATCTAGTCAACTGAATTGGAAAAGAAATGGTAAAGTATTATGTGACTGTATACTTAAAAAACCCCAAGAGGCTCAGGCCAAAAAACTGAGATAGGTTGCAAATGTGCTAGAGATAAGTTAAAGAGGAAAACCCTTAACCTGCTTGGAATATAGCACTAACCATCTAGAAACAGAAAATGGAGAAAATACATTTTGTCTCCTTGCCTCCCTACATAAAATGCTAGAATATTTAGCATAAAGTTAGTAAGTTGATATAGGAAAAAATTGTTTAACTATGCCTATTAAATGATATAAAACAGAGTCTGAATAAGTGGAAAAGCATACCATGGGAATATTTAATGCCATAACGTTAATTATTTTAAAACTAACATATAAATTAAATGCAACTTCAATTAAAATTATATATTTTTAGTTAAATGTTTACGAGTGTGCCCCAAAAGATAAGAAAAGATAGACACTGAAAGGGGCTAACATTACTACATATTAAAATACTATACAATATACAAAATACATGATATTAGCATTAGATGAGATCAATACATCAGGAAAATAATAGAGGGACCAGAAAATATGTTCTGACATATATGGGAATATAATAAATGATAAATTTGGCAGCTATTGCAAAAGTACTAATTATATAATTGGCTACACATTTAAAAGAAGGTTGGATGTCTGCCCCACACCAAAACAATAATAATTTTTATTGGTGTTAAAATTAAATAGGGTAAAAAACAATAAAACACATTTTTGAAGAAAGTTTAAGGCACCATATGTTCATTTAGAAATTGAGATCTTTGGGGCGCCTGGGTGCCGAGTCGGTTAAGCATCCGACTCTCGCTTAGGTCATGATCTCGCAGTCTCGTGGGTTCGAGTTCTCTGTGTCGGGCTCTGTGCTGACTGCCAGCTCAGAGCCTGGAGCCTGTTTCAGCCTGTGACTCCCTCTCTCTGACCCTCCCTGCTCATGCTGTCTCTCTCTCTCCTAAAAATAAAAAAAAAAACAAAAACAAACAAAAAAAAAAACAACAAAAAAAAGAAATTGAGATCTTTTTAGTCTAGACAGAAAATCCAAAAATGTCAAAAAAAAGAAATGTATATTTACTTAATAAAGAGTGTTAATAGAATATATCCTAATTTAGTTAAATGATCATCAATAAATTGGGAAACACTATTTGCAGAGTCAAAGATAGAAAATGATTAATACTAAGGATGTCATAGAACACTTTCCAATTGTTAACAATAAAGACAATATATACAAAGGCTCTGAAGAGAGAACTCACAGAAGGCTACATTGAAATACCCATGAAAAAAAAATCTGAGTTAAGGAGATACAAATGATGATGAAGTATCACTTGAAATGCACTAGATCGACAAAAAGTAAGGAATTGTGATCTGCCACTGTCAGTATTTCAAAAGAAAGTGTACCTTTTTTGCTGCTAGTGAAAATAGAACCCCTTCATCGTTTTTGAAAACCAAACTAAAAACAACCATCAAAACCAAAACAAACAAACAAACACAACACTTTTAAACAAGAAATAACAGTCCTGGGAATACACTTCATGCAAATAGGCTCACCAATACATAAATATACAATACATGTATAAGATAATTTTCTGTGGACTAAAAGTATGGATAATAAAATGAACAGAGGAATTGAGGAACAGTCTACCATTCCAGACCAGGGGCCCATAATTTCCTGTCTGGACTTAGTTCATATAAATTTCTTTTTGTTTTGTTTTGTTTTGTTTTGTTTTGTTTACTTTCTAGTTTGGTGCAATTTATGCAGAGTTGTGAGTTTAATCTTCAAGAGTGCTTAATCTTCAAGCACTTTAACCTTGTCACAAGCTCCAGAACCTATTTATACAATGTTTCTTACCACATTAAAGATAAAACCTGTACTTGATTTTCAAGTGCCTTTAGCCTCACGTCCTTCTGTTCCCTAACAGGCATTATTAATATTATTATGTTGGTCTCTTCACTGTTCTGGGTAATTTTCACCTCCAGGTGTTTACACTTGCTAGTCCTCCGACAAAAAATGATTCTGAACCTCTTCCTCAGCTACCTGGTCCCCTCATTCTACAGAAGTTTCTCAATTACATTCCTGACTTTTCCATTTTCTGGCTTTCAATTATTTGTCTCTAATATATGCCAGTGCTTGTGTACGATAACCTTAGGCTCTTGCTAGATAAATTTATGATTCAGTAGGTCTGGGGTAAGGTCTGAAATTCTGCTTGTCTAACACATTCCCAGTTCACGTTAGTACTACGAGTCTGTGTATCACATGGGTAGCAAAGATCTATGTCAATTCATTTGTAGTTAATCATGCCATCTAATTATGCTTAAGCCTATGTCATTTTTTAAAAATTACTAAGTGTGACTTTACTCAGATATTTTAAGTGCTTTTAGTATAAAATCTTTTGAAAATTCTCCTAGCTAAATTAGTAGAAATACTATCCATAGTTAAAGATATTTTAAAATAGTGTCCTACAGTTTGTAAATAGTGGTGTTATAGCCCTAGTATCTGATATAGCCCAAATGTCCACTAACTAATGAATGGATAAAAAAGTGGATATAGAAATAGACATGTTATACATAACATATATACACATAATATCCATATATAAATATACATATTATACATAACATATACATAATATTCCATATACAATGGAATATTACTCAGTCATCAAAAATAATGAAATCTTGACATTTGTAATGGCGTAAATGGAACTAGAGTATACTATGTTAAGCAAAATAAGTCAGTCAGAGAAAGACAAATATCATTATGACTTCACTTATATGTGGAATTTAAGAAACAAACCAGATGAACATATGGGAAGGGGAAAGGAAAGAAACTCTTAAATACCGAGAACAAACTGAGGGTTGATGGAGCAAGGTGGGTAGGGGATGGGCTAGATGGGTGATGGGTATTAAAGAGGGCACTTTTTGTGATGAGCACTGGGTATTGTATGTAAGTGATGAATCACTAAGTTCTACTCCTGAAACCAATATTATACTATATGTTAACTAACTGAATTTAAATGAAATTTTGAAAAAAAAAATAAAAATTAAAAAAATAAAACTCATAACTATTTCCATTCATTCCAACACATTCTCCTGAGAGGCAATGATGTCATCCTCTCACCAGCTGCCAACCCAAGGTCTTTTACGGTGCTACACATGCATCACTAGAAAAATATTTAGGGGATATGTGGAAATTGCCTTCAAAAACTTAAAGGCCCTCATATAGAAGTTGGATCCAAAGAATCTTCTAGATCTGGAAAGAAAACATGGAAACAGAAGGCTCATATTTAATAAAAGCTTTCAGAAAATGGAACGGATTTCCTTGAAAAGTAGCCAGTGCTGTATGAGAGGAGTCCTTTAAACAACTGATCTGGATGGTGAAGAGGCTAGAGGATGAAATGACCTCAAAAATTTCTTCCAACTTTAAGACCCATTGACAAGTGTAATTATAATACTTCTTCTAGAAATGAACTTAATGGTGCTCAAATGTTGGGTGATATCAGGTTGAAACACAGGTGGCGAGTAAACACCTGCGCCGAATCACTATCTGTTTCTCAGTGTCCACTTATACAGGTCATTTGCCTTAGTATTTGTAGTTCACCCTTTCCACCTATATAGAAAACACGTACAGGTCAATCCAGCACAGAAGAACTTGCACATTCCCCACACAAGCTTGAACTAATGCCCCTTGGCAAAATTTCTGACCTTCAGGGGACTGTAACTTCTCTACAATATTCATAATGTGATGCTTGTAAAGAAATACAAAGTAAAAAATGATCCAATTGGAGAACTGTGAGACATAGATAAGTTGAAATGAAGAAAAATTACTGAGAAGCCTTGAAAGCATTTTGTGACATGAAGCAGCTTAATTCATCCCAAATGTTATGCTACAGCAAGTTATATGATTCTGCCAGATGCTTCTCTTTAGAAGAATTTTATTATACCAGAGAGAGCAATTTCTTTTAATGAGAATATTTTTGAATAATATTTGTTCTTGAAACCACTGCTTTCTTTGTTTCATATCTAATGAGAATAATTTCCTTTGATTCATAGGCATTTTTATACTTCTGCTGGTTCAATCAAAATACCAATTAACTACATGCATAATATGAGAATGAACTGAGGACCTTGAGGCTCAGTTTCAGAAAATGTGCATCAATCGCAAAAAAGCATGTGCTTGGTAACTTAAAGAATCCACAGGTGAATGATGATAACCAAAGCCTGTGGTTAATGTGCTAGTTTAGTATCATCTCTGGATAGGTAGGTAATATAAAGTTGGAAGAGTTGAAAAAATGAAAAACATCAAAGAGTGTAGGTCTCAGTCATGATAAAATCTAAGCAAAATACAGACAGTAACCTCCATGTAGAACATGGTGAGCGAGGCCCTGATTTTTGCAAAAACTTAACATGAAACGTTCAGTGATACCAATCATGTATATATAAAATAAGTGAATCTGTTTACAGAGAAGGTATACATTTAGAAACACGCCACCACTTATAATTTAGAAAAGGAGAACTGGACAGTACCTTTACCTCAGAGAGTGGCAAGGAAACTCAAAGCAAAAATAAAACATTTTAAATAGGGAGTCAGGGAGGTAACACGTATAGCATGAAAAACAAGGGAAAATCCACCACTAAGGGAAAAATGCTTTCACATTCCTGTCGCAGACATGAGAATGTTTAATCATGGGTTCTAGAAAAATTAAGCGAGTTGAAAACTACAGCAAATATTAACTCCAGATAAAATAAAAAGTTGTGTAAGAAAGAAAACGTAATTATGGTACAATATTAAGGTTAGTACTAAGCAATTTTTATTTTTTTTAATGTTTTTTATTTTATTTCTAGGAGAGAGAGAGAGAGAGACAGCATGAGCAGGGGAGGGTCAGAGAGAGAGGGAGTCACAGACTGAAACAGGCTCCAGGCTCTGAGCTGGCAGTCAGCACAGAGCCCGACGCGGGGCTCGAACCCACGAACTGCGAGATCATGACCTAAGCGAAAGTCGGACGCTTAACCGACTGAGCCACCAAGGCGCCCCCGTACTAAACAATTTTTAAATAGTCACAATAAATAAATACAATAAAACCTTGGATTGTGAGTAACTTGTCCAGTAAGTGTTCTGCAAGATGAGCAAACATTTCTAATAAAATTTAACTTGATAAACAAGGATATCTTGCAATACGAGTAGTGTGTGATGCCAAACGTCACAGAATCACAACTGAGACAATGGTTCTTGAAATTCGCTTTGATATTCAGGTGTTCTGGATTACAAGCATATTTCTGAAATGGATTGTGCTCACAAACCAAGGTTTTACTGTATATGGATTTAACAAAAGAATAATAAATAGAAAAACCACACAGACCCCTCAAAGAGGTCAATGGCATGATTTTACAGGAAGCTTCTGCATAATTTCCCCCTGGCTAAAACAGGAGCTGAGCAATCAGCATATGACTACAGACACCTGATCTTTCTTAGAATGATTAACCTGGCTGAGGTAAGCTACAATGTTTGAAAATGTCACCAAATTTATAAAAAGCCATAGTTATGCCATATTGAGGAACACTGTTTAATAAGGTGTGATATTAGTGCATTAAGTCACCTCTAATCATAAGGCATTAGATTCTTCACAAAAGATATACATATATTGTATATGTAAATATATGTATATAAATGTATATATAAATCTATATATATTTCATCAAACTGTACAATCAGTTCCTGGTTCACAGTGAGTGGACACAAATCTACCTGGCATCAGTACTAGTTAACACTGTTACTACAACAGAAATATCCTGGTGTCAACATATTTGATGATTTTATATTATTGTAAAAAATAAAATCAGTTTCAAAATTAGGAGAAAGAAAACAAATGTGAAAAATAGGAGCATAGTATACATATATATTTATAGAGAAAAAAACATAGGTATATTAAGAAGGTAGATGACTGGGGCGCCTGGGTGGCTTAGTCGGTAAAGCGTCCGACTTTCGCTTAGGTCATGATCTCGCGGTTCGTGGGTTCGAGCCCCGCGTCGGGCTCTGTGCTGACTGCCAGCTCGGAGCCTGGAGCCTGTTTCAGTCTGTGACTCTCTCTCTGACCCTCCCTGCTCACACTGTCTCTCTACTCTCTCCCTAGAAATAAATAAAACATTTAAAAAAAATTTAAAAAAGGGGCGCCTGGGTGGTTGGCCAGTTGCGCCTGACTTTTCTAGGTCATGATCTCGCGGCCCGTGGGTTCGAGCCCCGGCCCGGCCTCTGTGCTGACAGCTAGCTCAGAGCCTGGAGCCTGTTTCAGTCTGTGACTCCTTTCCTCTGACCTCCCCTGCTCACTCTGTCTCTGTCTCTGTCTCTGTCTCTCTCTTCTACAAACAAAAATACTAAAAAAAAAATTAAAAAAAAAAAAAAGAAGGTAGATGACCATATATTGGTACATGAACAGAAGGAGATAACGTCAGGTAATGATTGGCCCAGAAACCTTCCAACTGCAGGTAAAAAGTGAACCAGTGAGAATTGAATCTGGCGGAATTTTAGGAATCTTATGGTCCCCAAAATGTGGTTCTTTAAAATCATCTGTGGCCCTTGCGGCACCTGGTTGGCTCAGTCAGTTAAGCATCCAACTTTGGCTCAGGTCATGACCTCACAGTTTGTAGATTTCAGCCCGCATCAGGCTCTATGCTGACAGCTCAGAGCCTAGAGCCTGCTTTAGATTTTGTGTCTCTCTCTTTCTCTGCCCCTCCTCCACTCATGCTCGCTCTCAAAAATGAATAAATGTTAAAAAAATTTATAAAATAAAATGAAATAAAATAAAATAGAATAATCTGTAGCCCTAACTCAAACATACAGTATACCAAGCTGAACTACACTAGGGAGAACCAGTTGTAAGTTTTCAATATTCCTACCTACAAATTCAGGCTTTTGACTACTGGGAGATCCTGATTCAGATCTATGGTCTCCACGACATCGGAGACATGGCACATCTTACACCAGTAGCCCCAGTATTTAGATACTTGCAGGTGAGCGGTGTCTAAATACCCACAGTCTGGTGTTCCCATGTTTCTCTCTGTGTTGCTAAAGCTCCAGCATGCTTATAGCCATAGCCAAGCTGTGCTGGGGAAACCATTTAAGACTGAAACTAGCTAGAGTAATGACATCACAAATGGCATGTTTTGGAGAGAGAGTCCTGGAAAGAGTAATGAAGCATGAAAACGGCACAGCGATAGTGGGCTGGTGACACGTAATAATGAACAGTGAGATGCTAGGTCTGGGCCAGGTGAGACAACCAAGAACCAGATAGAAACCCCCAGGATGATGACAGTAGACATGGAGAAAGATAGTGCTAATGGATTAAAAAAAAAAAATAGGATGGGGAACAAGACTTGATAATCCAACCATCTGCAGGATTTACTGAGAGAATTATTATTCAGATATACATTCTGAAAGTCTTTTCATACCCCTAATTTTGCTGCCAGTAACTGCTCCAATTTCTGAAACCCTAAATTGCTGCTGCCGCGATCATTCTCTTAAATCAAAATTACTCAAGATTTACGCTTTATCATTTTCTTCAAACCTTTTTTCCATTTCTCTGTAAAACTCACGTCTGTCAGTCTTTGGCCTCCACCACTCCACCAAAGTTCACTCCTGTAAATGTGACTGGTGACCTCTGCTTGGTTACCACATCTATTGTTGAATCTCAGTCCCCATGACAGATGTCCTAACAGCAGCATTTGACAGTTGTGCATTCCCTCCTCCCTGATACATTTTCTATTATGTTGCACTTTCCTGATTTTTCTCCTGCCTCATGGTTCATTTCTTCTCAGGCACTTTTGTTGCTTACAATTTTAGAAGGCCCAGACCCCTGTCCTCTTCTCTGTAGCCACACTTATTTTTTGGTGATGTCATCCAGTCTCCTGGTGTGAAATACTGTATGTGAGCCAATGGCTCCCAAATGCATGTCTCTAGTCTAGACATCTTTCCTGGACTTCAGACATGTCTAGACTGTGCTCAACACAACAGTACAGTGAAATTTCTGAAACATAAGACTGTCAATATATTGTTGACAAACCTCTGCTCCCCACTTCACTCAAAGAAAAAAACAAGGTTCATAAAAAGTCCCACAAGGACCCGTATGATCTGGCCTTTCATTACTTTCCTTACTTCCTGTCTCTCTTTAGTCTCCCTGTCTCTCATCCTTCATGATATGCTGGGATCTTTACCATTCTTTAAGCATCTAAGTGTATGCTTCACTGACAACCTTTCTCCTAGCTATTTTCTCTATAGAAATCCTCTCCTCCAGTTGTCCTTACGGCCGACTCCCTCTTTCGAGGCTGCACAAATGTTACCTTCTCAGTGAGGCTTTCTCCAGCAGCTCTATTTAAAATAAGAACCCGCCCGCAACCCTGTGGTCTACAGGTGCCCTCGTTAGGTGCTCTTTTTCTTTCTCCATAGCACATACCACATCATGTATTGCATAAGGGGCCAGTTTACCAAGCCACTGCAATAAGCAGAAATGTCAGAAAGTGATTCCCGAAGCTCCATCACCAAGAGTTGGAGAGCTCCCTAACCCTGACCACAGGGCCTCTGAACTCAGGCCTCGCAGGCCCAGTGGATGCCTCTCCTAGAATGAGTGCCTAAGCCTTCCTCAGGTTGCCATGGATTAAGTAGCTGGAGTTCCTAGACAACAGCTCTAAACTACTGCCCAGATGATTTGGGCACTCAAGTAGTCCCTCTAATAGCAAACAGTTTTTCACGTGCTCTCACAGAAAGAAGGAAAAGGAGCAGAGGGTGATGACTTTTCCCTTGAACGCAGACCAATTTCATGTCCAGAAGTAGTCCTCATTGGGTTACAGAAAAAGTGAGGGACCCACGTTTGGCTTATAGGGTGTCTCAACAAAGCACATTCTTTAACCAATACTGTGTAACGATACAAAATTTGCCCTAACTCCCCACACAAGAATTACCCTCTTTTTCTCATTGGAATGTAAACTCCCTGTTGTATTCTAAGTGACAGAACACTACCTTGTATACAGTAGAGATTCCATAAATACTTGTTTAAAGAATCAAGGATAGCCCAAGTTGTTTTTTGGCTACTGGGTAAGGTAGATGATATTGTCATTAAACACATAGAATGTAGAAGGGGAAGAGAAGGTATAAAGAATAGTGAATTAACTCTTTGTTAGTTTTCATATTCTTAGAAGTTAGTTTTCATATTCTTAGAGAGAAGTGGTACCTTCTCAGAAAAATTGCAATTGTCCCTGTCTCCCAGACAAAACCACTTGAACTTTTTGAGCTAAATTTCTCGGCAATATGACTGACCAAATACCATATCCTTCCCATGTGTATTAGTTTAGTTAGTTATTGCTGCATAACAAAATGCCCCATAATTTAGTGCCTGACATACTAAACATATTTTTTGGTCAGGTATCACACAGTAACTTAGCTAGGTTATCTCAGCTGAGGGTATCTCATAGGCTGCAATCTAGGGATCTTCCAGGATTGTGGTCATCTCAATGTTCCATTGCATGAACATCTTCTTCCAAGGTCAGTCACATAGGCCATGATGGGCCTCTGAAAATCTGCATCCAGTCTCCTTATGGGGGCCGCTCCACAGGACTGCCTCACAAGAGGTAGAATATACAAATGGACAATGCTGAGACCATCTATAGAAACACAACTGTGACCTACAACCTGCAGCAACAAGTCCAGAAAGCCAGATTGTAACCTCTGCAGCAACCTGCCCAGCAGGTAAAACCATGACCTCTGTAGCAACTGGACACAAAGTTGACAAGACTGTCAACTTCCCTAAGTTTTACCCCTTGCATTTAATTTAAGACCAGCCAGAGAAAGAAAAATATGCTCCCCTAACCAGCAGAATGTTCGTTAGTCCACCTTCAGCTCCCCCATAACAGCCCCCAGGAAGTGCATATCTCAGGCCTTACCGTTTGTACCCTCTGTCAAGCTTGCCCACATTTCTGCCTCACTTTGAGTCTCTGTCACATTTAAGTGACAGTGACAGACTCTTGCTATAGCCAGCTCTCAATAAGTAATCTTTGCTTGTACTCCCTGGGTAGTCTTCATCTATTGCCACACTCACAACATGGTAGCTGGCTTTCTAGAGAGGAAGTGCTGTGAGAGACAAGAAAGAGTACCCATCACTGAAGCCACAATCTTTTTATAACCAAATCTCCAAAGTGGCAGCTCATCTTTTCTATCATATTCTTTTTATTAGAACTAAGTCAATAAGTCTAGCCTAAACTTGGGATGCCTGGGTGGGTCAGTCAGTTAAGTGTCTGACTCTTGATCTCAGCTCAGGTCTTGATCTCGGGGTCATGAGTTCAGGCCCCACATAGGGCGTGTAGACTACCTAAAATTAAGAAAAAAAAAAAAGTGCAGCCTAAACTCAAGTAGAGAGCCTTACACAAGGCTGTGAACCCAGGAGGCAGGGACCACTGGTACCCATATTAGATGCTGCCTAAACATAGTCCTACCTAACTCTTTGACAAATATTTCTTAGCTGCTGAATAAAAGTTTATGTTGGATCTTAAATACAAATTTCTATTGAGATTCTTTGAACCAGACTACTCTTAGGCTTGCTCTATATTCATACTTTTATGTAACACTATTTAAATGAATGGCACATGTTAGAAAGAGCGTAACTGAATCTATACACTTGGAAATATGCAAAGGCACATTTGGTCTTTGGCTTGATGGTATCTAAGCAGAGCTCTGCTGTGTGACCATAAACCAACCATCTGCCTGACATTAGCGTTCCCAGGCCGCCACTGCCCCCAGCTATTGAGAACTGACATGCTAGATGCACAAGCTTAATTTATTGTTCATTGGCATCCAGAGTGTTAACAATATTGCATCTGAATGCCAATGGCACAGGTTATCCACTTCACAGCTGTCCAGAAGTCCTCTCCAAGCTCCCTACTGGCTTGTGGCTATCATTTCACTCATGTCTTTATTTTTTACCTTCTGATTTTTATTTACATTTGTATTTTTCAGTCACTGTGCTAAGATCATAGCTTTAGAAACCCATATATATAAAATATTGGGAATTAAATGCCTCTCACTTAATTTTTGTGGTTGACTGAGTCATTCATTCATTCTTACACATTCATGTACTTTTATCTAACAAATGCTGTAGAGTATACAATGGTGAGTTACAAGCACTTAGAGCTTGTGATATAAAATCCAATACACACAGATCACAAAGTAAAAACAACAACAACAATTGCAGTACCTGGTACAAAGGAAAATTGCATAATGACATGCTAGTGTTAAAAGGGAGTCACTCCAAGAGAAAAGTATTCTGGAAAACCAAAAAAGAAATTGTCCTTCAGTTACTGTCATAGGCTGATACCTAAAGACCAGAGCGGAAGCAAGGGGGAATTGCAGCTGTGAAGCCATGAGATATGAAACAGCTTTGTGCAATATGGGAACTAAGAGAATGTCAGGGACTAGCACATAATATACAAGACGGGCCTATCACGCAAGATGAGCCTGGAGAATCAGGCCGAGGACAGACCCCACAGAGCTTAAGTTGCCTAGTGGATAGTGACAGAGATTACTTAGGAGCATTTACATTAGTTAGAAACAGTAATTAAACATGGGAACTCATTAAACATTATTCAGATACAATAATTAAACAGAAGTTGATGATAGCAATTTAAATAGTATTCCAACAGAAAGGTCAATCTGGGTGGATAATTGGCTCAAAAGTTTCAACTATGGAATCAATTATCTGAATTAGTGGCCTTATTAATTAAATCTTGTGCACTAACAGATCCATGGGAAGAATAGATTGAACTCGCCCCCAAATGTCCCTAAAATATAAAACAAAGTATTCGAAAACAAGAAATATGCTATAGATAAGATCATCACACCAATATTATGTTTCTATTTATATTAGAATTCAGCTAAAACTTATCACTATTGCATCATCTGCATGATGTCCACCCTTCAGGAAGAATTTAAGTAAAGTGTGAGGTGGTACAACCTTGTGATGAACAAAATAAGCTTTGCTTTCAAATCTGATCTTTCCCCCCCTCTTTCAATTTGCTTTCCCTGATCCAGCCCATCATGAATTTAGATGTATAGTGACTATTTAAGCCTCTGAAATATTTTATAAAGAGAGAAAGTCCTTGAAGACAATATGTACCCTATGTTGTTTCTTAGGACATGAAAACATAGTGCATTCCTCAATTCCATAAAATAGCTAAATAACTTATTTGAGAACACCCAGAGAAGCCATAGCCCACATTGTTATTCTTTTTTATATAAACATTATATGTGTGTATACATGAATATACTGTTCAAAAAATAACCATACTGTCTGCAGATATGCCTAACTAAATCTTTCTATACTGTTTATACATGCTCTGTCCCCTGTAATTTGTGGCTGCAACCAATTATTCAACTTTATTCCATCACCCCACTACTTGATTTCTGATGTCGTGTAACTTAAGCACAACGATCATCATGTTTAAAGGCACTTCAAATTCAAAATATCCAAACCTAACTTTAACATCTCCTTTCCCTACCAAGGTACCTAAATCCTGATATTTCACTAATATCCTATTTCTCAACTTCAGTGATATCAGTGGGATATTCTTTGTTGTTAAGTGTGTCGACATTGTTGAGCTCTAAGCTTGGCCTCTACCCAATAGACGCCAAGCGAATTTCCCACTCATTCCAAGTTGTGACAAATAAATATCTCCAGAGAAGGGCACCAGGGTGGCTCAGTCGGTTAAGCATCCGACTTTGGCTCAGATCATGATCTCACAGTTGTGGGTTCGAGCCCCGCATTGGGCTCTGTGCTGACAGCTAGCTCAGAGCCTGGAGACTGCTTCAGAGTCTGTGTCTCCCTCTCTCTTTGACCCTCCCTTGCTCACGCTGCCTCTCTCTCTCTCTCAGAAGTAAATAAAACATTAAAAAAAAACTTTAAATATCTCCAGAGAACAACCCAAAATATTTCCAAGCATTGCCAAATGTCCCCTGAGAGGCAAAATCACCCCCAGTTGGGTTCTACTGGGCTAACCCTTTTGTCAGGTTAACACCACCAGCATGCCAGTTTCCCAAAAAGTTTTGAACATTCTGGATTCCTCCCACCTTCCTTTTTTTTTTTTTCTTTAAATATTTTTATTTATTTCTAGGAGAGAGAGAGAGAGAGACACAGCGCGAGCAGGGGAGGGTCAGAGAGAGAGGGAGACACAGACTCTGAAACAGGCTCCAGGCTCTGAGCTGGCAGTCAGCACAGAGCCCGACGTGGGGCTCGAACCCACGAACCGTGAGATCATGACCTGAGCGAAAGTCAGACGCTTAACCGACTAAGCCACCCAGGCGCCCCTCCTCCCACCACCCTTGTACTCTTCTTCTGTCTCCATTTAGAGGAGACGATCTTTCTTTCTAGCTATGCTCCTAGTATAAGCCTTTACTATCTCTTATCAGTTATATCATCCAACTAGCTTGTCTCCCTACTTCCAATCTCACCTCTTTAATTTACCTTCTTTCTCCTCCCAGAGTGATCTTTCAAAAATGCAAATCTAAAACTAATACAGCCTTTCTTAAAATATTCAGTGGTTTCCCATCATCTGCGGTAAAGAGTATAGGAGCATTACTTATAGGAGATTATATAAATATATATAAATATTTGGTTATCTACATACATATGCATATGCATAATGCATTTATACATGCATACATATACATACACATTTTAAACATAATGTGTATATACATCATACAAATTCTTACATTTATTCTTCATTCTAACCTTGTGAGGCATCTAACGTTTTTCTTCCCATTTTCTAGTGTAGAAACTGCAAGACACAGAGATTAAGCCACTTTCCCACTACCCACATTCTGTAAGAAGCAGAGCCTGGATTTGTTACCAGGTCTCCACTACAAACCTTGAGGTCTTTCATGCTAAACTGTGTTTTCCAGCCCTCCTTATTTAGCTTTGTATTGTCAGTACCTAGCTCTATTCCTAGAATATTACAGATACACACGAATATTTGTTGAATATATAAGCACACTACGTAGGTATGGCAGGAAAGATAAAGACTCTGACTTTTGGAGATCATCCAGAAATTAATACTTACCACAAAGGGAAAGGCCCAATTTGCTTTGGACCACACAGGGATCAATCATGGGTGAAAGAGTCATGGATGTTGTAACGAGGTTTTGAGATTTCAAGATCTTTACCAAATGACTAACATGGTTTTATAATCCAAAGCTTCTCTGTGCTATATATTTTTGTTGTTTTAAAATATATTTTCTAAACATTTATCTGTCTTTAAAATAATGTCTTTGAATAAAATCTCATTCCCATCCAGAACAGTTTTCCTAGTATATTTTACGACAGTTAAGCAAAATCAGGCTATGGTCTGTATTACATACCTACCCTTACTAGCATATCTATACCTCAGTAATCTTTGTTTCCATCCCATGATTGAATATATTCTTCAATAATATTTTTTGATAAATTGCTGCTTGCCATTTAACTTTAAGTGATACTCACGCATGATGCCAGAAGGGCTATTCCAAAAAAATCACATGCACATCTACAGACAGCATATACAGCTAAGGAGATAATAGGACATTTATTTGGCCATCAATTTAAATATCTTAATTACCGCACCTTGCCCCTATTTTTACTATTTCTGGAAAAGAATACAAAAGACCGTACTGTCTTTCAAACTGGTTAGTAAGCACAGTGAGAAGAAACAAAGCACAGTGAATTTTGAAGCAGCAGACTAATGCATGAAGACTGACTCTATGGAACGCATTTTTCAATTGACATAACTATCTCTAAAAGGATGTCCAGGTATACAGAGATCACCTCTGCTATGATTTGTATGTATTAGGGGAACTAGGAAATAACATGCTGCTGTGCTGTGCAGTTAAGAGGCTCCATAATTTCTTTTACCTCAAAATAGAGATTCCTCTGGGAGTTGAATGCCAGACAATATCCTCTCCAGATAAAACAGCAATTTTCTCAATCAGGCAATTAACTCTATATACTTTTTAAATTTCTTCTTGAGCTGACAGGAATTTTAAAAGTTTTTTTTTTCTAAAGTCAAACATACTGGACTATTTATTTAATGTTGTTTTGGGACTCAGCCTTAATGATACTCTCATCAATATTTTGTATTCTAGTTAGTGATGAAGATGAAAGCCAATAAATATTTTGTTCTCTAGTTAGCAAAGTACACATTAGGAAATCTACCTAGCACAAAATATTTATTGGTTTTGATGTTTCTCAAAACTTTCAATGTCTTTTGGGATATGTGCCTTTCATTACATAGTTGTTAAACTCATTTTTGTTATAAAAGGGATACATTAAGTTGAAAATCCCTTTCAAACATATAGTAATGACATTATACATACCATGTCACTAATCATTACTTGCACATAGTTCCATATATTTCCAGATGCTCTAAATTGAAGGATCAAAATCGTTTATAAATTTTAGAATGTGCTTATATATGTTTTCTAAGCATCAGTCTAGGAAATATCAGTTACTGTATATGTGATCTTGTTTAAAATTCTCAGAATTATTTCTAAGTTAATTAATTTTATGGTGATTTTAAAATGAAAAAAAGAATGGCTTCAGTCTTCAATATCACCGAATCTAAAATTAACTAATTCTCGTATCACATTCTCATTTGCACCTGATACATGAAGAAGGCTATTCATTCAGTCTGCCAGTCTCTGAATAAGCATGCATGAAGTACCCTGCAGCAAACAAAATTAAACAAGACATATATAATGCCATCATATGGATTTCAATTCCATACCAGGAGAGAAATATGTAAGGAAATCACTATAATACTGTGGGTCAGATACAATGAGAGGCCTGTAAGCACCTGCTTTGAGACCATTAATAAGGGAAGCTGTTGATTCCATCTAGATGAGTAGATATGAGGAAAAGGAATGTCAAAAACAGGCTCAGCTGCAACTTGGCTTAAGCCTTAATATTAGGATAAAAGCAGACGATAAGCAATAAAAAGTAAAATAAAAATCAAATCAGTGATTTGAGCATCTTCATTCAAGTATCTTTAAGCTCATGGCTAATGTTCTTCCAGGTAAAATTTTTGGGTAAAAGTACATGGAAATTTTAGAGACACATATCACATTGCCCCAGAGAAAGGTGATGGTAATTTTCACTGTGTGTGCCGGGAATCCCCCAACACTCAACTTAAAAAGTAAATCCTGGGGGAGCCTGGGTGGGTCAGTTGGTTAAGTATCCAACTTTAGATCGGGTCATGATCTCAAGATTCATGGGTTCAAGCCCCACATGGGGCTCTGTGCTGACAGCTCAGAGCCCAGAGACCGCTTCAGATTCTGTGTCTCCCTCTCTTTCTCTGCCCCTCCCCTGCTCACTCTCTTTCTGTCTCAAAAATAAAATAAACATTAATTTTTTAAAAAAGTGAATCCTGGGGTGCCCAGTTGGCTCAGTTGGTTACGTGACCAACTCTTGATTTCGGCTCAGGTCATGATCTCACAGTTCATGAGACCAGCACTGTGTCAGGGATGACAGTGCAGAACCTACTTAACATTCTCTCTCTCCCTCCCTCTCTCTCTACCCCTCCCCTGCTCTCTCACTCTCTCTCTCTCTCTCTCTCTCTCAAAATAAATAAATAAATATTAAAAATAAAGTGAATCATTCTTGGGAAATATCCGACTCAAAATCTTAGAGTGTCTCTAAAATCTCATCAAGCTAGTCATGCCTTCTTAAGTCACATCAGAAAGAGATCCACTAAACATAAAGAGAAGAGCCATGGTTAAGAAAGAGGGAAGATGGGTAGAAGGGAGAAATTACAAAGGGACACAAGAAAACTTTTGGGTTTGGGTGTTTTTTTGAATGGACATGCTCACTATCTGTATATATATGTATATATATGTATAATATATGTATATATTATATATATATGTACATATATATATGTATATGTATATAATATATATATATATATTATAGTTTCACCTGTTTATACATACATCCAAATATATAAAATTATACATTTAAAATATGGGCAGTTTATTGTATATCAATGATACATTTAAAACTCTTTAAAAAGTAAATCTGATAGAAGATATCATTTAATTAGTTGTGAACTACCTATGACGTTTTAACTTGGGAAACTAATGAGAATTTTTATAAAAATAATGGGAGAAGGAAGGGAAAGGGGGGAGAAGAAAAGTGTTTTCAACACTGCCTTGGAAAAGATTGCTTTGATTAACAAGAACTGTCCTGTGTAGAAACACCTTTGAGTTAACAGGCTGACCACACAGAAAGATGGACATACCACTTACAGAAATGCTTCTCTGCTTCATGGCATAGGAATAATCTCAAAATGCTTATTAAATAGGTACAGGAGGCCAGGTTTCCTAAATCAGAATCCTGGATATAGGAGCAAAGAATATGCTATCTTTCTCATTCCCAAGTTCTCAAATAAAACTTTGAGAAATAGTGTCAAGAAACATCCGAATCACTTAACTCTAATTCACTATTCACTAAGCAAGCTTCTTCTCCATAATATCATCTCCTAAGAAGACAACTTCCTACCTGTCACCAGAATAGTGTGCCAGATAAAATCACATGTTTAGAATTCCATAATTAAGATAATACATTCATTTTATAAATCAGTTTCTTTTAAATCTGACACCCAACTGATTGATTCTGGAGAAACTAATAAAGTTGTGTGCTTAAACATGCAAATTTAAAAATCAAATCTTAGACAGGCAATGAAACACCCAAATTTAATCATCCTCTGAGACTCTTGCTGGCACTATCTGAATTACAATAATATCTACATGGACAAATTTTTTAAGTCAATAGTTTAAAAACATATAAATGATTTTATAAGCCCAAGGTACACATACAGTCAGTTAAACTCGGGGCATTGGTGGAAATATCAGAGATACAGTAAGAAAAGGTAATGCTGATAAACCAAAGTGAATTTCAGGATTCTGTAATTCTGCTGAAAAATCTTTCAGAGATGTTTTCATTCAGAATGTAAGAATACTATATGCACCATTTAATGAGAAAAAAAAGGGTGTCCATAATTTGAGAACCTGAATCATTCTGACCATTTCTGCCGAAGTTTGAAAGCCACATGCATTCTTTCAGTTATTTATATTTACCTGGTGGTATGCTAAAATTCATAACTGTTGGATAAAATTCTTTTATAACCTTTATATATTAAGGCAGCCAGCAAACTAATAATGCACTCTCATAAAACTCTTGCCAATGTAAATCACTACTGAGAACTCAACCTGACATTTGAATTACTTGAATTTATATCAATGGCCTCCTGAATATTCAGCAATGTTAGAAATATACTCAATATTAATAATGACTTTGAAGAGAAAGTCTTTGCTGAAAACTGTTGGATAGTTTTTTAAATGAAAACAATTTAAATAATTTGTTTCAATTTAATCATGAAATTTTATAATTTCACTAAAATTAAGAAATTTTTCCCCATGTACAGCCAATGGCTTTCAGCCTTCTATGTTAAAAAGCTTATGAGAATTTTTTGCAACTGGCATTTTAGCTATTTTTCTATTTGCTTTCTCTGGAGTCTAATATGAAGTAGAGACAGTGAGGACCAAATATCTGCTTTCACTTTCAGGTTAAGAAAAGATGGTTTTACTGGTGTTAATTAAGGGTATGTTGAAAACCATGTACCTTCATTATCTTTGACAAACTCCAGGCAATTTTATTTTCCTTTCAAAGTTCTGTCATCTTGTCTTGCAGTGTTTTGTTTGCTAAATTTTGTTTTGTTTTCCTACGTAAATGAACAAATGGAAATAGATGGTAAAGCAAGTTTAATGGAAAGGTGTTTGTGGTATACAGTCAAGAGAAACGAGTGTGTTTTAGAGGAGTATATTTTGTGAAAAAGTCCATTTCCAAGGTTACAGATTGCACTTAAGATTCTTAAAAGGACAGGACTGTAAAGATGGAGAACAGATTGGTTGTTGGGGGCTGGGACTCCAGTGAGATACGGGAAAACTATGAGGGTAGCAAAGGGGAGTCCTCTGGGGGTGATGGAGTTCTGTACCTTGACTGTTGTGGTGGTTATACAAACCTAAACATGTGATCACACTGCACAGAACCACACACACACACACACACACACACACACACACACACACACACGGTGAAAACTGAATATGGTCTGTAGGCCAGTTGACAGTATTAGCCTTGTTCCAATGCCAATTTTCTGGTTTTGCTGTTGCGTTACAGGAGGTGGGGTGTTCCCTTTGGAGGAAGCTGGGCAGAGGGTTGATGGCACTCTACATACTATTTTTGCAACCACTCATGAGTTTATAATTATTTTGAAATAAGGTTGCTTTTTTTTATAAAAACTATTCATTTTATAAAGCTATCAATCATCAATAGCAAT
Source organism: Proteles cristata cristata (assembly GCA_017311185.1). Lineage (NCBI taxonomy): Eukaryota > Metazoa > Chordata > Mammalia > Carnivora > Hyaenidae > Proteles > Proteles cristata. Next base: position 159,211 of record JAESUZ010001011.1, on the reverse strand, counting down.
AAAATTGAGTATCTGGTGATCTGTTACTGCCTGGGAAAACTCCACAGACATGATATACTTGGGATAATTCTGAAAACTTCTGAAAAACAAAATCCATGTGGGATACACTAAAATTCATTTAAGAGAGCACTGTGGGTGGGGTGGGGCTCACAGGGGAGCTCTGCAGAAATGCTTCAGGATGCCACAACTCAGGTAAACAAAAGGTTTCTGTAGCCGCTGATGAGCACAGATGTGCTCTGCACAACACACTCTGTGGACAGAACAACTCATGTGGTTCCAAGTATAAGACTTGATTACAGGGGCCCCTGGGTGGCTTAGTCGGTTAAGCGTCTGACTTTCGCTTAGGTCGTGATCTTCCAGTTCATGGGTTCGAGCCCCGCGTCGGGCTCTGTGCTAACTGCCAGCTCAGAGCCTGGAGTCTGTTTCAGAGTCTGTGACTCCCTCTCTCTCTGACCCTCCCCTGTTCACGCTGTCTCTCTCTCTCTCTCTCTCTCTCTCTCTCCCAGAAATAAATAAAACATTAAAAAAAAAAGACTTGTATACAGTCACAGGGCAGTTTGGAGTATAATCCAGAGTGAACAGCACTAAGGACTGGTCAGTGCTACGGCAGTTAATGATCTCCAAGGAATACTAGGAAGGGACCACCAAGGATGCAATAATAACAACGATGGCTCAGCCCTTCTCATGGACTGCACACTGGGCTGTGCAGGAGCTTATTGTACCTGCACTAGGCCCTGTGTGGCTGTGATTACACCATCCTAAAGACATGGAACCAGTCTCAGCTATGAAATGTGGGGTATCCAGTGAGAGACAGTGGAATGATACCACTCAAGGACAGAGAGAGATGTCACTCATCAGACCCAAGAGGCTACTGCAGAGACACTCCACTATCGCAACTCCTGTTCCGGGATGGGGGAGTGGTGTTTTCCTTCTGGTCTCCCTCCACAGTCCTTACACAGCGCCTGGCACAGAACAGATGCTCAGTAAATGTACAGGAAAATGAACGATGGGAATATATCTCAGCATGCATGTGTGCATGTGAATGAGTATGTCTGTGTTATGGTAAAAAAAAAAATCTGGAAGGCTATCCAGGACAAAGTTAACAGTGAGTATTTCTGGATGCTAAAATTACAGAGAATTTGCTTTTTTTCTGTTACCTTGTCTGTATTTTCTACTTTTCATAATAAATATACTATACTTATAAAATAAAATAATAAAAGTGACCTGAATCTTAAGAGGCCTTCTCAATCACTACCTGTGCCCAGAAAAACCAAGTATATGTATAAAGTAATAGAGCTGACTTTCCCATTGTTTAATATATAACAGAACGGCAATTTCACATTTTGATTTTGTTTTTTAATGACACTTAATTTATTTCATTATGAAAACAAAAACAAAAACTATCTTAATGCTATTGAAGAGAGCATTAGTATTATTTATCTTCTAATGGGAAAAACATTGTGCCGCTCACATAATAAATCTTTATGTCTAACACATAGCTCCAAGGTCTAGGGTCATACCTGACACAAAATCAATTTTGCAATAAATGTGGGATAAATGAATGAAAAGGCTAAAAGGAAGCACCTGGAATTGAAATATCACTATGTGCACTAAGGTACTTTTCCATACTAGTAATAATCTTACTCAAAAGTTGAAATGAAAGAAGGTCACCACTAAGTGAATAGAAATGTAAGGAAAGCTTCATAGAGATGGGTCATTGAGCTGGAGGGGTCCCAGCAACAGATGAACACCTTTCAGATTTGACAAGTGACACTGAGATCAGAGAAGAAACTACAGCCTTCATTAGTGGTCTCACATTTCTTTGAGTGTATGTCTCTTTGGTACATATTTATACTGCTCCTAATACAGTGTACTGGTGTGATGGTTAGTTTTATGATTGGGTAAAGTGGTGTCCAAATATCTGGTTAGATATGATTTCTAGGTGTGTCTGTTTGGGTGTTTCTGGAAGAGGTCAGCACTTAAATCAGTGGACTGGGTAAAAAATGTGCCTCTCCCCAAGGTGGGTGGACATCACTCCATCTGCTGAGGGCCTGAAGGGAACAAAAACGCAGAAGAATAGAGAATGTTCTCTTTGTATGTTCAGCTGGGACATCAGTCTTCTCCTGTCTTTGAATTGGAACTTATATCATCAGCCTTCAGGTTTTCAGAACTTTGGACTGCGACAGAACTGTATCTCCAGCTCTTCAGGGTCTCTACTGTACAGAGAACAGATCATGCGACTGAGTTTCCATAATCACATGAACCAATTCCTGATTATAGATACATATCCTACTGGTTTTGTTCCTCTTATAGAACTCTGATGATACAGTTAGGCAGGGTCCTCTAAAAAGCAGATGCCAAAACGGAATTACCTGTAAGGATCTTTCTAGGGACATACCAGTAAGAGAAAATGGGAGGAAGCCAGGAAGCTTTCAAACCATGATGCAAGTCAGCCCCACAGTGAAGGAAAGAAGGTCGGGGAGAAGTGCTGTAGTCTGTTGTCACCTAAAGAAGATTCAGAAGGCTGTCATGGAAGATGGAGCTAAAGTCAAGGTCACAGGACTCCCTCTTGTCTCTCATAGAAACAAGCCTGACTTAATCACGCTACCATCCTCACCCATGACTGACGGGGAACACCCCATGGGGCACGGGCTCTCTAGGAATGGAGTAATAAATGTCAGAGCTCAGCATTGGGGCCGCAGGCAGTTCAGCCCCCTGCGGGTGGAGATCTGTGAGGCCAATTCCCATGCAAAACTATAAGTTTCTATCAAGCAATACTTTCAAAAATAACCTTTTGCCTTAAATAATGACATGAAACATAAATTTTAATACAAGGGTCAAATGCAGAATGTTATACTCTGCTATCAATGACAGAGTTAACCGACAGGGCTGTACATTCTCCATAAAGCAACAAGCACCTTTCATGGATGATTTATCTGGAGGTTTATATTATATTTATTCTTGATATGTTTGCCAAATGTATATCCTGCACAGGAATAGAGTAAACATTCAAATAAATGAATGTCATAGGGAAATTTGAGATACACACTTATGCATGCACACATGTACATGCCACACACATATTATACTGTGCTCCTTAGTTTGCTAGTTCTCTTATAAATATTTTCTTTCATTATTTTGTTTTAATAACCTCCCAATTTTAACAAATAATAATTTTATGGATGGATAAGTTAGGAAGATTTAAAATAAACAGTATTGGGGCGCCTGGGTAGCTGTCGGTTAAGGGTCCAACTTCAGCTCAGGTCATGATCTCACGGTTCATGGGTGCGAGCCCCGCATCAGGTTCTGTGCTGACAGCTAGCTCAGAGCCTGGAGTCGGTTTCAGATTCTGTATCTTCCTCTCACTCTGACCCTTCCCTGCTCACGTTGTCTGTCTGTCTCTCTCTCTCTCTCTCTCTCTCTCTCAGAAATGAATAAAGCACATTTTAAAATTTTTTAAAAAATAAATAAAATAAACAGTATTTTCAGAATGTATGATGTGATCACTAGTTTGAGTTGCCAAAGTCCCTAATTCCTCTCCACTTTTACTCACACTCATCCACTCACAATGACAGACACATACACATATCTTTATGTATTCTACACCTCTTTTTAGTCTAGTTTCAAATGACAGTTCTCTCCTCTTCCAAACAACTAAAGCATATTGCCTTAGAGAGTGGATTTGAGAATCTGCATATGCTATACCATGAACATGGATGGAAGGCAGAATCAATGCCTTTTATGATTTTTGTCTCTAATTACCTAACAGATTGCGGGGCTAGTATGTTGTATGTAATAAATATTTTGTTGATTGTGGAAAATAAATAGAGTTATTTATGAAATGTTAGATTGAGAATTTTGCATTCTTTATCTACTTGTATCATTGAAAAATGTAATTTATACTTTATGTTATTTAAATATTTTTAAACCCTTTTTTTCTTTTTGAGAGAGAGCACATGTGCACACAAGAATGGGGAAGGGGGAGAGGGAGAGACAGAATCTCAAGCAGCCTTCTCTCTCTTCACATTCAGCATGGAGGCTGACACAGGGCTAAATCTCACAACCAACCATGAGATCATAACTTGAGCTGAAATCAAGAGTTGGATGCTTAACTGGTGCAGCCCCTCTGGAAAACAGTGTGGAGGTTCCTCAGGAAACTAACAAGAGAACTCCCCTAGGACCCAGCAATAGCACTGCTAGGAATTTACCCAAGGGATACAGAGATGCTGAGGCATAGGAGCACATGTACCCCAATGTTCATAGCAGCACTCTCCACAATAGCTAAAACATGGAAAGAGCCTAAGTGTCCATCAACGGACGAATGGATCAAGAAGATGTGGTTTATCTATACCATGGAATACTACATGGCAATGAGAAACAATGAAATCTGGCCATGTGTAGCAACATGGATGGACCTTGAGGGTGTTATACTGAGCGAAATAAGTCAGGCAGAGAAGGACAAATATCATATGTGTGCACGTATAGGAGGATTAGGAGGAACTTGATGGAGGACCAAGGGGGAGAAGAAGGGCGGAAATGGTGGGGGAAAGGGAGAGAGGCAAACCATGAGAGACTCTTGAATGCTGACAAAAACTGAGGACTGATGGATGTGGGGGGGAGGGGGATGGGCATGGAGGAGGGCACTCGTGGGGATGAGCACTGGGTGTTATGTGGAAACTAATTTGACAATAAACTATTTGTAAAAATAAATAAATAAATAAATAAATAAATAATATTATTTGCAAAAAAAAAAAGAGTTGGATGCGTAACCAACTGAGTCACACAGGTTCCACAATATGTTATATTATTTAAATAATGGTTTTGTTTGTTACTTTGATTTTTTTTTTATTGACAGAGAGAGAGAGAGACAGAGACAGAGAGAGAGAGAAAGAGAGGACATGTGTAAGCAGGGGAGCAGGGCAGAGAGAAAGAATCTTTTTAAAAACATTTCTTAAAATTTTATTTTGTTAACAGATAGTGCAATATTGTTTTCAGAAGTAGAAATCAGTGGCTCATCACTTACATACAACACCCGGTGCACATCACAAGGCCCCTCCTAAATAGCCATTACCTGTCTACCCATCTCCCACTCACCTCCTTCTGTCAACCCTCTATTTGTTCTCTACCTTTAAGAGTTTCTCGTAGTTTGTATCCCTCTCTTCTCTTCCTCCACCCTTCCTATGTGTTCATCTGTTTTGTTTCTTAAATTACACATATGAGTGAAATTGTATGGTATTTGTTTTTCTCTAATTGACTTATTTCACTTAGCATAATACATTCTAGTTTCATCCATGTCATTGCAAATTCAAGATTTCATTCTATGGCTGAATAACATTTCAGTGTGTGTGTGTGTGTGTGTGTGTGTGTGTGTGTGTGTGTGTGTGTATACCACAACTTTTTCCATTCATCAGTTGATGGATATTTGAGCTCTCTCCATAGTTTGGCTACTGTTGGCAATGCTGCTATAAACATTGGGGTGAGTGTACCACTTTGAATCTATATTTTTGTATTTTTGCATCCTTTGGATAAATACCTAATAGTGTAACTGCTGGATCATAGGGTAGTTCTATTTTTAGTTTTTTGAGAATCCTCCATACTGGTCTCAAGAGTAGCTGTACCAGTTTGTACTCCCACCAACAGTGCAAGAGGGTTTCTTGCACCCTTTCTCCACATCATTGCTAACATCTATTGTTTATGTTGTCAAATTTTAGCCATTTGACAGGTGTGAGGTTGTATCTTAACATTGTTTTGATTTGTATTTTCATGAGAGAGAGAATCTTAAGCAGAGCCCACAGAGCCTGACATGGGGCTCGATCCCACGACCCTGGGATTAAGACTAAAATCAAGAGTAAGATTCTGACTGAACCACCCAGGCACCCCAAATAATGGTTTTAGATAACCATAATCCAAAAGTAGATAACCATATGTAAAGATCATTATATTTACTTAGTTTTCTGATGGTGGAAATTACATTGGTAGTTGAATTACAAAGCTTATCCCAATGTAAATGTTACACATAACAAGAAATGTAAAAGCACATTCCCTAAATGTTAAAAAATAATGTTTTCATCCAACCATAATGAGGACTCATTTTCCATATTAGGATTCTTTAAAGTAATTTTAAATTGGTATTGAAGTGAATCTTTGGCAAAAACAACTAGTTGTATACTTTGGGGAAAGATAATTTTCCATAGTACTTTGCTTCAAATATCCTAAGCTATCTTTTTCCCTCATATAACATTTCTGGGCTATATCTTTGTAAACCCTTTTACCAAAGCCATTCATCTTTCATTATACAGATGTATAATATAACATTTAAAAACCAAAAAAATTACCAATATTCTGATTTATTTTTATTTTCTTTAAATGAATGTGGTTGACATATACCTACTATTGACATGTTACCAGGTAACTTAGGACAAATGATCACTAGGAGGTCTGGTTTACACCAATGTTATCCAAAGTGTGATCCTCAGAAGGACATCATCATTATCACCAGGGCTCTTGATAAAAGTGCAAATCTGTGGGTCACACACAGATCAACTGAGTCAAAACCTTTGTGGTATAGCCCAAAAGTCTATTATAACAAGCTCTATGAGTAATTTTTTGCTAAAGTTTGAGAAATATAGTCCCACATGATAGCTGAGTGTTTCACAGATACAGAAACATACATCTGGATGATTGACTAGATCTCATTTTTTATGTAAAAGCTTTAGTGATAATTGTAAATACTATTATAGAATAAGGAAATCCTTTACTTCAAGGATTCACACTATTTTACACAAATTTCTAAAATTACTTTTGTCATAAATTCTCATGATATAGCCACTATCAGGAAGAGGAGTAGTATCTGGGTCTTCTTTCTGAGATGCACTGGTAGGGTTAATTAGAATTCTAGCACCCAGGGGTGCCTGGATGGCTCAGTCAGTTAAGTGTCTGACTACTGATTTCAGCTCAGGTTCATGAGTTTGTTGCAACAGACTCTGTTATTGGTGCAGAAACTGGTTGGGATTCTCTCTCTCCCTGTCTCTTTACCACTTTCTCTCTCTCTCTCTCTCTCTCTCTCTCTCTCTCTCTCTCTCTCTCAAAATAAATAAATTTATTTTTAAAAAGAATTTTAGCTATATTTAAGGGGTCAGATCATGGAGTCAGGGTATAACATACTCACCAAGAAAAGCATGATGGAAGTCAAGACCAAACTAGTATGCTCAAGAGGGAAACGCAGAGGTCAAATTCAAAAGACAAAATTAGAGGCAGTAAAGGTGAAATAAAATACAAGTTTCAAAGTCAAGGCAGAGAATACTAAAGTCAAAAATGAAGCTCTAAAGAAAGAAAAAATAGGATATTGCACTAATGTCAGAGGAAAGAACTTGAGTCTCTAAAATACCAGGTGAAAGAGCTTTCTCTGGCCTTCTACTCAACTTTTCTTGATTCCTTCTGTCTATCTAAGGGCAAGGTCATGTAACAAGTGATAAAGCCAAAAATGAAAGCAAACATCAAATCCTTCCATTCACTCATCTTTTAACATATACATGCACAGCTTTATGAGAATGAAACCAGATATTTCATTAAATTTAAATCACTTAAATCCACCATTGCCCACCAAAGTTGTTTTAAAATGTCTCACTCTAAGTGAAAAGACTTTATGTTCTGATTTTCTTAATAAACAGTTATTATGAATTTTGTCACAATTCATTCCATTGTTTTTTGCCATGACCTTTTCAAAGTGTGTCTTTTTATAGCCACAATATAAAAGCTATTTTAAAGTATATGGTGTATTATTTTTTCTTAAGAGAATTCCACAAATACAGAAGATTGCTTTCCTAATAATAGCTAAAGGTTTTCAAACAAAACACAAGTTAAAAAAAGCAAAAAGTAAAAAAAATATAGCTCTGCTATAAAAAATACATCAGTAATATAAAGCACATAATAAAATATACATTGAGTAACCAAAAAAAAAACATAGGTATTGATTAGAAAGGGATGCTAGAGGTAAGAAGCTATCAAGAAAAATTGAAGCACAGCCCAAAGAAAAGTAGAAATAAAAAGGAGAAATTAATAGAGATGTACCTAGTGCCTAGTATATGAGGAACTGATATTGCTGAAATTCCAAAGATTGACCAGACAAAGATGCCACTGCTCTTTAAAGATGTGTTATTCTAGGCCAGGTCCATGTGCCCATTTGGGAGCAAGGGTGCCCGCGTTCACATGCCAGCTCTGCTATTCTCCATATATGTTTCTTGGGCTGACACCTTCATCCCTCAATAACAAGGGAAAAAGAATAAAATCTTGCCATTTGCAACAACATGGATGAAACTAGAGGGTATTATGCTAAGTGAAATAAGTCAGTCAGAGAAAAATAAAGATGACATGATTTCACTCATATATGAAATTTAAGAAAGAAAACAGATGAACATAGGGGAAGGGAAGGAAAAATAAGATAAAAACGGAGAGGGGCAAACCATAAGAGATTCTGAAACACAGAGAACAAAGTGAGGGTTCCTGGCAAGGAAATGGGCTAAATGGGTGATGTGCATTAAGGAGGGCACTTGTTGGGATGAGCATTGGGTGTTATATACAAGTGATGAATCACCAAATTCTACTCCTGACATCATTACTACACTACATGTTAACTAACTTGGATTTAAATAAAATGTTAAAATAAAATAAAGTAAAATAACATAAAATTAAAAAATAAAAGTCTAACTGTATTGTCTCTAAAAAAATAACAAGAGCAAACAATAACACATACTAAATAGGGCTCTTTCGAGTGCTAAGTGATTTAATATCTGTAAGGATCTTAGAACAGTGCCTGCCTATATCCGTTAGTATTAGCTAGTGTCATGAAGAAGCACTGTACAATAGAAATATAATGTAGGCCCAATCCATAACTTCGATGCTTCTAGTAGCTGCAGTAAAATAAATAAATAAATAAATAAATAGGTGAAATTAATTTTACTAATATGTTCTATATAGCCCATCTTATGACTTGAAATTGTGCCCCCCCAAAATAATAATTCATAGTATGTTTAGTGACTAAACTCTGAAAGTTTAGAGTGACTTTATTTGGAAACAGGGTCGTTGAAGATCTGCTTAGTTAAGTTAGGATACAGTTAAATAGCAGTAGAGTGGGCCCTTAATCCAATATGTCTTGTGCCTTTATAAGAAGGGGAATTTAGATACAGACATGGAAACAGGAAGAATGCCATGCAGAGATGAAAGCAAAGATTGCCATCAAAACACCAAAAGCCAGGGGAGAGACATGGACTGATCCTTCCTCGTAGCGCTCTGAAGGAACCAACCCAGTAGACACCTTGATCCTAGACTTTCAGCTTCTAGAAATGTGAGACGGTGTATTTCAGTTTAAGCCACTGGGTTGAGGTATTTTGTCAGAAGAACCCTAGCAAACTAAAAGAGCCTAATATAATGAAACTCATAATTTTAGTATGTTTTCATTATGAAGTACTATAAATGAAATACTCATATCCTGTCTGTCATACCAGGTCTTCAAAATCTAGTGTGTATTTTACCCAAAAGCACATCTCAATCCCTAGTCACATTTCAAGTGGTCAGTGACAAATTATGACCTCTGGCTCACAGGTTGGATGGTAATGTCTTCAACTATGCCATCAGGTGAGAACTTCAATTCCAATCTTTTCCCATGACTTTTATCATTATAGGACTTATACTGTTGTACTAGCAATAGAAATGTTAGTTGACATTGGAATGACCATTTTCCTGATTACCCATCTACAGTCTGCTCATCCAATCTGTGCTTACCTTTTTCTCTATCCAGTCTGTTATGCAAAACTCTTTTGCCCCCTTGCTTTTCTGTCACACCTGTCCTTAAAAACTCTATCACTGAATCCATCCAACATTGCTCTCCTCCATGCTCAGGTCACAGTACCCTGCCAGGGGAAAAATTACACACCACAAGAATTGGAATGCTAAATAGTCTGTCTTTTACCTTGATGCATCCTTCAATAGCAAGGCCTCCAGTTATTTGTGGGTCAACCCAGAACTTATCTTCATCTACACGATGATTCCAATTCCCTTTATATCTCTAGAGAACTGGGACTTGCTTGTTTTGTCCAGATTCAATAACACGCCCATGTGTTTAGGTCCCATCTCTTCCCACATTCTCATGACCCATGTTCAGCAATCACCTCTGCAGGCTTTTATCTCCCATTGATGGTTTCCTTTCCAGTGTTTCCATATCTTTAGAAAATGTGCTCAAGGCTCAGTCACTAAAAATAAACGAAAACACAAAAGCAAAGTTCTTTCTTTAACCTGATGTTCTCTCTTATTCCTCTTCCCTTTCCACATTCTCATTCACACCGCCATCTTGTCTTCGCTTCCATTTGCTGTCTCTCTGGTATCACCAACTACCTTCATATCACCAATTTCCAGAATATGTTGAGCCTTTGTCCCGATGTATTTCACTCCTTCTTGGTCTCTGGGGGAAAAAATCCAATTTAGGGGTCATATTAAACTGGACTTTTGGGGTCAAAATGGTTTCCCCCACTAAAGTAGCAAAGGTCTTCTTTTTGGGCAAGTACTGTTTCTCACCACTTCCATGCTCTGTTCATCTCAGCAGTGAGGCCTTTGGTCATGGTGTTCCATTGTCCTACCAGTCTGCATCAGGTGCTGTGCCTGACTCTTTTCTAGTCTTTGTCCTTTGTGGCAGCTTTTCTTTTCTTTTCGTAATTTTTTTAATGTTTTATTTACTTTAGAGAGAGAGAGCGCACACGTGAGCAGAGGAGAGTCAGAGAGAAAGAGACACAGAACCCGAAGACAGGCTCCAGGCTCTGAGTTAGCTGTCAGCACAGAGTCCGATGCAGGACTCGAACCCACAGACCGTGAGATCATGACCTGAGCTGAAGTCAGACACTTAGCTGACTGAGCCACCCAGGCGCCCCAGTGTGGCAGCTTTTCTTAAACTCCACTAATGACTCTTACTCTTTTTAGAAACATAAACTCATTTGGTTTCTGTATCTTTCCATCCTGCATGACTATTTATGCCCTATCTACAGTGAATAGGCATAATAAAAGGAAAGTTCCACTTTTCCTTGAGAAGCTCTTTTTCATAAAACATTCAATATTTTAAGGTCACCCATTCACACTTAGTATATAAATCTCTAGGCTCTAACATGGATTTATCCCTGACTCGTTTGGGGAAGAGATATTTGAACACGTACCTAGATTAAAATGTAAACACACTTTATGAAAAGTGCAACTTTCTTATTCTAAAATCCAATTTCAGCAAACTTTTCTTAACCTCCAATATTCTCCTTCATGCCCAGGTTCCCAAAAAGACATAAAAGAATCTCCTCTCTTACAAATCTCCCCTTAACCTGCCTGATGAGACTGCATCTGTCCACAACAAATTCAATATGTGATTTTCTAATTTAAACGAAGGAGTCAAACCTAACTGAATAATACACCCCATTAAGTTAAATTAATGAATGAGTCATTGATAAAAGGAACTTTCATTAATGAAAAGAAGAAATCCTTTTAGTCAGAATTTTAGCAGCAAAACATAACATTGGGAGATACAGTTGGTAGAGTAGGCAAGATCATCTTACCACAACCCACAAATCATTCCTATTTATCCATGTCACATCCATGATTATAATGCCACTGTGTGTTTACTATAATTAAAGAGCAGAAAAATATTATTTCCTTGCAATCTGAATTTTTAAAGGGTATATGTGTGTATGGATATGTGCATAAATATATAGTACATATAGTACATACACATGTAAGTATATATGTACATGTGTACACACACATAACATACCTCATTTATACTTTTAATGAAAGTATAACTTCCACATTATAAGGGTTACAAGTCATACTAATTGAACATTTGCTTGACACCGTTAGCATGCTAAATGATAAAACAATAGTACCATTTCTATTAAAATCAGAAAGAGGATAAAGATACTTGTAGCTAGTACTATAACTCACTTTGTAATGTAAGTACTACACAATGCAGTTTAACAAAGAGAATAAAAGGTAAACATAGCTATTTGTAGGATGGAAAAAATGATTATTTTTAGATATGTTACTGTATAGTTTGAAAACACAAACATTAACCAAAAAAAAAAAGTATAGAATTCCTAACACTGTTAAATATAAATATAAGTGAATTGTATAGATCCAACAGTAACTACCAAAAAGGAAACAAGCAATAGGAATGTGCAGAAACTATAATGAAGAAAACTATAAAACTACTGAGGGAGATAAAGAAGACTCACTTAAATGTAGAGATATCATCTTCTTGAATAGGAAGACTCTACATTGTAAAGATGTCAGTTTCCTCCCTAAATGAAATCTATAAATTCAATGCAGTTGCAAGGGGGTGGAAAATATAAAACTGACATGGTAATTCTAAAGTTCATCTGCCAGTATAAACCTCTGAATACCCGGCATCAATGCATCAATGTGGGGAAACAAAGATAGGCGATTCAGTAACTCGTGTGGGGAAACTGGTCATCCTTCTGGAAAATCTCAAGCTGAAACTTTACCCCACAACCTTCATTATAATACATTCTAGATAAATAAAATACGTAAATATAATAGAGTTAAATAAAAAATATTTAGTAATATTTTATTCTCCAAAAGAAAAAAACCAGATAACATAAGAGAAAATATTGGCAGTGAACACATTTCTATAGCAACAAGTGGATGTTTAAATACAATCCAGTGTATCTGTAAAATGTGCTATCATATTGATAGTTAAATATCGGTGCATGGGTAGTTACATGAACAAGGACAAATTTCTAGGATGATGGGTATAAATAGGCAGAAGGAGATACCTGGAGAGATACACCTCAAAAGTCACGGCAGGTTACCTCCAAATTGTGAAACTGTATGCAATCTGTATATTCATTTCTATGCTTTTCTCTATTGCTAGAAATTTCTCTATGGGTTTGTATTAGGCTTATATGCAAAGATAAAGGACTTTATTTCTGAAAAATACATATATAAAATGTTGAACAGAATACTGAAATATAAATTAAGATTTCAGGACCCTCGGCTGGGTTCCCACATTAATGAGTATGCGACTCTGGGCAAGCCACTTCCCTGTGTTTCGTCTTTCATTATGCCCCAAAGTCTTAAACTGCTCTAAAATTGTCACTTAAGGGAGCAGCATTATACGCACACAGGGGATCAAAACATAAACTATGCATTCTGCAACAACTCATAATCAAAAGAGGGAGGACCAGCAGTTAAAAAGTATACGTTCATAAATGTGTGGGGGAAATGCTGGCGACCCCAGAATGGCGAAGTGTCAAGAATGCTATTATAACTAAATCATTCTCTGTCTCTCCAGCCTAATCACATGCGTGGAGTAAATGGCGAGCTCTTAACAATCTAATCTACTCCTCTGCTACTCTTCAACATCCGTTAAACCCTATAGTCATCATGATGTTCACATAATTGGTAATACTGGTATAGAAAACTATATTAATTTCAAGCTCCAGTAGAAACACAGAAAAACATCGGTATTTATCAAGTGAAGTAAAAAAGGTAGAGAAAAATTATGACTCTCAAAAGTGTAAAGAAGGTGCCATAAACAACAGAGTGTACTTGATTGGAAGAGTGAGCTAAATTAGGTGATTTGTTTTAAAAGCAGTTCCTAGATTTATTGGTCTTTGGTATCCGTTTATTTTTGTTCTAATTCAACTACAAATATAAGCTTGTCTCATGTCAAGGTTACAGAAGTAAAGAGGAATTTGTTCTGCCACAAATCAGCTATGTGACCTAAGTTAGTAGTTCAGCTTCTCTCATTTCAGTTCCTGAAACCATTAAAAAGAAAAAAAAACAAGAGTGGGTTGGCATAGACAACTTCAAGATCACTTGCATTCAAAATCCTGATTCTGTTTCTTTTATCATTTTAGACCAAAAATTCTTTTATACTTATGTATGCCTAATCAACCTTAGTGGTTTTAGAAATAATTATAATAGAATAATAAGAATTTTATTTTAAAAATATAAACAAAATATGGGGTGCTTAGATGGCTCAGTCAGTTAAGCATACGACTCTTGATCTCAGCTCAGGTCATGATCATGTTGTGAGATCCAGCCTTACATCAGGCTCCATGCTGAATGAGTGTGGAATCTGCTTGGGATTCTCTCTTGCCCCCTCTCTCTGCACCTCCCTCACTTGCTTTCTCTCTCTCTCTCTCTCCTCAAAATAAGTAAGCATTAAAACACACACACACACACACACACACACACACACACACACAAATAATCCATACCATTAGGAAATAGGCTTCTCATAGTTGAGGTCTGAGGAAACTACTACATACCTGTTTTCATTCCCTACTCAATCTAATTGAGACACAATCATGGGAGTCAAATGGAGAAGCAATACCTGTTTTATTACTGATAAAAGCAATGCTGACATATATACCTTAGGTGTTCAGCTGAATGGACTTACTAAATATATTCCTACTTCCTGGTGGCATATCCAATGAGGCATGGGCAGAGCTGTGTAGCCAACGGCCTCTCTCTTGGGAGCTGCCTCAGGAAATCTTTATCTATGTAAGAAAAGAGCAGAATGTATGTTCTCTGCAGGCTATCAGACCCCGCAGACAAGCAAAGAGGAAGAGCCTGAGCTAAGAATGCTCATCTCTGTCTCCAAAACTACTAATGAGGTTGCTTCTCTCCCCTGAGAAGGAATAAGGCAGAGAGCAGAGAGAGAGAGACAGAGACTCAGTTTGTTTCTCTGGGAAATCTTCCTCCAGGTAGGCACATGAATCGAAGAAAAATGAAGTCCCTTCACTCTGAATGTCCCCAGATTTCCTCATTTATTTGACCCTGAAGTATCAGAGCTGTCATGGTCCCAAATTCATGGCCATGCTGTTCCCAAGCCAATAATTGCAGTTTTTTGTTTTTTGGGGTTTTTTTTTGTTTTTTTGATCCTCACACTGCTTGTGGTCAGTTGAAGTTTTGGCTCTGAAAAGGTATGAATTATGTCACACACACATACACACACACACAATTAAATACAATGGCATTCAATATCATGCTGAAAACTCACCTCTTGCTCTTTTGAGTTGATGTTGAAATCCTAAACTTAGGATAAGTTGGAAGTCCAAATATGAGTTAAAGTCCTCCAATTTCTTCTGCTTAGTCTCAACCAGAGAAGCTCTTGATGTCTGAGGTAACGTGAATTTCCTTCAGGGGCACTAACTGGAGCTATCTTCCACAAGAATCATCTCCAAAGTTAAATTAGCTCAATACCAAAATCACCTACATGTCTCACTGTTAAAGAGTTAATAGAGCACACAAGTCTATCAGGACAGTGGCTCCACACACCACATTTAGAAAACAGGGCAATCCCCAGCCATTAGAGCAGCTGTTTCAAGAAAAATGATATTCTATTTGTAGAAGCCAGTACTTTTCCAAGACTAGAGCAACACCCAGTGACATCTGAGCGAAGAGGAGTAGATTCTGATCTTCAGCAGAATGCCATCCGTCTATGCCAGATATCCACAGAGGATAAACACAAACACACACACACACACACACACACACACACACACACACAGAACTGAACCCCAATCAAGAGTAAATTTGCACAAGAGGTTAAAATTGGCTTCTCACATTCACCAATGTGAATGACTGGAGGGGAGAACTGATTTATGCCCGCTATCTTTTCTCAGACACTGATATTCTTTTCCTACAAAGTTTAGAAACACACATTAATGGCAAATACAGTCACCAGGTCTTATTTGTAGTACCTTTCTTTTTCTTTCTGCCTAATCAAAGGTTCTGAAACTCCTTTTTATTTTTTACTTTATTTTTTTAAATCTAAGCCTCTTTTCTTTTTTGGTTAATGTTTTGTTTATTTCTGAGAGAGAGAGAGAGAGAGAAGGGAAGGGTCAGAGAGAGAGGGAGACACAGAATCTGAAGCAGGCTCCAAGCTCTGAGCTGGCTGTCAGCACAGAGCCAAACGTGGGGTTTGAACCCACGAACAGTGAGACCTGAACCGAAGTTGGACACTTAACTGACTGAGCCACCCAGGCGCCCCCAGAAGCTTCTTTTTAATTTGAGCTTCATATTTCTAGCACATTTGGGCTTAGCTGATTGGAAGCTCCATACCAAGACTGGGTGGCTGTGATAACCTGGTTTTCCCAGGAAATGGCTAACCCCTAAGTAATCTGCCTCTTAGACCATTCCTACACACCGAGCAACTAGAGGATTGCTGGGCAGAAGATGCACATGGTCTTTCTAAAATCTGTTGCCCTGGATGCTACATGAGGTCAAGGTCTTCCATAATGACTCCTGGATAATCCTTACTTCCATAGCTTTACATTGCTCCAGGCATTAAGTAGTATCTTCCCCACACCTCCCTTTGGCTACATATTTTTCTGCAGTCTGGACTATGCTTCTCATATTTACTTTCTCTCTGCTGTTTTCTACTCCTTCAAGAAGGCTCAGCTATGTTTTCAATGACTTGCTTGGCTTTGAGGCTGGCCCCTTCCCTACTCTCTCAGGTAAGACAGCAGTGCTTACTGTGTTCAAAAGCATTCTTTCCATATTTCCTTTTGTCTCCTGGCCCAGATACGTTATTTTCTAACATAACCCTCTCTTTTTCATCTCCTGTAATAAGATTCAGTTAAAACGTACTGACACTCTGAGAAGCATTGTTTGAACAGTTAAACCAAACCTGGACTCAACCTATCACTATCTTGCCTGGAGCCCTGCTAATAAGTCTGCGTTTCTTGCTCTTCCCACTCTCCTTAGAATCCTTATTCCACAGATCTCTTGGGGGAGTCCCCTAAAGACGCAGGCACTTCCTGTACAAGGAGTTACAATCAATATGTCTCCTGGCACACCAATCAGCTATCAATTCTCTGATCACTTAACAGCAATACTGTGCTCTGCTCTCAAATGTCTAGATTTTTCATACTTACTTGGTATTGACAACACAATCCAGAAACCTAACTATGACCTTTCAAGTTTCAGCTTTTCATGCTATCTTTGTTTATATATTACAAATATTTTTAATTTTCTATTTGTGTTTTTAATCCTTTGGTGGTTACATCTTTAAAACCCCAAAACACTAACGTTAAATAGAAAAGTTCTTAAGAAAAGAAATCTGTTGTTACAGAGACTATAGTCGGCGGGAGGGGAGGGGGGAGTGGGGAAGGATTAATCATGCATAGCTTGTGTTGTGTCTAAATTGTGCTTGAAAGGACTTATGTGTTTTTCTCCGGGTTTACTGAAGTGTAATTGATGAATAAAACATGTATATATTTAAGGTATATAACCTAATGTTTTGATATACATACACATTGAAATAATCATAAATTCATTAACGTACTCATCATGTCACATAATTAACATTTGCTCTTTTCTGTGTGTGTGTGTGTGTGTGTGTGTGTGTGTGATGAGAACAGTTAAAATTTTCCCTTATGAAAGACTACATGGGCATCTGCATGGCTTAGTTGGGTAAGCATCCCACTTTGACTTAGGTTATGATATCATGGTTCGTGAGTTCAAGTCCCACGTTGGGTTCTATGCTGACAGCTCAGACCTGCTTTGGATTCTGTGTCTCCTTCTCTCTTTGCTCCCTCCCCCACTCATGCTCAGTCTGTCTGTCTGTCTTTCTCCCTCTCTCTCTCTCAAAAATAAATAAACATTAAATTATCCAACTTCAGCTCAGGTCATGATCTCACGGTTCATAGGTTTGAGTCCCACATCGGGCTCTGTGCTGACAGCTCAGAGCCTGGAGCCTGTCTTTGGATTCTGTGACTCCCTCTCTCTCTGACCTTCCCCTGCTTACCCTGTCTCTCTCTCTCAAAAATAAATAAAACATTAAATAAATAAATAAACACATTTTTTAAAAAGTATACAATACAGAATGAACTACATACTGTTGTGCATTAGATCTCCAAAATGTGTTCATCTCGCAAAACTGGAACTTTGCACTCCTTGACCAACATCTACCCATTTCTCTCTCCCCGAGCCCATGATGACCACATTCTACCCTCTTTCAAGGTTCTTTTTTTTTTTTTAAGGTTTATTTATTTTTTTAGAGAATGCAAGTGGAGAAGGGGCAGAGAAAGGGGGCAAAGAGAAGATCTGAAGCAGGTTCTGCATTGACAGCACAGAACTCGAAGCAGGGCTCGAACTCATGAACCACGAGATCATGACCTGAGCTGAAGTCAGATGCTCAACCAACTGAGCCACCCAGGCGCCCCCAAAGTTCAGCTTTAAAGGGCTATTCTCCGCACTTTCCTTTACCCCTTCAGATTGATTGATCCAGTTAGCTCTCTGAAATTTTAACTCCCTTAGGCTTTATTTTGTCTATATAATGTTTCTGATCTTGTAAAACCTGGCAGATGTTTATTTTCTGATAACCACTGTATGAGCACTTCAGACATTGCTGGTCCCCCTTTGCCTTCTCCACCAGCCTAGCTCGCCTTCCTGTCTCACAGGTTGGCTCTTGAAGTTCTCCTTAATTAAATCTCTTTTTTCTTACAGCTTCATCAGACTGTCTTCCTCCCTTTCATTTTAGTATTTTGCTATTTCTGTCCTGATAATAAAACTGAAGAGTATTTTTCAAATTCTCGGGCTCCTCCTTGAGTCCTTCAACAATTCTTATGCCGAGAAATGGACATTCAAGAGTTTTTAATTACCAGTTCATTCATTTTTGTCCTAATGTCAGTGAAAGGAACTGAAACTTCCCTTTCAGTGTCTCCTAGCCACAAGCCGTTGCAACTGCGAGCACCTCACCATGGTGTTTTGGACACATGTAGTTTTCGGCTACCTTCAGCGTATTTTGTTTTTGTTTTTGTTTTACTGAAGCATTAGTTGTCTTGAGTGCTAAAACACTTATTTTTAGGTGTGTTAGTACCTGTTTCTTGGCTACAATAGCAAGATCTAACTGTGTCAGTGTGTTTCATTTACACCATATTCTCTGGCTTCCTAAATGACTAATGTTTTTTAAAGACATATCCTGCTTACTTGCTGCTATAAAAATCGTCACATATATCTAGACAAAGACTATAAAGTACAGCATTGAGGTCACATGCAGTGGCTCATGTTTATCAAACCTAAGGCATGAAGCTACCTGACCAGGCACCACCAGTTAAAAATCAATCACACAAATACTTTAAAGTGCCTAATATAAAGCCGTAACCTCAAGTGAACTTACTTCTTGCTATTGCCTAAAGCCTGAACTCACCCATCATGTACATAGTATTAATTTTCATTCCTAAATCCCATTCTCTGTGTCTTTCTCAAATTTTCCAGCTGGAAGCACAAGATAATGAGTTCTAGCTATTCCAATAAACAGATTCCCTGTTCCCTGCCCAGGTCAGAAGCAATTCAGATGGACGAATCAGGTAACCAGAGACCAAAATACATAACCTTTTGAGAACAGCTATTGGACCTATGGTTAAGCCACTGGATTAAGAGAACAAAGCTGTGGAAATGGTAGGGAAGGACGTATCTATTCCTTGTTGAGCAATTTCTTGACCCTTTTCTTCTCTTCTCTCTAATCCCTCTCAGAGAAGGAAATGCGAATTTGCAGACTGGGAAATTTCAGAGCAGGTACTGGTCACGGGTAGCTCAGCTCTTCCCTGTAGTTTGACAGCCCAGCCTGCCCACAACAGGCATTCCCTTCCACTCCATAACTTATAGAGAGGTGCCCTCTGGTGGAAGTATCTGGTATTGTTGTTCAGAGCAGCCATTGACTGGACTGTAACTGGGCCTCTAAATGTCCTGAGTCTCTCCAATGGAAGCGCAAAGTGTTAGTAAACCCACTTGGCTAAAAGACCCAGATTTCCTAAATTCATCTGTATCAGTAACAGGACAGAGTTTATATCTGTCTACATATTTATATATTTCTATCTACCTGACTTTCTATCTCTAAAATGCTTCTAATCACAGATAGAATGGGTAAAGAAAGACCAGGTAGTACTATTTATTGAGCACCTCAGCCCTGATTCTGTTCTCTACTAACCTACAAAGAACAAGCAAACCTATATCCACTATGGAAGGTCTAAGCAACCTATGAAATCTTATATGAAAAAGAATCTTTCAGAGACTGCCTGCACTGTGGTTACAAAATCTTAATAAAAGCTCGTCTTCAAAGAAGACGAGAGTTTCCATATTATTGTTAGAAAGAAACCAAGAAATCCCTAAAGAATGAACATGAACATAGTTCCTAATCTTTAACGTGTGGTGGTGTTTTCCTTTTGTTTCAATACAAATTTCGCCACAAGGAGTCATTGCCTGATTCTTTTTTTTTCCCACTATTTATTTATTTATTTATTTTACAAATAGTTTATTGTCAAATTAGTTTCCACATAACACTCACTGCTCATTCTGATTCTTAAAGCTGGAGTGATTATAGTCAGACGAACGTCTCCCTACAGAGGAAAAACCTAGTAGGCAAGAGAAAATTCTGTGTCTGGCGATATAAGTGGTCACCAGGAAAGGTCACAAAAGGTAAAAATGAAGTGCTGGAAATGTCTATCCCAAACTTCACAATTTGGCTCACTGGACAGTCCTAGCTTATTGGGTTCACTGCATAAGGCTTTCCTTATTACACGACAGATTTCAAATTCATTTTGCACAAATGTGCCATTTTCCACAGGGAATGCCAAAAACAGTGATTCAAAACAGTAAGCAAGTATCGCGCAAGGAAGTCCAGGGTCTCACTGATATCGTTTTAACTCTGTTGAAATTTCCTCTAGTATATGTTACATGGCTTCTCATCCTAGTCCTCTCTGAAATGTTATTTCATTTCATTTCATTTCAGTTTATTGTATCATTGAGGTCTCAAGCTCACTAAGCTTTCATGATAGGCAAGTCACTACGACAGGATGGGAAGAGTGTTAGGCTCACAATTATGAGGTCTGGGCTTCTGTCCTCTGGAAATTTGCCTTCTAAAGATCATAGTTTCCTCTCTGTAAACAAAAGGGGGTCTGGACAAAAGAATTCTTACAGTACTCCCAGCCAGGACCTGCCATAGTGCCAAACATAAATGATTTCGTTACACACAGATAATACCTAAGAAAATGACCACACTGGTGATGCTTCCTGAGTTCCTACCACGGAGCAGAAGCCAGTGTAGGCATTGTACAATCTATCGTCTCTAACTGCCAGAATCCCTCTTCAATGGCTATGTCCTTATCTCCACTTCAGATGTGAGAAGAGCATTTGTGCACATAATCAAACCTGAGTGCATCCCAATGTCCATTACAACCTTGCTACTCAAACTGTGCCAGATGGACCATCTGCTCATGACAAATGCAGGATCGTAGGCCCCAACCCAAAGCTACTGAATCAGAATTGACACCAAGAAAAGCATCTGCAGCGCTAATGTTTGACAGCCACAGGGAAGGCGGTGCTACACTCTGAAATGAAAAGAGATGGACTTAGCCACTATCTGTTTTATTAAAAAAATTTTTTTTTGATGTGTATTCACTTTTGAGAGAGAAAGAGAGAGAGAGAGCACTAGCAGGGGAGGGGCAGAAAGAGAGAGGGAGACACAGAATCTGAAGCAGTCTCCAGGCTCTGAACTGTCAGCACGGAGCCCGATGAGGGGCTGGAACTTATGAACTGTGAGATCATGACCTGAGCCGAAGTCGAATGCCACCCAGGTGCCCCTATCTGTGTTACTTATTGATAAAGCAACCAAGAAAGAAGAATTTAGCAACTTAAAAGTTATCATAAAACTGATCGGTGGTAGAGCTAACAGCTAATCTTGTCTGACTTCAGACTTCATGTTGTTTTCCCACACCGTGTTATTTTCCAATTGCTATTATACATCCTACCTTACTTCAACTGATAGATAGATATAAATGATAGATACGCTACATGATATGTATAACCGAATTGGAAAAATATGAATTATGACACTCTAGTCTACACTTCCTTTCATCTGAGACTAATTAAAACTACAATTAAAATCATTCTTTCATTGGGGCGCCTGGGTGGCTTAGTCGGTTAAGCGTCCGACTTTCGCTTGGGTCATGATCTTGCGGTTCGTGGGTTCAAGACCCGCGTAGGGCTCTGTGCTGACTGCCAGCTCGGAGCCTGGAGCCTGTTTCAATCAGTGACTCCCTCTCTCTCTGACCCTCCTCTGCTCGTGCTGTCTCTCTCTCTCTCTCCTAGAAATAAAGCATTAAAAAAATCATTCTTTCATTTATTCATATTAATAAAGGAGTGATAATTATTGAAAACTATTGTGATGACCTAATGGAAAAAATTGAATCCACAACTAAGACCAAAGCAATTAAATATGCTAAAAAATTTTAATAATTTATATTATAAGGACATCACATTATGGCAAAGTTTGGAATGCTGGAAATATAGCATTGCAAGAGCTATTATTAATACATAGAAACCATCAAAATAAAGTTATCTTCTTTCAAGAGACATGATCCTTCAGGCACCTGGGTGACTCAGGCAGTTAAACATCCAACTCTATCTCAGCTCAGGTCACCAAGGTTTATGGGATCAAGTCCCTAGCTGAGCATGGAGCCAGCCTAAAATTCTCGTTCCTCTCTCTCTCTCTCTCTCTGCTCCTCTCCTTTGCTCACATACTCTCTCTTCAAAAAAAAAAAAATTACCCTTTTAATATGGTCTCTCATAGATGACAGAAAAAAATATTTAAAAATTATCTTACTTAGATTTATTAAAACTCTGTAAGTTGTGACTTAAGTAGAATTAAAAGACAATGTTGGAGTGCTGAGTGCAGGTAGTTTCCTTCACAACAGAAATAGAATTTCTGTAGGACCAATAAACATCGACTTATAGTAATTACTTAGAATTACATAATATATTGATGTTGAAGAATACTGTGAGGAGGAACATAATATTTTATTACGCCTTTACATCATCTCCTCCAGAAGGCTGTATGGCATCTATTGCTACATGAAAATGTCCTCAGTCATTTTATGAAGTCACACTTTACAGAATTTAAATGATTCCAAGTAGACTAACTTGATTTTGCATTTTAAGTACCTGTTTCGAGATTCAACCCAATTGTAGGTCTCTCTAACATGGTACTTCTTTAATGCCAAGGATAAGAATAAAATAATCTTATTTATTGTTATTCAAACATCATCTCTAGAGATTCCAATTTTGTATTACAAATAAATTCCTTCCTAGATGTATCTGGGAGAGTGACAACTTAAATCTAAGATCTAACAGAAAAACCAAAAGGAAATCCTTCAAAAAAAGAAACAGAAAAAATCTACTCAATCAGATTGCTTAAAGACATTAATTTACAATGTAATTTCAGGCAGAGCTGACCAGCAGAAAGAACAGAGAGAGTGGAAAGCAGGCCTCCAGAAGTGCAGAGGGACCCATCAGGAAGATCAGCCTGAAGGCAGATAAGTATTTGAGTACTGACTATAATATTTCATGCATGCATAGAAGGGCTCTTGCTTACACAGACCTCTTCCATAAAGTTCTATTTGATCTTCTCAACAAAGCCTCTAGGTAGGTAATGAGAGTAATCCTGTTGTGTAAACAGAGACTCAGAGAAATTCAGTAACATGTCCAAGACCCCATGATCAGTAAATCCCTGAATCTGTTCCAGAGCAAGTTTCCTGTTCTTCTACTAAGACATACTGCCTCTGTTTTAGAAATGTGCTATTGACTTTATACATCAAACTGATATACGATGCTGATTTGTGTTCAAACAAATGTCACTCCATACCGGTAACCTTGAAAAACAAAATTTGAAGGGCTCCCTTCGTGCAAAGACAGTTCAAGATTTCTTCTATCCCAAGAATGTGGATGAGAAAAGAAAATAGTCATAATGTTACAATCTTTTCTTAGGAAGTCAGTTACTATTTCACAGCAAAATATACTCACTTTGATATTAGTAGGGCTTTTAAGTGGTTACTGAGGTCATTATTGCTTCAAAATCACCATGAGTGAATAGAAAGGCCTGCTTAAGACTGGATAAGAGAATAACCTAATGGAAAGGAAAACTGGCATTTTAAGGGAAGGGCAACTAATATTTACCATGTGTGCACGCTCCACAGGGCACTTTTTGATGTGCTGACCAATGTGCTACTATTTTCAATGACAACTTTATATGTCATATTTATTTTATGAAGGATATACGGTGGGTTGTGATAATGGTCTCCAAATCATTTACCCTAAACGATGTAGCTAATGGAGTAGTTTGGGTTAATTTTTTACCCAAATTTTTTACCCAAAAATTTTAACAATTTTTGTTAGGATAAAGCACTTGCTTGATTCAAGGAAGGTTTTAAAGGTTGAAGGGTTTTTAGGTTTTAAATTATACCTACAGTCCATATGTATTAAGTTTCCTTACTTCTTTTTACGCTATCTGTCAACTTTTCCTCACTTTACCCTGCCACCCAAACTACATGTAGTAAAAGCCTAGGATATGTATCTTTCCACACTCTTCCAGCTAAAAACAAAGAAAAAAAAGTTGTACAAATTTCAATTCTTATTTTGACTTCATTTATAATATTTTTCCAAATAAATTTTAACTTTTATATAAATTGTGTTCCTCTTTCCTTTATTATATTCCAAGCATCCTGTCTTGGTTTACCAGGTCCTTCCAATTCTGAGACTATACATTCCATAGTAGCCTACATTTTTTCTGGATTTTTATTGATTATTTTTATGTTGAAATAGTGTTTCTTGATGTCATTAATCTCTTCAATCTGTGTAGATTTGTGACCTTTCTATTTCCTAAGCATATATACTGCTATTCTCTCTTTTTTCTCCAGTTCAGCAGGGTTTTATTGATTTTCTTGAATACTCAAATAAATAGTTTTACTTTATTTCTCCTCTCTATTTCATTTTTATTACAGGACTTAAGGTTAATATTTCCCTTTAACTATTTTTTATTATTGCTTTTCTTGTGATTTTAGGGAAAAAAAAGCATAAAGTCCCATTTTTGAGATCACCGACTGGAGTTATTCCTTACAAAGAGCTTTTGCTGAACTTATTTGTTTTTATGTATATTCTCCTTTACAATGTCTTCAAAACAGTTTCCAATTTATAATTTTCATTTTAATTTCTGTTTGATCCATAATTAAGAGTATGGTTATTAACCTCCTGTTGTTCAGGAGGTTGGGGTTTCCTTCTTTATTACTAATTTTATTTTAATCCAACATGAAATTAACATGTGGCTTGTAGAAGTCCTGCCCTTTTGGCAAGTTTACCTCATTGTCAAATATATGGTTAATTATGAGAATTTCATAGATATATAATACGTTTATATTTGGAAGTGTAAAGTTCTGTACATATATTTTATATGATGTTTATTGATATCATTCAATTCCTCTATGTCCTCAAGTATTTTGTCTATGAGATCTGACTCTAGCAGCTGGTACTGTTAGCGCCAAAGCCTGCCAACGCTGAACCCAAATTTTTACCCATCCGATTGTTGTACGTGTAACCCAAATGTGGAGATTGTTAGCCATTTACCCTAGGAAGCTGCACCCAACATTCACTGGCCATAGATGAGCCTCAAGGCCTATAGAAGAAACCAAGTCTGTTTTCCCTTTAGAATTCTTTGACCCTTGAGCAATCAGAGGCTCTCTGCCACCTTCCTGAGAAAATCACCACACATATAAAAGAGAGGACCTAGCCTCCCCTCCCTGCCCTTTTCCCCTTCTGGATGGTGCACTGCACTCTGGTCTCTGGAAAGGTCTCATGCTGTGAAGGGACATCCTTAGCTTGTAAATATATCAAATTGCCACCCAACTAAACCTTGTTGAGTGCTACTACCACCTCATGGTCATCTCATTTTCCTTGATCATGCTCCAAATCCCTGAAGTCACTACACAGTTCCCACATTTGCTTAAGTAACATAGTAAATTTAGTTCTACCTTATTAATAGCTTTCCTTTATATGTATTCTTCTTTATTAATTTTTGGCATTTCAGTTGTCCATATTCCTTTTTCCTATTATTATCTATTTAGATATGATAGATGACAGATAGATGATGGGAAGAAAGACAGACAGAAAGAAAGAAAGAAAGAAAGAAAGAAAGAAAGAAAGAAAGAAAGAAAGAGAGAGAGAAAGTTAGTTATGGGATTCATTACTCACCACTGAATACATTATCTCCTTCTTTCTTAAATTCTTTTATCTGATACATTATTCTGCTGGAGTATGTTCTCAAACAATTCTCTCTCACAAGGTACATAAATGATATGCTCTCTGAATCATGAATATCCACAAAACTTCATCCTATCACCATTAACCTAACAGGTGAATTATGTCTTCACTGGGTATTGGACTCCTGTGGTACAGTGCTTGTCTCTCTGTAAACTCAGTCTTTCAAACTTCAGTGTTATAGAAGAGAATTTTTTATTTTGAAAGTGTATCATTCCAGCCTACAAGCTTGTAAAATTTCTCTTAATCTTTACAGCTCAGGAATTTCACCAGGACTTACTGAAGTATGTGTCTTTTCTCCTCAATCATGCGTAGCATTAATCAGGATTTTTTTTCCACTTTCACTGACGTATACAATTGATGAATATATTGAAGGTGTGTAACATGATGTTTTGATATACATATACCTTGTGAAATGAATACCACAACCAAGCTAATGTGACACAAACTAACGTTTCCACAAGCTCACACAGTTATCTTGTATGTGGTGAGCGCACTTAAGATCTACCCTTCTAGCCAATTTCAAGTATACAATACAGACTCATTAACTATAGTCACCATATTGTACGTTAGGTTTCTAGAACTCATGCATCTCATAACTGAAACGCTGTAGCCTTTAACCATAATCTCTCCATTTTCTCTACCCGACTCCCATCCCCGGGCCCCTGATAACCACACTTCTGTTCTCTGTTTCTAAGAGTTTGACTTTTTTAAAATTCCACAGACAAGAGAGATCACACAGCATTTGTCTCTCAAACTTATTTCATATGGCACTTGTCTCTGGCTTATTTCACTTAGTATGTTTTCCGGGTTCATTTGTTGTCACAATGGCAGGATTTCCTTCTGTTTTAAGGCTGAATAACATTCTATTGTATGTGTGTGTGTGCATATATAAAAATATCCATACCTTGGCTATTTTGAATAATGCAATGAACATGGAAGTACAGGTGTCTCTTTTGGGATAGTGATTTCATTTCTTTTGGATATATGTCCAGAGATAGGATTTTTTTATTTAATTTTTTAATGTTTTATTTATCTCTGAGAGAGAGAGAGAGAGAGAGAAAGAGAATGAGCAGGGGAGGGTCAGAGAGAGGGAGACATAGAATCCAAAACCGGCTCCAGTCTCTGAGCTAGCTGTCAGCACAGAGCCCGATGCGGGGCTTGAACCCATGAACCGTGAGATCATGACCTGAGCCGAAGTCAGACACTTAACTGACCAAGCCACCCAGGCACCCTTATGGTGAGATTTTACTCAAGAACTCAGCTCAGGGAAGTTCTCTTCTATCTACATATATTTAAATCAGTGTTTCATTTACATCTAAAACTTTTTCTTCTGATTCCCAATATTTACATATTAGGTCTCCTGAATCTACTCTCCTTGTTTCTTTCTTTTACCTTCATAATTTTCAAAGCTCTAGATTTTTGTTCACTCTTATAGATTATTTCTTCTACTATGTCTTCCTAACCATTAAGTATGAATTCAACCCAGTCATCTTCTTCATTTCATTGTCTAAATACTTTTCATTTCAGGGAGTCCTTTTGGTTTTTGCCTATCTACTTTTACTTAAAATACTGATGTGGAGAGAAAGAGATAGAAATATAAAGAAATAAAATACACAAGGAGGATCAATTCCAGCATTTCTGTTTTGTTAGGTGCTGTCACTTTGGACTCTTCTATTTGTTCTTCTCTGTACTCTGGAATCCCCTTGGCACTGATCTCTGGGATTTTTCCTTACATGGTCATGAGCCTTGGGACAAGTAAACTGCAATAGCTGGAATGTTGGGAGCACAGGGCTCCCTGACCGCTTGGGTCATCCTTTGCTATTTTAGAAATCAATATCCTGACTAGGTATCTGAAAGAAACTTCTTTCCAGATGGTCTCTTTAGTTGCAAAAGCTGACAAAGACTTGAAAAAGCTGACAAAGACTTAGGAAAGGTTAAGTAATTTAACAAATAGTCTACTTATATGAAGGATCTAAAATACTCAAATTCCTAGAAGCAGAAAGCAGAATGCAGAATGATGTTTACCAGAGACAGGTAGAGAGAATATATAGATATATCTACTTACAGCTATTATGACAAGGCTGAACACAGATCAGTCTGGCTGTGGACATCTCTGCTATGGTAAACTTATAGTCTCCAAACTCATACTGGCCTGGAGATTCTACGGAAATGTCCAACTGTAAAATTTTCTTATTATAAATTTTTAAGCATATATGACCTGTCCTCTGGCAACTCAACAGACAAACTGTGGGATCCAATATTGCAAAAGCCTCAAAGCAAACTAGTTATTCAGAGCAACAGCAATGCCCAGTAGCCAAGCCTATGAGACCAATTGCATCCTCTAGACCAATTTTATCAGCATTAGTTACAAATAATTTTTAAGAAATATTTTTAATGTTTTATTTGTTTCTGAGAGAGGGAGAGAGAGAGACAGAGTGAGCAGGGGAGGGTCAAAGAGAGAAGGAGACAGAATCTGAAACAAGCTCCATGTTCTGAGCTCGCTGTCAGCACAGAGCCCGACGCAGGGCCTGAACCCATGAACCGTGAGATCATAACCTGAGCCGAAGTCGGACACTTAACCAACTGAGCCACCTATGCGCCCCAAATAATTTTAAACACTGTAACAAAACAGGCTCACTAGCAAAATGGCTTAGAAGACAAGGATAAATCTATCTACAGGCTCAGGCAGTCAAAATAGTCAGAGACATCACAGAAATAAAGGAGCATATTTTTGGAAGGCAGAGGAACTGTGAGTATCTAAGATCATTTTATTATTTTTTTTTATTTATTTCTAGGAGAGAGAGAGAGACAGTGTGAACAGGGGAGGGTCAGAGAGAGAGGGAGTGACAGACTCTGAAACAGGCTCCAGGCTCTGAGCTGGCAGTTAGCACAGAGCCCGACGCCGGGCTCGAACCCACGAACCGCGAGATCATGACCTAAGCGAAAGTCGGACGCTTAACCAACTAAGCCACCCAGGCGCCCCCTAAGATCATTTTAATATATGGGTGATGTCAACAGGAGTAAGTGAATTTGACAGCTTATCAGAGAGAGAAGCGGAAACAGAAGGGTCTCTACATAATGGTGGTAAATAAAAATTGTAGACCATCTTCATCAGTGCCCAAGGAGAAAACAATTTGAGGTTGCCATTTTATCAAAACTCTCATGCACTAATAGACATGAAATCTGCACTATCATTTTCAATCATAAATACAATAAAAGCCTGGAGACCCATGTAATTTCATAATTAGATTATTGTTTATGTTAATACATATCTTTAGGGTATCTCATCATATTTACAACTGGAAAATCTCTGAAACAATATTATCATATTTAGTTTATTTGTCTGCTTTTGATTAAAAGTTGGAATAAATTACATAGTGATTTTAGAAATGAAAGAATGGCTCCTGACAGTGGTTAAAGCCTGATTTGGACCAGAAGGTAGAAGGAAAGCCATCGGAAAGAAGGGAGGGAAGAAATCAAGCAGTTATTAAGCACCTGCTGATTCAGGTACTAAACTAGACATTTTATACCTATTATCTCAGTTAGTTCTTCTGATAATCCCTTTCAAGATGTAAGCTTTATCTCACCCATGAGGAAATTGAGACAAGAGAAATAACTCACTCAACATGTTGGTTGTAGATATGATGGCCATGAATGAATTAGTACAAGCTGAACACAGAAATAAATTTCATGGGCAGAAAGTCCAAACACTACACATATACACACACACATTTATGTTAATGTATGAATATATACATTATATAAATATGTAAATACATGCCACTGGGCATAAAGTAGATTGAAAAAGTAACATGTACAGTGATCAGCATAGACTTCTCTCTCAGTTGGAGAAAAACTCCAAAGCACAAAACCTACAAGAATGAATGAGAATTTCACTCATTCTTATAAAGATAGCACAACTTTCTACTGTACAATTTTGTGTGTGTGACATTCCCAGGTCCTACATTTTCCTACCGTTATATTATGGCATGACTCCTGCAGGTCTGAATCATTCATTGAGAAATAAAGTGATACTTGACTAAGAGCCATGGAACCAATTAAAATCCTTCCCAGCAACAGAAAGTAAATTAGAAGCCTCTTACCAGTGTCAGATAAAGGCAAATTCTAATACAATGGGGAAAAAGTTGAAAAGAGCATACCCTAATTTTAGCAGCTGAAGTCAACAGTGACTGTGGTGAGATTTCATGTTAAGATATATTATAGTGGCTTGTAGTCATTGTACAGAAGTTGGGGTCCACTATGCACTGCATTAAATTAATAAATTAATATGTCCTGGGCATGTTTTCAAAAGAATTAGAAACCCTTTATTTAAAAATACAGTTGACATAGGAAAGGCAATTAACCTTTCTCAAGATAAACTTTTGAAATACATAACAGTTGATTGTGTTCTTTCAAAATAATAGAGCTCTTATTTAATTTCCCTTTCTACTAAGTTATCTGTAATGATCTAAATGATTTTTTAGTGTTTTCTAATGTTTATTTATTTTTGAAGGAGAGAGACACAGAGTGTGAGTAAGTGAGGGGCAGAGAGAGAGGGAGACACAGAATATGAAGCAGGCACCAGGCTCTGAACTGTCAGCACAGAGCCTGACATGGGGCTCGAACTCAGAAACCATAATATCATGACCTGAGCTGAAGTAGGATGCTTAACCAACTGAGCCACCCAAGTGTCCCAACTTTTTAGAATTTTGAGTCAAGCAGTTTTTAAGTTAATTCTCTCCTCTTTCTAATATTCATCCAATCTTAAAATAGCTAAAATCACATGAGGAAAGAAAAAAAAGTATTAAATATCCTATTTTCTCTAATCACAATGATAGTAATAATAGTCTATTTTTATTTGTTTGTTTTTCTATATACCAGATACTTCACTGTGTGCTTGATATAGATCATGAGGACTACTTCATGGAGTGCAAGAGACCTGTAAGTTACATATGGTACTATTCCCATTTTACAAATGTGGAAAATAAAGCTGAAGAAGCCTCGATAACTTGTCTAGTGTCACACAGCAGACCACGTGGAGCTAGGCTTGAGTCCAAGGCAACATGACTTCAGAACTTCAACAAAGAAACCCAATACTATTGTGAGCAGATGAAAAATGTTATTAAAATGTGTAGGCAAGGTCTTGCAGCTCATCTGATAGACTGATGGCTTACTCTCAGAAACGTCTGAATAACTAGGACTCATTCTAATTCTGCATTCTCATTTGAGAAAAATACTTGAACCAGGCTGTGTTGACATGGGTAGCCTGAGACATGAATACTGGTCATGCTGGAGTGGACATTGACTACTATAAAATACCAAGATTCACAACAGGGACCTGGCTCAGAGGAGGTGATCTCAAGATACAGACAGAGTAGCTTATTTACAGAAATGTCATGTGAATACAAGCTTGAACATGGAAGGAAGCAATTGAATTTTGAAAAGATCTGATGTAGCCTTCACTCACTTAGACATTAATGTCCAGGACTGCCCACGGGGCCAATAACTTGCACTTCCTTGTCTCTCCTGCAGAATTGATGAATCTCTCTGCTTTATAAGCTAGTTATACTATTTTCTAAATTTTTTTAAAAAATGCAAATTGGTTTTGACTCACCCAGCTAATGGCTGTATCTAATGTCTCCATTAACCTGAACTTCTTTCTAGAACAGCTTTAGTCCAACTACAGAATGTGGGCCAAATCTAGCCTATCTGTTTTCGTACATCTTTTGAGCTAAGAGTGACCTTTATATTTTTCAACAGTTGAAGAAAGAAACAAAAGAAAAGGAAAATACTTTATGACACATGAAATTTATACGAATTGCAAACTTTAATGTGTAAATAAAGATTTACTGGAAACAAGGCATTCACATTTGTTCAATGTATTGTTTATGCCTGCTTTCTCACTACAAGGGTGGAATTGAGCAACTACAACAGAAACTATCTTTGAAAGCATAAAGCATTTACTACCTTCTCATTTACATGGTCTATAATAGGAGCTGTACTTCTAGAACATGAGCTCCATGCTGATAAAACTTTTTCTTTTTTACTTTTTTCACTTCTTTATCCCTAATACCTAGAAAGGAATATTCAAATAAACGTTCTAAGAAAGGAAAAGAGGTAGGGAGAGGAGGAAGGAGGAGAGAATTGTCAACAAACCAACCCTGCAAGTGAAAGTTAAACCTAAGGTCCTTTGTCACGATCTCTTTAGACAGTAACTTAACAACCTACTGAAACCCTTTTGCAACCAACTTTACTACTTCTTTACCTCTACCTCTTCCTAACAGCTATAGACTCCAGGAATATCTAACATCCACCCATTGCCTCACCACATCCTATCTCCCTCTAGATACTAATTTTTGCTTCTACCTAATGAAATGCTATTCATCCTTTGAAGTCCAAATTCAACAGCATCTTCTCCACGTGGTCTTCCTCAGCCTATCCAGAATAAATTGCTTCCCCCTCTTTACTCACACATGGTCACACTTAGTCAATATTTGCAACATATCATAATTAGGTTTAACTATTCGCTTCTTAGAAAAATCATAAACACCTCAAAAGCAAAGGATGATGATATTTAATTCATCAGTGTACCCAACTCTGATATATGACAAGCATTCAATCACTCCTTGGTAAACAAATCAATAACCAGCCAATAGTCCAGGGAGGTTAACCCTGAAAAGATCCAACCAGTTGATGTGACTTGACTATATTTTCTTATATTAATAAAACATCTGGTGAAATTAAATTGCATTATCATTTTGAATGGGAATTAGAACCTCTTCCCCCAAAAATGTTTTGTGCAATGATAGTATAAGAATCAGGGTTAAAGGCTTACAAGGTGACCACTGTGAGGAGATTATTCACCTCTTAAAAAAGTTTGGATGTGACTGTGAGATCCACTGATATATCCAATATCATATACAGAGACATTACCTAAAGTTGCAAAAATTAAACCAATCCTAACAATAATAATAATAATTTATATAAAATTTTAGAAAATATCATTTAAAAGGAATTTATTTACTAGCAATTAAATATATGATTTGTTATTTTCAGTGTGATAAGAATAGTCCTACCCCTACAGATTGACAAAATTACTGAGTTTAAATGATTAAGAAATAACTCTGAAATCATAAAAGTGGGCAGAGATAAACAATTTAATTTAGCAGGGAAAATTACAAGTCATAAAAATCCTTAATGAACATAAGATGGCAAAATATCCAGGTAGATACAGTGAAACCAAAATTGAATTATCTTCCTTAATGAGATAATCTGCTTTTAACAGTGTAATTGTTAATCCCAGACCTTCTGAGGCTTTCCCTTAGCTCAAGGGTAGAAACACCTCTGTGAGAACACTAAGGGGTTCCCTATGTTTCTAGGCCTAATAGATTTTGTTTCTAGAGTCATTTTACCACGGCTTCATCAGTTTAGCTTGAAGAATGGTATCTTAAGTAACTCATAAAAGTTCTAGTTCTTTAAAATTAAGTGAATCTAAAGGAAGTATTTATTATTAAAATGCCCAGCTCTATAATAAATTGGGATTGAGTTACCTGCCCAGAGGTTATATCTACCATCTTCCTAGGCAACATAACACCTCTTGCTGTAAGATTCTTTTAACTGCCAAAAAATTAGCACAAATTCTTTTCTTTTTTAACTCTTTCACCAGAACATGTCAATGTGATTGCTTTTAGTAATATTTCAATAAATTATTTCTTGGACTTTCCATACGTTAAATCTTAATAATAAACCTAATTCTCAGATTAACTGGTTTTGTCTGAAAATATCTTTCCAGATGAATCTAAAAGTTCACCTATTAAAGACATTAGAAAATATCCTAGAATTATAAAGAAGGAAGGATGTTAGAGATAAAGAAATGATTAGCAATGAATGTGCTAGGATGAATTAATCATTGATTTTCTTTCTAAAACTTATCTATTCCGAGGAAATAAAAAACACAGTAGAGGAGGAAGAACACTGAGATAAAGGAAACTCCCCAAGGCTAAATTGGGAGACAGAGGCTTTCAGAAAGGACCACGCAGTGGAAATATTAAAGATGAAGAAACCCTATAACTCTCACCACATCCTACCACTGGGGCATCTCTGAAATGTGTCACAAGTGTCAACTCACCTGCCTGTACCCTCAACTAGAACATACACTCTGTGACAAACTGTGTTATTTCTTCAATATCTGTCTTTTCCAAAATATATCATGGATTTTGTCCATTCTAATCCCGATTCCTCAGTTGGTCATATGGTCATACAAAATAAAGACTTTATTTTGAGTCTCCCTTGAAACTAGATGTGGCAAAGTGTGATTTTTTTTCTGCTTTTGGGATATAAGTGGAAGTGATGTGTTCACTTTTCAAGTCAGATTTTGACTTAAAGAGAAGAAGCACACCTTTCCCTATCTTCCTCAATCCCTTGGTAAGTATGTGGACATGTGGGCATGAAGTCAGCTATCTTGTGCCATATGAACAAGGCCAGTACCCCCAGAGATACGAAATAGTAAACAGATGGAAATAGAATGGAGTTCTTGAACTTTTTACTCATAATTTTAAGAGGTAGAGAAACACGCTTCTATCTTGGCTGAGCTGAACCTGTATCTTAGTTAAAATATCCTGTGAGAACAGAAACCATCTCTGTACTGTTCTTTTATATTCCCAGGGTCTCCTGGTGCACCAATCAATAAATATCCAGTTAGTGGAAGAACGTCTAGACAACATTAAGAGGGATAGATAAATGGATACATGAATAGATGCATGGATTGATGCATCAGTGAGTGGATGGTAGATGAAAGGATGGATGTAAAAAAGAAGTGGACGCTGAAAAGGAGATGCAAGTTTCAATTTTTAAAATATGCCTCAGACCTACTAAGTCTTTAGTCTTTCAATAACAGTGGGCTCAAGCTCAAAGGATGTAAATATAGGGAATATCTTAAATATTCATAATGTATCATTACAGACATTGGTCAAGGCTTCATGATCAACCACATGTACCAGTTCCTCTACCCTGCACAAGTCAACTTTCTTTTCTACTTTCCCCTTCACTCAGCAATTGACCTTAATGTTTATTTCTCACAGAAATGAGAAACTCTCATACTAACATACTCTCTAGGATATCTGTTTCAGCTCTCACCTTATTTAAAATTTCAGTGTAATGTGACCTTTGGATGATACTTGGGATGCGATATGAGTGTCAAGCAAACTAGGGATATCAGTATATTATATATTTAGACTTTATTCATCTGGAACTTACGTAACCCATACAACGCTATGACAGGTACAATCATTATTTCCATTTTACAGATGAAGAAACTGAGGTTGATAGAGAGTAAATAATTTGTTCAAAGCAACCCAGTTAGTATGTGGCAGAGCTGTGATTTGAGTCCAGAACTGTCTGACTCCAAAGCTCGATTTGTGCCACTGCACTTGCCATTCTGCATGACAATTACTTGTCTCCGTGTCCAGACCATCCAACAGACTCTAGGTTCCGTGAGGGGAGGACTGCTGTACATGTCCTCATTACCTTTGCTACAGTCATAACTGCTAAATTTAGGGGAAATCACCAGTGGACATTCATTCAAAATGCTTTTGAAAATAATGAAGAAATGAGAATACAATGTGACCATGTTAGGATATTACAAATATTTCATTATATGGGGACACGTATGACTCCCCCATTCCGTGTCACAAAAGGTGGTTGTGTTTACAACTCTCTAATATTCTTGGTTAGTTACTTAGTTAGTTAGTTACTTAGTTAGTTAGTTAGTTAGTTAGTTAGTTAGTTAGTTAGTTAGTTAGTTAAATCCATGGGTATCATGGTCTCTTAGCCCCCTAGAGTCTGTTTTATATTTGGACACTTTGTTTTCACTTGTGCACTTTCCATACGGTTAGGAAGAGCTGTATGTACAACCACTTCTTCATATTTGCTCTGCAGAATCTGTGCAATTGTGGCATTTGCCTTTTCTCCCGGTGCTGACTGCTGGTGATGCTGAGATGTGACAAGAGCCTTAACTGATACACAACTTACTAAAATCTAATAAATTCGACTGCCCTACTGCACTTAAAATGTGACATTGACTAGCCCCTGGTGATGGAAGGTTTTATAATTTACTATGCGCATTAATACCTGAAAAGTACTTGAAAGAGTTGGGCGCATAGTGAAGGCTACATAAGTGTCATCTGTCATTCCTATTATCACAGTCGCCTGGGGAAGTTGTCACCTCTTAAGAGATGGGGCTGTCCCAGCCAAGTAAGACTGTCATTTACCCCTTCTTTAGTATTCCCCACCTTTGTATGAAACAGCAAGTTTCCAAACTTTGGAAAAAATACAACTAAGCAAAAGCAAAAGGCGAAATGGCTAAATAACAGGTAGGCTATTGTCAGTGCAACCGTCGCCATTTAAACAGACCTTTTTTGATGTGGCTATGGCATAGAGACCTTTAATGTAAAATTGGTGAGCAGAGAGGGTTCCTGCTTCAGAAAGGGCAAGGAGGTGTAGGCGGGCGGGCCAGCAGCAGCCCAGAGCCCAGCAGCAGCATCAGGTAGGAAGTCCAGAGCATTAGGGGAGTCAGCAGAAAACAGTAAGTACATAACCTGGCCAAGGTGACAGGTGTCAGGATGGTCAAGAAATATGATTCAGGATTATAGTCTCACAGAGTATGGACTCATGTGACAGATCACAGTTCTCAAGGAAGCAATAAGGAGCCAGACCATAGATGTAGACACATTAGAATAATATGTGTGGCTATAAACTGAAGCTGAAGTATAAACAACATAAACCAGGAGCTTAGTCCTAACAAATGGTGAAAACTCCTAATAGGAGTTTAAGATTAAAGAAGAGCCAGAAGTCGGCCAACCTCCTGATGAACTAATGACTAAAATTTCTCTAATTGGAGATAAGACTGAATCCAAAATCTGAAGGTGGGCTGAGTCTGAAGGTTGTACTTCCGGAACAGAACTGAAAGAAAGGAACCCAGTGATAGCACTGAAAGGGACTTTGAAGACTGGGAGGAAAGCAGGCTACACATTTTATCTTTATCATTTTAAATCACAACCTTGGGGAAAGAACATTTATTGTCATACAAGTCTATGGCCTTGACCATTCAGAGAATTCTTGTAAGAAATTCATATAACAAAGATGCTTCAAAATTGCTTAGGATAGAATTTTTATATTCTTTTACTAGTTTTCATTTGTTGAATCTTCTAATCTACATATCTCTAAAAGTCTTTAGGCTATCATTTAAAAACCCAGTGTCCTATGCTCTCATTAAGGAAGCAATTTAGCTAACTAATGTCATTATATTACTGAACATTCTAACTAATCTGACAAATTTTTCATAACCACCCAGTGAGATCTAGACTCCCTGGCAATTTCTAACAAATATGCTGATAGAGGGGGGAAAAACAAATCTTATCAACACTATCACTTCAGAAATCTTATTTGCTGGAAACTGGAATTAAGACCCCCATCCCTTTACAAAATCCTCTCTCCAACTTGAGGAAAAACCTTACATGACTCCACATTTCTCCCTACCTCCCAATGTATAACTCCACTGGCAAGAACACTTGTAACATAACAACCGCCTCCTACGTTTTGGACCACTGGACACAAAGGGTAGAAATAACGAAAGGGCCATTATTCTTTTAATTTAGAAGCTTCGCATTAGCCATGCTTACTCCAGCTTTGGGATACTACTGGTGATAACAGATTTTGTTTTTAATTCACCGATGAATGAGTTTCCTAAAGAATTAAATGAAATCAACACAATGATAGAGCTGCCCCAAGATGATGTGGGAAATGAAAACAAACAGGAGATGAGAATTTCAGACTCATAACCACACCCACTCACGAATGGGATGTTGAGATGGCGATAGAAACATTGTCGCTCTTAAAAATAAAGCCTTTTTCTTAAGGGACCATCCCTTTGTTTGTCACTACTCAAAATGAAGGTTATAAGGCTAAAATAAAGCTGACATTTAAGGAATGTGACTAAAATGAATTATGGATGAAAAGTGTCCAGAAATAAAGCAAAGTACATTCAGGGACAAAAATAATAATAAAATGAAGTAACAAGCAAGCAAAAGAAAATTCCCTATGCTTATTGTTTTCCTGAATGACAGAACATTAATAAATTTTGTATTTGTGGGATACAATAATACATTTGTATTCAGCAATTACTTGTGTAAAGATTTTATAATCAATTTGTAATCTGTCTTCCTACTATTCTAACACACAAAAAAATGTACACACTGTCCTTAAGTACTCAATAAAAAATAAATACCTTGGAAATTATGCCAATAATGCCTTTGTAATAAATATTTGCTCATTTCATAATAATCCTATCAGCTGACTATAGAGCTACATGGAAAGTACTCAATAAACAGTTACAAATTGACTAAATGATTGAATTCCACAGAAGGAATGCGTAAAAATAGGCAGCTTTGAAGAAGCTTTGGAAAAAGTAAATCTTTTTTAATAAAATTACAAAAAAGTTCATGTTGAAATTAGAATCAAGAAAAAAATCCAGCATACAGTCCATATTCAATAAATGATTTTTATTTGTTGCATTATTTTTGATAAGGAAAATGGAGTACCAGATTGTTTTATGTGAAAATGTGTAATTAGGAGTTTTGGGAAACGTATTTCAGCTCAGTTCAAGCTTGTGGTTTTTGAAGTGTGGTGAATTGCAAATGAAGAATACACAGAGCTCCTAAATTCAATGTGAAGATGAGAAAGGGTGACTCCAGAAGACATGAAGCACATGTTTAAATAAAGACATATTTAATTTAGCCCAATAACTATTGTTATTAATCAATACATAACAGAAATTGAGATACCTATTTATAATAATGTACACTACGGGCTTCTTATTTTTCCACAATATTAACAACAATAATAACTTTGTGTGTGTATGTGACGTTTTTACCAAACAACGATTCTTCATCCAGGAATGTGGCTTCCTCAATTCCATCACCTTATCTTCTCACCACATGAAGAGGTATTGACCTGGGGTTGGCTGAGCCACAGAATACCATTTCTTTGGCAATATAAACTGTTCCAATTGTCAGCAAGGACTTCACAGTATATGAAGATACTGACACACCTTAATGAAACAGTTACCAAATAGCTATTTCTATGACATGGTTTAACTTGAAGAAGCTGGGAGTATGGCTGCCATCTTCCATGACATGTAGAGAAACATTCAGTCTGTGTCAGGAAGGCCTAATAAACCTGAAGAGCAGGAGAAAAGAATAACAAAAGAAAGGAAGGCAGGGAGAAAGTGGTGGAGGGAGAAGCGAAAGGAGAGAAAGAGGAAGAGAATAAATGAATATATGCTAAAGAAATCAAGTCCGAGTTCTACTTCCTAAGCCTTAGCTACCTGCTCCCCTGCTTCAATGCCAACAAGCTAAATCCAATTAGTTCCTTCTCAGGTCTAGGACTCAGTGCCGTCCTTCTGTGCCTAAGCTAATCTGAGTTTCTTTCACTTAAAACTAGGGGTGGGAGAGGGGCGCCTGGGTGGCTTAGTCGGTTAAGCGTCCGACTTTCGCTTAGGTCATGATCTCGCGGTTCGTGGGTTCGAGCCCCGCGTCGGGCTCTGTGCTGACTGACAGCTCAGATCCTGGAGCCTGTTTCAGTCTGTGACTCCCTCTCTCTCTGACCCTCCCCTGCTCACGCTGTGTGTGTCTCTCTCTCTTCTAGAAATAAATAAAACAGATATATATATATATAAAAACTAGGGGTGGGAGGGAATCCAGACAAGTGCCACGGCTCCGGCATTTCTGAGTCTCTGGTGCGCCACATCTTCCTGTTTCTGCCCTTCTAGCCTTCAACACCTGAGGAACCAATTTTCTGTATCAAATTTCCTCTCTTCAAAACACTTAGCACAGTTCCTATTCTAGCTGGACCCGAACTGACACAGCATCTGAAAGTGCAGCTTGCGAAAGAGGCCATGGGAACATACACTTCAGAATCATCAGCACACGGACGGCAAATGAAGCTACAGAGTTGGAATCGGGTGACATTCCTCAGGAAGAGCGGGGAGAATAAGGTTCAGAAGTGGAGACCATTTGGGGCGCCTGGGTGGCTTAGTCGGTTAAGCGTCCGACTTTCGCTTAGGTCATGATCTCGCGGTTCGTGGGTTCGAGCCCCATGTTGGGCTCTGTGCTGACTGCCAGCTCAGAGCCTGGAGCCTGTTTTAGTCTGTGACGCCTTCTCTCTCTGACCCTCTCCTGCTCACACTGTCTCTCTCTCTCTCTCTCTCCTAGAAATAAATAAAACATTAAAAAAAAAAAAAAAAGAAGTGGAGACCATTTTAAAACTAAAGTGTGTTGGCTGATGGCACTTTCATTTTGAATGCAAGATGACTTTGGCCTAAAGAAGACCCAAAATAATAGGCAAAATCTTTGATGAAAGATCATACTGACATGGCCACATCACCTATGGCCCTAACTGACACAGTCCAGTAGAGAAGAAAAGCTAAAATTAATTAAGTCTGAAATTGAGGTAATTCTTCTGGTTACGAGGCTGACTTCCTCCTATCGGACACACCTCCATAGGTCTGATTCCTCTTCTGTACAAAGGGTTAAATAACAACATAATCAAAAGCAGTTTTGAATAATGCATGTGCCACGATGTATGAAAACTGCCAGACGCATGATAAATGATCAGCACAAAGCAGCTGCTACTGCTGTTGAAGACGTCGTCACATGGAAGACACCAGCATCGGACTATCTAACCTATTCTAACACTCTTCCTACATATACATACAATATACATACATAAAATTTTATTCTCTGTTGGCTTCATTTCCAGTTAAGAGCAAACTTTACAAAATGATGGTGTGAGAGTTTGGAATAAATAAAAACCCCAAATTCTGCAGATGAACTAAGAGTGTTGCCAAATGAGCTGTTTCTGATCTCCGCCTCTCATATGTTTGACTATCCCTCAGTTGTATCCTGTTTGTTCTCGGCTTCGATTTATTCCAAGGTGCTGTCAGAGAGAAGCTAATTGATCATGTTAACATCCTCCAGTACTCCCAGCTCTCAGAGCTCTGCAGCCTCAGATGATGCAGTAGTGTGGATCTCATCAGATACGAAATTGCACGGCCCACTAATTTCCGAGAACTGGCTCCATGAGCTGGCATCACAGTGGTAGAAATCCAAAATATTTACCACACTTCATATGCCTGAAAGATTGATCTTTCCTTGATGAGGATACACTTGTGCTTAGGGATGACTGGTCAAACCTAAATTTTATGATTTATGTGTGATGACACACACCTGCAAAGTTTTCATGGACTTGATTTTTTTTTAATTAATATCCTAATTAGATCATTCCAAACAAGATCTTTTCTTGGACAGAAATCCTAAATAAACACATTGGACCGCCTGCATCCATATCTCCGATCAAAGAGGAAAGCAAATACACAGGACTGATGTCCAGTCATTAACACCAAATGCCACTGAAACTAACTCAGCCCATCCCAATTTGGAATTTCCTAAATCTTATTGAGCAAAACTAAATATGATTCAAATGAACAAATATTGGTTTTCTTTCACCCATGTTCATTCGATGACATTTTCTCTTGGCTCCCTGCTCCAATCCCCTTGAGAGGCCCTAGGTAACGGCATGCATTTAAGATGGTAGGAGCTACTTTGTGCAGTCGCGTCCTCCTCTGAAATTAGGTTGAAGTCCCTACATAACATGTCTAACAGCTGCAGCTGACGTCAGGAAACATCCACAAACAACAGGTAAGCAGGCAAATAGACACCATGGCTCTGTCTGCAACAATCTACATAGAATACGTCCAAGAAGCTAAGAATCACATGATAGCCTACAGTATATTAAATTTTATGAAGATTTAAGATACTGTATTTTGCCCTCAGAAAACTCTCCTTCCTTTTTTTTTTAAATATTTATT
Source organism: Proteles cristata cristata (assembly GCA_017311185.1). Classification (NCBI taxonomy): domain Eukaryota; kingdom Metazoa; phylum Chordata; class Mammalia; order Carnivora; family Hyaenidae; genus Proteles; species Proteles cristata. Next base: position 117,141 of record JAESUZ010001011.1, on the reverse strand, counting down.
TCTAGGAGAGAGAGAGAGAGAGAGAGAGAGAGAGCGTGAGCAGGGGAGGGTCAGAGAGAGAGGGAGTCACAGACTGAAACAGGCTCCAGGCTCTGAGCTGGCAGTCAGCACAGAGCCCGACGCGGGGCTCGAACCCACGAACCGCGAGATCATGACCTAAGCGAAAGTCGGACGCTTAACCGACTAAGCCACCCAGGCGCCCCAAAACTCTCCTTCTTCCTGTTCTATAATGGCAGTAGCCTATTATTCCCTATTGTACTCCAATCCTCACACTTATAAGAACATAATGGATGCTATATAAGTAATGGTTGAATAATCAATTAATTTCCTGGAAATTATCACCACCTTATTCCCACCCTTCCTGCACAAGTGACTTGAGAAGCACTGCTTTTACAGTGACACAGCACTTCTGTGGAAAAAAAAATAATTTAAGAAGCCATAAAAAACACTTCCACTTGTTTAACAGTAATAACAATATAAAAATTTCCCACATAGCATCGCTAAAATAAATATACGATTGGGGTATAATGCCTGTTGAACTAAAAACGGCTTTCTTCAAAAGAACCTCAGAGGATCATCATTAAAGCCAGGGGGAAAGAAACCCTCTAAAGCAACAGTAAATATTATTTCCAACTCCACTTTTTTGTCCCTCTCTGCTTCCTCCACTGGGATTCAGTGTAAGACTCATCCCTTAGTTGATTACCTACTTTTAGGATATAGATGATAGGAAGCATGAAATGCAGATTTTTCTCTGTGTAGTTGTCTTCGGGGGAAAACCTTTCACTGTCTACAAGAGTTGCCATGAATACTAAGCAACTCTTATATTAGCCAAGGACTCTATCTTGGAATAAGCCAGGAAATGAAACTTTGTTTATGTTATTATTCTGCCTTCTACTAAGAACCTTTGCTTAAATTTAGATATAGAACAGAAATAGAAGTGTTTATTCCATTTGTCCCTTAACCCAAAAGACTATTCTGTGAGCTGTTATTATCATCCGTGTACTGCACTGGAGTCCTGCTGGATCTGGGCAGGGTTGGGGGGGTGTCTCTCATTTACGCCGCCATCCTTCTCTTCTTGACAGGCAAAACACATTAGGCAGGTAGAAGCTCTTTTTCCCAGCATGTGTAAAATCACATGTAGCAAGTATAAAATATTCAATTTACTTGAGGAAAAAATAATGATATCACACTCCAAAATCTGATAAGAATGGTAGGACTTCTAGAATGGTGGCTTCAGCAGATATCCTCCCAAGCACAGACCGATATGGTTCTCAGAGGCAACACCTACCAAAATTTCAAAGTATGCCTCCAATTTTGAGTCCTGTACAGTTGGCAGCATTACTGATATAGTGACTCACATTTGATATGTCTCAGAAAGCAGTGTTCTTGTAAAATATATATGTCCTATATAAGTCATAAAGAAATTATGGCCCTCATGATTGCCAACCCCTAGGATCCACACCCTCATATGAGCTTCTTCCTTTGAGTGTGGGAAGAACCTGAAACTTTCTTCTAACCAAAAGAATACAGTAAAGGTAATAGGATATCACTTACAGGGTTATGTTAACTTATACAAGACTGTCTTCCTAGTACACTTACTCTAAAAAGTCTCTTTGCTGGCTTGATGAAGTAAGTGGCCAGGTTTAGGAAGTACATGAGGCAAGAAAATGTGGGCACCCTTTAGAAAGAGAAGGCATCCTCCAGGAACAGAGAGCTGCCCCTGAGCCCTGAGAGGGGCTTCAAGCTGAAAGCCAGTAAGAGTTGTGGCCCTCAGTCTGACAACCACAGGAGCTGAATTCTGTCAACAACCTGAGTGAGGTTAGAAGTGGATTCTTCCCCATTTGAGCCACCAGATGAGACTATAGCCCAGCCTGTATCTAGACTATAGCATTCAGGGACCCTGAGCTGAGGCTCCATTTAAGTCATGTCTACACTCCTGACCCACAAAATTTTTGAGATGAGAAATGTACATTTTAAACTGTTAAGTTTTTGGTAATTTGTTGCACAGAGAAAACAACTAATACAGTAATAGTAAAATGTCTAGAATCTGGGGTAATATTCAGTGTTATCTTTAATTATGTCCTCAACTATCACATGTGAAAAAAAATATGATGCATATAAAAGTTTAGTTGCAATCAGTAAGATTAACATTTTTAGTACCAATATCTTTCACATCTGAAAATGGTACAAAAAAACAGAAGATGCTTTGCCAAAAGACCCTTCATATTAATCTTAGTCTAGTAGCATAATCGTTCTTTTACTATATGATAAAAACACAAAATAGATATTTACACATGTATATTCAATCATCTTTATAATAACTGGATTATTTTTGTTCACTAGAGACATTTATAAAGCAAAATGATCTAATATTCAGTCTCAATTTTGCATGTACAAAATGCGTTTTTCAAAGCTTCACATCAAAATAAAAAATTATTTATGAAACCAGCCTGTTTAGTAGTTAGATCATACTACCTTTAAGTAAAAGAATTTAATGTTGGGACATCTGGGCAGCTAAGTTGGTTAAGTGGCCGACTTTGGCTCAGGTCATGATCTCACAGTTCACGAGTTCAAGACCCGAGGTGGACTCTGTGCTGACAGCTCAGAGTATGGAGCCTGCTCTACATTCTATGTCTCCCTCATTCTCTGTCCCTCCCTGACTTATACTCTATCTCTCCCTGTCTCACAAAAAATGAATAACATTTTTTTTAATGTTTATTTTTGAAAGACAGTGCTAGCATGGGAGGAACACAGAGAGGGGGAGACAGAGAATCTGAAGCAGGCTCCACATTATCGTTGCAAAGCTTGATGTGGGGCTTGAACTCACAAACCTTGAGATCATGACTTGAGCCAAAGTCAGATATTTAACCAACTGAGCCACCTAGGTGCCCCCACATTAACTTTCACATACAAATTTTAGGAAGCTCAGTAAGAACACTTAGCATCATTCTAGCCACAGCAACCTTTGGAAGGTACACCCTCAGCCACAGTACTACTGGAAGCCCCACCGGGAATTGTGTAAGTATTCAGGATGGGCCATGACCACTTCTGCCACCAGCTGTGGGCTGCACCCTGATGTTCCATGTCACAGACAAGTACTTCAGAGCCACTAATTAGTGCCCCACTGTCACTAAGCAAGCTGGTTAGGCTGTTGTCACTCATGACTGAAACAACTCTCCTTTCTTAGGGAAGCTTCAAAGCCAAGTTGCTTGAGTCAGAAGCATTATAATATTCATGGGAGAGAACTCTAAAATTTCACAAATAGCCATTCTTCCCTGCAAGGTGGTATGGGTGAAAACTAATTCAAATAAGAATTACTCCGGGACGCCTGGGTGGCTTAGTCGGTTAAGCGTCTGACTTTCGCTTAGGTCATGATCTCGCGGTTCGTGGGTTCGAGCTCCGCGTCGGGCTCTGTGCTGACTGCCAGCTCAGAGCCTGGAGCCTGTTTCACAGTCTGTGACTCCCTCTCTCTGACCCTCCCCTGTTCACGCTGTCTCTCTCTCTCTCTCCTAGAAATAAATAAAACATAAAAAAAAAAAAAAAAAAAAGAATTACTCCACTCTGCTCCAAACTAGGACAGCGCTCTGGCTCTCAGAACATGTGGCCAAGTCAAGCTCCTCTGTCACACCTTTTTCCCCTTTGTAATGAAATCTCAGAAGCTTTCTTTTGTACTACCCAACCACTATTGCAGTTATGCCTAAATATTTCTACACAAATATTATATAAATTACTTTTCATAGAGAATCATTATTTCCCATGTTAATTGGTAGACTCAAAGAACTATGAGATGTTGGGACATCTGGCTCAGTCAGCTGAACGTTCAATCCTTAATTTCAGCTCAGGTCATGATCCCAGGGATCGAGCCCTGTGTTGGGCTCCACATTGAGCATGGAGTATGCTTAAGATTCTCACTCTTTCCTTCCATCAGCCCCTCCTTCCCATTCACATGTGTTCTCTGTCTCTCTAAATTTAAAAAAAAAAAAAACTAGAAGAATTATGGGTCGAGGGGGTTGAAGAAGCACACTGAACTCCATATATTGAACATGTCTCAGTTCCCTGTTACAGGCATAATAACGTATCCATCAATATCCTCTTGACTGTTATAATTCAAATAACAATTGAAGAAATAAGATGATTTCTTTTCATAATTAAAAAGAATGATTTCTTGAATGATGTTTTATAAATGATGATCCTCAATTAAGAAATATCCAACTTCATACAAAATAGCCAATCTCACAAATCTATCTGAAAGAATCAATATATTTAGGAACTGGAAAACAATATCATCAGTCATACCACATTGTCAGTCTCTTTGTGATCTGCTTACTAATCATGATACCAATACTATACACACTAAAAAGCTGTGACTTTTTAGACATGGCATTTTAAATTGATATTAACTTTCCTGCATGATTTCTGGTACAGTGTGTAATGACAAAAATAGAGAAGCTATTATATTGTAAATAAATACCTGGGTGTGCAAATGAATCCTCACTAAAATATTTATTTGAAGTTAATTAAATTTCATTATTAGATCCATCATCACAAATTATATCCTGCATTCCGATCATTGGTTAATTGCTTATTATCTCACAAAGATGGATAAGTGCAAGTCAAATCACAAAGAAGATTGTTATATTTGATTTTGATATGGGTAATAGTTTATTCTATCTGAAACAACTCCTGTAATAAATTAGCCAAATACACCACTTTCTTGCAAATAGACTCTTGCAAATATCTGAGTTAGGTGCTTTCATAACCTCTAACAGTGCTAGACACATAAATACGTCCTAAATAAGTAAAATATCCCCCTTTCCACAAGTATTGTGAATACATGTACTTAATCCTCCCATGGATAAATCTTGAAGAAAAAGATAGAGGAGACACTAGGGCTAAGAGCCAAACTTCTATAGTGTTTTTCCCTCTTAACTACTAACATAGAGCTTGCTGCCTGGCCAATGAAAAGAGGTTGGTTGAGATTTGTTTCCTCTTGACCTTAACTCATTGTTGACCTTCAGGTTCCCTCTTTTTCTATTCTTCCATCCCCCCCCCTAAAATACAAGTTATTTTAAACACCCACCTCTATATTTTGCAGGAAAACCATGGATATAGTGTTCTTCATACAATTAGTGTATCAAAGACTCATATATTTATGGTAATGTATAGAACCAAAAGACAGAGATAGGCAAGAATTTCTGTAGTTGTTTTTGGTTATTTTAAGATAATAGCCATCAAACCTACTGGATACTCACTTTTGGTTCAAAGAACTTTAATAAATCTTGCTAATGTATTAACAGTGAAACTCCACGGTCTTCTTGGCCATCCTCACTTCTATTTATTATTTCTTCAATACCTAACACAATGTTTGGAGCATCCAGATATAGCTTAAATCCACATATTAATAAATGAATATCTTTATTAGGTAGAGGTTAAGATAAAGACAAGTAGAACTTCTTTTATGTTTTCTTAAAAAATGTATTTATTTATTTTGAGAGAGAGAGAGCACAAGCAGGGGAGGGGAGGGGAGAGGAGAAAGAGAATCCCAAGCAGGCTCCATTCTCAGTGCGGGGCCTGACGTGGGGCTCAATCTCACAACTGCAAGATCACAACCTGAGCTTATATCAAGAGACGGGCACTTAATCAACTGAGCCACAGAGGTGCCCCTATGTTCTGAGTGTATTTCCTAATGAGTTGACTGAAGTAAATTATAGGGGATGCCAATATTATGTATATATTCCGATGTTGAGAACAAAATTAAAGATTAAGTCAATGCTGTAATACTGAAAACTGACACCAAAATTTAAATTTATGTCCCAATCTATCGCATTATATTCACTGGTTTAATATGTTAGCTATAGAAATTGTTGGCAAAAAAACCTAACATAAAAGATTATTAAATAATTTCCTATACCTTAAATAGCAATTAGCTATAAGTCCACAGGCCAATTAGTTATAAGAAGGCAAAGTAAAAAAAAATATCCTTGAGTTTCACTGTGTATCTTGCTTATTTTTTTCATGTAGATGTTTGGAACATTTCCACTAATTAACTGAATCCCAACACACTTTTAGTTTTAACAAACTACTTCACCATTTTACTTTTATGTCTGGACAGCCTAAATATATTTAAATTTTTTTAATATTTTTTGAGAAAGACAGAAAGTGTGAACAGGGGAGGGCCAGAGGGAGAGAAAATCTTAAGCAGACGTCACACCTAGCAAGATGCTGGGCTCAATTTTAGGACCATGAGATCATGACCTGAGCTGAAATCAAGAGTCAGACACTCAACAGACTGAACCACCCAGGAGTCCCAGCTTCAATATATTTATATATGACTGATTTAAATTATCAAGTGTTTGCATAAGTGAACACATAATCACCATTCATCCATATTCCACCTCATATGTAACTGTGAATTAATAAGATGAATTTTTTGTACCTTATATAAATGAATTTCATTACTTTATTAAAATGAATGGTTCCTACGATTGAATTTAATATTTTAGTTATTTGTTTTTCCTTATAATTATAATATTGAGTTTTTATAGGTACATTATTTTTGTCTCCCAATTTCTGTGATGAACTGACTCTTAAATGAATCAATTATTTATATAGATTTTTTTAATGATGATGCTTACTTAAGGCTACCTTGTGTCCAAATGTTCAATGATAATAATTATGATAACCAATTATCAAGTTTGGTTTATGATGAAATGGAAATGTACAGAAACATAATTTTTAAACCTTTTTTTTTAATGTTTTTTATTTTTGAGAGAGAGAGAGAGACAGCATGAGCAGGGGAGGGTCAGAGAGAGAAGGAGTCACAGAAGCCGAAGACAGTCTCCAGGCTCTGAGCTGTCAGCACAGAGCCTGACGCGGGGCTTGAACCCGCAAACCATGAGATCATGACCTGAGCCAAAGTCGGATGCTTACCCGACTGAGCCACCCAGGTGCCCCAAGAAACTTAATTTTTAAAGGTAAGGACTTGAGTGCATTGAACATGCAAATGTTAAGAGCAGCTAAACTTAAGTAACTTTATAAAAATGTTAAAGGTACAACAGGATGAAAGATTGATATTTAGCAGAATGAGAAAACAAGTTCAAATTCTGACAACTATCCCTGCAAGGATTCCACGGAGAAGCTTTTCATTATTAGTCATTAAAAAATAGGCAAGTAAAAAAGTATTATGAATGACTCTTAGCAATCAGGAAACTTTTTTTTTAATTATTGAAAACTTCAACTAGTACATTAAATTTAGGAAACTATCTTTAAGAGGAAATTATTTCCTTTATTTAAGACGGCGGATTATAATACACATCAAGGTAGAAACAGACAAAGGGATACAAGGACTTTGGACATTACTTGTAGTGCCAGTCTGACTGGCAAAGCAAGAAGATTGAAAAACAAAGTCATACATTGGTTGACTGCAATCACAATCTTTTTTTTAAATTTTCAGATATACTTTTTAATTCTTTTTTATTCATTATTTATTTTAGAGAGAGCAAGCAAGCAAGCATGAAAGTGGGGAGAGGAGCAGAGGAAGAGAATGAAACACTTAAACAGGCTCCACACCCAGCACAAAGCCCAGAGCAGGATGTCATCCCTCCACGCTGGGATCAGGACCTGAGCCGAAATCAGGAGTCAGACACTCAACTGACTGAGCCACCCATGAACCTCATATTTCAGATATTCCAATAAGATACTCAATTCCTATATTCTATTAGTGAAATAGCTCTACTTGCAGCATATTTATAAATATCTGTATAATTTAAAGAGTTTTTTAACACTTATTTATTTTTGAGAGACAAAGGGAGACAGAGCATGAGTGGGGGTGGGGGGGAAGGAGTTGGGGACAGAAAATCTAAAGCAGGCTATAGGCTCTGAACTGTCAGCACAGATCTCCAGGCAGGGCTTGAACTCACAGACAGAGAAATCATGACCTGAGCCAAAGTCGGACACTTAACCGACTGAGCCACCCAGGCGCCCCGAATTTAAACGTTTTTAAATTTTTATTAGACGGTATCTTTCATGCTATACAATATTAAAAAGTGTACTATTACTAAACAGTAAGCTAGTTTTTACCCTTTTATAATCATTACTAGAATTTTTAATAACTCTAAAATAGTAACAGCTTCAGCAAAATCTTTACTATCTCTCCAAATTACGGTTGGCATTTTCTAATGTGCTGAAGTGGAATCTTTACCAAGAAAAACACAAAGGCAGTATATACATATATATACATTTTTTGAAAAATTCCTTTGCCTAGATAAACACAAAGGCAATATATATATAAATTGTTTTGAAACATTCCTTTTGAAAAAGAAATGTAAACTGATGAGAATTTGAATCAGGGGTTACTAAAATTACTAGGTTACCTCCCCCACAGTCTCCATTTTTTGCTAACTCTTCAGAAACTTTTTTTTTCATTCCAGATGAAATAGATTTAAATTCCCTCCTTTGTATTCCCAAAACACAAAATTAATAGAAAACATTTCACATTTGTAAGGTTCAAAAGAAAAGAAAATCTCCATGAAGCAAAAATGAATAGGGAGCTCCGGGGAGTAGACAGGAGCCGAACCCAGCCCCTCACAGGGAAGACCGGATTGTGGGCATCAAGGGTAAGGCCATTAGACACGTACGCTCTTTTGAACCTCAGGGCAGGAGCAGTGAATGAGGACAGAAACGGTGCCCACTGCTCACCCCTCTAATGAAAATAAACTGTCCGATGTGGCCAGGATTTAGTTACAACCTTAGTGGGATGGACTTGAAATAGGCTTATATTTCTTGGGAGTTTGACAGGTGTCTCATGGGACAAAACCCATGAGCAGAGCATTGATACAAACCAAGTTTGTGCACCCAGCAATGCAGGCTCAAACTGGCTCACTGTAAGGGCATATGAAGGATCTCTCCCTCAGATGATGAGCTCAAAACAAGACTTGCAAAGTTATGAGTAAGTTCAATTCTGGAAAGGCAGTCAACCACAATCAGAGAATTAATTCTGAGAAAGTAGTTATACTAAAGAGAACTAAAAACGGATTTTAAGTTTTGCTTCTGGTCAAGATTAGCAGGAACTGGAATTAGAATCCTATCAGAAGTAAATAACAATTAAAACATAGAGAAAATATGTAAAGCAATGATTTTCAAGATGCTGGATGTCAGGCAAAGAAGTAAAGTGATCCCTGAAATCTGGAGATGGGCGGGGGGGTGGGGACAGGGTGTGTGTGTGTGGAAAAAAAAAGTTTTACAAATGCTCAAATTTACTGCTTTGAGATTTTCCAGGCCTTGTGCTGGGAAGGGGATCATATGCACAGCCAGGAAGATTTGCTGAATTAAAGAGACACTGCTGAGAATCTGGATAAATAAAAGCATCTAGAATTTGCAAGACTACCAAAAGAAGAGAGATGCACAGAGAACTCCAGAGATCTGCAGCAAGTCTCCCTTGAATATTCATCAGAATATGGATCCATGACAAAAGCAAGGGAAAGAGCCACCCAAAGAACAGAGGGAATAAACAACACTCACACTGGAGATGGGATCTGTCCCTGTCACACACCGGAAAGTCTCAGAATTCATGAAGCACTGGAAAGAATACACCCTGGTAGAGAGTAATTAACTCTAGACTAAAGATCACTTTTGTTCCACCCACAAATCTGAAAAGAAAAACTCAGGGGTGCCTAGGTGCCTCAGTTAATTAAGCATCAACTCCAGCTCAGGTCATGAACTTGTGGTTCGTGAGTTCAAGCCCTGCATCGGTCTCTGTACTGACGCTCAGACCCTGAAGCCTGCTTTGGATTCTGTGTCTCCCTCTCTCTCTGTTCCTCCCCCACTCACACTCTGTCTGTCTCTCTCTCAAAATAAAAAATAAAGATTAATGTTTTTTACTTTGAAAAGGAAGACTCAGAAAAATTAACTTCATCCCAGAACAAATCTTAAGAACATTTACAGAAATAGAAAAGCATTTGGTACCCAAGAAAATTAATTACGCAAGGTCAGATATCCAATAACAAATGATCAGTCATGTAAGAAAGCAGGAACATATAACCCAAAATCAGAAAATTCAATATACTGACGCCAATGCAGAACTGACAAACGTAATACAATTAACAGGAAAGACATTAAAACCGACAATAGATTTAAACTTAACCACATGCTTAATCCCATAAAATATAAATGATCTATACATACTGATTTGAAGGCAGACATTATCAAACTGGATAAAAAAAATTGAGACCCATTTGTATGCCGCCTACAAGAAACACACTTTACGTACAAAGACTACAGGTTAGAGCCGTGAGCGTGGGAAAGGGTGTTCCACAGTAACGCTGATGAAAAGAAAACACAATGGCTATGTGAGTATCGAAGTACATTTCAGAGGGAAGAGCAGTAGCGACTATAACAAAGATCACAAATCACCAGGAGGATACAACAATCACAAATGTGTCTATGCTCAATAACAGAGTTAAAACTTCTGAAGCAAAAAATGATAGAGCTGGGGCGCCCGGGTGGCTTAGTCGGTTAAGCGTTCGACTTTCGCTTAGGTCATGATCTCGCGGTTCGTGGGTTCGGGCCCCGCGTCGGGCTCTGTGCTGACTGCCAGCTCGGAGCCTGGAGCCTGTTTCAGTCTGTGACTCCCTCTCTCTCTGACCCTCCCCTGCTCACGCTGTCTCTCTCTCTCTCTCCTAGAAATAAAACATTTTTAAAAAATAATTTAAAAAAAATTATAGAGCTGCAAAGAGAAAGAAGAAAAATCTACAAACAAGGTCTGAGATTTCAATACCCTGCTCCCAGTCAACAGAAAATCAGTCCATCACATGGTAACATGGAGGTCGTGAAAGCAATTGCCTGAAAATGGTGACAACAGCAAGCTGGCTAAAATGGGTTAATAAAATGTGAGGTGACAGTGGAAACACCCGCTCTAAGGACTGCTTTCAAAAATTGTAAAAAAAAAAGTAATTAATTTACTATAGAGGCATCTACCTGGGCGGCTCAGTTGGTTAAGCGTCTTGACTTTGGCTCAGGTCATGATCTCATGATTCATGAGTTCAAGCCTGGTGTCAGGCTCTCTGCTGTTGCAGAGCATGTCTGTATCCTCTGTATCCCTCTCTTTCTGCCCCTCCCTCGCTGATGCTCACTTGCACGCGCTCTCTCTCCCCCTCACTCTCAAAAATAAACATTAAAAAAAAAAGCTTTAAAAGAAAAAAAAATGTTGCTGTAAAGAGAAGCTAAGAAATAAGTTTATGCAGGGTAATGTGGGGTCAAAGGTGCCTGTTTTTTGAAATTCCAACAAATGTATATGCTAAAAGGGAAGTCTAGAAGGTAGAGCAGAAAATTATGTACTGTACTTAAGAGAATAGGAATAATTTTAGGAGGCTCCTTTGAAAGGAATAAGGAAGAGAAGCCAGTAACAAGAAGAAAACATAAAAAGCTTCACGTACTTGAACCTTAAAAACATACTTCTGAATCATTCATAAGTTAAGTAGTAAATCATAACAAAAATGAGAAAATACTTCAAACTGAACAACAATCAAAGCAATACTAGAGATAAAAATCTGTGATGAGGTAGCTCAAGTGGTATAAAAGGGATATTTAAGACATTTACATTTTATATTAAAAAAATTTGTGGTTATCTTTTCATTAAAAAGAATAAAAGGCTAACTGTAATTAATAAGGATTCCACTCAGGATTTAGCAAAAAGAAAGAGGCACCAGAATGGCTCATTCTGTCAGGCGACCGTCTGACTTTGGCTCAGGTCATGATCTTGCAGTCATGAGTTCAAGCCCCACATCAGGCTCGTTGCTGTCAGTACAGAGCCTGCTTCAGATCCTCTGTCCTTCCCTCTCTCTCTATGTCCCTCCCCACCCTGCACTCGCTCGCGCTCTCTCTCTCTCTCTCTCAAAAATAAATAAACCTTTTTTAAAAACTTTAAAGGAAGAAAGAAAATAGCTCCTCTGTAGGTTTGGTGTATTGAGACTATGTAGGCAACTGAAAATGTAAGACCTTCTAAAGCTACCTTACTGAGTGAACTTGACAGTCAGTCTTATGAATCCAATAACAGATCAATGCTTAAAGTCCCAATCTGCGAAGTCCAAAAAGAGACAAACTAAGTATGTTTTCACTTCTGTTGGCAATTTTGTCAGCTCTGTTTTCAATCAAAGACAAACAGAAATAGATGAGGTCAATGGAACAATAAATTCCTTGTACAGAAATTACCAAACCATATGATTATATCTCAAAAATACATACACTCAACTACCTAAAGCTTTTGAAGACATCTTCTTTAGCCACAAACTATTGTCATATATCCAGGCACTGAGTTGGAGAAATTAATCATAGCCCTTAAAAACTTTTTCCTATAATAAGATGACATGTTTATTCTTTAATCTTTTGTATCTGACTATAAAATACAAGCAGCATTGACTTTCAGAGAAAATTACTTCCTAGGAAAAAGACATGAAGGTAGAGAATAATATAAGATACAGTAAATTGTTGCTCATTCCAAAATGTAGGATAGTTAGTTGTATGATAAATGGGACATGAAATTCTCTTAAATAAGAACTTGTTCGAAGATAAAGCTGTTATTGTCATTTGGCCTGTCAAGTAACAGTCTTTGATTTTTTAAAATTCTTGATGAGAGCACATTTCTTGGTTAATCATGGCTGGAAAGAGAACCTCTACTATTTAAAAGGCAGGGATTTACTGAACTGTATTCCTATGATAACAAACTATTATATAAGGTGGTTATCAAATTCAAATGTTCACATATACACTCATTAAAAAAACAGATAACTTTGGCCAATCGTACTGTTGGAATCATGGGATACAAGAACACTCTATCAAAGAACGTGCATGCAGCTGGGGACCTAGACAAATAAAACAACACTTCTAAGTCAGGAAGGTGAAGGGTATGAGGGTGATGTGCACTTTGGACTCTATAGCAGAGAAGGTTAAAAGATATGAGAGTCAGAATAATACGTCAAATGAGGCCAAGCTCACAAGGTGGTGGGGAAACAGTTCTACACAAAAGACTAATCATTTATAAAAGTCCACGGATGTCATCTTACAAACATTCCACATCACTGAACTATGGCGTTCAGCCTAGTGCAGGAATTTGAGGAGGCACTTCACGAAGCCAGGAAGGTCCCTGATGAGGTGAGGGGCATTGAGAATCCAAGTTCAGTCTGAAGATTTCACTACAGAGAGGAAAAGAAGCATCCCTTCCCTTTAGAAGGGAAGGACAAAGAGAAGGCAGCCAAGAAGAACGTGACCTCAGAACCCTGCAAATGTGAACAGTGTAAGGCTCAGCACATCCCTACCGGTGAGAAAACAAAGGTACAGAGGGAGGGTTACGGTAAGCTGCACAAATCAGTAACTAGGTAGGACTTGATGCTGAGCAATCTGGCTCCGGAGTTCCTCCTTAAACCCGCAAGGAAGTTCTGCTCTCACTTTAAATCATTAATATTAACTTAAGAAGGGACATTAAATCATAAATATTAACTTAAGAAGCATTTAAATAGGTTCTAAAACAATGAAGAACTACCTACCAGGGATTAATACAGAGTTGGAAGGAAAAGAAATAATAAGTACTAAGTGAAAGAAGTGAAAACTTCCAAGAGGAGAAAATGACGGAACATATAAAATTAAATCCCTGGGAAAAGCAATAGTGGTTTAAGTATTAAGAATCCAAATTATGTTTTTAAGTTTATTCAGTTACTGCTAGAATCTTGTCACTTTCTATCCCAATTGCTTTTTAAAGACTTTTTGTTTCAGGGAAGTTTTAGGTTCACAGCAAAAGGGAAGGGAAGGTCCAGAGAAATCCCATTGACCTGCCGCCCTCCCACACACAGAGGGAGGGCATTAACATCCTCACCAGAGTGGTACGTTATTAAAAATGATGAACCTACACTGACACATTATAATCACCCAACATCCATAATTCATCTGAGGGTTACGTCTTGGTATTATATATTCGACACACTTTGACAAACGTATATTGGCATATATCCATCATTATAGTATCATACAGAGTATTTTCACTGCCCTAGAAATTCTCTGTGTTCCACTTATTTATCTTTCTCCTGCCCTCATCCCTCGTAATCAGTAATCTTTATTTAATCTCCATAGTTTTGTCTTTTCTGGACTATCATTTAATTAGAATAATAGATTACAGAGCCTTTTCAGTTTGACTTCATTTAATAATATGCACTTAAGATCTCTCCATGTCTTGGGGCACCTGAGTGGCCTAGTCGGTTAAGGGTCCAACTGTTGGTTTCAGCTCAGGTCATGAACTTGTGGTTCATGAGTTCGAGCCCCACATCAGGCTCTGCACTGATGGTGCAAAGCCTGCGTAGGATTCTCTCTCTCTCTCTCTCTCTCTCTCTCTCTGTCTCTCAAAATAAATAAAGAAACAAAAAAAATCTCTATGTCTTGTCATGGTTTGAGCACACATTTCTTTTTAGTGCTGAATAATATTCCTGCTGTCTGGATATACCGGTTTATTTATTCATTCATCTACTGCAGGACATTTCGGTTGCTTTCAAGTTTGGGCGTTACAATCAAGCTGCTGTAAGCACTCAGGCCACTAGAGGGCGTGTGAGGGCTCCTGTTGCTCCACATCCTCGGGCACATTCGGTGTTGCCAGGGCCCGGATTTCAGCCATTCCAAAGGACGTATAATATGATCTTACTGGTTTTTAAATTTCCATTTATCTGATGATGTATGATGTGGAGAATCTTTTCATGCACTTACTGGCCATCTGTGTATCTTCTTTGGTAAGGTCCTTGGTCCATTTTTTAATCAAATTGTTTGCTCACCGTTGAGTTTTAAGAGTTCTTTGTATATTTCGGATAACAGTCCTTTATCAGAGGTGTCTTTCACAAATATTTTCTCTCAGTTTGTGGTTTGTTTTCTCATTCTCTTGACATTGTCTTTAGAGCAGAAATTTTCAATTTTTATGAAGTCCGGCTTATCAATTCTTTCTTTCATGGACTCTGCCTTTGGTGCTGTTTCTAATAAGTCATCCCCATATCCAAGATCACGTAGCTTTCTCCTATGTTACGTTCTAGGAGTTTTCGTTTTGCACTTTACATTTAAGGCTACAATATATTTTGAGTTAAATTCTTGTGAAGGGTAAAAGGTCTATGTTTACATTGACCTTTCTGCATCCAGATGTCCAGCTGTTCTGGCACGATGCGTTGAAAAGACTATTTATGCTCCGTTGATTGTCTTTGCTCCTTTGTTGAAAATCAGTTGACTGTATTTTTGTGGATTTATATCGGGACTCGCTATTGCTCCACTGACCTACCTGTCTGTTTCACTAATATCACACTGTCTTATTTACTACAGCTTTTATAGTAAGTGTTGAGGTCAGGTCCTATATCACTTCTCCAATTATATCGTACTAGCTACTCTGTGTCTTTTGACTCTCCACATAAACATGAGAATCAGTTTGTTCTGCCAACTATTTTGTATTACTCATATTCAAGTCCAGAATTCAAAAACCTTAAAAAGCATAGATAGAAGTTTATTGTATTTATGGTCCAGAATCCAAAAATAGGCAAACAAAAAAATGATATATATTTAAAAAGGCACCACTGAGAGAAAAAAGAATACAAAAAGGCAGTTCACTGTTAGGTAAAATTTTGGGTCCCATTGAATTACAAAAGGTTATGCTGCAAAATACCAAAAACTCCAATAAAATATCAGTTAAAAAGAACCCACAGAAATTAAATATTAACATTTTATGTCATACCTTTTTAAATTATCACATGTCAAAAGAGTGAAAAATTACATAACTATACATTTTTCCATTGTTCTAAAGATTTCATAAGTACAATAGGATGAAAATGCATAAATATTTACAGATTTTTGTTTCTAGTGGGATCAAATCACATCATTTTGTAGATAAAAATGAAAGGTTTAGAGTACAAATCATATTATCCTGGCAACATATCTATTTAAATTCCTTTAAAATAGAACTTGGGATGTTTTTGAAATAAAGGAGATTAATTATTGCATTCTTTATAATAATGTTTATAGTCCTAGTAAAATGATTAATTTTTTTCAATAACAAATGTATGTCTTGTTACAAATAACAATAAAAAAAAAAGACATGCAATATTTTTGTAGCGATTTTACTATGGAGGACTGCTACTAAGTTTATGAACGTAGTAGAGAGAGAACAGGCTTAGTACAATAAACTCCCGCTTACAAATGATAGGTGAATGGAACCAAATAAGAATGTTACATTCTTATTGCTGTGACATAACCAAACATATATAACTGTACAGCCATGAGCATTAATTCCCTTCAGATAAAATATAGAAAAACTTAACTATCTAGGGTCATTTTTCATGTTAGATTTATAAGTAACTAATAAATACATGAAGAAATCTAATGTTATTAAGATAAATTACTATGGTCTGAATGATTGGGTCTCCCCCAAAGTTCAGAGTTGAAACTTAGTCTCTATTGTTAGTGATATTGGAGGTGGAGCTTTTGGGAGTTGATTAGGGCTTGAAGGCAGAACCTTCATGAATAAGATTAGTGCCCTTATAAAAGAAGCCCCAGAGAAATCTCTGACTCTTCCAGCATGTGAGGACATAAGCCACTATCCACAGCCACAGCTAAAAAGCGATCTCACATGAGATCCAGAGTCTCCCAAGCCTTGACCTTGGACTTCCCCAACTCAAGAACTGTGAAAAATAAATTCCTGTTGTTTCCAAGTTGCCCAGTCCATATTTTGTTATTGCAGCCCAAATGGACTAAGACAGGAACAGTTCAAAGCCTATTTAGTCAATAAATATTTCCAGAAACTCATCTTTGTAATAGGAAAAAAGGCAAATGACATATTGTCAAATATTTTGGAAATATTACTTGATATTTTATATTTACTTGATATCAAGATAATTTGATAATTGAAGTTTCAAATCAGTACTTTTCTTCTCCTTGACATCCATGACTCACATAAATCAACAGTAGTTTCAGATACTAAGGGTCAAATACGCATTAGTACATGCATATGTTTATTAGGGAAAATAACTGAAATTAGTAAAATATATATATAAATTACATAAATTCAAAAGCATATTATATAATGCTTTTAAAAGTAAGGTTTTTCAAGTTTTATATAACATATTATAAAATAACAAAATTATTAGACCCCAAGCTAACACTCTAATGGACAGAAGAATATTTAATATAATTTCTCCATGACAATACACATAAATTGTCATAAAATTTAGCAAGGCAAAATATAAAAATATTTGTAATATTTATTGAAGAAACAATTTGGATCTTCACATCTTAGAATCTAATCATGAAATGCTGACATAAATTCAAATTCTATAAAGTTCATAATATAGTGTTCTTAGCCACACGGCCTCTATATGCATGGATCTATGTAAAGCAGCTCACACACTTGAGTAAATCCAAGATAATGAAGCTGACTTTAAGAGAAAGGGACTAAAAATTCCACTCTGGCCCCCTTGACAATTTGTACTAACCAGTAACTTTCTGCACACTGGAGAAATTATAAAAGAAATTCTCAGCCATGTATTTATAGTCCTCTCCTTCCTAACCCTTCTCATGATATGAAGTGGTGAGATTAACTTAGAGTCAGCTGCAGTGGTTCCGATGAGAGAGGACGAAAGCTTGGTCTAGAGCAGTAGAAGGGGGGAGATAGATCTGTCATTTTGGGGATGCTCACTTTGAGATACTTATAGGACATCCAGTGGCCTGTTTTCATGTTGCATTTGGAGTTGCAAATAGATGGTCTGACCTAGAAATATACACTGTCAAGTCACTGGAACACTGGTAAGTGGTAAAAGGCTATAATTAAATTAGACACTTGAGAGAGACAGAGAGAATATAAAGACAAATACAAAGGAAAGGTAAAGATGAAACTCTGAAAATATGTTATCACTTACAGTTGAAGAGGGGGAGAAAGAGTAAAAAGAAGCAGTTTTTATAAAAGCAAGAAGATTAGAAAAGTGCTATCATAAAAACTAAATTTGAAAAGGAAGTCACAGAGGAGCCATGAACGGTAGGCAGAAATGGTCAAGGATCACATATTGCACAGAAGTCAGCCAGTTGGGAAGTGGGGTCCCCTAGCAGTCAGAGTGATCTTTGACAGAGCCATTTCAGTAACAAGGGCATAGAAGTCACACTGGTGAGCTGAAGAGATAATGAGAAAAATGTCTATTCATTCTATTTGTAACAAGTTTCTGTTATTAATATTAACATCAACTAATGGAAACATTGATAAAACCCACACAGAGCGTAAAATTATTCTAAGTTTGCTGAAAAAAGGAGGAAACAATGAGATAGCAGTTCAAATGGCGGTCAGAATCAAATACAACCTAAAGCACAGGCTGAAAAGAAAGAAAAACTGGAATGAGAGAAATTAAAAATTCAGCGAAATAAGGGATAGAGGATACAGGAAGGTGATGAATGTAAAGAGGGAAGAGGTTCCACGTTCAGGTCTAGCTTTTGCCTTGTGAAGGAAGAGACAGTCTCGTGTTTGGAGATGAATGGCAGGAAGAAAGAACAGGTGAAGATTCACATCATAAATTTAAATTTTTGAGATAGAATTTTTAAAAGTTGGAACGTTCTCACTTACTTTTTTTTATGTATGATATGGGGGTACATATCAGCTGTGGAGAGGGAAGGGAACTGTTTAAGGTTATCTCCTCAGTTTGTCCAAACTCTCCCACCATCATGGTCTCCACTTACATATGGCAAATGAGGCTCCAAGAAGTTAAGAAACTTTCCCAAGCTGCACAGTCAATTGGGCAGTGTGACTACAGAGACTTGTTCTTAACTAGTTTGTGCTTCAGAAAAATCTTCTATTCCTACACTCAGGTGGGCAGACAGGCTCAGAAAGAGGAAAAGGTAATCCTAAAGATCGCATGCATATTTGAAGCTTACGGGTATTTACCATGGCTGTATGAGTGGATTTTTGATGCATGATTTGTATTAACCACTCGGGAAATGCAAGACACCGCTAGATGAGATGATGTTTCTCCAACTCTTAGCAAAGGAGGATTACACCCTTGATGTTAGTATCCACCAGTGGATTAGCGTTGCGAATATACTCTGTGGAAGGCACCAGAGTTGATCTGTAGTGGTTTGAATGTACAAACAGTATTGAAGCTGATTTGAAGCAGTTTTTTATAATTTCCTATTGTGAGGTTCCACATTATGAGTACTGAACCAGAAATCTCATTACTTTAATAGCAATATGGCAAGGGTAATACACAATGCGGGAGAAACTGTTTAAACAGTAATCTCCCAAAAGTGTTGGACTTAACTCATACAAGCTTAAATCTTTAACTATACAGTTCTATTTGATGAGGACGTCTGGAATACATTCTGTGTTCATTGATATGTGAAAAAACAAGAAAAGGCTGTTTCTGCTTTGAGAAATGGGGAACCTCATTAGGAAAAGAGTCTTCATTTAAAAAGCAAATAATAATAAAACGATGACATTTCAAAAAGTAAGTGATATCATAACTAAAGCAAGAAATATTAGTGGATGCTATAAGAGTCTGTAACATGTTTCATAAAAGAGGAAGATCAGAAAGAAGCCACACAAAAAAAAAATATCTGCTGAATGACTGTCTAAATGTAGGAAGAAAGAAGTAAAGATCAAGGGAGGTTGATATAAAGGTTTAATTCAGGTAGTTCTTGGGGCGCCTCGGTGGCTGAGTCGGTCGGGCATTTGACTTAAGCTCAGGTTATGATCTCTGTAGTTTCTAAGTTTGAGCCTTGTATCAAGCTCTGTGCTGACAGCTCAGAGCCTGGAGCCTGCTTCAGATTCTGTGTGTGTGTCTCTCTCTCTGCCCCTCCCTTGCTCATGCTCTGTCTCTCTCTTAAAAATAAACATTTAAAAAATTTAAGAAAAGGATAGTTCCTTGGCCAATTATTCTGATATACTGTTTATTTCCTTAAATAAGAAGATGTTTTATACAGTGATATCAATATAAATGTGCCTTACTATTACTGTTTTATTTTACTAGTATTACTTTATGCATAAATATGCACTTGAAAGAATCCACAATTAGACATTTTGAGCAGATGCTAAGAAAATCTACTACTTATAAGAAGACATTAAAAAAGTAATCCTCAGTTCAGTTGTATATTTATACTCTTGTATTAAATGACACTGAAGCAAGGTCTGTCTGTAAATAAGTCATTTTACTTTTAAATAACACTATAAGTGCCCTAAAATGTTAATTGCCAACCTTTTTTAGTTAGTAACACATCAATTTACAATCCTAAAATATCAAGGAAGACAAGAAATGTAAGTGAATTGTTTAGTAAAACAATGAGTTACCGACCAGTACCTTGACATTACTGCAGCAGCTTGAAAATAAAATTTCTTGTGCAAATTCATTGAAACATGTTGGAGATTTCTGGGATCTCTCTCTGATTTCAGCATGTCACTATTACAGACACTAGTTTGATTGCTGTTATCAGAGTTTCTTACTACATATCTAATATACCCAGCCTGTACCCCTAAATTCATTTCCATTTTATTTGTAAGGTTACATATCTACCAAATATTTCTATTTAAAAGCACCAAACTAATCAAAAGTCATGCTGTCTAAATAAAACTAGGCTCTACTGTAAGCCAGGAACCAATCTATCACATTTAAAACAAAATCATGCAATTAATTTAAGCTTGAGGGAAAGACAATAGAAGCAGACAATCTTACATAAGATTTTTAAGGAAGAATGTAACATTTTTAATAAAAATTTCTCTCACGTTTCCATGTTCTAACATAATATGGCAAAGTAATCTTGAAATAAAAATAATAAATATTAAAAATTATATTAAAAAACAATCTCGGGGCACCTGGGTGGCTTAGTCGGTTAAGCGTCCGACTTTCGCTTGGGTCATGATCTCGCGGTTCGTGGGTTCGAGCCCCGCGTCGGGCTCTGTGCTGACTGCCAGTTCAGAGCCTGGAGCCTATTTGAGAGTCTGTGTCTCCCTCTCTCTCTGACCCTCCCCTGCTCACGCTGTCTCTCTCTCTCTCCTAGAAATAAATAATACATTAAAAAAAAAAATCTCAAAACATAGAAATGAACAGGCAGAGTTCAACTCTGAATTGTGTAGGTAGTCTCCTTAACTTTTAAAAATATAATACAAACACAAATAATGCAAAGCTCAGAAAAAGCATGAACAGAACGCGTGTCACCTGCCTACCAGAGGCTATTTGTGACCCTTTTATTACAACCCATTCCCCCCACCAAACATAACTATTATTCTGACTCAAGCACCATACGTTAATACTGTTGCATATTTTTAACTTCATATGACAGAATCAAATAGCAAATAAAAAATGATGCAAATTCAACTTTAAAAGAGAAAGGAGAAACACAAATCTTAACAGTTTTGTTATATTCATTACATTCATAAGCTCCGCCCACTCAACATGATAATTGAAAGATTCATCCATGTTTTCAAGGATGACTCTATTCATTCATATCCATTGCTGCATCATGTTTCACTGTATGATTCGACTATAATCTATTCATTTCAGTACTGATGGGCATCCGAGTGGTCTCCACTTTGACTATTACAAACATGTTGTTATGAACATTCTTCCACATTGCTCTTGGCTTTCAGGTATACGCATTTCTGTCAGATATATAATCAGAGTACACATATGCTCAATATTAGTAAACTTGTTTCCAAAATGATTATGCGAATATACATTCCCACCAGTAGTATGTAAGAATTCACCACCTTTGGCAACATTTACTATTGTCAGTCTCTTGAAGTTGAACAACTTGTATATGTTTAGTGGCCATTTGGATATTCATTGGCTGCTCAAGTTTCTTGCCACCCCCCTCTTTATTTTTTTGTTTTCTTTTGGCCTTTTTTAAATATGTGTTTTGCAAACATCTTCTTCCATCTCTGACTTACATTTCATTCTCTATTGAAGTCTTTATTAACAAGTTCTTAGTTTCCACTTATTTTGCATGGTTAATGGTTTCTGTCTTCCTTATGAAATTGTTCTTTATACCAAAGTTATGAAAATATTCATAAACATTTTACTTTTCACATTTAAATCAGTATTTCACATAACATTGCTTTTTTTTTTCATGTCACAGTGTAAGAGTCAAGGTTCATTTTCCTCTCTGGATTATCCAAATGAATCAGCAACTTTTACTAAAACAAAACAAAAAAATCTTAAATCGAGTTTTCATGTGTTTACGTATATGTTTCTGCACACTGTTTTCCGTCCCATTCGACATCAACAGTACCCTACAGAATGGATCATATCTTTGTAAAAAAAAAAAATCTCAATTTTAGAAAGTCCTCCCAAATCCTTCTTCAAAAGTATTCTTCCTTATTCATGTCCCTTTTCATTTACATGTTAAGTCTGAAATCAGCATTTCAATTTCTGCTAAAAAAAAGAGAACCTGACAAAATTCTGATTAGAATTGATTTGAATATATAAATCTCCTTTATCCCTATAATAGCTCACTGACTTGTACAGCAGTTTTAGCTGTCTTAGGTATTTGATATTGTTGATGCTATTATAAATTTCATCTATTTTTAGAATATCATTTTGTTAGTATATTTCAATTTATGATTATATTGTTGGTAAACTTTGGTTTATTACTGGCATATCGAAATGATGTTTTAATATTGACTTTACATCCCACCATTGGCAAAATTCACTTATTCAAATATATAAATTATTATGTAATTTAAAAAACAGTATCAGTGAGTAATAACAGTTTTGATTTTTCCTTTCAAGTTATATACTTTTACTTTTTTTGTTTGTGTTATTGCAGTAATCTATCCAATAATATCTGCGAAGAGGTGATGATTGTGGGCTTCACTGTAGCCTTGCCAATGTAGGAAAAACATTATCAACATTTTATGGTTAAGTATGATTTTTGCCATAATCGGTTATCTCTAGCTATTTTTATCAAATTCATCTCTATTTGTAGATACTATTTTTACCATAAATGGATGTCAAATATTATCCAATGAACTTCTGCTCATATTGAGATAATCCTGTGACTTTTCGCCTCTTTGGTCTCTTAATGTGAGAAATTATATTACATGATTTTCTGGTGGTAAATCAAACTTACATCCTGAAAACAATGCTACCTAGTTTTTGTATATTATTTCTCTCTTGAATAAACTGTTTAATTTCTTATCTCGCTGCTCAGTCCAGCTGGGAGAAGGTAGGGTGTTATCTTATTAGGCTTTTTAAATAACTATTTTGATAGTTTCTATTTCCTTTTTTTAATTTTTCTGTTCTAACCATTATTTCTTTTCTTCTACATTCTTTAAGATGGACACCAAGATCACTGGTTTTCCCTTTTTCTTTACTTGCAAGAAATTAATTTATCACTCTAAATTGCCCTCTGCATCCAAATATTTCACATTTCCTCTTTCCCTTCATTATTCCATTCAAAATATTTTCTAATGCTTACCAGGGTCTCCCTTACCTAAAAGTATATTTAAATTTCTAGACATAAAGAACTTTTGTGTAATCACTGTATTATTTATTCTAATTTAATTCTTTAGTGAACAGAAACAATCTTTTTAATTTTGTTCATACTCGTGTTATAGCCCAGAATGTGGTCACATTTTGTAAATGCCTTGGTGCATTTGAAATGAGTGCCATAGTCTACAGTGGGGACAGTGTCTTAAGTAGGTCTTTCCAAATTTTTAATCACACAATTTAAGTTTTCTGTATTCTTACTAGTTTATTTTTGTCTTCCCTTTCAATAAGATATTTTTGTTTTAGATTTTTTAAAATTATGCTAATGGTTGTCTACTAATCCAACACTGTTGCTTCTTCATAGTAAATTGAAATTTTAATCATTCTAAAACGTTCCTTTTAGATTTTAATAATGCTTTATGCCTTAGAGACAAAATTTTCAAATATTAATATTGCCATAACTGTGATGGTTTGGCGTGCTTTTTATTTTCATTAGATTTACTTGTTTATTTTTAGGTGTTTGTATTATATATATTTTTTCAATCTTTTTTACTTGTCAATTTTTCTAAATTCTGTCATTTTAAGTTGTCTTTTAGAAGCAGCATATAATTAGGTATTTTCTCCAGTCTCACATCCTTGACTTTGAGCACTTACCATATTAAAATACTTCACTTATTGAGATATGTTAATTTAGTCGACTTATTATTTGCTACTGTTCCTGACTTTCATATTATGTTCTGTTTCCCGTCATACTTGACTTTTTTAAATTAGTTTTTTATTATACCATTTTTCATGCATGTTCTTGTAGTTATTCATTCTTTTACTATCCTTTAGTGGCTTCAAATAGGCATCCTTGACCTGGAAAAGTCTAATCTGAATTACAACCTTATCTTTTTCTGGATAGAAAAAGGACCCCAGAATGCTTATGTCATTTGACTCATTTCTTTGATGCTACTATTATGTATTTTAATGCTATATATGTTTTACACTCCACAGGGTATTTTTATTATCATTTTACCAGGTGGTATTTGTGTCCAGTTCCCAGGATCATCCCTACATATGGCGATTCACTAAAAGCACTCATGGGGCTCAGCATGTATTTGTACTCATAGCAAAGATTTCTTAAGTCTTTGTGGAAAGTACATGTAGCTGGATTATAATGTAACAGAACTGGGCAGAGTTGAAGGAATTCAGGTTTAGATTTCCTGACGCTCTTCCTCCCAAAGAGGCTGCACAGAGTGTACTTCTCCCTCAACAATGAAAATGCAGCCACATGTGCAAATTGTTCCTATTCACGGAAACACACTAGACTCAGTGCCCAAGGCCTGTATTGGGGTTGTTTGATTGGCTTATTAGAGGCTGGTTACATAGGTGCTTTCTGCCAAGCTTGTGGCAAAATTCCAATCTCCCACGAGGAAATAAGATATTCAGCATAAATCGTGTTATTTGTATAAGCAACCCAGGAACAGTGAACCATTACAATTTCAGAAAGTTTTCTCTAAATGCAAGGGACTGTTTATCGGCCAAGTTGCCAAAGGCCAGTCTGGCAAGCAGACCTCTCTAAGGATAGTAGTAACAGGCCTGCTGTGATAACACTTTGCTGCAGAGGATTATTTTAAATGTATCCATATATTTAGGTATTTTATGGCTCCTTAGTCCTTCCTACATTTCTTAGTTCTATGGGTGATCATTTTTTCTTTAAAAATAGACCTATTTTTAAATATGTCCCTTATTTGTCTAAAAAATATGGCTATGTTTCATCTTGAAGGACATTTTGGATGTGTATAGAATTCTAGGTTTATAGTTATTTTCACTTATTCCATTGATATTGCATTGTCTACTGGTTTCTATTTTTTTCTGTTGACCGTCGACTAACTGCTAATCTTATCTGCCCCCTAAATGTTAAGATTTTTTGTCTTTGGTTTTCACCGGTTTTACTATCATAGGTGAGGTATGATTTTTTTTTTTTATCGATTCCATTTGGAGTTCATTTGTAGCCTGATGTCTCTCACCTTTTGTCAAAATTCCATGGATTATTTCTGTCCCTTCCCTCTGCACTCTCCTTTTGAGATTCCTACTAGAGATGATAATTTTTCTCACCACTCTTTTGTATATTTCCCATCCTTTTATCTCTCTGAATATTTTGTTTTGATGGTTCTCATAATTTACTAATCTTTTTCAGCTTCATCCAGTCTGCTGTTGAACTCATCCATCATAGTCTTCATGTGGTTATTTTTCAGTCTAAGATTTCCCATTTGTAAAAAAATAAAATAAAGTTTCCCATTTGCTTCTTTTCTACATTTCCCATGCCTCTACCTAGAATCTGAATCTTGTCTTTCCTTTCCCTAAAAATTATCATGCATTTTTTCATAAGTTTATGCTTGATATTTTCATTATCTAAAAGTTCTGTAAGTCTGTTTCTTTGGTTTTCTATCCTGTTTCCCTGTCTTCTCATATGCTTGTTTTTGTTTGTTCCTTTGAGTGCCAGATATTTTATATGGAAAATTAAAGACATAATTTGCAGCCTAAAAACATTATCTTTCTGCTGAGAATATTTATTTTGATTTTTGGAGTTTGCTGGCAATATTAGGAAGCCTATATAACCTTGGCATAATCGGAAGTTAATATTATCCAATGTTTGGTTTACACACTTATGAGAGACAGGGTTTTTTTTTTCCTACTATAAGCTTATTCCTAGAGTATAGACTTTGGAGTCCAAATGCCTGCCTTGGCAAGTCCTAACTTCCAACTTTTCTTCCCCTAGCACAGTCAGTCTGTCAAATCTCTGCAAGTGATCTTGGCCTCTCAATTGCCTCTTCCAGAATCTGGACACACAAGGGTAAAAGCCTCTCTAAGCCAAGCTTATCATTATGGGTTTCATTTTTCTCTTGGACTTCAGCCCTATAATTATTTACATGCTAGCTCTCTGATGCCTTCAAGCAAATGTTTGTGTAGGGTTTGAGATTTGCTAATTCTTCTCAGTAAAAGATTAGTCTAATTTATCCAGTCCCTCATGTATGTTTGTTGAGAACTGTGTGTGTGTGTGTGTGTGTGTGTGTGTGTTGTGTGTGTGTTGTGTGTGTGCATGTGTGTTTGCATGCAAGTGCACACAGCACATGTGTGAAATTTTAAATTTTCCTTCATATTAAGCTAGTTATTGAGAGATTGAGTTTCAATTGTCAATATTCTTCACTGATAATTTCATCATTTTAGAGTATGATGGCCTCACAAACTGTGCAGAATGGAAATTATAAATATTTTCAATAGAAGTGGATTAATGCTGCAAATGAATACACAATTATAAAATATGTGAGCGAATATATATCCTTCTCAGAAATGAATTTTGACACAAGCAATAGCCAAAGCCAGAAAAGGGACCAGCACCCCAGTCCTGCCATCATAAGTGAAGTCAGGGAGACTGCAGTAAAATCTGAGATGAATCAAGATCTAAGATGGAAGGGAGATGAGTCAGTCCTGGCAGGAAGTCAGATTCATAGTAAAAAACAAAATGTACAATCCTTAGTAACAATCCAAGTTCCCAGAGCCACCAATGAGGGGGCCAAGATGGTGTTCTATTTGTTTCACTCTGGTTACATATCGACACCTTATTTTCTAAAAATCTCTTAAGTTTTTTTTAGAGTATATAGACTATTGCACAGGCTACACAGTAAAAACTGAACACACACATCTCATGCATATAATGAATACAGGCAGTGTAATAAAGAACTTCACAAGCTTCTGACTGAACAGTTCTTGTAGGGAACAGGGTGAGGGAAGGTTGGGAGCAGAGAATGGAGGGGAATTTGAGGTAAGAAAAAGCCAGAATACCTGTGGTTAGATCTCATGGAAATTAGATAAAGAAAAATTCCCAAAGAGTAGGAAATGCTGCTGAAAATGTCCTTCAGGAAAAAGTAATTATTTTTACTCATATACAATATGTTCTATAAGAAAATACTCTTATTTATTTGGTAATATATGCTTTCCACTGAAAAGTTTTTTAAGTGTTTTTGATAAGTTAATAAAATTATATAAATAATATACTTACATATCATATATAAATACATATATATAAATACATTTATTTTCAGAACAAGAAAGAGAGAGCACATGCACAAG
This sequence comes from Proteles cristata cristata, assembly GCA_017311185.1. Classification (NCBI taxonomy): domain Eukaryota; kingdom Metazoa; phylum Chordata; class Mammalia; order Carnivora; family Hyaenidae; genus Proteles; species Proteles cristata. Next base: position 89,560 of record JAESUZ010001011.1, on the reverse strand, counting down.
CGGGGGAGGAGCAGAGAGAGAGGGAGAGAGAGAGAATCCCAAGCAGGCCCTGCACTATGAGTGTGGAGCCCGTCAAAGGGCTCCAACTCACAAACTGCATCATGACCTAAGCTGAAACCAAGAGTCAGATGCACCACTAGCTGAGCCACCCAGGTGCCTCTCCAGTAAGTGTGAACCTTAAGTACTGAGATTAATTATGCTAACTTGAAATACTATGTCTCTTGCATGATACAAACTTATCACCTAGGACGTTCCTTGAAAGCATAATAAGGCTCTAATTCTGAAGCTCTTCCAGATTAGCAAAGAAAAGTACAGACCAATAGCATGATGCAAACTCTGTAAGAGCCTCAGAAGGAAGAACACTAAGATGCACAAGGAGAATGCATGAAGAGCCAGGAAGTACTCAACATGGGTCATGTGATACATGACAGGGCTGAGGACCAAAATGTGGATCAGACCTGATCCCCTGACCTGACCGCACTAACTAGAAGGGGAAGACATGGGCAAACAAGCATACTCAAATGTCACAGGCGCTCCCATAAAGTAGGCATGGGTAAAGCTGAGGTCCAGGAGGATAAGGGGCTGGGAAATGACAAGATGAGTAGAGAAAGAAGATGGCACTGGAGCTGAGGTTTGAAATGTTAAGGTTAAGCTAAGAGGACATTCCAAGCCAAAGAGGCGGACATATAATGCCACGATCTCTGAGGGAAACAAGTGGGTGTCTATGGTTAAATCATAAGTATGAGAGTGAATGGCAAATGTCACAGCCCTTCCCAAGACCTGAAAAGACCTACAAAAAGAGACAGGCACTTTTTGTTTTGTTTGCTTACAAGAGCAAGACTTTAAAATGCAAGTTTAGGGGCGCCTGGGTGGCTCAGTCGGGTAAGCCTCCGACTTCAGTTCGGGTCATGATCTCACAGTTATCAGACTCTGTGCTGACAGCTAGCTCAGAGCCTGGAGCTGTCTTCGGATTCTGTGTGTCTCTCTCTCTGTGACCCTCGCCTGCTCACCCTGTTTCTCTCTCTCTCTCAGAAATAAATAAAACACTAAAAAATGCAAATTTATTCATTACTTAATTTAGGAAATGTTTTAAAACTAGATCTTAAGCATTAACGCAGGACACAAGGAAGTGGAAGACTCAAAATCACAGACTATACTTTTTTCCTTCTAGAAACAAATGAAAAAAAGAAAAGGAATTGGAACATTTCCTCATCCTAAAATATAGGAGCTGTGAAATCCACACTAATCACTTTGCAGAATATAGTGAAATTTGAACCAAACTTCCCTTCCAGAAAGAAGGTCCTGGGACATGAGCAAAATGCTGCTGAGAGAGGGCAGTGAAATGACAGAGGGAATAATACATTCTGAGAAAACAAAACAAAACAAAAACAAATGCAGCGTATTACTAATCTGGTGCTGCATAAGGAATTGTCCCAGTTTGAAAACAATGGACACGTATAATCTCACAACTTTGGTAGATGGAGAATTTGGGGGTAGTTTAGCTAAGTGGTTCTGACTGTGTCTCTCAGGAGACGGCAGTGAAGACATCAGCTGGGGCGGCAGCATCTGAAGGCCTGACCAAACTGGAAGATGTGCTTCCGGGAAGGCTTGCTCACGCGACTGTTGGCAGACAGCCTCAGTTCCTCGCCGCTAGGACAGAAGGCTTGTCACTTGCTATGAAGACCTCTCTGAAGGCTTGCTTGAACATCCTTATAACATGGCAGCTGGCTTATCTCAAAGTAAGTGGCCCAAGATGAGAGAGAGAGAAAGGCAGAAGCCACAATGTCTTTAGTGACCTAAGCACAGAAATCACACACTATCATTTCTGCCTCATTCTATTCATTCGAAACAAGTCACTAAATCCAGCTCATACTCAAGGGGAGGAGGATTAGGCTCCACCTTTTGAAAGAAGTATCAAAGAACTTGGGGACATATTTTACCTCATCACATGTAGCCTCCACAGTGTTGATATACAAGTTCAAAGTGTCAGGAGTTCATGGAAAAGACAAAAAGTACCAATGTTAGAGCTACTGTGAAATCAACAGTTTTTTAGGAGCTCATGGCAACAAGCATTTGGAAGAGGAATCTCATAACCCTACCAATGCCATTGTCTTTCAGACATAGTTTCATAATAACAGAAGCTTGTCACATTGAGGAGTCTAAAAGGAAAATCAGTCTGTCTGAAGGTTTCTGGAAAGGACATGGAGGAAGAGAAACAGGGAAGAGTAACAGTAGAATCCAGATAGTGCCAAAGGAGATAAGAACCAAAGATCACATTATTTTCTGGGAAACAGAAGCCTAGGTAGTAGAGCCCCCCTGCAAGGGGGAGGTGGGGGAGGAGAGGACGTGGGATACAGAATCTATGCAAAGACTCTGACACAAATAAAGAAGGGAAACATAAAGTATTTTTTTCGCATGCAAATGACAAAAAGTGCAGACGGAGGACCATAGGCTGAAAGCTGTAAGCAATCAAGTGTGAATCTGCAAAGGGGGACGCAGAAAGTTGTATGTAAATTTAAGACATTTAGAACTCTTGAGTTGGTGGCTTCCAGTTGAGTTTGCCCATAGAAGGCAAGGACAGGAGAATTCTGCTTCCTGCTAAGTTTCTGTGAGACTCCGGCCTGGCTATGTATCTTTAAGGCAGTGGTTTGTGGCAGAAGGGGCCCCTTTCCGAGCCAGCTCTCAGCAGGCTCCAGCTTCCCCTTCCCCCTCCTACGCCCGCCCCCCCAACCCCTGCACCCAGCAGTGTAAAGTCTTCTTCATGCTGCTAATCCCGAGTGCCTTAGCAACCCCCAGGGTGCCTTGAATTTGGCACACGCTTTTGTAAACTGAGAATGCTCCTCAAAAATCTCAGCACTTAGTGCTGTTATCTGCTGGGAACCTGACCGATACAATGAGCACTTTTTCCCAATCAGCTTATTTTAAATAGTTTTAGTTCTTTATGTTTCTTATACATTTCCCTGCCTATTTTTAGCCTCTGACTTTGCCCATTATTACTGCATGACAAAATTCAGAACATATCTCCTTACTTCTTCATTGACATTTTTACATTATCAGTTTTTTTCTGAATAAAGGTGGTCTCAATTATTGAATTATTGGCATTTAAATAATTTTATTTAATACTGCTTCAGTTATATTCAGTTCTATTCTCTTAGAACTGTTTTAAGCACTGAAAGTGATGTGTCAACTAGAAAACATGAGAACCATAATGGATACAGTATAAAAATAGGTTTCCAAATGTGTTGCCACTTATTATAAGCATACTCTTAAAGAAAATAGCCCCATTACTCAAAATATTAGTATTAGTAATGGAAAAAGTCGCTGCTTTCTCATTTTGTAGCCACCAAATTGGCATCATGCATTCTCTATTTCATCAAAACTAAAAAAAAACTGTTTAAGGAATGACCAATTAACATATAGAGAGAACAAAAAAGCTGCAGGCTATTGACTTAAGCATCAGACAGCTAGTCAACAGAACTTTTCTGCCAGTGAGTATAGTTTTAACATGCATATAAAATGTGCTCTCCTAGGGAAAAAAAAATTCTAAGCTAGCTAAAGTGTATTTTCTTGTATAGGTCTGTTTTTCTCCACATCCCTATTTTCTAGTTGCAAATAGCTCTTTTAAAAGTCCATTTTCAATGTGCTCTATCTTTAAATGGGTGGTATTAAGACTTCTGAAAGTGTCAATTAGCAGTGAGCTTCAAATTCACAGAACTAACAGAATCTGACTCATGTGGGGTTTATATTTCATGTATTTCAATGAATGTGATTACAGTTAGAAACTTATATATTTTATACTATAATTTAAGAAAAATTTTCCAAGAAAGGAAGAAAATAAAACTTTTCTTTTTTTTTTTTTGGGTGTGAATAGTCACCAATTTCAATGTAGTAAAATGGCTGGAGGAGGAAAGGCTGCAGAGTTTGAGACAGATGGAACCAGAATATTCATAGAAAGTAAAACTTCAAAAATTGTGGTCGAAAATCGCCTAAATCATCAAATATTAAAGACTGCAGTACATGTGGCTACTACCCCTCAGTCCTCTTTCTCTTCTGCGTGGACTTTGCGTGGACCATCTTTCTCAAACTAGGCTGGCAGCAAAGTGTTTTGGAGAACTCTCTAGCAAAACAAATCCCACAGCTTCGTGCCAGGGTTTTGGTGCCAGCATCCAAGATGACGCCTAGCAATCTGTATTTTTAAGCTGCACCTATGGAAGGCCAAGGTCCAGCTAGGTTTGGCAATAGCTGCCGTAGTCAGTGTTAGTATTAGAACATGGTCAGAGTCCAAGTTATGATTTAGTGGGATTGTGGGCAAATTACTTAACCTTCACAATTCAGATAATTTATGTATGTAGTGGGGGAAATTCTTTTATGCTCATGCCAAATAAGAGGCAAACATAAAATTGATGCTTGCTGCACGGTAGTGGGCACGCACGGTAGTGGGCACGCACGGTAGTGGGCACGCACGGTAGTGGGCACGCACATATGGCGTTTCTGCTCTTGATACAGCTTTTCCATGGCTAACATTTTTGCCCTGATTTCTGATGAACTGTTTTCTGATGGCATATTCATTCTTACTTATTGGTTAAGGAGATTTTTAATATCAGTGCTTGAATCATTGGTCACTTGCTGGCTATATCGTCGACCCGTAGAATCAAACTCCAGAAAACGATCTTTGACTCCTGTATGTCCATTAATGTGACACCTGATTCTGACACTCGCCATTGCCTGAGCCATCACTCGGGTTTCCTTCTACCGTGCTGACTGTCAGAACTACAATGTTAGAGTTAAATAATATCTTATTTTTTATACCTTGGAAACTCAAGTCCAGACAGTTTAAGTGACTCCTGTGATGTCACATAGCTCATGACAGACTGGAATATTTCCGACTTGCATTCTTGATCTGCTTAGTCCAAATGAGTCCCAGAAAACGAAATTGCAAATTAGAATTTAGCTCTGACTGTACTCAAAATGCATACATATTTTGAATGTTTCTTACATTACATTTACCAATTTTAAACTTCTACACTTAAAAAAGAATAGGGTAAATATTTAGCCACAAAGATAGCATTTTTTTTTGCAGTTTTTGAAACAACTTTCATCAGTTTCCTGCTTTTATCTACTTTTTAAGGATGACAAACCAGGTAGCAGGATATAGTGACAAGGTGGAGAAAGATATGGGTAGAGGTAGAGGTACACACACACACACACACACACACACACACACACACACACACACACTAAAATTTTGAGGAAAGACAAACTTTTATTTTTACTAGAACACTTATGTTGTCATTTGAGTCCATTTCAACTTAATCTTGCCACATTTGTCTATGGAGGAGGTGGTTATCTATAACCAAGTCTAACTTCCGTCTTGACTAGTGTTCAGAAACATAAAGTGATTTTAATCTCTTTTTCTAATATATAATTGGGAAATTATTCTGATGCTGTTACTAGAAAACATTATCAATATACAATTTTACATGTTCAAATATTTGAGAGGAAAAAATATCAAGTCTTTATTGAATATACAGCTATCTTTGGAGTTCTTAAAAGGCATTTTATATAGTCATTGAATATGTGCCATCTCATGATGGCACCCATCTTCCCTTAATTGTTATAATGATAAGACAAGAAGTGATCTGTACTTGGCAAGTTGCATGTATACAACGTGTAAGAATAAAGCCCTTTAAGAGTAGCTATTCTAGGGGCGCCTGGGTGGCTTGGTCGGTTGAGCGTCCGACTTTCGCATGGGTCATGATCTCGTGGTTCGTGGGTTCAAGCCCCGCGTCGGGCTCTGTGCTGACTGCCAGCTCAGAGCCTGGAGCCTGTTTCAGAGTCTCTGACTCCCTTTCTCTCTGACCCTCCCCTGCTCACACTGTCTCTCTCTCTCTCTCTCTCTCTCTCTCTCTCTCTCCCAGAAATAAATAAAACGTTAAAAAAAATTAAAAAAAAAAAGAGTAGCTATTCTAAGTGGGTTAAACCTTCCCCACGTAAATGTGCTTGCACTGTTTTCTAAGCAAGCCAACAAACAAGAACCTGTCTCTGAGTTTACCTCATCATTAGATGAACTCTTCAAACCAGGGACCAAGGTGTATATCCCTGTACCTTACTTGAATAAAGTTCGACCCACTTCTTTATAGTTAGCCTGGTTTGCCAGCACCTACTTTCTTCCCAGAACATGAGGATTATGGGAGAATTAAAGAAGTAATGGAGTCCATTGCCTTGACTTCTCTCACAACTGCCAGAATGTCTCGATTAAGTGAAGTTGTACAGACTTACTTCAGTTTTAACCAACATACCTTCATGACTCTGGATTTTTCATAACAACTATGATAAAACAAAGAATTAGGAATGATTGTAGGCCTCAGATTGACAAATGGATCAGAAAAACAAGCATAACATAAGAATTCAAATGAGTTGAATATTTAAACCTGGTGTGATACAATATTGAGAATTAAAATTTCTGTTCTGTTTTAAGGTTATGAAGAATTTCTCACAGACATAACTTCTTGGGAGGCTTGTCCTTTAATTCTAGATTATTTTATTCCATTTTACAGTGTAAAGCATACAGTTTCACGCATAAAATTTTCATAGTTGTTTTGTTAGTTGGCAAGACAAAAAGTGGACGATGAAAGAAAACCAAAAAGAATGCTGGCTATTCTCTATGTGGTGAGATCCCTCCCTTCTCCCCATTTCTCTGCAAGTAGACAAAACAGAAAAGGCTCTAATTATTTTTCTCTATTTGAGACAATTCAAGGAATTTATAGAGAGTTAAAATATCCAAGTATAGGAAAAAAGCATTAGTTATGTTTCTATATTAGTCATTAATTAAAAGTTAACATTAACTCTGTATATGAAATAAACTCTGACTTACTGTCTAAAAATAACCACCACTATTTTAGAAAATAGGTGCTTGTGAGTAGTGCAAAGACCAGAGCCATTAAAAATAAAGCTAAGTACAATGAGAATTTGAGATATTTATAAAGACTTAAGTATTAGGAAGACAAGGCAGATCAGATAGAGAAGAATCAATTAGAAAAACATAAGTAACTACTAAGGCAATTAGTGTGTTTGGTAATAGGTTATTGGCTTTATGTATAATAGAAGCTAATTAGAGAGTTATATACTTTTCTAATTAACACTTTATATGGCTAAGAGACTTAATTCTCTCTAAATGTCAATTCCAGAGAGATCCAGAATTCTGAATCCCAAGTTTATCAGTGCATGCATCCCTTCTAAAGGTCAGTTTAACCACATCCACAATGGAAGCAAAACAATTTTAGAACTCTGACTGATGAGTCTGGAAATCACAGATGATGGCTCAAAGCTTTAAAAAGTAACTTAGAGAAAACTCATCCATTAGAGGAATTTCAAACACTTTAAAGTTGGAGATTACTGGGCTCAAATTCAAGCTCTAACATTTACTGACTAAATGCTGGAGCTTCAAACCATATATTCTCAAATATCAAGTGGAAATTACAGTAAGATCCTTATGAGATAGGTGACTGGATTAAACAACATGATCCTGAGTTTTCCATTAAAAGCCTTATGTTTTAAATGTTTTCTGATTGTGACAGTAGTGCTCACTATACAAAATTTATAGATGAAAATTTTTAAATGCATAAACAAACTCAGTAAGTAACCACTGTTAACTTTCTATTTGTCAAAAGGGATACAAAGACACATAATTTTAAGTTTTTATTTATGATATTTTTATACTTCAGAAGGCTTTCAAAAACACAGTTTAAAATATAAATATATATTTTGTGCATTTTGTCTTTTATTTTTTCCTCTAAAGGGACTTTATCACCCTACTTACATATATTCACTTAAGGTTTTACCTTATTCTTTCATTGTTTTGTTACATTTAAACCTTTACTCCTAGACTCTTGAACATGCATTTTCATCAGGAGATATATAGATTGTGCCTTTGTTATCAAAATTTCAGAAAGGAGGGGTGAATTAAAAAACTATATATCATAAAAGGTTCTTTACAATTGCTAATAAAATCAATGTTCAGAAGTATTGATTGACAGATTATTTTAGGGTATAATATGAGACATAGAAAATGTAGTTCTCCATAAATGTTTAGCCTACTGGTCTAATTTCAATTACTGGACAAAATATATTTCCCTACAAATTTAAAATGATACTTTTATGTCCCAAAGTTTAACTACTTTTTGGTCTGTTGCTCAACTTTCTTTACATTCTGCCTCAGTTTCACTTGTATTAATTTTTAACAGAGTTTACAGTACGTAATTTATGTTATACAAATTCATGGATATACCTTACATTAAAGAAGAAATAAAATATTGTACATGACTTGCTATGCAAAATTGATTTTAACATAAGCACTGGTGACATTTCTGGTTTATGCTAATCTTTAACAAATCTACGTAATATTCAAGACAAAATATTTGGAAAATTCTTAGAAATAATGCATCTTTATACAATAGTCAAACACTATAGCTGCATTTCATCGCATTCCATCACCCAATCATAGCTCTAATGTATTCCTAGCAATGTGACATATGACTCAGGACTCCGTGTGTGTGTGTGTATATATATATATACACACATATATCAATCTTGCTAGGCGACTAGCCACACACCACCAAGGACCAGATCTTGATATTTCAAGTAGTTCCAAAATTGTAATGTATGTTTTTGTCCTCCGTAAGATATAATTTTATCTCAGTTTTTATAGATTTCTTAAGACAAGATTAGTACAGGGGTCTCTGCAGAGACAAATAACTCAACATGACTTCAATAGTTTGACTTCTTGAAATCTCATGGGAAAGGTTACCTTAAGACAGCTACAATGAATGTCTCCTACATTCAAAGCAACTGCTGATCTGAGGCTGCACTGCTTGTTTGCTTAGCTTCTCAAACTCTAATGAGCATAGGAATCCTTCAGGAAAATTTGTAAAAATACAGATTCTGGGGTGCCTGGGTAGCTCAACTGGTTAAGAACCCAACTTCTGATTTTGGCTCAGGTCATGATCTCATGGTTTGGGGATGCTATCAGCACAGAGCCTGCTTGGGATTCTCTCTCTCCCACTATTTCTGCCCCTCCGCCAATCATGTTCTCTCCCCCCCCCCTCAAAATAAATAAACTTAAAAAAAATTTTAATGAAAATAAAATAAAATACAGATTATGTGTTTCAAATCTAAGTTCCAACAACTTAAGATAGACTGTTATGTACATAGGATAATATTGCCCCAGATTAAAAAGAGAGCTATCATTTGATCCAGCAATCCTGCTTCCATTACCTATCTGAAGAAATCAGAAACACTAATACAGAGATATATGTAACCCTCTGTTCACTGGAGTATTATGTGCAATAGCCAAGAAAGAGCAACAACTTAAGTGTCCATCCATAAATGAATGGATAAAGACATGGTGTGTATGTATGTGTGTGCGTGTGTGTGTGTGCGTATGTGTATGTGATGTGTATGTGTGTGTGTGAGAGAGAGAGAGAGAGAGAGAGAGAGATGGAATATTACACAGCCATAAAAAAGAATAAAATCTTGCCACTTTCAACAACATGGATAGACGTTGAGGGTATTATGTTAAGTGAAATATGTGAGACAGAAAAAGACAAATACCTCATGATTAGGCTGACTTGTGGAATCAAAAAACAAACAAAATAAAACAAAACCCAGACTCATAAAGAGAAGAGATTGGTGGTTGCAAGAGGAAAGAAGGATTGGGGAGTGCAAAATGAGTAAAGGGAATTAAGAAGTACAACTTCTAATTATAAAATAGAGGTGCCGGGGTGGTTCAGTCGGTTAAGCATCCAACTTCGGCTCAGGTCATCATCTCACAGTCCATGACTTTGTGCCCTGTGTCAGGCTCTGTGTTAACACCTAGGAGTCTGAAGCCTGATTCTGTGTCTCCCTCTTTCTCTACCCTTCCCCCACTCATGCTCTGTCTTCTCGTTCTCTTTCAAGAATAAACATTAAAAATGTAAAAATAAAATAAATAAATCATATGGATTTAATGCACAGCACAGGGCATACAGTCAATAACATCATATTAACTTGTAAAGTGACAGACGGTAACTAGACTTATTTTGGTGACCAAGTCACAATGTACACATATACCAAAGTCACTGTGTTGTACACATGAACCCACTATAACATTATATGTTAAATTATACCTCGATACATTTTTTAAAATACAGATTCTGATGCAGCATTTTGGGATGAAGGCTAAGATTCTGCACTTGTAAAAAGCTCCAAGGGCACGGCAGGAGTGCTGCACACACATCACATTTTGAGAAGAAGTTAGTTGGCAACTATCACCCCATTTTAAATGGGAGACCCATAAATTCTCTGAGGGTAAAGGGCATTTAAACAAAAGATAAAAATATTTACTTTTAAAACACATGAACCACACACACACGCACACGCGCGCGCACACACACACACACACACACACACACACACACACAGAGCCTCCCTTACACACACCAGCTGCTGGAACTATTCTAACCAAATAAAGAAATCTTCAAGATTCCTTTAAATGACTTAAATTATGATAATTTGAACTTTAAGTCTGTGAGCGTGGCATAGTGTGCTTATGGTCTCTGGTGCTTAGGATCTCTGGGCAAGATCCTAACATGGCATCTGGAACAGAATAGTGTAGAAGGGAGTCAGTTAAAGTGGACAGTCTTAAATCTGGGCTCTACTACATCTGCTTTTCATGTCCCAATTACAGCCACATGTTTTGAACATTTATTTTGCTAGCTAAGAATTGGAGGAAAATATTTCAACTGATTTCGTAATATGATCTCCTCAAACTGTCTATCTTGATGAACACTCAGTGTTTTAGTTGACTAATTAGTTTTCAAAACCAAAAACCTCTTAAGTCTCTAACAAATTTGTATTAAAATATAATAATGTCATAGGGATCTATGATGTGCTTTCCCTTTTAACAAAACAAGGCTTTGGGTTAATATTTTATTTTGCTTCTCCTAGAATTATTCTGCAATTAACTATGTTTCTCAAAATGTATCTAGAGCTTGCTTACATCATACACATTCTTGGTGCTTCTTCTACAGGCAGATATGTGACCCTATGGATATTCAATCAGACCTCTAGAAAATGCCTCAGAAATTTACATTTTCAATAAGTGATCCAAGTCATTCTTATTCGCATACAAAGTTTAGGTCCAGTTTGCAAGAAATTCAAAACTGACATTACACATTTTTTTTTGAGTCAGATACTCTCCAAAAGATATGTCCACACAGAACCTGTGAATGAGACTCTATTTGGGGAAAAAAGTCTTTGCAGATGTAACTAAGTTAAAGAACTTGATATGGGCTCATCTTGGATTATTGGGTGGACCTTATACTCAACAACAAATGTCCTTATAATAGGAAGAGCAAAGACAAACACAAAGGAGAAAATGATATGGAAAAGGAAGCAGAGAAAGGAGTGATGGATATGTATGAGCCAATGAACACCAAGAATTACCAACAGCCACCAGTAGCTAGTCGAGAGGCATGGAAGAAGTTTGCCATCCGAGCTTCCAGAAGAAAACCCTACTCACACCTTGATTTGGAACTCTGGCTTTTAAGAACTATGAGAAAATAAATCTCTGTTGTTTTAACCTGCCCAAAGTATGGTTATTTGTTACAGCAGTTCTAAGAAACAAATAGAGTCTTTCAAAATATGTAGATATTCACCACTAATATAAGTAATAATAGGTAATACATGTTATTTCTATGCCAGGCATGATGACTAGGATAAATAGTAAAATCTGTAAGGAGATGTTAAATTAATCTTAATGCAAATAGTCTCTTCTACCTTAACATCTTCTAGATCTTCCAAAGGATTCTTGTCAATATCACTGGCTCCCTGAACCACTTCCCTACTTATTTAGGGCCTCTTCCTCTGAGGTAATAAGGTGAACAAATGTTATCTGATTCTGCTTAAGAACTTTATGTGCCCGGCCAAGTATCTAAAGCAGAAGTGAGCCAGCCAACTTTCAAACATGGGCATCGTTGTATTCTAGTCTCAGAAATATAAAACACTATTGTAAGACATCTCTTATATCATATAGAATAACGTTTTGATTCCCAAATTATATATTCCTGGAACTTTCAACTGTAGTTTCAGAAAAGTACTTTTTATTATAAGTTTGAAAGTTACCTTTCAAAAATACAATGACATACATATACTTTAAGTATTCACTCACAGCAGGATTAATACCACAATTTGAAAACAGTAAAGTAAAATATATATAAAATCTAAGAATCTTGTTCTTGTCTAAATAAATAACCAGCCAATTGATGAAACTGTAATATTTATGAAATGTCCATATATCTACAAAATGGTAGTGAAGTTACTACAAGGAATAAGACATGATAAGTCCAGGGAACATGCACTCTAAATTTATAATGATTGGAGACTGAATCCACATTTATCACTTTCTAAGCATAAGAATATTGACATTTTCTTCAATTTTCCTTACACATGAATAAAAGTTTAGGAATAACTCCCATTAATTGAGCATGTACTGCTTTAAACAAAGTTATTTCAATTAGTTGAATTAATCCTCATATCATCTCTATGAGTGATGTTTTATATAATTTCCATTTTTACAGTTGAGAAAACTAAGAATCAGAAAGGCTCAGTAAATTTCCCAAGGACACACAGCTAGTTAGTAGTTAATTGCAAAATTACAACTCAAGATGATCTGAATTCAAAGCTTCCAGTTTTAAGCATTACCCTAGCTTCCTTTCTTTACTATTACTAGATTGAAGTTAGGTGGTTAATTGTGGTTTACATTTCAAAAAATCTATCTCTGATGTACCAACCAAATTAGTTGTTCACATTCTAGAGAAGCGTTCCAAGGGCAATTTTAATATCTTTGCCTCTAATGATTTCAGAACATACATGGTGTGAAATGTAATGGGAAGCCTGCTGGAGGGGCTTTTCGGAAAAGTTTTCCTCCCTGACAAAAGAAACACTCAGGAAGAAACTGTCTGTCCTGTCTTACATGTGGTGTAAGAGAATGAAACACCAGTTGCCTCAGCAGCCCCACTGTGACCATGTGGGAGCCAGAGGCAGAAAGCCCACGTGCTCAGAAGATAGGAAGAGGGGCACCAAGTGACTCAGTCAGTTGAGCTTCCAACACTGGATTTCAACTCAGGTCAGAATCCCAGGGTCATGGGATCTCTGTCCCTCCCCCCCCACCCCGACTCATGCCCTTTCTCTCTTGCTCGCTAAAAAAAAAGAAAGAAAGAAAGAGAGAAAGGAAAGGAAAGAGAGGAAAGCAAAGCAAAGCAAAGCAAAGCAAAGCATAAAAAAAAGAAAAGAATACAGGGAGAAAAGCAGTGACTTCTCTGATACCTCTGGCACCTATAACTATGCTCCTGTAATAACGGAATAAGGTATTTCTATTGTTTATGCCACTGACAATTAGCTGGTTAACTGTTACCACTTGAATCCCAAAGCATGTTCTATGATAAAAGCAACAGTTCAAACTTTCTCTAACAGCTGCGTATTACTTAAAAAGAATAAACTTCAATTTTTCATTAAAATGTACATACTTAAAATCAAAACCATGACCTAGAAAAAAATCAGCATTTAGTTTACTCCCTTTCAGTATTACATCTAATTTTTTTAAAAAGCAAATATTTTAACTTATTTACATTATAGTATAATTTGAAGGCAACGTATTGCGAAGACCAATAATTCACTTAGAGAGTAAAAGAAAAGCAGTATTATGCCTGATAATTTTAGAATGCAGAAAGCTATATGTGACATCTGGAAAGAAATTTAAATATATATATATTTTTAAATGTTTTATTTATTTCTAGGAGAGAGAGACAGCGTGAGCAGGGGAGGGTCAGAGAGAGAGGGAGTCACAGACTGAAACAGGCTCCAGGCTCCAAGCTGGCAGTCAGCACAGAGCCCGACGCGGGGCTTGAACCCACGAACCGCGAGATTATGACCTAAGTGAAAGTCGGACGCTTAACCGACTAAGCCACCCAGGCGCCCCAAGAAATTTAAATATATAATTAATCTTCATCTACACCCATATCTCAGGGACACCTTTAAGCAAACTTGCTATTCCATTAAGATGGCAGAGATTAAGAAGGAGGCAGCAGATGATTTATTCTGTCACATGCTATTCTGAGTTATGAGCTCCTGATATTGCTCTGCAAATATGTTAAAACTCATTCATGTCTTCCGATTATCTTCTTAGACCACTAAATCTTTATCTACATTATGCATACCTGTCTATATCCCAGGGATACTACTTGTAGAAAGTATCAGCCTCCTAAAGAATATAGTACTAACTTTTTATACAGAATTAAAGGGATCAGGCTGTTTGTGCCCAGATGTAACCAGATCTTGCCAGTGCTGTCCCAAGGGCTGAACTCATCAGTATGTTAACACACCCGTTAGTTACCTCTACATGACATACCCATGCGTCAAGATCCACCAGTTAAGGAGTTCGGCACAGGTCATACTTGGCATTTAATTAATACAATATACAGTGACTTAAAGATGGAACCTTCTCCTAAGAATAAAAATCACTGCTAAGATGATGGTAAACAGGAGCAGGAGGTGGGGGGAGGGGAGCAGAGAATTCCCTCAAAGGTAGAAGTCACCATAGCAAGATCCTTGATTTAAGACACAGTCTTAACTGTTGGCAATTAATACGTTAGAGCAAGCCATGGGGTATAGTCATGTATCTGCTTTCTAAATCCATCCTTTTGAGACTTTTTCCAGATTCCTTGATGGCATGGTGCCAATAATAAGGCAATTTTGTGGAAACCCCAAAGAGGAGTTGGCTGAGGTTGGGGGTCAGGAGAACTGGAGGGAAAACACTCACCTCCAACTCTAGTTGCAGCGCATTAAGCATGAGTCATGATGCGAGAATTGCACTGAAATTCTAATGAGGTCCAGAGCAGGCAAACAGCAATGCTGAGGAGGGAACCGGTCAAAGGGAAGGGGAGAGACAACCTGCTGAAGGCAGGAAGGCAAAAACTTTTGCTGGTGTCGTCAACAGAAACAGGGATTGCAAGGTTCGGTGCTCCCCTGTTGACATATGTGTCAGAAAGTGTGTGTCTATACATATATTCCTTATTATATCAATCTCTTAGAAGTATTTTATGTGTCCCACACCAAAGGCATGGGAATTAAGGTGTTCCATTTGTAAGTTAGAGTACTATGTCAACTTCTGTGAAGGTGTTAACAGGCTCATTTAATTAAATACACAATCTTGATTTACAGACTGTCAGCACTGAAAGATCTCAGAGATATGGAATATCCACCAGCATCAAAAAAGCTTAAGGAAATCTAACATCATTTCATTAGTGTCTTTGCTAACATGCTATTTCAAAGAACAGCAAAATGTAAATCATGTCATTACATGTCATAAATCATGATATTATTTTTCCTTTGTTTAGACACTAGTTAGCAAGCATGTGCATCTGTTTGTGTATGTTAGTCTGTACATTCTGTGACTAACAGGTTGATTTAGGATATTGCTTTAAATGGAGAAACGTCATGGGGCGCCTGGGTGGCTTAGTCGGTTAAGCGTCCGACTTTCGCTTCGGTCATAATCTCGCGGTTCGTGGGTTCGAGCCCCGCGTCGGGCTCTGTGCTGACTGTCGGCTCAGAGCCTGGAGCCTGTTTCAGAGTCTGTGTCTCCCTCTCTCTCTGACCCTCCCCTGCTCACGCTGTCTCTCTCTCTCTCCTGGAAATAAATAAAACATTTAAAAAAAACAAACAAAAAAAAAGAAATAAAACATTTTAAAAAATAAATAAATAAATGGAGAAACATCTTTTCCTCTATGATGAATTATAATAATACATATTTCCTAGCAAATTTTTCTAGTATGTGTTCTTCATTTTCTTTTTTTTAATGTTTATTTTTGAGAGAGAGAGAGAGAGGGAACACAAGCAGAGGAGGAGCAGACAGAGAGGGAGACAGAATCCGGAGCAGGCTCCAGGCTCCTAGCTAGCAGGACCGAGTCCGACATGGAGCTCGAACTCAGGAGCCATAACTGAGCCTAAGTCAGCTGTTCAACCAACCAGAGCATCTCAAAATAGTAGCCACGCAGGCACCTCTGTGTCCTTAATTTTAAAATATGAAGCTGAGACACAAATTTGAGTCCAGGAACAGAGATCTTATACATATGATCCTATCCATAGGAGCTGTTTAAGTTTCTGGGTTATTTCCAGGAGCATAACTGCTTACTTCTCTAGTCATATTTTACACTTAGGAACTAGTAAGAACCGTAAGAAGCAACAGTCAAACACAGCACGTATGCTAACTAGACAAAACATTTCTGCCTTTGATCTCTTTTTCTTTTTCTAAATGTCTGATAAACATTTTTCTAAATGTTTGATACAGACTTTCCCTATGTAATCATGAAGGTGAGCATGTATACATTGTTGTATGGCTTTTTATGGGATAGTTATTGTTTTTTACATTTTTAGTGATCCATAAATCGACATCAGGTATTTTGGGATGGCTTTGTTCTCTTTTACCCTTATTACTTGCAGTGTAGATTTGCTATTATTTATTTACTACTATTCCTTTTCTCTTTTAATAATATATATGGTTCTAGGAGTCAGAAACTACAATTTTGCGTCAATTCAGTAAATACATATTTAATTACTAAGTGCAAGACTACTTTGAAGGCTTTGTAATAGATAGAAAGGAGATAGCATTAAGTATTAAAGCAGTATATACATCACTTGATGGTTTTACAAGCTAGTGCATTAAAGCTGGACTCATTAATAAGTATATTTATACCAAAGAACTCAGCCTTACTTTCTGTTATATTCTATCGCCTTTGGCCTGACACCTTAAAGATCCATTCTTATGCATGTTCCCCAGAGTTCTAAAAGTAGGTAGGAGTAAAGTCTTGCACATTTTTTATCTGTAAGCAATTCACCCCCAGGTCACAGTGTATACGTACCTCCATGGAGCAAGCTTCCATATTCCCTTGTGCTAAGTCCGGAAAACCAGGACCCATGACAGTGAATCTTGGAGAAAATGAGCATCCACTTTTAAAGCATCTTCATCCCCAGATGAGGTTATCACAAAATTTTCAAGCAAAGATAAGACAGGCTCCTCGGACAGAAGGAGACCAGCTATGTCACTGGAAAGGGGGGCTCACAGTGATTTGGGGGTTCAAGACTGTCAGTTTATGTGGACCACATCACAGGTCACCATTCCAAGCAAAGGACTCTATTCTCTACCAATTAATGCCCTCACTTCGAAATGAGAAACAAGGTAGGAGTGTGAACTAATTAGCATTAAAATTCAACAACCCATACGAGGCAATTTTATATTTAATTTCAGCAATATCAGCCCTGTTGCTATAATAAACCAGATTATTAAGGCTGTCATGCAGTTCTCTGGTTGTTAGACCATGACTTTAGATGGTAGTTCAAAGCCCCTGAGCTCATCGTTTCTTTCTGTAAGCGCCCTAGTGTGCTTAATAGAATTCATTCCATACCCTTGTCCTCATGGCCATCATCACCACCTTAATGTTCAAACATGGCACCCGCGTGGGCTTCCGAGGCCCTTGCTTCACGTGGTGCCTCATCACCATCAACCACAGGTGATACCTTGGTTACTATGATTGCACTGCATACAACAGTCCTGGCATCCCATTTCCCATTAGCGACAGGCTCACCATTGTGTTCAAATTCTAGAGCGTGACCAAACCGATCCCAAATTCCAATCTGTGTGGGTGTATCTCCTGAGACCACTACAGTAGCATTTCTATCTCAGCAAAACCCACAGAGCAACTTCACCAGAAAGAGCTCAACATAAAATACTGACAAAGATGGACTACAAATAGGCAGAGAGAGCTCTCAGGGATATAGAGACAGCCTACACGGGATGGATGCAAAGCACTCAAGAAAGGAATAGGTCTGGGGAAAGGCCCCTGCTGCTCCCAGGACCAAGAACCAGACACCACTGGAGAGGGAACCGCTCTCGCCTTCTGGATGACGACAAAGTCTGCCGGGGCTGCTGAGAAGAAAACTTCTGGACCAGCAGAACCGGGGGTGAGCGGGAAGCTGTTCTCCAGGTCTCCAGGGAAACCCTCCACAAAGCTTCCTGCAATGCTGCTGCCACCGAAGCTGGCTGGGGACGAGCGCCACTGAAGGTCCTGCTTGCTAACAGGAGCCATGACACCGGAACCAGCGACAAAATCTCCGCCAGCATCCCCTCGGCACCTTCAGCCAACAATGCTTCATATCCTGCCTGCAGCAAGGGAGAAATGCTCACAGGATCCAAAACTCCAGTGTCACAAGGCCGGCAATGGCAGGACAGAGGCAACAACAACGAAAACGGAAAAAAGAGAGAGAGAGAGAGAGAAAGAGAGGAGACAATGTCTGACACAGGTGCAATTTACTTACGCATATTTAAAGTAGTAGAAACTGAAACAATATGACTCCCTTACTCTATAATGGCAGTGCTGGGACTAGATACAGTTTCCGGTCTGCAAGTTAACGGAGACGAAGCAAGATAACCTCGCTGTGTGCTCCAGGAATTCCCTACTCCCAGGCGACAGACTATAAGCAACCAAATACAGTACCTACCAGGAGTAACAAGCTTGCTCGTTAGGACTTACTGGGGGAGCCTTACCTCTCCATACCCACCAATTCGAAAGCTATGGCTGAGTAAAAACTCTTGTCAATTCCACCCAGGTTCCTACTCTGCAAGGCCCACCTTAAGGCTCATTAGTCGAGGGCCTTTGGGCTTTAACCCTAAAACCCTTTAGGGTTTAACCCTAAAAATATGTTCTCTGACTGGCATCTTCTGAAATATCAGAATAATATTCTCCCCTATTGCAGCGAGCCTAATGAACTTAGCTTGCCTCAATCTTAGGTTTTCTGGTGGTCTTTGGGGGGAGTTGAGTGTCACCTAAAGGATCCATAGTCTAATGAAGGAGCTGAGAACTTGCCTGGGGGAATGCAACAGGCTGTTTACCTGAAGGCAGAAATGCCTTCTTGAATATTACACTTGCCTTCCAAGAACATCTTTTTCTCTTCTTGAGCTCATTACTTGTCCCCACATTCTTGTTCAAGCAATTGTGGAGACCAAATGGACAATCTGTTAAATGGGAAGACTCTGTACTCAACTGGGTACAAACAGTGCTTCTTCCCAACCTAAATGCAGCATTCAGCCAAGTTTTGGAGTCGGGAAAATTCTCCACACTTGCGTCAACTACCAACAGCTCTGACACCCACAGCAGCCAGATTTCTGGGCTAGAAAGCAGCCTCTCAGGGTGGGAACTCATCATCGCCAGAGGCAACAGTGAGCCCTTTTATGCTACTCAGGAAGCAGAGGTAGACACAAAATAGATGGGGGCTGAATTATAAATTTGCTGATCAAGGTAATAGATGAAAGGGAGAGTAAGCAGAAAAGGTAAATTAGTGTATATTAAAGAGGCAGAGAAATGAGCACATGAAAAAGATGTTCAACATCATTAGCCATAAAAGAAATGCAAATTGAAACCACAATGAGTTATCAGTACACACCTATCAGAGCAGCTAAAGTAAAAGGTAGTAATAACACAAAATGCTGGCAAGGACACAGAGAATGTGAATCACTCATACATCACTGGTGGGAATGTAAAATGGTACAGCTACTCTGAAAAACAATTTTGTAGTTTCCTATACAACTAAACAGGCAATTACTGTAAGATCCAGCAATTGCACTCCTAGGTATTTATCTCAGAGTAATGAAAACTGTTTATCCAAAGATCTGTACACATATTCATGGAAGCTTTAGTCCTAACAGAAAAAATTAGAAACAACCCAGATGTTCTGCAATGACTGCAGAGAAAAACAAAGTAAGATACATCCTGTTGCTTCTCAGCAATAGTGATGAATAAACTAGTGATACAACATGGATAAATATTGGCATTTACTCGGCATAAGTGAATTATGCCAAATAAAAGAGCAGCCAATCCCTAAAGGTCATAAACTGTAGGATTCCATTTATACGGCACTCTTGAAATGACAAAACTGTAAAAATAGAGAACAGATTAGTGGTTGAAGGAGGTCAAGGATGGAAGGCAAGTGGGTATGGTTATAAAATGGCAACATGAGGAATCGCTGGATGATAAATCATTCTGTGTCTGGGCTTTATCAATGTCAGAATCCTGGTTGTGATATTATACTATAGTTTTGTAAAATGTCACCACTGTGGGAAAGTGGGTAAAGGGTCATGGGATATGGCTGTATGATTTCTTACAACTGCATGATTTGACTAAAAACATAATTAAAGACAGGTCATCTGACCTCAGCTCAGGTCATGATCTCACAGCTCATGAGTTCGAACCCCATGTTGGGCTCTCTGCTGTCAGCACAGAGTCTGCTTCAGATACTCTGTCCCTCTCTCTCTCTACCCCTCCCCTGCTCATGCTTTCTCTCCCTCTCAAAAATAAATAAACATTAAAAATAACATGGGGGTGCCTGGGTAGCTCAGTCGGTTAAAGCATCCAACTTCGGCTCAGGTCATGATCTCATGGTTTGTGGGTTCGAGCCCCATGTCAGGCTCTGGGCTGGCAGCTAGCTCAGAGCCTGGAGCCTGTTTCAGATTCAGTGTCTCCCTCTCTCTATGACCCTCCCCTGCTCGCGCTGTCTCTCTCTCTCTCTCAGAAATAAATAAAACATTAAAAAAAATTTTTTTAAATAATAAAAGACAGGGAAGTACTAGAAGAAAGGAAGATAAAGTCTGCTCCTTGATCATGATACCCTCAAATTTAAAGGAGCTTATGTGGGCTAAAGCTTTGTTGTTATTTGTTTCTTGTTTGGAGGCGCAGAAGGATGCATGTGTGCTTGTGGTAAATTCAGCACTGTGCAGACTGGATGTGAAAACTGAAGGCCGTGCCTCACAACAGCAGGTACCAAAAAGCTGAAGCTGTAAATGGACTCCAAACTTGCGGAAACACATGTACCAGACCTTCACTGGGCCTAAAGTAAGACTTGCTCTTGGCCACAAAACAAATGGATTTATTTTGAACAACTGGATATGTTTTAATCAACTATATGCAGACTTGTGCATGCATTTGTCCTACTCGGAGAACAAACTCTCAATCTTTAATTAGCAAATTCACTAAATTATTAGTGAATTTCTTCACTGAGGCTGTGTGTGTGTGTGTGTGTGTATGCACATGCACGCACACCACACACTCTCTCTCATGTGCGTGTTTCCTTGCCTGGCAGATAAATAAATTCACCTTAAAAACAATTAAAAATGTGGCACTTGAGTGGCTCAGTCAGTTAGGCGTCCGACTTTGGCTCAGGTCATGATCTCACGGTTCGTGGCCTTGAGCCCTAAGTTGGGCTCTATGCTGACAGCTTAGCTCAGAGCCTGGAGCCTGTCTTTAGATTCTGTATCTCCCTCTCTCTCTGACCCTCTCCTGCTCATGCTGTCTATCTCAAAAATAAATAAAACATTCAAAAAAAGATTAAAAAGTTCCCCTTTTTATTCTTTGCTAAATTTTAGGTGCAAACAGTAGGCCCAGTGTTAAAGTTAAATATTTATTTACCAGACAATAAGTAGTGGTAAAGAAACTGATAATCAGGAGTAAGAAATAGGTTGTATTAAATTTGAATTCAGAGGGAAACTTAATGAATATTTAAGAAATCCCCAATTCCAAACCCCACTTAAATCTGAAGTTTCAAAACAATAAAATCTCTATTATAATAAATGATAACATCACCGTAATTTACTATTTCATTCATTCCTAATTTCTTTAGCTATATTAAATAAACAGTCCTTAATTTCACTCTTCTTAAAAACCAAACTGGTCCCAGCTGCAGCTATTAAGAGAGTTTTTTAATTCCTCTTGCAGTTTGCCTAAGAATTTTATTTTAATGAGAACACATAATTACTGCTAAACTGCATCATTACAAATTCATAACTTTCACTTAATGAAAGAAAATGTCAAAATATTTATTTCACTCTGAATCTTCTAAAATAGTATTAAAGTCTTATATAAAATAATGCCATGCAAAATACAGTAAAGAATGCAAATATTCATCAGTAAAGTTCATAAACAAATAAAATATCAGAAAACTTTCTGGAGGTTTTGTCAGCAATTACCTCACACACAGCTTGAACTAGACGACTGAAGACTCATTGTGTCCCCTCAGTCCATGCCGAATTAGGGTTCGTTCTCAATGCATTTACTAAGCATTATTTGTTTTAAAGGGGTGGGGATGGGTTGATAAATGTTATACACTGTTTCTGCCTGAAAGGGTTTTTCCATGTTAGTTAAACTTTGGTAAAACTAACTAGGTTGTATGCTATTTCTGTCTTCCAAAGAATCAAGGTGTATGTACACCTGTCTTCTTATATGTTAGAGAAATGAGACAGATAATGACGGCTGAACTGAAGTAAACCTGTAATTTGCAACATAATCGTGTAAAAGGAAATATGCAAGGAAAAAAATGCTATCTATTTCAAAGTCATTTACTCAGACTGACCCAGACTATAACATTTCCCTCATATGTATTGCCCAAATCAATATATCTACTCTTAAATATGCAAATGAGATGCCATATTTCATCAAATCTACAGCTATAGTATACATCATTATTTTGTCTTCTATTTAAAAAGGGAAAATTCTGCCAATTAAACTATGACATGCCACCTTTTTAAAATTTTTTTTTGTTTATTTATTACTGAGACAGAGAGAAACAGAGCATGAGTGGGGGAGGGGCAGAGAAAGAGAGTAAGACAGACAGAATCCAAAGCAGGCTCCAGGCTCTGAGCTGTCAGCACAGAGCCCAATGCAGGGCTCGAACCCCAGAACCAAGAGATCATGACTTGAACCGATGGTGGATGCTTACCTGACTGAACCACCCAGGTGCCCCAAAATAAATTAGATTCTTAAATTCCCTTGATTTACCAGGATTATTGTCTGTTAATATGTTCTTGATCTTTCAGGCTTAGTTTCTTAGCCTAAAATATTTATCAGCATATAAACAGATACTTAATATTTATTAATGAGTATTCATAAACTACTTTATGGGGCACCTGGGTGGCTCAGTGGGTTTAGCGGCTGACTTCAGCTCAGGTCATGATCTCACGGTTTGTAAGTTCGAACGCTGTGTCAGGCTCTGTGCTGACAGCTCAGAGCCTGGAGCCTGCGTCAGAGTCTGTATCTCCCTCTCTCTCTTCCCCTCCCCTACTCATGTTCTGTCTCTCTGTCTCTAAAAAATAAATAAATGTTTAAAAAACTTAAAAAATTAAACTATTTTATGTTTGATAAGAGAAACCAGGAGCTGGTTCTTTGAAAGAATTAACAAAATTGATAAACCCCTAGCTAGACTGATCAAGAAGAAAAAGGAAAGGACCCAAGTAAATGAAATCACTAATGAAAAGAGGAAAGATCACAACCAACACCACAGAAATACAAACAATAATGAGAGAATCTTATGACTAATTATATGCCAACAAATTGGGCAAGCTGGAAGAAATGGACAAATTCCTAGAAACATATAAACTACCAAAAATGAAACAGAAAATGTAAACAGATCTATAACCAGCAAAGAAATTGATTTGGTAATTTAAAATCTTCCAACAAAAAAGAGTCCAGAGCCGGATGGCTTTCCAGGAGAATTCTACCAAACATTTAAGGAAGAGGTAATGGCTCTTCTTTCGAAGCTGTTCTAAAAAATAGAAAGGAAAGGAAAACTTCCAAACTCACTCTGCAGTGCTCGCTTTGGCAGCACATATACCAGACTCCTTCTACAAGACCAGCATTACCTTGATTTCAAAACCAGCCACTAAAAAGAACTATAGACCAATTTCCCTGATGAATATGGATGCAAAAATTCTCAACAAGATACTAGCAAACTGAATGCAACAATACATTAGAAAAATTATTCACCATGATCAAACGGGTTTTATTTCTGGGATGCAGGGCTGCTTCAACATCCACATCAATCAATGTGATACATCACATTGACAAAATCAAGGATAAGAACCACATGATCCTCTCAATAGATACAAAAAAAAAAATTTGACAAAATGCAGCATCCTTTCTTGATAAAAACCCTTAAGAAAGTAGGGATAGAAGGAACATACCTCAAGATCATAAAGGCCATATACAAAAGACTCACAGCTAATATCATCCTCCTTGGGGAAAAACTGAGAGTTCCCCCTAAAGTCAGGAATAGGACAAGGATGTCCACTCTCACCACTGTTATTTAACATAGTGCTAGAAGTCCTAACCTCAGAAATCAGACAACATAAAGAAATAAAAGGCATCCAAGTTGGCAGGAAGGAAATAAAGCTTTCACTTTTCACAGATAACATGATACTGTATGTAGAAAACCCAAAAGACTCCACCAAAAAACTGCTAGAACTGACACATGAATTCAGCAAAGTCACAGAATATAAAATCAATGTACAGAAATCAGTTGCATTTCTATACACCAATAATGAAGCTGCAGAAAGAGAAATCAAGTAATTGATCCCATTTACAATTGCACCAAAAACCATCTAGGAGTAAACCTAACCAAAAAGGAGAAAAATCTATAGACTGAAAACTATAGAAAGCTTATGAAAGAAATTGAAGAAAACACAAACAAATGGAAAAACATTCCATGCTCATGATGGGAAGACCAAATATTGTTAAAATGTCAATACTACCCAAACCAATCTACATACTCAATGCAATCCCTATCAAAATAACACCAACATTCTTCACAGAACTAGAACAAACACTCCTAAAATTTGTATAGAATCAGAAAAAAATCCAAATAGTCAAAGTGATGTTGAAAAAGAAAAGCAAATTGGGAGGAGGCATCACAGTTTCAGACTTCAAGCTGTATTACAAAGCTTTAGGGGCGCCTGGGTGGCTCAGTCAGTTGGGCGGCCGACTTCAGCTCAGGTCAAGACCTCACAGTCCATGGGTTCGAGTCCCACATTGGGCTCTGTGCTGACAGCCAGCTCAGAGCCTGGGCCTGTTTCAGATTCTGTCTCACTCTCTCTCTCTGGCCCTTCCCTGCTCACGCTGTCTCTCTCTCTCTCAGAAATAAATAAAAACATTAAAAAATTAAAAAAAGAAAACAAAGCTGTAATCATCATGACAATATGGCACTGGCAGAAAAGCAGACACATAGATCAATGGAACAGAATAAAGAACCAAGAAATGGACACACAAACATATAGCCAACTAATCTTTGACAAAGCAGGAAAGAGTATCCAATGGAAAAAAGACATCTCTTCAGTAAATGGTGTTGAGAAAACTGTACAGTGATATACAGAAGAATGAACCTGGACCACTTTCTTACACCATACACAAAAAGAAACTCAAAATGGATTAAAGGCCTAAATGTAAGACAGGAAGCCATTCACAGTCCTATGGAAGAAACAGGCAATGGCCTTGGAAGCAGCAATTTCTTACTTGACATATCTCCAAAGGCAAGAGAAATAAAAGCAAAAATGAACTAATGGGATCTCATCAAGATAAAAAGCTTCTGCACAGCAAAGGAAACAATCAGCAAAAAAGGCAACCAAGGGAATGGAAGAAGATATTTGCAAATGACATATCAGATAAAGGGTTAGTATCAAAAATCTATAAAGAATGTATCAAACTCAAAACCCGAAAAACATATAATTCAATGAAGAAATGGGCAAAAGACATAAATAGACACTTTTCCAAAGAAGACATCCAGACGGCTAAGAAACACATGAAGAAATGCTCAACATCGCTCATCATCAGGGAAATACAAACCAAAACCACAATGAGATACCACCTCACACCTGTCAGAATGGCTAAATTAACAACTCAGGAAACAACAGATGTTGGCAAGGGTGATGAGAAGTGGAACCCTTTTGCACTGCTGGTGGGAATGCAAACTGGTGCAGCCATTCTGGAAAACAGTACGGAGGTTCCTCAAAAATTTGAAAATAGAACTATCCTACAATTCCAGTACTTAGGTATTTATTCAAAGGATACAAAAATGCTGATTCAGAGGGGAGCATGCACCCCAATGTTGACATCAGCATGACTGACAGTAGCCAAAGTATGGCAAGTACCCAAATGTCCACTGACTGATGAATGGGTAAAGAAGATGTGATATGTATGTACACGCGTGCGCACACACCCACCCACCCCCCACACACACACACACACACACTATTACTTGGCAATCAAAAAGAATGAAATCTTACCATTTGCAACAACATGGATGGAAATAGAGTGTATTATGCTAAGCAAAATCAGTCAGAGAAAGATAAATATAATATGATTTCACTCATATGTGGAATTTAAGAAACAAAACAGATGAGCATAGGGGAAGAGAAGGAAAAATAAGCTAAAAGAGAGGGAGACAAACCGTAAGAGGCTCTGAAATACAGAGGACAAACTGAGGGTTGCTGGAGGGTGTTGGTGGAGAGAAGGGCTAAGTGGATGATGGGCATTAACAAAGGAGGGCACTTGTTGGGATGAGCACAAGGTTGTTATATATAAGTGATTCTTCACTAAATTCGATTCCAGAAATCATTATTACACCATATGTTAACTAACTTGGGTTTAAATTTTTTAAAAAAGAATTGTTAAAAACAAAAAACAAAAAACAAAAAAACTATTTTATGTTTAACATGTCTCAATGTAAAAAGCTTTCATATCAAAATATATGTATCACCTAAAAGAAACACCACACCTTGACCATATATATTTTTTTCATGAACATTTCTCATCATACCATTAAAATGAACCAAATACATTTTCACCAAATCATTGCAGTCAAATTCAAAATTCAAAAATTTTACTCTTTCATGTCTTTGCAGAATTAGCAAAAGTAAATGGAGTTCTCTCTCACTCTACCAAACATCAACCTAGAATTCTTGGGGCTACTGTTTGCTATTTCCCGTTTATTACCCATTTTTCTCTACTCTCCCTACCAAAATTAGTATATCTGCATTTCATTTATCACAGTGGGTCATAAAATAGCATGGAACTAAACTATTCCAAGTATTTTCATAATTATTGTCTCTTTGATGACATATGCTATTTAACTTCTGTCAATCTACCTTATGGATACTCTGTGAAACTTTTCCTTGTCTTGCCTACCTTACTCTGGAACAGGTGACTTCCCTGTTCTTTGTATAGTTCCTGTAAAAATATAATGGATGGTTAGATAATAAATATAACAACAGTAATTTTTCAATGCTGAGCAATTTTCCAGTTTACACTGATTCTATACACTAAGGATTTTACTCTCTTCACACAACCACAGCACTTTAGAGCCCAAAAGCACTTAAATATCAACACACTTATTTTACAGATCATTCTTACCCATCAAAAATTACTATTTCTTGATGATTTACCTTTTACCAAGCACTATAGAAAATGCTAAGCTTGGGTATTTCATTCATTTTTCATATGACCCATTATGTAATTATTAGCACCATTTCACAGATGAGAAAACTAGATCTCAGAGAAATGAAGAAATTGGTGAAAGGCACCCTATTCCCTAATAGCAGAACTATGGCTATGATGCTGAGGTGCCATTTCAGTATACTCCTTATCAGCAAGAACATCCACAGTGAATGCTTTAAATGCTTAAATGATAAACCCTGTATCAATATTTTTGTTATTTCTTCCTTTCTTTCCCTTTATTTCTCCTTAGTTCTTCTAAATTAAAAAAAGCACATTTTTTTTCATATGAAATAATGAAAATCTTCTAATACTCCATAAATCATTAAAACATTTTATCCTGTTTTCATTCCAGGATACCATGTTGAATTTCAGACCAACATGAATAACTCCTAAATACCTCTAGTTGGATGCTGCATGAGGTATGTTTCTTTTTTTCTCCACAGTGAATCCATCATCTCTACTCCTCTCCCAAACTTCTCCAGTTTTCTCTCTTAGAAAAACTCATCCAGTTTCTCAAGGTAGACCTGGGATTTTATTCTTTCACCTCCTTTTCACACATCCAAAACGTATCCACCTACCTCCTTATTATCACTGGAATTTGTCACTTTCTTTCATTCTTGCTCCCCTCACTCTAGTCCATGCAAAAATCATTGGTTGCTATGACTGGTAAAAGAGTCTACAAATTTTCTCTACCTGAATCCACTCTATCCACTCCAGTTCCTTCTTAATTCTAAACAGGGTAATCTTTAAAAATGTAAAATGGATCACGTAATTAAAAACTTTCAATGTTTTTCAATCACCTTTATGACAAAGTCTATAGTGCTTAATATGCCTTATAAGATCCTGCTGGACTTGGCATTTGTCCACTTAGTTCAGTCTCTTTGCTGGATGTTTTTTTCAACTGATCCAGACAAATTGCCTTTGGTTTGTTTAACTGAAAGGAAGCAAAAACATGTTTTTTATGTTTATTTATTTTTGAAAGCGAGAGAGACAGGTGAGCAGGGGAGATGCAGAGAGAGAGGAGACAGAAACCAAAGCAGGCTCCAGGTTCTGAGCTGTCAGCACAGAGCCCGATGTGGGGCTCGAACTCACCAACTGTGAGATCATGACCTGAGCCAAAGTCAGACGTTTAATCGACTAAGCCACCCAGGTATCCCAAAAATATTTCTAAAACAGAAACATCTTGGCATACACAGAAAAGAACAACCTTTTTAATGTCTCCAAACCATTTGCAAAAAATAGTCTGGCACTGAAAATAAAACTTAAAAAAAATTAAATGGCACATGACTAAAATCAGCATATATTTTTTTTGGAATTTGTCAGCCATATCAAAATTGCTAATTATAAAATTATTAAGTTCCTTAATAGAAATAGAGTTGGAGCCTGCCTTATTATTTGCAACAGTCTTTTTTTGCAAACATCATATCTGTTAATTTTAATCTAGTTTTCTGTTTACTCAATAATGCACAATTATATTGGTTTCTGACACTCAATTAGACATAAATTTGACTTAGAGCCATTTGAGGGCATCAAAATTTCAGTTTCTATATTGCTTTCTATGATATATCATTTCTGTTGGACCATTTATTTACATAGTGCTTTCAGAAGTAAATACAGAACAGCTATTTTCTTCCACTATAGATTTGTAGCTAGAAAGATATAATAGATATATTAGTTTTCAGTTTACTGAGATCATGGCATTACCCTAAATGATCTGCAAGAAAAATGTTTGCATTATTCATTGAAAAATTGATTGTTTCATTGCCATGGCCATTTTAATATGTCCTCCTAGATAGAGATGTATGCTAAGTCAAAAGGTTTCAGGGGATAATAATCTAGAGTAATATTATCTAAACACTAGCAAGGAAGCTAATATCAAAGTATGCTAAATAAAAAAAACTTCTGAGTGTACAAACCCAAAATATTATCCAAATAATAATTGAAGATGTAGAATAAATACATCCAGGAAGATGATCCCCATTATTTTAAAGCAAAAAAGGAACAAAAGTTTAGTTGTAAGTCAATTCTACGCATTTGGGTATGCATAGTATTGATGGAATTCATTAAAACATTTATTTTAAATTGCTCTCTACTTAAGGTAATTACTGATATGCATTTATGAAAATAAATATAAATAAATTCTGTCAAATTTAGACAGAGGTTCACCAGTTGAAATTAATTGTAACGTTATCTTCAATGTATTAACTTACAAAAAAATGAAAATATTTGTAAATATGTACCAATCAAATGAAACCTAGCAATTATCAGCAGTAGGTTTAGAGTCCAACTCCAAAAGCATTAAATTGGATCTAGGAGTTTGTTTTGCAATCATAACTTTTAGAGTGATAAAAGGGAGATTTAAATCTACAATAAAGGGATGTATGGACATGAAACTTCAGTTGCTTGTGGCAGTTTTAAAATATGTCCATAAATTTTGAAATATTCCTCCCTTCAAAAGGTGGAGCCCAATTAATTCTCCTTTCAATGTGTTTTGAACTGAGTGACTCACTTCTAACGAATGGAATACAGTAGCAGTGTTGGTGCCCAATCTGGGAGACCGCATCATAAAAGACACTAACATTTCCTCCTAGCTCACTCTGGGGTAAGTTAGCACCATGTTGTCATTAGCCCTACTGTGAGGCCCCGGAGAAGCATGGCGGCCACCTGTGTTGACTGTCGGGCCAACCAGAAATGGGGGCCTGCTGCTAACAATCCATGAGTGAGTCTTACAAGCAGACTCTCCAGCCCCAGCCAAGACTGCAACCCAGGCCCACATCCAGACAGCATCCTAATGAGGTACCATGAGCCAGAAATACCTAAAAAAGCCATTTCAGAAGTTGTGTGCGATAATAAACTGTTTTGTTTTTTCTTCTAAGTTGCAGGGTACTTTGTTTTGCAGTAATAGATTACTAGTACGGTGCTGAAAAAGAAACCATCCAAATATCTAAAACAAAAGCACCAAAACGCAGGGAGAAAATGAAAGATGTAACTCTCTAGATACAACTGACATAAGAATACTGAAATCTGACTGTGATAAACATAACTAGAATATAACCATATATCTTCAAGGAAATCAAAGAAGTTGGAGAGTGAAAAAACCTTTAAAAAATTTGAGTCTAACAAGAAATAAAGACTTCAATTTCAGAATATTAAATGTCAGGGCACCTGGGTGGCTCTGCTGGTTAAGCATCCAACTCTTGATATCGGCTCAGGTCGTGATCTCACAGTCATGGGACTGAGCCCCACCTCATGCTCTGCACTGAGCATGGAGCCTGCTTGGGATTCTCTTTCCCTCTTTTTCTCAGCTCCTCCCTCACCCACTGGCTCACTCTCTCAAAATAAATAAATATAACTTTTAATTAAAAACAATATTAAATGTATACAATTATGAACATTAACAAAAGACAGAATTCCTAAAAGAATCAATCAACCAATAAGTTTAGAAGTAAAATTTTCAAATGTGCAAAGAACATGTAAACCTATTATAACTATTATACCAATCTATTTCGATTTTACCAGAAGGGTGTCTGGGTGGCTCAATTGCTTGAGTGCCCAACTCATGATTTCAGCTCAGGTCACGATCGCATGGTCGTAGAATCGAGCCCCGTGTGATGCTCTGCACTGAGTGTGCAGCCTGCTTAAGATTCCCTCCCTCTGCCCCTCTCTCCCCGGATCGTGTTCTCCTCTTTCTAAAATAAAATTAGCAATTAAAAAGATTTTACCAGAAACTTTTTAACCACTATAAAGAATAGGTAACACATCAGACTGATATTTTAGATACCAGGAATTACACTGATGCCACAATAATGTTTGAAAACAAATATCCAGCAAATTCATTTTCAATGAAGAACAATACAAATAATGAACTCTGGCTTTCAGCCATGTTAGTTGTTTTATGACTTAACACAATCACCTAACTTACATTTCAAAAATTTTGGTATCTATAGCAACACAGAAGTTTGCATCTGAGAACAAGTACAGACCCTGTAGTAAAGTAACTTGAAAAGAATATCTGTTTACAATTAATTAAACAACAACAAAGGAGATTATCTTCACTTACTGCAGAGTAAATGACTAAATTTAAACGTTTTCAGACCTCCACTTCAATCTGAACAGTTATCCAAGGCCATTTTAGTTCCTATGATTATAAATTCAACACATTTATCAATACACAGAGGAGATTTATCATATTGTATATAAGGATCCAAAGTATAGGCATTTTTATAATCGCATAACAATAAACCTGATACTCTGCAAAATCATGTACCAAGATGAGGAAAGATTGTAAGAAAAATACTCAACCGGTAACCAGACCCCCCTAAAAATTATAAACTAGACAATGTACACACATAGCTAAAATGTCATGTTACATACTTAACAAATAAATGTTTCATTTAATATAAGGATGTATCAGAAGTGCAAGGAGCTTGATGTAAGGTGTACAAAGAATGGAGACAAAGGAAATGTGTACAGAATCAGGAATGACTGTGCAGTCAATGCTCCTAAGACAGAGGCATGAGGAAGGATGTGAGGACCACAGACACGGTTTCGGTCCTGGGTTCCCTCGTCACCCCTTCACACTGATTGTGTTAAGTGTCCTGTGCATACGCTAGCTGTGAGGCAAGAACAGTAACATATTAGAAAATATAAATCTAACAATGTGATTTTGACATTATACTGACACAATGGCTAATTATCACTTCAGAAATAGGCATTGTAGGAGAACAGAGTCTAAGAGACGAGATTTGCCTCACAGTTTTTTTTAGTAAACAACTAGCTCCTTTAAAGGGAGCCTCTTTTTGTGATTTCACGTTGTCCTTGTGCTGCATGGGCTAGGAGAGGCCTGGGTTATTTTATTTCAATACTGTGAAGGAAATTGTCACTTTATCCCCAATGAATTTTTAACTCTGATACGTAAAGTTGGACAGACAGCATTATAAAGAAGAATAAAACCCAATCTCATGCAAGAATACTAGATAGAAAATGTTTCAGCAAATGACAAAAAATATACCCCCCACGAAATAAAGTTCAATCCTAGAAAATGAAGGATTTAATATTAAGTAATTTAATAATATTAATGCATTCTATTAGAACTCAAAGAAAAAACAAAATATTTAATAATATTCAGCACCCATTCCTGATTAAGTCTCATCATAAACTAAGGTAATATAGAATAAAGAAAATGTATCTCAAAGTGACAGTATTTACTAAAAAAGGAGTAAAACACTGGAATCTTGTCTGTTAAAATCAGAAATAAGAGATGTTTATTTCCATCACTATTATTAATTTAGACATTTCACTCAGTATATCAATACAAACTACAAATAGAATAACTGCAATTTTTAAGTGGCATGCAATTATAATTATTTGCCATTAATTTTAATGTGGGATTTTATCAAATCTACAAAGCTCAGTTCTTCTATTACAAATATATCGGTTTATCCAACTACCAGTGAGGATTGTTCTTATTTTTCCTGTGGAAATTGATGATACAATTCTAACATTTATTAAAGAATAAATAGTTGAAAACACATCTTAAAAAAGTAGGGAAGAAATGTACCAATACTTTCCCACCAGACATTAAAATACAATAAGTTAAAAGAATGTTGTATTAGAATATAATTGATTAGGATTGTAATATACTTCTATGACACAGAACCTAGTATATCTAAGAATGAAGTTTATAATACATGAAGAGTTGAAAGTCCATGCAAAAGGGCGGAATTATTTAAGACTATTAGAGAGAAAATAACCAAGAGAAACTTCTAGTCTCCAAATTTATACTATCAGAGAGAAAATAACCAAGAGAAACTTCTAGCCCCCAAATTTGGTTTTCTTACAGTAAGGAAATCAGTTGCATACATTAGAAATAAAATGGGTAAGTTACATAAAGAACATAAGGATGAAAATACATAGCAAAAAAACTAAAATATTCATGTTTATTAATAGACATCTCATAAGTTTCATTAATTGGTATATAAAATTTTCATCATTTGACTTAGCTTTAATAGCAATGTGCTCTAATAGTAATAACACTGATTTGATTATAGGTATTCATGTGCATCAATTAAATTTCCCATTATATATGAAAAACCTTTAAAAAATTCATTCCACCTGAACAACCTTGAGAAAATGTGGGCCAAGATTTATGCATGTATGTATGAGTGTTTGTGTGTGTGTGTGTGTGTGTGTGTGTGATTTTTTAAACATTTTTTAAGTTGAGATAGGCTTCACGTGCAATAAAATTCACCATATCAAATTACACAACAGTCTGAATCTTTACCCATCTATCCAAGAATAAATGCATTGATCAGAAATACAGTTAAAATTCTGATTCAATCAGCTTATGATTCTTAACCTATAATGTATAATATTGTGGTCATTGTTACAGAGGGCCTGTTTTTTATTTTCTGTGCATCTAACACAGACTCTGGAGGATGGATATCAGGCACATGTCATCTGCTGCCATATGGACCAGAGGACTACAGGGAATTTCACTGTCTTCTTCATCCCTACGCCCACAGAATTCTACAATAGTTCACGAAATGGGCAGACATCGTACATAGTTGTTAAAGAAATTAATAATAAAAATTAATTTCCCAAGTGTATAATATTTTTACTGAGTCTTCCAAACCCATTTAGTTGCATGTTTGTTAACATGTAACAACAGCTTTACTGAATCCCATACAATTCACCCATTTATAATTCAATAGTTTTTAGTGTATTCACTAAATTCACAATACAAGTGATTGTATAACCATCACCATAAACAATTTTTGAACATTTTAATTTCCCCAAAAAGAAACTCGGCATGTATCCATTGGCAATCACTCCCCCATTTCCTTCCAACCTTACTAAACCCATTCAAAGTATTTTCTATCGGGGTGCCTGGGTGACTCAGTTGGTTGAGCGTCCAACTTCAGCTCAGGTCATGATCTCATGGTTTGTGGGTTCGAGCCCTGCACCAGGCTCTGTGCTGACAGCTAGCTCACAGCCTGGAGCCTGCTTCAGATTCTGTGTCTTCCTCTCTCTCTGACCCTCCCCTGCTCACGCTGTCTCTCTCTCAGAAATAAATAAAAACATTTTTAAAAAAATAAAGTATTTTCTATCACTATAAATTCACCTGTTCTATAAAATTCTTATAAATGGAATCAGACAATTTGTGGCCTTTAGAGAACAGGTATTTATAGGATCCTGGGGCCTGGTCTGGGGGATCATAAGGTCTTACAAGTTCGAGAAGTATTGGGAACGGGTTGCATTTATGCAGGCCGGTGAGCCTAAGAGGGAAAAATCTTGAAGCAAGTCTTCCAGAGTAGGCTATTAGTTTTGATAAGTTAAACTCTTTGGCTATTTCAGCCTTTCTTCCAGGAGCAGGTATTTCTGAAACATACAGCAAAGTTACTTTTGCTTAGACTGAGTATTACTTAACAAGGGACAGAGAATTACCTTGGTTTCAGTTATTCAGCCTCATATAACATTTTTTACAGGAAAAAATACAATACATGTTTAAATTTTTGCTGTCTTACTGTATGAATTAGTGTCTCCATGTAAACATTAACTCGGAGCATGTGATACATGACAGGAATGCCGCACTTCTGATTTGAAAGCAAATGTTTCCAGTAATTCCATTATGCTCTTGGAATTACACAAGAGTTCTACACCTTGGCAGGTTTTTGTTTCTACTCATTTTTTTTAAATTTTAACCTTCATTTCTAATAGTTTTTAATCTTAATTTATTACTATGTGTATTTTGCTACCATTTGGCACACTCTGTACAAAGAGATAGTCATTAAGGTTTGTATCTTCTATTATTATAGGCTATACTTCCTCATTTCTTAGATTTTTGGTTATTTGTTGTTTTTCTCCATCTGTGTTGCTGCCCTGTATTATCCTCTGGAAACACCCCTCCAACTCTCTGTTGACATATATAGGTCAGCGGACCTCACACATGACCCCAGGGTGGTCAACCTGTCAGCGGATGCTTAGGAAGGAAAAAGTGGCCCAAAGCCAGAATGATGAGCAAAATATAGGAGATTCAAGGGGAAATAAGGTCCCTTATTTCTAGTGCTAGAGGTAATCAAGTTAAAATGAGGTCCTTCGATGGGGGAATCCTGACCCTATTTGACTGCCGCACTTACAAGAAGCAAAATTTGGACACAGATTCACATAGAGGGAAAATGCTGCAAAGAAAACTCAAGAGAGAAGAGAATCATATGCTGGCCAAACACAGGGCCTGGAATAGACTCTTCTCTCACAACCCATAAAAAGAACCAACTCTGTTGATACCTTGATTTTGAACTTCTAACCTCTAGAACCATGACAGTAACTTTCAGGTCAAAGACATACATTTCAAATGATGTCTTCCAGGGAATAACCAAAAAGCCAAATGATGACAATTCTTTGGGAATGAGGCTTTGAAATAGCTCTAGCTTGGCTCTGTGAACTTCATTACCAGGAATATGGGCCGTTATTTGCCAAGGGTACCAGTGAACTAGAGAAGAAGGGATGAGGCTAAGGAAAGCTAAATGCCACAGAGCTCACTATTATCAATATTAAGTAACTTTCCTTGAGTAAATGCTCCTGGGTTGCTGCAAACCTTTTGTTAGCTTACAAAATTGTGAACATTCTGATTCTAAAAATTTTTGCTAAATATTTTCTTGCTTTGATGGAGGGGTAAATTTTTTAATGTCCTTATTGCAGCATTTTGGTGACATCTTATGCAAAAAAATTTAGCAAAGCATGTTTTGTAATTGTACAAAAAAGAGGGAACATTTAAACAGAGAGATTTTAAAAATAAATAGCAGCCAATTTATATAATGACATTTATAGTTTTTATAAAAACTTTTTTTTTAAAGAAAAGCCATTAAAATGTTTTAAAAGTAATTAATCACATTTAGAAATAGTCATGATATTTGATCCATGATTCAAGATTCAAGAAAATAGTATCGGCAGCTAACATTTATTGAACTTTCTACATGCTCCCTCTATGATAGATGATTTACATAAATTATCTCATTTTATTTCCACACCAAAGTCTTGAGGAAAATACCAACCTCTCCATTTTATAGATGTGGGTACTGAAACTTAGAGATCAAGTAGTTTTGCAAAGGTCACAAAGGAAGCAAATAGCAGAGTAAGTATTTACATTCTGATTCTCATAGCCCCACTCTGAACAGCTTATTCACAAACCTCTTAGTGGGCTCTCCCCCACTCTACCCTGTCCTGCAGACTCAGAGCCCCCTTGCATTTCCCTGATATTTCAAGTATGTCCATTTATTATCAGTATTTGCTTTACTGTCTTACTTCCCATTAAAATATGAACTTCCTGAAGAGAGAGGCCATGCTTCTATCTTGATCATTACTGTGTCACAAAGGACTGAGCCCTCAATAAGAACAATTATTTTAAATGATCAATATAAAATACCTGAAAAAATAAATGATTTAGTGGGTATATAACATTCTCATTATTCTTATAGTTTGAAAATATAAACAGAACTGTATTAAATGAACATCCACTCTGCTGATAGACAAAATGAAAAAAGAATTAAACAATGTTATCTGCATGACATATTCCCTGGTCTTCCTAATGCAACACAAGATAGCAGGGCCTGCTCTGGCTAAAACCTTAAAGCCTTAAAAACAGAGACTGTTTGAGGGATCCATATAGGTTTATGAAAATTAAGTTTTAGGGTAAAAAATGCAGAGTAAATATATCATATCTGGATGTCAGAAATAGGCTCTCGGATGAAAGGGTGATGCTTAAACTGAGCCCTACCTCATAAGTAACCAATGCCAGAGGATGATGGGAAAAAGTTCCAGACAAAGTAGCAAGCACAGACAATGTTCCTAGGGTATGAGAAATGATAAACTTGAGATACTGAGAATGGACGGCAGAAGTTAGAGATAAAAAATGAAGTCTAAGAAGTAAGAAATGGTTTGTAATATCTCACAGAATCTTTGCAGGGCATTTAAAAAATGTCGGATTTGTTCTTAAAGGTAACGGAAGGTCAGTGAATGCATATAAATAGAGTAGGTTTAACAGTGGATTTAACAGGGGCACCTGGGTGGCTCAGTCAGTTGAGCATCCAACTCTTGGTTTCAGCTCAGGTCATGATCTGACAGTTTGAGAGACTGAGCGCCACGTTGGGATTCTCTCTCTCCTCTCTCTCTGACCCTCCCCCTGACTTGTGCATGCTTGCTCACTCTCTCTCTCTCTCTCTCTCTCTCTCTCTCTCTCCAAATAAATAAATATTTTTTTAAAACATGGATTTAACATACTTAGAATTGCATTTGCCCAAAGCATCCAGGCTACACTGCGAAGAATAATGGGACCAAATATGGCTGTAAGAGTCTACACGATATAGCAGTGACCAAGCCAAGCAGTGATGCTGGCTGCACTAGGGCATGGAGAAAAATAGGATTGCTGAGAAATCAAGGAAGGTCAAGTGCCAGGGTCCAGTAATGTATTGCATAGAAGCAAGGAGGGTGGTTAGAGGAATTAAGGATGACACAACCCTTTGGATTCCCAATGTTACCATAATCTGCAATGAGTTACATCATTTGCAAATCCCCTCAATAATTCTCTTCTGACACATTATTCCTCTAACAAAAGTTAATCTCAATACAAAGAGTCCTTAGTTTTAGCAATTTGATTTTGAACAAAATCAACTCATTCTCTCTCATCATGGACTGCCATAATACCAACAGCTAACATGCTGAATTCTTACTGAGTGCCAGCACTGCTCAAGGCACTTTGTTATTAAATTATTTCATCTCCATTTTACAGATGTGAACACCGAGGAATAAATAAATAAATTTAATTAATTAAATATGTCAACATTTGCATTATCAATGAGATACAAAGATAAAATATGTAAAAAAAAGTAAACAAATGTGCAATTAATTTATAAGCTTATTATTAGAGGCATGTATGAAAATGGACACACAAAAGTGTTCCATGAATAATGAGGGATGGAGAGAAAATGGGAGAGAGGAGGAACATGCCCGCTTTGGGGTTTTCAACTTCAGTAACAGAAAATTATTTTTGTTCTTCCAAAGTTAATTTATACTTATAATATATAATCATGAAGTATCCCAATGTTAGGTGAACAATATATAATCTATAATGGTCTTTCAGGTCCCAGCAGGGCAGA
Organism: Proteles cristata cristata; assembly: GCA_017311185.1. Taxonomy (NCBI): domain Eukaryota; kingdom Metazoa; phylum Chordata; class Mammalia; order Carnivora; family Hyaenidae; genus Proteles; species Proteles cristata. The sequence goes on along the minus strand of JAESUZ010001011.1, from coordinate 51,009 downwards.
CTAGTCTTTTTCACACACACAAAAAAATTGTATTATTGTGCTTCAATGCAAATTCTCAGAGGGAAGTAGCTGAAAAGAAATGCTGCTTCTTATTTCATTAAAAATACTAAAGCACAGAGACTATTTCCTCTGAAATACTCCCCCAGCCCCATTTTCATTAACTGCACTATTCTAGATGTCAACTCTCTGATTCAGAACTGGAAAGAGGACGTTTCAGAGGGCTCTAAATCTTTGATTTCAGAATCACATACATGATTCAAGTCCCTAATTACCTCTAAATTCATATCTACTCTACTGAGCAGGTGCTTGGGAAAAGATTTATGGAGGTGACTCAATTGCATTCATAGACCTATTTAGGTTTTGCTTCCTTGGGGAGGTCTCTGCTGACCATGGTGGCTCCCCTTTCATGCAACTCTTATTCTCCGTGTAAGCCGTCTCACGGAGCATACTTCACAGCCATTCAATATCTGTCTTCCCCATGACTGTCTCTTCCACAAGGTCAAAGGCTAAGACTGTTTTGTTTCCATCCACAGCACCCTGAATCTTAGCTCATGGATGGGAACTAAGGGCACTTTCAATTACACATTACTATGCAGGACTTTATTCAAAACTCTAAGCTGACCAACAAGAAAATAAAACTGGAGCTATTAATAACAACTCCAGTCCTTCAACTAATTTGTCTCCAGCCCAATGATTAAAACACTTCTTTGAAAATTACCAGAAATAAATTGGAAAAGAACAGAAAGGCCATGGGAGGTGGTGTCTTGGAAAAATCGCTGGGCTACACTCATCTGGCTGAAGTAAGCTCATGTGTAGCTCCTCCATGGCTGCCTTCTCATCTCCCAAGACTCAAATCATAACTCCCAAATCCTCACCATTTACACCAACCACCTAACTCTGAATTCTCCAAATTTCTTGTCTTCCAGAATATATGAGTTATTCTAACCATCCACACTCTTTAATTTCCTTTCTCCATTAGTAATTTCTTAATTGTATATACACACATACATACACACACATATATATCCAGTAATTTCTTAATTATATATATGTATATACACACACACATATATATACTATGTTATGTTCTATATTAGACAATACATCTTTTAATAATGGGAATCATTTTATTATTTCTTTTTTCTTACCTGCTAAATTCACCAAAGCCTAAAATGGCCCAAAAGGCATTCAAAACAAATGGCCAAAAATTTGATGTAAATGAGTATACCAAGCTACATTGAAAATAAAGACTTTCAAAAGTCTTTATTTTGGTCATTAGAAATTTTTCTGAGAAAAAAAGGTAGGCAGGCACTAGAATAAATTAGATGGAGGCTGCAATTAGCCACACAGTTCATTTGTTTTGGACCTTAGGTCTGTCTGGTACCTATATCCATTTAGAATCGTTTGGTTGGTTGATTTTGGAGCGTCTTCCTGCATTTGGATTATACAAATGCTGAATAATTACCCTTTCAAGACCATTTGCAATTTAATTGTTCTCAGACAGAGCCTTAACAACAGTATGTATAAAATAAATATTCAGGATTTTTTGTCCAAATCATAGTAAACTCTTCACTCAAGTGTCATTTTCCTTAATCTTCCCCTCTCTACTTTTTCCAGTGAGGAGTTAATTGAGTTTCTTACAATCTCGTGCCTGATTCCCATGCCAAATCATTAAGGCTCAATAACTGCTTGAATAGATTAGAAAACCACCCTTAGCCGGATCTCCACAAAAATGTTTTTGTGACAAAATCCTGTTGCTGCAAGTAACACGTTTAGTCTGAGTGCAAAAGCCTTTCTAACACATTCATGGAAAGAATGAAACAAAGTGTTTCCACGATCATCCCCAATCTGAAAGTACCAGAAAGCATCAAGTTGAATGACAAAGTATAGTGAAGCTGAATAAAAAGGAAAAGTCTGATCCAAAGTATTTACCCACTAAAGTTGAATCACATGAACCCGCTCCTGTTTCAAGTATGCTCTGCAGTCCATTCAAGTTGCTCCCTTTGTATAATGAATAAGGAGAAAGAGAAGTACATAAACATAGCTATGCTTTGAATAAGGACTGAATATAAAGACATCTGTCATCTAACATTTTGCAATTGTGCCTAATAATGACACACCTCCCTCTGTTTTTTTCCACAAGAGTCAAAGATGAGTTCCTAAGGGAGCCTAGGGTAACAGTTTTCAACATTTTGTATTAACAAGTACCTTGCCATTGTGAGTTTTAAAAGGAGAGAACCAGGATTTTTTTTCTAATAGCCAGTTTCCCCCCAGTAGATAAGAGAAAGTCAACAGGTTAGCACAGAGTTTTTCTAGGAGGAAAAAAAAATGCTATGATCTTTGCTTTATTCAAGGCGACTTCTTTAAAGTCATTTCAAGGTTTTAGAATCACTGGAATAACTGTAGCTATTCAATAGGTATCAAGCTGTCTTAGAGTAAAACAAGGGACCACTATTTGTAAATCATTTTTGTGCAAACTTCAATACCACAAAATCAGACTTAGAATACAATGTGCTGCAATTACATTTAAGCTCTAAATCAAATCATCATGACTCAAAGATACAGTGTAGCCTACCTGAGTCAGACCATTCTTCATCCAGGGGCATTCTCCACAGCTGGAGCCAGTAGTCATGGAAGAACAGAAGACAAATGCTCTAAAATATCTCCCTAAATGGGGACAATTTGGGTACTTCAGCAACAATAGTAAGAGAGAGCAACTATCCAGAAGAGAATCTACCACAGGGAGGCTGGGTGGCTAGGTCGGTTGGGCATCTGACTTTGGCTCAAGTCATGATCTCACAGTTCACAACTTCAAGCCCTGTGTCAGGCTCTGGGCTGACAGCTCAGAGCCTGGAGTCTGCTTTGGATTCTGTGTCTTTCTGTCCCTCCCCTGCTCATGTTCTGTCTCTCAAAAATAAATAAACATTAATTTTTAAAAAAAAAAAATAAAGTGAGAATCCACCAAACCAGAATCTCTGAGAGAACTATCCATACCACTGTACCAGAGAGGTTTTGTTTAACGTTATGCTCAAAATAAGATTTTATGCTAACATAATAAATTAACAGAAATAAGCACCTGACCTACTTTGGGCTTATATTCATTAACTTTAAGGAATTTCATATAAGTTAAATGAAATCTTTGCTGCAAAGTTTACTTTTACTTAAGAAAAGTGATCTAAATATGCCAATACCTTCCTCCCTTGGGGCCTCACCTCCTGTAGAGACTAAATAATCATGGCCTGCTTTGGGTTGTGAGGAATTAAATGTATTGGATTTTACAAATGCCAACATGCACTCAGTCTATTATCCCTTGAGATATAAAAGAAGGTAGCAGCTCTTTGCCATGGGAGCGGCTGAAAAGGCTAAAGGTGAAATCAACAGAAAGAAAATTTATAGGATTTTTCTCTTTTTAAAATGAGGAAGACATATGCATCTACTATACTACCCTAGCCCAAGATGTTAGAAAACCAGCGTCAGAGGCTCTATACTAATCAGTTCTATGTGAAGAAAAAAAAGAGCTGACTGTAGTATTTCTTGATTCTGGTATCATTACTCCTACTCTGTCCTATTTCACATTACCAAGTGATACCAACCTGCTCACAAATTCTTGATCACCTCCAGCAAGCCAGAATCTACAGATGACTGTACACTACAATCCCTATTTCTTTAAGTGGAGAGAAGCAATGGTTTGAATATTATATTTTGCACAGAAGACCAAAGAAAGGAAAACAAACTTCCACATATACGTTAAAATTAGAAAGACAATGCAGAAAGTTTGGCAAAAAGTGACTGCAACTATACAGTGATCCCTAAAATATTTGCTTGTTCATAAAAGAAAGAGCAAAGACTGTTTTCAGTGAAATGCTACTGTGAGGCTTAGGCCACCTGGGGATTGGAGGGCTCAGCATCCCCTGATGGTCCCTATCATGGAGACAGGAAAAAGAGGGAAACAGGGTTAGCATTTAGAGTAGAATTCAGGTCAAGACTGGCGAGTCAGGAGCTGAAGCACCCCAGACATCTGAGGTCATAAGAGAAAACAATGAAATAACCAGGAACTTACTCCACAGCCTAGGTCCCCGAGGGAAAATCACCAGGACACTTGTAAGCTCAACTAACTAACTACTACAGGGGGCAGGGAGGGACTCAGAATAGACTGTGGTTTTTTTTATCACAAGAGAAAACTACCCTCTACATCTCTCAGATCTTCAAACACTATCATCTGTCTATCAAGCTGACAATGCTGGTATTATTGTTGTTATTAAAAATTAGCACTTACTACATGATTATTTTTCCCCCGCACAATGGCAAACTTTGCCTTAATTCTCCATTAACAACCCTATGAGATATAGACTTTAAATATTCCATGTTAAAAAAAACCTGGAACAGAGAAATTTTTCTCAAAGCACAAAGCTATACATTAAGACAGCGGCAGCTGTGGGGCACCTGGGTGGCTCGGTTGGTTGAGTGCCCAACTTCAGCTCGGGTCATGGTCTCTCAGTTTATGAGTTCAAGCCTCGCCTCAAACTCAGAGCCTGGAGCCTGCTTCGAATTCTGTGTCTCCCTCTTTTCTGTCCCCCCCACCCCCGCCCCAGCTCATGCTATCTCGCTCTCTCTCAAAAATAAATAAATATTCAAAAAAGACAGCTGCAGCTTAAGTCTGGGTATCACTCCAAAACTTGGGCTTTTCACAATCTTACTTCCTGTTCTCTATAATCCCCTTTGAAATAAATTTAAGAAAACTAAGAAAAATCAAATAATATATACAACTCTTTGTTATTTTTTTAAGTAATATAAGTAACCTTAAAAGTATTTTTTACTAACATGAAATCCAATGCTTAAGAAAGCAGGAGAAGTATAAACAAAATAAATACACTAATGTCTAAGCTGTCTGGCAAGCTCTGTATTGATAAGCAAAACAAAGAGTCTCATTCTGTAAACCAAAAAGTTGTTTCACTCCATGTACACAATTACATTGACATTTCATACCTAAAATGTAATAATAAAATCAGCTGTATTCATTATTCTCAAAACTCTTGAATCAAGCAAAAGAAAGCAGCGACGGAAATGGCGAGCCATAACCCTTGACAGAGAGACTTGTCTTCATCTGACACATTCCTTTAGAAGGGCAAAACTCCTTGTCAATCACACAAAGCTAAGTTAAAAGCAAAATTTAAATATAGCTTTCTGGGCTCTAATTCTTTGAATCTAGCTTCCTCTAACCAGGTTTGTAGACAATATTACACTTCCAATTCCCATTTTTTCCTTATCTTGGAAGAAAAAAGCATTGCCTTCTCTGTTTCAACAGACCAGTCAGCATCCATGCTATAGCAAAATCGTGCCAGACTGTGATTACCCCGTCTAGCCACTGTTCTTCTCTGCCAGTAGCAAGCTCTTCAACTCAGGACAGATCAAATTCATCTTTCTCTTCCCAATGTCTAGCAGAATGCATCCCATGAGAGTGTAATAGGCGTTGGGACAACTAATGACTATTTTAGGTACAGTTTTAAAAGATGCAACAGTGTGGCTCAGGTTCGTATAAAAATCTTCTCTCCCTCTGGCCCCACACCAAACCTCCTCCAAATGAGTGAATTTGGATAGCTTTTTGGAGCTTTAAATAAAAACCTTAGAAGGACCATACTTTTTCATACTATCTCGCCCTCCCATTTTACCATATCTGTCCCTCTTCTCAGCTAAATACCTGCCCTGCAGAAGACACTACTTCTTACTGGATAACTTTAACTTTTTACACCTTGAGGGATAGAGGACAAATGTTTAATGTTACTCTTATGATCTCCAGAATAATTTAAGTCTCTCTTATGTAATATATATTACATAATAAAATGTAAACCATATACATTTTATTAACTTCTAAGTGCAACATTCTTGTTAGGAAATACTACAGTAACAGCAACAAAGTGAAAAATGGACCCCGAACTTTATTTGTATTAAATCCAAAGTAGCTCACACATTAAAATTGAGACAATACCAATTGAAAAACTGAATTTCTGAGCACAAACATGCCATTGGTCCTTTCCCCATCAGTCCAATCCCCTTAATCACTTGATCCCGTATCTCAGTAAAGATGCTACAGATTATTTTTAGAAAGAGGTAATGTTGAAAAGGTAAATAATAATGTTATTTCTCAGGCTTTCAGTTCTATAATAACCACGGTTTCAAGAAATAAGGCAGAAATCAAGCTGGTTTCAGAATTATGGGTTTAGCTGGAGTATAATTTAATATGGCCAATTAGTATTTAATAAGCTCCTGAAGTTATGTATAACCTTAATAATTGTATACACCATCAATGGATTTCAATATCCAGTACCAAATAACATTTAAAATTCACTAAGAGATGTAAAATATTAACATACAAACATCTTTTAAGTTTCTTACTGACTGTTCAATTATCTTTACTAAGCCCTTCAAGTTGCTCTAAAACAAATTTTCACTGATGGAATATTAATATTTCTGAGGGAAAAAAGTAAAATCCTCTAAATCTAAGGACTGTTTTTTTGCTAAGCAAATGACATCCAGTTCTTCTGGATACAGAAACAAGCCATACACATACAAGGAGAAGAAAAGTAGGCTGCAAAACCAAGAGGACATTAATTATGTACATAAATATTAATAAACATGTTTCTGACACTCAATGAAATATGCCACAGAAACTTCAATATCTGCATTTGCATACCTGAATTTGACAGCAATGACAGAATGACATTTATTCATCAGTAATACAAGAGCGAATTTTTTTCAAAGTAAACAATGTGGTGGACTTGCATGTAATTTCTACTGCTTTGACATTTTTTTAAGAAAATGGTAACAGGTATTTAACGAAACAAATATTCATGTATATATCTCACTCTTCTAAGTGTAACATACCATGGTAAGAAATGCCAGAAGGAAAGGGTGAATACCTATTCTCATCTCGAAAACCTGAGAGTAACCCTCAGCCTTACTAGGCAGGACAGTAGATGATTCCTCGATGTGTAGACATCCAAAGAACTAACTCCAACCTGGTCTAACCCAGGATAAAGTAAAGCAGAAAGCAGGAAAAATGACCTAATGAAAATAAGCCCTTAGTGTTTGAGCAGAAGATAATTAATAGTACTTCTCTTTGAAAAATAGGTTAGTCTGCATTTTCTGAAAATCCAGTTTGGTCGCGAGCAGTAGAAATTTACTTTGTGTTAAAAAATCTGCCTGGAGTGATCTGAACTATTTTTATTTCATTGTTAAGTATCTTGATTTGTTGAAATGAAAGTTTGAGGTTTCATATTAATTGTGACCACAATTTATCAATCATAAAATGATGTTGTACTAAATTCAATGGTAACATAAGGAAACACACCCTGCCACAAGATGTTTTTAGTGTAAATTTCACCTTTGGGCATCAGAGACAAGGTATTAAACCAAGAATCCAAAGATGTGGAGGTTTTAATTCCAGCTCTATGACTAACATGGTATAAAACATCTGGGCCTCAGTCTTCAAATGGTGGACATTGGACAGGGAATGTAAATTTCAAAGAACCTGAGAAATCATTCATTCCTTTTACACTTCATTTTACAGATTTTGTAATGTTCAAAGACTGACCCTATTTTTAATTTTCCCTTGAATTGTTAAACTACGTGATCCCTATTTTACATTTATTCCACATCAAAAAGATGATATCTCATTAACAAAAGAATGCACAGCTATAGAGGAAACCTAGATTTTAAAGTTAAACATAGCAGAGAGACAAACCAAGAAACAGATGCTTACCTATAGAGAACAAGTTGATGGTTACCATAAAGGAGGTGAGGAAGGGATGGGTGAAAGAAGTGATGCGGATTAAAAAGTGCACTTGTTGCGATGAGCATCTGGTGTGTTATGGAAGTGTTGAATCACTAAATGGTACACCTGAAACTAATATCAGACTGTATGTTAGCTAACTGGAATTTAAATAAAGATGTAAAAAAGAGTTAAATATCAGAGGTTGAAAGATGGTGGTGGAGGTGGAGGACTCCAGGCTCAGCTAGTCCCACAACTATAAGATAACTATCAAATCATCCTAAATACCCCAGAAACTGACCTGAACACTGCAAGAACAAACTCCACAACTAAAGGTAGAGAAGAGGCCACATGGAAGAAGACAAGAAGTGTGGAGACAGTTTGGGAGAGAAATGGATTATGGCCACTGCTGAGGGGAGGGAGCCACAGCCATGGAGAAAAGCGAGACACAGACTAACACACAGAGGAACACAAAGTGAAAGTGAGTCCCCATAGCAGTTGGCTTGGAAAACAAGAGGGGCTGAATTTCATGACTCTGGCGACCAGCAGGGTTAAAGGTCAGTGGGCTAAACTGGGATAGAGCCCAGAGGGCATTGCACTGTTCTCTGAGAAAAGGCAGGCAAAGAGCCCACAGACATACAGTTTGGAAACAGTGATCTGAAGACAGCCTGGGACACTCAGTGGGGATGTTATTTGCTCATCTTAAAGCTTATGTCAGAGAGTATGTTCACAGAGAGACCCATGGGGTGGGGGGGGGGAGGAAACAGCCTGTGTCATCCCCATCCCCTATCCCTCAGCATGAGCACAGGACCACCTGTATGAACCAGCAGAGCAGGGGCATTCAGCCCTGACCAACACTCTGCTGAAACCGCTCTTTTCAGTCACACTGGCCTCAGTCCCAGCACAGCAGGTCCCCTCTCCCAGAGACCAGTCCAAACCCACGCCAACACCAGGACTCCCAATGGGTGTTCTGCAGAGTCTTGGTTCCTGCAGGGGTAGTTACAGGTCTCATTTCACAAATATACCAGAGCACACCTAGTGAAAATGCACCATATTCAGGCTGAGGACCAAACAATGCCCACAACTGGCAAAGAGATCCTTCACAAAAGAATAGCCTGAAGGATAAAGCAGACAGGACAAAACAGCAGAACACACACAGCACACACTGGGGACTAGGCCCTAGGTATCAGAGGACACCACACTTCAGGGCACTACAGGGCTCTTGTCTTTGCCTTTCTTCTAAAGAACAGGAGATGCAGTTGACTTTCCTAACACAGAGAAAGAGACTTCAGCAAAGTGAGAACAGAGGAATTTATCCCAAATGAAAGAAATGGACAAGGCTATGGTCAGAGATCTAAGTGAAAGAGATGTAAGTAACATACCTGATGGAGTACTGGAAGCAATGATCATAAGGATACTCACTGGATTTGAGAAAAGAATGGAAGACATCAGTAAGAACCTTAACACAGAGATAACTAATCACAGAGCAGTGATAAACAGTTCGATAAACAAAATGAAAAACACACTTGATGGAATGAAGAGCAGGCTGGAAGAAGGAGAGGAATGAATTAACCTGGAAGAGAGAGTAATGAAAAGTAACCAAACTGAACAAAGGATGAGAATAGACTTAGGGAACTCAGTGACTTTATCAAATGTAATAACATTCATACTATAGGAGTCCCAGAAGAAGAAGAAGAGAGAAAGGGTGCAGAAAATTTATTTGAAGAACTAATAGCTGAGAAACTCCTTTATATGGATAAGGAAACAGATTTCCAGAGCTAGGAAGCACAGAAAACCCCTAACAAAATAAAACCAACAAAAGCAGGAGTGCCTGAGGGACTCACTCAGTTAAACATCTGACCTTGGCTCACAGTTGTGAGCTCAAGTTCTATGTTAGGTGAGCTTGCACCCCATTTTGGGTGAGCTCAAGCCCTGCTTTTAATGAATTCAAGGCTCGCATCATGTGAGTTCAAACCCTGCTGCAGACTCCACATCCTCTCTCCCCTCCTCTTTCTCTCTCCCTCTCTACTAAATTAAAGAAATAAATAAATATCAAAAGCAGATCCACACCAAGACATACTATAATTAAACTGACAAAATATAGCCATAAAGAAAAAAATTTAAAATCAGCAAGACAAAAGAAGACAGTAACATGCAAGGGAAAACCCATAAGGCTAGCAGAGGATTTTCCAGCAGAAACTTTCCAAACTAGAAGGGAGCCACATGATCTATACAGATTCTTGAATGGGAAAAATCTGTAGCTAAGAATATTCTATTCAGCAAGGTTGTCATTCAGAATAGAAGGATAGGCAAGACTTTCTGAGACAAACAAAAACTAAAGGAGTTTATCACCAGTAAACCAGCCCTGCAAAAAATATTAAGGGAGACTCTGAGTGGAAAGCAGAGATGAAAGCATGACTGTGGGAAACACAAATGCAGTAAATATTAATATTTCTCTAAAAGTCATTCAAGGAACTCACAAAATAAAAGGATGTAAAATATGACAACATATACCTAAAATGTGGGGAGGAGGGGAGTAAAGAATGGGTTAAAGTTAGATGACCATCAATTTAATATAGATGGCTATATGCAGAAGAGGTTATATAAAAACTTAATGGTAAGCATAAAGCAAAAATAAACACGCAAAGAATAAAGAGAAAGAAATTTTTTTCTAGATAGGTCTCCTGAAGTAAAGGAAACAAAAGCAAAAATAAACAATTGGGACTACATCAAAATAAAAAGCTTCTGTACAGCAAAGAAAACAATCAACAAAACTAAAAGGCCACCTATGGAATGGGAGAAGATATTTGCAAATGGCATATCTGGTAAAGGGTTTTTATCCAAAATAAAGAACTTATACAGCTCAATACTCAAAAATAAATCATCCAATTTAAAAATGGAGAGAAGACATGAACAGAATTTCTCCAAAAAAGACATACAGATGGCCAACAGACACGTGAAAAGATGTTCAACATCACTCATCATCAGGGAAATACAAATGAAAACCACACTGATATATCATTTCACTCCTGTAAGAATGGCTAAAATCAACAACACAAGAGCTAAGTGTTGGCAAGGATTTGGAGAAAAGGAACCCTCATGCACTGTTGGTGGGAATGCAAACTGGTAGAGCCACTCTGGAAAACAGTATGGAGGTTCCTCCAAAAGTTGAAAATAGAACTACCTTACAAGCCCGTAATTGCACTACTGGGTATTTACTCAAAGGATACAAAAATACTAATTCAAAGAGATAGATGCCTCCCTAACCTTATAGCAGCATTATTTGCAATAGCCAAATTATGGAAGCACTCCAAGTATCCACTGATTGATGAATGAACAAAGAATGATCAATCCACTGATTGATGAATGATATATATATATATATATAAAATAAATATGCAAATACACACACACACACACACACACACACACACACACACCATGGAATATTATTCAGCCGCAAAAAGCATGAAATCTTGCCATTTGCAAGTACATGGATAGAGCTAGAGTGTATAATGCTAAGTGCAATAAATCAGTCAGAGAAAGACAAATAACATACAATTTCACTCATATGTGGAATTTAAAAAATGAGATAAAGGAGCAAAGAGGTAAAAAAGCAAGACAAATCAAGAAACAGATTCTTACTTAAGAGAACAAACTAATAGCTACCGGAGCAGAGGACAATCGGGGAATGGGTTAAATAGGTGATATGGATTAAGGAGTGCTCTTGTTGTAATGAGCACTGGGTAATGTACAGGATTGCTGAATCACTATATCGTATACCTGAAACTAATAAACACAGTAATTTAAATAAATAAATAATGTTAAACATCACTGTTATAGACAAAAGTATGTAAGAGACATTTCATGCTGACAAGAAATGAAAATTTTAACAAATAAGGAAGCAAGAAAAATAAGCAATATTCCTGTCTATCCCTATGATGCCTCATGTTTAACTAGGCTGTCCTATAAAAAGGCACTGGCAATATTCTTTGCATGAATTTATATTTCTCTCTCAAACATTCCAGAAGTTGCTTTCAGCTCCAATTCCTAGAACAATCATGAGCACTATGGAACTTAAATGAAAAGCAGAGGACCCCACTAAGATCTACATTGTGTGAAGACTGTGTTTTACAATAATTTTTCTGAATTGGTTTCACATCTTATAGAATACTGCCAGCATCACAATTCTAGAAACCGAAAGTCTTCTGCAGATGACAAAGGTAAATAACCAGTTTGGCCTAGTTTCAAGTGACAAAAGATAATCTAATTGCCATTATAACTCAGTTTGGGGGCTTATTTTAAATTTCCACAAGAATTTCAATTACATTTCATTATAATTTATTACATATAAATAGAATTATTTGAATTTGAAATTAAATTATGAAAACTAACTTAAATTCCCAAATCCCTAATCTTTAAATTTTAATGATTTTTGGTTATAACTTGAATAGTTACCAAAAACCTCAAATCATTTCTATAGGAAATCACTAATTTTGTTGCATATCTGTAACACTTACTACCTTAATGTAGTAAGAAACAACAGGATTACTTTACCATTGTTTCCAAATAAGTTATGAACATTATATTACTTCGAGTTCTCCAGAGAAACAATCAATAGACCATATATATATAGAGAGAGAGAGATTTATTTTAAGGAGTTGGCTTATGCCATTGTGGAAGCCAACGATTCCAAATTCTTCAGGGCAGGCCTACAGGCTAGATATCCAGAAAAGAGCTGATGCCACAGGCATGCATCCTAAGGCACTCCGGAGGCAGAATTCCCTCTTCCTCAGGAAACTTCGGTGTTTCTCATAAGGCCTTCAGTTAATTGGGTGAGGTGCACTCACATTGCGGAGGTAACCTGCTTTATTCAAGGTCTACTGATATAAATGCTAAATCCATCTAAAAAATACTTTCACAGCAACAACCAGACTGGTTTTGAACCAAACATATGGACAACAGAAGCTCATCAAGTTGACACATATAATTATCCATCACACGCATTTTCTTATTAAATTATTTATGAAGACAGGCAATCTATCTACTGTATATAGTAATCATACCACTATGAGCCTTCTCATTTTTCAATAACTTATTTCACATTTTTAAAATCAGTTTATATTTCATAGTATAACAAGTTATGAACATAAGGATTTTTGTCAGTTAAGAGCTTATTATATAAACTGGTATTCTTTTCATTGGCGCCACTCTCCAGGAAGTCTGGATTTCATGATCAAAATCTCCCACCCATCCCCAGCCAGTCAATGCACATTGTCTGTTCTTCACTAGCAATTTCTATTCTTGTGCTTCCAGACCCCCAAATTTCCCTAACCTTTTTTCATTAAATTTTTATATTTTTATTTGACTCTTTTAGAAGTTCTTTTTTCTTGGAACTAATTTTTCTCTATTCAACCTAATGTACTCAAGAGCTTTATCCACAACCAGTTTGCAATTTCAACTAATTACCTTCCTATGAAAATCATTCAGGCTTTCACTACGCAGGTAAACACCAACTTGCCCCATCTATGAATCCTCATTATCACCCTATCTTTGATGAGTAGGCAATAGTCATATCATAAAAACATAAATGGTTAAGGTAAAAATGTGTAACTGAATGAGTCAGCTCTTCTTTACTTCCACGTTGTACTGGGATAAGGAGCAGATGGAAAAACAAGGTATAATGACTCAGCATAACTTACCTGTCACAAGGCACTATTATACGGGATATTGCATCATAAGTCACTAAGACATTTTCAACAAGTCAGTCTCTTCCAGAAAAAAAATAAAATAAAATAACCCACTTTAACAACTTTACTGGGGCGCCTGGGTGGCTCAGTCGGTTAAGCGTCCGACTTCGGCTCAGGTCATGATCTCACGGTTCGTGGGTTCGAGCCCTTCATCGGGCTCTGTGCTGACAGCTAGCTCAGAGCCTGGAGCCTGCTTCAGATTCTGTGTCTCCCTCTCTCTCTGACCCTCCCCTGCTCACACTGTCTCTCTCTCTCAGAAATAAACATTTTAAAAAATTAAAAAAAAAAACTTTACTGAAAAAGTTATGAAAGTTAATGAAATCCTTAAAAAGATACCATATTACACACTCAATCTCCAGATTGTGAGAGAGCTTAAAATTATTGTGAGCATGATAGTGTGAAAAGCACCAGGACTAAACTCAGTTCACGTGAGCACCATTTACAGATTTATCATCCGCTCCTTGTGTGGCCTAAGATGCCACTGTCCCTTAGGAATTTGAAACTCGTCATTTATTAGAACGAGATACTATAATATTTTGCCTGAATCAATGTGTAACTCTTAAGTATTCTTTATTTTAGTTTTCTATTTTAAAACATAATTTTTTTCTTAAAAAGTTACATTAAAGTAGGGTGCCTGGGTGGCTCAGTTGGTTAAGCATCTGACTCTTGATTTCAGCTTACATCATGATCTCACAGCTTATAAGTTTGAGCCCCATGTCAAACTCCGAGCTGATGGTGCAGAGCCTGCTTGAGGTTCTCTCTATATACCTCTCTCTCTATACCTGCTCTCTCACTCACAAAATAAATTAATGGTAAAAAATTACATTTAGATGCATGTTTTTATTTTTTAACTTGCTTCATTGAGGTATGATTTGCATACAAAATGCTGTAGACATTTAATGTATAAAACTTGATGTTTGGTGATGGGTTTATATCCCATGAAGCCGTCATCATTATCAATGCCAAAAGCTTATCCATCACCTTCAGAAGTTCCTTTTGCGATAAGAGCACTTAACATATATTTTCTCAGTAAATTTTTAAATATACAATTTCTAATCACAGATCCTTGGTTGTATAGATCTCCAAAATGTATTTACTTTGCATATCTGATCATTTGTATGCTTTGGTCAATATCTCCCCATTTCTCCTTTCCTCCATCTCTTGGTGACCATTATTTCACTCTCTGCTTCTAAGTGTTTGATTATTTTAGATTTCATAGATAAATGAAATCATACAGTACTTGCCTTTCTGTAACTAAATTATTTCACTTAGCATAATGTCTTCCAAGTTTATCCCTACTCTCACAAATGGCAGGCTTGCTTTCTTTTCTAAGGCTGAATAGCATTCCTTTGTGTGGGGATGTGTGTGCACATGTATGTGTATACACATGTATATATGTGTGTGCATATATCTCACATTGTTCACTAATTTTTGGTAGTCCTTCACATAAAAGAAATACATTATCATTCACCAGCTCTTTTCCAGAGACTTCCATCTGGTATTCATGAGAAAAACTGGGAGCAAGGAATAAATGACCCACTGTCAAGACATAAATTAGGCAACAAAACCAAACCTAGAGATGGTTGTAGAGATGTTGGAACTATCAGACAGGGATTTTAAAAGACCTATGACAAGTATGTCAAAGGATCCAGAGGAAAAAAGTGCATAAAAGTCATGAACAAATAGAGAATTTTAACAGAGAAATAAATCAATATATGTATGTAATCTTCTATAGCTATCAAATATTATTTTTTCAAAAAAATATTTAATAATATGGAAAAGTAACAATTTAAAAAATCTTATATATAGTAAGTTTTCTACATAGAGGAGTATGTAAATAGAGGAAAATGATAAGAGATAAATGGTTCAAATCATTAGAAGTCATGAAGGAATGGTGACGTTACAAATTATAACAATGAACATAATCTTGTCTTACTGAGACATATATCACCATCTGGGATCAGAAACATTGCAACCAAATTATTAATTTATTCACTTCCAAAGATTTAATCCCGTGTATTCAAGCTTCTTTGGATATAGCTGATGTGAGAAGTAGAAATTCTTATAAATTGTAATTATTAAATAAATATTACTTGGCTATCTGCCCAATATTAGGCAAGTACATGAAGATGCTAAAACAGATCATGACTAGGTTTAAACAATTCCCACGTAATTACATATGGCTTTGAAGAAAATGTAACTTTAGGAAAGAAAAGAAAGCCAAGCTGGAAACATCATAACATAACATAAAGTTTTTGTTTTTTTTTTTTCCTGGAGCATTTAGTGTTACATTAATGTTAGTTTCATGTAACATGAAAAACAAGGTCTCAAAATGAAATACTGCCTCCTAGGATTCTAAAATGAGGTTATTAATCATATCTACTTTTCATGAATATATATTATAGCATAATTTGTAAAACAGTGAAATTTTTCATAAGAATCCCTATGAAAATATGAATATCTCACTATTCCATCTCTTAAAATATGAATGTTTAAGCTTCCTTTTTGAGCACATTTAAAGACCTAACTGAACCAACTTGGTGAATCACGCCAGTTCAGTCATTCCTTTGATATCTTTTACATTTCTTTTTTACATTTCTTTTACACTGAGCTGTGAAATAATTAGTTAAATATGTTTTTCCAATCAGTTATCTGAAGCATATTTGGTGATTAATCCATCTTTTTCATTAATCCATCATTTCATTCAAAATTCCACCTTGACCAGATATGCATACCACATCTCTTATGGTGCCTGACAAAGGGTAGGCATTTCATAAATGCATCTTTTTGTCCTCCTCCTAAACTGAGTTTAAACTTGCTTTGATATCAATTCCATTGTCCCTATTTCGCCTGCAGCCATACTAAAAAAAATTATTTAACAATAAAATGCCTTCAATTCCTTCAGCCAGTCTTCACAAGGCACAGCTTTGCATTATAATGCCATCCTGGCTTCCCTCCTTTTTATAAGCCCTAATTGCCAGTGTTCATCTAACAGGGTGGCTCCTTGGACAGATCATTTTCTATCAGACATGCTTTCTCAATTGCCGATGATCAGGAAATAGCATTCTCCTTTGTTCCCAATATTTCACTGCTAGAAATGCAATCTAACTTTGTGTTAGCATTTTTTCACATTCAGTTCACACCATGTTGAACTAATAAGTTTTGTAATGAGCAAAAGCCATGATTCCTTTTCTATGTGGGCTGTGTTTAAGCCCAATTTTCTCCATTTTGAAAATACAAGGTATTTTGATCATCTGATGATGATTTTTTTTTATATTTTGCCACTTATTATTATTATTATTATTATTTTATTACAAATAGTTTATTGTCAAATTGGTTTCCACATAACACCCAGTGCTCATCCCCACAAGTGTCCTCCTCCATGCCCATCCCTCCTCCCCCCCACATCCATCAGTCCTCAGTTTTTGTCAGCATTCAAGAGTCTCTCATGGTTTGCCTCTCTCCCTTTCCCCCACCATTTCCGCCTTTCTTCTCCCCCTTGGTCTTCTGTTAAGTTCCTCCTAATCCTCCTATACGTGCACACATATGATATTTGTCCTTCTCTGCCTGACTTATTTCGCTCAGCATAACACCCTCAGGTCCATCCATGTTGCTACACATGGCCAGATTTCATTGTTTCTCATTGCCATGTAGTATTCCATGGTATAGATAAACCACATCTTCTTGATCCATTCATCTGTTGATGGACACTTAGGCTCTTTCCAGGTTTTAGCTATTGTGGAGAGTGCTGCTATGAACATTGGGGTACATGTGCTCCTATGCATCAGCATTTCTGTATCCCTTGGGTAAATTCCTAGCAGTGCTATTGCTGGGTCATAGGGGAGTTCTATTGTTAGTTTCCTTAGGAACCTCCACACTGTTTTCCCGAGAGGGCTGTACCAGTTTCCATTCCCACCAACAGTGTAGGAGGGTGCCCGTTTCTCCACATCCTCGCCAGCATCTAGAGTTCTCTGATTTCCTCATTTTAGCCACTCTGACTGGCGTGAGGTGGTATCTCAGTGTGGTTTTGATTTGTATTTCCCTGATGAGGAGGGATGCTGAGCATCGTTTCATGTGTCTGTTGGCCATCTGGATGTCCTCTTTGGAGGAGTGTCTGTTCATATCTTCTGCCCATTTCTTCACTGGGTTGTTTGTTTTTCGGGCGTGTAGTTTGGTGAGTTCCTTGTAGATTCTGGATATCAACCCTTTATCTGATATGTCATTTGCAACTATCTTTTCCCATTCCGTTGGTTGCCTATTAATTTTCTGGGTTGTTTCCTTGGCTGTGCAGAAGCTTTTAATCTTGAGGAGGTCCCAACAGTTTATGTTTGCTCTTGATTCCCTTGCTTTTGGGGATGTGTCAAGTAAGAAGTTGCTGCGGTGGAGGTCAAGGAGGTTGTTTCCTGCTTTCTCCTCTAGGGTGTTGATAGTTTCCTGTCTCACGTTCAGGTCCTTTATCCATTTGAGTTTATTTTTGTGCATGGTGTGAGAAAATGATCTAGTTTCATTCTCCTGCATGTTGCTGTCCAGTTCTCCCAACACCATCTGTTAAAAAGGCTGTCTTTTTTCCATTGGATATTCTTTCCTGCTTTGTCAAAGATTAGTTCGCTGTATACTTTGGGGTCCACTTCTGAGTTCTCAATTCTGTTCCATTGGTCTATGTGTCTATTTTTGTGCCAATACCGTACTGTCTTGATGATGACAGCTTTGTAGTAGAGGCTAAAGTCTGGGATGGTGATCCCTCCCGTTTTGGTTTTATTTTTCAGGATTACTTTGGCTATTCGGGGTCTTTTGTGGTTCCATACAAATTTTGGATAGTTTGTTCTAGTTTTGAGAAGTATGCTGGTGCAATTTTGACTGGAATTGCATTGAATGTGTAGAGTGCTTAGGTAGTAATGACATCTTAACTATATTTATTCTTCCTATCCATGAGCATGGAATGTTTTTCCATTTCTTTGTGTCTTCTTCAATTTCCTTCATAAGTTTTCTATAGTTTTCATCATACAGATCTCTTGTATCCTTGGTTAGGTATCTGATAATGATTTTTAATGCCAAAAATCTAATAATGAGAAAGGAAAGGTCACATATCATGTGTCTTATATTTTTTACTTTCTCTTTCACTCAAATTCAAGACACTGTCTAAAATTTTTTTTGAGTATAGCTGGACAACATTACATGAGTTTCAGGTATAAAACCTACTGATTCAGCATCTCTGTATGTTATGCTATAGTCAACACAAGTGTAGCTACCATCTGTCGCCACGCAATGCTATTAAATCATTGAGTAAATTCCCTATACCTTCATTCACATGATTTATTCATTCCATAATTAGAAGGCTTTCTCTCTCACTCCCCTTCACTCATTTTACCCATGCCTGCATCTCCTTTACCTCTAGTAACCATCAGTATTTCTCTGTATTCCTTCTAAATCTGCTCTTTGTTTATTCATTTTTTTAGATTCCATATATGAGTAAAATCATATGATATTTATCTTCCTCTAGCTGACTTATTTATTTTTCTTAGCATATTTCCCTCTAGCTCCAACCATGCTGTTGCAAATGGCAAGGTCTCATCTTCCTTATGGCTGTGGGATATCCTACTGTGTGTGTGTGTGTGTGTGTGTGTGTGTGTGTGTGTGATATCTTTAGACATTCATTTATCGGTGGGCACTTAGCTTACTTCCATATCTTAGATGTTGTAAATAATGCTGCAATAGTGGTGCATTTATCTTTTGAAAATTTACTTCCTTTAAATACATATTGTTCTAGACTTACAGAGGAAGTGTTAAAACTAAAATTTATTTTAAAGAAAGTTTTAATCTTTTTCAATAAAGTACATTTTCAATGTTTTCAGCACTCATCTCAATTTAAACATTTTTCATATGCTACAAGAGAAAAGTTTCAGAAAATAATATATAGTATAATTTCATTTTGACATACGAGTACCTTTCAACAAGCATACACATATATGAAAACCAAGTATATGCATATTTGATACATATAAAAATGTACAGAGAAAAATACTATGTGTAGCTTGGCGCTAGGGAGTGGGAATTAAAAAACGATGGGACATGGCATTCATTTTGCTCATTTTTCTCATACTGGGAATGCTTTGTTTTTATAATAGTATTTAAACTCTTACTTGGATAACAGCTATAGTAAGCAAGTATCAGTCAATTTAATAAATAGGAAAAACTCAGAATATCATGTTTCATGATCTAAGTTATTAACAAAAATCATCCAGGAATGATCTATTCTATTTTTACAGTTATATTGACATCAATGCACTTTTACTTTAAATATGCTTTAATATATTTTGTTCAAAGTCATTTTTTCTATCACTCAATTTAAATCTTTTGCCTTTCTCAAAAACTCTGGTTTCAGAGTGTTTTCCACTTTGTCATATGGAAGTAAATTTGACTTATTCTTTGTTAACTATTTTGCTTCTATATTATCCATAAACTCAAAGAGCTTATTGGCACATAGCTCTTTCATGCTTTCAGAATTTTATGCAATTTTGTGATATCTCGCAGTATCCTGTTAATAGGATGAGCAAGAGACAATCAAAATAAAATATTGGGAAACCAGACTACACTGCAATAGAACAGAGAAATTCATTACTAAAGCCCATAGAAAAAAGAAAGCAAGATTAAATGGTCTTATACATTAAATAAAGAGGGCAAAACACAAAGGATAACAGTTTTTCATTTCCTTTTCAGCCTTAAATACATCTGTTTTGCTTAGAATTACTTTTATGAGTCTCTATTTAAATTGATAAAATAATTACTCACCTTTAAAGAGTAACAAGTTTATTTCTAAGAAAAAATGGAATGGAGGGAAGGAGTGTGGACTTGGGAATCAGAAGATCTAGACTTAAATATGCTACTTATTTACTCTCCAATCTTAGGGAAAGAAATTTGCTTCTCTGATACTCATTTTCTGTTCTATAAAATAAGAGTAATAGGACATATGCCTAATAGAGTTGCTCTGAACTGTTAAATGAGGGAAACTATACAAAGCTCATATACATAATAGAAACATAAAAATATTAGCATTCTTCCTTCTTTTATAATAAATCCTATTCTATGAAGAGAAAGCTAAGTAAAATAATATATCAGCACTTTCAAACTGCTTGAAACCTTGGTATTATCTGAGTTAATTAAAAGACCGTATTTGAGAGGATAAGAGTATCTAGAAAATTACTATCTCTTTTAAAAATGACTTACAGATGAAAGAAGTTTCCAATTAAAATGGCATCCTACAGAGAGAGAGGCAAACCATAAGAGACACTTAAATGCAGAAAACAAACTGAGGGTTGATGGAGGCGTGGGGGAGAGGGGAAAATGGGTGATGGGCATGGAGGAGGGTACTTGTTGGGATGAGCACTGGGTGTTGTATGTAAGTGACGAATCTACCCCCAAAGCCAAGAGCACACTGTATACACTGTTTGTTAGCCAACAATAAATTATATTAAAAATAAATATATATATAAATAAAATGGCATCCTAAATACATACATTTATGGATTTCCCCTACCAATGTCCCACTAAAATGACAGTGAGGGAAACAAAAAAGAACAAGGAACAAAGAATAAGAAAAGAGACAACAGCAGTTAAGAATGGTTAACCCGGGGGGCACCTGGGTGGCTTAGTCAGTTAAGCGTCCCACTTTCGCTTGGGTTATGATCTCGCGGTTCGTGGGTTCGAGCCCCGCATCGGGCTCTGTGCTGACTCAGAGCCTGGAGCCTGTTTCAGTCTGTGACTCCCTCTCTCTCTGACCCTCCCCTGCTCATGCTGTCTCTCTCTCCTAGAAATAAATAAAAATATTAAGAAAAAAAAAGAATGGTTAACCCGGGACCCCTGGGTGGCTCAGTTGGTTAAGCAACTGACTTTGGCTCAGGTCATGATCTCAGAATTCATGGATTCGAACCCTGCATTGGGCTCTGTGCTGACAGCTCAGAGCCTGGAGCCTGCATCCGGATTCTTTGTCTCCCTCTCTCTCTGCCTCTCGCCCTTCTCCACCCCCGCATGCTGACTGTCTCTCTCTCTCTCTCTCAAAAAGAAATAAACATTTAAAAAATTTTAATAAAAGAATGGTTAACTAAATGTTGGGGGAGGGAAACAGAAAGGAGGAATGGTAACTGACTTAGAACAGGGCTAGTTTATTTTCAGTTTTATTTTGTGAAACTTGCACAGTTGAGTTTCCTATCTGGATTAATGTGCCGTAGCCCAGAGCTAGAACACAGAGAGTTAAAGGTCCAGAGGTAGAAGCGGACATGGGAACATAAGGCCCCAACCAGCCTGTGTGTTTACAGAAATCTGGAGAGTGGCTGTGAACTTCCACAAAAGGTGAAATTGGGTTCAAGTCAATTGCATTCAAATACCTCAATGGCAAGAATAATCATCCAATTATTATACTATATATTCTTAGGTCTGTTTCTATATATTCTTAGGTATTGTTCCTTGATGGGAATACTCCCCAGTACCCATCACGTGTGTGCCCAATGTTATCAAAAATAGATCACAAGTAAAAAGAAGTTATGTCAGCAGGAAGAATCAGATGGCCTGATTGGCTGACCAGTGGTCGTACTCTACTGCCTGGCATAAGAATGATATACATTCTATCATTTAGTCACCAAATATTAACTGAATACATTCTATTTGCCAAGAACCATTCTAATTTCTAAGGACATAGTCGCAAAGAAAACAATGTGTCCTTCTATAGGGATTTGTATTCTGATGTTGAGAGAGAGAAAGTTAACACATTAAAAAATAGGTCAGTGCTATTAAGTAAAAAAGGATTATAAATGGTGATCAGAATGGCAGCGCAGTCTATTGATATAGATATAGATTTGATATAGAACAGAGAGAAAACACTTGTCTGGTACGCTGGCATGTGAGCAAATAACTGAAGTTTAATAATAATAATGATGATGATAACTGAAATGAGGGCATGATCCAAGAGGAGATCTAAGGGGAAAGTTTCCTGAGAGTGAAAACATTAAGGCACAAGTGAAACACAAAAAGGAGCTCATAACAATACAAAACCACAGCTGACTTCTCAGAGATAGAGACACACAATGAACACAAACACCACTGCCGGAGTCCAGCTCCAGCCAGTCCAGGGGTCCCTGAAGGATGGATGGTGACGGCGAGAAAGAGAGTGAGAGAGTCCGGAGATTCTTTCTGATCACCAGTCAGGCATCTCTGCCCTGTCAGTTTTGGTG
Organism: Proteles cristata cristata; assembly: GCA_017311185.1. Lineage (NCBI taxonomy): Eukaryota > Metazoa > Chordata > Mammalia > Carnivora > Hyaenidae > Proteles > Proteles cristata. The sequence continues at coordinate 28,267 of JAESUZ010001011.1, read as the reverse complement.
TCTTTATTTATAGGTCAAACATTAACATGGCATCAGAAAATGGAATTTTTACAATGGATAGCTTTCTGTGATAAGATGTTTTTGGAAAATGTGCAGAAACAGGTTTTACAGAAGTCTTCTTGCAGAACTGCCCCAATTAGAGTGAGGTTGAGTAACTACGAAAATAACAGGGTGCTCTTAGTGAAAAACAGGATAGCATACACATTTTAATAACACTAAGATTAAGTCATAGGTTAAGTTGTAGATACTCTTATCCATCCTCAGCACAGCTGCCAGGGTGAGGGAAGGTGTGTGTGGAATGCAGGCCTTAGGGAAGGGGCTTTTGTACATCACTAGTTAGCAAAGATCTATGTGGTAACTTATGTTCTGCCCTTATCTGTTCCTTCTCTCTAAGTTAGGCTCTTTGTCTCTGGGCAAAACTTGATTGTCCAGTTATATTCCTTATGGTACCAGAGAGCCAACTGTACCCTTAAAGAGCTTAGCTCATTTCCAATACATAGAATAGCCTCTTTGAGTGCATTTACCTTTGTGTCTAGTTTTTTGTCTATGATTTCTTGAATAGCTAGGGCATAAGAAACATTTTTGGTTAGTTGATTTATATGTTGAGTTGTATGAACCTCTTGAACTAACGCAACCATAGAAACAGAATTGTACATGTAAAAATCAATCTTTTTATGACTAAGGGTCATTAGCCTATTCATAGCTCAAGGGAAGTATTGAGGAAAATAGGACCTGTAGAAGACACAATGTCTGTTCCCATAATCGTAAAAGAAGAAGTCCCCACAATAAGTTCCTTCACAAGGTACAATCATCATACCAGGGCCAGAATAAGGGGACAAGTCACTCCTGAGACCAATAAACAAGGTACCTTGGCGGTTGGTGCTCAGGCAGAAACAATTGAGTGGGGGTGGATATCGGTCATCATCTGATGGCAAGAGCCTTGCAAACCTGCCTTAACCTCACAAGGAGCTTTCTCAACTAGTGGGCTCAGAATGGCACCTAACACACCACGTTTTGGACAGTGGTAATTTTTACAGAGAAATGAATGCAATGGAAAGTGAATCAGTGTGTCTCTTTTAGATTACAGTGCCAGGGAGGACCAGTCTCTAGAGCTGAGATTAGACTGTGCTGGGAATGGCTGCCTCTAAGAGAGCTGCCTCTGAGAGGTGGGGAAAGAGTAACTGCCACACAAGCCTGACAGCAGAAAGAGGTAACCAAACGAAGAGGGTGACATGGAGAGCAAGCTCATTTCCATGCCACTGCATTTTACATGCTTCAGTAGAAGTGAGGCAGGAGTTATTAAAAAAAAAAATCAAAGCAAGCATGAGCCATATGCAAAGAGAAGGGATGAGGCAACCGTCGAATCTAAAATGTTAAGAAAAGTTATATTTTCAAAACACACTGGATGAGGACAGCACAGCAAAAGTGACTAAGAAGAGTATTGAGAGTTAGGAAAAAGCATGGTGTTTTTCTTTCTCTTACCTAAGTTTCATCCTTGACTTTCTCCTCTTTTCACAGTCCTACTTTCTCTTGTTTCCTTGCTCAGGACTCAGATTTTTGTCTCCAATGACCCAAACATATATTATTTACTGAACACCTCTCCTTGCAATAATACACTGATCCATCAAATTTCATCAGATACAACCTGAACTCATCATACCCAACTCTCTCTTCCCATCCTTTGATAATAACAAGCATCCAGGTACCTGAGGTACAACCCCAAGGCCATGTTTGTCTTTCTCACCCTCCCTCGTAGACCACAGCTTAACATGTCCACCAATTCAACATCTCAAAAATCATCTTTGGTCCCATTTCTCTTCATTTCCTCTAAAACCTGGAGTTACACTCATTAACATCAATCGCCTGAGTTACTGAAGCAGCTTCCTATTTGGCTCCTCTACTACTACCCTCTTGGGAATTAGCTTTTTAAACACAAATATGATTATTGTACTGCCATGTGGAAAAACATGCTCCTCCAGATTCCTCAACCTACATTTCTGCCCCTTCATCTGTCCATGCACTAGGCTGCCCTACCCTCAGTTCACATTGGAGTCATGGTGGAGTCCCCACTTCTGCTTCTTACACAAACCATTAAACCATGGCTCAAAACACCCCTTAACCTCCATGCACCCACTCCCATCTGCCGGCAGGTAGGTTGCTCTTTTTTCTCCTTTATTTGTTCAGTCAGTTAATCAACAAGACATGCAACCTACAATCCTGGGGGCAACAGTAAATAAAAGGTAAAACAACAGAAAAAACAGTATTTTTTAAAATGATACACATAAACAAAAAAGGAGGGCTTTCAGTGGGAATCTCTGAAAGCCAAGACCTCAACAATGAAAGGAAGTAGGCAATACAGACGGTGGGCCCTGGCCGTTGTGGGGGTGGGGGGGTGAGGGGAGTGAGCAAGCATCAAGCAGAGGAAATAGACCAGAGATGAAAAAGAGCCTAGAGGCAGAGTGAGGAGTTTGAATATTAGTTTATGTGCAATTAGAAATCATTGGAGAATATCAGGCAGGGGAATAAACCTTCATATTAAAATGAAAATTGGGGGAAATGGCAGAAATAATGTATTCCCAATTTTTACTTTAAACAGATTAAATTCATCTCTTTATGAATGTTGACACTGATGCCATCAAATACAATCCCAAAGCTGTTGCCCCAGCTTCCTCACAGAGCAACAGCTCCAGTTCATTACCTTCAACTCCTAATACTGTGCCTCAGTATATGTGACCTAAGCAAGAACGGCCACTGATTTGCACGGACTAATTTGTGCAGATTGATTTGTACATGGTTAGGAAAATAAGAATAGACTGCAATTATAAAAATCAAGCTGAATGCAATAAATGTATGAATTTAGAGCATGAAGGGGAGAAAAGGATATTTAAAACAACTAAAAAATATTGTATTCATCCCTTCTAAAGAAATTTGAACCTGCAAAGACATAATGAGCCAAGAGACATAGAACATTACGGAAACTCACACAGTTGCCAGGCCAGACTAATCTGATAACATTTTTTTCTTTATGGTAGAGAATTTATTAGTTGAAAAAAAAAAATCAGAAGCATAAACCGTAACTGACTTAGTAAAATATATGACACGTAATAACACACCGAAAGATGTTAAATAGTTTGGTTGGACAGATATATGATTAAAATGACTCAAAGCTAGATCTATGTATAAAACTATAAAGTATAATTACAAATGGTCATACTTCATTTGTAGTTATAAGTAGTTATAACAAGTAGTGATAACAAGCTTGTTCCACAAAGGGCCATTAGAGGACAGAAAAAAGCATATTAATTATTTATTCTCACACACACACACACACACACACACACACACACACACATATATACACATACATATGGGGGGAAAATAAGCAAAGGAGCAGTAAGTATGTGAGAAAAGAGAGAGAAAGACAAGGGGGAAATTGGTTGTCAAGAACATTTAGAATCAGAAGACCCAACTTCACATCAAGAATATGCCAAGTATTTACCAAGTATTCCTAGAACATATATGCTGATGTAGTTTGTAATTTTAGTTTCAAGTGTTTTATTCCTTTTCAGAATATAATGTTGCTTTAAGAATTTTTTCTTCACACTGCACTTCCCAACCATATTATTGTGGGATTTTTTTTTTGTTCTTTGGAGATTTTTTACATAGATTTAGCTATAAAAGATCACAAGATTCATTCCTTACCAGTGTTTCCTTGTTTCTCTATTTTGGAAGGAAGTATTGGGGATACAATTTTTAAATAGAGTAGTCAGAGAACACATGACTAGCAAATGCCAAGTTTTATGAGCTCTCCTGGGAGAAAGTATTCCAGGCAGAAGGAGCAAATGTCAAAGCCCTGAGGCAGCAGATTGCTAATGGAAAAGCAGGGAGACTGCTTATCCTGGAACAGAGAGAACATGGGAGAGAAGCTGCAGATGACATCAGAGTGGAGTCTTGTAAACCATAGCTGGGCTCCGCTACCCTAAATGAAATGGAAGTCACCGAAGGGAAAGTGAGCATTTGAGGACTGGAGGCTAGGCGGCTCCCCCACCTCCATCCCCACTCCGGCTGGTATATCAAGAATAGACAGTAGGGGTCAAGGATAGAAACATGAAGAACAGTTAGCATAGTGTAAAAATCTAGATTACAAAATAACAATGGCTTGGACCAGTCTGGCAGCCACAGAAAGGGGAAGATGTAGTCAAATTATGAATCTCTTTGGAACAGAGCCAATAATATAAGTTCAGATTGGATAGAGGAATGAGAGAAAGACTAGAATCAAGGATGACCCCAGAGCAGAACATCTATTAAGTAAGAAAGAGTAGATGTTCAGTGAAGCAAATTTTGGGGAATAAGATTAGGAACTCAGTTTCAAACGTGAGATATCCATTAGAAATTCATGTGGAGGTGTCAAAGAGTCAGTTGGATATATTAGTCAACAGTTCAGGACAGGGACCTGGGATGAAAATAGCAATTTTGATATTTAAAGCCGTAAAATTTGGTGAAGTCATTTTTAAAAAGTGAGTACAGATGAAAATAAAAGAATTAAGAATCAAACATTGGTGCAGTTACAAGGTAACACTGGAGGAGATTTAAAACTCAGTGAGAGAGACTAAGGAAGGGCAGTCAGTCAGCAAGAAAGGAGAAAAACCAAGAAAACAAGATTCTGGAAGGCAAGCAAAAAAAAAAAAAATTAAAAGACAAAGGAGTAATCACACTGTCATGTGCTGCTGACAAGTCAATTAAGATGAAGAAACCCAGGGGCGCCTGGGTGGCTTAGTCGGTTAAGCGTCCGACTTTCGCTCAGGTCATGATCTCGTGGTTCGTGGGTTCGAGCCCCGCGTCGGGCTCTGTGCTGACTGCCAGCTCAGAGCCTGGAGCCTGTTTCAGTCTGCGACTCCCTCTCTCTCTGACCCTCCCCTGCTCACGCTGTCTCTCTCCTAGAAATAAATAAAACATTAAAAAAAAAATTTAAAAAAAAAAAAAAAGATGAAGAAACCTGGATTTAACAATGGATTTCACAGTATGGAGACCAATGGAGACGTTGATAAGAAGTGTTTCTTTGAAGTGGCAGAGGTGAAAGTCTGTTGCAGTGGATTCAAAAAAGAATAGGATGAGAGAACTATAGACAACTCTTTTAACAACATTCTGTTACATGGCGGGGGGTGGGGGGTGGGGAGTGGAGCACAGAAGGGGAAGAAAACCTCCTCAAAAGATATTTTATATTGAAGGGAGAAATAAGGGCATATTAGTATGTTGATAGAACCAGGAGAAGAAAAATATAGTGCAAAAAATAAAGGGAGAATAACAGAACAGATGAAGGGGATGTGAGAGAATGATTATGATCATTGGCAGTAAATCTGCTCAGACAAGGAGAAACAGGCGTGTGTGAGGACTGAGAGCAAGAGTGCAAAGGAGGCAGAATCAATGATGTCAAGGAATCATCAAGAAGTAGTTCTCAAGAGAAGCATCTGGGAGAAACAGCAGGAGGTGATCACAGAGAGTACTCTGCTTCACGCTGACATTTCGGAGGAGTTCGTTATTTTGAATGATAAGAACCAGGTTATGTCCCTGGAGCGAATGCCTAAGAGAACACAGGATGATGTCACTGGAAGGAAGGACATTAAGCAGCCAGTTAGAGCACCGCAAGGATCCCCTTTGCTCTTATCTAAATCACCAAAAATTATGACCTCTTTGGAGAGAATGATGATGAGCCAGATATTTCCATTTTCAAGGAATGACAAAAGATAGTTCAAATACTATCCATCAAGGAACTTTCTAATCTAGTAAATACATAAATGTGCTAAAATAGAGATATGAACCAAGCCCCATGGAATGATACAAGACAAACTGTTAGTTGCTCAACAGACTGATCAAATGGATGAATGAATGAACAGTGGGTTTCGGGAGTGAAGTGGGTTGAACAGTGGTCCCCCAAATATGTCTCCCTAGAAGCTGTGACCATGAACTTATTTGGAAAAAGGGGTCTTTGAAGATGAAATTAATGATCTTGAGATGAAAACACCTTATAATACTTTGATGGGCTCTAAATGCAGTGACATATAAGAGACAGAATAAGCAAAGACACCAGTACAGAGGAGATGTGAAGATGAAGGCAGAGATTAGAGTTAGTCAGTCACAAACCGAGAAATAGCTAGACCTACCAGGAGCCGGGAGAGGCAAGGAATGGACTCTCTCTAGAGCCACTGCAGGGAGCACAGCCATGGCACCTTGATTTTGGACCCCCGGCCTCTACAATGATGAAAAAATCAATTTTTGTCATTTTAAGTCACTGGGTTAGTGGTCATTTGTTACAGAAATAAATACACTGAAATGAATACAGTGTGGAGCAGTCTCACAGGGACATTTGAGCTGAATTGTGAAAGAATAGAAGTCTGAAATGGCAAAAAGTTAAAGTGAGCATTGAAATACTATTCCAGACACTAGGTGCAAAAAGGGAGTAATGAAGAGGCATGGCTTGTTTCTGGAAAAGTGAAAAGTTCAGGGCAGCTGGACATGAGGCAAAGAAGAAAATTTTGACTATTTTTCTCAAGTAAAGCAAATTTCACATCTAGTGGTCTCTCTCTGGACTGGACCTAGATAGACTGTAAAATAGTTAAATATGTACAATACATATCTATCTTCAAATACATGTATCTATCTATCGTGCTAATAGGTGAAGCCCTGATTTCAAATACAAGTTGAGTAATAACACCAATAGTCAACGAATATTTATTCATAACCAGTTTATCATAGTTTAACTGGTACCTACCTAGGGTACATAATTGAATCTAAGGGTTAAAAAGTCTTGATAAAGATGGAAATTGAATAAAAAGCAAAAAATAAGGAGTTGCTACCTAAGGAATGCTACCTAAAAAGCAACAAATAAGGCGTGCTGCCTAAAATTCCTAGTTCACCATCTGCCTATTTTATTTAAAACCCCAAATCATGGTCTTTCCCCTGGAACTAACTCGAAAATGTCTTCTCTCCACCATCAGGCAAAGTCCCGATGACTCATCCTGGCACATATCTCTCCACTTCACACATCTTACTCTCTTTCCATCCATCATCGTAACATAGCATCCTATCAACTCCTTCATTCCGATGTGCCACTCCCACAACCCTTCAAACTGTGCAGAAATGATGTACATGTGCCATCCTTTACCGCCACAGTAACTCCTTACCAAAGAAGCAGTCTACTTCATTCATTTGGCATTTAACTAAACATTCAAAGCACGTGGGTATATAACCAATATTATAACCAATTTCAGTAACATTCCCTTGTATTTTTTAAAAATTTTTAAACATTTTTATTCATTTTTGAGAAACAGAGACAAAGCACTAGCCAGGGAGGGACAGGGGCGGAAGACACCGAATCTGAAGCAGGATCCAGGCTCTGAGCTATCAGCACAGTGCCCGACGTGGGCCTTGAACTCACAAACCAGGAGATTATGACCTGAGCCAAAATCGACCGCTTAACTGACTGAGCCACCCAGGCTCCTTGGTGACAACCCCCTTTTTAAATAATTCACATATGCATGTGATACACACTTCCAGAAATATTAAGAATGTACATTGAAAGGCATATCTCCTTCCCATCCCTGCTCTTAATTTTCCTGTGTCTCTACTCAGAGATAATTAAATCGGTTAACAGTAATAGCCAAGTATTTTTGTATCAGTAACCACATTTCTGTTGATCCAGAGTAGTTAGATTTTGCTAAAATGTTCCTAACGTAAACACCTGTCTTATTTAAAAAGTAAAGGTCAGTGGGGCTTAGCTCCCTAGACTATACGATGCCATATATGATGGTAACTACAACGACTTTAAACTGTACTCATTTGTGATAAACAAAACAGTTGAAGTAGCATGGAAAATTATTTAAATGGTTTTTGTGAGCACTCATTATTTAAACTGAAGCAAATTTTAAAAGCAGAAAGAATTTAGTTGAGTCTACGGGTGCCTGGGGGGCTCAGTTGGTTTAAGCATCTGACTCTTGATTTCGGCTCAGGTCATGATCTCTTGGTTCATGGGTTCGAGCCCCACGTCCAGCTCTGAACTGACAGTGCAAACCCTATTTTGGATTCTCTCTCTCTCTTTCTACCCTTCCCCTGCTCGCTTGCTCACCCTCCCTCTCTCTGTTTCTCTCTCTCTCTCTCAAAATAAATAAAGAAAATTAAAAAAATAATTTGGTTGAGTCTAACTCAGCCACCTGTATTAACTCACTTATTCATGCATACTATTCATCAACATACTCAGAGTTTATCTTATACCATTTATGTCCATCTTTCCTTTAAGACCCAACTCAAATTGCTCCAACTTCCCTGAGAAAATACCTCACTCTTCTATTCTCCTCTACCAAATGACACATTTTGGCATTAGAAAAGAGTACCTTATGAGATGGTTATGGTATATAAAGTGAAAATCATGAAAATCAAGTATAGTATTGCCTAAATAATCCTTTAAAACATCGTAAATCTTGGGGCGCCTGGGTGGCTTAGTCGGTTAAGCATCCGACTTTCGCTTAGGTCATGATCTCGCGGTTCGTGGGTTCGAGCCCCGCGTCGGGCTCTGTGCTGATTGCCAGCTCAGAGCCTGGAGCCTGTTTCAGTCTGTGACTCCCTCTCTCTCTGACCCTCCCCTGCTCACACTGTCTCTCTCTCTCCTAGAAATAAATAAAAATATTTTAAAAAAATAAATAAAACATCGTAAATCAGCCATAAAAGAAAAAATCTCAGTTTCACATCAAACTCAGCTCAAGGGGATGCTTCACACCCAGAAAATCATCAAGACTACAAATACCATAACAGGAATATGGAAACTTAGAATACCAGGTCCATTTCTCCCACCTTATATATTCACCGTGTCATATTCTTTCTATGAATGAAATAATTTAGTTTGTTATATGTATTTCTCTCTCAATCTCTCCCCTTCTAGTCAAAACTCATAATGGAATCCAGTGTGTGTATAATGCAATTTCTCTGAACACACTATCTTGTACATTATTTTATAGAACTATCTCCTTAGCTATAGTGTAAATATCACCAAAGAAATCTTTTGGAATGTCCAATGTTAAAATGTTACTCATGGCAGTTGCTTGGCAAATACTTTCTGATGACATTATTTGACTGGAAAATATTAACATACTGGGTTCTTGTAATGGGGACAAAATCAAGGATAAGAAATAGGCTCCTGAAGGGATACAAAGGACAAGCCTTATCTGATGAATACTGTCTGATGTACAAAGGAAAAACAGAGGTAAGATTTAACAATTAAACCTCTTACTTCAAAAACAAACAATTCTATGAAACAGTATCATAAATATAGATATCAAGCCTAAATCAAAGCTCAATTCATTTGCTTTTATTTCTCAGACACACCTTACACAATTTTCAATTCTTCAGCCCTCAAATCAGTCACAGATTTTTTTTGTAGGGATACAACCTTAACACAGAAAGTCACTCTGTGCAGCATGTTAAGAGAACCCAGGAGCCATTCTTCAACTCAACCCAACCCAACCTTCTACTGCTTCTCTGTTCATACAGTCAACAGAATAACCTTTGTTTTAACCCATGCAGTATAAAGTCTCTGAGTCCCGAACCTGATGTCACGTTCCAAACTGGTCACCTTCTTTCTCATATTCATAAGTAAATGGTAGGCATTCTTATCCTTCTTGTTAAGGTTTATCTTAACGTCATCATATTGAGGGGGCAAAGTTTGTTTTCACTTTTCTCAAGAATAGCCTAAGCTGAGCAGAGTTCATCTGGCTTTGTTTTGTGTTGGCTCCAAAGACACCAAGACTAGGAGATAGCTAGTCTTAGAAATTTTCTAATTATTTCCTAGCTTTTTCCCCTGCCTAGCCCTGCCAAGCTGGCATCAAAGTTAGCCTAACAAATAACCAACCTTGAAGCTGACTATTTAGTATTACTTGAGGGTTTCTGGAAAGGCCTTTAAAAAGAACCCAATGGTTTTAACAAAACTAAACTATTTTGCTACATTAAGTTTTAAGTTTTATTCATTAAGTTTTATTCAAATATATTTAAAGGGTTCAGTGAGGGGGAAAAGGAGGTCGGTGTCTATTTGAGAAGCAGTTTGGCTTGAATAGAGAGGGGAAATTGTAAATTGCAGGGTTCTGTTAAAGAAAGTGATTCATTGGTAAAGACCAATTAATCACGAAGGAGCAGAGTAGGGGTGGGAATTGGAATGAGCCCAGTGGTTAGTCTAATAAGAAAGAGAAAAGAGAAATTGCTAACGCTAGAATCTTAGTCACCAAGGTAACTACAGACAGGAAACTGAACATTTTAGGATCTTAGTTGGAAGAAGAAGAAAAAAAGAAGACCAGAATATGTTGGTGTTACTGTTACTAGTTCACTTGTTTTTAATCTTTTCTGTTTTGAGATGGGAAAGGTTGAAAAAGCAACATATAAGAGAAGGGGGGACGCGTGTAGTTTGTACAGGTAGAGGAACAAACATGCCAAATTACTTGGAAAATTTTCAAATCTGAACCCCATATTGTATTATGTAGTCCAGAGCAGCGCTTCTCAAACTTTAATGTGCATAAGCATCAGGTCATCTTGTTAAAATGAAGATACTGATTCAGCTGTCTTGGGGTAAGACCTAAGATTCCACTTTTCGTAGAAGCTCTCAGGAGATGCCCACATTGCTGGTCTGTACACCACACTTTGAGTAGTAAGCATAGAATACAGTATGTTCACGGACTTTAGAGAAACATTTTCCAGGTGTTAGTTGTCCCATTGATTTGGCGTGGTTTGTTGTGGGCAGAGATTTGAGGGTGAAAAAGGATATTTCCTTTTACAACTAGAAAATTACTGAATTCTGCCTTAAAAAATCAGAAATTCTACTTTTATCATCAGACCATACACATTACTGTTAATGGTCCTTGTTTGCTCTAGGAAGTATTACACTTGAGAGGCTGGAAAAACACAAATACTGTGACTGTACCTACAAAACACGAGGAACACAGCAAGCTTTCAGTACTTGTTTATTTAATCAATGGTCTCTCATTTAAAGGGCCCTGTTTTCCATTTTTGGACTTCTCCATCCTAAGAGACAGCTCCACTAGTTTAAACTAAAAATCATTACTTTCCCAACAAAATATGCAAAAACAAGCAAAAAATATGCCTCTTCTTTGCTACATCTTCTCCAATCCCTCTCCCAAGTCAAAACAGGAAGGCATTTCCTACACGCACGTGTATATGCACACAACCAGGTATACACATATTGTAACTGTGTTCAAAATAATTTTGTTTCTTCAATTTTTGCCAAATATTATTAAGCTTCCTCAGAATGCAGAGCCTGAATGCACAACTTGTTATCAATTGCTTCTTGCAGATTTTGAGTGACTAGAACACAGCTTGGCTTCCTGACATATAAGATCTAAATTTATTTTTATATTTTCTTAAGTAATCAAAGCAAGAAAATCCCATCAGGTAGAGAACGTATTTTCTTCTGTGTGTGTGTGTGTGTGTGTGTGTGTGTGTGTGTGTAAAGAAATTAAGGTCCAATAAGGCTGAGAACCCTTCCAAGCTCACTGAGCCAGTGAAAGACAGAGTCAGGACCTGCTGCTTTGTTCTTGGCCCTGTGTGTTCCCTTCTATCATATCACTTTCTAATATGTCACAGTGCTCTCTTCAATACATCAACAATTAACCTAAGAAGCAAATGAGATATCATAGGGTGAACACCAAAAAAAAAGGAATGTCAAAACATTTTAGAAAAGAGAGCTCATTTAAAGAAAAAATGTATTCTACAAATGTACTACAAAAGCAAGTGAACTGCCACTTTTTAAAGTAAAACTTAGCTTTAACTTGGCGATGCTGTCTCTAAAAATAAATATGAAAATAATATTAATGATGAACAAAAAATTCAGGGAAGGTATGACATGTATATAATTGAATATCAATCTACAATGTTCTCCACTCCCTCATTAAAAGGGATAGTGCTAAGACAAGTTAAGGCAATCCAAATTTTCAGTAGTGTCTAAGCAGCTACTACCTCTAGGGCAGAAATGTCAGCAGGTAAGTGTAATGTGAACTCCAAACCTGGTGGAAATCCCACGGGAACCCAGGATGCCCAAGCTCAGGTGGAGGCATTTAATTCCCAGAAGCCAGGTGGGCATGCACATCAAAACAAGCAAAGGGCTGGAGTAGTCATGAGGGTACACCGAATAGTTTGACACACAAAGATTCGTGAATACAATTAGTTCATCAAGAGATCCTCAGAAATAAAATCATTTAAGAACCCTAGAGTCTTAATTATTGTAAAACAAAACAATTTCAGTGTTAACTTACAGAGGCCTTATTTGAATGATGAGCCTAGAAAACAAAGCTTCTAGCCTCAATCCCAGGTCACAAACCCAGACCCTTTTGCATCAAGAGGAAGCCAGATGTTAACGAGGAAGGACTCAGTTTTACCTTCACCAGACGGTACTACGAACTCTCCTTTAAGCCTTACCCAAAAAGACTTTGAACTAGAAGGCTGTAGCTTGCAAAAAGAGGGGTCCCCAAATTTTGGGTTATATTGTTTAATAGATTCGTGTTAAAACTAATTCCTGTGGATTTTGAATCCGTGCTCCAATTCAGTGATTAAGCTATGATAACATTAACCATACTTTTATCTAAATAAAATGTATTACTCTCATTGTAACAAACACAACCAGCAGTGACTTCAGTTCAGCTACAATCAATCCTAGATGTGGTCTTCTAACCGAAGCAAATTTATAGATCTTCCAGCATTTTATATGGCAAAAATTTTCTTCAGTGTCATACTTAGCAAATCACAAAAAAGCAATAGTCATTTCTCTGAAGAAGAGCAATATTTCTCTGATCTTCCCACAGAGCAATACTCAGCTTGCTCATGTCCTTGGGGGCTCTCTGGCGCTTGGTCGCATAAACCAGTTCCACTTAATTATGGGACTTAATTAGCCCTGAGTAGCCCTGACTTTACAGTTACCTTATCTGTAGCACCTACTATATGATGGCAGCCTAGATTAAATGGTCACCTAATTTCCCATAAACACTGGAGCCAAAACCCAAAAAAAATGACACCTTCTGAAGGACATTTGGCCTTAACTATACCCCTACGGTCTCTTCTAGATTTTTCCATGAAAGCCTGCCGTAACCTTCATACATGACACAGGCCTGAATGACAGAACCACTGGTACTGGAACCTGGGCCAGCTGGACACCCTTCTTTAGCTTTGTCCCTGACTCTAATGTAACAACCTATTAAAGGACATAGTACATGGCTCAGATCAGACTACCCAAGATCCAAAGTCTTATCTGTCACTATGACTTTCTGGAAAGAATAATTCATTTTGGAGGAAATATCCCAACAGATCAGCTGTATGTCTTCAAGAGTAATTTAGGAACTAGCAACATATCACTTAGGAACTTGTTAGAAATGCAGCTACTCAGACTTACTGAATCAGAACTTGCATTTTAATAATATACTCAGGTGACGGGTATGCACACTGAAATGGGAGCAGCACTGTCTCAGATGACTTGACCACAGGGACTGCATTGAAGTGGGAGCCTCCTTGTTTCCCAGGGATTTGTCTCCACCCCCCTGCCATGCTCTTTCGTGCTCTTTAGATCTCATCCTCATGGCATTATGAACGTAGTGGATCTGAAGGTGCTCTGTGAGAAAGTCAGAGAAATACTTCCCTCTTTCAGGTAACCAACAGTTGCTTTTCATGATTCCTATGTATAAGAATAAAGAAAATTCTTGCCACATGAAATATTGAGAGATCTATGAATTTGCTTCAAGACCACATCTAGGATTGACTGTAGCTGAACTTAAGTCACCCTCCAATTAATTGTGTTTATTGATAACATTTACCACAGCTTAATCACTGAATTGGAGCACAGTGATCCAAAGGCCACAGGAATTAGTCTTAACACAGATCTATTAGTCAATAAAATCTGAAAGCTTGGGCACTCCACTTTTTGCAACATACAGCCTTCTCGTTCAGAGTCTTTTTTGGTAAAACTTAAAAGAGAGTTCACAGTACAGTCCGGCGAAGGTAAAACTGAGTCCTTCTCCAATAATATCTGGTCTCCTTGATGCAAAAGGCTCTGAGTCTGTAAGTTGGGAGTCAGGGTAGAAGTTCCATATTCGACTGTTGGTTGTCGACAAGGGGGGAGGGATGGTAAAGACACATGGTTTAGGTAGCAAACAGGTAGAGGACACTGGGCACAAAATATTCAGCCACCCAATTCCCCTAGTGCTCAAGTGTATACAATGGGATCTGGGCCCCTGGCTGCAGCTGCTTCATCCAGTGGAACAGACCTCTGACTCGAACTAAGTCAAATGATTCTCTCACCTAGAATTTGAAATTTCAACAGAAAAACAAAGACCCTGGAAGTGACTGGTACTGTCACATTTAGGACATGTCTCCCACATGTTTAGAAAAAGTCCACAAATTGGCTAACCATTCTTGTAGCCTTGTTCTTTTCTTTATTAAGGCTCAGTTCAACATTTCCTCCTAAACTGAGAGCACCTCAACTTTTTTCCAACTAATCTCCTTTTTAGTTTAAGCATGACAGAACCAAATATAGTTGCCTACGACCAACATAAACTATAGTTCTGAAAACTATTACAATAATTGTAATCTATAATACACTAAAAACACTACACAAAGATTCCAAAAACTTAAAACTTGGCAATCCTAAAGGCTATGTGATAGATGTCCAAAGATTCTTTGCAAGTTGTTCTTCAATTCTGAAATACTGTTTCCCCTCCTCAGCCTGTCTTTTCAGGAAAGTGCCTGACAGAATTCCTATTCAATATGTCCTGATAGAAATCTAACTGCAATATTTACTGAAGTTCTAGTGAATTATTTAGAAAGTTTTACAAAAGAGCTTTTAGGAGTAAGTAATGGACAGTCATGCTGAATTTGCAATGGATTATAGAGTGGTTTTCCTACGTATCTAGGTAATGGCAGCTCAACTACGTCTTACCACACATTGCTCTTTATAGAAAGACATGTACATGTGGTAAAGGATTTAACACTGAAGTGAAACCCGCAGCAGGGGAAATTTAGCAAATTAATTGATTAGTGTTCTATTTCCCTCTCCATTCTGTAAAAGTGATCATCTATTTTAGGAGACGTATCCTGTCCATACTACAGCTATCTGCGGTTCCATAAATGAAGATATGTTTATAGTTTACACAATATACATTTCACAGCAGGAGCCTGAAATAAGTCAAACGTATAAAGTCTGCCAAACTGAAGTGAACAAAACCCTGTGCTTTGTCAAAACGTTTCTAATTATTCTTCCTATTCAGAACATCTTCTGCACTGATACACATACCCAACACATAAAGAGAATGTCCAGTCCACAGAAGAATGTATTAGGGCTACAGTCTCCATGTTAACAGTAGCTAAAGCATAAATCCCATACTCATTTCTGATTCTGCAAATGTATACAGTATAGTGAATGTACTTTTTTTGTCACACATAATTTCAGCAGGTTTTTACCTTTAAATTTTACCCTCTAGTGAGAATAAGAGCTACAGAAAAACAAATTTTCATACAATTTAAGTCTATTCAACATCATTATAATAAATAGAATATATTACAAATGTATTTTTTTTACTTTTTAAAATGTTTTTATTTGAGTATGGCTGACACATCATTAATTACTATTGGTAGGTATGCTGAATTTAGAAAATGATGCCACATTCAATTTAATTCAACAACTTTGCTGATTTCCTATTATGCCTAAGAATTTGTACTGGGAATCTATTAATTTCCTACTGCAAAACTAACAATGCAATTTTATTTGAACTGCATGGCTTAGATGTTAAATATATAGTTACCCATAAGAAATATTTGGAGTAGATTATAGTATTGAATTTCTAAGCTTTAATAACTTTCCATCTCCTTTTCTTTTTCTGTTACTAGATTTTGTTTCTCCTTACTTTTTACCCCAAGAAGCCCAAGTACTTTTATAATCACTATCAAAGGATGCGGAATGCACCTCAGCTATAAGAGCACAGTGTACAATTGTGGGACAGGTTGTGGGACTGAGCCCTGTGTTGGGATTGGTGCTGAGCATGAAGCCTGATTAAGATTCTCTCTCTCTTTCTCTCTCTCTCTGTCCCTCCGTCCCTCGCCACAGCTTGACTCTCTCTCACTCTCTCTAAAAAAAGAGATAGAAATAGTTTAATGAACTTATACTTCTACGAGCATTCAAAATCCAAGTAGTGTTTTGAATAAAAACCTTATAAAAGTTGAAATACAATGTGGTAAACAATTAATAAGTAGTACTTACAGTTTAAAAGATGATAAAACTAATAACAAAAATCCTCACTAACTGGCAGTATAAAATGTCCTAATTTATATCTTAAATAATAATTACATTTATAAATGTCTCCTTTTTGGCATTAAAAAAATTCAAAACAGAAGGGAAAAGTGATTCAGAAAAAGAAAAAATGAAGTTAAAAAAGGTAGAAAATCTTTGATTTTAATAACATTTTAAGTAATTCTTTGGAGATATAAAATAAATTTATAAATTCACAGCATTCAAAAAACAAACCTTTGAAAGAGTACCTTTCTCATTTTCATGGATTGATTCCCATTCCCTTCTTTAATAAAGAGTAGTGTTAAGCTTCAGGTATAAAGACTAACTTCTTTCCTCAAGTTTTACTGATTTTTAAAAACATAGATAAATTTAAAAGTAAAGCACAATGGAAAAAAAAACCTTCACAAAACAGACGATTTTCATATTAAAAGTTCCCTTGACATCAAATAATGTCACCTAAATATGAATCATCTCTTTCTTCCAAATCCTCTCAGGAAATTTTTCTATATGAAAGAAAACATGAATAACATGGTGAGTCTTTTTGTGCATCAAAAGATCATCTACTTTCCCACTGCCTTTGTAAAGCAAATGTCTCAGACCAATGGTTTGTGTTCCTGGCCTCTATTTTGTTACCACAACCCACTGCTATTTAACTTCAAACTGTAACCACCAATCCCTCTGAAATGGCTTTTGCCCTCATACTAAAGACCTAGTGCTCAATATAAAAGAATGTGTGCTGTCAAATTTGGCCTGTCTTTTCAGAGTTTCCTACCCGATCCTCTGAGAACTCACTCTTCCTTCTTTGACAGTGCCCTGGCTACACACTCTTTGCACCTCTTATGCTACATTTTTACCATCACAAATCTATCTTCAGCCCCTATCTTTTCCTCATCCGTACATTCTTCCTGGGTAAATTCACCCAAAAAGATAATCCTATATTTTAGTTGTTTCAAAATCTGTAGCAATACCAAAACCTCTCCTGGACTCCTCTTTCTGATAGACAGTTTGGTATGTCCCCCACACAGATGCTCCAGAAGCACCATTCAAAGCAGAGTTTATCCTTTCCTCTAAACTGTCACCCCATCTTCCTAAATCCTCTTTTCTAGGATTGCTCAAGCCTGAAAGTCAAGGCGCCTCTTAGACCCTTCTCTTTGCTTTCCCTCAGCAAAGCCCTCAAACACACATCTCTAAGCCCTGACAAGTTCGCCTCCTACATCATCCTCAGATAAATCACTCCTTCTCCATCACTTCTGCCACCTTCTTGCCTGACTTGCTACAATGTCTTATTTTTTAAGAAAACATATTACTTGTAACAAAAGCAATATTTTTTCACTGCAGAAAAATTCAAAATAAATAAAAAGGAAAATTAAAACCACAATCTTCATCCAAAGATACTCTTAGTACTTCAGTATATATCCTTCACATAATTTTTGTGCTTCTATAGCACATTTTCCTACCATCTATAATCCCCCTTCTAATCCATCCCTCACTGATGGGCAGAGTAACATTATAAAATTCAAATATGATTCTATAATTTTCCTGTATACAAATCCCGTGTGTGTCCAACATTGCCTTCAGGATTAAAGTTCCGAATCCCTCGTACAGCATAAATCACGGCTGGCTTTGCCTCTGCCTTCATTTCCAGCCATTTTCTTCCCTACATCCTTTGCTTCATCCAACTCCATTCTCTTGCTCTCTTTGTACAAAAGACTCTCTATATACTGTGCTCTCTACTTGGTGCAACCCATCTTGCCTTCCTTCATTTGGTTCATTGCCATTTGCCCTGTTAGTAGTTCATCTAATCCTGCAGCTGTGGCCTCAACTAATATGGGGAGAGGATTGTGTTCTGTTCTCACCATCCTCTCATAGTTCCCTGAGCATGCCTTTTATAGGCCTTACTTTCTGCATGTTGTGATTGCCTTTTCTACTTCCACTATTAAAACTCAATGCAAAGGCATTCTCTGTATTAGCCTTTTACAATAGGGCTTAAACTCATGTATTTTGGAGATGGATCTAATTAAATCAAATCTGTTATTTACCTCAATGTAACCCTGGGAAAAGTAGTTTTTCTGCACCTCACTTTCACCATCTGTGAAATAAAGTGTTTCCCGATATCAAAGATTACCAGTACAAGGTAAGTCAGCAGAGGGTTATTTTGCTTCCCAGGGGACATATGGCAATTCTGGAGACGTTTCTGGCTGTTAGGACTGGAAGGTGAGCAAAGGTCCTACAGGCATCTAGTGAATAGAGGCCAAGGATACTGCTAAACACCTTATAATGCATAGGAATTCTCCCCCAAAATAAAGGGGACACACGACTCTAAATGTCAGTAGTGCCATGGCCGAGAAGAACATGAGGTGTGAGGGATGCTTTCAGTAGCACGCATGCCCATTTTAGCATTGAAAAATGGTAGCAGTTGCTAATATCAAGAGATTCATTTACTTCCAACCTCTTAGAGACTTTGAACTTGTGCTACTTCATTAATTACATTTCACAGTGGAAAGTTAGCTCATTAATTAGAAAGTATTCTTTCCTGGCATCCTCCAAATTCATGGGCGAAACATCCCTCATCCGCAGACTTGCTTTGACCGATAGAATATAGACAGAGATGACAGTGGGCCTCTGAGCCTCATTTTTGAGAGGCATTGCATGTTTCCACTTGATTTCTTACATTCTTGCCAACAACCCAGGAAACAGATTTCTCCTGAGTGGTTATTTCTCCTTCATCTGAGCCCCAAAAATGAGCACACAGGAAACAGATCTAAACACATCCCCGCAAGCCAAAGCCTGGAAGAGACCTGCTTGGACCCAACCCAAAGTTTGGAGCCAAGCCAAGATACACCAAGCGTAGGTCAGCCAAGCCCTAACTGATCTGCAGACACATGAGCAGGTAATAAACACTATGGCTGTATGCCTCTGAGATTTTGTGGTTGCTTGTTAAATAGCAGTAATTGCCTGATAAGCCATATGCTTCTTTAATCCTTATTTTTACACAATGTTTCCCACATTAAGAAAAAAAGGAAGAAAACTTCACAGCAAGACATCTTCATCACCAAAATGGAATCCTTCATAGAGGAACACACAATAATAGCATCAATATCACCTACTGAATGCTTTTTCTTTTTTTTTCAATTTATGTTCCAGCTTATATACTTACATATAAAAGGATTTCTTTCCACTGGAAAGGGTCCAAAGGGTGACCAAAATGTGGCTATGTACTAAGAAAATATTCAGAAACAGCACAAGAGAGGGATAGAATAAGAAACAATGTTAAGAGCAACTTCCTTGGGAGGGGAGGGGGATAAAGTACTCAACTCAGAATATTTTAAGTTACGGTAATGTTCTTTATATTTAACATTCGTTGGCTCTATGTCCTGTTGCTCTGGCTCTTGATATCTTGTTTTTTACATGTTGGGAATTAAGAACATTAACCAAAGGATCGGTATATTATCCTTCCTATGGTTTTTGTAGTCGTGTTGTCCCCTAGTGTTAAAATAGTGTTTTAATAGTGAAAAATACCTTGTCAATCAGTTTACACTGTCTGTTCCTCCTACGACTAGTGTTCCAAAAATTTCCTAATTTAAAAAAAAAAAATCAATTATATTTGTGGGAGCTTCTGAAAACTGTGGCCGCACTCATATAACAATGCTTAGCAGTCATTGTTTTTCTTTGTCTTTTTCTTTAGGACCTACAAATATTAGAATTATTAGAAATGGCCATCCTAATTGGCTAGACAATTTTGCCTGTAAGTTGGAAACTAGGGCATTTTCTTTCTTATGCTATTCCCATTGTTTACATGAGCATAATCATATGTATCAGACTTTCAAAGGTAGAAATGGAGAGAGACTGAGAAACTGACAGATTTCAGTTCAACTATTAAGGAAGATTTACGCATATTATCACATGCAAAAATCTCTATCTCGTATCTTTACATAAGTAGTATAAGGAAAGTGAAAAATTGCATGCTATAGTTCTAGTTTTTTCTTCAGAGAGCTACTGAGAAACCAAGCGAATAGTTTAGTTAATATCCTATAAAGATAAGATGGGGTGCCTGGGTGGCTCAGTCGGTTAAGTGTCTGATTGTTGAACTCAGCTCAGGTCATGATGTCACAGTTTGTGGGTTCGAGCCCCGCTGAGTTTGATCTCACAGTTTGTGAGATTCTCTCTCCCTCTCTCTCTGCCCCTCCCTGCCTCTCTCTGTCTCTCAAAATAAATAAATAGACTTAAAAGAAATATCCCATAAAGATAAGAAATTGATCTGAGTTCAAGGACATGAATAATTTTGGTACTTTATTCTTCTAAGATCTGCCAAATATATATATTGACCAAGTATTCTAGCCAAGAAGAAGGCAGATTTATAACGTACAAGATATGCAAACTATGTCCATCACAAATGACTTATTCTGTAAGTTTTCTGTTGAGCAATCTAATTCGGTTTTACTGAAAAATCACAAAGGCACTGGTACAGTACTACCTAAGGAAGGCTTTCACATGCCTGCTCCTCCCCCACCCTCACCAGCTCAAGCTGGGCATCTCAGCTACCAACTTCCCCAAATGCATTTCATTTTAATACAAACAACATGATTTCTGGAATGAAAAAAAAACTGCAATATTCTTTCATGCAGAGTGAAGATCCAGTTAACGAGCAATAATTAATCATAACAGCTTGCTTCAAACTACATTCTTGTCGAGAATTATGCAGAGTCTATAAAATTGATAGCCTAGAGTGCTCTAGGAAAAAAAAAAAAAAACACCTATTTCTCCATGGTATTCTTGCTCAACTAACACTGCTAAAAGATGAAGCATCTTAGCCTAAAAGGAGAGAAATAGCTGTCATAAACAGGTTCCTTACTACTCCAAGAGTATAAATAATATTTTGAACTGCCTGTTTAAGCTCCTTTTCTTTGCTAGTAATATTCTGTTTTGGAGCTTTGTTGATGGATGCCAAACTCTAAATATCACCTGTGAAAGAGATAAAACTCAAGTTTACAGTGAAGTATATGGCTGTGTCATGGCCAAGAAGATGTGGTACAACAATTTTACAGCAGCCAGAAAAAAAAATATTCTTGCTTAATACCAAACATATGGAAA
Source organism: Proteles cristata cristata (assembly GCA_017311185.1). Taxonomy (NCBI): domain Eukaryota; kingdom Metazoa; phylum Chordata; class Mammalia; order Carnivora; family Hyaenidae; genus Proteles; species Proteles cristata. The sequence continues at coordinate 6,855 of JAESUZ010001011.1, read as the reverse complement.
TAAAAAGAAATATACCAACCAAATTGCAATTAAATTGAAAAAAAAAGTGAATATTGTACTGTACCCCTGCTGGGAAGCATTCCCAACCGGCTCTGTTTATGTTTCTCCTCCTAATACAACTAATCCTTCCCCTGTCTGATCCATACCTTTATTGCTGTGTTGACTCCGCTCTATTGGGATTATTCATCATCTTCCTTGTTACAATATGAGTGTCACAGAGGAAGGATCTAAGTCTCAGTGCTCCCTGGACTTTCCACACCTCACAGAATCTCACATCCAAAAAAATATTAAATATATGTTTTAATTAAATTCAACAGTGATATTATCTCCTTCATTCTCCCAACTCTTCCTGATAGATCTCTAATGAGATCAATCACCAAGGCACAAAGTCAACCTGCATAAAAATTTCCCTACTTTTTTAGCAGCAACAAAACCCAGATTCTTCTCATCATGTAGGGGTGATTTTTGCAACACATCTCTAACTATTTTAAAAGATATTATCAGGTTTGAAAGATTAAAATTTAAATTATTTTGAACATTTTCTTTCATATGTTTAAGGAAGAACATTCTAGGGCTGTAAAGAACTCCACACAAACTCTGCATTTAATAGACTAAAATAATTGAGATAATGGTGCAGAGGGAGATAGAGAAAACTTAAGGAGTATATATAATATGCAAACTGGGGAAACTTCCCCACCAGATCATTTTTAAAGGGTAATTTTAGGGTATTTAAAGGGTATTACATGATGCAAAAAAACTTTTGTATCCATATCTAATGACAAAATGTTACCTAGAATTCAGTGGATCAACTGCAGTTTACTAAGAAAATTCAAATGACAAATGATCAGTGTTCAATAAATGACGGTAGTGATGAAGGTTGTAGGAATAGTCAAAGAGCGTTAATATAGAGTATTATTAACCGTACAAACATTCAGTAAATTCAGTATGCCCACAGTTCTCAGCATTTTCATCAATATTTCATCAATACTTTCAGATACCAGTTTGATTCAGCAAGACAAAAATAATGATGTATACATAATAGCCTTACTATAAAAATAATGCATGTATTGACAACGACAAGAAATAAAATCTTCAAAAATGAGTTTCCCAGTAAAACTTTCTCTCTACATAATTTGCCAAGTGACTGGAAATGTTCTCAGTAACATCAACCTAGAAAGATATATTATATCGGCGATATCTTACTGATACCTAACTGAAAACTCACCATGTATCAGTCATTCTTTTAAAACCCTATACCCGGGCGCCTGGGTGGCTCAGTCAGTTAAGCATCCGGCTTCGGCTCAGGTCATGACCTTGCAGTTCATGGGTTCAAGCCCTGAACCAGGATCTGTGCTGACAGCTCAGAGCCTGGGGCCTGCTTCAGATTCTGTGTCTCCCTCTCTCTCTGCCCCTCCCCTGCTCACACTGTCTCTCTCTCTCTCTCTCAGATATAAATAAAAACATTTTAAAATTTTTAAACAAAAACCCTCTACCTACCTGTATTTTCTTATTTAGTCCTCATAACAACTCTCTCAGGTTAGTATAGCTGTTATCTCCATCCTACAGATGAAGAAACTCAGACACACAGGCATGAGGTAAACTGCTTAAAGTGACAAAACAAGAGTTACAGCGAAACCCATGATAGGACCCCAGACATCTTGTCCTTAAAGTGTAGAAGGTAAAATAAAAGATATATCACCATCCTACCCATCTAAAGATCACCCTGACAGTGAAAATCAACAACAAAATCATGTTACTTGAACATCTACCATAGAATAGACTGCGTGCTGAGAAGTGATAAACATGTGTCAGTTCCCTCAGACTGCGCTAACAGAATATCATGACTAGGTGCCTCATAAACAGCAGAAATTTATTTTTTACAGTTCTAGAGGATAAGAGGTCCAAGATCAATGTATGGGCAGATTAGGCATTTGGTGAGGACTTGCTTCCTGGTTCATAGAGGGCCATCCTCATGTAGCACCCCACATGGTGGAGGGGTGAGGGAGTTCTCGGGGGCTCTTTTATAAGACACTAATTCCATTCATCAGGGCTCCATCATCAGGATCTAATCACTTCCCAAAGGCCCCACTTCCTAATCCCATCACACTGGAGACTATGTTTCAACATACAAATTTGGAATTTCAGGGGGAAACAAACATTCAGTCTATAGCAACACATAAGACATACCTTCTGTTCTCAAGAAAGTAATGGTATTGAATGAACAGAGGATTCTGGGAGTAGGACCCGCTGATGGAAAGAAGATGTTGTGAAACAAATAAGGACTAATTTTGAATAGATATAACAGAGATTATAGCAGACATTTAAAGCTATGAATATTAGATAGCATTTTAAGCAGCAAAAAACTGCAAAGCACTGAAGAATTTAAAATTGGAAAATGACATATGATTATTATAATTTAAAATCTTAATCTGTTAGGTTTCTTGGGATCAGCAGAGGATAAAAACTAAAGTTGTTAGTCCAGTCAAGAAGTTGTTACAGTAATAAAAGTGTCAAGAGAAAGAGGAAGAAAAGAGTAATTAAGAAGAAAGGTTCATCTTTAATTGACATGCATTAGATACACACAAGATACAAGTCACTGATGGCACGGACGTTGAACCTAAGACTTGAAAAAATGGCAATACCATGCCCAAAGACGGATAAGTTAGGATGAAAAGTTGTTTTTGAGAAAAGGATGAGAAATTTATATTCAAACATAACATTTAATGTGTTAGCAGGATATCCAGGTAGAAATATATATACATCAGCCATCTGAGACACAGGGGCTACATTAAGAATGAAATATTCAAAGAAACAAAAACAGGAAGAGGAAAGCTAAGGGAGTTAGAAAGAAAGGATCTGAGAGCCAGGAGGAGGGGCCAAAACAAGGTACCAGACACAAGGTGAGGCCGGGACAGTTTTGAAGATGAAGAGGAGAGAATCAAGCTGCATATGGAATGAATAACTACTATTTATTTTTCCCTAAGAAGGCTCTTCATCACACTGTGGGCAGCATGGGAAAATGAAATGCCTTGCATTACCATCTGACATCATCTCTCTTAACTTCTAGACATGTCCTTAAAAAAGTCAACCCGAGTTAAGACTGCAACACAGTTAAATAAACCACAGTGAACCAAATTAATGTTCCTCAGCCTGACACCAAAGGTCCATTAATCAGTTTCACAGTAAGGATTAAATGTATGAAATGCATGAAAAGACTATATTTAAAGCTGAAATTATAATCAATACTCAGAGAAACATTATCTCCAAACGAAAAAACAGCAGGTGGTTCATGAGCACTAGGAAAAGAGGCAACTCAAAATAACAGTAAACATAAAGCAAGAATGTTAAATGTAAAAGCAGGCCCTGCCCCCAAGGGGATGATTGCTGGAGAATTTTCTCATGCACAACATCCAAACACAGTCCAAATATAAAGTCTCACCCTACACTCCATAACAAGCATCTTTCATCGAAAGGTACTCTATAAATATGGCTACACTCTCAGTTCTTGTTTTGTTTTTGTTTTTTTTAACATAAGGTCATAGTTATCAATGTGTCATGGGAGTGATCAGAATTGGATGTGCAGATTTTTACAGTATGTTGACGATCACTTACAATAAAATCAGAATGAGAAAGGGAAATTGTCTAAGAGGACCATTGAGCCAGGTAATAGATTCAGTCTAATATATCCACACAGCAGGAATCAAATTAAAATGTAGATGGAATTCTAATAGAGTCCAACTGGAAAGACTTGCTCCAGTTTCTCACCAAAGCTTGTTTGTTGTTTGCAAACGGCTACTCTTGAAGACACAAAATTGGTTATATTAATTATTTTAGACACTTTTACATGTACAAACATGTAAGTTAAAATAGCATCAAGATCATAGTGTTTGGGATTTTAAAAAAAGGGCAAAACACACAGAAGTTAGAACCATTCCCTTACCTGACTCAAGATCAGGTCTTAAAATAATATTTGCATAATTCAGAATAACACAGATGATTTCAGTGCATCATAAATCACATACTTAAATCCAATATGCCGTCTAAAGGCATCTAATTTTTCCCTGAGAATAATACGGCATGTAATCTATTACCTTCTTTCTCCTTCTCCTGTCCAATTCTTTTTTCCCCATTTCCTTTCCCAGCTGAGCTGCAATATTGCTATCAGGTTCAGCCCCATCTGTATGGAAAGGAAGATTTCAGTAGTAATGAGCATTTATTTTTTATAACTTCTAAGGGACTGTTCGACAGAAATGGAGGGATCTTACAGATAAGTCTTGCAGATAGCTCTCAGAAAGAAATTACTATGCTACTTCAGTGAAAAAAAAAATTAAAAAAAAGAAAAAGAAAGAAGAAAGAAGAAATAATAGAAAAAGGCAGGCATGATCAAGGGTCATGAAAAGAAAACACTTACAACGACATGATCAGCCAAGTCTACTTTTCATCATTCTTACCATTGCAATTTAGTAATAAAACAAATGAAAAGATTCACATAAAGGAACACTTCAAAATCAAAGGTATTTATTCATTTTTTTAGAAAGATGAATTTGAATATTTTTTTGTAATTAAGGTTTGCAAAACCCTGAATGTGGTAAATTAGAAGAGGGTAAATTAGAAGAGGGTGAAATTGTTATTTAAGCTTCTGAACAGAAAAGCATATCCATATGACAACTTTGAAAATCTGAGGGAAATTTTTGAGTAGAGAATTTGCCACTTGAAACAAATCTGTACAGTTGATCATGATTCTCACCATGGAAACCCTTCAGTGTCAAAAGGTAGAGATTTCCCTGGCTACATTTGCTAATAAAAAATGTAATAAAATTAAAAATAATAGGAATCTGACCAAGCATATCTTGAAAACTTTGAAACATATATGTGTTGGTTTCCTGATGCTATATTAACAAAGCATCACAAAATGGGTGAAATTTACTGTCCCACAATCTGAAGATCAGGAGTTTGAGACCAAAACGTTAGCAGGTTTGGTTCCTTCTCTGGGCTGAGAAGGAGAATGTTTCATGCATTATCTCCTATAGCTTCTGGGAGGATCGAGCCTGCCCTGGTGTTTAGATACTGTTCTCCCATGTATGTATCTCTTTGTCCAAATTGGCCTTTTTTATAAGGAAATCATACATATAGGATTAGGGCCCACATTAATGACCTCACTTGAACTTGGTAACCTTAATAAAGATTGTTTTCAAGTAAAGTCAAAGTTGAGCTTAGGATTCCAACATCTTATTTGAGAGAACACAATTCAACTCACATCAACATCCTTTAGGGTAGATTAAATTTTCATACACAATATGGTCTACTTTCCCTGTGGGAACATTAGTGAGCATTAGGTCTTGATAGCAGGCTTGGTTGTTAAGACTTACTTTGGCAGATGAAAGGTGAGCGGAAGCAACGTGCCCCCCTTCCAGGCAGACATACCTGGAGCCAAGACCATCTTTCCCTCTGCCACTAGAGCAATATCATCTCAGATAGGACTGCCCCTTCAACCGGGCCAGAAGAGCCATCACCAATGCATAAAGGATATGTAGCCCCTGTGAATGTGAGCGACTGACATCTGGGGGTCATTGAAAGCACAAAAACCCTAGCCAATCCTAAGCAAAAACTGTCTAGATAACCTCAAAAAAGAAAATCAAAAATAAAAGAGCTCAGACTACCTAAAACAAAATGAAAAGACTTCATAGTAAAATCATGCAATATAGCAAACCGATAATCAAAGGAAAATTTATTCTCTAAAATACTTTTATTACCAAAAAAGAAAATACAAAAATTCAAAAAAAGTATTAAATTTTTTTTCAAAAAATTCTTAAGAAATCAGAAACATGAGGCGGAGGGCAAGATGGCAGAGAAGTAAGGAGCTCCGTACTTGCACTCGCGCCCATACATCACACAGAAAAGATCTGAAGCCATTGGAAACCTTACAAAACCTGAGAGACTGGGAGAAAAAGGACACAGAATCCACTGAAAGAGCCTTCTAACGTGAGTGCGAACCGGGGAAGATAAAATCGGGCCGGGATCGGAGACTCCAGGGTGGGAGGCGATGCCCCTCTACCCTCTACGGGGAGTGAGAGCAGAAAAGGAGAGAGTCCGAAACAGAAAAACCTCCGCTCGGGGGGGAAAAAAACTGCTCGGTGCATAGAAAGACCGTACTTGCCAAATACCTGCACACCAGGTCCCCTCGCGCCAACTGGTCCTGGGGGGAGGGGCTGAGCACACAAACTACTTCTTTGTGCCGCTCCTGGAGGTTGGATTTCAGAGCGGCGGGGCGCCTGCCGCCATTGTAGCTCCAGGGCGGCTGGGACCCCTGAAAGAGCCACGCAGACACCGGGCGTCCGCGCTCCTGGGTGGCTGGAACTCGAGACGGAAGGCAAAGAGCTAAAAACTGGGAAATTTGCCTGTGAGTTCGTGTTTCGGGTGACGAGCCATAGAGGGACCCGGTTTTCCTCACTCCAGCAGGCTCAGGCTACGCGCACCCGGCAGGCAAGCCCCCGCGCATGCCCGCCAGCCTGACCCAGAGAAGGAAGCAGGGATCCTAACTCCGCCCCCAGAGCTCAGCAGGGGGCCTGGAATTGCCCGAGGGGGTTGCCTGGGACGCTGTGTCTAAGGCAACTTCAGCAGGGCGCTCAGACTGGGATGTGGAGATTGGAACTGGCCTGGGATGAAGAGTGCAACCAACTTCAGCTGCATCCTCGGAACGGGGAGTTGACACGCCCAAAAAAGTGAGTTGCAGCGCGGGGTTCAAGAAGGGACTGGAGCACCGTCACTCTCCTCCCCACAACCGCCAAGGCAGAACCCCCGCCTGAGGCATCGGATCACGCCACGCCCATCCCTGCCTGAGAGCTGCCCTCCTCC